>CM061524.1:42322500-44722500 GCA_030068015.2 Neoceratitis asiatica | reverse complement strand
ATGCATAGTCGACGCATTGATTTGGACGCCGGAGACGAACGAGACGCTTGTGATAAAATTACAATCGTGTCATATCATCGGCTTGATATAGTTTGTACAGTGTCAAATTTCTTAAGTCCGGAACTATCTTTCTCGCTGTTCTAGGCATAATGACAGATATCAAGCTAAATGACCTTATAAATTTCATCAAGAAATCGAAGTGGATGAATGCCAAGCAACGAGTTTAATTTTTGCCTATGTGAAGTCAACGATCCCGTCGCCGCTCAACTTAACTTAACTAAGTTTGGCTACAATATACCAAAAGTTAAGAACTTATGAATCTTCCTTAAATACATACGCTCCGAGTCCGATGAAACATTAGATCCCACATTAGCATTCAATATTTGCAGATTTTAGTTAGAACTTAGGTAAACTTAGAGCTTTCTAGAGAAATTTGGATATCGATCTCGTCAAACTCAGAATATACATATAACAAAAGACAGCGATAATGACTGATCCGTATTAACCATATTTTTTTAGGTTAGCAGAAGTGGCTGATCCTAATAGTAATCCTGATGACACTGTATGATAACCCCTTAAGATAGATAAGCTTATGTGATATGATAACCGGAAAATCCAGAGACCTACTAGGAGAATTCCCATCGAACCATGTTCGGTTAGAACTACAATTAAGTGCGAGAGCTTTTATCTTGGGATAGAAAAGAGTTTTTTTGACCTTAAGCACTGCAATCCCCTCTATTCCGCTGTGCACGGTACCTACATGATTTGAATTCAGAAATAAATCAGCGCCATAGATAGAGATGATAAATACTCCTTCACAATTTTGAGCTCAAAATAAAAGAGACGAAGGCCTTAGTAGCCGATTGCCTAACTGAGTGAGACAGAAGCCTGTCCACTGCTCCGTTGATGATAAGCTGGAAGCCTAAACACCCAACTGGCGAATGACACGCGTGATGTTTTGCTCCAAGGCCTGAATAGAAGCGTGATTGTCCGCATGGACTTTAGACTTAACATATCCCCACAGGAAAAAGTCTAACGGTGTGATATCACACGATCTTGATGGCCAATCAACCGGCCCAAAACATGCTCACTGAAGTGCTCTCGCAATAAATCCATTGATTGATGCGATGTGTGGGAAGTGACGCTGTCTTGTTGAAATCAAATATCGCGGATATCACGAGCTTCAATTTCGGGCATCAAATCGGCTATGATGGCGCGATAACGGTCGCTATTGACGTTTACGTTCTCAGGGTTCTTGAATCTCTTCAGGTTGCTCTTTGTCCCAGATGTGGCAATATTGCTTGTTTACATACCCATTGAATCAGAAATGGGCCTCATCGCTGCACAAAACTTGGCTCGAGAACGTCCGATCTTCTTGGAACTTTTCAAGGGCCCATAGAGCGAAGAGATGTCTCTTAGGAAGGTCGAGCGGCTTCGGTTCTTGCACAAGCTGTATTTTGCACGATTTCAATTTAAGATTTCGACGTAAAATGCGCCAAGTCGTTCCACACGTCAGTCCGATGGTGTTGCGGATAGTACGCTCAGTAGGCCGATTATGTTGAACATAAGTAGAGCGAAGCGCGCGAAACAAATTCTTTGCCGAACGTGAATTCTCGTAATACAGTTGAATGATTTGTAAACGTTGTTCAGGCGTAAGTATTTCTATGATGAAACGCCAAACAATACTGAACACAAATTACATGACAGGTTGACACGGCGCACACGAGTTCTGTCATAAAAAAGGCTATTGAAAAAGGTACCTCTACTTGGATCAACTAGTAAGTTGTAGTTTGCCATTATAATGAATATTTCATACAGAACCAGGGTGGATTCTTTTAATTATAAGTCAAACTATAGCGCGATGGCTCGTTTAATGCTCCTTGTGCTCTGAGTTATTGAAATAGAAAAAAAACATAAATCTGTTATGTTATATAAGAGTATTTAGGGGTCTAGAATAAGCAGTTCATACGGGCTGACAATATAATGGACGATTAGGCCTATCCTTTAAGTTTAAACGATCTTTTTTAATGTAATGTAATGTAAAGTACGTATATTGTAAGGTTTTATATAAAAAATAATTAATACAAATTGATGTTTTGTGAAGACTAATAGAAATAATATTCTCAACTGCTAACAAAACTGAGTTCATTATATCGAAATACAATTCGCCACTTTCCCATTAGAAATAATACTAATGGACATATTCAGATTTTCATTTACACAAAATATATTTTCATAGATTTCAATAATTATTTACTTATATATATATAATAAACACAAATAGAATGCCATTAGCATTTTAAATACATTTCCAACGCCTCAAAATAGGCAACAAAACAATAAAACCCCCATACAAAGTGAATAACTATTGTCGTGTGTGGTGTGTGCAGTTGTGTGTTGGAACAATATTTAGTACGGCCACAAGCAATATTGCATTAATTTAATACTCTATATGATTTTCACAATAGCATTTAAGTATTATTGGTTATTTTTGATGTGATACGCATTTTTTTTTAATAAAAAATAACAATGACACTCAAGCTTCACACGCACTTTTAAATACATATTTACCGTGCAGTGGAGAGGTAGACTAGTATGCAAATATTCTAGTTAAATACTGGTATGAAATAGGATTAAATCACACCAGTTCATTATTTGCTAAGCACTTGAAAGTAACGGGAATAAAGATAATTTTCGCCACCGCACCATTCGTGTGTTGCTGTTATTTCCAGTAAACCACGACTGAGTTTCAATTAGTGAGAATTACATATGATATTGCTCTTTTCACAGGGTAACTCTGTTTGCGGTTTCCAAAATAATATGCGTTTAAAATAATTTTTCATGAAATTCCTTTTTTATTATAGCTTGAACCGTAAATTTTTGCGAACTTCGATCCGTTTGAGGTGATTTTCGACCACTTTTTGGCACGGTACCTCAGCCATCACTTGACGAATGTTGTCTTTGAAATGCTCAAGAGTTAAAGGTTTGTCCGCTCGGTATTTCGCGGAGTCGCACAAAGAAGTCCAATCTTGTTGGCCAATTTACACCGCCAAGTCGACAGATTACGGTGCCGAAAAAGCCATATTCGTTCGTGTTGTGTGGCATGTGGCACCATCTTCATGGAACAGCATATAGTCCAAGTCATGTTCTTTAATTGCAGGCGAAAAAAATCGCTGAAATAACGCTCCGAATTAACAGTGACTCTCTCGCCGTTATCGTTTTCAAAAAAGGAACTTCCAATCACCACACCTCTGGACCAAACAGCGTACCAGAAAGTCATTTTTTTTTTTTTTGGTGTAGTGGTCTCTCTTCAATTATCTAAGGATTATCAGAGCCCAAATATTTACAATTTTGCTTATTTACGTATCCACCGAGTGAGAAATATACTAGAGCTCAAAATTTTACTCAAACATTTTCGAGCCGTGCGAGCATTTGAGCAACTAGCACTCGCACACCTGCTCATTGCGCTTTAATCGAAAAAATTTCGAGCCAAGCATGAGCATTTTTAGCAATTAGCAATTATTTTGACAAACACTTTGAATTTTTCTCCAAACTTTTTTTTTTAATTTAAATTTATTTATGCAAAGTGTAAAAATCATGAAAATGTCAACGAAATTTTGAAAAACAAAATTAAAAATTTTTGTTTACTTCTACTGAGCAGTTGAGCAATGAGCAAGTATTGAGCGAGAACCGAGCTGCTCGCAGTGCTCGATAACCCGGGTATCTGGAGATCTAAACTATACCTCGTCACTGAAGAAAATTTTGATGGAAAACTTGCGGTCCACCGCTTGTTGTTCAAGAACCAAACCGACGTAACTACGGCGTTGTAAATGATCAGCTGCCTTCAGTTGTTGTCTCAGATGGACTTTATATGGATGTAGGTGAAAGCACAACTGCAAAACACGCCATAATGTGCCGTAAGAAAGTCTGAGCTCTTTAAAGCGTCGAGAAATAGGCACATTCGGGGCTACACTTGCAGCTGCGATATCTGTGGTAAAGCGAGCAAAACGATGGTGTACAGTCCTTTCAATATCTCTTCAAATTGCGTTGTGCGGTTGTTAAGCGTTAGTTTGTCATAAATGCCTGATTTTTAACTAAAACAAAACATGTTTAATTTGACATTCAAGCTTGACAAATGTGAAATATAGCCTTTATCATTGCGGTAGCCGAGTAGTTAAAGTTAATCAATGTAGCGCGTGAAGTTCTTGGTTCAAATCTCTCTACAGGAAAATTAGTTTTTAGATTTTTTTTTGTTTTCATTTTTGCTGAAGTAGTATTTAACATTTATAAATGAAGTAGTATTTCACTAGTATGTAGCTGTTGCATAGTCGATCAATTGATAATTCGTAGAACAACACAATGTTACAAATACCAATTGCTAACACCGGAAATAGATGGAATATGACTAGTAAGTGTCCAACTGGAAACTAGTTATATAAAAGTTAATAACAACTGTTTTTCTCAGCAGGGAAATACAAAGTATTTATCTGGTTGTCATTGTTGATGGCACAGCTATTGGCTCTTTCTATAATATTGAATTGTGAGTAATAAGAATTCCGTTTTGTGGCCACACAAATAGTGAGCGTTGAAAGATGCACAGGACCACATGTACATATGTATAGTAGATAGAGAATAGTGTAACTATATATAATAAATATGTAATGCCACGAAAATATATGCATTGTAAGGTGGCTGGATGAATAGAGCCATACATACTTAGTAGTTGTTGATGTCACTTAAATTTTATGCTTATGTTTGGCCATAAAAATTATTCGAGTAGTGTGTGTATATTTGTTATATTGCATTTCTATATATTTATTTACATTTTTTATTGTAACATTTATTCTCCTACTTAAATTTTACTATCTATCTTTTACATATTCTGATGCCATACAAATAAAATCGTATGTAGTTTTCCGTAGGCATGGGCGTGTCTGTCCTCGCTATATTTTTATTTAGCATATGAGTTACATGCAGCTTATAGCTTCGATAAATACATTTGTATTCAGGGTTGTAACTGTGAAATATACATATCTAGGGTGGAGCCAAATCATATGATTATATATAAGTACATAGTTGATGTCTAATATGCTTCAGTGCGATTTTTGGCCGAGCTTCTACTCAAATTCATAGTTTGTTTATTCTTTTACCGAACATATCACTACCTTCATTGTGAAGCTGTCTTCGAAAGATTTTTTAAACAAAATTTGTTCTTTTTTATTTTTAATATTTTCTTAGCCCCTGTCAATGGGTACTGAATCCCCTGATGCGACGACGATGAGATATTATAGTCGCATAGTTATCTGTGAACTCGATACCTTATTGTTAGCGGTGTTTTCCAATCGCTTGTAAATAGCTGTATATATTTTGGAGCGTATATCCTTTGAGATTGTAGAACTGAATTTCAAATATTTATATTAGCACATAAACATGGGATAAGGTGGCAGGAAAAACTTGACCACATTTCTATCGGTGTTGACGTTGAACGAAAAGCTACCCACACCGAAAGGAGAAAGAGTGAAATCTGAAGCATATGCAGACAATCTCATGTTGATGGTATCAGGGCTATTTCCTTGCTCTATCAGTGAAATTATGAAAAAAGCTTTTCAAGGATTACACCTTTAGGGCGGCAATCAACGGACTCGTTGTTAACCCTCAGTGGTCTGACAGTTTCTCCGTCAGAAAAATGTCTAGAAGTTGGGATTGATACAAAACTGAACTGGTATATAAAGGTTAGAAAACGTGTAAAGAAATTGTATATTGTTCATTAGATTTATTTATAAAGGCTGATCCAAGAAGAAGTACTTTTTTCAATAGCCTTTTTTTGACACATTTCGCGCGAATCGTGTCAAGCTGGCATGTTATTTTTGTTCAGTATTGTTTGGCACTTCATCATGGAAAGACTTTCGTTGAACAACATTTACAAATCATTCAACTTTATTACGAAAATTCACGTTCTGTAAAGAATGTGTTTCGCGCGCTTCAACTTATGGTCAACATAATTGTCCTACTGAGCGCCTATTCGCAACACCACCACCTATATTGATACCCAGCATTCATTATTTGATAATATTCGACTGGTCGTAGCTGAGACAAACAAGCCAAATTGCCGCATTTGGGGCGAAGAGAAACCTGAAGAGATTCAAGAGCTGTCATTTCATTCAGAAACAACAACGATTTGGTGTGGTTTGTGGGCCGGTGGAATTATCGGTCCGTATTTCTTCAAAATGATGCAGGTGAGAACGTAACCATCATTCACGTTTTGGGCCGGTCGATTGGCCACCAAAATCGTGTGATATCACACCGTTATACCTTTTCCTTTGCGGATATATAAAATCTAGAGTATATGCGGACAATCCCGCTTCGATTCAGGCTTTTGAGTGAAACATTACGCGTGTTATTCGCCAGTTACCAGTAGAAATGCTCGAACAAGTCATCGAAAATCGGACTCACCCATTTGAGACGTAGCCACGGCCAAAATTTGACAGAGATAATCTTCAAGAAATAAATGCCAAAAAATGTTCTTTCCAATGATAATAAACATTGCCCATTAAATTTGAATTTTTTGTATTTTTTCTTTCTTTAAAAATGTAGGTAACCTCGTAATGGATCACCCGTTAGAAATAGTATATGCAAATTTCTTCTCACCGAAAATCATTCAAGATATTCACGTCTTATTATCAAAGTCAGTTTTAGGATATTATACTCGACATTCCGGTTTCCGAAAACCTTTAATGGTTGTAGTTTTAACAACTACGCGGAACAGGGCTTCGTGAGTTTCCTAACAGATAAAATTAACAACGTCTTTGTAGACATCAAATTGACATTTTTACCTGCCAAAGGCATACACAAATTCACATTAGCCAATTAATATAGTTGTTAAAACTAGTCATCATTAACATATAATAAATAATTTTATTTCTTAACTTAAACCTAATAAATATTGAAGAAATGAAGTTGCCATTGAGTGTGGCTTTTTCATCACACAAAATTCTTTCTTATCCCAGTGAAACTGATTTAAAATCGTTGGACAGTAAGATACTCGCTATAAGTATATTATCGAATGTAGTTCAAGTATGAAATTCAAGCTTTATTACAGAATAGTTTTATTACGCTTTCAGAAACTGCATAAAATCTAAAAGTCCAAAAGATCTACAACAAGATTAAGAAATATTAAAGGTGGTAAAAAGGTGTTCGCTGTGAAGACTTCACATTGAGTGCTTCTAGGCTAAATTGGTATATAGGAAGTAGCTTTTTAATATTATTTTTTTAATTAAAATAATAGATTATTTTTTACTCCTCGTAAAGAATTCTATACATTCTTAGTAAAGCAAACATTTTCTAAAGCCATTTTAATGAACTCGTTTTGTGCTCGTTTTGTCTAAAACTACTGTCAAGTACGCTAAAGCATATGCCAACGACATATTGAAGTCTCGCCGGGAGCATCCTGTATTTTGAATAGTATTTTGAATAGTAATATGAATATATATAAATATGTAGTTAAGTAGATATTTTTTATATTGCATATGTTAGTATTAATGTACACCAACACACACGTATGAATACTAAGTAGCTCATATAATCAGCTTTAAAAGCACTCTATGCTCCATTTAGTTATGGGGCGAAACGCGGCTGAACGATAAAATGCTGCATATATGAGTGTAGTTACCCCATATTCAACGTATAATAGCAGTATATGTATGTATGTACTCGTATGTATGTATTGCCATTACATAAATGCAACCTTTATTTTATACACATTTCCTGTCCCACTTTTTATACGCATATTATATTTATATACATGTGTATGTGTGTGTGTGCACATATGTAGGTATATAAAAATGCTAATGATTACTGCCATTCACATTTCCACATTTATCTGCTCACTTTTCTTTGCGTTTACACTTAGCGCCACTCACCTCTTTTATGCTGTTGCTATTTTTTACTCCGCTTTTTGCTGTTGTCAAATGAAGCATAGACAGTTTAAAGCTTTTAATACAGCTTTAATTTATAACTACATTTTTCAATCAACACATACCCTTTGTTGTAGTAAAAGATGGGGAGTATGCTACGAAGGAAAAAAATAAATATAAAAAAAATTAATAAAAAAGTTCTGTGACATAACAAACACTGACAGGCGGCGCGGGGCAAAGTAGAAGGAGTGTGGCTTGAGTGTAGGGAAAAAATGTAGTTTTATTTAAGACTTTTTTATACAATATACTTGTAAATTTGACTTTTTTTTTGGCAACCAGCGGCCACACCAACAAACAGTCGCAGGTTTTTTTTCTTTGCCTCTCTTTGGCATTTTGTCTCTGACAATTTCTGTTGCCCGTATTTCCTCGTTAACATTTGTCTCTGCTTTGTGGCAGCAACAATTTACGCTTTGTAGTCATGAATCTCAGCACCGCTATATAGCGGTAAAGAAAAAACCTTTTAAAAATATCAGTGTATGTGTTTTCATTCAATTTTATTTTGTTAAAATTTGGTGCAACACACACACACATACAAATACCAATAAACTACACTTAAAAGTAGCTAAAATTTTTGTACAAATCCCACATATGTACATATGTGTTTATTTGTGTATTTATATATAATGAAAATAAATGGAAAATAATCTCTGAATACAAAAAATTATCCAATCAACCCGCTGATGCATAAAAACCGTTGGGGAAAATCCACCAAAATAAAATACAAAAACAAAAAAATTAGCAATGCATTGCAAAAGAAATTCCCGACACCATGACAACACACGGTTGCAATTGCAACAAAAAACAATGACAGCGAAATTGGTGAAAAATACATTTTCATTGAAATCTCCGTAAAACGCAAAAAAAAAATACCAATAAAATGTACAAAAGCAAATGCTATGAAAACGATGTCATAAAAATAAATGTTATAAACTGGAAAAGTAAGGTAGATTAATTGCGGGTGATACCGTGATAAACTTTTGGTCGATTTCGTACTACATATGTATACATCCTGTTGCAGGATTACAACTGCATCACACCTCTCTGAATAAATTAGTATATTTCCTCAGGCAGTCTTTTGATCTCCTCCTTACCTAATAGAGCTCCAGATTTTTCTCCAACATTTTCGAGCAGTGGCAACATTTGAGCAACGAGCACTCGAAACCCTACTCATTGCTCATTACTCGAAAAATTTCCGAGCCGAGAACGAGCAGTTCGAGTAGTTTGACAAACACGTTGACTTTTTTTCCAAAACTTTTTTTATTAGTTTTAAATTATTTATGCAAAGTGTAAACATCATAAAAATGCCAAAGAAATTTTGACAAACAAAATTTAAATTTTTTGTTCTGCTGAGTTTGAGCAATGAACGGGTATCGAGCGAATATCGAGCTGTTCGCAGTGCTCGCAGTACTCGATAGCAGAGTATCTATAGCTCTGTTACATAGTGGAAACACAACCGACTTTGTATCAAAGTAAGTTCTCAACAGCCGTTTGACTATCTACACAAATATGTATTCATCTTCTACGAAGCGCTGTCAACTACAGTAGCTCTGACCCCTTTTTAATAATAATTATTTCGACTTGAAATATATTGCAATGGCTTGGCAGCTTAAATAATCTTCTTATTTCTAATTGGGCTTAATAAGCCGCAGCATCTACTCCACGACTTATTTTAGATTCATGAATATGCAGAGCTTTGTCGGCAAATCACAGTCCGTTGCTCCAACCATTCACCTGTTTTGTAGCTGATGGAAACTTTTCGAAATTCAGGTCAGGAGCTACGTTGTTTATTCGTATACTTGGGGATAACGCGCCTGTAAGTTCTGCTGATTTGAAGAGTATAACCTCGTAACAGTTACGAATGACCTATTTTTAGATACTAGGTTTCCTGGTGGTATGCTCCAAATCACATGAAGCACTGTAGATAGTTTAGTTTTGAGGAGTGCTCTGTTCATGATGGTCATTGAAAGTCTGAAAACACTCTCTAGTCTTTCCAGATATGTTATCTTATCCGGAACCCTTCTTCATACTAGAGAATCGTAGAAAAGTGTTTACTTCATGACCGCAAAGCAGTTTCAATGCAAGAGAGTAGGTGATAGATGTCACGTGCAATTCAGCATCTCTTTATATGTATGTATAGGGTGTTTTTTATAGAGGTATAGAACTTTAAGTTGGCATTACTTTTCAAGATGGCGACCGATTTAACAACTGTAAAGTGATTTATTCTCAGTTTGGTTTGGCAATACATCATGAATAGACTCACGCCTGAACAACGCTTGCAAATAGTGCAATTTTATTTCGAAAATAATGGTTCTGTGCAGAAAACGTATCGCGCACTACGTCCAATAAAAGCGGAGCCTTTTAACACTTTGCACATCCACCATTTTGGCCCTTTGCCTTCAGTTCGCTCTGTGAGAAAGCACGTATTGGTGGTAGTCGATGGGTTCACCAAGCATGTAAAATTGTTTGCGGTAAAGACGACAAGCTCTAAAGAAGTGTGTACTTTGATTTTTATAGCAGACCGAGGCGCATTGTCAGTGATCGGGGTTCTTGTTTTACCTCACAGGTGTTCGCAGACTTAATGACCAAGAACAATATAGCACATGTTAAGGTCGCAGTAGCTTCCCCGCAGGCAAACGGCCAGGTAGAGCGTGTTAACCGAATTCTGAAAGCCATGTTAGCGAAATTAACGGAACCGGTCAATCATTCAGACTGCAACACGATGCATTCTACAACAAAGGATTCTCCCTGTAGGTTGCTATTTGGGGTAGAGCAGCGTGGGCGGGTTATAGACGAACTAACCGAGTTCATAGAAGAGAAGGGGGATAAACAACCATGCGATTTAGTGAAGGTTCGCGAAGAGGCCCTGGGGTGTATCGAAAAGGCGCAGGATTATAACTTGAAGTACTTCCTTAAACATAGCCTACCTGCGAAAGATTTTGAGGTAGAAGACTTTGTTGTAATGAAAAACGTAAACACCACCGTTGGCACTAACAAAAAATTTATTATTTTATTTTTATTTTGCGTGATATCGAAAACTGCCAAATTACCCAAATGCCGTATGACGGTGTGGTAGAAGCAAATCGCCTGCGTTTGTGGCTTGCACCGATCACTGAGTCGGACACTGGTACCCAAGAGCCAATAAGCAGCACTTAACTATTAATTTAGACTTTAAGATTCGTTTGTAAATTGATCGGGTAGATCAATGGGTCAGAATGGCCGAGCTGTAAGATATGTGGGTACGTCTAAGGATAAGTTTATTTAGTTGTATGGTAACCTTGTACGCTGGTTATACATATGGCAACTTTTGAGAAAATAAAAGAGAAAAGAAGGAGAATGGAAGAAATAAGAAAAATGGCGACGAGACACACGCTAAAAAGTACTTTTATTTCTTATCGGAAATTAATAGAGGCATCTCGAACGTTACAATTTTTATATTTCTTTGTGAATAGAACCAGATCTCTTTTATCAGTATTAACCTCATGTCCCATCGAATTTGCTCAGCTACTTCTTGTTGCAAGTGCCTCTTCACCAGAGGTCAAAGGGTTGCCAAACGAAACTTATCTCTCACTATGGCTGAGGAGAGTCGTCCACGTAAACATGGCTACTTTACCTTTTGTAAAACTTTCGCGGCAAACTGTGTGTTTCGTGCGCAGTTTTTAAGCGGGGGTCGATTGTGGAAAAAAAAAGTGGTTTGCCTGCTAATCCAAATTACATTTGCACTAAATTTCAAATAAATCTAACCATGAACACTATTCGTATAAATAGATCGTTCCCTCGTCCACTTAACAGAAATTTTTATAGAATCTGCTGCTGATAATTGTGGAAAATCAATATAAAAAAAATTTGAAGGCTCCGCCCCGGATACACAAGTCACATGCACATTCCATCTTCCTGTTTCTTTTCATTCATTATGATCTTACTCATATTGCCTATAATACAAAATAGAATATTTAACTGCGACAAAATCACTAAAATTTATATAACAGTAAGATATTTTGTCAGTTCTGAAATCATTACTGCCCTTTCATTCATATTTGAAGGGTTTATTGTATTTCCAGTAGGTAACATACTTGTATTTATCATTATTCAAGACGATAGCAACGACCAATTGGACGAATAGATCGGAAAACTTCGATAGCTCAATCGATTATGCGTGGCAGTCCCTTGTGTTACTCCATGCATTTGGTAAAGAAATATATTTTTTAATATCCGAAAATACATGTGGACTATAAAAAACTTGGTTTAATTTTTAAAGATTTTAAAATCCCCGTAATCGAATGGAAAAATAATCTGGCCGAAAGCCACATTGTTACCTGCGTACTTGAGAACACCACCTTCGCTACATGGATTAGCCTCACCAATGGTATGCTGAAAGGAGGATTGACGAAGATGCTGATCCCAATTGTAAAAATCAATTACTACATCACGCAATTCCTCACTGGACATGGCTGCTTCTGATAATATTTGCATAAGTGCAATCACGCAGACTATCCTTATTGTTTGGAATGTCATGGTAAAATAGAAAACACAGAACATATTATTTTATACTACGGCAGATTTCAAGACGAGTGCAAGCTGCTGAAACATTGTATGTGTAACACATTGGCCCCTGTAATTCTGTCGAAGACATAGTTGTTTGAAAAATATATGTAAAAGAAATGCGACGATAGCATTACTGAAATAATGAAGCACCTCAGACAAGAAAAGCGAAGATATGAAATCACACGTTGAGTGACGGTACAGAATAATTTCCAGTACCTTCCCCGTGAAGTAATATCGGAATCACATGTCCAGCATACGAAGAGGTTAGGTCTAGTCTTTAGGTGTCACGAGGCAAATAGAGCATGGAAGTAGTACAAACTATTCGAAACTGTTAATACTAAATGACAACAAATGTTAAAGCTATATAAATTCTTGTTCAAAAATTATAAATATTCATAATTTGGAATTTTTTTTAAATATAAAATTCTACTACTTATAAAATAATTTGGCAACTTAAAACATTGAACCAACTTTGTCATTAAATATATTTATGATTTTGCTATTGTTGCAACATTTTACTCTATAAGCCTCGTTTAATATGTATAAGCTTTAAAATATTTTGTTTTGTTTTCAAATTTTTATGTGAAAGAAAAAGTTTTTTCATATAAATCAAAATAAAACTAAAAATTCATCATGATTTATGCATTGTATGCAATTACCCCCTCACAGGCACAACAAACAAAATAAACCTCGCGCAAAAAACTATGCCTGATGAATGAAAGTCTATTGCACAATTATGAAATCAACGCGAATGCTCAAAGCACACAGCGCTACGGACTGTGGCCATCATCGCATGACAGCGTTGCTGAACAGGTTGTAGCAAAATGACAACAAGCAAATTAATTACATTAAATTCTTTATCATTTATAAAATTTTTATACTCAATTGCGTTGTGCAAAAGAATAAAGTATTAATTAATTAGCCAACAAAATCAGAATAACGATATCACTGTTCCTTAGCCACGAATGAATTTGTATTACAGATCCAGATTTTGCTCAAACGTTTTTGAGCAGTGCGAGCATTTGAGCAATGAGCACTCGCACACCTGCTAATTACTCGAAAAATAAAAAACACACAAAAACACATCTCAAAATTTTTTTATACTAATTTTAAACTTATTTATGCGAAGTGCAAAAATCATAAAAATGCCAAAGAAACTTTGACGAACAAAATTATTATTTTTTGGTTCTGCTGAGCAGTAGGTTTTATTAGCGACTCGATATAAGGGAGCTGTGAACGAAATATCAAATTCCTTGCGTACCGCTGCTTCGGAAACAATTGCTTTTCAACAATAACAGAAAAGCAGCTGGTACGATGAGAAATGTCGAACTGGATTGGAAAGTAAGCAAACTGCCTACCTCGCAACCCTGCGATTAACTACAGCACCGATCGATGACGATGGTATAGAAGTGGCATCACCCGATTATGAAAAAGTTCAAATAGCGATTTCCAGCTTAAAAAATAACAAAGCGGGGGGAGCCGATGGCTTACCAGCAGAACTATTCAAATACATGCATCAGCTTCTTTGCAGAATATGGTCGGACGAAAGCATGCCTGACGAATGGAACCTAAATGTGTAAGGGAGGTCCCACGGTCTGTGCCAATTATCGTGGGATAAGTCTCCTTAATATCGCTTATAACGTCCTATCTAGCGTATTGTGTGAAATACTAAAGTCTCCATCGTCAACAAACTGATCGGACCTTAACAGTGCGGCCGTAGACCTGGCAAATCCACCCTTGACCAGATATTCATCATGCGCCGAATTTTGGAGAAGACCCGAAACGATACACACCACATTTTTATCGATTTTAAAGCTGCCTTCGACAGCACGATAAGGAAATGTCTCCACGCCGCTATATCTGAATTTGATATCCCCACAAAACTCATACGGCTTTGTAAACTGACCCTGGATAATACCAGAAGCGCAGTCAGAATTGGAAAGGACCTCTCCGAGCCGTTCGATACCAAACGAGGTTTAAAACAAGGAGACTCTTTATCGTGTGATTTCTTCAATTTGATGCCGGAGAAAATAATACGAGTTGCAGAGCTAAATATACCAGGCACAATCTTCTACAAGAGTGTGCACTTGTTGGCGTATGTCGCAGATATTGATATAATTAGTCATAACAACCGCACAGTAAGTTCTATGTTATCCAGAATAGACAAAGAAGCGAAGCGAATAGGTCTGGTAGAGAACGAGGGCAAGAAGAGATATCTTCTGTCATCAAATAAACAGTCATCGCATTCGCGACTTGGATCCCACGTCACTGTTGACATTCACAACTTCGAAGTCGTAGATAATTTCGTCTATTTGGGAACTAGCATTAACAACACCAACAATGTCAGCCTTGAAATCCAACAAAGAATCACTCTTGCCAACAGGTGCTACTTTGGACTGAGTAGGCAATTGAAAAGTAAAGTCCTCTCTCGACGAACCAAAACCAAACTCTACAATTCGCTCATCATTCCCCTCCTGACATATTGTGCAGAAGCCTGGACGATGTCTATATCCGATGAGTCGGCTTTAGGAGTTTTCGAGAGAAAAGTTTTGCGGAAGATCCTCGGCCCTTCAAAATTAAAGAAAATCCGTTTACCTGATTGCGGTTGCCCTTCGGCAGGGTGTTTCAAGCGCTGCATTTCGATCAGAGTAAGTGGATAATAAATTTTAAAGTATACTGAGTTACACAATTTTTTATTTTAATTAATAGCAACGAAACAACAGAAATAAAACAGCAGCAAAAAAAGCAAACAACAGTTTGACTGTTAATAAATTGGTAAAAACAATTGTTACTGAAAGTTATGCAAAATAGCAGCTACATCAGCTGGCGCTGCCAACATATCAATTACCCGCACTTAAATATTGTGCCCAACCTACGATTCCTTCTGCAACCAACCGTTCCCGCATTCAATACTCCATTACCATCACATAGTTGGTTCAATTGCAATTGGTTTTGTTTTACAAAGTCAACGCTGATTGAGTTCATCGAGTAACGTGAATTCCCTTTGGAGGGGCGGAATGCACTGTTTCCATTTGCGCTAAGTGAAGAGATTCAATGAATTATAGAATTGGCTGCCAATAAATGAACTGTGGGAAATTTCTTTCATTTTTACAAAGTAATTTTGCAATTTTATTGAAATCTCTTGTATGCTTATTCATTTTGAGCACATATTTTGAAGTAGTATTATATATACACGTATATACAGAGACCACATGACAGATTTTCGTGGTTTTTTTTTACAAAATATTATATAACGGAGTATTAGCAATGCTTGTAGACCTATTTCAAACAGACTTTTTGAAATGTTCATCCTAAATGAAATGAAATGTATATTTTGAAGTTTGTTCCATAAACTCGATTCGTATATAAATGAAATATTTATAAACGCAACGGCAAACGCTTAAGAAATAGCAAAACAATTGTTCTTTTTTATAAGAAGTAGTCTAAATTTTAGGCCTGTGATAGTCATAATAGATGAGTATCCTTTAATAAGGTTCGATGGGTTAGAGGATTTCATTTTCTACTTTTTTTAAAAGGCAAACGGGTAATCGAACAGATGTACATTGTAATATATCAATCACTAATTATGTAATTGCTTTTGAATAAATTCTTTTCCCACACTTTTTAACAATGTAGATATATATTAATATAAACAAATAATCAAACGCAGCAATAATAATTCCACTTGAAGTGTTTATGCTGAGAATGCATTTTTACACACTTGTTATATATGTATATGTGTGAGCGACCAATTGAATTTGAATGCGCTTACATATATACATAATGCGTTTATATATCTACATATACTTAATATATAGCGTTAAATATAATATAGTAAATAAGAATGTATATAACCAAAAAATTGTATAAAAGAAAGAAATTGAATAAAGAAAAGAACAGTCAACAGTCAACAGTCAATTTTTGACATGCAACCTAAAAACAAATTGTTTTTATTATAGCATAAAACATATTATATTAATTATAATAATAAAATATTATATGGCGATCCTGCCAAATTCTTGAAAATATCGACAGCCGAGAAAAGCTAAATGGCGAATCCCCAATAACAAAACTGGCTAATTAGCCGAAAGTTATTTGGAAGGACAGCCGAATGCTGTATAAGGCAAACTCTAAAATTTTTACAGAGTACAAGTCGAAAAAAAAAAAAACAAGAATATAATAATAATAAAATTATAATAACAACAACAACAATATGAATCCTGTTAAGAATATATTTAAAAAAAAAAAAAAAAAATTTTTATAAAAAAAATTTTTTAAAAAAAATAGTGTTTAAAAAAAAAAAAAAATTATCAACAAGACGACACTGTATTCCAGTCACTGGCCAAGCATCAAGCAAAATTAACTTCAACTGGACATTACAAAAATTCGAGAAACAACAAACATCCATCAGCAGCTAGAAGTCGTTATTGTGTTTGGAAGTGAAGCAGTGAAACTCAATCAACCACTCATCATATTTAAAAATAATTCTTTTGTACTAAAATTTATATTTTCTCAAAATTTATTTGTAAATTTTATTAAGTGCTCTATTATGAACAAATTGTGTTAAGCATATATATACTTACTAAACCATATATATATATATATATATATATATATATTATAATTAGATAAAAACTTCTGGCCAGCCTAACGGCAGCCTACTGATGAGCAAGAATTCCATTCCTGCTGTTTAAAATAATTTTTTTTTCTCTCTCTGATAAAGAATACAATTTTTAACATGAACATAGATAGACAGATTAAAGAAGATAGCGCATTGCCCGATGACCTCGATTACGAGGCTATCAACAGTGCCATTGATAATTTAGATTTTGAAAATACACTTGAGGAAATCAGAAAATTAAAAAACTTAAAAGATTACAGCAAGGAAGAAAAAGAATATTTATTATGGCTGAAAAAATGGTGGGAGCAAATAGGTATGACTAGGGAACCAACACTTGAAGACGTTAGATATCCTACAACCTTGATAGAAGAAACAAGGAGAACGTTGATAAAATATAATCTATCGGAGCTATAGATAAAAGAATAATTACTTTTAAGCATAAGCTTGTTAATAAATAAAGAAATATAATAAAATAAAAATAAAAATTTATAAATTTTTGCATTGAAAAAAAAAAAAAAAAAAAAAAAATATTTTTGCAATGGGAGGCCAAGAATCCAAATTAGAAAAGCCTAATGCTAATGTAATTAATTCAATCCAAATAGTTGACCACACTGAGGCACTAAATTTTATTAAAATCTTGTTAATAATATTAACAATTTGCACTTGTCTCAATTTATTACTCAAATTATATTCGTCTCACAACAAATTTTTAAAGAAAAAATACATGAGCCGAGCAGATGGTCTAGACAAAGTCTAAACCCAAGGGAAAAATACCCCAATGGACAGATGGGAAACCATTTTAAATACACTGGTGGAAGAGAAAACTTTGGCAGAAAAATCATATAAGTGTATTAATAAGAATACAACCATACAACGAGTAACAGTGTTAAAGCATCTAAACACAATATTACAATCATTAAATAACATAGGAAAGACTATACAAGGAGTCTACAAAAAATTAACTGCCAATCATCAGCTAGAAGCACAACAATACTTTTCCAGTGTCAGGGACAAATTAGTATCCTCACTAGGTAGATATAACATCGAGGCATTGGTCCCAAATACATTTGAAAAAGAAATTGAAATAAATTTTTCTGTCTTATTACCCGAGACTCAACCCAATTTAGAGGAAGTTTTCAAAATTGAAATTATTGATAAAAATTCGCAAACAGAAAGCGACAAAATGCCATTGACAAACGTAGAATTTATTAAAACTGCATCATCGATCTTACCAGATTTCGATGGAAAATCTGAAAATCTATCCAGTTTTTTGATGCCCTTGATATCCTGGAGCAAATCAAGGATAGTCATGAGGCCATCGCAGTATCTATGATAAAGACTAAACTCAGGGGGACAGCTAGAAATATTATAAGCACTGAATCTTCTATTCAGGAAATTAAACAAAAATTAAAGTCAAATATTAAGGGTGAATCAGTGGAAGTTTTGACAGCAAAACTCCTGAACATCCAACAACGCAGTAAAACAGCAAATCAATACACTGCTGAGATTGAAAAACTCACAAAATCATTGGAAGGAGCATACATATCTGATGGACTAACACCAGAATTAGCAAACAAGTATGCTACACAATCAGCTGTAAAGGCTATGTGTAAAAATTGTTCCAACGATAAAGTAAAAACAATTATGCAAGCTGGAACGTTCACTTCAATGAACGAAGCAATATCAAAATTTACCAACAGTTGCACAGAAATAACTGGCAACCCAAATTCCCTCTTGCATATACGCCAACAAAATTACTTTCAAGGTAATTTCCGCCGAAATTATCAAAATAATAATTTTAGAGGAAATCAGAGGCGTACATTTAGCAATTATGGCTACAACAATAATAATCACCGAATAAATAACCAAAGATCTGGTAGAAGCTTTGGATCACGAGGTTATAACCGTAATAACACCAGAAATGTAAGAAATGTTACCCAACAGGAAAACCAACAAACTCCACCTCATTAAATAAAAAATTATATGTTTTCAATTTACACCTCAATAGCTACATATCTTCCAGGACAACTTTGAATGATTCTATCACTTACTGGAGTATATAGCGGGAAAACAGAATTATGTAGCAGACGCATTATCACGCATAGATATCAAAGATCTAAAGGAAATATCTGTAGAAGCGTGTAAATTACTAAAAGTTACGACTAGATCGGAAACTAATAAAAACTATAATAATAAAAATTCCAGTAACAAAAATGAAGAAATAAAAAGTCACAAAGAGAACCCAATAATATATGAAGCGCTAAATAAATGTGAAGTAAAAAGACTAGTCCAGCTCGTTTTCGATCCTCCAAAATTATGTTTAAAAAAGGGAAAGAAAATTTGTAGCAAAATTAATATAAAAAACCTAATTGTTGAGGCGAAGATTGACTTAGGTCAATTCTTTGCCAGGCTTATGGAAGAAGCCGGCAATTTGGGAATCGGAAAAATACAGTTGTCTTTAGGAGACAAATTGTTTAAGAATAATTATACCCGGGTAGACACATTTAAAGAAATTGGTACCAAAGTTCTCAAAAATTTAATTATAGTATTAACTCCGGAGGTTAAGCATGTGACAAATAACAAAGAAATTAAAGAAATTCTTCATAAATACCACGACGATCCTGTTTTTGGTGGCCACCCAGGAATAAATCGTACGTTAAACAAAATAACACAAAAATATTATTGGAATAATATGAAAAATGACATTAGAAAATATATAAAAAATTGCATACACTGCAATAAAAATAAAATCAATAAACACCTGAAAGAACAAATGACTATAACGGAAACACCACCAAAAGCTTTCGATATAGTACAAATTGACACAATAGGACCATTACCAAAATCAATACATGGAAATGAATATGCAGTCACTATTATATGTGACCTAACCAAATATTTGGTTACAGTGCCTGTCCAAAGCAAACATGCTGTAGCAGTTGCTAAGGCTGTATTCGAACATTTCATTCTGATTTATGGTTGTATGAAAACAATTATAACAGATATGGGAACAGAATACAAAAATAGTTTACTTGAGGAATTATGTAAGCTCTTAAAAATAAAGCATAAAACGTCAACACCCTACCACCATCAAACTTTAGGTACTGTTGAACGCAACCATAGAACATTCAATGAATATGTGCGTTCCTACATATCCATTGACAAAGATGATTGGGATGAATACCTCAAATATTTTTCGTATTGTTACAATACAACACCTTCAACAGTTCATGGTTATTGTCCTTTTGAACTAGTTTTTGGAAAGACACCTCTGACTTACGAATTTTTAAAAGAAAATGTAATTAGCCCAGTATATAATCATGAGGCTTATGATAAGGAAATTAAGTATAGGTTACAATTAGCACAACAAAAAGCTAGGAAATTAGTACAGGAATCTAAACAAAAACAAAAAATTAACTATGATAGAAATATTCAGTATAAGGAAATAAACATAGGAGATTTAGTATTAGTTAAAAATGAAGCAGGTCATAAGTTAGAAAGTAGATATAAAGGGCCCTATAAGGTAGAAAATATAGAAAGAAATAATAATTACACTTTAATTCCATATAATATAAAACATATTGATAAGAATTACAATTATAAGTTAGGAAACATAGAACAAAATAGTAAAAATAAGAAAATTATAATACACAAGAATAGGCTAAAGTTACTAGAATAATGTCATTTTCTTTTTTCCATTATTGTTTAACTCATAAAAATATAAAGTAAAATTTTAAAATGTATACAAATATTAAATTCATAAAGACGAAAATGTTCATTGCACAATAGATTCTTTATTTACATTTACAAACAAACAAATAAAATTCGAGCACTCAAAAACAAAAATAAATGTAAACTACAATTTTGCAACATAAGTAATTACCAAATATAAAAAAAAACAGAGCAATAAAAATAAGTCATTAAACGAAATAGAATCGCTTATTCATTTATTAGAAACGTATAAACGATTCTTTTTGGGAAAGGAGGTGTAATATATCAAGCACTAATTATGTAATTGCTTTTGAATAAATTCTTTTCCCACACTTTCTTTTCCCACTTTTAACAATGTAGATATATATTAATATAAACAAATAATCAAACGCAGCAATAATAATTCCACTTGAAGTGTTTATGCTGAGAATGCATTTTTACACACTTGTTATATATGTATATGTGTGAGCGACCAATTGAATTTGAATGCGCTTACATATATACATAATGCGTTTATATATCTACATATACTTAATATATAGCGTTAAATATAATATAGTAAATAAGAATGTATATAACCAAAAAATTGTATAAAAGAAAGAAATTGAATAAAGAAAAGAACAGTCAACAGTCAACAGTCAATTTTTGACATGCAACCTAAAAACAAATTGTTTTTATTATAGCATAAAACATATTATATTAATTAAATAATAATAAAATATTATAACATGCTAACGTATGCTCGGACCGTATTTAAGCTTAGTATTCAGCTCAAGACTGCAATATTTTTAGTCTGCGACTAATTTTGAAACGACTAGACGACGATGTTGTGCTGTTATCCTATTCCTAAATATAAGTGTGTGTTCCAATAATAATTACAACTATAAATTTCGTGGGTCATTCATCATTGTTGACCATTTTCTTTGACAGTCACGAAGACTAAATGTGATCTTATCAGTTTTATGATTTTCATTTGTTAAAATTATGTTTTTTCTTCCAAAATGTTTGAATTTTGAGCAAAATTAGCAGTTAAGGGATATTGGTCAGGATGCACTAAAAAAAGAGTCCCCGACACTGCCGAGTTACTGAACCGTATTATAATTAGTGAGAAAATATGGATTTAAGGATATGGCGTCGAAAGTATGGCTCAATCATTACAATGAAGGCATTCTGGCTCAGAAAAATGGTTTGACAAGTGCGGTCGAACGTGACTGTTGTGCCCACTGTTTCGTTTTGAATCGCGTAGTGCATCATGCCACCAGATCGTACGGTCAATAAGGAGTACTATCTACGTGTTCAAGGCTTTTTGCGTGAAGTAGTGCTTAAAAACAATCGAATTTATGGATTCCGTGGCACAATAATGCACCTGCTAATACCTTCTTGCTTATTCGTGAATTTTCGGCCAAAAACAATACTATGATAACAAATATACCCCAGTCTCTTTGCTGCTTTCAAAAATAAAAGCATAAATGACTTTGTAGTAAAAACGCATAGCGTAAAGGATTAAAGTCTAAAAAAATCGGGTTTGAAAAATGTTTCGGAAATTAGAAGGAGCGCTCGCTCAAGTGCATAATCTCTTATTGGTTTTTATAAAGGGTGTTTTTTATAGAGGTATAGAACTTTAAGTTGCAATAAAGCAACGATGGATTATTCAATTGACATTAATTTTATTTATCCGAAAGATAATCTTGTGGCATTACATTTTAAGTATGATTTCTGGCATATGACCGCCACGGCTGGCGCGGATATAGTCCAATCTGGACGTCCAATTTTCGATGACTTTTTCCAACATTTGTGACCCTATATCGGCAATAATACGGCTAATGTTGTCTTCCAAATGGTCAAGCGTTTGTGGCTTATCCGCATAGACCAATGACTTTACATAGCCCCACAGAAAGTAGTCTAGCGGTGTTAAATCATAAGATCTTGGAGGCCAATTCATAGGTCCAAACGTGAAATTAGGCGGTCACCAAACGTGTCTTTCAATAAATCTATTGTGGCACGAGCTGTTTGACATGTTGCGCCGTCTTGTTGAAACCACATCTCCTGGACATCATGGTTATTCAATTCAGGAATGAAAAAGTTAGAAATCATGGCTCTATACCGATCACCATTGACTGTAACGTTCTGGCCACCATCGTTTTTGAAAAAGTACGGACCAATGATTCCAACAGCCCATAAAGCGCACCAAACAGTCAGTTTTTCTGGATGTAACGGTGTTTCAACATACACTTGAGGATTACCTTCACTCCAAATGCGGCAGTTTTGTTTGTTGACGTAGCCATTCAACCAGAAGTGCGCTTCATCGCTAAACAAAA
This sequence comes from Neoceratitis asiatica, assembly GCA_030068015.2. Classification (NCBI taxonomy): domain Eukaryota; kingdom Metazoa; phylum Arthropoda; class Insecta; order Diptera; family Tephritidae; genus Neoceratitis; species Neoceratitis asiatica. Next base: position 44,699,335 of record CM061524.1, on the reverse strand, counting down.
TTCGCTTATGAAAATCGGGAACCACAGAATCATTATTTTCAAAATAAAATTGCACTATTTGCAAGCGTCGTTCAGACGTGAGTCTATTCATGATGAATTGCCAAACCAAACTGAGAATAAATCACTTGACAGCTGTTAAATCGGTCGCCATCTTGAAAAGTAATGCCAACTTAAAGTTCTATACCTCTATAAAAAACACCCTATATGTACATCAAAATCTTGTCTAATTCTGTTCATCGCTATCGGTATGATGTGATGTGTTCATGTGATATAATATATTTTTGCGATTTTGAGACGCTAGATGCACTTTTTTCGGGTGAATTTGTTTTGCATTTTTTCTCTCATTTATTATCTAAATCTTTGTTGAATACACCAAAACAATATTGCTTACGCTTAATCGATTTTTAGACGGGTGAAAATATCGAAAATGTGCTCATCTTTGATTTTGAGCCAACAAATGCATAAGGCCAGAGACCCTAGTTTTGGCATGCACGTTACTTTCAGCAACAATCGCCAAAACCTATGCCCGAGAGCATGTGTTGTAATTAAAAGATGTAGCTGAGGGATATACTTTTTATAGTTTTATATTTTTATATAATCATCTGTTGTATTTAAGTGTACTTTTCCTGCCAGAATAATCACAGAATTTGAAGTTGAAAATCCTATTAATTCTTCTAACCTTAAAACTATTTTTAGGTAATGAGATAACTTTAAGCTAACAAAAAAAAATCAGTTCCATCATATTATATGAGTTCTTACTAGATATAGTCCCGCTATTTCAATATTGGTTCCTTTTTTCTTTTTAGCATAATTTTTTATTATTTACATTACCAAAAAAATTATGTCTGTGCGTACCCCGTATTTTAGTATTTCATAATCGAGATTTACCTGCAAAGATAAGAGAAAATTATTAAATTTTTATTAAATAATTACATTTCAAATCGGTTAATAATTGTTAAAAATCTCATTAATGAGACACGATTTAATCGATAGTTTTTTGGTAAGGAAAAACTAATATAATTTTTTTTTTCAAAGATTGAACTGTATGTGGAACTCATTGATGAGTTCTTCAATTGCAAAATAATTGCTATACACATAAAAGACTATGTTCATTTAAAAAGTATGCTTGGGATTCTAATATATATACATATTTTTAACTCATAGTCATTTGTAACCCATTTCTACGTCTTTAGAGGTACAATGTCGGAAAATCCTTTTTTACTGGATATCTACGACAAGCACAATATACACAGATTTATATCGGAACGAATTTTCGTCATCCCTTGTCAATTTTGGTTTTGTAACAAACCGGTTTCGGCAAACCGCCATCTTCAGTGCAAATGACGAAAATTCGTTCCGATATAAATCTAGTATCCACCCTGTCGGAAAAACACAAAACCAAATCAACACAATATACACCTTAAAAATTTCAAGTCCCTACGATAAGGAGCTTAGGTTTTGAGATGATTCGGACGGTTGTGAAGAATTTGATACATGTAGAGTCTTTTTGAGTCGTTACTTCTAAAAAACGAATGCTATCAAGAAGAATGGCATCGAGTCATTTTTATAGATAATTATAATTATCTGATCTACAATTTTTGTCTGAATAATTTTATGATAAATCTAATCGTTTTGTTCAAGATAGCGGAAAGCCGGTATTGGGATCTTTGACCACGCCTACTTCTTTGTTGGTATCGGCTTATTGAGATCCTTTTATACATTACATGTACATGAAATGTTATATTAACTTTGGTCCGAAGTATGTAAATACCAGATGGAGAAGAGATAAATCCACCGAAATTTATACCGATCGTATCAAATAGACAAGCTAAGTTGATTTAGCCATGTCCGTCTGTCTGTCTGTTTGTTTGAACGGTTTTTGAGAGATTGCAGCCAGACTTTGTTATCGGGTGCATGTTTATAATCTATTGATCATTTGCAGGAACCGACTGGATCTATCGAACAAGTCATATAACTCCCATACAACCGATTTGCTCAAATATGAGAATTTGGATCATAGATATTTCAATTAAGCATCTATGAATATGAAGTGAAATAAACATGGGTGCGTAATATCATCAAAATCGGATGACTACATGATATAACTCCCTTACAACCGGTATTTTCAGATATGCGGTTCGGGGCTAAAAATCTGCGAAAAAAGCTTCTAATGAAAGAAGTTTGAATTTTGCAACCAATTTTATAGGCTCATGAAAGGTATTAAGGCTGCGGTAGGGCCGAATAACAGACTTATTTCTTGTTAGATTTCATTTATTACGGTATTTTGAAGAACCTAAATTACCGATATTTTTTTATGTTTTTTATAATTATATACATCTCTTTTGAAGATTTGGTATTTTTGAAAATCATCGAAATTTTGGAATTTCGCTCACTAACTTTTAACTACGTTTTTTTTATTTTTGTTTTTGTAAAATTCTTGACTTAAACTTAAAGCTTTTTATTTAAAAAAAATTCAATTAATTTTTTTCTCTGTTTATAAGTGAATAAAAACAATAATGTTCTTTTGTTGTTTTGGAAAAGTTTTCAAAACTGATCTAAGTTTAAAGATTAATGTATGAAAATAAATTAAATATATACAAATCTATTTTGCATGTGTTGTATGTCATTGAACTTCTTCTAAACGGATGAATCGATTTTGATGAAATTTTTGTAATTTGTTCGTATTTTTTTTCGAAGTCAACCAAGTACCGATGACCTCGGCAAAAATGGAATTTATAGTAGATTTTTGCTGAGACGTACATGAATATTGCTTATTTTCGGGTAGTAGATCAAGAGACTAGGGACCGACCAATGCGAAAAACCCGTATTTACTTCTTTTGAACTTCTGGAATTGATTAAATTCGTTTTGTGTGCTCAAGGAGATTATGGTTGGATATTTTTTTCGCAATGTATTAATTTTAGTTGAATTTACTTGAAATATGGTTCATTTGTTTTACCCGATAGTGGTCCGATATCAAACTTTTTTTAAGTCTTACATATGACTCTTAATAATTTTTAAGCTTTCTCCACCTTTACAGTACTGAGGATAACATCTTAATTGAACAAAATGCAAAAACACTGTAGCAAGCGGCCAGAACTCCTAGCTTTAATGTAAAAAAAATTTTTAAGTCTCGTTTATTAAATTAATTTTCCATTTTTGAATCTACAATAATTTAATCTTGGTACGAAATTTCATGTTTTTCCTCCTGTTTACGGCTATTAAAAACTCGGAAATGTTAAAAAGTTTGTTTTCAAGAAAATAGGATCTAAATAATGTCTCGGACATTCAAAAATATATACATCCTTTTAAGAAATAAACTAAAAATTTTAAAAATTATCAGAAAGGAATCAACATAAATAAGTAAAACGCCAACCAGCTAACATTTCATATCGCCAGTATTAAAAATAGTTGATTGAAAAGTCTATTAGAAATTCAGTAAATCGTTTTCGGTTATATTGCTACCATTTCGTGCTTACCGTTAAAGAAAACGAAACGAATAAGAAAATGAATATGAAATGTGGGCGTGAATGCCAAAGAACGATACATTTCTTGCTGCTCCCATATGCACACAGCCTTACAAATGTAAGCACATACATATGTGTGAGTTTTCATGTGTGTGTGTGTGTGGATGTGAATGATTGTTTGCACCACAGATCTACTGACATGCGCTCATAAATTACGAGCGGGAGTACAATGAAATTGAATTTTATTTATAGCGCAGCGCCACAGCAGCTTAACTTTTCCGCGCCACGAAACGCGAAACGCGATGCCGAGGCGGTTTAACGAAGCGTATACATAACCTAGTGTACTACCGCACAACGCGTATGTCATAATCGGAAAACGGCGGGAAAGAGTCGTCTGTTAGCGTTTATAGCAAAGCGTTATGCTCTGCGCTTCAGACGGAGCCAGCAGCTCATGCGCCATTCGTGTGCATTCGCCTTCACGTTTCCTCTGTTCTTCTCTGTTTTTTTTTTTTTTTTTGTAGTTGTTGTTGCCGCTATTCCTGCTATTGCTGATGCTGCTGCTATTATTGCTGCCTTATGTTGTTATGGCGTTTTCTGTTGCTGTGCTTTGCGCTGCTTCTTCATATTTCATTTCTCATCTGCAACGAATTTCTATTTTTTGTTTGTTTGTTTTTGTGCTGCTCTTTTGCTTTTCGCTGCAACTAAGCGCCTTTTCCCTAGAAGATTTCGCCATAACAAGCACGAATTTCCCAGCAGCCATGACTGTTGCATGCGGCAGCGGTAGTGCAGGCGATAGCACAGTCACGTGATACACGTTGCTAGTTTTAGTTGTTGTTGCTATTGTTTTTTATTATGAATTTTTTTTTTTTTTTTTTTGAGAAAGCAGCTTTGATTGTGCAATGATGCATAGCAACGAGTATGCGAATAGAAAGGCATAGATATATTTGTGTGCATGCGTGTGTGTGTATGTGTGTTTGTGTGTTTGTTTATATGGCTTAAGAGCTCAGCTGGAAATCGAGTTAGTAAATTGTTTTTGCGCGCATGAGAGAGTCGAAGGTCTCCAGTGAGGTCGTTGCTAAAGGCAAATAAATAGAAGAAGACAGCGAAGGAAAAGTTTTAATACGCTTTCATGGAGTTTTACATGCATTTTCATTTATTCATTTATTTCGCTATGAATTGAAGAAATCCCGCTTGAAAACTAATATTGATAATAAAATTTGATTATATTTTTCCTCCTATCTACTTTTAGTTCTATGTAAATGCCAGAGGATAATGTTAATGTAAGGAAATGCTGTAAATGTTCATGTTAATTATGATAAATTAACATTATGTTATTTACAGTGGTGAGAGGGACTTTTTCCATAACTACAACATAATTTTTCAAACATGAAAGAAATTCGTTTTAAATAATTATTATAAATATTATTTAAAATTGAAAAAAAATTTAGAAAAAAAATTATGTAATATTCTCCCCAAATTGTCTGTGGCTGCATCACTCAATAGTCGCCGCATTGCAAGACACGAAACCAAACCAATTCTGATGTGATTTAGCTAAGTCATGCCTCCAGCGATTTGGATGTGCTTACTCTCCGAGAACCTAATATCAGCTTAGAGTATTTTCTTGTTGCAGCTAATAAAGAGCGATTTAAGTAGAGATGCTTTTTTCAATAGCCTTTTTCTTTTGACAGATCACGCGTGAGTCGTGTCAAACTGTCTTGTTATTTTTGTTCAGTATTATTTGTCATTTCATCATGGAAAGACTAACGCCTGAACAACGTTTACAAATTATTCAACTTTATTACGAAAACTCACGTTCTGTAAATAATGTGTTTCGCGCACTTCGCTTAATTTGTGGTCAACATAATCGGCCTACTGAGCGTACTATTTGCAACACAATCACCCATATTGAGACCCAGCATTAATTATTGTATAATATTCAATCGAATAGAGCACGCAGTGAATAAAGTATACAGGCCGTGGCGTAAAGTGTGCACGAAGACCGTGGAGAGTCGATTCGGCGATGTTCGCAGCAACTCGGACGGACGTATGGAAAGACTTGGCGCATTTTACGTCGATATCTTAAATTGAAAACGTACAAAATACAGCTTGTGCAAGAAGTGAAGCCGCTCGACCTTCCAAAGCGATATCTCTTCGCATAATGGGCTCTTGAAAAGCTCCAAGAAGATCCGACGATTTAGATCCAAATTTCGTTCAGCAATGAGACACATTCCTGGCTCAACGGGTATATAAACAAACGAAATTGCCGCGTTTAGGACGAAGAGCAACTTGAAGAGATTCAAGAGGTTTTGTGTGGTTTGTGGGCCGGTGGAATCATCAGTACATATTTCTTCAAAAATAATGCCTGTGAGAACGTAATCGTCAATGGCGACCGTTATCGCGCCAATAATAACGGACTATTTGATGCCTGAAATTGAAGCTCGTGATCTCCGCGACATTTGGTTTCAACAATATGGCGCCACTTCCCACACATCCCATCAATCAATGGATTCCTTGAGAGAACACATTGGTGAGCAGATAATTTCACGTTTTGGGCCGGTCGATTGGCCACCAGGATTGTGTGTTATCACACCGTTAGACTTTTTCCTGTGTGGATATGTAAAGTCTAAAGTCTATGCGGACAATCGCGCTTCGATTCAGGCCTTGTCAGTCGAAATACTCGAACGAGTCAACGAAAATTAGACTCAACGGTTGGACCCTCTGAGCCGTGGCCAAAATTTAAGAGAGATAATCTTCAAAAAATAAATGCCAAAGAATGTTCTTTCGAATAATGATAATAAACATTCCCCATTAGATTTGAATATCCTGTGTTTTTTCTTTAGAAAATTAGGGAACCTGGAAGTGGATCACCCGTTATATGCAATGTGCAGCAAAACAAACGTCAGCAAAAGTTTGGAAGGTGTATGACGAACTCCCAGTTTTATCAGAGGTTTTCTCACCTCATGTCTATGTCTCTCACAAAGAATTGTTTTATATTTGTTGTAGACATCGTATATCTACTGTACCCTTAAGGTAGAGAAGTAGGTACTCGTGATAACATTCCAAAACGGGAGTAACTCATCGTCACCTCTAAACAATAATATAGTCATTAAGGTACCTCAACCCAATCTTCCTAGAGGGAGAGGAGAAGGGAGGATATATAAAAAAGTGGTAGATTAGCTTGTCACCTTCCTCTTATACCAAAATAGCTCCTCTTTTATCTAAAGCCATATCTAACTACTGTGGTCGACTCCTGACTCCTGTCTACTTGGCCTATGACTGTCTCTTATCCACGGACAGTAAGTTTTGCTCTTTTACGCATTTGATTTATTTGATATGTGTTTCAAGCTTATATTGCTACTAAGTGATGTTATATTATTGCGGTGATGTGCTGTTGTGATGTGATATATCGATGTTATACTATGAGCTGTTGGGTTTTTTGTGCGAGCCCCGAAGACCCGACTTTACGTTCGTCTTAGCAATTATCTACTCTCCCACTCCTACTCGCTGAGAACACTCGTCAACAACCCGCTATAAGGGAACTATGAGGCAGCATTCGAAGCTTTTTACGTATGCCAGAGAGGGAGAGAATGGTTGGTTTACGACAATATCGAAAGAACAGTTGGTACGTAGTAGAACACTGTGCTGCAGTTCAGAGGAAATAGATGTTGCCTTAATTGAAACTTGCGAGAACAGTCTCGGAAAAATGACGAGGGGCAAAGCAGAAAGAGGTCGGAGATCATGTGTTTGTACGTACAAAGATCTTGAGAACCTGGCCGATAGGAGTAATGCATGATGATTCTATGAATTATTAATGAGGAGACTTCCAAAAAAGTGAACCCAAAATCATATTCCATAACGATGGTGTAGAACTTACGTCAACCAGACTATAATAAAATCTGAATATCTCGAAGGAACATCGGATGACTGATGCCTGAGCATGCCTTGTTCATCGATAAGAACCGCAAGCCTCTTTTTTCTATTAATTAGACAAAGAAGCGAACTCTACTATCTCCAAACAGTCAACGCAATCACGTCTTGGATCTCAGGACATTAACAACAAAGCTAGCTTCAATCCAGCCCAGAATTGGTATGACTAGGTACCTTGAACTGAGTAGTTTATTGAAAAATAGAATCCTCTGTCCACGAACAAAAATCAGACTCTATCCGTCGCTCATCAGTCTTCAGTTGATACATGGTGTAGAAGTGTGGATGATGATATTATCCCATGAGTCGACAATAGCAGCAGTTTTCATGAGAAAGGTTTTGAGAATAATCGCATAGGCCAGCGAAATAAGAGACAGAACCTGCACTAGTTAGGTCTAGTCGTCTATATGAAAGACAACATTTCAGGATTGAAATTATATCAGAATACCAGCAAATGAAAGCGGAGATAGAAAAGTTATCCAATCTGTTCGAAGAATCCGATCTAGTAGGACCTAGCTCAGCTGGTAACTTAAATTTACGCCAAACAGTTTAATATTTCCTTGACTGTAATTTCCTTGCCGCAATAGCTGAATGGTCAGACCAACCTTCAAAATTAAAGAAAACTAATTTATCTAATTGCGGTAGCCCCACAGAAGTGCATGACAACCACCCCGAGTGCACCTCTAACATGAAATAAAAGGTTCTCATATAAAATCATTCGAAGTTCGTAGACGGCGTAGAATAAACTGATGGAAAACATCATGATGAACACTGCAATTTGGAGGAGGAGCGAATCATGATGATGAAGAATTTTCTACTAAGTTTCGATCAACTTTTTATAAAAAATTTTTTTTTTAACTCTAGAGAGCCACAAAATAGGCCCTTTGGAGATTTTTTTTTTCGGGAAAAATATTAAATAAATCTGATCTTTGACAAAAGGCATTTATTATACATTTCATGAACTGTTTATAACTATTTTATAACTATTTTTTAAGAAAAATTAATTTAAAAATGGAGGCTGTACAGCGTTCCCCCTAGGATGTCTCCATTTTTTTGGCAACCACGGCCGGACACACAGCTCCTGTAATTTTTTTATATTTTAATAAGTTGTTGAACGATTTCCGCTTGTAAATAGCACTACCTACGAAAGTACGTATGATTTTTTCAATATGTGCATTTTTGACAAAATAGCGGGTCTCTAAAGGAAAAAGTAACAATTTGGCCTAAAAACTTGTTCGAAATTTGTTAATAAAAAAAACTGTAAAAAAACTTTCCTCAGTACTTCTGTAGATAATGCATTTCTGAAGATGTTGTCAAAATTTCAAGTAAACCGGTTGTAAATTGTTTGAGTGATGTTTCCGGCCAACTTGAAAAAAGCTTTTTTGAGATAAACGAGTTTAAAGTGTTTAGTTTAGTTTGCCTTACTGACTGAAGCAGACGCTTCAACTAGATATCGAAAATGGGGCATTTAGAAACTTTTATCTGCCATAATCTTTCGGGATAACATTTTTGTATCATTTGAAAGAAAAAAACCATTTTCCGAACATACTAGAGTGGAGTCTTCCTCTCTTTTATAAAATTAGTAAATTTATTCTCTAAAAAAGGCAACTGAATGTTTTCAATGTGGAACTTAAAAAAATATAATAATAAAATTGAAACATTTTAATAGTTTTTCAAAACAAAAACTTACTTAATTGTTCAAGCATTTAAAGCTGTTGGACAACGTCATATGCAATAAAAGCCAGTCGTTTCATTCAATAATATTTTTTTTATATATATGTACATACAATCGATGGCAACAATAAATAAATTTTCCAGTTCAACGCATGCACAATGCACAACTACATAAATATAACACACAAAAAGCAAACAGATAAACATGTGGTTAAGCAATGGCAACAGTATCCACTGCACGACTGCAAAGGCAGTGGCAGCAACAATAGCAGCAACAGCAACAGCAGCAGCAACAGCCACTTCATCACTGCCCGTTTATGACAGCAGACACAGTGAGACGCTGTTGGCGTTCGCCACCAAACAATTCGATTGGCAGTAAGTAAGTAATATCATTTGCAGAAAGGATAATGCTGTGTAGATGTATGATTGTAAATGTCTATGTGTGGGTGTTGTAAACACAAAGAAGCCAAATAAAATTTCATTAACCATAAAAAAGCTGGCGGTGAACGAGTAGAAAATAACTGGAAAAATGAAAGAATGTTATTTTTACATACATATATAAGCATTTATGTATGTATGTATATATGTATGTGTGTGTATGTCAAATGCTCTGTAAAATATTGCATTCAATTGAGGCAGGTAAATGGGCGAAAAGCAATAAAATCTGTAAAAAAAAATTTCAGTTTGAGAGCAGTTGAAAAATTGCCCTTATAAAATCTCTTGATATATTAATCGTTTAAGGTTTTTTTTACTAGATAAATATATACAACACTTTTATTAGGTTACATTATATTAGCTTTTCTCACTCTTTCAAGGCTAAATTCGAAATTCAAACCTTATGAATTGCCTGATATTGAAGAGAGACTTATAATATATGATTTTTGTTGTTAAAAAAATATTAAAAACCATCTACAGACTCAGCATAAAGCTATCCAATTTCATCTCTCCCTTAATGCTCACTCGACTACTACAACCTTCTTCCGTAAAACAACCTCTGAAGTGAAAAAGTTGACAAGTATGCAAAAATTCTAGTTAATTACCAGTATGAAATACAATGAAATTATACCAGTTCATTATTGGTATAGCAGTTCACCAGTAACGGTAATAACGACTACTATTCATCTCCTAATAAGCTCTGCTGAAGTGTACAGTTAGTTTTTGCCCATTATATCCTAACGATGGCGGAATAGTTAGGGATCACTGTAGCGCTTCAAGTTCTCGGTTCGAATCTCGTTGCAGGCAACTTCATTTTAAATTTTATTTTGGTGAATCAGAAATTCAACACATACTTACGAAGACAGTAAAACAAATTTTTTTTTTGGCAAAATTCCTTTATTTTTTATTTTTTATTCAACTTAACAAGATTCGCATTCCACGCCGGGTATATTTCTGTCCTACAGATCGAGTAAAACTTCACGGGTTTTGTGATGCCTCAGAGAAGGCATACGCTACTAGTATATTCCTTCGTGTAAGAAAAAATAATCAAATACATAACAATCTCCTAGTCTCCAAGTCAAAAGTAGCTCCAGTGAAAACTATTTCGCTACCAAGACTAGAACTATGCGGAGCTGTTTTTTTTGGCAGATCAAGTTGATTCAAAAGTTACAAACCTTAATTTAGCATAAGTCAATAAATATTTATGGGCAGACTCTACTATTCTTTTAGCCTGGAATGGAAATCTCCCTGCTCATGGTCAACATTTGTGCCCATCGCGTAACAAAAATCGTAGAAAAATTCGGAAATCAACATTGGCTACATGTTGATTCAGCATCAAATCCATCAGATTTAGCAAGTAGAGGCATTGGCGCACATTAATTAATTACAAATTCGTTGTGGTGGCAGGGCCTTCTTGGGGCTGGCTGATACACTGATTATAGCGACTCTCCCACTTTTCAATACCATTTCTGTAGTACGATTTGTTCTTTGTTCCAAAATAGGCCTTAGTTTCGGCAATCACCTTTTCATTCGACTAAAATTTCTTCTTAGCAAGAGATCTGAGAACAGGAAGAAATTGATGGGGGCCAGATTTGGAGAATACGGTGATTGCGGTAGTCACTGAAATATATTCCATGCGCATCCCGAAATACAGATGCCACAACCTTACCAGCCGACTGTTTTCCCACGCTTTGGTGCGGGTTCCTCGTTTTAATCCACCTATATGTCGATTGGACTCCGGGGTCAAATGATGGAGCCATGTTTCATCCATTGTCACATATCCACGCAAAAACTCGGATTTATTACGATAGAGCATCTCCAAACACTGCTCCGATTCATCAACTCGTCATTGTTTTTGGTAGAAGTGAGCTCACGCTGCACCCACTTGCACAAAGCTTTCTCATACTCAAATATTCGCGAATGATATGATGCACACACTCAGTTGATACCTTTAGAGTGTCTGTCATTTCATTCAATTTCAATTTGCAGTCACTCAAGATAAGTTTGTAGATTTTTCTGATGTTTTCGACGGTAGCAACCTCTTTTGGGCGTCCACTGGCGTTCACCATCTTCGGTGCTCATTTCACCACGTATACCAATCCTTGATAGTTGGTTTTCCTGGGAAAGTGTCCGGAAACTCGTCATTAAGCCTAGTTTTTGCTTCTACTGTATTTTTTCTTTTCAAAAAGCAATATTTTATCAACACGCAAAATTCTTTTTTTATCCATTCTTTTCACAGCTAATGATCAAATAGCTGTCAGATTTATACACGCTTCTTTTGAACGCTAGGGCTAACTAAAAAAAAACGATGGAATATGAACTAGTTAGTGCAAAAATGCAAACGAGTTTTATTCTAGTTAACAACTAGTATTTTTCCCACAGGAAAACACTAAAGATAAGTAATAATATTGCACAGGTATTTGTTTTTACTTTCCCGAGAAAAGCCTAACCATGAGTTGATTTGGTTTTGTGTTTTTCCGACAGGGTGGATACTAGATTTATATCGGAACGAATTTCCGTCATCCCTTGTCAAATTTGGTTTAGTAACACACCGGTTTCGGCAAACCGCCATCTTCAGTGTTTGGTTTCGTTCTCCGATATAAATCTAAAAGCCTAACCATGTTTATTATTCTTATCGCTTAGCACGTTTTTCTTCGTAGAACGAAAGTCAACGTTCGATTATTGACAACGGAAATAATTTTTCTTATTTTTCTTGTGAAGTAAGTATTAATTTCATATTGGCGTTAGGTTCTTCACCTGGTAATAAGATTATTTTGCATTAGATAACACATAAATATATAATTCTTATATGCACACATACAAGTATGTAATTTTTTGTTGCATATTTTAAGTAAACTGTTTGTTTTCACTAAGGTCGTTGAACTAGTGTTATTGCATATGATTTTCTCTAAAGTAAATGAAAATAAAGAAATATTTTCATAGCATTTATGCTACTAGCGGAAGGTAGGATTACGGGAGTAAACATATTTTTTACGTTTTAATTCTTTTAAATATTTGCATATTCGAAACATATCCAGAAAGAAAGTAAGTATACTGAAAGTTTCATTGCCTGAGGGAGTCGATTTTCATCATGTTAGCAACACGGACTTCTTCTCTTTGCAACGAAACTAGAATACCTTTAATTGTGACTGACAAATTGTGTAATGAAAACGAAAATTCAGAGTTGGACAGCAGATGATTGAACTTTCTGCGATATTTCCACATCCACATTTTCAAATATCTACTATACGAAACAATCATAGAAACCCTCGGATGTCGTAAACTATCTGGGAGTTTGAGTTGGTGGGACAAAACTTCGGGGAAGGCATAACAAAATTGATATCCCGAAATGTATCTTGTGTTATGGATATTCCTCGTATGTACTAGCTGACTCAAAACTTAAAGAATAGCAACGGTTTTTTTCACCGTTAGGGACAAAACGAAAATATCCAGTGAAGTCAGGTCCTTCTTAACTTGATATTTCGAAGGAAGTGTAGGTCCTCCTCATCCTCTGCTTCCATCAGTGGGTGACGTACCGAAGACTTTCAATTCTAAATTATTTTCTCTCTTTTGTTCGACAAGACCTGGCCTAGCTGAACTATGTCATCGTATATATCGTATCGTATCGTATGTATCATACATACCACTTTTCCGTCGTGTGCCGTATTCGCCGCCACTCATACGTAGATGAACATACAAAGCCAGGCAACCTTTCTCTAGAAAACTCAAGATTCGCCTCTGCACCATAAAGTAGAATGGGAAATTTGATCTCCACTTTGGAAAAGGACTTTACTCTTCTTAATCCGAAGCAGCAAGGATTGAATTAATTGATTTTTCTTTAAATTTCCAGGCTGACGTTGGTGTTGATTCTACTTCAGAAAAACGGAGTGGTCTATTTTAATTTCCTTACTTTCGAGAGTAACATGGTAATCAAAATTCGATTGGGCTGACTGTTTGTTTCCTTTAGGCTTCTTCCACTACCAAACCCACTGATTTAGTTTGTTTAATTCATCTAGTGAAAGCAGAACCAACGGCGCCGTTGATAAGACCATGAATGTCAATACCATCTCATAGTATCATCGCCATACGTCATCAGTTGTAGTATCTTATAGAAGATTGTGACTTTTCAGTTTAGTTAAAGAGCAAGGATTATAATGAAGAAGTCACATGAACCAGAGTCAGCTTGAAAGGAGTATAATTTGTTGTCAAACAGTTTGTAGAGGTCACTTCAAATACTAGCAAAGCATTTTTTGGTGCTCAGCGTCAGTTTACGCAAACTTATAAGTTTTGCTTGGGGTACCAAGTTTAAACCTAGCAACATAGAGGAAGTTCTTTTCCGTACCACTTTAAACCTACTTTGCTAAAACGAAACTAAACTCTGTTTCGAACCAATCGTGAAGTTGAATCAAGTTGAATGCTCCATCATGTACTAGCAAAATTGGAGCATTAATTAGGTAAGAGTATCACTTTAGGTAGAAATTTCGACAAGAAATTCTGAAAAACTTCATAACCAACAAACTTTCATATTTAGGGGTCTTTTTGATCATTTTTATACGCATTTATGAACATGTTGAGAGCTAGTTACAACCAAGATTTTTTTTCGTTTGAGAAACCGTTGATGAATTTTTGGAAGAATATATTTTGTGGAACAATTTAGTTTTCAAAATCCCTGTACACCTGCCTTCTATGACATTTTTGAAAGAGTGGATGAAAACGTTCCTAAATAATAATTTTATTTTATTTTTTGACTTGAGAGTTTCGACAAAACTTCTACTACAGGAAAGACAGGATGGTATTTTTTACAGACTATGTAAAGATTTAAATATAATGGGATTTACGGTTAAGGTATTTTCATTCTAACTCCTTAAGTGTTAGAAATTTTTTAGATCTATGCAAAAAAACACAATATTTCAAAGATCAAAACTAAGAATGAAGTTTACTTATATCTAGATATCACTTCAACCCTTACACAATTTAAAATATATAAAACCGTTATTTACACAATTTATTTATTTCAAACATGTTGCACTGCGTGTCTCCCATGACATGACAGGCAACAACGCTAATAAACTCATTGAGCATGACAACAGTTAAGTAGTCCGCTGAAATTGCCTGCCGATAACTTCACCTAGCCGAGCTCTCCAACCGTTCTCATTTCGCTTATTTGCATGCGGAGAGCCAACAACAAAGCTGATTAATGTGGAAATTGTCCAAGCGATTAGCGTTGAAGACAGCAGCGGCAAAGCCAATGCCAAACAACTTAAATCGTTCGTCGAAGCAGCGGTAAAAGTACTGACTGCCTGTTGTCCTTGCTACGAGTACATCCGCCGGTGAGTGGCAAGGCACAAGGTGGCTAGGCAATTACTAGTAGTCGTCTACTGATACTAAGCGGAAGTCGAATGTACTGCAAACGTATATATGTATGTGTATATGTTTTCTGTAGGTGTATACGAGTATGTATGGCTTGGGGAAGATTCTTACTTGTATGTATAGTTGTAGTGAAATAAGAGCACTTAAATCTAAGAGAATACATTTGCACTTCAGCTATGTTGTTGGAGGCAGCATAACAGCAGCAACTGCGCTAGATATATAATAGCAGCTAGAAGGAAATGGGGATTGTAGGTATGTAGTCGTGAACATATGTATTAATGTAAAAATTCAAAGAAATGCAACCAGGCATTATTTGAAAATATTGCACCAAGTGCGCGTTACTCAATAGCTGAAATCGGATAATTTGCAATTTATATGTAAACATATTTTGAGTTTTATTATTATATTATAATTTTGTAATTTTTTTTTTGTAATTTCATATTGAATATCACTTCACAAAACTCTATTTCAATAAGGTCTGTGCCACGGGGCTACTCAAGACTAGTACAATTTGCGGGAAATTTGTGTTGATTATGTCCGATAAGATGACTTGCAGAAGGACAGTTAGTGCTAAGTAACCATCGAAGCAATTTCCGGTCGAGCTCCTCCTTTTATTTGTGGTCATTGTCTTGCTGTTTTTTCCAAGATATGGAAGGACGAGTAGTTCATGCTAAGATGCCTCCGAACATTCGTTGAATTTTGGTGAGGAGATTTTAGTCATATCAGAAATATACTCGAAGAGCTTGACATTCTCTGCTAATGGGCCACCCCAATCAATAATTTTAAAATATTTTCGGGCTATCTCTCCAGCTGATTTAGTCACAATGGAAAATTTTTCGATTCATTCCAAAGCAGCTGTGATTAGAAATATTTTAAATAGAACTTTAAACGGTTACTTGATAAATCATTGTGTTTTTTTAATTTATCGCGCAGTTACTGTAAATGCAACACTGCTATCGTCAACTATTATCGATTAATACACTGCTGTGAAATTTTGAGCGAGCTGCGCCATTAATTTTGTGTTTGTCAGCCACTGAAAACAGACGGCCTCAAGAATTTTAACGAAAATGGAAAAAAGTGAATTTCGTGTGCTGATTAAACATTATTTTTTGCGTAAAAACCCCATCACCGAAACCTCGCAAAGACTTGATAACTACTATGGGGACTCAACTTCAATGGTTAAGAAGTAGTTTACTGAGTTCTATCGTGGTCGTACCAGTACAAGTGGCGCCGAACGTTCAGGTCGCCAGAAAGAAGTCATGACGTCTGAAATCGTCGATAAAATCCATGGAATGATATTGGGCAATCAGAGAATAAAAGTGCGTGAAACGGCTCAGGCTATAGACATCTCAACTAAGTGAGTATATCACATTTTACATGAAGGCCGCAGTGGCTCACACACGACCATAAGTGCAACCGTCTAATAACTCCAAGGGGTGTTTGGCGATGTTCAACCAAAATCCAAAAGAATTTTTAAGCGGTTCGGTACCGAAGGCGAAACATAAATCCACCACACCACACCAGAGAAAAAAAAGCAATCATGACAGTGGGTTTCTCCGGGTGAACGTGCTTCAAAGAAGTCTCTGTCGTCCAACAATGTCATGCCCACAGTTTTTGGAATGTGAGGTGTCATTTACATTGATTCAATATTGCCTTGAAACAGAAACGAGCGTATTTGGCGAAAAAAAAGCATTTTCCTTCAGAAAAATGTACGATGTAGTCACCGGGCAAAAGAATCATAAAAACTGCTACCCCATCCAGCAAATTCACCACATTAAGCTCCCAGTGACTATCTCCTATTTCCATACCTGAAGAAATGATTTGAGGACCTTTAAAAAATCTATTATTTGGAAGGAAAACAAAACTGCAAAAGCGCAAGACCTAAAGTATAGAGCTCAAAGAGACTGTGTTGAGACATAAAATGCTTATTTTCCTGGAAAAATATATTTTATATAAAAAGTCACTGACTTATCAAACCACCCTGTTAACTAATTTCAACAAAATAGGAAAGAGCCGCAATAATTTGTGGCCGAGTATTGCTGTTGTAAAATTTAATCTACTAAAAACAAACATGGATTTATTGAGATAACACTTCGGTGAGCAGATAATTTCACGTTTTCGACCGGTCGGTTGGCCACTGAGATCACATCGTTAGACTTTTTAATGGGGGATATGTAAAGTCTAAAGTCTATGCGGACAATCTCGCTTCGATTCAAGCCTTGGAGCAAAACATCACGCGTGCCATTCGCCAGTTACCAGTCGAAATGCTCGAAGGAGTCATCTAAAATTAGACTCAACTGAGACGTAGCCGCGGCCAACATTTGAAAGAGATAATCTTCAAAAAATAAATGCCATAGAATGGTCTTTTGAATTATGATAAACATTCCCCATTAGATTTATATTTTATGTGGTTTTTGCTCTAAGAAAGTAGGAAACCTCGAAATGGATAAGGCACAAGCGAAGGCACATATTCTCTGTTCTGTTAAAAATTTTAGATTTAAAATCTTTCAAAGGCAACTTTTTGCTTTAGCTTGAAATTTCTTCAAAGCTTGCACATATTTTTGTGAAATTCATTTAAATAATGCTTTTAAATTTTCTAACAATTTATTTTTGTATTTTTTGTTGGGTATAAATACGTACACATGCAAGGGTATGCATCAAGGTAAAAATGGAAGGAATAGTACAAACAGGAGTTTAAAAACAATAGACGAGAGTAGCGGAGGACAATGCAGACAGAAACAGCAACTTAATGCCAGCGGTGACAGTAACAACAACAAAAACAACAACAATAATAGCAAAAAAATTCAAAAAGTCTAGAAACAAGGCTGATTATAATAGGTCTGTGAGGGCATTAACACCTGCTAAAGTTTAATAGAAGCGAATTAGATGTTCAGCACTTAGTATGAGTTAACGGCGCATTTGTAAATATATATATTGTATTTAAAGCAAAACAAAAAATATGTGTACAAAGAGGAAAAATTTAACAGTAAAATAATCAGGAAATGGTGCGAGTATGAGAAGCGAAAATAATTTTAATAAATTTTTATAATTTTTTTTTTTAGTCTTAAAAGTGATTTTTTTTGTTTTAAGAAAAATAAAAACTTTTTTTTATATTTACTTTAATTTGTGTAGCAATATATTCCAAATATTTCCTACAGGTTGTTCGTGGCGCTGAGCCATTATAGAGAGATCGCTAGGTAAGTCCTTGCCTAAGCTGCGTTGAAAAGCAAAAGAGTTGGCTAATGTAATCCACCATTTTTCAAAAAAAAAAAAAAAACTTTCTCTTCCAAACCAGCTTATTTAAGTGAACACTGAACGGTGCATAGCTATATGCCACGCTAGCTTAGTGCGTTGAATTCTACGTGGAGTTTTTGCTTTTTCAGTTAGGTTTTTCTTTGAAAGAGAATTGTCTGCAGTTTGAAGTTAAAACAAAAGCACGTGAGTTTCATTGCTTGCATTTAAAAAGGCATATAGGTATTCTACATAGAACTCGTTTCGTTTAAAAGCTGTCAACAACACTGAAGTTAGGAGTAGGAAAGATATCACTTTAAGACAAGAAAGAACGACCTTTTTATACCTTTCATGAACATATCAATTTTATTGCAAATTACAAAATTCAGTTTCGATGATTTTCAATGTCAATATAAACATGACTTTGCGTAAGATGAATACCAAATTTTATGTTTTTCTTAGAAGCTTTTTGGTGGATTTTTTACCTAAAACCCCATGTCTGAAGAAATCGGTTGTAGGAGGGCCATATGATATAGTAAACCTACTTCTATGGTTTTCAGTACCAATATGCAAGTCATAATATGTGTGTATTATACAAAACTTCACGCTCCTAGTTGCCGTTTTGACTGAGTTTTCATCCATTCCTAATATCTGAAGAAATCGGTGCATGGGAGCCAAGATTTCAAATTTGAAATGTTATAGTGGTCCGATCCCGCCGGTACCGACAAATTATCGTTTAAAGGTGTGCATCTTCCTACCAAGTTTGGTTGGTCTCAAAAATTTTGAATTAGTTTGCAGACAGACAGACAGCCAGACGGACATGGCTAAATCAATTCAGCTCGTAAATCTGATACGATCGAGTTAAGTTATGGTGGGTAATGCTCTTCTTCTTCTGGTACTTACATACTTCGGACCAAAGTTAATATACTATTTCAGTGACATGAAAGCTATAAAAAATCGTTCAAATTCTGCTCTTAAAAATTGTTTATTCTTTAGTGAATTGTTTGTAACTGAAATTCTTTAGAGCTCCTGCAATGTAATGTGTGAAGTTGAAAAATTTGCTCAATTGCCGTAACATCGTTCAGATTTATAAAAGGTTACTCCATCTAGAACCCTTATCTCTTCCTCCCAAGTGAAAGGTATGGCTTTTCACAAAAGGAAGTGCTTGAAGGTTTCTACAGCTCTAAGTTCTTTTATGGTACACGAAGTCTCTCTGCGTCTCTATTCTATTGAAAGTATCATGTTAGAGGATATTCAACTGTATCGTTTTTTCATTATTTTTAGCATAATAAGCTTTGGTTGCCTGCTTTCATACCATGTTGGACACATTTTCGTGGTCAAATTTCAATAATTGAGGCGCACTATTACTCAAGATGAGGCTCGCAGTGAGTTTCTCTCTCATATCGAACTCGCTGGATCGTCTGTCATATTCTAAGCTCTTGAATTTTGCGTTGCTTCAATCAAAATAAATATGGTAAAAATTAGCTTAGAGTACTCTCAAACCAATTAACAGTCTCATGTACGGTCAGCCGCTGAAAAATATTACAGTTGTCAGATAGAAGTGCAGACTTGTATCTTTTGTTTTGGTCCAGCGATGTAAAAGTTAATCGCATCTGCATGTACTGGTTCTCACCCAGAATATCAGCATTATAATATCTTCTAAAATCAGTGATTTGATAGACATAGGTTAGCAATTTCTGACATCAGACTTCTTCTGAACTCGTACCGAGACACATGCGGCATTTTTTAACTCCATAATATTGTTGGGCTTGGTAGATATGGTTCTTAGTGATCTACTTCTTAGGAAATATCAGAAATACGCTGGAAAGGGTTGATATTCCTTTCCGAGCGATGCACTTAATGATAAAATTTTGTATTCTGATCTGACCAGATTTCGAACTCAAGATTTTTTTGCATCGAGCATACACTATTAACCACTCGTCAGTGCTGACATCCAGTAAATATCTTTTAGAAAGGTCACACTCACCTTCCAATATCAACCAAACGTTCACTATTCACACTGGCAAACAAGAAGGTAATTGAGAGCTGATTACTACTAGTATTGTGATCAGATTAGCATTTATGAAAAGTCAAAAGCAAAACTTCGTAAATTTAAATTAACTTTCAGTAAAATTACGTTCCACTTATCGGTTATTGTTATGAAAATATTATTTAGAGAACGGAAGTTTAATAGAAAGAGGTTAGATTTGAGTACAATGTTTGAGTTAACCAAAGAAATAGATTGAGGAGCTTCGTAGTCTCCAGGTTAATATTCAATTCCCATCGTTTTTCTAAAAAAAATATAGTATCGATTAGAATAAGTTTAATATTTTTTTTTTCTTAAAAATTACAACTCTAATATTTTGTATTTTCGGATCGTTTTTCTTTGCTGAAATTTACGTAAATTTCATTTTTTTCTGGCCAGGATTTAATTTTTTGCTCTTTTGATACTAAATTAAATAACCCTTGTACTCAGAAAGCTTCGGAGACTTTCGTTACCTTCGGTTTCATTCACTTTACAGCGCTTACGTTCCTCTGCGCTCTGGTAAAACAGCATCTTGCTTCCGGTTTAACATCAAGGTCAGGGACTGCATCAAGACGCGAACACTAGCTAATCGCCTTTGGAAGCAATTGCTCAAAAGCTGACTTGGATCATTTCGCCTTTCGCCTGTACAGAAATAAAGCCACTGCCCCTGTTAAAGCTGAGAATCAAATATTCGCTGCAGTCAAACTTCATTCCTCTCTTCCCTCAGTTACCCCATGTCTTTATATTAGGACCATTCGAATACATGCTAAGGACAAAACCGAATGTATATTAAATGCTGACAGCCCGAATAATTCGTTTACTTCTTGTGCTGGTTCAAATGGTGATTTGTCTCAATTCGATCCCATGTGTTTCGGCTTCTTATCTGTGCGTACCTTTTAATTTTTCAACTGTAACGGTATATGACGTGGCTAGATGCATACTAAAATGTAAATCGAATGCCGTTGGTGAGGATGATATACCAATACGATTCATAAAGCTATGACATGTATATTAAGCCCACTGAATCATATTTTCAACCACTACGTCAGGTTTCTCAAACCTGTGCACGTTCACATAAAATATATTAATAAATTATTTCCTTTCCAATCAAGGTTTGGAGTAGGACATGGATGTGCTACCGCAATGGTTAAAATTGTAGAAGACTTTCCAATTTCCATCCAATTATCCAGCAGTGCTTATTGAACATTTTCAAAGCATTTTACTCCGTTGATCATATATTGATCTGCTAAAAGAACACATACTATTTTAGTTTTGGCAAAAATGCGTAGTTCCCTTGAAAAGTTATTTATCAGGTAGAGACTAGCGCGTGAAAATTAGATGACCAAACCTGGTGGGATCGTTGCGATTTGCCGCCTTTACAATGATATATTGCAAGCTTGCCGATATGTAAGTGTTCAAGCATAGGCAAAGGATATCCCGACTTACTTATCTGCTAACATAAATCACGACCTATCTTCCATCTTGCGATGTGCCACTCATAACGACCTCTGACTTAACCCGGTGAAGTCGTATGTTCTACCTGTTTACAGAAAGAAAATCAATATTATCTACATTCGACCTATTTGCTTTAGTAAGTTATCTCTTGCGTTTGTTGATAAAACTACTTATCTAGACTTCGTTATTAACTCGAATCTAATATGCGTCTATTACATTAAGTACATAAAACACTTGACTCCAAGTCTCTTCATAAAATTTATCACCTGTTCTATACGGGTTAAGTTTATTATATATGGAAATTTTACCATATATCTGCTTGGATGTCTAGCTTATTAGGTTATGTAATTTCTAATATCTTAAAAGCCAGAAACTGTGTCTCTAATTTTGAACTATTGAACTCAAAAGAGCCAGATTACCTCTATGTATGAAAAAGTAATATTTCACCAGAGCGTTCTTATGATCTAATTATTCCTATTTGCGAATTCACCCATTCCACAAGACTGTTTTTTGTCAATCCTATTCGAATTTGGAATTCTGTACCTACCCTTAGAAGCAAAATTAACACAGACAATTTTCGCTTTTGCAACTCAGACAATCCTAAAATAAATGAAGAGATGACATTACACCAAAAAGACTTACTGCCTAATGCGTACTTTGGTCCGGAGGTGTGATTGGTCACTACTCCTTCGAAAACGGTAACGGCGAGACTATTCGGAGCGTTATGTTCGTATGATTACCAACTTTTTTTGGAATTAATTTGAAGAAGAGGACTTGGACAATATGTTGTTTCAACAAAATGTTGCCACATGCCACACAAAATTAACGAATCTGCGTTAATTGCGAGAGAAATTTCCCGGCCGCTTAATCTTTCGTCTTGGCGATGTCAATTGACCACCGAGATCGTTCGATTTGACACCATTGGACTTGTTTTCGGGAAGCTTGGCAAAACACCTTGTGTATGCAGATAAACCTTTAGCGATGAGCATCGTGGAGATGCGACCAGGTCAACAAACGAAGAAAACATTGAAGCAGTAAAAAAAAAATTACTGAAAATCGTCGTATCACTATAAGGGAAGTTGCAGAGGATGTTGGCTCATTCCATTCCATTTTCTCGAATGTTTGGGCATGAAACGTGTGGCAGCGAAGTTTGTTCCGAAATTGAAAATTTTGAGCAAAAGCAATGTCACATAAGCCAAGACCGGAAAAGGTACGCCAAGTTCGATCAAATATGAAGGTTTTGCTCACTGTTTTTCTTGATTACAATGGTGTTGTGCATCACGAGTTCCTGTTGAAAAATCGTCCAGTTAATAAGGAATATTGCAAGGTAGTTATGCAACGCTTGCGTGAAGCAATACGGCTTGAACTATCGGAATTGTGAAAAAACAAATCGTGGATTCTGCAGCACGCTAATGAACCAGCTCACACATCAATGCTTATACGTGATTTTTTTGGCCAAAAACGCAGCCGCAATCATACCTCAACCACCGTATTCACCAGACTTGGCTCCCTGCGACCTTTTCCTATTGCCAAAACTAAAAAAACCAATGTAAGGAAAGCGGTTTGCCACAATTTATGAGATCAAGTCAGAATTGAAGAAAGAACTGGTGGCCATACCGAAAAGCGCATTTCAGAAGTGCTTCGCGAATTGGAAAAAACTTTGACACAAGTGTATTATATCCGAGGGGTCTAACTTTAAAAGGCACAAAATAGATATTGTAGAATAAATAAGTACTAAAAAGTAATAAAGTAATAAATAAATCAAAATTCACCTTTTCCTTGAACACACTTCGTATGTGCAAAAAAATGGTCAAAAATTAACTCAATCAGATCAAAGTTTGCAAAAATTCACGAGGCGGTCATTTCAACGATGTAATGTTTCACATATAATGCCAAGATTAAAGCTTTATATAAAATTAAAAACAATTTCATTAAAAAAAAATTATTTTAAATGAATTTGACTTACGTTTAATTCGGAAGCCGCAAAATGCACAAAAACATAGGTTCCTTTTGACTAGAAATTTAAAATAAGGATTTCATCTTCTTTTATATAGATACATTTTTTATTAAATATGAAATTCACTCTAATCAGAAAAAAAGGTAGAATAAAATTTTAACCTCAAAATATTTTATTTAAAGAATTTATCAACACTTGGCATTATTTAACAGCCACAACTCAATTTAGTTTTCCACCACAGTAAAGTTTTTGCTATTGTTTAATGAATGTATTGTATTTGTGCATCAAGAAGCATGGCTGCATTACAACCACAGCAACAACCAGACACATCCCCCAAAAACCACAGAAAGTCACGATATTCATCTGCTTAAAATCTGTTGAAGAGCAAGGCTATTTTTGCCAGCACTACGTGCGCTGATACAAATATATTACTACGAGTATATAAATACGTATGTATACGTATACTTAAGACTTTCTAATTTAGAGTAGAAATTTCTTATGATATTAGTAAGAAATGTGATATGCCTTGCCGCATGTGCTTGTGCTGTACCACACTTAAAGCTTTCTGTAGCACAAACACTTCAAGCTCAAATATGCCAAATTCTATCTAATACCACTGATGCTGAAAAGTGGATATGTATGTGTGTGTGTGTGTGTGGATAAGCATGTATGTATCTAAGTGTGGTTTTAGTTTATCAAGAAAACAAACGAGCTCTCTCTCTCTCTCTTATTCTCTCTCTCTGTACGCTTCTAGTCCCTTTTGGGCAGACATTTTGGTAAAGCTGCTTGAAAACTTTTGCGTATTTTGATTGCTGTGCGTAAGTCTTATCGCTACGCAACAGCGTCGGCAATGGCTCACTGCAGACTCGGTGCAGGCAGAGATAGTTGAATGGTTTTAGTTTTAAAGTTTGAAGTAGTTTTTTTGAATGTAATTAGAATAAATCGTTTTATCAAAGCTAATATTGATTGCGGTTTCACAGAAAATGGTATAATTGTACTTCGAAAAAATAATCGTAAATTTTCATAAATTGAGACTAAAATATTGATAATATTTTCACTAAGATTCTCAGCAATATGCTTTCTGAAATATTTTTTTTTTGCTTAAATGTTAAAATAAAAAATTATTTTTAAGTTTTATATCATATGTCTGCGAAATTTTGTCAAACATTTAATAAATTCGTCACTAAAATCGCCTTATCACTATCCCTTATCCTCACATCACTGCCACATGAACTACAAGAAATATACATATAAACTTTAGAGTGACACAGACGCGCACTTCTAATTAGGTTATATAATTTTCAATAGAATATCAAAACTTTTGCGTTAGTTACATAATATATTTGCATAATTTTATTATCATTGCTGCAAATCTGACGCTTATCATAATATCACTCTTACGCCCTGTGGTATACTCAATAACCGAAGACTTTTCTTGGGTAGGGAAAGTTTGAAGTCTTCAAAAAGTAATTTTTATAGTGCACAGATTCAAGTTTTATGTAACCGAATAATTTATTCATAAACTAAAATTTACAGTTAACTATATTGTAACAGCTGCTAAGTCGTAAGGGCATGAAAATTTCAATCAAAATATACTGTAAGAAAGATTAGGTAAGCCTGCTTGACTGATGATATAATTTAAATTAAATAAATAATGACAGAATAAGAAATAAAAGTGCTTAAAGTGGACCTTGGAGAGCAAAACTAATCGAAACAGATGCCATTCATTCTATAGAAGATAGAGAAGCCGATTAAGGCAAATTGACCTATATAAACAAAATTAATAAATTTAAACAAGTGTAAATATATGTCCTACTCAAGAAAATCTTTGCAATCCTTTGCCTGTATGATTGAAATCACAATATTGAACAAGTTACTGACTTCATTGACTTGGGTCTCACAATTGTCCCTAAACTAGATTTTAGAAATCATATAAATTCCTACTCTAATAAGGCTAAAGGAGTCCTAGCGTTCATTAAACGATGTCCTAAGGAGTTTAATAATCCAAATATTACCAAATTACTCTACACTTTACTCGTTAGGCTCATTTTGAAACTTGGTTCCGTTGTATGGAATTCACAGTATCAATTGCATAGTGATAAATTTGAATCTGTACAACAACAATTCCTATTATTCGCAATAAGGAATTTACATTCTGATGAGAATAAAAATCTCCATCCTCATAAAAGCCGATTAAGGCTTATTAATCTGCATTCACTACAGAGTTGACGAGAGATGCTTGGCGTTTTATTTTTAACTATGCTGATAAGAGGTATTGTCAATAGTCTGTTCCTGCTTAAGGAGCTTAACTTTAGTGTCACTTTAAGACAACCTAGATACTTTAAGTCTCTTTCCTTGTTTTTATGCAAAAAAAAATTTTTTTGATATGCACGACCCACTCGGATGTTTGTGTAACGATTTTAATATTTATTGCGCCAGCTTTTATTGTATAAAGAAATATTTACTGAGTGTTTTTAACTTATAAATAATCTCTTTATTCTCGGCGTTTCTTAATCTGTAGCTGCTCAGTGGAAGAGGCAAATACAGCCGCGACTTTCCGCGATCGGTTTCGGATCCAGGATAGTCCGAGCTGTACCTAGTGTGCGGTCACCGGTCTGTTGGATTTTACGTTTATCCATCAGACGCACCCCTCGGTCGGTTGGGCGGGAGGTTCGTAAAACAAACATATCTGGTGACCGTTACACACGAGTGGTTACCAATGTACGTACGTATCTTAAGGAATCACTATGAACCCTAAATTGAACTTCACACATCAGATTATTGTGATAGCCAACAAAGCCAAAGGCATCTTGGTATTTGTAAAACGGTGGTCCTGATGCTACGAATCCTTTGTATTTATTTGCTTAACATTAGTAAGACCTATTCTTGAATACTGCTCGGTGATTTGGAACCCGAGGCATCAAATCCACTCTGAGAGGATAGAGTATATTCAAAAACTATTTGCCTTAAGAAATTTGCATTGTGTTTCTCAGTATAATCTTCTTTCTTATACTAGTTGTCTGAAACTTATCAATCTCCCTACTCTCGCCAGTCGTCGGAAAAGTTCCGTATGTCATGCGGACAGGAGGAAGGTGGGTAAACCGTTTGGATTAATAATTCTTGACAAACGCACATCCAAAATTAAAGAAAATTTTTTTAAATAATTTACTATGGCGGCATATAGCAAGCCTTTATAATGTATTTATGATATTTAAAATAAAAAAAAGTTCTCATAAAAATCCATCAGCCGTTCGGGAACAACTTAGAAAAAACTACAGATCCAGCACTGAGTTCAGATAAATAACGAGAATATATTTATTTTTCATACAAATTGATGGTGTTGTATAAAAAAATAGGCCTCTTTGGAAATGTTACTTTCGTTCTAAAGAATAAACCAATCATCAAAACATTTATTAAACGCCATTTCCGGATTCAACCTAAGTTCTTTCCACGAATTCTCTTGTATATCTTCTACGAACCGAAAACGACTGCCGCATAATTTGTGTTTTGAATAAGAAAAAAGTGTGCCAGAGTCTTATCAAGGGAATGCTAGTTAAATTTTTAACCCGAAATTTGTTTAGAATCACAATCGTGAATTTTCTTCTTACCTTTCTATGAATTCATATCTCTCAAAAATGGCAAAACACTTAGATAAAATTCTCTACTTACCATCTGACTATCTAACCAAGATTTCACACACTTAAAATAGCGCAAAAGTCAAATAAAACAGTCAACATTCCCTGATTTTGACCGACTTTGACGTGTTTTCTTTGCTTTTGACTCTATTGAAAGACAAATTTCTAATGTTTTCTGAGTGCTACGCATATCAATCTCGTAAACCTATGTATCATCAATAGCTAGAATGCTTTTTATGAATGCTGAATTGGAGCATGCTTTCAGTGACCTAATCGCGATTCGGCTTTTTAAGAAATTTCCGATATTTTAGAACTAGTCGTTAGGTAACGCATTTTCTGTTCAGATATACGTTTAAAATGGTCCGAATGATTTTCCGACGCACAGAAAGTTTTTTTCAATCAGTAATTTTCAATAATAAATTACGTATCTCACTTCAATGTTAGTAATTTCATTTGAAAATGTTCATTGCCGAACAAAGCGAAGCAAATCTTACCCAAAAATGTAGTTTGATGAAATCGATTCACCACAATCCTTCTCTCTACTCTTCTGTATCATTTATCAATAATTCAATACATAAAATTGCGTTTGTAAGAGCATTGATCCTACTTTCTATGGTCGGACCTTTTTTATTTTACTACAAGCAGTTCCAGTACAGCCGTCAAACCTTTAAATATCGCTACATATAAGGATGATCTTGGTTAAAATCTGCAAACTTTCCCTTGTTCCAAGAAATTAATTTTGCTGAGTTTCTAAGCTTCAGCGACAGTATAGACAAGAAAAAAAAAACAAAAAGGAATTTCGAATGTGATGATATTGTTGTAGGGGCACACTGCACGCACTGTAATCAGCTCAGCAACAAAGAGGTTAGCTCCTTGCACTTTCTAATTGCATATGGGAAAATAAAGGGTGATCGAGGAATTCTAGGTTCCCTACTTTTTTTAAAGAAAAAACACAGAAAATTAAAATTTAATGGGGAATATTTATTATCATTCGAAAGAACATTATTTTGATGAGTCCAATTTTCGATAACTCGTTCGAGCATTTCGACCGGTAACTGGCGAATGACACGCACTATGTTTTGCTCCAAGGCCTGAATCGAAGCGAAATTGTCCGCATAGACTTTAGATTTTACATATCTCCACAGGAAAAAGTCTAACGGTGTGATATCACACTTCATCACTATCTTGGTGGCCAATCGACCGTCGCAAAACCGAAGTGTTCTCCCAATAAATCCATTGATTGATGCGATGTGTGGGAAGTGGCACCGTTTCGTTGAAACCATATGTCGCAGAGAGCACAATCTTCAATTTCAGGCATCAAATAGTTGGTTATCATAGCGCGATAACGGTCGCCATTGACGGTTAGATTCACACCGGCATCATTTTTGAAGAAACATGGACCAAATGGCAATTCTGCTTCTTTATATACCCATTGAGCCAGAAATGGCCCCGTCGCTGAACAAAATTTGGCTCGAAAACGTCAAATATTCTTGAAACTTTTCAAGAGCCCATAGATCAAAGCGATGTCACCTGGGAGGGTCGAGCGGCTTCAGTTCTTGCACAAGCTGTGTTTTGTACGCTTTCAATTTAAGGTGCCGAGTCGACTCTTCATGGTTTTCGTGTACACTCTCAGCTACGGACGCTATATTTTCTTCACTGCGTACTGGACGTGGTCTATTCGGTCGAACATTATGCAATAATGAATGCTGGGTCTCAAGATGGGTAATGGTGTTGCGAATGGTGTGTTCAGTGGCTCGATTAAAGTTGAAAGATTTGTAAACGTTGTTCAGTTGTTCAGGCGTAGGTTTTTCCATGAAATGCCAAAAAATACTGAACAAAAATAACATGACAGCCTGACACGACTCACGCATGATCTGATAAAAAAAGGCTATTTAAAAAAGTTCCTATACTTCGATCACCCCCTTTTATAATACATAGTTTGCATACAATGTAATTTTCTTAATTTACAATAAATAAATAAATTCCCAGTACAAATTTTTTTCCGGTATCGCTCTATATGCAATGGGAAATTTTCAATTTATTGACTTTCATGTTTTGTGAAAAAAAAATATTTTGCACGTTTAGAAAGCATACCGTAGAAGTAACTTGAGGAAGTGTAGGAAAAATCAATAGGTAGTTTGAAAAAATTACAGGTGGCATTATGAAATTTTATAATTAAAAACTCAAGTTTTATATATATATATATATATATATATATATATATATATATATATATATGGTATATATATATATATATACAGATATTACATATTGGAAATATTTGGTAGGTGGGTCGCTACGTAAAGTTCTACCTTTCGAGGAAATGTGATAACCGATTATACGGAATGGTTTCGAATCACATTAAGTTCAATTGATTTCGTTAAAATTTAAGTAGATTAAAACAAGGTAGACATGAATGGTTTATACGCATATATGTTTTATGTTTAAAAAGCTAATCTAATTGAACAAATTTAATATTATTATACTTGCTTGGAAGGAGAGCCAGTTTCAAGAGAGGGCTGGTATATTTATTTACCAAAAGTTTCAATAATTGTATAAATTTCGTCAGTGTGTTTGAACGCAAAGATCGTGATACACATAAATAATTGGTTCTGAAAATCATCGAAATCGGACTGCGATATCATATAGCCCTCCTACAACCGATTTTTACACATATGAGGTTTTGGGTAAAAATCCGCTATAATGACAGCTAAGAGCATAAAAATTGGGATTCTACAGCCTTAAATTCTAGTCGATTATTGCACTGAAAGTGCAAAAATCAAACTTTGTGATTTGCATTAAATTTGATATGTTCATGACAAGTATAAAGACTTCGGCATGACCGAAAATAGCCGTTTTTTTATGTTACTCTACTTACTTCAACAAGTTATTATTTCACCATGGAAAAAATCTCGTATTTATTTGAAAAAAATATAAATTGTAATATATATAAAAAACGGTGATTCAGCTATTTTTTTTATAAAAAAATATATATAAAAATTTTTTCCTTACTGAAAATCTCAGATATATAAGCGGTTTATCTAAATTTCACAATTTCGAATAAGCCGTTGATTTTCTTATTTATTCTATTATTTTATATTTCGCTTTTTTTCCTTTAAGGTCTCACTTATGGCTTCTAAGGACTAGAACAAATTCAAGTACTAATTTTTCGAGCTATAACTAGATAGGTAGAAAAGTGGACGCCACTTGCTAATCTCTCTTCTTCTCAACGTAACTAATATACATATATACGTACATATACACGCGAAGAAATTCTCACTTATTTAATTTAGAAATGTTTACGCAACACCTGTTTCCCAACAACCCACCAGCCTAAGCTTAGCTTCAGTTGCCACATTCCTTTTGGATGCATTAAGTTGTTCCAAGAAAATTAAGGCTTAAGCGTCAAGAAGCTAAAATAACAATAATATTTGTTCATCTAAGTAAGACAGCAACAGTAACAACAACATTATCACGTCGCATATATGCAATATTCTCATTTCGAAGAAACTGTGTGTTGTGTGCACTTATGTATACCCACTTCAAACCACCGCACCACCGCACCACCGCAAAGGCAAGAACAAATAATAAAAGCAAATGCAACAATCACCAAATAAAACAACAAACAACAATAATAAACAACCAGCAACCATAACATCTTCACCCAAAAAGCTTTCACAACAGCGGCGCGGGTGTCATGAAGAAGCTTGTAAATTTTTAATTACAAACATGTGGCAACTTTGCGTTCACGAAAATACGAGTGCACATGCATTCCGGCAGTCGCAGAGCGCTAACAAATACCACCATTACCAGCAACAAAAACTACAACAATATTAGCAAGTGTTGCAACAATATTATGCAACAGCAGAAAACAACAACAACATAATAAACTAACAAAAATACCCAAAATAAGCGTAAAATTTTCAACACTGTTGCTCATTTGTTGCCTTTCGGCATTTCAGCTTTTTGGCTTTTAACATATTGTGTTGTTGCCCATCTACTTTTACAATTGCATTAAACTTACAAATTCACTTAAAATTTTATGTGAAATAATTTTGTATGAAAGTACTGAGAGCGGTTGTTCATTATATAAAAATTTACTAAAATCTTTGTTATATGTACAAGTCAAACTAAGTCAATGGATATCATAATGCTGAAACGAAACAGAAGGCAGTTTGGATTGCGCCATCCCAAAAAATTAAAGTCCGCAACTCCAGAAGCGGGAGGAAAATAGGATTATTCCTGTTGAAATAAATTCAAACTATTTAACTGTCACAACTACCGACTGGTTAGTGGAATTATGAGCTAGCATAAAAGGTGTCGGACAATAAGTATTATCAACCTAAATAAATTAAATTACCAGTAGGGCTATGCCCAAACTACGACGCCAATTGGTAGACAAGCACGCTTAGAAACAAACAAGAACACATTTCGATTCTTTTTTTCATGGTAGTGACAGTTCTTTTCTCCAATTAGAAGAAGGAAACGGGAACACATTTTTCATATTATGGCAGGCACCACATACGCGATATAGTTGAATCAACAATTCCTCGCCATTCGTTTCTTCTTATCGCGGTTTGGCGCCATTTAGAAATATGAAGTAAAACCAGGGGTCAAACCGTATGATCCGTGAACGAATGAACGATCGTACGAAACAAGATTAGGTGATCTTTTTCACATATGATTGGACTCCCTTCACTTTTCATATGTATACGATTATTTTATTGTGTTCGTATGACAGTTCGTAACAAGCATATGATCAGCCATCCGTTCATGGATGTCATCCTTCCCAACACACAAAATTACATGACGAGTTGTACGTTCACGGAATAGACAATTCGACTTCAAGTCGATCTCCAACTGATCTTTTCAATAAAGTGAACGATCGGCTTTCACCAGCGGGTGCTGCATCGAACACTTGCAACGCTAGAGTGCTCTCATCCATTCGGACTAGAAGACCTAAAATACGTAACCGCTATTGTTGATGTTGATGCAGCGGCTTACTGAACCCCGCCTAAGGGCAGACAAAACTAGTCTAGGTCATTGGGATTACCTAGTGAGAAGCCTAAGAACATGCTGTTCGACGGGTTGGGACCATAGGGACAGGAGTGTTTGATGTGTAGATTTTAGGGGTTATGCAAAGAGATGATCATTGTCGTGTCCCGACCTTAATTGTACCAGTGTGTTGTTGTTCGCTGAAATATATAAATCTCGTCATGTAAGTCGTACAGATAATAGTTCCATCGTCTTCAGTATTCGCAATGCGCAAAGTACCATAATTCTTAAAAAATTTTCTCGAAAACTCCTACGCCGACTCATCAGATATTGTCATGTTTCATGCCCACGCATGAAATAGCAGGACGAGCACGACTTGTAGACTCTGTTTTTTGACAGTGTAAAGGAAACTACCCGTCGTTAAGGATAAAGGCTGCAGCTACCGCAGGCAAAAGAATAATCAGCCTATCCTTAAGCGCGTGAACAGAATGTTTGGGTCATCTGCGGCAGACGCTATCACAAGAAGAGACGAGTAGACAACTCAGTGGAGTTAACATTGCTGTGAGCTGTGTGTTTGAGAAACGGATAAGCTGTGTGAAGCAGAGAATAATTGTGTGCCATAAAGAATTGTAAAATAAGCCATTGGATATAGTAAAGAATTGTAATTATCAAAGACTTAATAAACGTTGAATTAATTCCTGACGGTTAAGAGGCCAAACGAACAAATATTGGGGGTTTTATTTAGCTATCCAGCGATCGGACTCGAAGGATTTGGGAAATCATCGAGGTAGCAACGAAAAACGTTACAATATCATCGGCATACGCCAGCGATTGTATACTCTTTTAATATAGTTTACCTTTTATCTATTAAACTCTGCGGCTCTTATTATTTTATCCAGCATCATATTGAAGAAATCACACGATAAAAAGTCGCCCATGGAGAATGGTGTGATGTGTATAACTTCAGGAAAGTGAGGCTAGTTTTGACTTTCATTCCCCTAGGAGTGGTCAGAAATTCTTATTTTACATATGGTTCATGGAGTTCACGACTTCCAATCTTAGAGCAAGTATCCTCCTGACTATCAACATCAGCTTGGAGGCGAGCTAAATTTAGAAGACGAAGCCCCGCGCTAGGAAAGGCTTGACACCCACTAACATACATGAAAATCCTTATTTGTTCGTTACTTCTTGCCTCCTCGTTGAGGTTAAGGGGTTAGGTCATTCTAGAATTTTCGGAACATTGATTTTTTTCCTTCAAATGATACATTATGGTCTCAAATATTTTATCCCGAAAGATTATGACAGATAAAAATTTATAAATGCCTCTTTTCGTTCTCTAATTGAAGGCCGTCCGGTCTGCAGCAAGCCTACTCAAAATTTTAAACGCGTTTATCTCAAAATTTGTTTTTTCATGTTGGCCGGAAGCATAACTCAAAGTATTTATAGCCGATTCACTTCAAGTTTTGACAATATCTTCAGAAATACAATG
The DNA here is from genome assembly GCA_030068015.2 of Neoceratitis asiatica. Taxonomy (NCBI): domain Eukaryota; kingdom Metazoa; phylum Arthropoda; class Insecta; order Diptera; family Tephritidae; genus Neoceratitis; species Neoceratitis asiatica. The sequence continues at coordinate 44,665,679 of CM061524.1, read as the reverse complement.
TCTACAGAAGTACGTAAGGTGTTTTATCTTGCATAATTTTTTTTTTTCATTAACAAATTTCCAAGAATTATGTAGGCCAAATTGTTACTTTTTGATTTGGAAACCCGCCAGAAAAAAATCCTAAATACTTCTGTAGCTATTGCTATTTACAAGTCGAAACCGTTCAACAACATAATAAAATAAATAAAATTAGAGGAGCTGTGTGCCCGGCCGTGGTTCCCAAAAAAATGGAGATATCCTAGGGGAAAAGCTGTATGGCCGCCATTTATAAATTAATTTTTCTTAAAAAAGAATTATAAGCATAATATATATATAATATATGTATAATATATGCCTTTTGTCAGAAATCAGATTTATTTTATAGTATTCCCAAAAAAAAATTCAAAAGAGGCGTATTTTGTGACCCTCTAGAATGGCCTAACCCCTTAAGGCTGCCCACAAGTAATTTGGAAATTTTTGGTGTACTTTATTTTTCTCGTTTTTTTCCAGGAGGGTATAATAAAGTATTGGTCATTTTACAACAAAATATTTAATACTATTCTTGTACATCAATTATGAATTAGTTATGATTATTTTTACATCAATCATGTACATAAAATAGTATATTAACTTTGGTCCAAAGAATATAAGTACCAGAAGAAGGAGAGATAGACCCATCAAATTTTATAGCGATCGTATCAGAAAGATGTGCTGAGTTGTTATAGCCAATATCCGTCTATTCGTCTGTTTGAACGCAAAAGTTGTCCCTCAGATTTAGAGATATTTCAACCAAACTTGGTAGGCAAATGCATTTTTACATTTATACGATCATTTATGGGAACTGGCCAAATCGAACAACTATACCACCTATCCGACCAATATTTTATATTCTATACTCATATAAGGAATTTCGCATTGGTACTGAAAATTATCGAAACCGGAAACTATATCGCATAGCCTCAATATAACCGATTTATTCAGATATAAAGTTTTACGTAAAAAATCAGTTAAAAAAGCCCTGAAGAGAGATATATAGTATCATGGTGTTAGTATATCGCTGTTGAGGTCACGGTATATTTTATATCTGACTGGTATACTACATTATAAAATTGAATTTTCCTATAAAAGTACAGCCGAAGGTTAGTAATGTCCTTCTTGTCCAAGTCTGCTTCAGATCAGCTCGTTGTTCCAAATATGTACATTTATTTTGTATAGTTAAGTTACTGATTGCTTTGAAGAGGTTAAAGCTATTAAGATGCGACTACAGCAAGCTTCTCATTTGCTTCATATATTCCTCCGTTGCCGCGCGAACGATTTCAGTATGATGCATTGCTTTTTTGAATAATTCGAACCAAAGTTATTATATGCATTAGTGACACGACATTAATTCATTCATTTTTTGATCACTCGAAATTTCGCATGAAAATTCTACCAGTTTCTATACTAAATTTATAACATTTTCGTGTGCCAAATGATATTTTGATGTCATTGAAGAAGTCCTCGGCTAGCTGTAACATCACAATGCCTTTAGCTAACATTCATTCGAATCATATAGCTTCACATAATGTCGTCTATATGAAAGGTGGAAAAGCTTTTATTGAGGGGAATAGTTCCAATATAAGTATATTAGGGTGACATATATTGAAACCGAAGTTTAATATAGATGGAAGTGATTTTATTGCGAGAAAAAACCATAGGGGGCTCAGGGCATCTTGTTGAATAAAGATATTAATAGTTTGCATAGAGTGCATGGTAAAAGGTGAGTTTACAACTTCATCAAAAATGCGGATACTTGAGCTTCATTTTGAAGAAACGATGTAAAGTAATGAGCCATCAAAACATGAGAACAAGTGAGCTTTTTTAGTCAAATATTGTGCAAACAATCCGGGGAAGCCCCTTCCCTATTGCGGGTATTTTTCACTACTCGTTTAATATATTTTTCGGTCTGCGTAATATTTTCCATCATGCTAATACTTTTCAGTCTTGTGTATTCATCTGAAATCCATTGTGAGTTCAAATTGTGTGTTATGCTGTGAGAACATATAGATTTCCAGAATCGTGCGATTTGTTCACTGCTGCGCATTTTTGCGAGGTGATTCTTTTTATTTTCTATCAGTCTCATGTAAAAACCTTTTTTCGCTTTTGTAAAATGCAGAATTTGCAGTTTTTCTCTTTTCTGATATGGTATATCTTCGTAAAGGGTTGGAATTTATGGCTAGTTTTTGCCGTAATGTGTTCCAAAAATCCTGGCCATGCTGATTTGGTGGGTCCTGCTTTGAGTGTATTTTATAATCTTTCTTGAGATTGTTGTGCCATTTCAATATTCGAGCTCTGAAGCTTTTAAATTTGTGCATTTAGTCTAGGGAGGTTCGGATACTTTGATTAGCTAATCATTTAAGATAGTTTAGGGAAGTGGTTTATCCCTAAGTTATTCGTATCCACGTGTTTGGTAAAACTAGCCACAAGAGCCAGTACTGTCTTCAAGCGTCTAAGCTTTACCAAACACAGCTGATAAAAAAAAACACGGGAGTTCTGGAGTTCTGTGTGCGCGTCTTTATTATCCGCTGTACGAATGAATAAGTTCACATTTGAGTATCCTCTTATATAGCTAAATTATTACAATATGAAACACAAAGGACTACCGTTATACGTGTTCCAAAATTTAGTAAAAGTTTAATTAACAATTTGGAATGATCTATTGAGGAATTCCAAAGCTTTCTTAGCTTTTAACAAGAGCTTAAACTAGAACTTTTAATGTAATGTTAATTTAAGTCTATGTTAACATAACAGAGTCATATAACATAATTAATAGGATGTATAAGTATGTATAATAAGCATGTATTCGGGTATAGCCGCTACAATAGTAGATTCCCATTAGTGGAACGTGCAGCTACTGTTGCTACTACATATATTGTTCTTTGTAGATTATAAAAGGCTCTGACATACTCTGACAAAAATGTTGGTAAAATATTATTTTATAGCATGGATACTGTTATTGCCACTGATTTTGTTGCAATTTATTTTATTTATTATATATTATTTTATTTTATTTTATTTTAATTTTTTTTTTTAATTTTTAATTTCTATTTTATTATATAAACTTTTTTTATGCCATATAGTGTTATTTTATTTTGTTCAGATTAATTTTACTTTAATTAATTTTCATTAATTTTCTAGTTATTAATTTTATTTTATTTACTTTTACTTATTTTATTTTACTTTATTTTTATTTATTTATTATATTTCATTAAATAATTTTCTACTATCAAAGAAAGCGATTTTATTTTACATCACCATTTCGGCAATAGTCTCGAATAAAACATGATACTCCAACTTCAATTCAGAATTACATCATTTAATTTTACATTACACATTCGCTTAATTTTCGCTTTTTGGTTATTCGTTAATATTAAACCAATATCAAACCGCAAATTAGAAGTGGTCGGGCTAAATTATGTAATTTAAAGATAAATAACTGTTGTTTGTTTGTATGTTAATGCAAATATACTGCAACAAACGCTTCAAATTCATTATGAATGTAAATTTTCTATGTACCACAACAATTAATCTGCACACGCATATACATAAATACAAATATATCTAATTAGCTTTCTATTAATATATGTATGTAGTATATTTTATAACTATGCCTTATATATACTTGTACAAACATATAATTAAATGAAATTCGCACATACATATATTTATTTATATATATACATGTATATATTATTTGCTTGATTGTTTATGTTCCGATGACAATACGCAACTCATTTGCATGCAAAGTCAATATTAATTGATTGCGTTGCCACTAACAATCAAACCATTTTCAATTTACACCAAACGGCACTTCCACAAAACCCTCACCCAGCACCCTGGTTACCACCATGGTGCGCTAGGTTTTTCAATGCCAATATTCATCGAGAATAATTTGCATTACCGATAATATTTTCCAAATCAAATGCACTATAAATTACATATAAACAGCTTGGAGAATAATTCTATTTGCTGGTGTATGCAGTACAAATAAAAGATTTATATTTTCACAATATTCGTATAACTTTTAACTGATGTAGTAGTCGAAATCAAGAATTAAATAAAATTTATGAACTCGAAAACTAAAAATAAGTATAAAGATAATAACATAATATAATATATATTATAAAACAAAATAAAATTTAATAAAAATATAAAGAAATGTGAATAAAAAAAAATTAAATAATATAAAACAAAACAAAAATTATATTAAATTAAATTAAATTAAATTAAATAACAAAATTAAAATAAAATAAGATAATATAAAATTAAATAAAATAAAATAACATAAATTAAAGTAAAAAAATATATATAATAAAATTTAATAAAATGGCATAAAACAAAAAAAAAATATAATAAAATAGAATAAAATAGAGTAAAATAAAATTAATTAAAAAATATAATAAAATAGAATGAAATAAAATAAAATAAATTTAACAAAAATAAAATAAAATAAAAAATATAAAAAAATTAATTAAATTAAATTAAATAAAATACAATAAAATGAAAATGAAATGAAAAAATCGAATAAAATAAAATAATATAAAATAATTAACAAAAATAAAATAAACCAATATAAAATAAAATATAATAATATATATTCAAATAGAATAAAATAAAAAAATATAATAAATAAAATAGAAAAATAAAATAAAATAAAATAAAATAAAGTAAAATAAAATAAAATAAAATAAAAAAATAAAAAAATAAAAAAATAAGTTAGGAAAAAATTAATAAAAGAAAATAAAATTAAATTATATTAAAATACCCTTAATAGAATGATAAACATTTGTTTAAATAATTTTCACTTAATTAATTAAGCTAGAAGTGAAAAATGTGACTGGTAGATTTCTAACGAATTGAAGTGTTAACAACAAGACACATCCTTGACAGTATTGCCAGGATTATGTAAATATAAAATGTGTGAGTAGAAATGTCTACAGAATATTAGTACATATATGGTGTTGCTAATGATGTGATGGATATGCAAATTTATATTTATTGTTCACTGATTGCCAGCAATCATGACGATTCGAAATTAAATTATTGACTTCACTGAATGCATAACGTATAAATGTTGTTAATAAGTAACATGTAAGAGAAGGATAATGTAGTCACATATTTCTACCAGCTGTAAATTCCAGTAATATTCATTTGTCATTTAATTAAAAGTTATATTACATATAGAATATATACCTGCAGGGAAAGCAATCAACAACAGCGTAGTAGAATGTTATTAGTTATCAATTTTAGACTAACCAATTTATTTCTGTCCTTTATCTAGTCTTTATAATATACAAAATGAATGTCTAATGATGCTTATCTTCAGTATTCACTTCCAAGGCTGACAAAAGTAATAACAGTAACTTTCAGTCATTATAAAAAATGCTAATTTGACAAATTACGCAACCAATGAAGTTCTTTTTAGCCTTTAACTATTACTAAATTGGCATTCTATCGGCTACAAAATTATACAATTTACCTCATATGATAGAAGAACGGGCTAAAAGATGAACTAGTGCATGAAATAATGACTTCCAACAGCAATTTGGTTTCCACTACGGTAGTGCGTATAGAAATTCGACATATGTTTGTATATCTTGAAAGCAATAATTTATTAGATACACAGTTAGAGTGAAATAGAATTGGCAAATTGCATATCAACAAAATTTTCCATTTATAAATAAAACCATTTAACTACATCTATATGCATTAGTAATTGTGTTGATAAAATTATCTACAGTGCTAAGTGCCTTCAGGGAATATTCTTAATACTTACTAATTTGTCGATATTTAATTTTGTAATAAAGTAAGAAAATAGCATTATTTATAAACTACTTCACAATTTACTGCAGCATATATGTGTGTAGGTATGCAGCAAGAATTTACTAATACAAAAACATTTACTTAAAGGATTTTATTTAATTTTCTCAACTTTGTAACTTTCTGAAAGTATTTTCATAAGCGAAAGCTTTCTGCAGTTTAAAAACTTATTTTGTTGGTTCTCAGTTGTTTAGTTGTTGGAAAATTTTTGTTTCAAAGGATTTATGTACTTGCCTTCACAAGCTTCACAAGGTGTATAAAGGGAAAGTTTCTCTTTAAGAAAAAACGTTCTTGTAAGTATATATATGTGTATAATACTAGCAAATGTATGGATTACACATAAAAAATGTGTTAAAAGTGAATATCTAGGAAAACTAAGTTCGGCTAAATTTCAGATATTTCACTGTTATTACTGTGAAGAAATGAGAATACTGTGGTCATCGATTTTACACACGAAAAATAAAAAAATAAAAAAATGCTCTCTTTTATCATTATATATCTTTCATGAACATATCAAATTTATTTTATTGAATGCTTTTTTGACAATTTGAACTTAAATCTCATGGAAAAACCGGCTGTAAAGAGGCTATATGAAGATTTTCAAATTTTCAGATTTCCAGTGTCAATATTTACTAAATTTTACGCATGTATAACGTGTGTGTTTGACCCATTTTTGGACCAAAATTTTATATCTGAAAGTATCGGTTATATGGGGGCTATATGATAAAGTCTTTACTTAAGTAGAATAAAAAATTTCATGCCTTCAAATTACCTTTTTATGGACTTTTTACCAAAAATTTAATACCTGAGCAAATTTCCTGGGGCTATATGTTATAGTGGCCCGATCTGAGCGATTCGGACAAACGATAAACGCAGTACAAAAATACATCCATCTATCAAGTTTGGTTTAAATATCTGAAAAATTGAGGGAGTGGTTTGCTTTCAAACAGATAAACTAAAACGGCTAAACCAACTCAGCTCGCCTTTCTGTTCCGAACAGTGAGAATTTTAATGGGACTCTCCATCTCCCTCTCCCTTCTCTTCTGATACCAAAGTACTTATGACCAAAGTTAATATGGGGATCGTCTTATATATATCGGAAATTGGCAGCACTAGCGTTGCAATCTGGCAACTGAAAACTTTACCTTAGAGTTTGACATTTTTGATGTTATACATACTCACAGTGTTTTGACATAGAAGCGGTATTTGTGTTGTTTACAGTAGTAAAATGAATATTTTACATCTCGGCAAAAAAATTAAATTAAATCCCGAATATTTTCGAGCTATTTCTTTTTACAACTTTCGATGTGGATTAACTCAGCAACAGGACATCGCTGAACTTAATTCAATTTCGATGGTATGGTGAATTAAATTGAAGGCGTAGAACACTCCTTCACGAATTTCGTGAAGGACGTCCAAAAACAGTTGTTGTTCCAGAAACTATTGATGCTGTGGGCAAACTAGCATTGTAAGATCGTCATGTGACCTATCGTGAGATTGAGGCAAATATAGGCATTAGTAAGACCAGCATACATTCAATATTGCATGAACATTTGATTGTAAAAAAAAAATTTGTTAGCTTTGGAATTTGTCAATCGCTCAAATAAAGAATATTTTCGGATAGTAGAGCGAAATGTGTAAAAAATAGGATAGCGACGCTTTGAAACACGTCTGTGATATCGTGACAGGCCATGAATCGTGGATTTACGTATATGAGCCCCAAAGTAAACAACAGTCAACAGTATGTATGTTCCAAGATGAGCCGAATCCAACAAAAGTTGGTCGGGCACAAAGCACTTCCAGGCAAAGGGTTGCCTGATTTTTTGGAAAAACTAGACATGTCACAACCGTACCACTGAAACAACGCAAAACAGTTGCTGTTTTCTTACAATAAATGAGTAAAATCATCCGAAGAAGAACCACTCTTTACCACAGCAATGCAAGCTCTCTTCCACATCGACTGAAACAACTGAATTTTTGAGCACTCAAAACATCGATTTGATGAGTCAACCACCGTATAGTCCTGACTGGGCACCAAATGACTTTTTTATCCCGGTCCACTTAAAAATTTAGAGGTCAACGTTTTTTGATATCTGAAGAGGCGCTTGATGCCTTCAGAACGCATGTTTTGCGTGTTTGAGATACCCTAATCAGAGTGGAAATAGTACTTCGAAAATTGATTCAAATACAGGCAAAAGTGTATAGATCTGGAGAATATTTTTTAAAAACAATAAAGCGATTTTTCGATAATAATTTTTTTTTTTGTTCTCTAATCTAAAAATATGTATCAAAATTTGTAGAAAATAAAGTACAAAAATAAAATAAATAATCCAGAAAAACTGTTACAAATAATGCAAATGGATTAGAAGAAAATAGTGGAAGCTCAGGGTGGGAATATGTAACTTTTTTCTGATTTATCCTTTCATTGGTATTTTAAGCATATCTTAAGTGGTTTTTATACAGTCAATGTTGTAATCGCCTCCTAAAATAGTGCTTAACGAAAGTAAGGATTTAGTAGTCCGTTGACTATCTTCATAAATATGTATTCGCTTTCTACTAAGGCCTGCTTCCTGCCACCATTTTCAAATGTCTCAGTCAACTAACAATTCGAAATGTCTCTGAGTCAGTCTGTATAGTGAGTGTGCTGCAGTCAAAAAATCACATTCGGTTGCTTAATTCCCGAAGTTTCCTTTTACTATTCGATTGTTTTAGAAAAATAATAAAGCGATGTATATACATATACGATTGTTTGAAATTTTATTATTATAAGTTGTTGTTATTTTTTCAATAATACCATTTCCATTTCTTTCTCCATATGTTTTTGCTAAATAACCATTTTTTTATCCGTTCTTAAAGCGTACACATCGCCTCACCGGTCTTTAATACCTCTACGCATTAGTTTAAAAGAAGAGGAAGAAAAAAAAACGAAAAGTATTAATCAAAAGTTGTGCAATTTTTCTTTCATACAAATCTACTACAATTTATTGTAAAGTTTTAGGGTCTTTCCACTCTGCAGACTTTTCTACTTCTTCCGCAACATTCCACACAAGCCCATTGTTTGGTAAACTGACTCTTGGCTAATGGTTTGTTGTACATACTGGTATAGAAAAATGGTAGTAGTAAAAATACAAATTGCATTCAAAACTACTCCATTAAATTTTGTAAAAAAAAAAATTAAAAAAATTGAAACAACAGAATTCTAAACAAACATTCAACGGAACAAATTGCGATTGTTGGCGTTTTTATGTTGTGGTTATTTGCTGTTGTATTCGTCTTTTGTTTCTAAATTTTTTTCCTTGTTTATTTTACTTTTAAATTTTATTGCTGTTTTTTCGCATCTAATGCTCATTTTTGCTGTCACAGCCACAACCACCAACCCATTGAAATATGTGGTGGCAAAACGCGCCTGCTAAAACTATATATAAATTTTGTGCATTTATACTCATACGCTTAGATGTGGTACTACGACTATAACCCTGCAGGAAAGCAACTCGTATACTTACGCCTGCCTATCAAGTCGTGGTGTCTGTCCAAATCCAGTTGAGATATATATTATGACAGAAAAGTAGACGAAAGATTTTTTGTTTTTTGATTTTTTTTTTCTTCAACATATGGATTAGGTAAAAATCATCTTTGCTCAAAGATTAATCCGAAGTCGAAGTACTTCTGAAACTATATTAATAGTTCAATAATAAAGAAATATGTGATTATGCAATGATTTAAACAGAAAATGAGAAGTAACAACTCCATAATGTGTGCACAACTGCAAATAAAAATTCCATAGTCAATCAAAAGTTGTCTGAAAGATTGAAATAGAAAGGCTGAAAAGGAACCAAAAACTTTTCAACTGTACAATTCAATTTTCACTAAAAACATCCTCAGAACAACTGTTACAGGAAACAATCGCGAGGTCTGGAAAAATGTCGAACTGGAACATAAAATATAAGTAATAATTTGAAACTTCTTAGGAATGCCTAGAAAGGTTATGTAAAAGCTGAGGGCAGTGAAATGAACAATAGTAGGTGAATTAAGAATAAATGAGACTTTGGAAATCCTAACTTCGAACGGAAAATATGAAGCACATAGAGAAAAACTCATAACAAGGAATATCTGAAAAATGGAAAGAATATTAAAAAAAAACAGAAGATTCAAATTTAAGGGGAATCTTTATTATCATTTGAAAGAACATCCTTTGGCATTTATTTTTTGAAGATTATCTCTTTCAAATATTGTCCGCGGTTACGTGCCAAATGGTTCATCCGTTGAGTCCAATTTTCGATGACTCGTTCGAACATATCGACTGGTAACTGGCGAATGACACGCGTGATGTTTTGCTCCAATGCCTGAACAGAAGCGGGATTGTCCGCATAGACTTTAGACTTTACATATCCACACAAGAAAAAGTCTAACGGTGTGATATCACACGATTTTGGTAGCCAATCGACCGGCCCAAATCGTGAAATTATCTGCCCACCGAAGTGTTCTCTCAAAAAATCCACTGAGCTTCAATTTCAGGCATCAAATAGTCGGTTATCATGGCGCGATAATGGTCGCCATTGACGGTTACATTCTCATCATAATCATCATTTTTGAAGAAATATGGATCGATGATTCCACTGGCCCACAAACCACACCAAACCGTTGTTTTCTCCGGATGAAATCGCAGCTCTTGAGTATCTTCAGGTTGCTCTTCATCCCAAATGCGGCAATTCCACTTGTTTACATACCAATTGAGCCAGAAATGGGCCTCATCGCTGAAAAAAAATTTTAAGAGCCCATAAAGCGAAGCGATGTCGCTTGGGAGGGTCCACCGGCTTCAGTTCTTGCACAAGCTGAAGCTTGCACCCTTTCAATTTAAAATCTCGATGCAAAATGTGCCAAGTCGTTCCAAACGTCAGTCCAAGTTACCGCTATATTTGCTTCACTGCGTGCTGGACGTGGTCTATTCGGTCGAACATTATTCAATAGTGAAAGCTGAGTCTCAAGATGGGTGATGGTGTTGCGAATAGTATGCTCATTAGGCCGATTATGTTGATCATAAGTTGAGCGAAGCGCGCGAAACACTTTCTTTACAGAACGTGATTTTCGTAATAAATTTGAGTGATTTATAAGCGTTGTTCAGGTGTAAGTCTTTCCATGATGAAATGTCAAATAACATTGAACAAAAGTAGCATGACAGCTTGACATGACTCACGCGTGATCTGTCAAAAAATATTATATATACCAAATATTATATCAAAGTCGTCGTATATATCGTACCGCTTATCGCTCCATCGTCTATGGTATATGCCGTCGCCCATATACAAAAAATCATTACAAAGTGTAAAACATACTCTCGGGTCTAGCTTTTGGTGCTTGTTGCTGAAAGAACTGCCAAAAATTTGAGTTTAAGCATCATCGCTCGTTCCAATTTAGCTGCCGTTCGGATTTTATGATATTTCATTAACCGTAGTTCTTGAATGAAAGAAATTACCCGGTATCTAGTGCCTCAGAAATGCAAAACTGACTACAATTTAGAGTGAATAACATTTAACAATAACCTTCTGCAGCAAAAATGGCTTAGTATGCTTTACGCCACATGCAGATTCCTTTTCATTAGGTTATATAACAATAGATATCAACAAGATTTATAATTCATGACTTGCTGTAATTCATGGCTGAAGTGGGACTGGAATAGCATGTGGTAAATGCTTCTTGAAAATGGAATACTTCTCTATAGCTATAAGAACTTTAACAGGTCATTTTCTAAGAGCTGACTGCCCAAAAAGAGTATCTTTGAAAAGTTATAAAGTGTATGGTGATGCAAGGAAGAGTCTTTCAATTTTTTTGCGATATTTCATGAACATTTTTGGGATGATCTATCCAGGAGTAAGTTGATTTTTTGAATCACAATCTATGGCCAGTCAAACTCAGAGGGAAATATAATCCGGTACAATAATCCCTTAATCACGCTCTGACATTAGTTGTACCTCGATGAATTCCAATTGAAATTTTTAACCGAGTATCCAGTCAATACAATTGCTAACCATAGATGAAGGTTGTAAAAATTTCGCTCGATTTTCCTGCTGAATATAATTTTACATATATATACGACTATTCGCATATACGTATATATATATATATATATATATATACAGCTTGAACGCCACAATTTACCACAATTTTAACTCTTTTTAACTACTCATCGGGTTTCTCCCGACCTGTCTTCATCAAAGGCAACAAAAAAAAAAAAAAAAAAACAGAAACAAAATCCTAAAAAAAATACTTATAAAATGTGTCGGTAGCACCGAATCCTTACTAAGGCAAACACCAGTTGTTGGCAAATAAACCTTTCGCCCAAACGGTATTTATTGTAGTTTTGTGCAGTTTTTGTGGCATTTGCTCGTGTGTTGCTTCTACTAATACAGTGGCTGCTTTGAGGGAGAATAAGTATTTACATATATTCACACATAACCACACACATGCGCGTATATGTGTTGCTTTGAAGGTACAAAAAAATTGTACGAGTAAATGTGTATGTGTGTGTGTGTGCGTACGTGTGCAATTTAATACGCCAACAAAATTTCGTGGCATAAAAAAGACATTCTATGGCAGGAAAATGCCATACGCATACGCCAACACAAACACACATTTGCGCATATACATAACATACACACACACACACACAAGCTGGCATTTAACGCTGGCTGTTTGCATCAGTGCATTCATTCATTCTTACCTGAGTATTTATGTATATACATAAAACTGTATTGTACATTGCAGGCAAACATTTTTGCTACATCGCTACATGTGTATATGTATGTATGTTTCTCTGTGTAAATAAATGCATTTTCAAACTGTCATTGTCATTTTGATACAAATGTTTGAGCAGCAACATTCACCGACATTCACTCATGCGAAGGACAACGCACTTACATACATCCAAGCATACACAATGCCAACCATAAATATTACCAAGTGTATATGCACACGCACACCCGCATACCATCCAACCCACTCTATGTTAATGCACATTGTGAAATACCTTAAATTACACTTTCAATGTTGAATTCTTGAAAATTTGTGTTGCGTCGTCCTTGCATTTTACTTCGCATGAAAGCTCAAAGGATATTTAGTAAAAAGTATGTGCACTTGCATGTAGCTGTTGTTATTCAAGTAGGAAATGTATATGTGTATGTTCGTGAAAAACTTTCTTAAGATTTTTAATGTCGATTTTTGGCAAGAATGGGAGCAAACTTTCCAACTATTTCCTAGTCAAATAATAAACTTGTTAATACGTAGAAACCAAGACACAAATTTCAAAACTTGTGTGTATCTCAAAATACATACATATATACTCGTATAATAAATGTGGTTGGCGACAATCAGCCATCATGGTTGCGTGTTTGGTTTGCGATTCGTCAGTTCGACAGTTTCAACATCTGGTGAACCAATGTAGCGAAAGAACAAAAAACTATACCTTACTGAGGATTAGGGGTTAAAGAATTTACCTGCGGTAAGACATGATTGTCGTAAGAGGCGACTAAAATCCAATAGTTCCCGCGACAGTCGGGTCTTAATACCGGAACGGCCTCGATTTTTATCCGGACAAAGACTGTCACTCGCGCAATATTTCCCGAAGCCCCTTTGTGGAATTTTTCTGCGATTATAACAACAACAACAACAATAATAATAATAATAATAATAATAATAATAATAATAATAATAATAATAATAATAATAATAATAATAATAACAATAACACAAAAACAACAACAACAACAACAACAACAACAACAACAACAACAACAACAACAACAACAACAACAACAACAAATATCGATATTCGGTCGATATTCATGAACCTGTCTGATTCCAACACACCCTCACTGTATGATCATTGTACATATTAAGGCATTTGAATAAGGTAACAAATTTTCTTCTTCGCATATTACTGTGATTTCAAAATTTAATGTTAAATAAGCAAAAAACATTTATGACGTGCTCCCAATATTGCTGTCCTAGAACTATTTAACGGATGATCCAATTCGAGGTTGTAAAGAAAAAATCACAGAAAATTCAAATTTAATGGGTAATGTTTATTATCATTCGAAAAATCCATCCTTCAGCATTTCTTTTTTGAAGACTATCTGTTTCAAATATTGGCCGCGGCTATGTCTCAGATGGTCCATCAGTTGAGTCCAATTTTCGATGACTCTTTCGAGCATTTCGAGTGGTAACTGGAGAATGACACGCATGATGTTTTGCACCAAGGGAAAAGGGATTGTCCACACATACTGAAGACTTTACCTATCCCCACAGGAAAAGAGCTAACGGCATGATATCAGACAATCTTGGGATGCCTCTGTATGCTGTGACTATGTCCCCGGTTGCAATAAGCAGTGAGATTCCAAAATATGTGTGAGAAAACACTTCTTCGAATTGTGGCTCTATTGGTACGTCTGGATGCCTCTCTTCCAAATGTTGGCCGCGGCTACATCTCAGATCGACATCTGTTGAGTAAAATTTTCAAATGTCAAGAAGATCAAATAGTCGGTTATCATGGCGCGATAACGGTCGCCACTGGCGGCTATGTTCCCACCGGCATTATTCTTGAAGAAATTTGGACCGGTAATTCCACCGGCCCACAAACCCCACCAAACCGTTATTTTTTCTGAATGAAGTGCCACATCTTGAATCTAATCATTGCTCTTGGTTCCATATGGGGCAATTTTGATTGTTTACATACCCATTGAGCCAGAACTAGGCCTCGTCGCTGAACAAAATTTGGCTCGAAAACTTCGGATCTTCTTGGAACTTTTCAAGAGCTCATAGAGCGAAGCGAAATCGCTTAGGAAGGTCGAGCGGCTTCAGTTCTTGCACAAACTGTATCGTGGACGCTTTTAGTTTATGATCTCGACGTAAAATGCGTCAAGTCATTCCATACGTCAGTCCGAGTTGCTGCGAACGTCGCCGAATCGACTCTCCACGGTCTTGGTGTACACTCTCAGCTACGGTCGCTATATCTTCTTCACTGCATGCTGAACGTAGTCTATTCGGTCGAATATTATTTTATAACGAATACTGGGCCGCTATATTACCCAATGATGAATGCTGGGTCTCAGGATGGGTGATAGTGTTGCGAATAGTATGCTCAGTAGGCCAATTATGTTGACCATAAGTTGAGCGAATCGCGCGAAAAAAGTGTGACCACTTCAAAGGAGTGTTTGGCTATGTTCATTCGCAATCTGTTACCGTAGACGAAACATAGATCCGCCACACCATACCAGAGACCAAAGAAAAATTAGGACAATGAGTTTCTTCGGATGAACGTCCACCAAAGAAGACCAAGATTGGTCTGTCAACAAGGTTATGTTCACAGTTTTTTGGAATGATAGGACGAAGTGTCATGTACATCGATTACATTGAAAAGTATAAAACGATCACAATCGATATTGATTTGAAGGAGAAACTACCGCATTTGGCGAAAAATGTGTTCTTCCATGAGGACAATGCACACGTGTATAGTCACCATGGCAAACTCAGACTATTTCTTGTTTCCAAACCTGATGAAATGATTTGATGGTAAGAGGTTATGGTTGAATGAAGAGGTCATCACGTAAACAAACCAGACTTCCTATTCCAAGTTTCGCTCTTTCATTCAATTAATTTAAATAACTATTTGCACTTGTATAACTTGTAGCAAGCTTTCGCAAACATATTTAGATAAAACAAAGTGGACACGAATTAAAACGACCTCTAATGGATTTATTATGGGTAAATGCAATTCAGAATTCTTAAATATTAAATATTTTAAGGTACCCATGAATATGGTTCAGCTTAGACTTTTAAATGATGTTGCGTTTCTTAGTTTTTCCCGTGGAGCTCAGAGGCCATTAAAAAAGCCCACTATCATTATGTTTTGAATAAAGCCAATTTTGCACAAACAGAAGCGTTTTCTTTCTTAGGCAAAGTGACTTTTCAGCGGGAACACGTATTAAGTAGGGAAGAAGACAGGTCCTTTTGACTTTTATTTTAGAAAGTTTGGTGCTGGTTTTGTGGTGGAAGAAAGACACAGTCGTCGAGTAAGAATATCTAACCCCAAACATCATTAAAACGGGAATGTTTAATTTATCGCTGATTTGCCACTAAACTGAGGATGATCGAAATATGGTTATTCGCAATACCAGATCCCGTCAAGAAAAAATCTATTTTGTTATTTTTGTTGCTCAACCCTGTCTAATGTAGGCAAAATCAGGCTATATTGTCAAGGTCGTCTGACGCACCGTCCAGTAAGCGAGCGATTCCAGTCAAGTTGAGAAGAGTGTAAGACGAATGGGATTTAGTGGGCATGCAACGAGGAAACTCGAACTCTTTTTCTTCTATAATTGGTGGGTTTCAAGAACTCGTTCATGGTGTGAGAATTTATAAAGGTATTGAAGCACTCTTTTTAAATGGCATTGAAGCGTAAAATAATATATCAAGCTACTTGGTTATCACCGCATGTTTTCCTTCGTGCGGAGTAGGATACTTATAGGGAGTTGAAAAGGGGAATCGAGGCAATAGATATGCTAAAACACATGAGTACAACGAGCTCAAGGAAATGACCACATTAGAAATTCTCAAAAGTTCTACGATAAAATGACGTAACTTAAAGATAGTTTAAAGACTAAAACTTTTCCTTGTAGGGACAAGGACGTTCAGATAATATTGAGTTTATTGAGAGACCACTCCTCTCTCCTTCCCCTTTTTGAATCGGAGTAAAGTGAAACTCTCAGATATGGAGAGCTCGATCTCCCAATCAAATATTATGAAGTTTGAACAGCGATTTCTTGCTTGAAGAATAAGAAAGCGGCAGGAACCGATGACTTACCAGCTAAGCTAATCAAACATGGCGGCTGAGAACAGGCGAAGTGCATGCATGCGTGGGTTCTTTCTCAGAATATGGTGGGACGATAGCATGCACGACGATTATAACCTAAGTGTGCTTTGCCCATAAAAAAGAGCTTCACAATCTGCGTCATCCTGCTGCATATCGCACATAAAATCCTATCTTGGGCTTTTTTTTACTAAGACCCATCGGCAATGAACTGATCGGGTCTTATGAGTATAGTTTCAGATCTGATCGAACCATTATATATCAGATATTTACCATACACCAAATCTTGGAAAATATCTGTAAAAAAAGAATTGAAGCACACCACTACCATAATCGAAAAAGAACCGCTCTGAATGGTTAATTGTATCCCTTTTTTCAAGTTCTAGCTGGACTGACAGGACATTTACCGCTGAGTCGTCATTTCTAAAGCCAAAAAGATAATTTTTGGTTTTTTCTCCTTTTTATTTTTGCTTTTAATAAGCTTATGCCTCGATTTGGAGTACTTTAAGATAGCAGAATATACTTATGAAATATATGCATACATATATACGTATATATAAATATACGGTTTTGTTATTAGTATGGATCATCTTTTAAACTGGAGTGCATCGCTCATTTCTTACTTACTTTGACAAATTAGCTCTCCAGCAAATGTTGTTCAGTAGTAAATGAAAATGCCAACAATCCTTGTCTGCTGCACGTACATACATATGTACGAGCACTTGTATGTGTGAGTGTAATAATAAATACTACTTGGCCCGCCACTCGAACTAATATATCACTTCAGTTTGCTTGCGTTGGCAGGGAATGCACTCCAGTCAAGGACAGTTGGAAGTGAGTTTACGCAAAAATACAAACAAACAAACAAACAAACAAACAAACAAATTTGTATATTAACGGTGAAACTCACACAATCCGAGTGGGCGTATCGAGTTGACAATGTTGGTTTAAATCAACAAAATATAAGTAAATATTTGTTTACTCATTTTTTAAGTTTTTCTTCCATTCTTTTTGATATTGTTATTATATATGTATATATTTTGGGTGTGTAACTAAATCCATTCAGTGCGCAATGGCGCTACTTTTGCATCGAAATGTAAAACTTTCACATTTTGTTATGAAAAATTCTTTTCTTACTATGTTCAGTAACAATTTCAAGAAATATGCGTCGAAGCGAAATAAGTACAATGGCAACAGTTGCGGGCATTTCGTCCGTCAGAAAAAATGTGGCAATACGTAGTGTGCACAAATCTCCCATTTAAAATTAAAAAAAACGTTGGCAACTAGTACTCGGAAAGCGCTTTGAATACTAAATAATTCTTCCAACGCAAAATACGTTCTTTAGTGCATTATTGTATATTTAATAAGGAAAACTTCGACCACATTCTGCCATGAAACTGTTGCATACACCTTGTCAGTCCTCACATATTTGAATAGCTCAGCTGGTAAGCCAACGGTTCCCATCGCTCTGTTGCTTTACGGGTAAGCAAATGATATTCGGACTTCTTCATAGACAAGACATGGAGTGTATATTCCATTATCATTCATTTGGGTTTCGGCTTCCCTTTCACTGCCGTTCAGCTGTCGGGATAAATGTTATTTCTATGGTCTCAGTAAGCTTTGAACACAGATATTCTTGGTTCCAGTTTTAAACCTTCTGTAAATCATCGCATTATTTCGCAGAACTTTCAAGCATTTCCTCAGTTGTTTTTCTCTGATTCATACACAAGTGACTCAGCATTTTTCCTATGCAAATGCATTTTGTTTCCTTCTTTAGCTCTTGATATCTATCCCACCAAGCACGTGTATTGGTCGATTCTACGTACAGAGTTTGAGATGCCAGTCCATAGTTTCCTTATAGCAAGATGCTTATAAGTGCTCTCTTATGAGTAGTAAACCCCTTGGCTGTTTGTTGTGATTATAGCTTTTAGCATCAGAATATTTATTAAAAAAAACAACCTTCCATGTAGTGCCTTTCGCAAAATATGGTAAATATGGCAAGCTTCGATCGGAAACTCGGCATTTCCGACCACGCATAATAGCATATCAGTAGAGTGGAGCGGAAACAATGTCTTTCCGCCTGCCCTACCTTGATTTGTGGTACTCTCGATAACGGGAATGTGGACCGGAAACAAGGTATTTCCGACCATAACCCTACGTTTGCTAAGAGAGAGGGGAGCGGAGACTTGAGCTTTCCGCCCTCAGTAGAATATAGCAGACTGGAGATTAGGGGTCTCTAGCTATTCAGCTAGTGTATCACAGCTCATTGCGAATGTAAGAGGTAATAGCCAATGTGCTTACTAGTCCTGCGAGGTAATACTTTATTGGTAGTTCCACTAAGAGAGTGGTAGTGAATGGAGAGGTGTTAAGTACGTACTAAGTAGAGTTTCCTCTTCACGGTTGTCATCCAAAAAAAAAAAAGAAAAATTGGATTTTCCCAACTAAGAGACCGTACATTATCCTTAAAGCATTTTCAGGAGTCGTTGTCAAAGGTAGGGTCTCCCATTCAAGGCTTATATTTGTGATTTTTTGAGCGCAAATTTTTTATGTGGTGGATCCCAAAATTTACTCACAACTACAGGGGTTCACCTTCGCACTTAATCGGAGGGTAGATATTTAGTCTAAAACGGGAAGTCGTGAGCTGCTTGAACTATATATAAAATAACCATATCTGACCACTACCAGGATAATGGCTGAATCCCGTTCGAACTTTGAGATAAATATCTCATTAAAATAAGCTTTTTAAAACAACCAAGAGCACTCCACAATCCCGACTTTCATAATCCAGAAAGCACGTAATACAGACAATTTTTAAAATTTAGAAAAGACACAATCTCGACAAGACAGACATAATGAAATCACGAAAACTCTTTATCCCGACAGCATCAAAAGGTTACGCACGTTTTCAATATACATAAAATAGGCCATTATGTCCCAAAATCATTCCAAGAAGGCACCAAAATGATGTTGCACTTGAATGAGAAGTAATTTGTCCGTAATCGTTTCCGTAGTGATGAAGAAGAATTCCCGTGATTTTAATGAAATCGCGCTGAACCACTCACCTGTTGAACTAGAACTAAAGAGAAAAAATTGTAATATATCAAATGTCTTTAAAAACATTTCGTCTCATGACCCGGACATTTTTAACAAAGTTGCTGCCATTTGAAAAATCTCTGAAATCCAAGAAGTAGAGCCCGAGTATGTAGCAGAATCAGCAGTTCGAATGCAGAAAAAAAAGTAAAAGAAACTCAAAGCATTTCTGTTCAAATATTAGAAGAAAATCAATATGCTCGAGATCGAGCACGTAATTTTTTGAGTAGTGAACAATGAACCGGTGTGCTCGAGCCGCTTAAAATGTTTGAACAAAATCTTGAGCCCCACTACAAAATGGAAGTTTTATTTGCACAAACTAACAATGATTCGCTACTGCGCGAGTATGCATAAATAAACATAGATGTCTCCCCACAAATGAGCATATTTAATTTGTCGTCTGGATGCAGTCACAGACACCGAAGTGACAAAACCAGGTAAGCATATATGAGAATTTTTTGTTAATTTTTCTTTGCACACTTGCAACATAAATGAAAACTGTGAATTCTGTCTGCTACAACTTCATATTGTTCTTCACCTCCCACCGCGAGCCACTAAGTAACATGGGATATTTGGTTGAGACAAAAATTCCAAAAAAAAAAAAATGGAACTCGCCTTAAATGGGTCGTGGCGGCGATGAGACAGCAGACCGTTAGTTGTTGAGGGAATAACTGCTGTCTGGCATCTGAGTAAAATTATGTGTGTATATCTGTATATATAAAGTGTAAAACTTCGAGCGAAATTAAAAGTGGCAGTCAACAAAATTTTTGTAATAAATTAAGTTTTTTTTATATTTAATTTCTCTTGAATTCAGTTGCTGTGAAAACAATCCAGTACGGAGCTCCTCACGCTTTTTATCCAGAAAGTTGTTTACTCTCTCAAATTCACACAATTAAATTTTATTCTTATTATAAGTATATAAATGTGTGGGTGTGTGTGTTTTAATATATAGTTAGTGAACAGCTAGTGATGTCTACGCTTTACCTCCACAATTTTAATATTTAAATTCTTATCCTTATGTTAATTACCACATGAAAAATTCCACACCAAACTAAATAGTTAGCGAAAATGTAAAATTTCACTGTCGCAAGTGAACTGCCATTTAAATTTCAAACCAAAATACATCTGTCTTGTGTTTCGTTATTTAATTTTTTTTTTAAATATCATAAGGAAAATGTGCCGAATTATTTGAACAATCTGTCATATTCTACTAGTTCAAAATGCCATATCCCTCGTGCTCTTTTCGCATTCACAAATCGGCTACATGACCTGTCACTTCAGAAGCATAAAGCTTTTGGCATAGAACCACTTTGTCTGGCAATAAAGGAATGTCGATACACACTGGCGCATACTCATACTCCCGTGATCCGCTACACGTACGCATATAAGTTTCATTGCAAAGTGATTTTATACCGGACGAAGAAAACATTATGGAATTCCCCCTAGATTAAGTTAAGTTCTGAGGAATTAGGAGAACATTGCCAGCCATGTAGGAACATAAGTTGCAGAGAGAAGCGAGTCGCGTTACTAGAGAGGACGAACTGAGTGAGCGCAAAGAGCTTGAAATATTTGGTGGTGGAAAAATATCAGATAAATAAACGAGAAGTTTTTATAATTTACTGTGAATAACATATTGAGTTGTTGGGAGAAGAACATTTGCAGCTTACCTAAATAAAAAATAAAAAATATGTAAGGAATGATCAGAGAGAATTATTGTAGCTTAAGTATGCTGCTCCATTCAATAGGAAAGTACACGTCTGTGCCACATATTCGAAAAAATGAGTTCAGTTTTCTCACTATCTCATTTAGCCTAGCATAGAGGACTGGATCTTTTTACTATATATTCAGACATGGGAAATCCATCACCTAGTAGAGATTGACCATTAGCCAAATTTTGGAAATTAATTGTGAGAAAAGTTTTAGATGACCTCTCTTCATTTAAAGCGGCTCCAATAGATGATATGAAATATTTTACAAGAGCGTAACTAGATGATATTGACAGCACTGGCTTAAATTACCCATTTCTTTAAGGAACAAGTCTGATACTAAACGAGGGCATGGTGCAAAATCTCTAGTCGTCAAACAAACAGTTAGAGCGCACTCCTGCTGATAGGCACTGTCTTGGACTACATATGCATAGGCAAACCTTACAAGTTTTTCATCCGCTCTATACGTAAAGCGAAACCGATAGACGAGAGGTCAACCCAGCAAAACCCAGCAAAAGCTGAAAAGTTCCATTTTACCAGGGCGCACAAACCAAACCCTTTCAAGCCACCCTACTAGAAAGCACGAATATCAACCTTTCTACCGGATTCAGCTACCTCGGGACAAAACTGGTACCGTAACGCAGCAGTACAGGAAGACTATATTAGGCCTGTAAAGCGACCATGGACATAAGAGGGGGTCTAAACCAAATATTTTACTTTGGTTTTACACAGAGGTAGTTTAGCTAATCTCATTCTACGATGTCACCAATTTCAAGCCAGAAACAAAATAAAGAGAGAGAGAGAGAGTTCAGCGGAATGAAGCTATTCCTATAACATCAGCTTTTCAGTTCTGGAAACTCTCCTCACCTTCCTTCTTCGAGGCCCGTAGGCACAACCAAATTCAACGCAACTTAAAATTTGAGGAAAAGCAGCATAGAACACATGAAAATACTCTCTCTCTCTCAGAAGTGCCGAATACACCACTCACAGTATGCACTTCAGATTCTCTTTTCCAGAAGAATCCCAAACAAGAACTAATGGGAAACACAGTTGGCTGGTGTAATCCATTATTTGGTGCTCTCAGTTAATATGAGCCTATTGAAGGGTCTTCCAAGCAGAACTCATTGCAATCAGGAAAGCAGCCGAATGGATGTTCCAAATCTTGGATAGCAGGACAGCCAATTACGTTATATTCTAATAATTAGACCGTTACAGCGCAACAGAACCGCACGAAAAATAGCAATGAAATGTAGAAGCAATCTTAAAAAACTCTCAAACAAATGTAACGCAGCCGTGATCTGGGTGCAATACTGGTGGACATAAGGACAGACAAATCCACGGCAGATGAACTAGAGAGAAGAGGAGCCTTTTTAAAAGCAAACCAGTAGATGGCTGGATGCTATTTGATCGGTTCTCCATTAGCATAACTACAGGTGTAAAACCAGATCACTCTCTAATAGGGCTAAACGGGAAAAGGGTAGAAGAAAGGTAAGATAGCCGTGTGGTTAGCATTGCGCACTGCCATTCGGAAGGCCTGGGTTCGAGCCCAGGTTCGACCAACATCCAAAATTATAGAAAATTATTTTTTCTAATTGCGGTCCTCCGGGTGTATTTCTGATATGAAATAAAAGCTCCTCATAAAAATCCATCGGCCGTCCGAAGGCGGCTTAGAATAAACTGTAGTTCCATCCATTTGTTGGTAAACACATTAAGACGCAAAACCACAAATTGAAGGAGGAGTTCGACCAAAAACCACTTCAGCGGTTAGAAAGCGCCATATATATACATATATATATGTATATATATGAAGACTCTGGTGAACACTACCTCTGTCATTATCCAGGCTTGACAGCTGAGCTACACAGGTTTCTAGCTAAATACTTTTTTGTCTACCTAGCTGAGCTGGTTTCAGCAAAATTTAGTAAAATTGTTTCTTTCACACCAAATGGTTCGAAGATAGAAACTTCTCAGCAATTCCACAATGGACTTAAAGGCCTAAATGAGGTGGTCACTAAACAACATTCGCATCAACCCAACTCAACTCTCAAGTTTCTCATAATAACCGTCCTATTATATAGTGGCGAAGTGTAGACAACAACCACAACCATTGAATCGACAGTAAGTTTTAGACAGAGCATCAGACCAAAGGAAAGCTCTTAACTGCAGTAGTTGATTAAGTTTCTTTTGGAATTTTAAATATCCCCAAAATTAAAAATAATAATAAGTAACATGTTTTTGTAAATTCGTCTAAGTTCGCGGTTTCCAAAATAAATGTAAATAAAATACATTTAAAATAATTTGTTCATGAAAATCACAGATCGCCTCGTGAATTTTTGAAAACTTCGATCGGCTTGGGGTAATTTTCGACCACTTTTTGGCACACACTGGGCGGTATCTCGGCCATAGCTTGACGAATGCTGGTTTTCGAGCACGCAAGAGTTAAAAGTTTATCCGCATAAGCACTGTCCTTAGCATAGCCCCACAAAAAAATCTAAGGATATCTACTTGCACGATCTCTGTGACCGATTGGCATCGCCATGACACGTAATTACGGAGCCGGGAAATCTCTCTCTTAATTAAGCCATATTCGCTCATGTTGTGTGGCATGTTGCACTATCTTGTGGGAACCACATATTTTCCTAGAATTGTTACTCTCGACGTTAACGTTTTAAAAGAACTAAGTTCCAATCACACCTCCAGACCAGCGAGCATACCAGACAGTAAGTTTTTTCGGTGCAAAGGTATTTCTTCATATATTTGAGGATTCTCGGAGCCTCAAATGCGACAATGTGGTTATTTACATATCCACCGAGGGAGAAATGTACTTCGTCACTGTAGAGAATTTTGTTGGAAACATTGCGGCCCATTGCTGAGATGGACCTTATATGGATGTAAGTGTAAGTCCAAGTGCAAACTACGCCATAATGTGCCGTAAGACAGCCTCAGCTCTTGAGAACGTCGATAAAAAGGAAACTTCGAGCCTTTGGCTACAATTTCACATATAACAACTGTATTTGAGGCGGAACGAGCAAAACGATGATGCACTAGTGGTATCAGTAACCGATCCGGTCTCTTAAATTTTTTTTTAAATTTCAACAGTTGCTTCAGTAGTTAAACGATTATGTGCCCCATAATCTCCTCTTATAGCACGAAACGTAGCCACATTTGAATCACCATTTCTGTAGTAGGTGTCAATAATTATAACGCGTTGTGCCCTTTTTCATAAAGGCCTGACTTTAACTAAAACAGAACATATTTGGCTTGACAGTAAAGCTTGAATATACCCTGCACTTTCGAAACCACTAAATGGATAATCATTTACTTATGAAAACTGGGATAAAGAGAACTTGACGCTTTAAAGAGTGCGGATGGCCTATTATTCGACATTTTTAAAAACAACATGAATAAATATATCTCTGCGAAACCTTTCCGCAGAAATATTCATATATAGTATCCTGTTATGGTTCAATTTTCGACCCATTATGAAGTGCCACCTGGCACCAACTCGAAAATAGAGTCTATAGCGGTAAGTTCCTTGAGTATAGCAATGTATTCAAGCCAAATCCGATCAAGGATCCTAATTATACAGTCCAACGGCAAGTTCCTTGAGAATAGCAATGTATTCAAGCCAGATCCGATCAAGGATCCTAATTATCCAGCCCAACAACAGTAATCGACTTGCCACCAAAGTCCACATAAGCTTTTGGAGTAGTTTGCATTGATCCAAAAATGCTTATGACAAAAATTGTGCCAGCAACATATGCTAGATTGGAAGTGGTCTAGGCTCACTACCTTCTGGTTCTCTTCTTTTTAGTCACCATTTTCATAGATTCTTATAGAGCCCTCGTAATTATGATGAGTCGATTGATTAATAAGAGTTTAAACTCATTAAATCTGCTTGGAGAGTATTAGATTACATGCAGTGGGTGCATTTGTATGTATCGACATATACATATATGTAATCTTTTCTTGAATTAACAACTGGCTGTACTCACAATTTCACTATCACTGTAATTTCACTAGTTTCGTTTTGCAACAACAATTACAGCTAAACAAGCAATGCACCGAATGGAGTGCAGCAAATACAATCGCTTAATTGAAGTTGTAACAACTCCATATATATATATACAAGTGTATATACATGTTCCATAATAAACACATCTCCGTACGTATACTCTACCATTGTTCCGCGAATGTGTTTGTGCTGATGGATTGTTTTCCTTGCAAATGGCTTTAATATTAACTGTGCAAACTTTGCTGATGACGAGCACCCGACAAGCTTGACTGCAGCTGGCTATAACGCGAGTAACAAAGAGATTAGAAAAGTGAAATAAAATAAAAACACAAACACTATTTACTAAGTAGACAAGTTAAGAGATCAGGCGTTGGCCCTTAGCGAACAAGCCAGCATACAGAGGAGCGAGTGAAAGTAGTGTTGCAACGGTCAATCTGTTATGAGTGCCAGCACTTGCATATGGAGTATTGTAGAGAGTTTTGACGCAGTTGGCAATGCTGTCAGTGCAGTTTGCACTAGCGCTATATCAGCTACAGCTAAAACAGCAGCTGAAACAAACACTTTTAACTCCTGCATTGTTATATACACAGCATTTTGTGCCACTTCCCTTCGCTACTTTTTCATTAAATATGCCCTGAAGTTGAGTAAAGTATTTGATGTGTTTACTCTTCACTTGAAAATGTAGTTAGAGTTACAAGCTAATTTACGTAGATGCGTTTCACATAATATACTTTATGTCCATAAAGACTAGATTATGAAGTCATATATGATATTAAAATTGCTTGAAAGATTTATATCTTAATTAAAATATTTATATTTTAAACAATTACGGTAAAAAATTAGCGAAAAGACTCCGAGGTTTTAAAATTTTCAGACATAGACTTTACCATATTTAAATTTATATGAAGAAACGAGAAAGAATGACTGTCTGCGGCTATGGCGAAGTGTTTATACCTTTCATGAAGATATCAAATTTATTACAAATTGCAAAATTCAATTTCAGTGAGATTTAGTGTCAATATTAACTTGAATTGCCTTTGTAGAATACCAAATTTACCTCTCTTATATGCTTTTTTTGGCGAATTTTTAAGCAAAACCTCCTTATGAACAAATCGATTGCATGGGGTTATGATTTTGTATTCCGATTTCGATGTTTTCCAGTGCCATTGCGCAATTCATTATGTATGCGTTTTATAAAAAATTTTACCCTAAATTTCTAGTCCGAAAAATCGGTTATATATATGCCATAATGGTCCGATCTGGGCGGTTCCTTCGAATGATCATTTTAACGCATAAGTTTGGTAGAAATATATTCAGAAATATGGCAACACTTTGCGCTCAAACAGACAGCCGGATAGACGGACAGAAGGGCATACGGGCATAGCTAAATCAACTCAGCTCTTTATTCTGATACGATCGGTATTAACTTCTTCTGGTATGTTAGTACCAAATCAAATCAAAGTAGATATATCATTTCATGTATAGGGTTATCCAATAAGAGTGATATGATTTCTTTGAACACTAACACATACTAATTGTTAAGGAAATTCAAATGTTTTCCATTTAATGATTTGTTGCAGGAACGAATTCGATGACTCAAATTTTTGAGTACTTTTTCCACTAAATCAAGTCATATGTCATGAATAGCACGTTCAATATTGACTTTTAAAGCTTGAGGAGAGTCTCGTTTATTGCTTAAGGTTCAATGACTTCCAGTAACCCCACAAGGAGTAGTCTAATGGTGTTAAATCACAACTTCTTGGAAGCCATTCAATATCACAATTTTTTGAAATAATCGAATCTTCAAACCTTTCTCGCTATAAAACGGTTATTGCACATTCTGTGTGACGCGTAGCCTGGTCTTGTTGGATGTTGTTAAGATCAACTTCTTCCAATTGTGGCCATAAAAAATTGGTTACCATCGATCTATACTGCTCTCCATTGACAGTAACGGTGCTACCAGCTTCATTTCGAAAGAAGTACGAACCGATGATTCCACCAGACCAAAAGCCACACCAAACTGTCAATATAGGTGAATGTAATGGTTTTTCATGAATAACATGTGGATTTTCTTCACACCAGAATCGATAGTTTTGTTATTTATCGCACAACTCAGATGAAAGTGAGACTCATCTGAGAAGATGATTTTCTTAAAAGAAATCTTTATCGTTTTTTAGTTGTTCAAAGGCAAACTCAGGAATTTCACGACGTTTATGGTAGTCCAATGATGAACATTACTGAATACAAGAAAAAAATTACATAGAAGAATTAGAATTAGAAATCATATCATCTCTATTGGAAACCCCTTTACATGGAAGGTATAAAAAGTAAGCAAAAATGCTCATACTTTTGAAACCGCAATTTTTCTATAGAATATTGGAGTCTGATCAATTCCTTATCAAATTGAAATATATTAAAATTTCAAGCAGTTAAATTTTACCAAACTCCAAATAATTCGTATTCAAATTTTTCCATCACTTTTAAAATAATATTAAAGGAAAATTGCAAAAACAGTACATAACCTAAAGCACTCTGGGAATCAAAATCAGCTGAGCGTCAAAGCTTTGCTACAACGAAGTATTATTAACGGTAACAAAAGAAGCTATTTCACTTAAACCAATAAATTGTGAAAGCCAAAAACTTTTCAAAAAATAAAAATATAAAAATAAACACGAAAAGCCAAAAATTAAATAAAACCAATAAAAGTTGGAAGTGAAAAATAGGAGGAAGAAGAAGAGGAAGAAGAAAACACACACAAAATTAGATAAAAGCACCTCGCAGCGTAGAGTCAACGTAATATCGCCAACTGCACCTGCTACAACATTTACAGTTATTGTTATTATTGTTACATACCATGGCCATACACAAACACAAGCACATACGCGCGCTGGTGTAGAGTTTAATACTTAACGTGCCACAGCTGTTGTGGCAACTATGGTGACAAGTACAAGTATGAGCAGCATAGCTGTCATGTTCTTACTGCCGCACAGACACCCATACACACACCCCCACACACAGACACAGTGATTGTCGCCAGCTTACTCAAAGTGACATTTACAACAACAACAACAACAATAAAAAGAAGCTAAATAATAGTAGGTGACACAGCAATCGCTTCTAGCCCATACTCAGCCGCTAAAGAAGACGCGAAGCTGAGTGGAAGAAGATGAAGAACAAGAAGTAGACGACGATGTAGAACAAATAATTTGCGTAAGGCGGAAACGGAAATTGATATGAGTGTCAGAAGGAAAAGGATATGGATATGGTAGGGGATGCCTGTGGGTGTGCAAAGATTTTCGGAAGTGCTCACTGATAATTTAATGCGAATTCCTTCAGCCAGACCACGAAACAAACATTCCCTCAGACGCCACGCATACATATATACCTATGTATGCATGTATATACCTATGTGTTACGTGTATATGTCAAGGGGATGTGTGGGCGTTAGAATTTAAGTGGTTTAAGGCTGCGGCCTGGTAGTGATTCAAACTGTGTACGCCTCTTTGTAATCACGTTGACATGAGACGAGCCTCTATGCACAGCTCTTTTGTGTGTGTGTGTGTGTGTAATATTGAGACAATATTTTTAACCTATTTTTTACACACGCGCTCATTTAAGCATGCGCCAAATCCTGCTATGCCTTGTTGATTTTAAGTAATTAAATTTTAAGTCCACATGCACTCACACACAAAGGTTTACGAAATCATCAAAAAATAACAATTTGTCAAAACTTTGGGGTGAGCTTTTTATTATTATTATACTTGTATTTTAACTATTATTTTGTGTTGTTTGAGCGATTCCTTGTTTGAGAATAATTGACACCAATCTGTTTTTTGTATGAAAGAGTAAAAGAATTAAATTCAATGGTTGTGTAAAATATATAGAATAATCTAGGTGTGAGCAAAATAAAAAATATATTTGAAATTTGGAGCGTTATACCAAAAAATTAAAACAAAATATTAATTAAAGTTTTTCATATAAGAAGACTTTGTATTATTTTCAAAGAATATAAAGTTTTTCATTTAAAAACCTGCCTTTAGAAGTTATAAAGTTATATTAACATGGTAAGGTATTAAGAGAGTAGTGAAAAAACTTTTAATTTTTATTGTGATCCAAACCACCAGGAACAAGCTTATATAAAAGCCCTTTATCGGTTAAATTTTTTTTTTTTTCTTTGAATACACTTGTTCATACTATGGAAAATATTTATCTTTTGTTCGAATCAAGACAAATCTGAATACTAAAACTTTAGGTTTCCATACAATCTCAAACTACTATATCATAAACTTATAAATTTTTCATTCATACAGCAAAAAAGTCTCTCTAAAAAAAGTCTGTCTAAAAATTGAGGTTAAATCTGCTTGTAGTCTCACAACGGAAGGCTATGCAGAGAAGATTTTCTTAGGTAACTAAATTGACGCAGTCAACTAGTAGTCCCGACATAAAATTACACACAAATTTTTTGTGAAATGAGTTACGGTTTCAATATTACCATTCTTCTTTTCTTCACTAGATATCAGCTCTCGCTTATGGTGTTCTTCTAACAGATGAGACTGCATACATATGTATATGTATATGAATGAGAAAGAGCTGGAGTTGTGTAAGTGCTGTGTGTTTGATTTAGTACTTACTCAGAAGTTTGGTTTAATAGGTAATTATATTTGAAGGCCAAATTCGATTCGTACAATGCAAATCAACTCAAAAAAATATAATTCCAAAGGCATGAGGAAGAAGCTTAAGAAGGAGAATTGGGAGCTGAAAACTAAGAAAAATACTAAAATACATTTTAGGAAACTATTTGTATAAGTGTATTTGGAATTCTTTCAATTTATTAAGATATACCAGTATTTTATGGTAAAGGTTGTAAATTTTTAGAATACCTTTAGCATACTAAGGTTAAACGTTTTTAGTAAGCTCGGCGATTTTGTTTGTTAAAGGAAATGAATCCAATAATTTTTATCAATTTTGTGTAACAGTGAATAGTAGTGAAGCATAGTGAAGCGTAGCAAAGTAGTGTAACGTTACCTTAAGCTCCAAATTAGCCACAAAAGGCTTCGTGTAACTTTTTCCTATTTCCAAGAATAAAAAAAAATTCGTCATTTTATAGTCGTAGATGAGAAATCTTTCAGGCAATGTTAGAAGTGCATAATCTCCAATTGGGACTACTTTGAAGGCGACAACGTCAATGTAGACTAATATAAAAATATTTCGTTCAAAAAAAAATCTCGTTATTTTTGTATACACTTCCTAATTTAACCCTTTATTTTACACTTTTGAAGCTATATAAAGCTTGTCAAATCCACCAGAATTTAACTTTAATAATAAATTTTCAAGCTACTAATATTATATATATATATATAAGTATATATATATATATATATATATTGGTCAGGGCAAATAAAATTTTTTTTTAATATTCTCCACTAAGATCTATAAAATTTTTAAAGCATTTGAACCAATTGGCAAAGCACTTTTGCCACTCTAATTAAGGTATCTTGAAAACTTGCGTGCTGAACGCATCAATCGCTTCTTTAGATATAGAAAAACATTGACTTCTGAGCTTATATTTTACGTACTGAAATAAAAAGAAGTTATTCGGTGCCAAGTCAGAACTGTACGGAAGATAACTAATCAACTGTTTTGAGTGCTCAGTTGTTTCAGTCGATCTGTGAAAGCTGAAGAATGATCTGTTTTCGACAGCTTGTTTTCCTGATTTATTGAAAGACAAAAAAAAATTTTGTACCACCCAGAACTTATTGTTCTGCGTTGGTCTGGTCGTACGGTTACGACATGCCCAGTTTTGCTTGGAAGTGCTTCAAGCGCGACAATTTGTGTTTTATTCGGCTCATCTTGAAACACCCATATAGTCGGTTGCTGTTTACTTTCGGACACATAAACGTAAAACCACGATTCATCGCCTGTCAGGATGTCATAGATGCGTTTCGAAACACGGTTATCGTATGTTCTAAACATTTCTCTGGACCAATCGCTACGAGCCTTTTTTTTGAGCGATTGAAAAATTGTCTGGGATTCAACGTGTACACATTTTTTTTTACAATCAAATGCTTATGGAATATTAAATGTATGCTGACCCCACTAATGCCTTTAGTTCTTTCAATCTCACGATAGGTCACATGACGAACTTTGCGCATTAAAATTTTCCGGCAGAACCGTATTTATGGTTCGATTTACCTGACATTTGGTGCATAGGTAGTTTTGAACTCAGATTAGCATGTGTACTACTTTATGCTCTCGGGGAAATAGACAGGAGGCCTTTTCAAAAAAATTGTATTTTTTATTTGATTTACTTTACATATAGTACATAGCTTTAAGCTTAATTTAATATACATACTAAGTTTTTATCCAAGAGCTGGAATTGGTCTTTCGTGAATTTCTGGCAACGAAAAGTACTCAAAATTTTCATTTAGACTTTTGTATTATCACCAAAAAAACAATTTTTTTTTTCAAAAAGTATAGTTTATGGTTCACTTACTGGAAAGAAAACTGTTTCAATGTTAATATTTTTAATATTAAATATTTAAATTTTAGCTCTTAAATGTCAATAAACTTTCATTTGGTCGAGCTCCGAGTATTTACTCTTTATACACTCACTTAAGTAACTACTCTGCTTCTAACAGTAAATTCACTTTACAACACTTTCATCGACTAAAGTGGTCTCTGATGCCATGTTTCTACACAATTTTATATCTATGTATATGTATGTACATATACACTAACAAACAAAGTTATATATCGGCACAAAGCAATATTATAGCGAAAACATATTCACCATTTACTTGTATATATGTATGAAAGTATGGTGCTTTCATCTAAAACCCAGCGATTGTAAACGTGAATGTATTGCCAACATTTTATTGAACAAACCAAGCAATTCAACAGACAACATCACCAAAAAGTGTACGGGAAAAAAATTCAAACTCTCGATTACCAGCTCCATCAAGCTCCAGTCGAATTTTTTTTTCTTGCCATTTTACAAAGAACACCAACACAAACGCTTTCACCGCAAACGAAATCGATATCGTAACGGCATTATGCCGGCGTAACATAGAGACGAAGAAGCATGATGCTTGGTTAAGTTCGCGCGGAACGGAGGTGGCTAGAGTTCATTACTTGGTTACCAGCTCAATCGTTAAACTTAATTTGTAACCATCAGCGAGCATCAATTTCAACTTTTCAGGTACGAAATGCGCCATTTACCCAATAATTTCATGATGACGACGGCGAGGCATGAAACTTATTCGCTCCGGCAAATGGTCGGGATGAGGATTTTCGATTGGTGATATACCCACTTAAGTGTTGAGGCGTAGAAGCTTTAAAAGCGACTATGAAAGCAATACGAAATGTAAATGGTATTCGTTGGATGGAGCTCAAGAGCGATTGATACTTAAAAATTTGGTGGCAGCCATGAATTTTCAGTTGTCGACGACACATTTTCGACTGCTACACAGCACAATGGCTAAAAAGTGTAAGTACACGTGGAGCATTGAGTATAATATTCGTATATAAATATAAGTTCAGTCAACAATTTATCAGCATGTGGAGTAGGTGGCTTTACCTTGCAATCAAATTAGTTACACTACTTCGAATTCGAACGAGTTAAAAACTACTACAAAATTATAATACCAAGCCATTGAGACTAATCATTGAAAGGCCTTTTTACCGAAGGCTATCGGACACGAAGATGTCTTGTGTCTTACTAATCCCAAGCTAAAAAGGCTCAAAAAGGAACTAGTTTGCTATTGTACCTAATTTTGGCTTATGTTTGTTTAAAATAATTTTTTTTTAGTATTGAGTTACTGAGATTAATATATTAAATACCTAAATATGGATAATAGAAGTCTCTTCGGCTTTTGCCACTAGATATTGTTGATACTCTTATTTCCGAAGAAATACGTTTTATGCTTCTTTTTTATTGCAAAAAAAAAGCGCTGCAAAACATGCCGAAATTTTTATGTGAATTACGGTAAGAATACGGCTTTTAATAACAGACCCAAAACTGATTTTCTAGATTTCGTTTCGGAAACTTTGATGTCAAAGACGCATCTCGGTAAAACTCTGCAAACAGTAAAAACCGGTCATCAAGCTATTAAAATATACAGCAGGCATCAGTCATTTCTCAACTGAAAGTTTATAAGCTTTAAAAGAAGGCTGGTTACTCAAAGGCGCCTCATGTTTAGATGATATATGAATTAACACAAAGAAATTTAATTAGCTAAATGCTTCTGAAATATGAAAAATTGGAAGCACTACCGAAGCGATTCATCACGAGCGATAAAGAATGTGTTAAATACGAAAATATAAAATGAAAAATTATAGTCAACGTCCGAATTAATGGGAAGCAAGATGATGCTGAATATATGGTGGGATTAGATGAAAATTTTCCATTATGAGCTGCTACAACCTGGTGAAATGGTATATTCTGAACTCAACGAGCTATCAACAATTAAAATTCACAATAAATTTTTTGTAAAAAAGCTTCCAAAATTGGAGCAACGACAACGGAGTACAAAAAAATTGGCCGGTCGAAAAGCCGCTGGCTAAGTGCTTCGCCGATAGACCACACGAATTGTTGTAATTATGAAGCTACCCGAATGAGTGGCAAAGTACTTGAATAAATTGAAAACTCCTCCATTTTTTTTTCAATATTTCTATAGTAGAAACCTTCAAAATTAAACTAGAAATGGAAATTTATATAAAATTAAACTAATAATTAATTAATAGTTTAGTAATTGTGATCAGCTGGACACAGTAGCAGAGCACTTAGCAGTGCTTACTATAATGTAGAGGGTCATAAGTTCGACTCTTGGTCAGACAGACATGGAAAATTATAGAAAGAAATAGAAAACTGAAGCCTTTCCACGCTCAGCCCCAATTACTGTGTGAGATAAGCCTCCTTAATTTCGCATATAAGGTTCTATCGAGCGTATTATGTGAAAGATTAAATAACGAACTAATTGAAGATTAATTAATTAACTAATTGAACCTTATCAGTGTGACCTTAAACCTCGTAACTCCACCATTGGCTAGATGATATTCGCCATGCAACCAGCCGCGGAGAAGATCCGAAAGAAAAGAATCGATACTCACTACCTCTTCATCGATTTTAAAGCTGTCTTCTGCAGGACAATAGAGACCTGCATCTACGCCGCTACATCTGAACTTGGTATCCCTGCAAAACTTATACGGCTATGTAAACTGACACTGACTGGACAGTACCGCAAGCGCGCTCAGGGTCTGGAAGAACTTCCCCCAGCCGTTCCGTACCAAACGAGGTTTCAGACAGGGGAAATCTTTATCATGTGATTTTGTTAATTTGATGCTGGAGAAAATAATAGGAGCTGCAGTGCTAAATAGACCAGGTACAGTCTTCAACAAAAGTGTACGATTGTTGGCATAGATAATTTTGATATCATTGGTCATAACAACCGCGCCGTAAATTTTGTTTTATCCAGATTAGGCAAAGGAGTGAAGAAAATGGGTCTGGTAGCAAATGAGCGCAAGACGAAATATCTCGTGTCATCAAATAAACAGTCATCGCCTTCGTGACTCGGCTCCCACGTCACTGTTGGCAGTCATAACTTCGCAATCCGAGATAATTTTGTCTATTTAGGAACCAGCATTAACAGCACCAACAATATCAGCCCAGAAATCCAACGCAGAATAACTCTTACCAACGGACGCTTCTTTCCACTGAGTAAGCAATTGAAAAGTAAAGTCCTCTCTCGACGAAGCAAAACAAAACTTTACAAGTCGCTCATTATTCCCGACCTAATACATGTTGCAGAAGCCAGGACGATGTTGACTTCCAATGAGATGGCTAGGAGTTCTCGATAGAAGGTTTTGCGGAAGATTTATGTTTACTTTCGCATTGGCAACGGCGCAGATGATGGAACGATGAGTTGTACGAGCAATACGCCATTGACATAGTTCAGCGAATAAAAAGGCTGCGTTGGATAGGTCATGGAAGAAAGTACTCCGGCTTTGATAGTTCGATGGAGCAGCCGTTGATAGAAGCAGTGAAAAACGAATGCTTCCATTCCTCTAGAAGGATCAGATAGAGAGCCATCTGGTTTTACTTGGTATTTCCAATTGGCGCCAAACAGCGAAGAGAAGGGACGAGTGGTGCGCTATCGTTGAAGCGGCTGTAAACGGTGTATACGCCAAGGGAGAATAAGAAAAAGCCTTTCAAGGCTGTTTTTGACATAAAAGAGTTAACAATAGGTTCCGTCAACCGTTCGGAGTTGGCTTAAAAAGGATTATAAGTCATTCCAATCGTATTTTTTGGACTAGTATGAACTTTCTTTAAAAATTCTAGTTTTAAACTAGTAACATTCCAACCGGTTGATTTTTTACCGCAGTAAATTATTATCTCAGCTTAAATTTTTATTTCATTAAGGCTATTTTTCCAATACGTTCCCAACGGAAGTTACAGTTAACTCGTTTAAGTGGAAAATTGTTTAAAAAATAAATATGTACTCTTATCTACTGAGTATAATGTAATAAAATATTGTCACATTGTGCTCTGCAAAAGGGGAATAAAGTGCGCTGAGTGATGAGTTGCTACGTTTTTAGGAGGCTTTAGCAGCAACACACAGAATCACACAAACGAACATAAGACATACACACTAACCAACTTGTACTTTCGTTTCACAAAAGGGTTAAGCCGCCTGGGAACGGCAGCAAAGTACGAAGCGCGCTATTTTAGAGACAACAACGACGCTTCTACTGAGTTACAACAAAAAGAACAACACCACATTGATTGTCGTCATTATTTCACTACGTCATAGTTACCCCCGTCAGCAGCTCATGATTTTAAATAGCAACGCTTACTCAACTCCAACCGTTCCGCCCCGCTTTTCAATCACTTTTTAAGAATTCAGCAAACTGTAAACTCGTGCCATCGCATCTAATGAGCGTATTACTGCTGCTGTATTTTCACTTATGTATATATATGTATGTATGTATATATAGGTTCTTGATTGATAGGCACTGTATGCTTCATAGCATCGAAGATTTGTCGCAATTTACAATAAAATTAAATGATTTTAGTACTCGCAGACGGGCTGCGTCTTTACGCTCATTAATAAGAAGCGATGTTGACTGATTTTAATAGCATGCATAAATCATTTCTTTTTATTAATTATTCCGAAGCGCGTAGGTTTTCTGAGGAAAAAACGGTTTCCTTTTTTATATTGAAACTCGTTAAGTGGCCAGCAGTGTAGGAAGGACATTGTAAAATATTTATTTAATTTTCTTTGTCATTGAATAGTTCTAAATGTATCACCACTTGAGTAGGCGCAAATATTAATTAAGCATAATTGAGTATTTTAGGTCAGAAAAGACAATAATTTGTTATTACTTATCGAATTTTGAAAATTCGCGTGGCAGCGACTCAAATAATGAGCTTCTTGTCGTCGTTTTAGAGAAGTTAAGCAATAATAACAAGATGAAATCTGCTTAATTTCAAAATTTCCCTCCTTTTTATATGCTTTCTCAGACCACTGTTCAATAATATTAATTAGATTTTTGAGCTGGACTGGGCATATTTAATTCTAAGCAAAGTGAAAAAATTATAACGACGGTGTTAACGGCAGAAGTTATAGCTATTTCGGAAACCACCGCGTTTCCTCATTAGATTTCTTTCGAATTGTATCCAATCTTGGAATATCCACAGCTGGAATAAAATGGTTAAACCATTAGGCTACGTGTGCGCTGGGTTAACTTAATGTTGTTTTTCACTTTTCCCTCTTTCTACATACGAGGTATGTTCAAAGGAAAAGGTGAAGGTTTTGATCACATTTTTTTTTTTATTTTTTTTTTTTTTTATTACTATGGTGAGGTGCATTATGAGTTCCTACCAAAAGGTCGTACAGTTAATAAAGAATAATCATGTACTCATGAAGTTATGCAACGTTTGCGTGAATCAGTACGGCTAAAACGATCGGAATTGTGGAAAAACAAATCGTGGATTCTGCTTAACGACAATGTACCAGCTGACACACCAATGTTTATTCAAGAATTGTTTGGCGAAAAACAAAACTGTAATCATGTCTCAACCGCCGTATTCACCATATTTGGATCCCTTCGACTTTTTCTATTCCCAAAACTAAAGAAACCAATGAAAGGAAAGCGGTTTGCCACAATTGATGAGATCACGTCAGAATCGAAGAAAGAGCTTATGGCCATGCCGAAAAGCGCATTTCACACGTACTTAGAGAAGGGAGGGATTACTTTAAAGGTGACCAAGTAGATATTGGTGAATAAATAAGTATTTTTCGAAAAAATTAAAAATTCACCTTTTCCTTTGACAACACCTCGTATTCATGACCAAGTGCTCACAGTTTCTGTAGCTGTAAACTTGTCGCTATGCAGTTATTTTTGTGAAAGTTAATTATCAATTAATCTAAGGCATCGACTTTTCTATTGTTAGATAAAATTTCGTCAGGCTCTACCGTAAATCCTATAAGCTTTTTCAGGGCCTTTTTCTAGAACTCATATTTTTTAAGGTATATAAGAACTAAATAAAAAGAATATCAGGATAATAATTTTGTTGGCTAAAGCAGGTGTTAAAAATTGTGGAACAGTATTTTTTTTAAACTAAATTTAAGATTATTAAAAAAATACTTCCCCACACTTTTCTATAGTCGACAAGCAATGTGGGGCTTACTTCGATATTTTAGGATATATAGTTCCCTTCTTCTAAACCCAAAAGTTGGAGCGTTATAAAATTACAATT
This sequence comes from Neoceratitis asiatica, assembly GCA_030068015.2. NCBI lineage: Eukaryota > Metazoa > Arthropoda > Insecta > Diptera > Tephritidae > Neoceratitis > Neoceratitis asiatica. Next base: position 44,627,415 of record CM061524.1, on the reverse strand, counting down.
AATCCAAGGCAACCTACATAATGGGCAACCGATCCAAGTAAACAAATAAAATATCTGATCATGTAGATTTTTCAGTTGCATTTGCAAACGATATTAATTGAAACCTTATAAATGCTGTTATCAGTGCCGAATTCTACTCGGATTATAATATGCCAGTTAGCAGCTAAAAATAATTCAGAAAAAATTTTGAAATTTCAAAATGGCTTCGGTACAAGGGCTCTATGTGGTGCTCTTACACAAACAAAAACTGTAGCTTGAAAAATAACTATAGGGGACTGCAGTAACAGCAAAATACACGGAGAGTGTCACCAAAGTATAAAACGAACAACCACCAGCCAAAGTGAACGCTTTGTAGCCGAAGCTAAGAAAAAAATATAAGAAAACCTTTAATATCTGCTCATAAGATGCACTGAAAAATATGCTACTACTTTAACGCCGAATTCTTCTCAAATAAATTAACTTCGGATGGTTGAACAACCAGTGGATGGGCCCAACAGTAGACATTGGGACCACTCACACAACGAACTGACGCATGGAACCGTTCTAAAGAAGAAAAGGCAAAAAGTTTTGAAAATAACCGATTCCAGATTTGTTTCACTGGCGGACGCATTGGTCGAGCACAGTTAGCACTGAGACCTACTATGCGGATGCTTAAGGGTCTAGCCAGGCCAGCACACAAAATTATAGAAATTTAATTTTAAAATTAATTTTTTGTAATTGCGGTCGCCCCGCGGCAGGAATTTTTAAGCTCGTGGAAAAAGTCGCAGCCAAATCCGTAAATGACGCAACGTTGTCGGCATCATATTGATTACTCAGTTGGTTGTCTATTCTTTCCAAATATTTTGAAAAAGTGCTACTATTCAAAATTCTCCTTTTCTTCATGAACACAAAACTATCAAATCTTCAATTCGGTTTCCGAAAAAAACCGTGTTACTATAGTACAAGTCCATCGTATAACAAAAGAAATCAGAAACACTTTGAGATGAAAGAATATTTCTGAGAAATATTTCTTTATTTGACTAAAGCTATCGATAAGATATCTCATAAAGGACGATTTATCGTTAAGGTAAATTAATTTATATCGAAGGAATTTCCTATTTTTAAAAATATATATATATTAAAAAAAACTAAACATCTGGTGCACTTTGGTCTGGAGGTGCAGTTGAACCTTACTTCTTTCAAAACGATAACGTTGAGGTTATTACTGTGAAGAAAATGTGAATTATCCCTGCTGTGTTTATTTGACTTATCCAAAGCATTTGACTACATTGATCATACATTGCTCTATTCAAAGCTCACATACTATTTTGGATGTGGAAAAAATTCTCTGTCCCTTATGAAAAGCTCACATACTATTTTGGATGTGGAAAAAATGCTCTGTCCCTTATGAAAAGTTATTTCTCAGGCAGAGTATAGCGAATCAGTAGCCTCACTGAGAAAGCCTTGTATTCCCCAAGGACAAATTTGCGAACCGTTGCTATTTTTCGCCTTTATCATTGATATCTTCCGTATTTAAGAAGTCATGCATACCAAACGATCTCCAGATATACTTATCTCGTCTTTTCCAGGATATAAACTGAATTACTGCTAACTTAAATCAGGGCATATCTTCCGTCTCAAGAGCTGGGACACTTGGACTTATACTTACATCCACATAAAGTCCAGCACACAGAACAACTGAAGCCAAATGACGATTCGCAATACCGTAGTTGCGACAATTTGGTGCTTGAATAACAAGCAATAGACCGCGAATTTTTTCAAGAAAATTGTTCTTCAGCGACGAGGCACATTTCTCAAATAAATGAAGAGATGCCACTCCACCCAAAAAAAAATTTCTGTGCGGAGGTGTGGTTGGATGTCACTTCTTTGAAAATGATAACAGCAAGAATTTCGCTGTTAATTCGGTGCGTTATGGTCATATGATAATCTAGTATTATTTTGGCCAGCAAATGAAGAACATGACTTGGAACATATGTGGTTCGAATAAGATGGTGATACATGCCGCACAATATGAACGAGAATATGGCTTTATTGGAAGAGAAATTTCCCTTCCGCGTGATCTCTCGCCTTGGCGATGTCAATTGTCCACCAATATCGTGCGATTTGATACTGCTAGGCTTTTTTTGGCTACGCGAAAGATGGTGTTTATGCGGATACTCTTGAGCAATTGAAACCAAGCATTCGTCAAGTTATGTCTGAGATATCGCCCAATATATGCCAAAAAGTGGTCAAAAATTACCTCAAACGGATCGAAGTTTGCAAAAATACACGAGGCGCTTATTTGAATGATGCAGTGTTCCACAAATAATGTCAAAGTTCAAAATTTATAAAAAAAAGGAATTTCATGAAAAAAAAAATTATTTTCAATACATTTTATTTACGTTTATTTTGGAAACCATAAAATGCCCTGTATAAGAAACTTGAGCAATAGGAATAATAGGAATTACTATCAGAGGTCAATGTAGAGCAAAATTTTTCAATGATCCGAAAATTACTCACGCCGAGTACAGTGTTAAGGTCGGTATGCAGCTAAAGCGAAAAAACTCATATATTTCGTGGAGGAAAAAATATAGTACGCACGGAAATTTGACAGATGATTTTCCATTGTGAACAGCTCTTTATATAGAAAGAAGATAAAGGTAAAAAAACAAAACGAAAAGCATGAGTAGAGCGCGGTAAATATTTGTCGCTGATTATGTATACTAACGTGTTCAATGACCAAAAATAAATAAAATGTGTAGAAATTGATTAAAAAACAAAAACATTACATAAATTGCTTCATAATCTTTAATACGTTTAAACATTAGTCTTTCTATTCTTTCTCGCGAAATATATATGAGACTATTTATTTCGCTCGGAAACCTGTGTTGCAGTGCATTCGTATTTGTTTAAAGTTTAGAAATTGGCAGTAGAAAATGGAGTTTTTTCCGTTCGAGGTGCGTACTGCTTCGTAAGAAAGTTTTCGACGGTTTTTTGCACTTTTTTTATACGGAGTTTTTGGTTTTCGTAAGAGCTGCATACCTACCTTTATGTCAAATTCCATTATTGCATTATTATTAAATTCCAAATTAATCTTACCATTAATTTCATCATATTTTCAACACAGCTGCAAGAAATGTAAATAGCTACAGCTCATCAGTTGCACATATTAGTTTCAAATTTATTGGTTAAATTGGTTTATTCGAGCATACACTTCACTTTCAACAACTACACACACTAAAAAAAAAGATTTCGAGTATTTTTATAATTTTTTTTTAGTTAAATTCTTTAATTAAGTATTTAATTTATATGTTTATGATACGACACTTATTTAAATTTATTTATATTTTTATTGCTTTTTTAATTATATTTTTTTTTAATTTTTTTTTAATTTTCCTTTTTTTTTCCCACCCGCTGAGCATACACTTTTAATGCTCTTCACTTCAATTATGTAGACAACACAAAATTTTCTTTTTAATTGCCATCCAGCTGTTTATGGTTATTACGCACACACATGTGCATACATATATATATATATATACATAACAAACAACACATTCAAGTATTTAACTGCATTATGCTGATGGTGGAGGTGAGATATGCTATTTAAAAGCCATAAAAGTCATAAAAGCCATGCTGTTAAAATTAAACAAACGAACATTCATACATTTGAAGCAAATTGAAAACATGTGTAAACAACATAAAACAAAATCAAGTAGAATAAATGACAACGACAACAGTAAAAAAAAAAAAAAAAAAAAAAGAAAAGAAAGCAACGCATGTAAACACAACACTCTTGACACCAACCGAACGAACGAGCGAACGAACATTTTCATTCAACTACTTTGCATATCAAATGCATTTTACTCTCTGTGGCCTAACTGTTGCCTGTACTTGCCTATGTCCGGGCAGACAATAGCATTGAATGGTGATGGTGGTGGTGGAGTGAGTATATCAATTCTTAGGTCAGCACAGAGGACATCTGTTGTCCTGTAGGGTAGAGTGTACGCACGTCGAAGAGTGTTTGTACAAGCCGACCAACAACACTTCGCCTTGAACTTATACACCTTTGCCTGCCTTGCTTCCTGCCAAGTCTTCACCCATATGTCCGGCAGCGCTGGGGTCTTTAAACATTTGTGTGTGCGCACATTGTCAATTATATCGCATTTAGGTATGTATGCACTTTACAAGCTAACTTTTGCATGGCTTTACATCTATATATATACACATACACACAGAGAGAGAGACACCAGCGTGGCAAGTTCCTTTTGCATGTCCGCATTATTCATTTTTCACACCGCTTAGTGGGCTAGACAGCTTACTAACTCAATGTTCGCAAGTTACATACACACAAATATACATACCTTTTAATATGTATATATGCATGCAAGTACCTATTAGTGTGAGAAAAATGTCGAAATAATATAATACGAAAAAAACCAAAATGAAAATAAGAATTATCCATACCCTTGCTCCTGAACCTTAGACGTCTGCTGTCAAGTGAGCGAGTGCATAGTTATGTAAGACTGTCGTTTCTCATTCGTTCACTCACTCATTCATTCATTTCATTTCATTGCTTTTTTGCACTTTTCAGTTAATTTTTTTTCATTTTTTTATTTTTCTTCTTTTTTTCATTTTCTCATTACTTGCCTGCCAATTTCTCTCGGCAAAACGCTTCGAGGATTTCGCTTATTCACACTTATTAGTCTGAGTTTCTGTAAATATTTGCATACTTCGCACGTCTTAAGCATTTTCCATTCGCAATTTTTTTTCGCCGCACACACCTACAAGCTAACACACACATATATATATACATATACTCAGCCAGCAAACACTTATAAAAGCGCTGCATATATTTTTATGCATACATAACTACCATAAATATATATGTAAATGTATATATATATATGTATGTGTATACATTCCTCAATTTCATTGCTTCCATTTAATTTTTTTCTTTTTGCCACTCCGTTATGTCCGCTTATGCGAGAGGTTAGTCCTCAGCGCGACATTGCAGGGAAAGTTGGTTGTGCCGTTGCAGCGGTTGATGGCCTGTCAGCCTGTCGGCGGTGAGTGGCGCGACTGCGATTACCCGTCGAGCGTCTACCGGAGGGCTTAAAGCATTACTACACACTTTCATATGCTTGTATATATTTATATATATATATATATATATATAGATATGTATGGGGTTAGTATGTATGTAAACATATTTATACGCAAGTTTAAGTAATTTTGAAATATACTCGACGCGCACATTCATACTCGTACACATACATACATAAACATTTACGCAAAACTCAGGTGTCGCCTGTAAATGAGTGAAATTCTTTTTGCACAACATTAAATCGAGCAAAAATTTTTAAATGTTTTATGCATTACTATTATTATGGTTATGGTTATTGTTGTTGCCTTTATTTTTTATTTTTTATTTTTCTCGTTCTTCTTCTCGCTTTTCGCTATCTTTTTTTTCCTGTATTTGTGTGTGTTTTGCATTAACTTTTGCGTGTATTTTCATTCTTCATTAGAGGTGAATAGCATGGTGTTTGTCACGCTTATCCTGTCGTGACTTTCCCTTGCTTCGGCTTTGCTTATGCACATTTTTATAATCCAAAATATTACCTTCAGGATTTTTTTTTTTTTTTTTGATATTTATATGTAAATGGTGGTGATTTATGTGTGAGATTAAAATGGCTTTGGGGTAATAATTCATGAATATTATTGAATTCGTTGTGTGAATGTCTGTGTGTGTGTGTATTTTTTTTTTTTATAGAATCAAAAAATGTTGCTTATTAACGTAGAATTTCTTCGTTAAGTCAGGTGTCACATGTAATTTATATATTTTTTAGGATGACATAAATCTTAATAATTTACTTGAGTTAATTTTGAATATATTAAAAATTAAATTAAATTTAAAAAAATATTTCAAATTGCAATTTTTCAGTCTTTTATCTCTATAACGTATCTTCAGGGGTTGAGTAAAATTTTGCCAATAAATCAAAATACCAGGTAATCTTGCTATACGAGATTTTCATTAACGTTTATTGGGAACTGAAAATTGTTAACCATATATTATAGAAAAATCGTTTCAAATTTTATAAAGGGTGATCCAAATAGAGGTATTTTTTTAATAGCCTTTCTTTGACAGATCGCGCTTGAGTCATGTCAAACTGTCATATTATTTTTGTTCTGTGTTGTTTGACATTTCATCATGGAAAGACCTACGCCCTAACAACGTTTACATTGCATTAAACTTTATTACGAAAATTCACGTTCTGTAAAGAATGTGTTTCGCCCGCTTCGCTCAACTTATGGTCAATATAATCGGCCTACTGAGTGTACTATTCGCAACACCATCACTCATCTTGAGACCCAGCATTTATTATTGGATAATATTCGACCGAATAGACCACATCCAGCATGCAGTGAAGAAAATAGACCATAGCTGAGAGTGTACACGAAGCCACGGAGAGTCAATTCGGCGCCGTTCGCAGCAACTCGGACTGCCGTATGGAAGGACTTGGCACATTTTACATAGAGATCTTAAATTTAAAGCGTACAAAATATAGCTTGTGTAAGAACTAAAGCAGCTCGAGCTTCGCAAACGACATCGATTCGCTGTATGGGCTCTTGAAAAGTTTCAAGAAGATTCGACGTTTTCGACCCAAATTTTGTTCAGCAATGAGGCCCATTTCTGGCTCAATGGGTATGTAAACATATAAAATTGCGACATCTGGGACGAAGAGCAACCTGAAGAGATTCAAGAGCTGCCATTTCATCCAGAATAAACAACGGTTTGGTGTGGTTTTTCAAAAATGATGCCGGTGAGAACGTACCCGTCACTGGCGACCGTTATTGCGCCATGTGATATAATACCGTTAGACTTTTTCCTGTGGGGATATGTAAAGTCTAAAGTCTATGCGGACAATCATGCTTCGATTCACCAGTTACCAGTTGAAGTGCTCGAACGAGTTATCGAAAATTGGACTCAAAGCATGGAACATCTGAGACGTAGCCGCGGCCAACACGCGGATACCATATACTCGGGTGAGTTGTTTTACTAGTTACCAAGTGACGATAAGAGCCGAAATGTGGTTTCACGCGCGAAATCTTAAGCTCACTACTGAAAAAACTGAGCTAAGAATAGACTCTAGGCTTAACTACTGGTCGCAAATCCAGCATGCTGCGGTAAAGGCTTCCAAACTCGGCAAACTGATGGCCAACATAAAGGAACCGACATAGGAAAGACGGAATCTTTTTATATCAACAACACTGAATATCTTGCTCTACGCAGCAGAGAAATGGGCAGACTCAGTGAGAAAGAATAACCGAGTACAACCCAGGAAAAGTTTATCGCGCTGCTGCTCTGAGAGTAGCTTCGGCATACCATACAGTTTATGGAGAAGCTGTATTGGTAGTAACCGGAAACACCCTCATCGATTTATTAGCATTTAAAAAAGTGAAAGTGTAGACGTTGAAGAGACAAGGGACAATTGAGGAAGCAAAGAATGATACCTTGAAACAATGGCAAACTCGTTAGGAGCAGATACGTTATGGTAGACGAACGGCAAGGCTGATCAAAAATATAAAAGAGTGGTCTAGCAAGAAACATATAGTAGTCTACACAGGTATCATCCGGGCACGGATATTTTATGAAGTCTCTGCATAAATTGGGAAAAGTCGAAAACCTTTTAAACTAAGACGTGGTTTGCTTTTCGCTAGGCATAAATTTGTGTTGGTTAATTATTGAACATCCCGTTCCACTGTTAAAAAAATATTATTTCAGATTCCGAAATCACGAAAAATATAGAACTTAAAACCATATCAAGAATTCCTTGCTCTAGTCATATTTTGGAACAATATAGTGCCCTACTAACTGGCTCTTTAAACAGATTTGGACACACTTCGACAATTCAAAAAGAAGAAAACTAGACTTTATGGAAAAAAATTTGGATGCTTTGTATGCGTGGGAATTTTGAAAAAAAGGGTGTAACTCACTGCTTTTCCCGATTTTACTTATACACGTAGTTCAACTATTCTCGGACTATACTTAGCGGCCGCGATAGCAATGCGTGCTGCCATTCAAAAATACATTTCTCTAATTGCGGTCGCCCCGCGACTGGAATTGTCAAGCCCTCCGAGTGTATTTTAGACATTAAATAAAAAGCTCCTCTTAAAAAACTACAAATTTGGGGAGGAGCTCAGCCTTAATCGCTTCAGCGGTTACAAAGCGCAAAATATATACCGGTATAAAATAATTAGTTCATTATATATTTTATTAGACAAAGGCCTTCTTATCTCTTGCTTATTAGGAAATATGTTGGAAATTAGTTGAAATTTGTCACCAAAAAAGGCAATTTACATGGAATTTTTCTTTCCTATTTTATACTATTTTTGTTAGTTTAGTATCGCAAGTAATCATGCAAAAAATATGGTTAATTAGGCAAGTATAATAAAACTTTGCTTACTCCAAATGATTTGACATGATAAAGGTTCAGTTCAGCCTTAGAATAAATTAAATTCCTAACAAACAAATTATTCGATAAGGACCAAAATTCATTATTCATTAACCTAAATATAATGTAATACCCTCAGGGAAAAATACTAGTTGTTGAGTAAAATCCATTATCTTCCATCTCCTTTTTGCGTTATCAACTAGTACTTTTATCACGGCGATATCCCACGACGTCAAACTGCGCACATCAACAAAGCTTATAAAAATGAAGCGTACTGGAAATAACAACATTATGCGAATGGCGTGGTGATGAGAATTATTATTATTACCGTTGCTGGTGAAATGCTATACAAAGAACAAACTTGTATGATTTCATCTTTGAAACACTAGTATTTAGCTATAACTTGTAAAGTAGACTAGTACTTTTTAACTGCAGGCTAATGTTAAATTTAGTGGTGATCTAGAGGACAAAAAACTAATTTTTTGAATTCGTGTAGAACTCTCTAACTACTCAACCATGCACGTCTGCGCTTGTTGGAAGCTACAAACAAACCCATATCCTCTAGAGCACACTTATCGTATCTGATCAATCTTGACCAAACTTGAAGAAGCTGGAAATTTTTCATGTTTCCAAAAAAAATCTCATAATTGATTAATCAGATATTTGAACGTGGATTATTACAACTTCACCTAGAATATAAGTCGTGTAATTATATACGATATTAGGAGTTACATATTTACATTAAATATTATAGTTATTCACAGCATTGCATATGCATATGCAGTTCTTGAGCACAATGAACCTACTCAATACCTCAGGTGCTGCCACAGCCAGGTTTTCAACCACCCATTTCAACCAATATATTCATAAATATACCGACTATAAGAACTTATTATACCCATTGTTCTATTAAATGTAGTTTTCTAATGGATTTTAGCATGAAATTTTTTTTTTATTTGTTATAAAAATGGCTGAAAATCTACTGCGAAAATCTGACCTACACTAAAGGAGAATTAATGCATAATTATGTAAATACTCAAACGGCCATTGAGGCTTTCTTTTATATAGCACGCATTCGGCAGTGGATGCACTTTGCAAGGCGATCAAGCGACTTAAGGAGAAAACAAGCAACCTATACTGTGCATATTGGCATCAAGCGCAATGAGGTAGTCGATGAACTGGCGCAAGAGGGAGTTCTCTCAGGTCAGCCATAACTATGGACTTATCAGTATTATTATTAGTTTTCGTTGTTGATATTTTTCCTAAGAATAGAGGCAATTATTTTTATAGGCCACTCACAAAAATCGTCGAAAGGGCCTAAGCTTTAGCAAACTTTCGAAAACCCACTGGGTAGCTCTTTTTGTTTTAACAAAAAAAAAAAAAATCCAGCCAAAGACCACAAGTTCTAACCAATCACATGATGATTTTTCTATTGACGCAGCGGCATAAAATGAAAACGCATACAAAAAACAATATTTTATGATACGAAGAATATTCGATATCGAAACCCATATAGTCATATAGCTATATATATTTATTTGGCAAACCTTGTTGTTGTTGTTTGAATTAAATTTTACACAATCATGCAATGGATGTGCTCTGTCAAATTTTCTGATGGCATTGCAAGCCTTTCCCTAGACTAAGAGAATATATCTCTTAAGTTGTTACCGGCGACAAAAAGGTGAGACTACAGGTTTCTATGAGGACAAGTAACATGGCATTGCCTGGTTAGCATTTCATGCCTTCGAAATAGGTCCGTTTATGGACGAAAATGCAAGAAATGTGGAAAATGTGCGAATAAAATAGTAAATATAATCGGTGCGGAGTGCTTAGTGCTACAAAAACAAGTTGATAATGTTTGGTCAGAAAAAGTTGATGGATCTTAAAACTTCAGTATATTAAGGACCAAAACGTCTACTTCAAGACATAAGAGGAAGTGTATCACTACAGAACTTTCTTTGTGTGAAGCATATCTAGTAAAGCAATGAACGTGGTCTTTGTGGGACTCCCCAAGGAGTTAAAAAGTTCAACCTAAAGTGTTAATTGATAGCAATTTTTTCACTTTGCTGCTACGTACAGACACGTACATATATGAGCAATAGCTCTTAAATTGCTTGCGAGATCTAATCAAGTATTTATTAATAAAATTGATCATTTCGGCTTTTGAATTAGTATGAAATATGTTCAATTTGAGCAGTCTAATTGCTGCTTGTGCAGCGACGTGCGACGTGTTGTATATAAGTATAGAGAGTGGCTTAAACAGCTTTTCCTAAGTGAAAGAATAATTCTACAAGAATTATATAAACTTACCTACAAAAGACGCGTGTAATAATTTGGCTGTCGGATCATTAGTTTCTGAATTATAGTATTTTGAGTGAAACAACTTCTGTTATTGTGATCAACTGGATAGAAAAATTTCGCGTGTTGATCAAATAATGATTTTTGAAGAGGAAAACTACAGTCGAAGCAAAAACTTGGCTTGATGACCAGTTTCCGGACACTTGTCCAGGAAAATGAACTATCAAGGATTAGTGTGCTAAGTTTAGACGTAGTGAAAATAGGACCGTAGACAGTGAACGCAGTTTACGCCCAAAAGAGCTTGTTACGGACGAAAACATCAAAAAAAAAAAAAAAGAATTCACAAAATGTTTTTAAATGACCGAAAATTTAAATTAAATTAAATAACAGACGCTCTAGAGATACCGACTGAATGCGTATATCATATCATTCATGAATATTTAGTATGAAAAAGCTCTGGGCAATGTGGGTAGAAGCTGTTTCACCAATGCAATGCACCGTCTCACAAGTCAGTGAAATCGGTGGCAAAAATCCATGAATTGGACTTGGAATTGTTTCCGCATTCACCGTATTCTTCACATCTGGCCCCCAAAAGACTACTACCTGTTTTCAGATCTAAAAAGAATGCTCGCTGGGAAGAAAATTTCGTCAAATGAAGAGGTGATGGCCGAAGCTGAGGCCTATTTTGAAGCTAAGGACAAATTATACTACGAAAATGGTATCGAAAAGTTGGAGGGTCGCTTTTATTAGTGTGTCAACTTTGAAGGGGACTATGTTGATTAAAAAAATTATTTCTGACAAAAAATTTGTTTTACTATGGTAGGTATACTTTTCAATTGACCTGTAATTTGGTTGTCAAAAAAATATTTTTACAAAAAAATCTAATTTCATTTGCACACATATCTGTAGAGTCGAATAAATGTATATGTTTACATCTAAAATACTTTAACTTTAACTGTAAGATTTTCCAGATGTGTACCAACAGCATTAAAATAAATAAACATTAGAGCGACGTAATCCATACTCTGTGGAATATGAGGAATATTAATTCATTTTTTTCAAATTTTCCAAGTTTTGAAAAAACTATTAACTATTTCTATTTATCAACAAAATTCATTCTGATAAATTAAAATAAAATCACTCGATCTTTTCCACATCAAATCTTACAAATCCAAACAATTTGTGGCAACATAAGCCGCAGCTGGAGAGACAAGAGATTAATTTATATGCCAGTTTAGGCGCATGTAAAAATGTCAGTTTTACTCATAGGCAACATGAATTCACTTCTTCTTTTTATCTGATTTTATTTCTATTTTCTTACTTGCAAACATGCGACACGTTCATTTTTTTTTTTTTTGTCTACTTCTCAGTCTCAGTTCTCGTAATATGTTGGCTGGCCTGTTACCTCGTCGCACATTAACATAATCAGATTTTTGGATTGAGTTCAAATCATTGCTAATGCCCCTCGTGACTATTCAGGCACAAAAACAAACATGTATACACACACACACCATGGCACACGCACATACATATGTATAATCATTATATTGGCTATCCAACTTACAACAACAACAGCAATTTACATCACTTTAGGTGCTTACTTGCTGCCACATAAGGCGCACATTATCGCTGCCAGTGACAATGCTGATGCGGCATTTTGCCATTTTGGCAGGTATTTTGCGTACTCAACATATTTTTGCCGTGTACACATTGGAATGTACGCAGAATGACCAAAAAAGAGTTATTAAAATTAATAGAAAAAAATAGAATAAAAAATTGCAAAAAATTAATTTCGGCATATGAAATATGAAATTTTAGTAAATAACAAAAAATTAAACAAGAATGATTGAAAAAAATAATTAGAACAAGTCATATTAAGCAAAAATGCATATTACCGTTTTTTTATTAACAATTTCAATTCAAAACCTGCTGTGATTGCAAATTTTTTTTTTTTTTAATTACCAATTATATTTAATAGTAGCTGATTGTATATTCTTTTTTAAATTTTTAATGTTAAAAACATATTTTACTCATTTTTTTTACACATAATTCATAAGCATTCAGCATGATTCTTGCCTTTGTTTCGAACAAACATTTTTTTTTTATAATTTCAGTATTATATTTTTTATATATTTTTTGTTAATCCTTCACTTCTCACACACACCACACGTTCTAACTTTTTTTGAAATTGCTTTTATTGCCCAAAAGGCTTTAGTTTTGACTTTGATTTTGATTTTGAACTTTAAAGTATGCGCAACACAACTTGCCACAACACTAACATGGCCACGCTTCCGAGTTAACTGACTTGGAACGTGGTAACGCTCGGCTACGAACATCACATGTCTGCTTATTCACGCGAATACAACAAAACTAAAGATAAATGAAAAAAATTGAAATAAAACCAACCATAATCCACCACAAACGAGTAGACGAGCGAGTGAGCGCACGAGTAGCGAGTGTCAGAGCGTATGTTGGCGCAAACGAAAGCCAGCGAAGTTCAAGTCAATAAAATTTGTATGTATTTGTTTCGCTGTAGTACGAGAAATTTGAAATGCCTTTGAGATATTTCTCCGCTCGTTAAAAGGGGCAGTGTGTTGCATAGGATATATTCACCACAGCGACTCCATGGCGTATGAGTGATATTTTACCGGCTTTTGTTATCAACTACTCTCTGTACACATAGCATTTCTATTGTTTTTATTATACACCTTACTGCCCACCTCCTCCTTAATCAATTATCTTCTTCTTTTTTTTTTCTTGTATATTTTTGCATTTAATCTGTTCGCCGAGTTTATTTGATTTTCCTTTAATGTTTTTTTTTTAAATATTTAGTTTTTTTCGTTGTTGATTTTATTCATTGTGCCTCTCAATCAACATTTTAACTTTCATTAAGTATTTTTCCTTTTATACTTTTCACATCAAATGATTGAAAGCGAAATTCCACGCGAAATCATCAGCGCATTTATTTTGCACACATTATTGTTGCTGTTTGCTCTTATTGCTGTTGTAGTTTTTTTTTAGTTCTACCGTTTTATTTGCTACTGTTTTGCACTCACATTCTGTTGCTTAATGTATTTACATCCGTTGCATGTACGTCACCCGTCTGTCTGCCTGTCTCTTAGTTCTGCTAAAGTGTCTTTTTTGTTGAAAAACTTTTCGTCATTTTGCTTTTGCTTTATATTTTGACTTTGTTTCTTCGGTCACGTGACCGTTGTCCATGCGATTTTATACAACTGATTAAACTGTCAAATGCACAGATTGGATGCAGATAGGTAACGAGTGAATGTAAAAAATACAAAAATAAAAATTACGGTCTTAACGGAATGCACTTATTTGGTGGTAGTAAGAGGTCGTCGGCCTTCATTGGTCTGTCATTTTTTCTAAATGTCAATTTCCTATTTACATATATTTTTTATTTACATTTAAGCAACTGCAACAGCCGAGTGGTGGGAAATGCTTTAAGGCATTACATTCTGTAGGTTATGGGTACGAATCGTGGCCAGGGCAATTTCAGCTATTATTCAATACTAGAAAAACCGGCCATAAGTCTTGCTTTCTATATGTTGTCCAATTGTTAATCTAATTAGCAAGTAAGGTATTTCGAGGTTCCCTGCCTTTTTAAAGAAAAAACCACACAGAAAATTCAAATTTAATTTGGAAATCTTTATTATCATTCGAAAGAGCATTCCTGAGCATCTATTTTTTAAAGACTATCTATTTCAAATGTTTGCCGATGATCGTACATCCATCGAGTCCAATTTTTGATGACTCGTTTGAGCATTTCGACTCGCAACTGGCGAATGACAATCGTGATATTTTGCTGCAAAGCCTGAATCGAAGCGGGATTGTCCACATAGAATTTATACGTTACACATCCCCACAGAAAAAAGTCTAGCATTTTATTAATTAATTATCTGCTCACCAAAGTGTTCTCTTAATAAATCCATTGATTGATGCGATGTGTGGAAAGTGGCGCCATCTTGTTGAAACCAAATGTCGCAGAGATCACGAGCTTCAACTTCAGTCATCAAATAGTCGGTTATCATGGCGCGATAACGGTCGCTAATGTCAGTTAAGTTCTTACCGGCATCATTTGGAAGAAATATGGAGCGATAATTCCACCGGCCTACAAACCACACCAAACCGTTGTTCTTTCTGGATGAAATGACAGCTCTTGAATCTTTTCAGATAACTTTTCGTTCGAAATTAGAAAAGTTTGCTAGTTTGCATACCCATTGAGTCGGAAATGGGCCTCATCGCTGAATAAAATTTGGTTCGAAAATGTCGGATCTTCTTGCAACTTTTCGAAAGCCCATAGAGCGAAGTAATGTCGTTCGGGTAAGTTGAGCGGCTTCAGTTTTTGCACAAACTGTATTTTGTACGCTTTCATTTTAAGATATCGATGTGAAATACGCCAATCGTTCCATACGCCAGTCCGAGTTGCTGCGAACGGCACCGAATGGCCTACGTGTACACTCTTAGCTACGGCCGTTATATTTTCTTCACTGCGTACTGGATGTGGTCTATTCGGTCGAATATTATCCAACAATGAATGCTGTGTCTCAAGATGACTGATGGTGCTACGAATAGTACACTCAGTAGTCCGATTATGTTGACCATAAGTTGAGCGAAGCGCGCGAAACACATTCTTTATAGAACGTAAATCTTTCCACGATGAAATGCCAAACAATACTGAACGAAAATAATATGACAGCTTGACACGACTCACGCGTTATCTGCCAAAAAAAAGCCTATTAAAAATATACCCCTACTTGGATAACCTTTTAGTTTTATAGTTTCATAAAATGTATGTGTATGAAAATCCTCCGAAACAGCATTTAGTAGTCTGAAATGTGGGATTTCACAAACAAATGTTATAAAAAATTATGATACTTAAAATCGACAAAATTGAATTTTGCATAGTGAAAAAAACATTTGATATGTTTGGTGACATGTGACATGTAGGGTGAAAAGTCTTGGGCGTAACCGAAGACAGCACTTTTCCTTGTTTGCTTTGCTTTGGTATTAAAAACGAGATTTTTTAAATAATATGGTCCAAAAATAATATTCAAATAAATTAAGTCTAAGCTATTGATAAATTTTAGCCTTCTGTCAATAAAATATGTAGATTCTTCCCACTTCGAACAAAATAGTTTATTATGCATAAAGATCTTAGTTCAGGTCCCTTTAAAAAAATATCTTCACGAAGCAAATCGCATTACAAACTACCATTAATAACAACCATTTTGAACAAATTATTTATTATTTCAAAGTTAATGTAAGGTGAGTGTGAACAAAGGCCACACATTTCTTCTTGATCTAGAAAAAGAGAAATAAAACATAAACTTAGTGCTTAGAAGCTTCTGTCTAAAACCATTCTGACATTATGGTGACTTAACGACAAATAAATTTTGTATTAACAAAATATGAGCAACTTAGTGTGGTCAAGGTCAACATCATCAATTGATATACATAAGTAGATACTAAACACAAAGTTACACACATTTTTATGTAAAACTTAACCTTTACAAAGAAAAATTACTTACTATACAAATGTAATTTGCTATGAACGATTTTGTTTATTTTTTTCGAAACTATTATGTATATATTTGCATACTATACAATGCTCCCGCACAGGACACACCCACGGCGCCGCACTTGGAATAATATTTAAAACCAATGTCATAAATCATCACTGAAACAGAAACTGTCAAAAGTTGAGTAGATTTGGTCACGTTAAATATGTCGCCTTATATATATATATATATAACCCTCATGCCTCTTGCTCCATCTTCACCTCCATGACCGCCATCTCAAACCATTTTCGTCCTTTCATTTAGCAATATATAAATGCTATAGTGGTGTGTGTGGCATAGAAAGGGCAATGGTAATCTGAAGAGCGATTGGGGTGGGCATCCGTTTGCCCAATGGTTGACGTTCAGTTGCGGCGTCGACACTGGCTTGCAGGGTCACTGTTGGCGGCGGCATCCGTCGCAGAACAAATGAATAATGATGAAATTATTATCAACAAACAATCGTAGAGTGGTCATGTTACTCTTACTTGTTGTTGTTGCTGTTGTTGCTGTTGCTATTGCAGCAGCTTTCTTTTACTTACCGACAGCATTGTCGCACTTTATTATTTTCAGCAGTGCTGATGTCGCTACACTTGTCCTTGTTCTTGGTTTTGTTGTCGTGTAACCAACGTTGTTGGTTGCCATTGTTTTTTTGCGGATTTACTTCACTTCCATTACTTCCGTTTTGTCCCAGACGTGCATGCATAAACAAAAAATGTCAGTTATAAATACATATATACACGCATTCCAGTTTAAAGCTCGCTCTTTGAACGCTCTTTAATTTCATCATTTTTTTTTAACTTTTTTCGTCTTCTCTTGTTACTTCTTACTCTTGAGATGCTTGAGTAGTGCAGGGAATATGTAGTGGAATTTAAATAAAAACTCAAAAAATTACAATGCATATTTACCTTATCAATGGCTTGTAAGACAGCAGCAACAACAATTAACGAAGTCAATAAAAGAGACAATGAAAACAGTTTAACTCTTGCATAATTTTTCGCATTGCCGAAATGCCGACATTCTCAAATGCGTATGGGGATTTTTAAGTTGTCGCAGCGCGAATCCCATTGGCATAATTGGTAGGACTTTTAATGAATTTTCGAAAATCATTGGTGGAACGTCATTGGTATGCGAAGCCTATATGCATACATACACATAACTTTGTGTATAACTTTGTGCATCATAAAGTGAAGTGAAGTAGTTAAGAGCTAGTTTTAAACTAGTCAGCTAACTACCTTTTTCTGGCAGTATTAGCCAGAAAAGGTCACTCGTTTTGGCAACTGAGAGTGTTTTGTAGTAATATACTAGTTTCACTATAGTTCAGAGTGGATAAAGAATAACTATTTTAGCTTTAAATCAACTGAAGGTCCTTTTTTTTAGAGAGATTCATATGGAGGACGGAGCCATATGTAAAAGTTTACGCTATTTGTGAAAATTTTTAACTTCTATTCAGGTGACAGTGTCCAGAAAAGATTATTTTACATATGATCCAGCAGCTCAGGACTTGCGGAGAGAGAAAATCCCATTCTTAACGACTGTTTCTGCAAATATTTTAGGATCGCGATGTATCACGACTGGGAAGGTTCCACTGATCAGCTGGTCGAAATCATAAAAAAAATTTGACTGGCGTCGGAAGAAGTGGATTCTTATGAAACCGTGTTCGCATAAAGGACATTAAATTTGGTGTCGCACTTGTGATGGGACAGATACTCAATCGCTGTCATTAATAAATGAACGTATCGCCAGAATACGTATCAACGTGAAGTTTTTCAAAGTATCGCTGATTTGCGCCCACGCTTTCACACTAAAAAGAAGTATGTTACCAAGGAAGGCACCTATAACCACTGTACACGCCACAAAATCAAAATTGGTTCCGGTGATTTTCAGTCCAGAGCACAGTAGGCGGAATATTCAACCACCTTGACGAAATATCGCAAACCAGGTAGATTGTCTTCGCTAAGGTAAGAAATATTGAGAAATATGGCTTCCTGTAGCTTAAGCTTCTGACAGTTGGAAAATTCATCAAGCAGCCGGATTGCCAATTGCACTGAGGATCTTACATAGACTCGAATTTCCATCTTATTTGCAAGCCCGACAATAAACACATGAAAGATTGGACGTCAAAAAACGGTGTTTTTGTCTACTCGACTTACACTCCTGCTCTCTGAGATCACTCATCAACTGATTGATATAAGAAACGAAGAACTTAGCGAGGACAACAGGCGGAATGCTTGGAAATTCTACGAAAAAATTGGGCCTCTTTCAAGCGATTTCAAGTCCAGGGCATAATCATATAGCAACCAAGATTATGTATAGTGCACTTCTGTCTGCTGAATAGTGGGGAAGGTGTAACATCCCACGATTTTAGCATGAGTGTGCTTTTCCTTATCTTTAAGAAGTAGAATTAAGCAGGCTGCGTCAATTATCGTGGTATTTGCCTCATAAATATCTCACCTAACATTATATCCAAAGTATTGTGTGAAAGACTAGAGCCCACCTTCAAAACACTGATGGGACCTTACCAAAGCAGCTCTAGACCTGGTAGGTCTACCACAGGCCAGGAAAATACTTCTGTGAAAAGGATGGGCATACACGACCTCTTTGTCAATTTAAAGTATTCGACCCCACGAAAGGGAACAGTCTCTACGCCACTACGTCTGAATTTTGTATCTCTGTTGATACGGCTCTGAAGACTGAAGCCGAACAACACCAGAAGGATGGGCAGAACTAGGAAGGACCTCTCCAAGCCAATCGGTTCAAATCAAGGCAAGGACTTCCTCATTTTAATGCAGCAGAAAGTAATAAAAGCTGGAGAGCTTAATAGACAAAGCACAATATATAATAAGAGCATGATATTGCTTTCGTACTCCGATGATATTAACATTAAGAGCCTAAACAATCGCGCTATAAGTCCTACTTTCTCAATGTTGGATGTACAGGAGAAGCGAATGGGTCTGGCAGGGAACGAGGATAAGAAGAAATAGATCCTGAAATCAAACAAACAGTCAAATCACTCTTATATTGGTTTCCACGTCACTATTGGCAGCCGTGACCTTGAAGTCGTATATTATTTCGTCCATTAAGGAACCAGCATAAACGAAAATAATAATATAAACCTTAAAATCTCACGCGGAATCACTCTTCTCAGTCTAAAGAGTTGAAAAATAAATAAAATTAAGATTAAATTAAGATCCTTTCGCGATAAACAAAAACCATATCAGCAAGTCATTCATTATTCCAGCAAGAAGTCGATACCCGATGAGTCGGCGTCAGAAGTATTCGACTTTACAGAAGATTTAAGGTCCTCTCCGTATGGGCGATGGCAAATTCCGCAGACGATAGAACGATGAGCTGATATGTATGACGAATTCACATATTTAGGTAAGGGAAAGAAAAGATAGTGTATATGCTGGCTAGATCATGTTGTCCAGATGTACGGAAACATTCAAGGTCTGAAATTATTTGATGCAGAAACTATTTATTGAATCAGAGGAAGAGAAACACATCCACGTAGTTGGAAGGTTCAGGTGTAGAAGGACCTGGCTTCACGCGATGCAGACAATAGGTTTCGAACGGCTAAGAGCAGGAGCGACCTGCGCAGTACAGTTGCAAAGACAAGTTTCTCGAGTCTCGTAGTTATGTACAGGATATAAAAGTACGAGTAATTAATATACAGAATACAGAAGATATCAAAATGGTAGTAAATTTCAGTAGGGATTTATTTTTATAAAACATGTCTTCTGTAAATATTAATCATCTAGTATCCGCTGAAGCAAAAAAAAAAACGTAGAGTAATGACTTTTCCGGAAAATATGGAGATTAAAAAATATATATGTATAGAGAAAGGATTCAATTTAGGTTGCCACAGACACAATAACAAAAGCAATTAAATATAGCCTGATTTCCCTTTCATTATTGCATGCTACAAAATTGTTTTGTCTATATACGTACCCCAAGTGATTATTCTACCTCAGTTTAAGCTAAATTACCTCTATTATCCATGCAAATTCGAAGCGCAAACGTTAATAACTAACGGCAAAATCTATAGTTTAAATTATTCATTGTATTTCGAAAAGGATTCCAAGAAATAACATATGCAGTTGTTAAAAATTGGAGCAAATAAAGTCAGTATGTTAGTCATATGTAAGTCATATGTATGTACAAGTAAGCCGGTAAATGCCACGTTTGTCAGTGTTCGATGACGTTGCCGACCATTTTATTATGAGTTGTGCACGAAAAGAAGGAAAACGGATAATGGAGCACAATTGACACAATTTTATTTGCTACAATTTTCTCATTCTCCACAAATAATGCATATTATTGTGTGTCTTTTCACCCATTGGCGCATGTTAATAACGCAACGCTGACGTTTTGTATTGCAAGTCGCTGAATAAATAATAAGAGTATTGTCTTCTTCGCCGTTGCATGCAACATATGTACACACATATATGTATTTAGACATATACAAATGCACATCTGCATGAATGCACTTTAATAAGATGTAGGTTGGCTTTTGGTATGGGAAAAAGTGCAAGTATTAAATGCACATATGACATACTTCTCGCATATATACATATACGAGTACATATATATATATATATATATATATATATATATATATGTGTGTGTGTTTATCCAAGAGTGATGTGAGCGCAGTGTTTTAGACATCATAAATACTGCCACAATGGGGATTATTAGCCACAATTTCATTATTTATGACGTTTATCGCAAATTTTGCAAGTCAACCAGTTAATCATGGGCCACAACAGAAATTGATTTACATGGCTAAATACACTCGTTATTTGTATATGTAGGTGTGTGTTTGTGTGTGTTTCTGTATCAGCGCTTTCATATATGCTGCATACATATGTATATATTTGTCATTTAAGTTGAATTTAATCGAATTGGGTCAATTGTTTGCATATGTGAGCAGGTCATTAAACTGACAGCACACTGAAATGGTTACACAATTACATACGAAAATATTCCACGATACACATGCTTGCGTTAAAAATCTAAGCGCCTTCTGTAGTAAGACTAGTCTAGTAGACACTAGTAATTCTTTATAATTTCCAATCTGTCTGAAGTCATACTAGTCCGCAACAAACTATACTGATAATATTTTCTTCAAAAGAGTTGCTTTAAGTAGACCCCTAGGTAGTCTACTTAAAAGTTCCACTTTCTTGTTCTGTCATAGTTGTACCAAAACTGCTTCATTATCGTGTGGTTCGCTATGAATTTTCATCTGTTTTGAGTGCTTAATTTAAGTGAAGCTTCTTCTTGTTGGCCCGAAATCATCAATTTTTTTCATTTCCGAAAAATTTTTTGTAAGGGGAAGCCCAGATTATAGTATTGTCGAGTTAACCTGTTAACGAGGTTAAAGCCTTCGTTACTGACGACACTCGAATCTACCATTGTCGAGGACAAAGTCAACGATGCGGCCTCACCCGCCGAGTATATGGTTGCCTTTATCTGCTCCTCTCTGCAATATTCTCCCATAATTATTCAGTTCTAGATACATTTTCTATACCAAGTACTTCCCCTTCGAAGATTTTAAATGGGTTTGATAGACGCAAAGTGAGAGAAATTTGAAGATTCTTTCAGTGTACCCCTCCCTCATAGGCCATTATTTGCCATTCGTTGCTGATTGAGATATTTCTATCCTACCACACAATATCTCTTCACCATTCACGTCTACTTAGAGCGTATATGTAGCTTACAAATACTCACTTGTGTTTGTATTTGTATGTTGTTTTATATTAATTATTAGATATACTTAAAAAAAAACAATACAAAATTTGATTACAGATCTGTACAAATACCACTGGCCAACAGAATGGAATCTGTTTTTGTTACATGAACACTTATATCAAGTTTTAAATCTATTCGGACCTTCAAACCATAATATATCAATGAAAAAATATAGGTTTACGCATTTTGCGGTATCGAAAATAAACATAAATAAAATTCATTTAAATTAAATTTTTTTCATGAAATTCCCTTTTTTATAATGTTGGAATCTTGGCATTATATGTGAAACACTACATCATTCAAACCACCGTCTCGTGAATTTTTGCATTTTTCAATCCGTTTGATGTAATTTCAACCACTTCATGGCACGTATTTGGCAGTTTCTCAGACATAACATGACGAATATTGATTTTGAATTGCTCAAAAGTTAAAGGTGTATCCGCATAAACACGGCCTTTCGCATAGCCCTAATTGATATCGCCAAGACTAGAGATCACACCGTGTTGTGTGACAAGTGGCACCATCTGGTTGGAACCACATATTATCCAGTCGTGTTCTTTAATTGCAGGCAAAAAGTCAGTTATAATACGACCATAATGCTCCCAATAGACAGTGACAGTCTCGCCGTCTTTATTCTCCAAGAAGTAAGGTCCAATCACACCTCCGAACCAAAGAGCGCCCCAGAGAGTAAGTTTTCTTGAGTAGAATGGCCTCTTTTCAATTTTCTGAGGAATTTCGGAGTGCCAAATGCGAAAATTATGCTTATTTACATATCCACCGAGTGAGAAATGTGCCTCGTCCCTAAAGATTTTTTTTTTTTTTTTGGAAAAATTGCGTGGTCTCTGCTGCTTCAGGCACCCCATCTAACGGGATGTGAATGGTCAGGTGGCTTCAGTTGTTGTGCGTGTCGGACATAATATGGATGTAGATGTTAGTCCAAGTGGAAAATACATTATAATGTGCCATAAAAAGCTCCCAGCTTCTGAGAACGTCGGGAAATTTACACATTCAGGTCTTCGGCTACATTTCGGTGGAACGAGCAAAACGATGATGTAAAAGTCTTACAATATCCATAACCGACCCATACGTTTCAAATTTCTTTAGAATTGCATCAATTTCTCGAGTAGTTGGACGACTATGTGCACCATAATCTAGGTTTCAACAGTTTTATTGCGTTGTGCGCTTGTGCAGCGATCCATTTTCATAAATGTCTAACTTTTAACTAAAACAAAACATGTTTGGTTTGACAGCTAAGTTTAACAGATTTCAAAAGACACTCCTACACTTTCGAAACCCTTAAATGGATAATCCTTTATGTGATCATCAGGTTTTATTGAGACATCAAAATAGCTATTTTCATATATAATACAAAGTTTTACTCTTAACAATTTATTATTGTTCACCTTAAAATAAATAAATTTTTTATGATTTTCGTGAATATTTGACTGCGACTTTGAAGCGACCTGTCCTTCTAAGATTCCAATAATAATCTAATAGCACTCCTGGACGTCATTCCGCTTGATAACGCTTTTTCGTGAATGAAAATGAATAAATGATTAAACCCGTCTCCTTGTTGAAACAACGATGGATTATTCGATTGACATGAATTTTATTTATCCAAAAGATAATATTGTGGCATTACATTTTAAATATGATTTCTGGCATATGACCGCCACGGCTGGCGCGGATGTAGTCCAATCTGGACGTCCAATTTTCAATGACTTTTTCCAACATTTGTGGCCGTATATCGGCAATAACACGGCGAATGTTGTCTTCCAAATGGTCAAGCGTTTGTGGCTTATCCGCATAGACCAATGACTTTACATAGCCCCACAGAAAGTAGTCTAGCGGTGTTAAATCACAAGATCTTGGAGGCCAATTCACAGGTCCAAAACGTGAAATTAGGCGGTCACCAAACGTGTCTTTTAATAAATCTATTATGGCACGAGCTGTGTGACATGTTGCGCCGTCTTGTTGAAACCACATCTCCTGGACATCATGGTTATTCAATTCAGGAATGAAAAAGTTACTTATCATGGCTCTATACCGATCACCATTGACTGTAACGTTCTGGCCACCATCGTTTTTGAAAAACTACGGACCAATGATTCCACCAGCCCATAAAGCGCACCTAACAGTCAGTTTTTCTGGATGTAACGGTGTTTCAACATACACTTGAGGATTACCTTCACTCCAAACGCGGCAGTTTTGTTTTTTGACGCAGCCATTCAACCAGAAGTGCGCTTCATCGCTAAGCAAAATTCGCTTATGAAAATCGGGAACAACGGTAATCTCGTTTTGAGAATAACAAACAAACAAAACTGAGAATAAATCACTTGACAGCTGTTAAATCGGTCGCCATCTTGATAAGTATTGCCAACATTTACCTCTATAAAAAAACACCCTTTAGTTTGAAAAACATGTTACACTCCAAAGCTTTTTATGGCATTGTAAGTTCGTTTAAGAATTCTTTATAATTGTATGACCTATGTTTTCGAAGGAATTTCTGAACAACATTCACAAGACATTTTTAGGTATATTTTCTTTAGAATTACCTGATGGCCTAAATGTGGTTAGGTCGCCGAAAGGGTGACAGCCCTGCCTATATAAAATCCAAGTCAACTCCGATGCATAGAACCGGCTGTCGTGAGAGTTGGATGTTTTCTTCGAAGATCTTATCGTTTACCAGCTGCTGTATTTGTGAGCCTGCAAACTTTCCCTAATTAATTTTTGCATCGCTGAGAATTGGGAATTTCTCTGCTAGGTCAAAGACATATTAAAATCTGGTCCTTCTGATGAAGTTTGAGGTTTTATAGCACAGGCAGGTCGGCACTATGAGGATTGAGCTATTTGGCGGGAGACAAGTTTGGAGAGTGTATAGTGTGTTTGGTTTTGATTTTATTACCTTTTGTTTGAGTCAAACAAAAATTACAATCCCTTACGTGGCCAAAATAGCCGAGTGGTTAGCATTGCGTTCTAGTATGAGGAAGGCCTGGGCTCGAACCCAATAAAAAATTAATTTGTAACAGAAGATTTATTTTGATTCTTCAGAGGAAATCCAGAATCGTCTAAACAGCACGGTTCAATTAATGATTTGAAATTTCAACGCTGAGATTTAAAAGTTAGTTCTCCACACACATAGCAGAAATTTTCGGTCTGGTTAGAACACTTTCATGGAATACTTCTGAAGTAATTAACTCAAAAAGGAAAAGTGTGACAAAAATAGTGTTTACCAGTGTAATTTATTATCCATTTTGAACTAATATTGACATGGTTTATATATGACTGAATTTTGGCAATTACCAACTCATAATGTTTCTTTAAAATAAATATGCCAATTATTTCGAAACGGACTATTAGTAGACAAGTTGACCTAACTTGGCATTGTACAAAAGTTTCAAAATAGTTTTTACCTTATTGAAATAACTGTCGGGTACATGCAATCACTAATGAATTTCCTAATACGCAATTAATGAAATTGGTGAACCAAATAAATTTAAATGAGAACAACCACAAGCGTAAATATTTCTACTTAAAAACAGATGTACATACAAGCAAATATACAAATTTAAATTAATTGGTTTTTTTTTTTTTGGAATTTCGCTCAATTAATAAAACATTTTGTTACATTGTTGGTTATTAGCTAAATAGTCATCAATAGAAACAACTAACAAATACACAGTTTATATATTCAGGAAATTAGAAGAGTAGAGTCCACTTTTACATTAAAATAACCGGAGTTGAGATAAAGATGGCGAGATGCGAAACTCTCTCAAAATTTAAATAAATGCTTCCCTCGATTATATTCTTTGTTATAATAACAACCCCAATTTTGAACAGCTTTTCGAAAACAAGCCCCAGTGCCACTTAGTCAATAATTAAAAGCAATATTTTTAAATTTTTTTATTAATATTAATAAAAATTATTGTTTTTTATTTGTTGAAGCAAAATATTGGCCAAACATAGATGTAAATATGAATAAATATTCATTTGCATAACACTTTATTATCAAAAATATACCCAAATATATCCAGAAATCTCAAAACTTTCCCGAGATAGAGAGTTTCATAGCTTTAACGATTTTTTGCTGAGCTCCTCCTTCAATTTGTAGTTCTTGCGTCTTGATGTTTTTACCAACAAATGGATGGACCTACAGTTTATTCTAAACCGCCTTCGAACGGGCGTTCGATTTTCATGAGGAGCTTTTATTTCATATCAGAAATACACTCGGAGAGCTTGACATTCCCTGCCGAGGGGCGACCGCAATTAGAATAATTGATTTTCTATTATTTCGGATTTTGCTGCAACCTGGACTCGAACCCAGACCTTTCGAATTGTAGTGCGCAATGCTAACCACTTAATGAGCTTTTTCATTTCTATCTTCTCAATTAAAAAGACGTTTGTAAAAGTGGAAAAGCGTAGGCCTAAGTTATTCATTCATTGTATAATCAAATTCAGCTGTAATGCAAAATGTCATGTAAAAGTCGTCTGTATTATCTTCGTGAAACATATTAAAATATTTTTAGCTTCACTAAGAAAATTTAGGGATAGGTATAGATTTTAAACATCTTGATTTAAAAAAAAAAAGGTCTCGTTTTCTCTTAAGAACTTGGTTGTTCCAGCGAAAAGAACAGAGCGAATGAGCGAACTTGAACTAAAACGGATGGGATGGAACTTAGCATACAAGAATAAAAAGAGTCACATGCTCTTTAAGAGTTAAGCAATGAATTATAATATTAAAAAGAATCTTAACAAGAATAAAATTCAAATAAATCTAAAACATTATACACCGCAAATAATCAAATAAATTGGAACAAAATTAAAACAGTAGAGGAGACATTGAGATATGGCGGGCTAAACCATTTCGTTCGAACAAGCAAAAACGAAGAAGATATGCTATTCTGTTGGTAGAGCTGAGTGCACGAAAATAGTCGAAGTTATAATTTTAGCCAGAAAAATGTCAATACTATCTTATAAAGGAAAGCAAATAAGGAAACTAATTTGAATTGACGATGTGAGTAGCATGAAAGTGAATTTGTCAAGAAAACTTAAAACACTGGCCTGCACTCATTTTGGTACCTAAGGTTTTAGACCTGATTTTGGGTATATTTTGTTAGCTAATACGAGAAAACTAGTAACTTTTTCATATCTGCACTTGTTTTTTTTTTTAATTTCAATACCAAAGTATGCAGAATACAAGCGAATTACCGTGTCATTAATCGGTTTCCGTTGATCTTTCATTATATACTCACCACATATGTAACAAAACATATCAGGATCGTTAATGCAACTCGACTTACTTCCCATGCTAAAATTTATACGATTAATATCATAAAAGTCGTTATAACATTGACTGATTTCGAATAAAACCTGAAAAACCTTAAAATAAGAATCGTAGGTAAACTAGAGCTGTCAGATGACATCTAGTAGCAGTAATGTAGTTCATACTACCTACCTTACCCACTAGAGATGTGAACAGAGCTGCACCAAACCAAAAAAAATTTTTTGTAGGCCAGTGAAATAATTCTTAAAAACAAAGTGTTTAAATAATAGAAATCTTATGTATTGCACTAATGATGATGATTTTCTAGTTCTTGACATGCTTATTGATGTAACCTTTTTACCTATTTAGTACTAAGTTAAATTTGAATTTAATCGAAATTAGCCATCGAATTTATTTCAAAATATTTGTCAATGTGTGCAGATTATTTGGGGTAAATTTCAACTAAAACAGGAACGAATGGTTGTCTTCGAAAATGCCGAAGTCTTTATACCTTTCATGATAATATCAAATTTATTGAAAATTTCAAAATTCAATTTTGACAATTTTCAGTGTCAATATAAACTTGAATTTACGTCTGTATAATACTACATTTCACGCTTCTAGACGCTTTTTTAGAGGATTTTTGACCCAAAACCTTATATCTGAACGAATCGCATATAAGGGGACTATATAATATATTATTCCGATTACAATGATTTTCACTACCAATAAACAGTTCATAATATTTGTGGATAATACCAAATGTCATACTCCTAAATATTTTTTTTCTTAGTTTTGACCAAAACCTCATATTTGAAAATATCGGTGTATGTATGGGAGCTACATATATGATATATTCGTCCGATTTCGCTGGTTCACAGAACTAATATGCAATTTATTATGTATGAGTAGTAGTACACTAAATATCACGGTCCAATGACTCAATATTTCAAATCTGAAAACTTGGTCGTATATATGCTATAGGTGCATCTTCCTACCAAGTTGGGTTGAAAAATTTCAAAAATCTAGGGACCAACCTGCGTTCAAACATATAGATGGACAGACAAACAGGCAGACAAACGGACAGACGGACATGGTTAAATCAATTCGTGATTCTGATACGATCGATATAAATTTCGGTGAGTCTATCTCTTCTCCTTCTGGTACTTACATACTTCGGACCATAGTTCATATACCATTACAAGTACATCAAAGGTATAATACAAATATTTGCAAATCTCCGTATTCTCCTGATCAAACTAGAGCAGCCTCATCATTTTCGTTATTTTTCTTTGTTCTAAACTATGATTTTTTGCATTCTGATTGGTTTGTGATAAACGAGTCATTTGCATTCGATAGCGAAGCAGAAAATAATGTTAATCTCGGTCGTCCCAGCTCTGCCGAGCTACTTATATTTTTATCGAATTTTGGAAAAAATATAAAAACGCTACCGTCAGTGGAAGTATTTATGGCCGATCGTTCCATACAAGCTCATCCACTGTGCATTGTGATACCTAAGTCAATAACGTCTGTAAATTGTTCAACATTGTGATTAAATATATCTATCAAAGACAAAATCTTGGATAGAAAGAAATATATATGAACTTATTTAAATTTAGCGAATACACTTCGCATCACACTACTTTGTTCAATTATTTCAGGAAATCTGCATAAGCTCTCTATCTTTAATATGAATGAAGGACCACATTTAGAGGATCATTAAAATATAGTATGACTAACACCAGATGTTACTCACTAATCTTTGTGTGATCGCTGTTGCATGTATATATCACAAGGACCTGTCTTCTTATGTGCTTACCTTGTTCTTTATATATATTGATGGTGATGAGAAATTCGGTCAACATTGGCTTTTCTCACCCGAGTCATATCGAAATTTTTATTAGCGCCTTTTTTTTAGTGGCGGGTTGCAAACCCAGTGCTTAATGGTTAAACATATTAATATTTATGCTACTATTCTCTCCTATCATCAGTAAAAAGTTTCGAAAATACGGTAATTAAAGTCCCGAAATTCGAAAAATGGGCAATATCGAAAGAGCACTGCTTTATTTACAACTCAGTCGAATTATATCTGAAATGTTTAGTGGCATAAGTAGCAGAAGAAGTTGAACTTTTCTATTGATAATATTGGTTTTAATTCTTTTTTTGTCGACCTGAAAATGCTCGAAGGCTACTAAAATAGAAAAATTTTCACAAAGGTTGAAAGAATAACGGACACACATGCATATGTAGTTTCTTAAATTGTAGCAATCAATAAAAAATTGACAGTATGTCCATTAAGTTGATAACTTCTTGAATTTTTAAAATTTTGTTGTAACTTTTAATATAAAGGGCAATCCAAGTAGAGGTACTTCTTTCAATAGCTTCTTTTTTTTTTGTCAGATCGCACGTGGTTTCTGTCGAACTGTCATGTTATTTTTGTTCAGTATTGTTTGACATTTCATCATTGGAAGACCTACGCCTGAAAAACGTTTACATGTCATTCAACTTTATTATTATTCTGTAAAGAATGTGTTTCGCGCGCTTCGTTCAACTTATGGTCGGCCTATTGAGCGTCCTATTTGCAACACCATCACCCATATTCAGACCCAGCATTCATTATTGGATAATGATTCTACAGAATATACCACGTCCAGCACGCAGTGAAGAAAATATTGCGGCCGTAGACCGAAGAGAGTCGATTTGGAGCTATTCGCAGCAACTCGCACTGACGACTTGGCGCATTTGGCGTCGATATCTTAAATTGAAAGCGTACAAAATGCAGCATGTGCAAGAACTGACGCCGCTCGACCTTTCCAAGCGGCATCATTTCGTTCTATGGGCTCTTGAAAAGTTCCAAAAAGATTCGGCGTTTTCGAGCCAAATTTTGTTTAGCGATGAGGTTCATTTCTGGCTCAATGGGTATGTAAACAAGCGAAATTGCAACACTTGGGACAAAGAACAACCTGAAGAGATTCAAGATCTGCCATTTCATCCATAAAAAAGAACTGTTTGGTGTGGTTTGTGGGCCGGTAGAATCATCGACCCATATTTCTTCAAAAATTTTGCCGGTGAGAACGTAGCCGTCAATGGCGACCGTTATCGCTCTATGATAACCGCATCAATCAATGGATTTATTGAAGTAATACTTTGGTGAGCTGATAATTTTACGTTTTGGGCCGGTCGATTGGCAACTAAGATTGTATGATATCACACCGTCAGACTTTTTCCTGTAGGGATATGTAAAGTCTAAAGTCTATGCGGACAATTCCGCTTCGACTCAGGCCTTTGAGCAAACCATCACACGTGTCATTCGCCAGTTACCAGTCGAAATGCTCGAACTAGTCGTCGAAAATTGAACTCAATGGATGGATCATCTTAAACGTAGCCGCGGCCAACATATGAAAGAGATAATTTTAAAAAAGTAAATGCCAAAGAATGTTCTTTCGATTGATAATAAACACTCCCCATTAAATTTGATGTTTTTTTAAGTAGGGCACCTCGAAATGGATCGCCCTTTATTACCACATTTTTTCCTATTAAACTAATCAGTCTTCAACAACATAATGTCACCCTCATTGAAAATAGTCCTTTTAAAAAGTTATTTATGCATTAATACATTTACTATATATTCTACATTAAGTACTTTTATTCGAATTTCGTGCACTACTTTCATTAATTCAAATGATCAATCTTTGTTCAGGGCTGATTGGTAGTGTTGTAAAGCTAACGCCAGTGTAGACATGGGAATAGGAGTTTAAAAAAAAAATTGTGTGCTATTTACTCTTTTCAACTTTATTTAACATTTTAAAACCATAAATAATTTCCAAATGCTGAAAATATTTTTATTTATAATTTTTTAAATAATAATTAATTCGAACAAAAATAATTTAAATTTCAATAATAAAGTGTTTCACGGTTTTTTTTATGCAAATATTTATACGCATATTTATTTTGTATGAATCCTACTTGCCTACCAATGAAATCAAAACTTTTTAAGAGCCATTAAATTGTTTGCCTTTAAATGACAAACCCATTTCCCTTATAAATAATTGTACGCAATTTAATTAATCAATTATTTCATGAATTAAATGAAGTTTTGCAATGAATTGTTTCTCTATATATATATATATTTTTTTTTTTTTTTTAATTAATTTATACTTTTTTTTTGCATTTGCTTTTCATTACAACATTCGTAATTTTGTGTCGTATTTGCTTTTTGTATTTAACTTTTTTTAGTTTTTTATTGACTATTTACCGGTTATTTTGTTATTTTTCTGTAACTTTTTATTTACTCAAATTAAATCCTTTTCACACTCAATTTAATGCAACCGCATACATGCTGACAGCTACGCCAATACAGTTAATCACAAAGTCGACTGTTCGTTTGGTTGATTGTGTCCAGCCTCACAGCGGGTGTTCGCCACTTGCAGCGACCCACCACACTCCTTCGCACATATCTATTGTAACTATCTTTGTCGGTATTGAGTGGTAAACCGCAGCTTTAGAAATCAACAAATGAGCATACTCATACATACTCACATAAGCATTCATTATTGGATACAATATACAAGTATAAATGATATGTGCATATGTGCGTATGTGCAGCTGTGCAAATATTTTTGTTTGCAATTAACTTTCGCCCACAAGTACGTGATTAACAACAAGTTTCAACAGTAGCTTAAACAACTGACAAAAGTAATTTGCGGCATATCTATTTTACAAAAAGAAAAAAAACTCGTGTTGTGCTTATTTAACCCTTATCAGGGGATCTTGCAATCGTTCTGCAGCTAAGTATGTTGTCCATAACTTAATTCGTGTAGTTTTTTTTCCAAATTTGAACATTTTTTAAGAAAATCATTTAAAATAGTAACAGGCTAATTGAAAAAATCCCTTAAGGGGTGCTATACTGATTATAGCGACCCTCCAACTTTTCGATACCATTTTTGTAGTACGATTCGTCCTTTGCTTCACAATAGGCCTCAGTTTCGGCGATCACCTCTTCATTTAACGAAAATTTCTTCCCAAAGAGAATTCTTTTGAGACCTGATAGCAAAAAATACTCGCTGAGGGCCAGATCTGGAGAGCACGGTGGATGCGGAAGCAAGTCAAAGCAAAATTCATGGATTTTTGTCATCGATTTCACTTCACTGACTTGTGACATGGTGCTTTGTTTTGGTGAAACTCCACTTTCTTTTCCTTCAAATGCGGTAGTTCTTCGGCAATTTCGCCCTTCAAATGGTTCATAAGGCTTTGTAATAATCGCTGTTGATGGGCCATCCTTTTTCAAAATAGTCAATGAAAAGTTTTCCATGCACATCCCAAAATACAGAAGGAGCTTTTCTACGCTTTGGAGCGGGTTCATCGTGTGCAGTCCACTCGTATGACTATCTATTGGACTTCGGAGAGAAATGATGAAGCCATGTTTCATTCATTGTCACATATCGATGCAAAAACTCGGTTGAACATCCCCAAACACTGCTCCGAATTATCAACTCGTCATTTTTTTAAGTCAAAAGTGAGCTCGCTCGGCACCTGGTTTGCACAGGGCTTTATCATAACCGAATATTCAATTTCATTTGAGGTCATTCCAAATCATTTCCACAGCGTTCAACGTCTTCGGTGCTCATTTCACCACGTCTAAATTTAGCATATCAATCCTTGTTGGAACATTGTCCAGAAACTCGTCATCAACCCAAGCTTTTGCCTCAACTGTATTTTTTCAATACGTATACATAGTATACTAGGATTTTTCAGTACCGGTAATGCATAAAATAATCGAGATAGGTCGAAAATGTGCTTTGCTTGAAATCGGTCCAATTTTGCGCCCATCTTTCATATAAATGTAATTTTGGAGAGTTACAATCACTATAATTCAGTAACTGAATGTGCAAAAAATAAAAAAGTATGAGGGCTGAAAAAAATTTTGGGTACCCAGTTTTGAGTTCGACGGTGTATCTCAGAATCCATTTGAGAAAATTTGTAAAAAAATTTTTACCTATGATATCCATGTAACTTTTATACTTTCCACTCCCGCTAGACTTAAGACCACATATCTAAGGCATTGCTCATTGGTTATGCTACTTTTCATGGGGATTAGGGGACTAAGCTACAGAAATAACATAGAATACTCATAGTTTCGGAATTATACCAATTTCCCATATAACATACCTGAACTTAGTATTCCTTACTTGTTTATTACCAAAATTTTTTCTGCTAGAAAAATTAATTTTTCAAATAAATAAATTCAAAAATCATCGGACTAGAAGAAAATTGAATGATGGGGCTATATTTTGTACTAGGTGGTGCTTCTATTACAGGGCTCAACTCCTCCTTTTACGTCCACATTGTCCAATAAATCAAGCAGCTGTTGTTGCAAATACGGTAACCGACTCATGCAGGAATCACGACATATCTCGTTATCTTAGTGTATTGAGGCAAAGCGCTCGCTATATACGATAAATGTGTCTCCATGTAAGACCATTTATGTAGCAAGGTCAATGTTGAGTTTGGAGCCCACCATATAAAACCATCCAGAGAAAAAGTAACATGATAGCTTCGAAGAGAACTTCAAGCCATTGTGACGAAAGCGACAAAAGTACTTATGATTCATTCTGGGATATGCTCCTCTTAGAAGATACTCATTACATCATCGTCATCTAAGAAAACGTTGCAACAAGGAGAAAGATGGACCGTTCTGACATATACGATAACAGCCATATAGAAAGGAGTGTAAACTTAAAATGATCTTGTAGTTTTTGTATGAAAATATTGATTGACAATTTCAATTGGCATATTTGGTCTGAAAGCTCAGTCGCGACGACTGGTCTGCTCAACTGTAGTAAAGAACAAGAAAAAAAGTGTCCCTTTACCTTCCCTCAACATAAAAAATAAAAAATTTATTGTGTTGCATTTTAGGATTAAATATTAATTAACTTATGTAAAAAAATCGATGTATGGAAGCAATAAGTTATTGCCATCCTATTTCGTTCATTTCCAGTACCAATATTTATTTCAATTTCTTCTTTTTCTTTGGCCTAGGCAATGCTTGCGCCATTATAGCCGAATCAACAATAACGCGCCATCCGTTCCGTCTTTTCGCTGTTTGTCGCTAGTTGGAAGTACCAAGTGAAACCAAGTCGTTCTACACCTGATCTTTCAATCGTGTGGAGGTCTTCCTCTTCCTCTTCTTCCACCACGGATACTCCACTGAATATTTTCAAAGCTGGAGTGGTTGGAAGTATCAAGTGAAACCAAGTGGCTCTAAACCTGATCCTTCTAACGGAGTGGAGGTCTTCTTCTTCCTCTTCTTCCACCAACGGATACTCCATCGAATACTTTCAAATCTGGAGTGATTTCATTCATTCGAACGGCATAACCAAGCCAGCGTTGCAAAAATTTTCTTTCGATAACTCCTAAAGCCAATTTTTCAGAGTCGACATTGTCCAAACTTCTGCACTATACAGCAGGACAAGAATGATAAGCGACTTTTAGAGTTTGGCTTAGATTCTTTGAGAGAGTACTTTTCAATTTCAAAGTAACACCTGCTGGCAAAACTGGCCCTACTTTGGATTTCAAGTCTGACAATATTGGATTTATTACTGGTTCCAATATAAATGAAAATATCTATCTATCGAAGTTAGGACCGTCAGCAGTGAAGTGGGAGCCGAGTTGCGAATACGATGACTGTTTATTTGATGGCAGGAGATATTTCGTCTAGCCTTCACCGACTACCAGATCCATTTTCTACAGCATCAAATTAAAGAAATCATAAGATACAAAGTCACTACGTCTGAAACCTTACTTGGTATCGAACTGCTCGGTGAGGTCCGTCCCAACTCTGACTGCGCTTCTGTCTGGAATTAGCGAGGATCAGTTTACTTATCCGTAAGACTTTTCAAATTCAGACATAGCGGGGTAGACCCAGTTCCTTTTCTTGCTGTCGAAGGTAGCTTTAAAATCGATGAAAATGTGATGTGTATCGTTGTTTTTTCCTCTTTCAAGTCTTCTGCAAGATTTGCCGTATGATGAATATATGTTCAATGGTGAATTAACCAAGTCCTAAGCCACACTGATAATATCCAATCAATTTACTGACGGTGGAATTTAACCTTTCACACAATACGCGCGATAGGACTTTGTATCCGGTGCTAAGGAGGCTTATCCCATTATAATTAGCACAGACCGTGGGTCCCCACTTTTTTGAATTGAGCAGAGAACACTTAGGCTTCATTCGTCGGACATGCTTTCATCTGACCATGTTCTACAAAGAAGCTGTTGTATGCACCTTGTCAGTTATTCGCCGCCGTATATGAAAAGCTCGTCCGTTAAACCATCGGCTCCCGACGTTTTGTTATTTTTTAAACGGGCTATCGCTATTCGAGCTTCATCTTAATCAGGTGATGGAACGTCCATACCATCGTCAACGATTCTGGTTTCCAGTGCGCCATCTCAGGGTGTTTCAGTTTCCCTCCATACACTAAGTATGCTATAGACATTTCACCCTAACCTCCTTCGTCTCTAAATGAGTATGCTCTGGTCTTACAACCTTTTGTAAGTTACCGCATCCTTTATAGAATTTTCGATCATTACCCTTGTCGGGAAGTTCCTCAAGCTCTTTATACTCACGCACTGCGGCCTCTTTCATGTCAACTGTTCGGAGTGCATTTATAATATATATATAAAGAAAAGAGGACGCGGCTGTGAAGCGAATTTTAGATACTGTTTTTTTGAGGCAGGTACCGCATACGCAATTATAGCCAAGAGAGTAATAATTAGCCAGCTGTTTTTTTTTCGCCGTTTACATTATAGAGCAGGTCGATAATGCTGTTTGGTTTGGTGTTTGTCCATCCAAAGAGCAGTTTTACTTTAAAATTGTTACAGGGTAGCCAAAATGGGAATGCGATGACTGTTTCGTTGCTCCAGTCCTCGTTCACTACCAGATCAATTCTCCTTGCATCCTACTCCCATCTGGAGATAGCAGAACCTATCTATAAATAAGCCTTTCCAAATCCTGTCGGTCGGTGGAAGGAAAATTTTCAGTTAAAAAGATTTAAATGTTTTGTGGGAGGACACAAAATAAGTAGAAAGTCTCTTAGATTCAATTGATAAGCTCAGGTGGAGAGCTGTCTGACTTAACTTAGTGTCTCTGGCATGGAAGATTTGACTAAAAAATTGCATAGGCGTTACCTGCGTCAATGAAAAAAGGTAGAAATATATCAAAACTTATTGATGAGGTACCCCGATATTCATTCGAGCTTTAATGTACTGCAGTAAATGGTATGTTTGTACCTCGCTGTAGCTAAGGTTCCTACATTTTCTTTAAAAAACTGATTGGGCTGAAATAATTTTTATCATCCGCATTTTAGTGCAGCTGCCAGATTGTATGAACTTCAAACATATAATAAACACTTTGGAAATTTTCAATCAGCGATCAACTCAAAATCCCATAACCCAATAAAGAAGAGTTATTACAGTCATATGCCTGCATAACTTTGATGATTCAATAAGCCATAAAATTTAGAGCAGACACTTACATACAAACATACACACTTGTACATACATACCCGTATATCTTTTTTCAGCATATCAATTACAGCGACAAACCAAAAGCAACCCAATAAAACGTAATGCTTTAGCAAGGCAATAATAAATAGGAAAAGCAATAGAATTGAAATGCCTGCAAACGGAGCGTTGGCATTAAATATTTATAGCATTCCAGCTTTAGAGGGTGTTTCATGGCGCATTAGCGCAAACTGAGCAAGGCGTCAAGCCCACAAATGCGTACATAAAAAATATGTTAATATATATAATATATATATATATATTTGTGTATAAAAGTAAACAAGAATTCCTCGCTGAACGCCGTAAACGTTCACGCATACGCCAAGCATAGAACGCGCGCACAGCCCAGCCCATGTTATATCTGAATCAGTAGAGTAGATAATGAGGCGATATCTCTAAGCATACCATTCGTACGCTTTGTTATGTTGCACAAATGTATGCCACAGCTATTTGCAACACATTAATTTCGCTGCAACAAACACATTTCGTAATCGTAACAAATTCTTAATGCAACACAATTCAGTGCCTGCCTCACACTTCCTCAAGCCTCAGGACCTCAAGCCGCTGGTCTTCGTACCATGAACGGAAATATTTAAATACCACTTGCAACGCGCTTACAATAACTAATGTGGCACGGTGTTGTTAGCGTCAGTGGTGTCGCCTTTGCTGGCATTGGCGGAAGTGTTAACGGTATGTTGCGGTTGAACACGCGAACGCTTGCACCGCACAGATGCAACAACTCACTAAGTCAGCCGATTTAGTACAGATAAATATAAATTTCTTACAAATGTGCCAGTGTGGCAGTGCAAGCAGCAGGCGTGCGGAGTTGCGTGGGGTTGGCGTGCACGTTGGTGTTGTGGTTTAATGTGGTCGGAAGTGGAAACTTCAAAACAAGTTGAGCTTTTCCGACAACATTATTATACTTAAAGTTTGTTGCTGCTGTTTTTGTACCACGTAGATAATGCGCACAGCCCACTTCAGCCGATTTATGCATAAGTCATGGAAATATGCGCGCCCTTTGCAGAAGAGAAACCAGCTTTGTCTTGCGATAAACGCCTGCGGCGTTTTGCGCGTTCGGCGCATTGGCGGAAATGCAAGGAATTGCTGAGCGTCACATTAAATGTTTTAATCAAGATTTATCTGTAATACTATTTCTGCTTTTTGTTTTTGTTGTTGCATTGATGTTTTTTCATGCCAATGTGCTGGAGAATGTTGCAATGCAAGAAGGATATTATTTATTTGCTTTTTTCTCTATCTCCATCCCTCTTTCAGCGATATTATTTCATTTCTAATATAGTATTTAATTTGAAAATGCGCTTCATCTCATCGACACACTCAAGAAGAGAGAGAGAGAGCTAGTGCAGAGTATGATTAAAGCGGAATATTTGAAATGTGGATTAGGGAGAATGAAGCGAAGAAGTGAAAGCCTTTTGAACTTGATTCATTTCCTTCACTATTTTAATTTCCTTTTCCTCAATAGAATCGCAAGTTTGATTTAAAAAATATTGTTCTAGTTTTTGGTGTTTTAATGTCAGCATCACTCAAGGAGAGAGGAGGATTGGTAAATTTATATGTACAAGTGAGGTATAAACTAACAAAAAGCAAAAAAAAAATATAACAATAAGGATAAAGTGCTGTCTTTGGCCACGTAGAAGTCTTTATACCTTTAATGAACATATCAAATGTATTAAAAAACATAAAATTTTATTTCGAGAATTTCAGTACCAATATTTATATGAATTTACATGTTTATATATATTGTAACGTTTTTCATTGCTACCTCGAAGGATTTCCCAAATCCTTCGAGTCCGATCGCTGGATTGCTAAATAAAACCCCCAAGATTTGTTCGTTTGGCGTCTTAACCGTCAGGAATTAACTCAACGTGTATTAAGCCTTTGATAATTACAATTCTTTACTATATCCAATGGCTTATTTTACAATTCTTTATGGTATGCAATTATTCTCTGCTTCACACAGCTTATCCGTTTCTCAAACACACAGCTCACAGCAATGTTAACTCCACTGAGTTGTCTACTCGTCCCTTCTTTTGATAGCGGCTGCCGCTCTTTTTATACCTGTAGACGACCCAAACATTCTGTTCACGCGCTTAAGGATAGCCTGATTATTCGTTTGCCTGCGGTAGCTGCAGCTACTCCGTTCATCCTTAACGACGTGGAATTTCCTTTACACTGTCTACCCTTTTCTTTGTCCTTGGTAAAGGTAATTTGCATCTTACTGCCGCTTCTTTATTTTTTGTCCTTTTCGGAGAATTGCGTTTACATTATCACCCCTTTTGTTTGGAAATCTCGTCACACTGCTACTCATTTCAATCTGTTCTTCGTATTTGGTCACAATATATATTTTTTGAGCTATGTAACCACCGAAGAGATTTTGGGTCAAGCTCCTCCTTCAATTTATGGTTTCTCATCCTTCTAGATGTTCTTCCAACAAATGGAAGGACCTAGAATTTATTCTAAGCCGTCTCAGAACGACCGTTAGATATTTATGGGGAGCTTTTATTTCATGCCAAAAATACACTCTGAGGGCTTGACATTCCCTACCGAGAGGCGACCGCAATTATAAAAATTAATTTTCTCTAATTTTGGATGTTGGTTGAACCAAGACTCGAACTCTGGTACCTATTGCTAACCACTCGGCTATTTCAGTCACATGAGGAGCAAAATTAGTATAAATTGATATAATACTCTCTCTTTTATTATCGTGGACACCGCCTTTGACGCCATTGTTCACGGATCTGCACCTTATTATGGCCATGTTTGATCGATTTGTATAGTTTAGTTTTTGTTCAGCGAGAGCGCACTTTTCTTTTCAATTGTCTACTCTTTCCTTAGTAGCAGAGTTATTCTGCGTCGTATTTCAGTGCCAACATTGTTAGTGATATTGACGCTGGTTCCAAGATAGTTAAAATTATCTGCGACGTGGTCCTTCAAAATTCTGTTGGATCTTGGCTGTACCAAGTTCAGTCATTCGTGCTATAAAAGGTTGCTTTAAAATCAACGAAGATGTGGTGTTTGCCGATTATTTTCCCACGGCATTTTCTAAGAATTGACGCATGGATAAAATTACCCGAGAAAGTGAGACTTTGTCTTTTATCAGGAGGAGATTTATCCCACGAAGTTAACGCATCTTTTCGTAGAATTTACTAGCATTACCTCAGTCGAATAGCTTATCAAGATGAATAAGAGGAGCTTATTATATCGTTATTTGGGCCTCTCTTTTCTTGGTCCCTTAAGCGTTGTAGTCGATCTGAACGTTACCAAAGATGTAGGTTTTTTCTCGTCATTTTGGCAGGGCAATTACCATCGTACCAGCTCTTCTTTCGGCGTTATCGAAAACCCATAGCTTCGTTGGCGGCTGTACATAGGAAGATTGAAGAAACGTTCAAAAGTTCCGTTATTTCAAGTTTTTTGTGAATGCTCTCAGAAGGAAGAAGTTCATATCGTTTAGAAACCCGTCTGATTGTCTATTGCTATTGCAATTTTTTCAAAGTAAAACCTTCCTTGCGTTTGTTGACAGACGTTCTTTTCTGTACAGAGATGGGTCTTCCCAATTAAAGGATAGAGAAATACAGGCGCGTTCTCTTGAATCATGGGCCTTAAAATATTTGCAGTGGTTGCCATCAAATTTGCTTTTTTCGTCAAATAAATATTTGTGGTCTTCTTTGGAGAGCTATATTTTACTAGGCGGGTAAAAACCTCTGCGCTCGCGAAAAAAATAGTAGGCGTAGAAAAGCTAAACAAGATAAGATATTTTTTAAGGTCCTTATTTAAATTATTTTACAAACAAAGGACGAAATCTAGGTCATACGGTAGCTGGCTTAGGGAGTCATTCAGAACCTTTTCACCGCAGAATGATTTCGATCACATTTTGTGGTCGCCTCCTAGCATTTTTGACTACCTAGCGGATTTGAGATATCCTGTTTGCCACGTACGAGTTCCAACTAAGTGTTGGTTCTTCTAATAAGGCTAACATGATGGCCCAATTTTTTATGATAAT
Organism: Neoceratitis asiatica; assembly: GCA_030068015.2. Lineage (NCBI taxonomy): Eukaryota > Metazoa > Arthropoda > Insecta > Diptera > Tephritidae > Neoceratitis > Neoceratitis asiatica. Next base: position 44,586,516 of record CM061524.1, on the reverse strand, counting down.
AAGGTCGCAAGATGGTAAACTTAACATGCCCTGAAGAAATCAAAACGCAGCAAACTTATCATTACGGAAGGTGCAACTGTGGATTTTGCTGCATGTAGTGAGAGGTAAAAGAGTTTTCGTCATGTTGTACCCTCATATTGGCACTTTGGCGCGGAATGCCTTTTTGGAAGCATCTGAAAGACCATAGAAATTTGAAACCTCGAATTTCAAATTAGGGAATCGTATTTCAAAATAGGCCTTACTTAATGTTGTGTACAAAGTTAAGTAGCCAAAATAATCATTATTCATCATTTTACTAAAGCCTTTGGTTTTGTTGACTCTCACATCAATGTGTTGTGTGAAGTTCAGTTTAGGGTACATAGTGATACTCACTACACCTTTTAAGGTTTGAGGGCATTTGATTTATTTTACACCATCCAATTATTCTGCTTGGGCCTGTTTGTAGGAAAATGCCTTCTTTTGTCGGAGTGTAAAATTTATGAAATTTTCATCATCCGCATACATTTAAAGCTTTCAAATTTTTATCTCAGAAGAGATACCATTTGCAAATAGTGAAAACCTATATAGAGCCTATATGGCTATCCTGGGGCAATCCTGAAAAACATTAAAGGAATTTGAAATAGAAAAAAAATTTTATTTTAGTTAAAAACTCCAGTAAGTCAAGTTTCTTGATTAGCAACGAGTAGAGCACTTTGTCACACTTCGAAATACGTCTAAGACAACGCGACAGGTGATCGTAAATTTATGCGTATGAGCCCGAAAGTAAACAGCAGACTACTGTATACGTGCTTCAAGATGGGACAACTGCAACAAAAGTTGTTCATGCACTAACCACTTCCAAGAAAATGGTTGCCTGTTTTTTTGCAAAATCTGGACATATCGCAACTGTACCACTAAAACAATCAGAAATGTAAAGCCTGAGTGTTATACAACCATTGATAGTTTTTTTTTTTTTTTTTTTTTTTCAAGAAATCAAGATAATCAACCAGCGAAGACGGATCACTTAACACAACGACAATATGAGCTCCCACACATTGACTGAAACAAATGCATTTTTAGCCACTCAAAACATCGATTTGATGAGTCATCTACTGCCTTGGCACCGAACATCTTCTTTTTATTTTCGTACGTAAAAAGTAAACTGAGAGATCAACATTTTTCGATCGATGATTTCAGAACTCATATTTTGGAGATTCCTCAATCAGAGTGGAAAAAGTGCTTTGAAAATTAATTCAAACGCATGCAAAAGTATACAGATCTTAAAGGGAAATATATTGATAGACAATTTCCATGACTACTAATGGTTTTTATTTTCTAATCTCGAAATATTCTGGGTGATCCAAGTATAGGTATTGTTTTCAGTAGACTTTTTCTTTTTCTTTACGCGTGAGTGGTGTCAAGTTATTTTTGTTCAGTATTGTTTGGCATTTCATTATGAAAAGAATTACGTCTGAATAACGTTTATAAATCATTCAACTTTACTACGTAAATTCACGTTCTGTAAAGAATGCGTTTCGAGCGCTTCGCTTTACTTATGGTCAATATAATCGGCCTGCTGAGCATACTTTTCGCAACACCATCACTCATCTTGAGATCCAGCATTCACTACTTGATAATATTCGACCGAATATTCAACGTCCAGCACGCAGTGAAGAATATATAGATTCGGCGCCGCTCGTAGCAACTTTTTATCTTACGTCGAGATCTTAAATTCATAGCGTACAAAATACAGCTTGTGCAAGAATTGAAGCCAAGAAGCCGCTCGACTTTCCCAAGCGACATCGCTTCACTCTATGGGCTCTTGAATGTTCCAAGAAAATCCAACGTTTTTGAACCAAATTTTGTTCAGCGATGAGGCCCATTTCTGGCGCAATGGGTATACAAATAAGCAAAATTACCGCATTTGCGGCGAAGAGCAACCTGAAGAGATCCAAGAGCTGCCCTTTCATCCACCTTTCATCCAAAAATAACGGTTTGGTGTGGTTTGTGAGCCACATTCAATGCGAATAACATCAATCTCAAATGTAAGTCATATAATCAGCCACACACATTCAACAACACATAGCAATGATCGTTAGCACTAACGACGCCAATAATAAGCTAAGTTTATCGTGAAATATTCTAATGTTATGACGCTGGTTAAAAATCATCTACTTTACTCACCATTTGTTCAGCGAACCAACACACGAGAATTTTGTGTATGAACATCACGTAACCCTAATAAGCAGATAAAAATGCGCGTAATTTGTGGAAAATGTAATTCCCTACAACTATATGCTTTGCTTTGCGCTCTCTCTCGCAGGCAGATTTATGTGATTTTTGTGGGCGGGTCGCTTAGATAGCGCGGAGTTGTCATTTTTGGTAGTTTCTCACAGTTGAATGGTGCAGATAATAATAATTTTACTGTTACGATAAAAAAGTTTAGCTTTAGAGGTAACAGTAACGGTGAAGCATAATAATTTTTGAATGTCAAAAATGTGAAAAAAATGGAAGAAAAAAACGTCAGCATTCAAGAAAAACAGACAACAACTCCCACAATATAAATAGTAGTGCAACAGATTTTACTGTCTGCTGCGATTTTGAAATTTTTTGTATGATATAATTCAAATAAAAAAGTTTTGAAGCTTGTAAAGGCTTGGTGATGTGCAGAAAAGTACGAAATATATTATAAATAAAATAATTTAAAGTTCAGTTTTTAATTGTTTGCTTAGACTCACGGCCGGTCATATAAACGGCAGGTTGACATCAGTTTCAGCTAATAAATATGACCATACTACAGCGATCATACGCAAATCCAGTCTTCTTCTCTTCTCTTTGTTGTTTGGCGCCATTTCGAGACACCAAGTCAAATTCGGTCACTCTCCACCTGATCTTTCCAACGGAGTGGAGGTCTTCTTTTTCCCCTGCTTCCGCCAGCGGGTACTCCATCGACTACTTTCAAAGCTGGAGCGATTTCATCCATTCGGACGACATGCCCTAGTCAGCGTAGCCGCTTTCTCACGGTGCGGTTATGATGACCAATTATATCAATATCTTCCGCATACGTCAACAAGTGCACACTCTTGCAGAAGATTGTACCTGGTCTATTTAGCTCTGCAGCTCGTATTATTTTCCCCAGCATCAAATTGAAGAGATCATACGATGAAGAATCTCCTCGTCTGAAACCTCGTTTGATATCGAACGGCTCGGAGGGGTCGTTCCCAATCCTGATTGCGCTTCTGATATTATCCAGGGTCAGTTTACCTAGCCATATGAGTTTTGTGGGGATATCAAATTCAGACATAGCGGCGTAGTGGCAGCTCCTTATCGTACTGTCGAAGGCAGCTTTAAAATCGATAAAATCGATTATTTTCTCTCGGGACTTCTCCAAGACTTGGCGAATATGGTGGGCTCTTGTCTTTGCCACAATACGCTAGATAGGACCTTATATGCGATAATTAGCTCAGACCGTGGTGTTTCCCTTTTTTTTTTGGATGGGTCAGAGCATACTTAGTTTCCATTCGTCAGGCATGCATTCGTCCGACCATAATTTGTAAAGAAGCTGATGTATTTGAATAGTTCTGCCAGTAGGCCAACGGCTCCCACCATTTTGGTTTTTATTAAACAGGCAATCGCTATTAGAACTTCTTCATAATCGGGTGATAGCCGATCTTGAAACCTTCTGTAAGTCGCATTTCTTGGACGGCGGTGATGTCAGTTCTTAGTTTTACGAGAACATCAACCAGCTGGGCAGCAGCACCTTCCCAATTAAGGGACCGGATAGTCCAGGTGTATGCACTCAAATTGCGATGCTTTAAACGTTTGCAGAGGTCGTCAACAAAGGGGGATCTCTCATCCAAGGCATTTGTTGATTTTTCATTGGAGCACAGTTTTTATGAGGTGCGTTCCAAGCCCTACGCACAAGCACAGGGGATTCACCTTCACACTTTAGGTCGCCTCCAAACGGATGTTTGTTGGCTACCCAGAGGATACTTGGTCTCAGACCGGATGTCGTGGCCTACTTGAACCATATGTAATTGAATCTTTTCTGGTCACTTCCAGTTGAATGGCAGTCAGAAGATTTCCTCACTTGCGTGAACTTCTACACATGGCTCCATCCTTGATTTATCGTTTGACTTTTTTTGACGAAATAATAGTATTTTAAGTATTTAATTTTTGGTTCGATTAAATATTGTGGCGAAAATGCGAAGCGAATGTCAGATGAAAGAGATGAACCGACAACTGGCATGTTCTAGAGCGTAAAACGAGAACATTCGTTATATTAACGATTGGATTATTCCAGACTTTCATTTTCAAGCAGCAGATAAGTATATAAGGGCGACACACGACTGCAAATTCAATCAGTCATAAAGTAAACGCGTTGGTGATTACATTACAGTAAAGTAATATGTAAGAGTACATGGTGAAAGTTGTAATTCAAGTAATTGTAAATAGTCAAGTTAATTGTAATTGAATTGTGAATTACTGACTAATAAAAGGACATTTAATAAATCCTTTATAAATAAAGAAACTGCAAATAAAGTTGGTGACTTTTATTTAACAATCCAGAGATCGTACCCGAAGGATTTGGGAAATCATCGAGGTTGAATCAGCAAGATCGTAATAATATTATTTAAAGCACAATTAGTATACTACGGCTACACCATGCACATAAATCAAGTTATATTTAACGTTCCACTTCGTAAAGAATTTTTGTAATTTTTTACTATAAATAAATAATAAATTCCCTTATATGTGCACATTTATTCACCACCCTGTTAATTCATTTGTATTTAACAAGTGCAAATTACGAGTTTGCAACAATATTGGCAATTATCTTACCACTACTGACCCACTTGACGGCAATTACATGCCACTCATCAGTCACCAATCACTGTTCTGCACTCAAAATTCAACTACTCGACTGCTCGTTTTTCCTGCGGTTAATCAATAGTGGGGCGAGAATGCAAATTATATGGCAAATAATGAAATAAAATTGCTGGCAAATGCACACGAAATATTATATTTAAATGTCTGATGTACATAAGTTTAAGTGTAGTTGGCGGAGAGCAAAATGGAAGGGAGAATTTTAACAAGAATATTTTTATTTTAGTTTTAATTACTTTTTAAGCAAAGGCAATTGAAAAATTGATACAGTTGTTACTTTAGCAGTAAATTATTTTATATAATATTATGTGCCATTAAATTTTTACTCAGTTTATGAGTTGCACTGACAGAGGGCTGAATGAATAAAGGGAGGTGCTTAATCAGCTATTCTAGTCATTCTATGAATTTTGACATTTACTTATTTGTAAAAATTTATGTCGATTATTTTATACTTCTGCAGAGTTATATATCTTGTATAGTCCAATTTTATCTGATAATGAATGTTTTCCTTAGCGTAAATATTATAGTTCAGAATTTTGATATCATGGCAGGAACAGCGTTCATAAGTACACGAGTTGGATTGAGTTGATGCGGCGAGGCAAACAAAGAAGTGTTTCTCGATAAACTTGTGTTGCGCAGATGTCAAGGCTGGACAGTGACAAGGCTGTTAAATAGACTCTTCCTTCTCTTCATCTCTACAGTTGTAGCAAAAATCTGTTGAGTAGTAACCCAATCTTTTTCCGTGAATACCCATTACACAGTAATCTGTTATTATACCAATTTCTGTGCTAATGGAGAACCAGTCTAGTAGTATAAGATGTCTCGATCTCTTTACATCTGGTCATATTGCACATAATCTCATTCAGTTTTATTCAGACCTGTTTTAGCATATACTTTTCCCTAGGAAAGATACACCTGCATCGTGAGCATGCCGTATTGTGGATAGAAAGGTTTCTTTCCTCGCAAATTCCCAAACAGATTACGGCTGTTTTTTAAGTATTAAAGTTTGCTTCTACATTTTATAGCCACTTTTGAAGTGGTATTATTGTACTATAGAGATCTAATGGCAGCTTGGTGGTCAAAATATGTCGTGATTGATTTTTCTGCCACTGTATTTGTGAGCAGTCCCTCAACGGCTTCCATGCTTGCAACGAATTCTGCTTGGAAGAGTTTGCAATGGTCTGATAGTCTCAAGCCATCGAGTTTTGAGCAGTCCTCACAAATAGCTATGACTCTTTGATACAGGGTGTTAGTATCTTCTAATTCACTTCTGTTAGGGATTCTTGTTGAGCAGAGATTGCCGAAGCACATGTAGGATCTGGTGTAATCCGGCCCCTCCGGCAGCTCGCTTGTAGCTTGTCGTACAAGTCAAAGGAAGAAAATTGTGGACAGTTTCTAGTGCTTTAGAGGGGGTCGACGGTGGAGCTTCTGTTATGAGAGTAGCTGAAGCCGTTTAACTCTCTCTAGCTTGCTTCTGAAAGTAATTTTTCTGTCTAACTACTTCCGCATAAATCCAATAAAAAAAATTCTGTTTAAGACCGCACATTTTCCTAATAAGCGTTTGCAAGCGTAAAGTGCAGTTATAGCCTTCCCCGACATTTATGACGTGTTACGGCTCCAGTTGAGTTTGCTATCCAATATTATCCTGAGACATTTGACTCCGGTAGAGAGGGTGATATCCATGCCCTTTAGTAGGGGTGTCATAAGAGGAGGTGGCTCATATCGCACGGTGAATAGGACCATTTCAGCTATTGCTGGATTGACATCCAGTCCGCTGTTTCTGACTCCTATGACGAGTTTATGTGTATTTACCTGTCGATGTTAGGGCAATATCGTCAACCTAAGCCACCATAAAGCAAACCGTACTGTTTAGTTTACGAATCGACATAGTTACTGCGAGACATCACAGTAGTGGGGGTAAAACTCCTCCCTGAGGTGTGCTTTTTGTTATATATCTGGTGATACAGGTGTAGTCCATCTCTACCAAAATGATCATGTTCCTTAGGAGAGACTCTACAAGCTTGCTCGATATTATAATCAGATAATCAACTTAAGAAAATGTTGCAAGATTAGAATTTTTTATACTTCAAATGCATTGGTACATTTTAAAAATATCTGTCAATAAAATGTCCCCGTTTCACAGCATTAAAACTGGTATTCAACAATATATACTATCTTTATTCCTAATCTTTTTTTCTCCTACGCTATACTAACGACAAATGGAATTCTAACTGGAACTTATTATCACGACTGGACGCGAATCCATGGAGGCATATTCAAGCCTTCAGAGCGCAATTCATCTGGATAACGCGATAACGCTTGATGTTTAACGAACTCAAAACTATGAGGAAAACACATCCGAAAATTAAGTTAAATCTCGACAAACAACTAACATGAAAAGCACACATTTTCGACAAGAGAAAATATTTGAGAATAATATCCTTCTATCGTTCGTAGTGTGTACCTCTGTCTTTGTGAGCAACAAGCTTTTAATCTTAATCTGTACTAAATACAATATGAACGCATGGATTTCAGCTTTGTGAAAATTCCGGTTAATTCTGAAAAATACTTTTTACATAGTAACAAACGTCAAAATTCCTGGCGATCTAAAAACCCCTCTACTGCAAGATGTTGCAAATTTTATCGCCGCTGATATAGCTCAACACTTTTTGACAACTTTGTTTATGAAAATGTTGGGAAAGAATATTAGATACTATTAATACATTTATTTACATTCAATATTTTTTTAACTTCTCCACATTAAATCACAATTTTTTTTCAAAAATATATATTTTTGGTTATAAATAATGCATTTTCAAAGTAGAAATATTATTTTAGAATAACTACCCTCTCTTTGCGGATATACCCCCATTGTCTTTTTCAAAATAAAATTATGAAACTTTGTATCAGTTATTTAAATCTAGCCATTTGAAATGCTAACACTGGAGCAGCCAACGAATTCATTTTGCTGGTTAATCTCTCATGAATAATCACCCTATTTACATGATAAACTCAACAGCTTCTGGTATAGATTTTGTAATTTGGAATACAGTTTTATTGAATCAAAATTCAATATTTTTGGCTCAGACGGAGCTTTCTATGTGTGGCAAATGCACATACTGAGTTACACACAAAAACCAACAGACACGCACGGGATAGGAAGCGATAGGACTGTATTTCTGCTGCAGTAGTTGGAAATCTGGAGTTCATTGGGACTACAATCGATCAAGGTCGAGACTTTGAAGGCGAATTTGCTTGAAAACGCAGAGAAGCTGAGCAATCGTGAAGTATTGATTCTATCAAGGTAATGACACAAGTCGGACATTGTTCATTATTTGGAATTGCCCACATGTTATACATACAACCGTCGGCACAGTCGCCTGACCTCAATGCCATTGAAAAATTGTGCTCAATTTCTTACACAAGCAACCGAAAACGAAAATTGTCAAAAATTTCACTAGATGTCATGTAAAAATTAGTCGATTAAATGTAAAAAAGGCTTAAAATTGTTATTGATAACAAAGGTGGTCATACCAAGTATTAAAACATTTTTTTTAGCTAATTAGGCACTATCCCAGCATTGAATTTGTTAAAAAGTCGAAATAATATGTGGCTAATTTTTGTTAAATTTTCTTTTTTAACCAAAAATAAAATATTCAAAAATTCTAAAATATATATGAATAGAATAAATAATAATTTTCTACAATAAAAGAGAAACGTTTAATTCTGTTGAAAAATTGTATGATGCAGTTTTACAGACTGTTAAAGTTTTTGACGGGTGCTGGTCGGAAGCAGCTGTGAGCCACTGTAGTATTTGCGAAAATTGATATATCTTTATTAAGCTTGACACACATAATCCTTAGGAGATCGTATCGATTTCTCACTTAATTTTTTTTTTTTTTTTTTTGAAAATTGTAAAAAAAAATAATAATTAGTATTTCTGGGTATAAGCCCTGACAATATTTTCTGTTATTATAATATGGAAGCAGAGACCTACTTGGAAACAATAGCCCTAAAGCGAAATTATATATATATTTTTTATTTTCATATAATTCTAGGGACTCTTATATGGAGATAAAAATGCAGTGCTGATAGGCTCTTCAATCTCCCATCCAAAAGAAAACAAGCGAGAAAATTTCGATTTTTTTCTTGTTAAGGGGTTAGGCCACTCTATTGGGCCACAAAATGAGCCTGAATTTTTTTTTCAGGTAAACTATTAAAAAAATCTGATTATTGACATAAGGTATTTATTGTACATATAATTATCTGCTCATTTTATTTTTAAGAAAAATCAATTTCAAAATGGCAGCTATATAGCGTTTTCCCTAGGATGTCCCCATTTTTTCGGGAACCACGGCCAGACACACAGCTCCTGTAATTTATTTTATTTTAATAAGTGTTGAACGTTTTCCGCTTGTAAATAGCAATATATGCATTTTTGACAAAATGGCGGGTATCTAAAGGAAAAATTAACAATTTGACCTAAAAAATTGTTCGAAATTAAAAAAAAAAAAAACTATGCAAATCTTAAGTGCTTCTGTAGATAATGTATTTCTGAAGATGTTTCAAGTGAATCGGTTGTAAATTGTTTGAGTTATGTTTCTAGCCAACTTGAAAAAAGCAGTTTTGAGATAAACGCATGTAAACTTTGGAGTATGCCTTACTGACTGGAGCAGACGCTTCAGCTAGAGAACCATTAGGTCATTTAAAATTTTTTATCTGCAATAATTTTTCGGGATAACATTTTTGAAACCATAATGTATCATTTGAAAGAAGAAGAAAATCCATTTTCCGAAAATTCTAGAGTTGCCTAGCCCTTAAAGCCTTACGAAGCATCGGCAATGTCATAAGAGCAGCAACTTGTTTTCAGTTTTTTTCTTTTTGTTAACGTGTTTTCTTCACACAAAAAAAAGCTAGTGCACATATATGGCTTGTCGCAAAATTCACCTGTACACATTAATGAAGAATTTGAAAAAAAAATTTAATTAATGAATATAAAGATAATATACTCTTAGATATGGTCACTAAATACTAATATAATTAACAATATTCGCACGCAACAAATAATACCATGAGTGCTCATACCATTCTCAAAGGAGAGTTTATTAAATATCACTCATACGCAAGGGCAGTCCTGTTAGGCAAATATTGTGTAAATACTATCTTTAGATGTAAGAAATGTTATGAAAATATTTATTCAGAAATATATTTACGCGTTTTTAACCGCTTAAGCGATTTTCGGCCGAATTTCTACGTCGCTTTGTGGTTTTACGTCTTGATGTTTTAGCAACGAATGGAGGGACCTAAAGTTTATACTAATCGGCCTCCGAACGGCCAAAGGATTTTTATGAAGACGAGTACGAGTAGCGACCGCAAATAGAAGAAAAAAAATATTCTAAGATTTTGAATGTTGGTCAAATCACTATTCGAACCCTGATCATCACAGCTAACCACTCGGCTATTGCGGCCGCAACCATCTCCACTACTCTCGCGTAAATTGCCGTAATTCAATGAATGTGCCGCATAGCGCTTAATTCACTCAGTGGATACCCATAAATGTCTCATAAATTAACTTTGCACCCAGCTGGCGGTCTCGTGCTACCCACACTGATACGCGCATACTCGCACTTGCCGTGCGCACCCGATATCATCGCTGCCTAAAGATGCCTCCGAGATGTTTACGTTAAATGCGGGTCAACAGGCATTCAAGTTGGTCGAGTCCGAACATTGACGTTGTTCTTGCTATTGCTTTTTTGTTGTTGCACACTGATGCCGCTACTGCTGCTTTGCTTGTGTATCTCAAGCATGTAGCATGAACTCAGTAGATAAGTGTAGGTATTTCGTTGCATGTATGTATGCGTCTAGGCAGCGGCTATGGCATGCTGTGAACTGCATGTTGGCCTGTTGCCCTGATTAGTGATGGCATCGTCGTCGTCAACATACGTTTGAGAATAAGTTTATTTGCTCTGCAATTATGCGGTGCAACAGCCTTTAAATTTCGCTATAAAACACATATTCACTTTTCTTAATTGTCTCTTTTTTAGCAAGACGAGCGAGTAGGTATGTATGTGTGTGTGTGTTTAGTCATTTCACGAATTAACGGTTTTTGCTGTTGCACATACCGACGCAAGTGAATGCTACGAAATGTGTTTTACGCTCCAGCTGTTCGCCTGCAACGCAAAGACCACTCACGTTAAAATATCGCTAGCTAAAGCATCCTAAGCAGCAGCTGAGGGCAAGACTACCTGTTTTTCCTACACACCCAACAAGCACACGCACACAGTTTTCATCATTTTGTACGGTTTATAGCTCTTCTAGTCAAGGTGATCGCTCTTTGCTTCACCCTCACAGCCGCCAATTTACATTATGACAGTTCACCTCACATCCTTTGGCAAGATTTGCTGATAGCGCAGCTCTTGCGGTGTGTGCAACTGCCTCGGTTTCTCTCAGCACTTCTCGCTGGAGGAAACCAACAACAGCAACGCGTCTTTTATTCGGCGCGCAATTATTCAGATTTTCAATTTAATTATATTCTCTTTTGTTGGCAAAGTCACTGCACTCTCATGTAGTCTGCTTTGCTCTATTTAATTACCGTCAAAGGGCGCTGCTGATGTGCGATTTTCGATGTAATCTTGCCAGCTCGGGCTGATTTGTAAATACCTTTCGATTTTCTTACACAATAGTTAGTACTTTGTGCAGACTTTGTAAAATGGACAGTATCTTGATGTGGCTTGTCGTGGTCAGCTGCTTGCGATGAGGTTGTTTGATGTAACAGACTTTTGACATAAAGTTGGAGTACAAAGTTGGAGTTTTTTTTAGTATTATATTGGATCTTTCTTTCTTTTGACGTTACTATGCTCCTTAAGCCAGCTAAAGATCCAACTTTACTAGGCCTATTAGCATAGTAACGGTATTCTTCAAAACTTCTATAGAAAATTACAACTGAATTTAAAATCGAACCGTATCATACCTTGCCCCCAAATTTGGCTGCAGAGAAAAGCACAGAGCAAAATCGCTACAACATAAGATCAGCGTTTGAAATTAAGCAATATATTACTGCAGTGTTTCTCGATAATGCTTAGGCATATGATAAAAAGTTGGCTCGGTGGACTATTATATAAAAGGTGGTGTTGTCCCCGCAATTACGGGGGTTGTATTATATATTACGGGATTGGAGACCAAAAACAAATAATAATAATCGAAAATCGCCTTATTGTTTTTCAAAATATTCTTCATTAAGATCTGTTTACTTTTGAATGCATTTGAACCAATTGTCGAAGCACTTTTTCCACTCTGATCGAGGAATCTTCAAAACATGAGTTCTGAACGCATCACCCGCGTTGTTCAGGTATCGAAAAACGCAGACTCAGTTTATTTTTTTACATATAGGAATAAAATCAAGTCATTTGGTGCCTAACCAGGATCATATGGTGGATGACTCATAAAATCGATGTTTTGGATGCTCAAAAGTCTAGTTGTTTCAGGTGGTCGATTTTCCCAATTTTTTGAAAGACAACTGGGAAACAAAAGGTTCTGTGATACCCAGAATTTACTTGTCGGCAATGTTTTAATGATACGGTTGAAAGATGTCCAGTTTTTCCAAAAGAAATCTCGAAAACATTTACTGAGAAGTGCTTCTTACGGGAGTAAATTTTATTGGATTCGGCCCATTTGAAATGCCCACGCTTCATTACCTCTCACGATATCATAGATTTGTTTTGAAGCAGTGTTATCGCATTTCTTTAAAATTTTACTCGACGAATCGAATTTTTGAGCAACATACCAGGTTGCGCATATCATCAATAGTTTACGGGAAAATAATGTTTTTGGGCGACCTTCACGAAATTCGTCTAGGAGTGAACTACGATCTCGATTAAATTCACCATACCATCGACAAACAGTAGTTTGATGAAACTTCATCGCCAAAAATTTTATAAAGTTCGTGATTTAATCCTTTTTTTTTGGTCGATTGGAATATTTTAAGTTACTGTAAGCAACACAAATAGCAACGCATTCTGAGATTGTATGACATAAAAACTGGGTTTCTCAAATCGACAAATAGATTATAACAACATTTTAAAATAGTGGAACAGAGTACAACTACTTGGAAAATAAAAATTATTGAGGCTTATATAGATAATATTTACCCTAAAAAAAGACCTACAATCCCTATAAACCGTAATGTAGTACCTCAGAAATAATTCGTTACTTACTTGGAAGCTACGTTATCAAGCATACATTTTGTTTTCTTCTTCCATACATTATTCTTCTTCATAATTGGGCTAGGCGTAGCTCATGTGATTATAGTAGAATATAAAGGAGGATGGGCCGATGTTTAGAAGTTCAAGCATAGAGGAAATTTTTTTACTGCCATTCACTCTGGAGTGGTCAGAAATTATTATTTCACATATGGTTCAAAAAGCTCACGACTTCAGCTCTTAAACCAAATATCCTCTATGTAGGCAAACAAACTTTCGTTTGGAAATGAGCTAAGATTAGAAGGCAAGCCCACTCCCCCTCCTAAATAAAAAGTCTTTCTCAACAAAAACACACATAATTGATCGTATGAGATGCTTGCATTTCAATTACAATCCCTTCAAGCGGGTACCTGAATTATGTGGTTTCTTAATTAGGAGGGTAGCGCTACCCATCTGGTGTACGTTCTCGTTGAACTACTGAATATTGCTTCAATGAATTGGTTATTAGTAGGCACCTCGTCATCTTCAATTGATCCATGATTGATTGGACCGACAGTGACTTATTTATGGCTCCAAGCTGTTGGAGCGCTTTTCTCATATCCAACTCACGGCTCACGCTACCAAATTAGTCGGGAATGGCTACGATAAACGGTAGTAGTCAAAGTCCTTCTTACCAGGACTGAGCCTTGGAAGAGAGGTTGATGTTTTTACTAGTTTTTAGGATCCCTGACTGATTAATGTTCATTAGATAAATATTCAACGAGACAGAAAATCAAGCCAGATATTTAAAGTAGCATCTGTCCGAAGAAAGGCAAAGAGGAACGAATCATTTCAACACTTCTTTTTAGTGTTTGCTTTTAGTTACTTTCACTTTCTCCTCGATTATCCGTTAATTGACGATTTGACACTAAGCATTGGAAAGAGAGTCCCACGTCTGTGGCGTTAAATCAACATACCACATTCCTTTCGTGCTTCCGCTGCTTTCCGCATGACCGTGTGATAGCACCTGTAGTTATTGCCAAGCTATTCCCAGTCGATATCGCTGCGCGGGAAAACCAGGAGTTAACTAGACTCAAACGGGAAGAATGAGATAGTGTTAGCGCTGGCAGAAAGGTTGGTATGATTCCGCAAAGGAAAAGTGGTACCTTATCTAGTTGTCTGGCTGGGCAGGAAACATGGAGAGGGGACCTTCAGCATAACAACTAAAATAATGACGCATTTTTTATGGAGCGAGCAGCAGAGGTGAAAGCGATAATAACGTTACAACGACGGGCGCTCACATTGACCTGGTAACTTACGTATCTTTTACATAATGATGAGTACTGAAAGCAAGATGGTTGAACAAAGTTGATAAGAGACGATGTCGGCACGAACTCTTGAGCCATTGGCTCAGGCGACCTATTAATGAAATCCTGAAAGTTAGTACCAGAAATTACCGAAAAGGAGAAATGATTTTAGTTGGTTAATTTTGCACACTGGTTAAGACTTTCGATGCTTTCCATTCTCCAAAAAAAGCATTTGCAGGTAGCTTTAGATATTCTCTATTGGTAGCAAGCATTTTGCTGAGCTGTAGGTTTTTACCACTCCTTTCGGGAGCTGATAAGCGTAGGTGATAAACAGTGAGTGAAATTCAACTTAACCTAAAAAAATTTTAATTCCTACTCAAGTTAAACGCATCAACAACTCACTGTCAAAGCCTTCTAAATGTACTTCAGTAAATTAAAGAAAACACTAAAAAAAGAACAACACAATCATATACTGTCACCTCCAATGCCGCGACTCACACTGTAGCCTACAGTCTGCGAACACACGTCACCTGTGCTTATGCAAAAGAAATCAAAAGCATTCATAACGGAGAGGTTAAATCAAAGGACAAGTAGGCGATGCCTACCAGAAAGTGAAATGCCTTTACATTTGCGCGAGGTTAAGCAACTATGGGTAGCGACTTGACTCTCATAAGCCACGACATTGCAAGTGCAAAAAACTCTAATAGAAATTAAATTAAAAATCTTCTAAACGCAAGAAAAGACGCAAAAAAGGGCATAGGATTTGATGATGGGGTGGGATTTCAGAGGGCACACAGAACAGCACAAAGCGCTGGCAATTCATGCGACTAAGAAGATTGAAGATTATGGTGCTGATTTGATGTGATTCAGAAAATTAAATACAGAAGACAGAGAGACACCAGCGTACATAAACATACATACGTCTGCTATATAGTTCTTTATTTTTATGAAATTTTTAAATGTTTGAAATTTTTGTCGTTTCGTGTATATGAATGTGTGTGCGTGTGCGTGTATGTCAAAAGTCTTGGCAGGAATGAGAACAACTCAACCTAAGTAGCCAACACATGCATATTTTTATTTAAATTATTTATTATATACTTATAGACATATATGTACGTGTATGTACATGTATATGTATACCCTTGAAGGCACAAGTATTTGAAATTATATATTTTTGCAAGTATTTATGAATATGAGTGCACTCTTTAGCCGTTATCTTAATTGCATGACATAACACGCACACAAATCTGCCTATGAAGGTAAATACTCCATGAAACCAAGACTTTATTTAGTACAAAATAACTCATATGTATATGTATGAAGATATGGTCATATGTCTAGCAGCAAGGTAAGGAGGCAAGAGATAGTTGCAAGCAAAAATTTACGAGAAATTCGTTATCAAATTCATTAGAGAATCTGTGTAAAACTAAACTCAAGCTGAGCATACGAGATATAATAGATATATAGATATATATATATATATAAATATATATGTATATATTATATATATTTATTTATATATATATTTATATATATATTTATATAACAACAAATTTTGCTACTTGCAACGCTCTGCGACATGCCCAACTTTTCCAAGTCATGCAAAATCTTCAAGGTTTTTTTGAAAATAATCTAAACTGCAGCAATAAGCACACTTCAACGTCGCACCTTACGGCAATACTTGAATATTGAGGTAAAAAGTTGAGCACACATACCTACCTACATACATACATAAATATTTTATTTAAAATATAGAAATTTTGCCTAATAGTATATATAAATAGGAGTGCAAATATATATATGTATTTATATATGCATATATCACACTTATGATAAGGAATACTCTTACTAGAGGAAAATTTAGATATGTAATATAAGTGTGTGTGTTTTTAAGTTTTTAAAAAGAATATAAATTCTAATAAAACAAAAAAAAAATATATTTATTTACTCATAGCATTATGACACCTGCTAAATGTGTACACATTTTTGAAGGAATTACAAGTATCACATTTTAAATATCAAATTTTTAATATATGAAAATAAATATAAAGGGTTATGCATTTAGAGGTTTCGAAAGTGCAGGGCTGTTTTTTGACATTTGTTCTAATTTAAAGGCAGGTGTTTATGAAAACCGAACGCATAACAACCGCACAAGGCTTTAAATTTGTTTAAATAGTTGACAAAAGTGGCGACTCAAACGTGGTCACGTTTCATGCTTTAAGAGGAGATTATGGTGCACATAATCGTCCACCTACTGAAGCAATCGCTAACATTTGAAACTTGAAGAGACTGGATCGCTTTCATAAGGTGTAGCCGTAGACCCGAAAGCGTATATTTCTCGACGTTCTCCAGAGCTGAGAGTTTCTTACGGCACATTATGGCGTATTTTGCATTTGGACTTACACCTACAAAATTTTCTTCAGCGACGAGGCACATTTTTCACTCGATGGATACGTAAAAAAGCAAAATTAGCAAATTTTTGGTTCCAAAAATCTTAAAATAATTGAATCGAGGACACTACATCCAAAAAAATCATATTGTCTTGAGCGCTCTTTGGTCCGGTAGTATGATTGGACCTTACTTCTTTCAAAACGCCAACGGCGATACTATCATTGTCAATTCGGAGCGTTATGATCGTATGATAACCAACTTTTTTTATTTGCAATTTAAGAACACGACTTGGAAAAGGTGGTTCCACCAAGATGGTCACCAAACATGTCACCCAACACAAGTGAATATGGTTTCATTGTGATAGAAGCTCCCCGGCCACGTAATCTCTCTTGTTGGCGACATCGATTGCCCACCGAGATCGTGCAATTTGACACCATTTTTTGTGTGACTAGGCAAAAGACCGTGGTTGTGTGAATAAACATTTAATTTTTGCGGGCTTGGAAACTAACATTCTTCAAGTTGTGGCTGAGAAACCGGCAAATATGTGCCTACCAAAAACTAGGCGAAAATTAGCTGAAACTGATCGAAGTTTGTAAACATTCACGAGGTTTCATTGGAATGATGTTGAATTTTACATTTAAAGTCAAGGTTCAAACAATTAAAAGGTTTCAAGGAATTTCATGAAAAAAATTATTTTAAATACATTTTGTTCACGTTTATTTTGTAAACCGCAAAATAGATGACCCTGAAAATTTTCTCTTTTATTTTTTGTTAAGAGTTTTAATCAAAATACTTAAAGAAGGGTGACAGGCAACAATTGTAGTATCTCAATGACATCAAAAATATTTAATATAATAAGTAGCAATTTTCAATATATTTCTTTTTTTCTTTTAATACCAATTTTTTTTCAATCTGCAACTACTAAGGCTGGGATATCTGTTAGTATTGACACTTAAGAGATTTTACAGTTTTAAAAACCTTGTAAACTTTATGAAAACTCTACAAATTTAACTCAAAAGTGATGAAATATTATTTTTCCATATTTTAATTATAAATTTATTATTGATGTCTGATATCGATCAGTTCGTATAACAATCAGAATTATTTTTTTTTTTTTTTTGGTCTAGAAAAACTCATCTTTGTTAATCCTCTTAAAAATCAAGAATATGTGGACCATTTTCGATTATTCACATAAATTTGCTTGGACTGCGGCCAAAGAAGTACAATATAAAAGAAAAAATTCCGACTAACATATTTTTGGTAAGATTTTCTTGAAATTTACGTAGGTAGTTTTACGCTTGGTTTGGTACGAAACCTAAATTTTCTGCCGAGAACTAGACATGGGACCGGGAAGGCAATCTAAAAAATTTAATTTGTGGTTCTATTTATTTGAAATTTGTTACTTAGGTAGCCTTTTGCCTAAGTTGAAAAACAAAGTGAAATTGAAAAGAAAAGTGGATCAGTCTTTACTCTTAGTTTAAAACGAACAATACATTTTCGTGCGGGAAAGGGACCTGCGTCCCATCTATTACAAAAATTTTATTTTTGGTTCAATTTTTCCAAATATATATAAAAAAATGAACCCCTGTTTCCCTTGGTACCGGCATCACGAGTGAATGGCCCATACCCATACCGCTAATTCATTTTTGTTGATAAGGTTCTTACTATTTAATTTTCCGAAAAAAATCGTATTTTTGTTCGATTTACTTGAAATTCGGTAGACAGGTAGCTTTTGCTCAGATTAGGAGCACTTCTTCTTCCGGGAAGTAGACCAAGCTTATGGTTTCATTTACTTGAAATTCTTTCCAGAAGCAGGACTAAGTATCGATCTTATTGAGATACAAATGTTTATGGTTCGATTTTGTTCAATATTTGTGCAAAGGTATCTTTTTGTCTAGACAAACAATTGCCGGAAACGGACTAGGAAGCAAGTTTCATTCGCTTGAAATTCAGAACCTTGGTAAGTTTTTCTTCGTTTAACATATATATTATGTTTTTCCCGGAAATGGATTATAGATCAAAACAGATCGACGAAAATATGCATGATTTGTATAAAAATATAAATCATTCGTTGATCGGCGCATAAAGTTAGTATGCAATCTCTTTTGAATTTTACGATTCGATTACATACATATGGTTAAGAACTATTCTAAGTCGTTTGTTCTAATTGTACACAAGCGTAGACCAAAGTAGCTACATTCGGCTAATTTATAGGTAGTCATATTGTATTAGCCACTAATCCCTGACTACCTCTGGAAATACAAATATGTAGATAGGTCAATAATATAATGAGAACCTTAATATTATAATTTAATGACATCATTATTTGCAATCCCAATTATAATATCTAAATTCAGCAAAATAGGAAAGAGCCACCCCAACTTGTGTCCGGGCTATTTACAAATAAGACAAAAAGAAAAAAATTGTGTTAATCCTGGCATACGAAATAAACGATCATATCCTATCTCATATTCTGCTCAACGACTCTGAAAACTTTGATTCAGACTATAAGTATAAAAAAATTTAAAGCATGCATTTTTAATAGACAAGTGTAGAAAGATGTTAATTTTTATAAAATCAGTAACTTAAGTCCCACTATTACACTAAAAGTAATATGTTATGGCTGTGAATCTTGAGTTGGCAAAAAGGAATCTGATATTCACTCGCACTTATTGAGTGATTGCTATCGAAATTTAAAGATCGATTATTATGCAATATAAACGCAAAAATCTATTTCCTGCATTCGCATGTTGACAGATTTTGAAAAAAAAACTTAGTGATTTTAGTGAGGAAAAGGATGAAAGATTTCATCAGAATCTACGGACAATGGAAGAGCGTTATCGAGGGCGGCGGAACTAACATTTGATACCGACTACTGTTGCAGTTTTCAAAAATTCCTACCTAAAGTCGTTCAGTCAAGAAAATCATATAAAAGATCATTTGCTAGTGTTCAGCAGAAATATTAGTAAAATAAAAATGAATTCTCAGTATTTTTTTAACTTATATTTTCTTGAGTGAAGCTCTAAAATAATATCTCGATGTTTTGTCCTAGTCACAGCCATAGAAATACCCATTAACCGAAAAAAACCTGAAAGAAACAATAATTGTGTTGACCAGTGTAATTAATTCGAAGGCTGGTAGGGAGTTCAAAAGTAGTAAATTTAGGAATTTTGACTTTTCTATATACTAAATTCTAATTTTGTATTCCTTTTGTCATTATCATTGCCTAGATTATTAACATTATCAATAGGGATTGATTACATATTACTGCTTGGAAACAGAGTTGTGCTAAGTAGAGGAATTGTAGGTATTCTGAACTACCTGAGAGGTGTTGTTAAGAAGACACCCTGAAAATAATGACTGCAACTAACGATGGAAGATCCAAAGCTCCAAAAGTTTATTGCTGATACGAGGGTGATTTGATAAATCAGTAACTTTTTGAATAAAATATACATTTTTCAGCAAATAAGTGTTCCATTTCTCAGCATTGCTTTGGCAGGCCAATGAAAGCATTTCAAACCAAAGCAATGAATGGAAAAAATGATTTACGTTTACTGATTAAAATTTCTTATGTTAAAAAATTATCACCGAATCCAAAAAAAGACTTCATAAATATATGGGGACTCTGCACTTGTTAAGAAATGGTTTACTGAGTTCCGTTGTAGTTGTATCAGTACAAATGACGCTGAACGTTCAGGTCGCTCAAAAGAGGTCGTCCCGTCATTCCCTTATCGTGGACGAAACAAGAATCCACCATGTCACGCCAAGATGGCTCTGTTAACCACCAAGGTCATGGTCACAGTGTTTTAGGATATACGAATTGTCATTCTACTTTACACATCTATTACCCTTAAAATGGTGAAAACATCACCAACGAATATTAATCAGTGCTTTTGGACAGATTCAATATTGATTTGAAACAGAAGCGACTGAATTTGGAGAAGAAAAGTGTTACTTCATCAAAATACGGGTGCACACGTGTGTATTCGCCATGGAAAAAATTCACAAATTGGGCTACAAACTGCTACCGCGTCCAGTGTATTATTCAGATTTAGCTACCTGCGACATTTCTTTGTTTGCAATGCTGAATAACTGGCTGGGTGGTAAGAGATGCAGGTACAATGAATCACAGAAGCAAACGCCTATTTTGAGTGCCTCCAAAAAAAAACTATTATTTGGAAGGAATACAAAAATTGAAAAAGCGCTGGACTAAATGTATAGAGCTAAAAAGAGGTTGTGTTGAGAAATAAAACGCTTATTTGCTGGAAACAAAATATTTTTTTCAAAAAGTCACTAACTTGTCAAGCCACTTTTGTATGTTTATAAATATAAAGCACCTTTCTCATTGTTGAATTTTCCTCAGGAGTAAAATATATTCTCCCGGTGTGTATACAAATTTTCGCTCCAATGAAAAATCAATATTACAACCTAATTTCCTAATTTCAAACCAAAACAATTTCTGAACGACTCCCAAGCCAAAATATTTGCAATGGAATTTTTTTCCAAACTAAATTACCACGCATTTCAAGCCAGTTAATTTTTTCAATGAGCAAAGACAAACCAAAAAAACGGAAGAAAGGGCAACAAAAAAAAACGAAATAAAACAAATTCTTCAAAACGAATGAAATTTCAATGTTTTCCTATTTCATTTATTTTCGATTTTCACGCTTCAGCTGAGCGCACAAAACAACAACAACCACAACAACAACAACAACAACAACAACAACAACAACAACAACAACAACAACAACAACAACAACAACAACAACAAAAACAATAGCAATAACATACGCATTCGCACCACAAATATTCAAGCCAACGATAATGCTGAAAAGCTTTCAACAACTTTAAGCCGTCAGGAATTTATAGAAAAATCTGTTATACTTATTGCACGCGCATACATATATATGTATATATATATATGTATATAGAAAGTCTGTACTGAATAGCTACACCGGCATGTAAAAATTGTAGCTCGGAACCAATGTACTTTATTTTGAGTTTCTTTTTTTTTAGATAAATTTTTTGAGTACTCAGAGATTTCCGAGTACTCAGAGACGATATTTATATTTTATTATATTTTGAATAATGCGATAAGCATTTTTATGAATTTTTGAGAATCAGTAATTCTTCATCCATTAGTGAACTAGTATTTTCCTAATATTACGCTGATGCGTTGTCAGACAATTGACTTTTTTTTGTCATCAGTATGTCGAAAATACTAGTCTCCTAATATTGGAAAGTAATTTTTCATGAACTAGTTGTTCTAAAGTTACATACCAGTAGCATTTTAATACACAACGAGCATCTTTTCTTACAGGGTATGTACTATGGTATATTTGTGCAAAGAATTAAAGTTAAAAACTAAATAAAAATAAAACTGATTACAACACAAATCCTATGAGATGAATTCAATCAATTTCAATTTCACTGCTATTCAACTGAGCAGCGGCAAGAGAGCACTGATAAATGAAAAGTAACAAATACTTGGCAAAGTGTAGAAAAATTAATGACTATCAAGGAGTACCACGCAACACAACATACATAGCAGGCACGAAAATCCGTAGCTACCACAATAATATAGCTGGCATTGAAGCAATTGGCGCAAATGAGACAAAAAAAAATTATATCAAAAAAATAAACCAACACTTTCCTTAGCTTCCGTTTTTTTTTCTCTCGCTACTTGCTGGGATGTAAGACGCCTCAGCTAGTAAACATTGCTAAGAGAAATAATACAAACGTAAATAGAAATGTTACACATACCAGCTACTCAGCTAAAGCAAACGATTCGAAACGAATTGCAACAGACAATTTAATTAATTGTGTGCATGTTGTAAGCATACGCATATACATTTACGAGTACAGACATGAAAAACATACCTACTTTCCTTTACTTACGATTTTGTCTCGTTTTTTCTACCATTTGTTCCATGCCGCTGCGTATATACATAGCTATAACAGTGGCTGAGTTGTAGGCAGGAATATGTTTTCCACAGCAATGTACGCTCTGTGACTTAAAGGAATTTACTGCGACTCTATTTTGCCTCAAATTTCTTTGCACTCAAACAATTTGGATTTCATTTCATTGCTCATGG
The DNA here is from genome assembly GCA_030068015.2 of Neoceratitis asiatica. NCBI lineage: Eukaryota > Metazoa > Arthropoda > Insecta > Diptera > Tephritidae > Neoceratitis > Neoceratitis asiatica. Next base: position 44,563,680 of record CM061524.1, on the reverse strand, counting down.
TATGCCATTGAAATTATTAAGACGATACAAAGTACTTAAACGAAATTTGACTTAACTGCGCAGACTTAAAGTAGAATTACTGAATATTTGTAAATAAAAATTTAAAAGCTTACTGAAGGGAACTTAAGGAAGATTATGTTAGTGAAGATCTAGAGCGACTTCTTCTTCTTCTTCTTCTTCTTCTTCTTCTTTGGCGTAGGCACCGCTTACGCGATCATAGCATCGTCAACAATAGCACGCCATTCGCTTCTTCTCTTTGCTATTTGGCGGGAGTGGAGGTCTTCCTCTTCCTCTGCTTCCGTCAGCGGGTACTCCATCTAATATTTTCAAAGCTGGAACGCTTTCATCCATTCGGGCGACATGACCTAGCCATGGTAGCCGCTGTCTTTTGATTCGCTGAACTATGTCAATGTCGTCGTATAGCTCGTACAGTTCATCATTCCATCGTCTGAGGTATTAGCCGTTGCCAACGCGCAGATAACCATAAATCTGTCGCAAATTTTTTTTCTCGAAAACTCCTAAAGCCGACTAATCGGACGTAGACATAGTCCAGCCTTCTGCACCATATGTCCGTACGAGAATGATGAGCGACTTGTAGAGTTTGGTTTTGGTTCGTCGAGAGAGGCCTTTACATTTCAATTGCCTACTCAGTTCAAAGTAGCACCTGTTGGCAAGAGTGATTCTGCGTTGGATTTCAAGGCTGGCATTGTTGGTGTTGTTAATGCTGGTTCCCATATATACGAAATTATCTACGACTTCGAAGTTATGATTAACAACAGTGACATGGGAGCCAAGTAGCGAGTGCGATGACTGTTTATTTGATGACAGGGGATATCGCGTCTTGCTCGCTCGTTCACTACCAGATCCATTCGCTTCGCTTCTTTGTTTAATCTGGAGAACGCAGAACTTACGTTGCGGTTGCTATGACCAATTATATCAATATCATCGGCATAAGCCAACGCTTGTACACTTATATAGAAGATTGTACCTGGTCTATTTAGTTCTGCAGTTCGTATTATTTTCTCCAGCATCAAATTGAAGAGATCATGCGATGAAGAGTCTCCTTGTTTGAAACCTCGTTTGGTATCGAACGGCTCGGAGAGGTCCTTCCCAATTCTGACTGCGCTTCTGGTATTATCCACGATCAGTTCACATATCCGTATGAGTTTTGTGGGGATATCAAATTCAGACATAGCGGCGTAGAGGCAGTTCCTTATCTACAGCGATGTAATTCTGTTCAATTCACTACCAATGATTTTTATACCTTTCATTTACCTGAAAAGATATATTAACTTTGGTCCGAAGTATGTCAATATCAGAACGAGAAGAGATAAACCCACCGAAGGAGCAAAGAAATCAGCCATACACTCGCATAACAAGCAACAGAACGTTGAAGGACCTTAACCTCCATTACAGCTCAAAACGGATCGTTAACGTGAAGGATGATCTTGGGCAATGGCGGTCATCGCATCAATGGCCTTAGACCTCCACCAGCTGACAGTTCTGAGGGAGCATTGCACCTGGAGTGAGACACAAATGACGGGTACACCCTATACACAACAACACCATAATACTTCCATGGAGCATAGAAAAAGGGCAATAGTATGCTTTAAGTTCATACCTTCCTTGTGCAATAGCTATCTAGGCAGTTATCTTACGACACATGCTTTCAGATCATCTGGACATCGTTTTGACGCAGTCACTGACCTATATAGCTCAGAGTTTTGTTGAATAGCCTTTTTTGACAGATCACGCGTGAATCGGGTCAAGTTGTCATGTCATTTTTGTTCAGTATTATTTGGCATTTAATCATAGAAAGCCTTACGCCTGAACAACGTTTACAAATCATTCAACTTTATTGCGAAAATTCACGATCGGTTCATATTTCTTCAAAATGATGCCGGTGAAAACGTAACCGTCAATGGCGACCCTTATCGCGCCATTATAACCGACTAATTGATGCCTGAAATTAAAGCTCGTAATCTCCGCGACATTTGGTTTCAACAAGACGACGCCACTTCCGTTGGACTTTTTCCTGTGGGAATATGTAAAACCTAAAGTATAAGCGGATAATCCCGATTCGATTCAGGCCTTCAAGTAAAACATCACGCGTGTCATTCGCTTTACTTTAGTTAGTTACTTGTCGAAATGCTCGAACGAGTCATCGAAAATTGGACTCAACGGAATGACGATGGATCTGAAACGTAGCCGCAGCCAATTTTTGAAAGAGATAATCTTCAAAAAATAAATGTCAAAGAATGTTCTCTCGGATGATATTAAACATTCCCAATTAAATTTGAATTTTTTGTGTTTTTCTTTAAAAACGTAGGGAACGTCGAAATGGATCACCCGCTGGAAGTCAGTCAACATCATATTTCTACTAAGAAAGAAATTAGGACAAAGGCAAACCGATAGCCCATCTGATTTTTAAAGGGAAAATCACTTTCAAACATTTATGAATATTCCGTTTATCTAAGTGTAAGGAATTTAGCACTGGTCTAATTTTTAATATAGCGTTATACACGTCTCTTAATTCTTAGTACTTTTGCAAGTTTTAACCGTCCAACTACAAGCTTCTACCACTTTACAATATTGCAAAATGATTTTCCGCTTCTGTTAATAGGAAAATTGCAGTGAACTCGAAATTTCAAATGTGTGGAAAAGTGGCCGCTTCTTGAGGATGCGAATAAACTTTTCTGTATTTATAGCATTCAATATATGTGCACACAACAATATATTTCACCTACATGTACATATGTACATACAAAAAAAAATCCCACTTCAGCAATGTTTCGTCAAGCATAGTTTACTAACAATTTAACCGACAAGCATCTGCCTCAATTCAACAACTAAATATTACCAACATTGTAACGCTTCGCTTGCACTTGTAGCCCCCGTCCTCCACACCGATTTCTCCACCGACCGCAGTCAAGTTGAGTAGTTCAAGTTTGTACGCATAGTCGAGCGCCAGCTGAGACGTGAGTCAATTGAATTCCATTTGCAATACATCCATCCATAGCATATACAAATATACACATATACATATGCATAAATACACGTATACGGTGTGGTGTGGGTGGAAGTACTTTGGCTGTTGTTGTTATTGTAAGCTTACTCGCATCTATTTTCATTAATTTCTTCAAATAACGTTAGATTTTTCTACTATTGCTCCTTCTAAGTGGTCATTGCCCGCATATTCGCGCTCTGTATTACAATTTAAGTGATGAAGGGTGGGGAAGGCTGCTGCTGGAAGATGAAGTTATGTTAAATATTTGTTGTGTACATTGGCATTACTTAATTAAAATGAACGCCCGAGGTCAATACGTGCCCACAATGAGTTGTTGCAGTTTATATGGTATGAGTATTTGTACTCTATTGTATGTTTATGTGTGCGTGTTCGAGCAGCTGAGTAATTGCGGTTAGAGTACCAGCAGAAGTATCAGGATTCCTCTAACCCTTTTTAGAAATCAAAGAAAGCAGTAAATCAAAATGATTACTTTAATTTTTTTTTTTTTTGCATCGAAGGAGGAAAAAGGGATTTTTTCTGCGCTGAGCCTTTATTAGAATTGAATTTACTTAAAGAATTTGCTATAAGTAAAGAAATTTGCTATAAAGTTAAAGTAAGCAAAGTGAACTACATAACAAAGCAATTAAATTAGTGAGAAAAATATAAATTCGAGCGAGATCGAAGAATGATACTCCAACGATTTATATATATAAAATTGGTGATTTCATAGCCGCTAAAGAGATTTTCGGCTAAACTCCTTCTCCAATTTATGGTGTGCGTCTTTATTTGCTCCAACAAATCGAAGAACCTACAGTTTATGTTAAGCCGGCTCCGAACAGCTGATGGATGTTTATGAGAATATTTTTATTTTATTTCAGAAATACTCGCATACAGGGCTTCATAACCCCTGCCGATGGACAAGCGCATTTAGAATTTTTTTCCTATAATTTTGGACGTTGTTTAAACTGCTATTATTCGATTACAGTGGTCGACCGCTTTAATTGTAACGAAAATAGTAATAGCAGACAGGGAAGTCACTCAATCGAAGTGATTTGCCAATTCTCCCCATCTCTTCGAATGCAACGTGCTCCCGAATTCTACCAAAACCTGTGTACTTAACCTACAGAGCCTCAGGATAGATTTTGATGTTGATGCGGAACAAAGACCTGACAGAATCTTTAGAATTAACTGAAGTAGGTACCAGCTACATATATGTACAAGTACATAAAAGGAGGAATAGCTGATAAGCATTGCTCTGGACTATGGAGAGATCGCTGCTATGAAAGAATGGTAAGAGGCAATATCAAGGCCTTAACCACACCGACGATAGATAGAACACAGTTAGATGAACTGAATAAATAGATTTTACATGTACAAGGTTCATACCAGATATAAACGAAGCCAAATGGTTTAGTGTCCACAAAAATAGTTTAAACAAAGCTGATTTCGATCGGCCCTTTTCAAGATTTTGGTGAAGCAGAGCAGATGCGAGAATCAGCTTTTTTATAAATCAATCTAAAAGGAAAAAAGTTCTAAAATCGTGCGAGATGTGTTCAAAAAATAGCGAGAGGATTTGTAAATTTCGATATCGTTGGAGAGTCCGATTGTCTAACATTTGTATACCTTTTCTGTATATGAAATAGTCCATTAATTTTGGTTCGAAGCCGGTAGATGGTTGATAGCCTCATTAAAATATATACCAATCGATACAGAATGACGAACTTATTTGATTCATCCATTCTTCTTTCCGTCCGTTCATGAAAGGTAAAAAGGTTCTCTATTGCGAAGATAGCACTTCTAACTTGTTTTCATTAAGTTAGTGTATATGCACCTGAAGTTTTATAAAACTTTGAGTTATTTTCATTGCTGGCTTTGTTTACGGTAACTGGGTCTATTATAAAGGGTAAACCATTTCGAGGCTCCCCACTTTAAAAAAACAACAGAAAATTCTAATTTAATGGGGAATGTTTATTATCAACCGAAAGAACATTATTTGGCATTTATTTTTTTAAGATTATTTCTTTCAAATATTGGCCGCGGCTACGTCTCAAATAGTCTATCCGTTGAGTCCAATTTTCGATGACTCCTTCGAGAATTTGGACGGATAACTGGTGAATTATATGGGTGGGATTGTCCGCATATACTCTGGATTTTATATATCTAACGGTGTGATATCACACGATAGTCGGTTATCACCACACCAAACCGTTGTTTTTTCTAGGTGAAATAACATTCGTCCCGAATTCGACAATTTTGCTTGTCTGCATACCCATTGACACAGAAATGGGCCTCATCACTGAATAAAATCTTTCTCGAAAACGTTGGAACTTTTCAAGAGCCCATAGAGCGAAGCGATTTTACTTGGAAAGGTCGAGCGCCTTCAGTTCTTGCACAAGCTCTATTTTGTACGCTTTCAATTAAAGACCTCGACGTAATATTTTGACAATAAGTTGGGCAAAGCGCGCGAAACACATTCATTGCAGAATGTGAATTTTCGTAATAAAGTTGAATGATTTGTAAACGTTGTTCAGACGTAAGTCTTTCCATGATGAAATGCCAAACAATACTGAACTAAAATAACATAACATAACACGACTCACGCGTGATCTGTCAAAAAAGACTATTGAAGAAAGTACCTCTACTTGGATCACCCTGTATATCAAAAACAATTTGCAATATGTCAAACTTAACATATCTTTATTTTAATATTAATAAAAGGGTTGACAAATTAAATCCTTAAATATTGAGATTTTGGCAAACAAAAATGTATCATTTTACCCATAGAGCATTGTGTACTGTACTTATATATGCAGAGAGAAATCTTGGTATAAATTTCTTCAAAAATTAAGCCGGCCATAATGATACAGTCAATGGCGAACGCTTTAAAGTGGTCTATTTTGTGGGGTTATGTGAAGTTCCTTGTCTACGCAGATAAATCTGAGACAATTGACGTCTTGGAAGATATTATTGACATACGGCAACATTTTCTATAAAAAGTGTTCGGAAATTGGACATCTCGGCTGGAAATTTTTAAGAACAAAATAGCAAAACCTTGTCTATATAATAAAGCTAAATTCTTATCCAAAATATTAAACTGTATCCGTTTTATTTCTTCTTTAAAACCATATGCCTAAAAAACATCCTTCATAAAGAAACAATCACTTCAAGCTGTTGAAATCTTATGAAATAAATTAGTTATGCACAAACCCAAGTGACCAAAAAAATTTCCCACCACACCGAGACCCTCACCTTTTGTTAATTTTCGTGCAACCACATTTCGTTCACCGCAAGCATAACCAAACACAATAAATAAACAGCGTATGTATGAATATATGTATATATATTTGCATTTATTATACAATAACTTTTCGATTGCCTGTTAAAACGCCATAAATCTTAATGACCCACTCATAAATAAAGTTATTATTAAATATTAACGTTAATTGCTGGAAAAGCAGAAACAAAAAGTTATTGACCAAACAACCAAACAACATTAAATTATTATTGTATCATTTTCAACTCGAAACAAGAACAAGAAAAAAAAAAGGAACCAAAACGAAAATGCAAACCAAAGAAAATCAAGAATTAAAGAATGAAAATATAAAAATAAATCAGAATGGTCAATGAACTGTACTCAAGCAGCACAGAAATATATAATATAACCAAAAAACTTTTCTACTTTATGCCTTTCTGCCGCGCTGACCTAGACGGACAAATCGTAAAGTATGAGGCGCTCACTCTCAAACTGAACAGGCTCAGCTATGCACGACCCACATATACTCCCTCGCAATTATTACTCTGACGCTAAGTTCGTAAACGCATACATTGTAACACGAGAACGAAGTATTTCGCTTGCCACATAAATTCTGCCATATTTAGCCTAAAAGTGTGCTCAATGAACAGAGTGTGATGCGATAGTCGGCCCATAAGCTTTGCGCGCTTTCGCATACACTTTCAGACACACATGCATATATTTACGTATATATACATAAATACAATGTTTTTGCTATAATATTGTATATATTTCCTCCAATGTGTTCTGTGTGATTGTATAGGCGTTAGCGTCGGCGTCGCGACCATCGTCTGGCTGGGTGTGAAAGGAAACTAAATCTTCTTAATGGCATACAATACTAATGGCTCACTTAAGTAACTGGCTGACTGACTGACTGCCTGAGAGTATGTTCGATTTTTTCTCCCATTTTTTCACATTTTATTTGAGACTTTGTTTTAATGTTGATTCCCTCATACAGAAAATCAATGCGGGCAAATTTTTAGATAAAAAGTAATGTGTTTTAAATGTGTATATGTATATTAGAGCTCGAGATATTCGGATATTGATAACTACGAGCAGCTCGATGCTCGATTGATACTCACTCATTGCTCAACTACTCAGCAGAACAAAAAAAAGTAAAAAAAAAATTTTTTTGTCAAAGTCTCTTTAGCGTTTCAATGATTTTTATAATTTGCATAAATAAATTCAAAATAATTAAAAAAAAAAGTTTTGAGAAAGAGTCAAAACATTTGTCAAAATACTCGAAATGCTCGTGCTCGGCTCGAAAAATTTTCGGGTAATGAGCAATGAGCAGGTATGCGAGTGCTCGTTGCTCAAATGCTCGTAATACTCGAAAATTTTGAGTAAAATCTAGAGCTCTAAACTTTTACTATAAGTAAATAGACTAAATCAGATTTTCAATAATTTTTAATTATTGTTTAAAAAAAAGAGCAAGAATTGAAATAATTTCAGAAATATAAAGAAATTTAAAATATTTTAAATTTGTATTAAATTAGTGCAATGAAGAGTTGTTTGCTAATAATAAATTGGATATTTCAGCAACTAATTGGATATTAAGGGGAGATGGTGGTCTAGAGATCGTAAATTTCAGGCATTTAAAATATTTTTTTATGTGATAATAATAAACAACAATATTTAAATCTTATAGGTATATTTTGCAAACTATACTGAATACAAAAACATTTAGATAATTAAAAAACAATAATACTAATTATTTAAAATTGATCCTAAAGTTGACCTTCTCAAAGGATTGGATTTGGAAATCTTGGCTCTTGTATTTATCTGAAACACAAAAACCAAGAAGATTATTAATTTATACAGGTTTAGCTTTATCCCGGACCAAGATTAAAAAAAAATTCTGAAAAAATTCTAAATTTTTTTATTTCGATGACCGAAACAGGCTTATTTTTTGCCAGTTTTTGAGCTAAAATATTAAGAAGTTATCAAGCTAATAAAAAAATTTATACTACCGGATATAGCTACTAGTGTCATGAATAACATATTCAAATTTTAGAATATTTTGATAAATATTTTTTTAGATTTTACTTGCGGAGTGCAGAAGAAAGCTGTTCTGAGAAAAACGAGTTTAAAGCTTGAAATGTATGAGGCCGCTACCTGCTCAAAGACCTGTAGAACCGAAAATACTGTATATATCAATATAAAATTTTAACAGTATATTCATAAAAGACTATACTTTCGAAATATTAAAAAAAATCGATTTTTCTAGAAATTGTAGACCACCATCACCCCTTAAGTCTAGAGGCCCAAATTTCACATACACACATACACAAAATTAATTTTAAAACTATAAAGGTCAATTTTCGCACTAATTTTTTAACTTTGTCGAATTTTACAAAAATATTAAAAATTTCAAATTTTCATTTCTTGTTGGCTCATGCGATAGAGAGATATTTAAAGAATATTTGAGATATTGTGGTTACTGCATCGAAAAAAGACAGTTTCGAGAAAAACACGTTTAGAGTTCCGCGTAAAGATCGAGCTGATATGGATACCGCGTCAGAAAAATACCTGTATCTCCGAAAATGATTTGAATTTTGAAAAATCCTCTTACAGACATATTTTTTAATAGTTAAACTTTAAAAATATGCAATGAAAGAAAATCGAAATTTTCCAAAATTCTAGACTAGAACACCCCCTTAAAGCATCCACTTGTTAAGTCAGAATATTTTTGTTCAATCACTGCCATAAAGAGTCGGATGATGAGATGTGGTGATCTCCGAAACAGCTGTCACTTATCTTTTTTAGTGTAAAAAAAAACTCTTAAATATAAAAATAATCTTTACTCAATTGTAACAAAAATTGTTGTACAGGCCGAAAAAACAATGAAATAATTTTTATTATTTTTAAAAGGTATGTTTTCGAACAGGCTTACAATTTGATGGTCACATACATTTTTTTCTTACTATTTTTACATTAAAAAAAATTATTTCATAAAAAAAATTTTACTCAAAAATAGCACAAACATACTTATAGTTTATGTTATTTTTAGGGAATTTTTTCCGTAATAAATATTAAATTTTTTTTTTTAAATTGAACCACAATGCTTAAAGATATTCACGCATATACGTACTTTACACAGTAATCACCATAATATTTATATTTTTTCACACTAATGGTGTTCCACATTTGAGCAAACAAAAATTTACTGGCGACAATATGAGCCTTTTAAATTATAGGCTCAAAATTTAAGTCGGCAAATTCCTAAAAAATAATGAAAGGAGCAGGGGAGGTTATACTTCTAAGTAAGTAGATACAGTAGCAGGGCTTTACTAAATTCCCACTATTGCGCTCCACGTCTCACACTCCGGAAGCGACAGAAATCCTTGTGCTGGCCTTGAATCATGACTTAAATAGAGGGGAGCTTCAGGGGAGACACTGCTACATATTCGGTTGAAGGGTTCGCTGAAGTCTAACTCTAACGTCTGTTCAACAGAGGGGCGATAGCATGAAGGTGAGGGTCTTGAAACAAGTGATTCGCTAACATATAACAGGTCAGTTGAAGTTCTCGACCTACCATAGTAAAACACATTTTTTGACTAAATTAATTTTTTTATTCAACATAGTTCCATCAAGGGTTATACGCTGATTATAGCGACCCCCCAACTTTTTTACCGTTACCGTTTTTGTAGTACGATTTGTCCTTTTCTTCAATATTTGCCTCAGTTTCGGCAATCACATATTCATTCGACGAAAATTTCTCTCTGCGAGCATTCTTTCGAGGTCTAGTAGCAACAAATAGTCGCTGTAGGCCAGATCTGGAGAATTCGGTGGCTTCGAAAGCAATTTGAAGCTCAATTCATGGATTTTTTCCATCCATTTCACTGACTTTTGAAACGGTGCAATATCTTGGTGAAATAGCAATTTATTTTTCTTCACATGCGGCCGTTTTTCGGCGAGTCAATAATGCTATGTAATATTTGTTGTTGTTGGTTGTTCCTTTTTCAAGGTAAACAATGAAAATTATTCAGTCAGCCATAACGACGACTGTTGCGTTTTTCCACGCTTTGGAGCGGGTTTATCATATGCAGTCTACTCATAGTAAAAACTCGTGTTTATTGCGCTTGAACATTTCCAAACACTGTTCCGAATCATCAACTCATTTTTGTCAAAAGTGAGCTCTCGTGGTACGCACTTTGTAAAGAGCTTTCCTATACCAAAATATTCGTGAACGATATGACGCGTACGCGTTAAGTTGATATCCTTAGAGTACCTCCTATTTCATTCAATTTCAATTTTCGGCCATTCAAAATCATTTTGTGGATTTTTTAATGCTTTCGTCGGTAACAATCTCTTTTGGGTATCCATTGCGTCTAAACTTAGCATAAAAATGCTTGATGGTTAATTTTCCTAAGGCAGTGTCCAGAAACTCGTCATCAAGTCAATTTTTAGCTTCAACTATATTTTTCCCTTAAAAAAAGCTATATTTTATCAACACGAAATTTTTTTTCACAACAACAAAACTAGCTTTACTGTTAATTTACAAACTAATGATCCGGCAGCTGTCAAATTTATATATGGAATTAATTCTAATAGCGCCATCTATGTGGCCGGCCGGGGATTTGACCTGCTAGAAATGTGCCCAAAATCTAAACCTACTAGTGTAGCGGAGAATTGAAAAACAGCGGTTACGTTGGTTAAATCATGTCGTCCATACGGGCGACAACATTCCGGTTTTGATAGTTTTCGTCGTAGTACACACCAGTGGAAGCATAGGAAGAGGAAGACGTCTACACCATTCAAATATCAAGTGGAGAAGGATTTGACTGCATTAGAGCGGCTCGATATTCCGGAAGAAAACTTCCAATTTTGTGGCTTTTAAAGTCATTCACTAATGTTCGTTCACATAAAGGTGCCGCCACACAGCTGGTTGATGTCCTCGCAAAAAGGGTAAGTGAGGGTAACATATCCGTCATTCAGGATATGTTATGGCCAGGATTAGAACAGGAGAATATATCTATTTGTAATTTTTATTTCGTGGGAGTCCATTTCTTTGTTGGATTTGTAATGGAAGAAAACCTCATTCGCCGAATACTATCGTTTACCACGGTGGACGAACATTTCGCCATAATTCGCACCGAAGTGCGATTCTTTAACCAATCGCTGATTGGCGCAAACGCCCAGACGAATGAGATACATTCTGCCAGCGCTACCAACGACTTCATTGTTGGCTACTTTAGAACCATGGTATCAAATACTACGACCGAAAAGTTCAGCCCCCACGATGAGAACTCTATAAATGGTACACGAGAACTGTGGGACAGCATTTCAAGTTCCTTCAGCCTGCTTAATTGCAGTGAAAGTAAAACACCGGGAGATTGGCAACCCGAACCCACAACTGATGAGAATGATATGACTGTTTCATCACCACACTATGATGATGTTCGAATAGCGGTAGACCCATTGAAGAATAACCACTCGGTCAGAGCGGACGGCTTATCGGCTAAGCTATCAAAGTATGGCACCAATAGTCAAAGGTCGATAGATCTTCCACAAAATCATTTGCTCGATAACTCTTAAAGCCGACTAATGGGATGCTGTCATCGTTCGCGTTTTTGTATCATACAATACGACGAAATTGATGAGCGACAATTTCCAACAAAGTGCAAGCCAAGGAAGTTGGAACTTTTCCTGAGCAAAAATCAAATTTTCTAGCCATTCAAGTTATTTTTGTGTGTTATAAATCTGTGAAAAAGGGAAAATGTATTAACTAGATCTTATAGCAAATCCTTTTTAGAACTTAAATTCTCATTTGTTTTCATTAAAAAGTATAAATTATTTAAGAAATTACTGCCTAAATCACCATCAACAGAATTTCTCTTTCAAAGAGTTCAAGAAACGCGTTGATATGGATTATAATAAATGAATCCGGAAGCTACAAGCATTAACAGTGGTTATTTAATGCTGCCACCTTTCCAATTTAATTATTTTTAATTTATTTAAAAAAGATATAAAATTTAAAAGGTAAATCGCTAGCAGCTTTTCCGGCATCATATACTCCATGTGTAATAAAAATTACTGTAAACACATACACACACATACGCCAACACATATATCCGTTTAATGTTATTGCACCTCACATCGGAGTCTGCTAAGCGCTCTTGGATGCCTTTAACCACAAACAAACAAACTCATCTTCATATAGCTGCCACCCTCAGCAATTTGCCGGCAATGCGGAAGCGAATCAACAAACTGCAACGTTATAAATCTTAAAATTCAATTTACCAAACATTTTAAAACACACACGAACGCCTACGCCAACAATATGTATAACCACAGGAAAGCAAACAGACTTACTCGTGCAAATACTTAATACGTTTGTATGTATGTATGTAACATATTTAAGTTGATAAATATAACCCCGCAAGAAATATTTCGCGAATATCGAGGAGCGAGACTTTTTTCGAGCTTGAGTTTTATTAGTTGAAATTAAAATTTTTTTTTTTTTTTTTTTTTTTGTTAAATAAGTTTGGATATTTCATTTCTCAGATGGTTAGTAATGAAAGACCTTAAAAAGCATATAGAACTTAATACAAGATATTCCAGCGGGGAGCATCACAACGTTGTAGATATATATGTATTTATATCGACATATGAATGTCTCAATAGCACACGCTCGAATGACATCACATACATCATCTCCTGCGGTAGGGTAAAGTCTTACTGTTCAGCCCCAATTTGCCAAGTGCAAAAGCACAATTGACAGAGTGGAGACTGCTGAACAAGAAAAAAGAAGAAAATTCAACATAAAAACAAGGAAAATGAAATATAACAATTGCTTTTGTGTTAGTATTTGTATACCCCGCACGTCATTTGAAGGCTTGTTAAAAGGAAAAATACTAACTGGAAACCTGACGATAATAATCTCCATGAGCGAAACACTAGAAATAAAGCTAGAGTGACTAAAACTAAGTCTTCTAAAATTGGCAAATTCTTACCCTTATGCTTAGGAGACTATCAACTATTCAAATCTGCTATTATGGAATATTTCCTATCTTGTTGCAATCTGGGTCAGACCTATCGGTATAAGGACTTGCTTTGGTGAATACTGTTTTCATCGGCCTGGCGAACATATACACTATGTAGGTGGCAAGAGACCAAAAGGTTTCTCAATTCGAAGCCTAGTAAAAGGAATCCCAATGAAAGAATCTGTGACGATTGGGCCAAACAACAAATGGTCCCAAAGCGTCTATTATTTCTACAAGTAGAGTCAGCGTACTTCAATAGTAAATTAGGCAATACATGAAGTAGCCTCATTTTGAACCAGTCAGAATGTATTAGCTTAGTTTAGGCATATGTTGAGCATATAAGATAGGCCATATATCCACAAATTTTCACTATAAATAATCATATATATTATTCAAACAATTCACCATATCAAAGGTATATATTTAAACAGTATTCTGAGCAATTTTTTTTTCAAAGATTCCGAAAACTCAACCATTGGTACCTCATCTCCCTTGACGTCGCAAAAGAAAATGCTCTCGCCGTGGACAGCATATCTCATTATTGGTTCATCTAAAATCAAAAAACTCAAAAATATTTCATTAGTATATGGGTAAATCTCATTATTGGACGAAGGAGAAAACAAAAAATTAAAATTTGAAAAAGTTTTAAAACATAGATTTTTTTAAATTTCAAACCCACCTAACCCCTTAAAAGAAACATCTAGAGCTTCATCAGTTTCTACGTGAGATGACGCTTTCATGAGATACATCCCTAGTTTCAGTACTTTCTTTACCTTCTCTCTCGTTACTGTTCAAAACTTCAATAATTTATTCATCAGGTAATATTAGAAGTCCAGATTTTTCACTATCACAGTTCACCTACTCTTTAATATTCTCTTCAACGCACCCTTCATAGGGCGGGGAAAAACTTGTCGTAACATTACTCCTTGCGACATCAAAACATTTTTAAATTGACAATTTTAACGACACAATTAGTTCAATAAAGCACACCGAATTCATAATAGAAGAGTTGTTGGGCCAAAACGGGAGCTACGACCTCCAATGGTGTACTGGTTTTAAACAAGTGGCGTGAGATCCTTAGAAGAAGAAGTACCGCATTAAACCTGAGTATTGTACATTATCTACTTGGTTAGCATGTCCCATTGGGATTAACTCAAAAAAAAGACTATCAAAATTATTCTTGGTGAAGGACATGGCAATATAAAAAATTATAATAGAACTCGGTGTAAACATGCAATGCAACCGAGGAACGGACAACTTCTAATAGATGAATGTCATCTACCTCTTCCCAAATAGGGAGGATTGGCAAGATTATCAGTAATTGTCTAGATAATTGCTATTACTGATGAGTATAAATGTGATAAGCAGCGTTATTCTATTACCTCACCAATAAAGAAGATACCTTCAACCTCAGTGAATATAATTCTGTCATCCAAGTAAAGATTGTGGGCAAACGCTTCTATAGGAAAATCTATTAAGTTTCACGCTGAGAAGCGGCAATCCCAGTGATTAGATGCGTCAACACAAAGTTTGAATTTGACAGTGTAAGGAAGCAATAAGCACACCATCAACGGGGGAGTAGTATGAATATCACTTAGGTCCCACGACACAAGGATATAGAGGTGATGAAAAGGCGAATAAACTGGCGCGTACTGACACTGATATGGAGGCTGTCACCATCGACCGCTTCAGACTTTTAAACTAAATAATCCAACACAGCTTGTGCCATTAATTGCGGAAAAACAAAACTGTTAATAGCACTGGGAACTATATCCTTTAATATGTATTGATGGCATACCCCCTCCTGAGATATCGCCTATCTATATCACAGAAAAGGACGGAGCACTGCCATACTATCTCTACGCGTTCACGACCTTCCACCCATGAGGTGTAATATATTCCGCGATGTCACTACCTCCTGCCTAACAAAAATGAGAATGCATTGAAGGAAGAAAATAATATAATTTATGAAATCGAGTTAATCGTATGGTGTGGAAAATAGTGGGTTAAGCATATTAGCCTACTCAGTGTCTTAAGTATACCCGCCCGCGGTCACCCTTTAAACCATCCAACCCGCCTGAAGCGGAAGAGAAAAACCAGCACCCTGAAGAACAATATTGAGGCAGCAGCCCACTTTACTAATGCCCTACTAATGGAAAACAAAAATGTTTATATATATTTAAAATATCTTTCAGTATCCAATGGGAAAATGCGCTTCATCGGATAAAATAGTCACGAGGCATATAAAAATATAAGCGTTCGTACCGAGGTCTCTGTGCCAAATACTGCACAAAGAATTTAATTGATTTCTTATTTAAATTCGGATGTTGTTCAGACCAGGACTCGAACTCATGGCCTTTCGCATGGTACTTTATATTTTGCGCTTTGTAACCGCTGAAGCAATTTTTGTTTGAGCTCCTCCTCCAATTTTGCGTCTTGGTGTTTATCAACAACAAGTGGAAGGACATACAGTTTATTCTAAGCCGCCTTCGAACGACCGATGGATTTCAACGAAGAGCTTTTATTTCATTATGTCAAAAATACACTCCTCGAACCCAGGCCTTCCGAATGGCACTACGCAATACTAACCACAAGGCTACCCCGGCCGCGAGTACCACGTATGGTAGCACGCATTACAAAAACTCGGCTGTTGCCTCAATCCCACTCGGCTATTCTGATCCATTTGAAGGTTCCCTAATTTTTTATTGAAAAAAAAAAACACAAAAAATTCAAATTTACTGGGGAATGTTTATTATAAATCGAAAGAATATTCTTTGGCATTTATTTTTGAAGATGGTCCATCCGCTGAGCACAATTTTCGAGCATTTCGAGTGGTAACTGGCGAATGATACACGTGATGTTTTGCTCCAAGATCTGAGTCGAAGCGGGATTGTCCGCACAGACTTTAGACTTTACATATCCCTACAGAAAAGAGTCTAACGGTGTGATATCACTCGATCTTGGTGGCCAATCCACCGGCAAAAACGTGATATCATCTATTCACCGAAGTGTTCTCTCAATAAATCCATTGATTGAATCAATGTATGAGAAGTGGCGCCGTTTTGTTGAAACCAAATGTCGCGGAGATCACGAGCTTCAATTTCAGGCATCAAATAGTCGGCTAACATGGTACGATAATGGTCGCTATTGACGGTTACGTTCTCACCGGCATCAATTTTTGAAGAAATATGGACCGATCATTCCACCGGCCTATAAACCGTACAAAGCCGTTGTTGCTTCTGGATGAAAAGGCAGCTCTTGAATCTCTTGAGGTTGCTCTTCGTCCCAAAGGCTGATATTTTGCTTGTTTACATACCCATTGCACCAGAATGGTTGAACAAAATTTGGCTCGAAATCGTCCGAACTTCTTCGAACTTTTCAAGATCCCGTAGAGCGAAGCGATGTCATTTGGGAAGGTCGAGCGGCTTCAGTTTTTGCACAGGGTGTATTTTCTACGCTTTCAATTTAAGATCTGGACATAAAATGCGGCAAGTAGTCCATACGTCAGTCCGAGCTGCTGCAAACGGCGCCGAAACGACTCTCCACAGTATTCGTGTACACTCTCAGCTTCGGCCGCTATATTTTTTTCACTGCGTACTGGACGAGGTCTATCCGATCAAATATTATCCAATAATGAATGCTGGGTCTCAAGATGGGTGATGGTGTTGCGAATAGTATGCTCAGTACGCCGATTATGTTGATCATAAGTCGAGTGAAGCGCGAAACACATTCTTTACAGAACGTGAATTTTCTTAATACAGTTGAATGATTTGTAAAAGTTGTTCAGACGTAAGTCTTTTCATGGCGAAATGCCAAACAATACTGAACAAAATTAACATGACAGCTTGATACGACTCACGCGTGACCTGTCAAAAAAGGCTATTAAAAAAAGTGTTCCACCTTATTTATTAAATAGAAGAAATTTGGGTTGACAGTTCTAATTAATTCCAATACTATGGTATATTATAAGTCAACAGACGTGGTGAATATTTCCAAAGCCCTTAAAAACTATAAAACTGTCAGAATACTTTAAATAAATGAACCCTTGAACCTTTTTCACTCTCAAATACTTAAACTAACTATCTACCGAGATATTTTGTCAAGAGAATATTCATAAGCCAAAAAGCTTAAATAAAGTTTTATTGACGGTATATCAATTCCATATAAAACAACAGTTGCTAAAAGAGAGAGGGGAACTAATGAGAGAGTACCACCTGCTAACTACACACATGCATATACGACGCAGGAAGTTAAAGTGAAGAAAGTAAAGATACCGCAATTTTCAGCGCGAAGTGAAACCCATACGTTTTGTGGACCAACAACAACAAACAACTGCACTAAATTGAAACGCCAGGCGAAGGAGTTTAAAAGCTAAATGAACATGCTGATGTACTACGCAAAGCAAAGCAAAGGCAAATGGCAAATGTGTCGGGCGGATAGTAGAAAAAAATCAAAACAACATATAACATCACAACTGTCCCGCTAAATGTGGAGCAATTTAAACGCTTGAGTTGCTGAATCAACACACCAGCAACACGCCTACGCAACTGGAGCGGGCATTAAGTGCGACAACAACGACGACGACGATGACTGCGAGGACGATGGCTTACTTTCCGGCACATTCATTCCTACAGACGAGTACATGATTTTACTCCGAGGCACATATGTACCTATGACACATAAGCATATATATATATTTATTTAGGAGTGCGTTTAGCACGCAAAGCAAATTTACATAATTTAACAAAAGTAAATATATGTATGTATGCCAGTATATGTCATGCACGAGTGTGTGAAAAATATTTCAAGTGCTCGATTCCATAAGGGAAAACGCCTCCGCTTACCACCAGCCGTGTCACCACATTAAACTGTGTACATTCATTCTGCTCACATATGTCTCCTTGAATTGAATTTTATTTGATTTCATTTTCATTTCGCTGAAAACTAAATATTTTTTTTTTTTTAATTTTATTTACTGCTTTTGCTGCACACTGTATAAAAAATCTCTTCAGTTTCTTATCTTAATTTCAATACCTTCTTTTATTGCAACTGCTTTCTAAATATCACTTTGTCCTTGCCTTTTTTCCTCATCTGTTTCAATTGACTTAGCAGTAATTCGTCCGCAATGTTTGCAAATTTTCGTGAAAATCACAGAATTTCAGTAAATTCAATTTCAATTGTCATTTGATTTCGGGTGCGCTTCCAGGTAGTGCATTCTTTTGATATTCTTTGTATTTAGTATTCTGAAGAATTTTCGAGGGAACGAAAGTCTTGCGATTTGTACGAACAGTTAAAACTATTATACTGCTTAGTTAGTTAGTTGCTGTGGTTGCCTGATCGCGAATCCATGACTACTGGTCCGATGTGATACCAATGTTGGACTTTTCACGGTGTCATTTTTCCCTCCTTAGATGCTCAAACCCTTTAGTGATTTTTAAGAGGATTGGTGGAATTTGCTCAAACTAATTCTGGAAGGCCGGTATTGTATGATGATTTTCCATTCAAGCAAATTCGGATAGATTGTATTGTACTATAAAATTTAATAACCATGAAGTGGCTTCTGTATCGCATTTAGCGGGTAATCCTGAATCGAAGCGCAATTTTCTGCATAGACTTTAGACTTTATATATCCCTACAGAAAAGAGTCTAACGGTGTGATATCACTCGATCTTGGTGGCCAATCCACCGGCAAAAACGTGATATCATCTGCTCACCGAAGTATTCTCCCAATAAATCCATTCATTGATGCGATGTGTGAGAAGTGGCGCCGTCTTGTTGAAACCAAATGTCGCGGAGATCATGAGTTTCAATTTAAGGCATCAAATAGTCGGTTATCATGGTACGATAATGGTCGCCATTGACGCTTACGTTCTCATCGGCATCATTTTTGAAGAAATATGGACCGATCATTCCACCGGCCTATAAACCGTACAAAGCCGTTGTTGTTTCTGGATGAAATGGCAGCTCTTGAATCTCTTCAGGTTGCTCTTCGTCCCAAATGCGGCAATTTTGCAGTATATTGCGCACTGGATTAATGAAAGAATTTTCGAGGGCTTTAGATTAAAATGGACAATGTTTTCTTACATAAAGACAAAATTTCCCAGTCTTAGCTTATAAAAGATAAAATCTGATATTTTTGAAGGCTCACAGACAAGATACGAGGTGTGTTCAAAGGAAAAGGTGAATTTTGAATTTTTGGAATAGGAAAAAGACGCAAAGAGCCAAATCTGGTAAAAAATGGTGGTTGAGGCATGAATACGGTTTTGTTTTGGCCAAAAAATCACGAATAAGCAATGCTGTGTGAGCTGGTGCATTATCGTGATAAAGAACCCATGATTTCTTTTTCCACAATTCCGATCGTTTGAGCCGTATTGCTTCACGCAAACGTTCCATAACTTCCTTGTGGTATTCCTTATTAACTGTATGACCTTTTGACAGGAACTCATAATGCACCCCACCATTGTAATCAAAGAAACCAGTTAGCACAACCTTCACATTTTCCTTTGAACACACCTCATAATTGATAAGAGATACTGATTTCCAAGTTCAGTGACCAGTTTGAAACAAATTTCGGGGAATAACACAATTTCAAGCAACTACTCTTGTTAAAAACATGCTGAGCTATTTCAAAAACTTATGATATAATATGTCCTTGAAAGTGCATTAACTACACAGGCACCTCGACCAAGTTGCAAAGGATCTTGGCTACTTTAGCGAAGAATATAGGGGAACGGTTTCACCACCTAAAACCTACTGAAGAACGATATCAAGGCCGTTGGGATCAGCATATGATGGCGAACTATTGCTGTGGCCAATGTGATCGTCCTGCTATACGTCGTTCACACGTCGCGTAAAACAAATCTTTTAGGTACATAAGAATGTAATAAAAGTTATTTTTGGCGTAAATGTTTTTTGTTCAATTAAACTTCTAGAAATATACAAGTAGAAAATCAATATTTTTGTTATGATTGTAATTAGTATAGTATTTAACAGTATTATTTTTATTTGTTATACAATTAATTGTTCACACATGTGATTTTGTCTATAATTCTCACAATTAAGTTATTGCGGCCATGAAAATTTGACTCTCATATAATTGACCATTTAAGTGATTACGTGTCATGAATTAAAATAAATAAAATTTCTTAGAGTACGCTTGTTTGGTAAGATCTTAGTACTTAAAAGTGCTCGTCAAAGTTTTGTGAACAGTTTCATTTGATCTTAAAATGACAAACCTCAAAGCAATACCTCAGGCACTACACTAAAATTCGCATTAAAGTGAATATCTGTTAATTATCCTTGAGTATGAGTAGATAAAATTGATAGAGTTTTCTCTACTGAGTTCCTAGGGATCCCCTTTCACATTATTCAATGTTAAAAATGTGGAGTCGCAATACAGCCAAAACTCGTTTTCATTGCCTGATTTGGTCTATCTGCACTAAAATGCTGGCATGATTCGTACACAGACAGATAATCAAAATTTTAAGTGAATTCATAGCCAATTCTATATGGAATACAGGAAATAATTTTGCATAACCTGTAGATATAAATATATTTATATATGTATATACGACAAAGTCACACTCAACCCAATCCTTTCACCTTTACTGCTCTACCAAGCAGCCAAACGACAAAGCCGCGAAAACTGCTCAACAATAATAACAACATAAAAGTCAACACCAAAAGTAAACTCAAAAAAAAAGGCAAACAACAAACAAGAAGAAAAACAATGCGACAAACGGAAATGGCGAACTGGTAGCGTTGGCGTTGCGGTTACGGTGCGGAACTGAAAGTGAAGCCAAAGCTGAAGCTGCAGAATACTTCTGTTCGCACATTCATTTAAACGCTGCGAATGACAATTTTATTTAAAATTTTAATTGCGGTTGACATTGCAGCATAACTAGAGCGCGCGCGTGCAACAGCGCTGTTATTCTGTCAAAATTACCCATTCAAGGAAAAGCAAACGGAATTGGCGTAGGAAATGAAGGCGTGCCGGCTGAAAAATTATGATGGCAACTCGCTGTAGCTGCAGATAAGTATGAGTAAGTGTGTTTATATACATATAAGGCTAATGTATTAGTGTGTGTATCTTTGTGTATGTGTGTGTGTGGCGTAAGCGTGTTTATAATTATTTTGGCATGAAGTTATTTGGCTAATTAATGAGCGTAAATAAAATGCAAGCGAAAACTTTTCAATAATTAATTACCATAGAAATTTAAATCATAAAGTTAAATACACAAAAAGGGGAAAATTTTCTCCAAACAATTTAATCACAAACAGTTAGCAGCGCTAACCGACTGGCTGTGAGGGAGGAGGTGAATGGCTGTATACAAAGTGGTTCGCATAAAGCGCATTGAAGAAGTCGGTCGAATATCTAGTATATTTAATAGCTAACTACGGTTTATTCATGTACATGCGAACACTTTGCGTATATACATATATATAAATACAGATATTTGCTTTTATAATTTATTTATGTATGTCTTTCCATAAAAGCGCTCGAGTTACAGCAGTAAATGAGCAATAAATACACATCAAAGAATGTTTGCTTATCAAATGAAAACACATTTTTTCGTGGTTTTTCGTTAAGGTCAACAAAAATCAAGCAACCAGCAATATTCTTTGGAAATAAATATCCACGTATAATATTAGGAAACGCTTGCTCTAAAAGTATCGACCGATGGGCGTGAAATTTTATACGTAAGTCGCTTACTACCTTGAATACTACCTTGCTATGGCAAGCATACCTTTTATTCTGGAATGTGGACATATAGATAGAAATCATTTTTTTTTTTTTTTTTTGAAGTTAAACAACAATTGAGGAGAAATTTCACATAAACCAAGTTAATGCAAAAATTATAAACTCTTTCTGAGTGAGTCCCTGGGTAAAATAGTTCATCTTATATCATATCTTTCATGTAAATGAAATGTTATATTAACTTTGGTTCGAGTTATGTTAGTACCAGAAGGAGAAGATATAGCGATAAATTTATACCGGTCGTATCAGAATCAGTCAGTCAGTCCATCTGTCCGTATATATATTTGGTAGGAAGATGAATTTATACGTTTCAACGATCATTTGTCGCAACTGGCCGGATCGGACCACTGTATCATATCTACGATCGATTTTTCAGATTTCAGGAATCCTTCAAAAAAGCACCAAAAAACGTGAAATTTAATATAATTTACATACATAATGAATTGAATATTGGTTTTGAAAATCATCAATCGGAATACTATATCTATAGCCCCATACAACCGATTTGTTCAAATATGAGGCTTTGGGTCAAAAATCCGACCAAAAATCACCTAGACGTAATTTCAAACTGATATTGATACTTAAAATCATCGAAATCGAATTTTGCGATTTTCAATAAATTTGGTATGGCCGTTATTTCTTGTTTATCTATATATTGTTTATAAAAGATGGTATATATATTGTTACGATTTCGTTGAATTAGCTCGATGATTTCTCATATTTCTTTATATTTGCATTTTCTTATTTTATAAAGAATTTATTCAATGTCCTTTCATTACTCAGTAACTGACAATTCACTTCACTATTTACCATCAATCACTTGCACTAGAACTTTCACAATGTACTATTTTTTTAATCACCAACGTATTCACTTTACGACTAATTATCTTCGCATTTGAGTTTCGCTCTTGTATACTCAATTCTATTGTTCGCAACTCAATTCTATTGTTGTTTGAAGGTGTTGCCACATGTCAAAAAAATCCAATTAAATAAAAATTATTCATAAGCTGAAAACGACTTAGGCGTTATGTATCAAGTTTCTTTTTAATATTTATTCAATATATATATATAACAATAATATATTATTGTTTATAGCTACCATAAGAAGGGTTTAAAAAAACTTTTTTTACATGAGTGTAGTACAAGTAATGGCTTTCTGTTATGTTGGAGGCAATCATATGGTATTTTCATTTTCGTAAATCTGGTAATAAAAAGTTTAGTATTATGTGTTAATTGCATAATTTCACCTTTTCCTCATTTACAGTATCAATAATAGTAGCAACAGCAACATGTTGCATAACCTGTAGGGGGCAGTATAACTCGCATCGGCAGCAGAATTCAAATAGTTAGTAGCTCGTACTACCACAGAGAGGGTCATATGCTCAAATTCTAGCCATGTTAACTAAAAAAATTATAGAAAAATATTTCTCATTGCATTTCTGTAATGAAATAAAAACTCCTCATATAAATGCATCAGCGCAGGCGGCTTAGAATAAGCTGTAGTTTCCTTTATTCTATTTTTAATTAAGACGCACACCTCAAATTGGGGAAGAATGTCGGCCGAAAATCGCTTCAGCGGTAATTATACAGTATACACGATGTGTCTTTTTAAGGAAAAGATGAAGTTTGAATTTTTTCAAAGTACTTATTTATTCATCAATATCTATTTTGTCCCCTCAAAATAATCCCCCTGGGATAGCCTTTTTATTTTTCACAGGATTTATACAGCGGTAGTTCTATTCTATTCTACCATACCAACGTCTGAAAAATATACCTTCAGATGCAAACTGAACAGAGTACAGACGGTTCTACCGTCGACTAGTTGAAAATCACTGGAAACTCTCCTCCATTTTGTTTTGCTGGATATATATTTTAAGAGCCTTGGAGGTAACACACTACGGGGCGCATCCAAATATTTCTTCACGTATAATTTTTTGTGAAGTCGGATTAGAACAGCTCAACCTTTTGTTCCGAAATAATCGTCTCCACAATAATACCGGAGAAAAATGAATGCGAAAATAGATACGCTCTGGATCAGAGAAACTTAGTCAACTATTGAGGCTACCAGGCCACTGCCGCGTTCCAAAACTTATTTCAATCACAGAAGCCATTGAATAATTTTCCAAATCTACGGTTACAAACCAATCAATCCCTACATGTGTACTCTGATAGCCAAGCTACTACCAAACCTCTTCAAAGCAATTACATCACATCAAATATGGCGTTAAAATGTAAGAGTGCTTAAACCAGCTTTCGATTAAAAGCAACCCTCCATTGTCTGTGTACCCGGTCACAGGGACATCCCCGACGGATGAATTAGCGAGAGGAGGAACCACTTGAACTACTTTCATTTCTATACTTGATGTGGATGCTTTTCTGTTTACGGTAAAACTCATTCTGAAACTGGTATACACCAAAAAAAAAAAAACAATATCAGATGGCTTTATGACAGAAATTGTAATGTAACTGGACAACTATGATCTGAGTTGGACCCTAAAAGATCAGGAATACTCTCTGACATAATATGAGACAGAAAAATTATATTTATAACTTATTTCGCGCATACCAGCACAAGGTAACGGGTGATCCATTTCGATGTTCCCTACTTCTTTACAAAAAAAAAATTCATATTTAATGGGGAATGTTTATTATCATTGGAAACACCATACTTTGGCATTTATATTTTGAAGATTATCTCTTTCAAATGATGGCCGCGGTTACGTCTTACATGGTCTATCCGATGACTCCTTCGAGCATTTCACTGATAACCGGCGAATGACACGTGTGATGTTTTGCTCCAAGTCCTGAATCGAAGCGAGATTGTCCGCATAGACTTTAGACTTCACATATCTCCACAGGAAAAAGTTTAACGTTAAAGGTGATATCACACGATCTTTATGACCAATCAACTGGCCCAAAACGTGAAATTATCTGAAACCAAATGTCGCGGAGATCAAGAGATTTAATTTCAGGCATGAAATAGTCAAATCTTCTTGGAACTTTTCAAAAGCCCATAGAACAAAGCGATGTCGCTTGGGAAGGCGGGCGGCTTCAGTTCTTGCACAAGTTGTATTTTATACGCTTTCAATTTAAGATCTCGACTTAAAATGCGCCAAATCATTCCATAAGTCAGTCCAAATTGCTGCGAACGGCGCCGAATCGACTCTACGCGGTCTTCGTATACACTCTCAGCTAAGGCCGCTATATTTTCTTCACTGTATGATAGACGTGGTCTATTCGGTCGAATATTATCCAGTAACGAATGCTGGGTTTCAATATGGGTGATGGTCTTGCGAATAGTACGCTCAGTAGGCCGATTACGTTGACCATAAATTGAGCGAAGCGCGTGAAACACATTCTTTACAGAACGCGACTTTTTGTAATAAAGTTGAATGATTTGTAAACGTTGGTTAGGTATTTCCATGATGAAAACAACATGTCAAACAATACTGAAAGCTTAACACGACTCACGCGTGATCTGTCAAACAACGGCTATTTAAACAAGAAGCTCTACCTGGATCACCCTGTATAAGGTTTTGGGTGGAAAATTCGCTAAAGAGGCATGAAATTTGGTATTCTACCGACAATATTTCAAGTTTTTATTGACATTGAAAATCATCAAAATCGAGCAATAAAATTGAATTGTTCGTGAAAGGTATAAAGACTACGGGGTATGACCGAAAGCAACCGTTCCTTCTTGTTTATACTATATTTTAACAGTTAACATTAGTAATATAAGGTAAATGCAAATTATAAACCAGTTATAAATAAGCCAGATGGGCGTTATTTTGCAGGTCGGGTGCAAAAGTATACGCCTAACGTTAATTAAGTTATTATTACTTAGCATTGCTTTATTATTTAAACCCATCCCTTATGTCAAATCAACTTGATTATTGATGTTGTTGCTCTTTCCTTGGCTGAGTATACACAAGCTTTGACATTCCTACATATTTTCCAAAGTCAATGGAAATTTCCTTCATGACATAATATTGACAAAAATATAGCATTTACTGCTGACAAATATAATCAAAGAGTAAAAATATGGTGTGAAAAACACAACACCAACTAAAGCAACAACCTTTGTGAAATAATTAACTCAACAATCAGCCATCATCGACCGCCCCCTACCATAAGATTGCCCAAAAGTAAGTAAGAATTTCGACAAAAATACGAAAGCAGTCAGTTTATTTGAGACTTAGTATTGCAAGTACGTGTGGGCGTTATTAATCTCAATAAATGTGTTTGCATGTATGTGTGTTTGCTTGTGCGTGTCAAGGCAAAAGAATTAATTCAGTCCAAGTGTGCGTGCCATATTACGAAGGACAGCTGTGTTAATTAATTGATAAATAAACTGAAATCTTGGTAAGACATTTTGCAAACTTTTTTGTTCATGCGTATATATGTATATATATATATATAAGTACGAGTATATGTGTGACTTTGTTGCTGTTTACACGCGAGTTTGGACACAATGTCACTCACATGCCGCTTTACAAACTGACATACGAATATATACTGTGTGATTTTGTTTATTTGTATACTCTTGTGTGTTATTGACGGATAATCGTAATTGCGTTCATGACGTTGCCATTAATGGCCCATCAACACATCGTAACCTACTTTTCTCCACTACAGTTTTGTGTGTTGACACTTAAATAATTCAGTCAATAAAATAATGGTAGAAATCATTTTGAATGATCGATTGTTAAGATTATTTTATGATTTTCATAAATAAAAAAATGTGCAAAATGCGAATATTTAGCTATAAAGAAAGGAACTGGCAAAACTACAAGAACAAGAATGTTATATTTAAGAATATGCAATAATTTCTTATTCATTAATGTTTTTTCACGAGGTCAGAGAAAACTGCTCAATGTCGCATACAATTCAATGCAAGATTACTGACTGATTAAATTAATCCTTATAATCCTAGAAACAAATCAAAAGAAAGTTGGTCAAGAATTACTAAATGATGTCCACGACTATGCAGTATCACTGAAACGTAGGTGACGAAACATGATGTTACGAATATGATGACGACGCTAAGACCAAATAATCACAGTGAATGCATTCTGGCTCACAACCGAGACTGAGAAGTGCGCTGGGGTATGAAGTTTACGAGGTGTGCTCAAAGAATTTTGAATATTTAATATATACAGAATTTTTATTATTAATTAACCAGTTGCAAATTTTTGCAGAAACGTGATGATATTTTTTTGTCACTTCGTTTGTTTGCATATTTATTTTTATATATTTTTTCATTTTTTTTTTTTTCATTTCAGAATAATAATTATTTTTTTGATTAATTAATTTATTATTTGGTCTTTTTTGTGCTTAATTAATTTAATGGCACTGCCAATTATTTGAGGTGTTAATGAATATGTTAATATACATACATACTTGTAGTTCTGTGTATGCAGAGTACATATTTATGTATATCAATATTGTATTATAGTAGTTTTGTGTGTATGTACGAAGTGTGCTCAAAGGAAAAGGTGAATTTAGAATTTTTTTTAAAGTACTTATTTATTCATTAAATATCTCTTTTGTCCGCTTCATTGTAATTGCCCTCGGATATAATACCCTTCTACTAATGCTTTTTCCAATCTCCCACGCACTTCTGAAATGCCTTTTTCGGTATGGCCATCAGCTCTTTCTTCGATTCTGACTTGATCTCATCAATCGTCGCAAAACGCTTTCTCTTCATTGGGGATAGGAAAAAGTCGCAGGGAGCCAAATCTGGTGAATACGGTGGTTGAGGCATGATAACAGCTTTGTTTCTGTCCAAAATATAACGAATAATCATTGATGTGGGAGCTGGCGCATTATCGAGATGCAGAAACCACGATTTCTTTTTCCACAATTCCGATGGTTTGAGCAGAATTGCTTCACACAAACGTTCCATAACTTCCTTGTGGTATTTCTTATTAACTCTGCGACCTTTTGACAAAAACTCATGATGAACCACACCATTGTAATCAAGGAAAACAGTGAGCAAAACTTTCACCTTTTCCTTTTAACATACCTCATTTGCTCGTTGTATTCTTCGATTTTACTGACATAGGGCATCACGAATTCCTGCTACCAGGTCAAAGGATCTACAAGCTGACAGCCAGTTAAATGAAGTAGTCCGGGTTTATGTAAAAATAGTTTATGACTTTTTCATCACGAAAATTTTTACACCTAATTGCTTGTACATAAAGCCAATATTACCTACGTGTTGTCGACTAAGGGCCGCGCCTAAAGGGTAAATGAAAAATCCATTAGACCGGTGACTGAAAAACAATAACAGGCCCTAAACCCCAGACCAATTGTGGAAGGTCTCGCTTACACTTGTCTCTTATACTTAACAGCTACAGAGTTATTTATCAGCTGCTATAAATTGCATGAAAAAAGGAAAAAGCAAAATACATATTTATTTAAACTCTCGGGAGACTCGGAGGAATCAATGTTGGCAAAATTAGTATTAAAATTTTTACAACATTATCTGAAAGAAAAATTTCAAAGTTGATCTTGCCTGAATATAATAAAAGGACTCTAAAGTGCTTAAATGATCTTAGATGAATAATAAAGTTAAGCCCGCTAAGTAGGAATGGACTATTGCTAACACTTTTCATCGATTTAGTTAAAGTATAACTGCAAGCATCTCTCTGCGGCTATCGCTCTCCAAATGATCTTCCCAACGAAGTGGAGGTCTTCCTCTTTCTCTGCTTCCACCACCGGGTACTTTTAAAGCTCGAGCCCTTTTATCCATTCGAACGACATGACCTAGCCCGCATAGCCGCTGTCTTTTGATTTGAGGAACTATTTCAATGGCGTTGTAAAGCTCGTTCAGCTCATCGTTCCATCGTCTGCGATATTCGCCGTTACCAACGCGGAAAGGACTATAAATCTTTCGCAAAACTTTTCTCTCCCAAACTCCTAACGCCGACTCATCGGATGTAGACATCTTCCAGGTTTCTCCAACATATGTCAGGAAGGGAATGATGATCGACTTGTAACGACTTGTAGAGTTTCGTTGAGAGGGGACTTTACTTTTCAATTGCCTACTCAGTCCAAAGTAGCACCTGTTGGCAATAGTGATTCTGCGTTGGATTTCAAGGCTGACATTGTTGGTGTTTTTAATGCTGGTTCCCAGATAGACGAAATTATCTACGACTTCAAAGTTATGACCGCCAAAAGTTATGTGGGATCCAAGTCGCGAGTGCGATGACTGTTTATTTGATGACAGAAGATATTTCGTCTTTCTATCGTTCACTAACAGACCTATTCGCTTCGCTTCTTTGTCTAACCAGGAGAACGAAGAACTTACTGTGCGGTTATTATGGTCAATTATATTAAAATCTTCGGCATACGCTGGACATTGTACATTCATTTAGAAGATTTTACCTGGTCTATTTAGCTCTGCAGCTCGTATTATTTTCGTCCAGCGTCAAATTGAAGAAACCACATTATAAAAAGTCTCCCTGTCTGAAACCTCGTTTGGTATCGAATAGCTCGGAGAGAACCTTCTTAATTCGGCCTTCACTTCTGGTACTATCCAGGGTTAGTTTAGATAGTCGTATGAGTTTTGTGGGTATATCAAATTCAGAAATAGCGGCGTAGAGGGAGTTTCTTATCGTGCAGCTTTAAAATCGATAAAAAGGTGGTGTGTATCGATTTTTTTCTCTCAGGTCATCTGCAAAATGTGGCGCATTGTGAATATCTGGTCAATGGTGGATTTGTCAAGTCTAAAGCTGCACTGATAAGGGCCGACCAATTTGTTGACCTTATATGCGTTGCCAACGAGGATTAACCTACGATAATTGTCGCAGACCGTGGGGTCTATCTTTTTTGGATTGGGCACAGTACGCTTAGAATCTATTCGTCGGGCATGCTTTCGTCCGACCATATTCTGCAAAGAAGCTGATGCTTGCACCTAGTCAGTTCTTCGCCAACATATTTGAATACTTCTGCTGGTAAGCCAAATTCCACTTTCTTTTTCTTCGAATGCGTCCGTTTTTCGGCGATTTCGTCCTTCAAACGGTACAATAAAGCTGTGTAATAGTTGCTGTTGATGATCCTTCCCTTTCTAAGGTAGTCAGTGAAAATTATTCCATGCGCATCCCAAAATACAGACGTCATAACCTTGCTAGCCGACTATTGCGTCTTTACACGCTTTGGAACGGGTTCAATTGATCCATTATGTATGTAGATAGTTCAATAGTACTGGAAGCCTGGTAAGAACTTTTAATCATTTTTTTCCTATAAAACCGATTGTAAAACCTAAATTCAACAATATACAGTAAAGCCATAAAAACGTGAGGCCGCTAGTATAAGTATCAAATTGAAAATAGATCTTTTTCTGGAAAATATTTTTTTAAAGTGGATTGCTACCAATTCCAAACTTTGCAAAAAGTGATCCATTAATTTAGATCTACTTTTCCAGAACTTTAATGATTGTAGTCTGATTAATCAACCCAACTTTGCACTCTAATCTAAATGCATTACCGTCGGTAACTAAAGGGTAGTCCATTTAGTATTTCCCTACTTTTTAAAGAAAAAAAAACAAAACATTCAAATTTAAAGGGGCACGTTTATCATCATTCGAAAAAACATTATTGGGCATTTATTTTTTGAAGATTATCTCTTTCAAATATTAGCCGCGACTACCTCTCAGATGGTCCATCCTTTGAGTCCAACTTTCGATGACTCGTTCGAACATTTCGACTGGTAACTGGCGAATGACACGTGTGATATTTTTCTCCAAGGCCTGAATCGAAGCGGGATCGCCCGCATAGACTTTAACCTTTATATATCTCCACAGGAAAAAGTCTAACGAATGGATATATAGCCGATCTGGGTGGCCAATCGACCGTTCAAAAACGTAAATCTGCTCACCGAAGTGTTCTCTCAATAAATCTTTTGATTGATGCCATGTGTGGGAAGTGGCGCCGTCTTGTTGAAACAAAATGTCGCGGAGATCACGAGCTTCAGTTTCAGGCATCAAATAGTCGGTTACCATGTCGCCATTGACGGTTACGTTCTCACCGGCACAAAACCACACCAAACCGTTGTTTATTCTGGATGAAATGGCAGCTCTTGAATCTCTTCAGGTTGCTCTTCATCCCAGATGTGTCAATTTTGTATGTTTACATACCCATTGAGCCAGAAATGGGCCTCATGGTTGAACAAAATTCGGCTCGAAAACATCGGATCTTCTTTGAACTTTTCAAGTGCCCATAGAGCGAAGCGATATAGTTTGGGAAGGTTATTGCATAAGCTATATCTTGTAAGCTTTCAATTTAAGATCTCGACGAGTACGCTCAGTAGGCCGATTGACCATAAATTGAGCGAAGCGCACGAAACACATTCTTTACAGAACGTGAATTTTCGTAATAAAGTTGAATGATTTGTAAACGTTGTTCAGGCGATTAGCCTTTCCATGACGAAATGCCAAACAATACTGAACAAAACTAACATTGCAGCTTGACTCGACTCTCGGGTGATCTTTCTAAAAAAGGCTTTTGAAAACAGTACCTCTACTTGGATCACCCTTTACTTAACAATCTGAATATTTATTTAATTTTTATAATCAAATTAAGATATTTAGATTAAGCTATAACCTTTAGTTTATTACTTTTGAATTAATTTTCTATAAATTTGGATTAATGTGTGGCCAGCGTTTGATCCCTTTACGCTCTACATGGCCGTGTGCACTAATGGCTAAGGAGACAGCCAACTACAAAATATTTTTGTATATTACAGTTAGAAGTTCTACTTTCATACAGAGGGAAAATCTATTTCCCAAAATAACTGTATAACAATATTTATTTAATTTCATAATAATTAATTGTTATTAAGTTAATAACAAACTCTTTGTCGAAACCATAACTGCTTGCATTAATTTAGTGAAAATTAAAGAGATCAGATTTCAATATTTCCTAATTATTGGCAGTTATACAACAATTTATTGCAATTTAAACTAAAATGTTTGTAAATATGTGCATTTGAGTTTACCAATATTGATTTAATCCATCAACATAATCTGACCTAACGTCATTTAACCTGTGATCCCCTTAGCTAAAGGCCTACAAAAATCCACACACATATGTGTACACATACCGACCACTCGACCAAGCTAAGCGTGTGCCAATTGTCCGCAATAATGCCACTACTACCACTAGAACTGCCATTGCCAAACCGCTACTGCCACCGCTAACGCCGATATGCGGCCAAAAGCCACAGGCCAACAGTTCAATAGGCGTCAACGGGCCAATGACTATACAAAAACAACAACAACAACAACAATAGCCATCACAAATGTGAAGCTACTTTAGGTATGTCCTTTATTGCTTGTGTCGGTGTATGTGTGTGTTCGCTAAAGTGTGATTATGCGTGAGTGCATTTAATTCGCCGAAAATAGCATACGTTCCGGTGTTAAATGACTAAATTGCAATGAAAATCTCTACATCCGCAACAATGCAGGCCACAAACCATTATGTGCATATAAACAAATACACAATACATACAAACTCGTGTCGCATACCAAATTGGCATTCTACATGCAAACACATATACATACATACCCAATTGACCAACATAGCGCCCAAAATGTTAGTTGGCTGATTCGATAATTAAACGCACATTACAACAAGTATAACCGATATCGTTAAAAGCCGTTTGAAGGGGGCGGGGTATGCAGGGAGTTTGTTGGCAGAGTTTAGCGTACAGCGAAGTTGACAGCGAAGCAATGCACCTGCCAGGAAAAACATAGTGGTGATGTGTGTGTGCATTTGTACGCTTAACGACGTGTGCACTATGTGCGAATACTCATATGGGTGCGCATGTATGTACGAGTAGTTATGTATGTGATTGTGTTTACGCGCTTTTGGATTATGTGGAAAAACACGTGGCCCCTGTCGGTTTAACATGCAGCCAGATTAATAGAATTACCCAAGCAGACTGTTTTGGCAATTGTTCGCACGTGTCGGCATGAACAAGTGTGGCAATGATAGCAGCAACAACAACAAATACAACGACAACTATGACAATGACAGCGTTGGCGATAGCAACAGAATTGTTGACACAAACAATGAAAACTACATCAACAACACAACTATCCAGCAACAACAACAACATTGCTAATGACAACAACAATAAAAACAACAAAAACAACAAAAACAACAACAACTGAGTACATCACCAACAATTACCACATCAGTAGCAAAACAACAACAAAAAACACATTAACAGCGCAACAGATCCACGCATGCTGTGCTTGTTGTCAATGTTGATATCATCCACGGTCAGCGACACTCAGTCAAGAGTTCAGTTATTGTATTGCTAGGTTTCTCATTGTTATTGTTGTTGTAACCACATACCACACTTGGTGGTATGCCAATAGCGTAAGCAATAAAACTAAGCCGCAAAGCAAACGCTGGCTTTTTTCTAATATTGGACGATATTTTGCTCATCAGTTTTGAGGAATTTTATTTGGTTTTTTTTTAATATTATTTTAATTTTGTTTATATATTGCTATTATATTTTATATTATTTATTTTTTTCTTAATTCCATTTATTTTCATTTTAAGTTTTTTATTTTATTTAATTTTTTTTAAGTTTATTTTTTTTATGTGGTTAATTTTACTTTTTTTAATTTCATTTTATATTATCTTTTATATTCTTTTTGATGTTATTTTAATATTTCATGAGATTTATTTAATTTTCTTTATATATTTTTAATTTTTTTTTAATTATTGTATTCTATTTTTTAGTTGATTTTATTTCATTTAATTTTTTTATTCATTTCATTTTACTTTATTTTATTTTATTTTTATTTTTATTTTTTTTATCCTATTTTATTGTATATTATTTTATTTCATTTTTTATTATTTTCTTATATTTATTTTTTATTACTTTTGTTTTCTTTTTTTTATTAAATTTTTTTTTTTTTTTTAATTTTTTTTTCTACCTATTTTTTTCTTTACTTGATGTCATTTCATTTTGTTTTATATTATTTATTTAATTTTATTGCATTTTATTTTAATTAAAATTATTTTATTTTATTTTATTTTATTTTATTTTATTTTATTTTATTTTATTTCATTTTATTTTACTTTATTTTATTTTATTTTAGTGTATTTTACTTAATTTTCTATTATATTAATTTATTTTATATTATTTTATTTTATTTTATTTTATGTTATTTTATTTTATTTTATTTTATTTTTTATTTTTTTTTTTCATTTTTATTTTTTTATATATTTTATTAATTTTACTTTAATTAATTTTTTTTATTATATTTTAATTTATTTTATTTTATTTTATTTTATTTTATATTATTTCATTTAATGTATTTTTATATTTTATTTTTTTATTATTATTTCATTTATTTTTTTGTTATTTTTACTTTTTTTGGTTTTGTTTTATTTTATTTTACTCTATTTTATTTCATTTTTTATTAATTTATTTTTTTCATATTAGTTTATTTTATTTTACTTCATTTATTTTACATTATTTGATTATATTTATATTTAGTTTTTTTTTTAATTTATTTTATTTCATATCTTTATTTTTTTTATTTTTTTTATTTTAGTTGAATTAAGTTAATTTATTTTATTTTATTAATTTTTTTATTTTGTTAAATTTAATTTTATTCCATTTTATTTAATTTTTCTTTCATTTTTTTAATTTATTTTATTTTATTGTATTATTGTGTTAATTTTTAATTTTAAATTATTTTATTTTATTGTATTAATTTTTTTATTTTGTTAAATTTAATTTTATTCCATTTTATTTAATTTTTCTTTCATTTTTTAAATTTATTTTATTTTATTGTATTATTGTGTTAATTTTTAATTTTAAATTATTTTATTTTATTGTATTTAACATGAAAATACATTTTGACAATCATTTAAAAATGCACTGCAAAACAAACTGTGAATTAGACAATGTAAATAAGTGTAAATTATTCCTTTCCAATTACACGCTTGGGCTCAATGTGAATTTAATATTATTTGGAGTCAAAATATTTCAATTTAGTTGTGTTAGGATTGTAATTCAATACGCATATAATTGCAGTCAATTGGCCCTCCGTGGCGTATGAGTTATATTGAATTAAATGACACCATAATGTGCACGTACATATGTATGAAAATCGACAATGAAAATATATAAGTATATATGCTGGCGAGTAATCATACATTTATGATTCAATAAGCAGTTTTTGGTAAGTTAGCACACAAAAAACTATTTGGATAAATCTGTAAAAATGTTATGCTAAATATTTTTGAATTAAATTTTCATAAATTATTAGAAATGGAAAAAATACCTGCCATATTAGCAACAAATTAGTCCAAACAGAAGAATAATTGTTGCGAGAATATCGCTGAAGTGCAAAGAACCAATTTTTTTTTTCACCAAATATTAACAGTGAATAATATCGAGGGATAGGCCTGCAAGTTGACGGGGGAACAGAAAATGATTGATACACGTTACAGTTTGTTGAGATCTAATTTAAAAAAAAAATTAAAATAATAATGATATAATAATATTAAACCCAACAATTGCCCTCTTCACGACTAACCGACACGAGGAGCGTCATCCACACAACGTATTACACAATCGGAGAAATGATTCATTCAGTTCATAATTTCTTTTGACTGACTGTTATAGTAGATGTCTAAATGGCATAGATGCACGAGTTGTAACATTGAAGTTTATCTCAGACAAAAGCCATGAACTATAAACTGATCCATTAAGAAGTTAATAGACATTATGGTATCCTAATGAAAGCAATATATCTTAAATGAGGCCAAAAATATTATTAAAGTAATTTTATAGTACAGAAATTACAAAATGTAAGTATAATTGGCCACACGAAATCCAATTTGGTGTAAGATTTGGAAGCAAGAGAGCTTAAGTAGTTACTAAAATTAAAATTACCATCGGAATAAGCTCCATGGCCTTTAAACACAACAACACACAGAGACGTGAGAATATCTGGAAATCACAATAAGTGATCATATATTAACTTCTGCTCAACGACCTCAATTAAATCACGAGATGTACCAGGACATCTAAATCTTCTATAATTCCAATTTCGGGCAATGGCAGAGCTTTATCAAGGATGTTGAGTTGCACAACGAGATCTACCTTATATTGTTCATTTAAGAAAATCTTATGGAAGATCATTTGACGGTTTTCAATTAAATTTTTTTTTAAATAATGTATCAATTTTCTGCATATTTTGTATCAAAATAACAAAACATTAGCAAGACCTATTCTTGAATATGGCTCGGTTATTTGGAACCCAAGGTATCAAATCTACTCTGACAGGATAGCGTCTATTCAAAAACAATTCCTCCTATTTGCTTTAAGAAATTTGCATTGGGACTCTCAGTACAGTCTTCCTTTTTATACTAGTCGTCTGAGACTTATCAATCTTCCTACTTTTGCCAGTCGGCGGGAAATGCTTGGTGTAATTTTCA
Organism: Neoceratitis asiatica; assembly: GCA_030068015.2. Classification (NCBI taxonomy): domain Eukaryota; kingdom Metazoa; phylum Arthropoda; class Insecta; order Diptera; family Tephritidae; genus Neoceratitis; species Neoceratitis asiatica. The sequence goes on along the minus strand of CM061524.1, from coordinate 44,527,166 downwards.
TGGTTAAAATAATAACAGGATCAATATCCAGCCCTCTTAGTCTCTCTGAAATCAAATTTAATGTTCCGTTTAGAAAGTCTAGACATTTTTGCCTCTTGTTTCTGAAAACTTGCAAAATTAATTTTGAATTTCACAAGCCTTTGCCTTGTTTTTGTCTTGATTTCAACTGTCTTTCAAGCATATTTGACAAATCTACTCGCTTTTTAATATTAAGAAAACTATTTTGTCGACTCTCAGCTAATCGTTACAGAACATTTTATATTTGAAATAATTCTTAAAAATCAGCTGATGAATCTTGCTCTGTGGCTAGACTCTTTTAGTTCTCGACACTAAGGAAACTCCTGCCCATCGTTACGCGGTATTAATAAAAAACAAAACAAGTTCCGTACGTCATGCGGACAGCGCCCCGCGTGCGGATGGACGGGAGGTGGGTAAACCGTTGGGATTAAAAATTAAAGGATCAAAATTGAAGGAAACAAGGCTTGCTTGGCTAGTGTAGTAGATTTATTTAAATTATATTATGATCTTATATTTTTAACATTGTCGCTGTTTGTTTATCTTACCTAAACTTGAGAATGGGTTGACCAATATATCCAAATATTTTTGGAAGCTCAGTAATCTGGGATTAAACGGTAAGAAACAGTGAGGAGTAGATCGAAAAATTCGTACATTCTTTAAAATTTGGTATATAGGTACGATTTATGCATTAGTTTAATATGTACACTAATATTTCTTCTATGAAGTGCACCAGGATCGACCTATTCGAAAAAGTCGTAATTATAAATTAATTTACTTTAAATTATTTCCTTTCCAGAAAATGGCTCTGAAAATTATCTTTCTGGAGAACAAAAGTATTTATGGTTCGACTTGGTTCTATTTTTTTATAAAGGTATCTTTTTGTCTACATAAAATTGTACTCTTATTTCCGTGAAACTTAGTACTTTGATTGTTTCTTTTCTGTATTAACATATAAACAATTTGATTTCTGGGAAGGGGCTCATAGATCGATAAATAGACGAATTGCTATAATGCTGATATACTGCGGCTGCTCTGTAGTAGTAAAAAATATAAATTAAGCATAAAGATCAGTGTAGCGACAGTCAGCTTACTTTGATGCATTTATATTCTAATTTTCATGAAAGACTTTTAGTGTCGAAAAACCGATTAATCTCTGACTATATCCCAAGCACAGGTTGAAGTTCGAATACCTACTGACTGCTTAAAAAACAACAAGGCGGCGGTAGCCGTCTACTTAATAGCATAGCTACTCAGATATGGCGGCAAATAACTCACAAGGCATATTCATTTGTTCTTTTGCAGAACATGGCCGGACCAAATCACACCCAAAGAATGGAACCTATGAATAATACCAGAAGGGCATTCAGAATTGGAAAGGACCTCTCCGAGCCGTTCGATACCAAAGTAGGTTTCAGACAAGGTGACTTTTTATCATGTGATTTCTTTAATTTGATGCTGGAGCAAATAATATGAGCTGCAGAGCTAAATAGACCAGGTACAATCTTCTACAAGAGACTACAATTGTTGGCGTGTTCTGATGATAATGATATCATTGGCAATAACAATCGCACCGTAAGTTCTGTGTTACCCAAGTTAGACAAAGAAGTGAAGCAAATGGGTCCGGTAGTGAGCGAGGGCAAGACGAAATATCTCCTGTCATTAAATAAGCAGTGAGCGCATTTTAGCTCGGTTTCACGTTACTGCTGACAGTAATATCTTCGAAATTGTTGACAATTTGGTATATCTAGGGAACAGTATTATTAACACCAAAAGTTTCAGCCTTGAAATGTAACGCAGAATCACACTTACCAGCAGGTGCTACTTCGAACTGAGTAGGCATCTGAAAAGTAGAGTCCTCTCTCGACGAATCAAAACCAAATTTTACAAGACGATCATCATTCCCGTCCTTACATATGGCGCAGAAGTATGGACGACGTCGCATATCCGATGAATCAGAGTTAGAAGATTTCGAAAGAAAAGTTTTGCCGAAGATTTAAGATGAGCTGTACGAGCAATACGACGACATTGACGAAGGTCAGCGAACCAAGAGGCAGCACCTACGTTGACTAGGTCATGTTGTTCGAATGGATGAAAGCACTCCAGCTTTGAAATTATTCGATGGATTATTCGCTGGTGTAAGCAATACTCCATTCCGTTGGAAGAATCATGTGGAGAGCGACCTGCTCTCACTTGGTATTTCTAACTTGCGCTAAGCAGCAAAGAGAAGGAGCATGGGACGCGCTGTTTCCTACAATTTTGTAAACGGTGCCTGCGCCAAAGAAGAAGAACAAGATATATGTAATACATATTTATATGATTGGTGCTTTGGTTTTTATCTATCACATCCTTTACAATAGCATTAATAGTAACTTAATCAAGCCAAATCAGCGTTTGTCCTGGACTTCTAGTTATTTTTTAACGTAACTTTATATTATCCTACAATCTCAATTCTCAATCAAGCATACCAACCGGACGCTTCATTTGGCCATTTGTAGTAATCGTAATCGAAATTTGAAGTTCTCATCCGAGGATGGGTCTGCTAGTATCATATATTCACTTGTTTATTTACTGGTATATAAAATTAACTAATATTTGTTAAGGCATTTTGTACTTAAAGAGCATTTATAGCAACTGAAAAAACTTATTTAATTTATAAATTCAAATCAAATATTTTATTTACGCATATCAAGGCTCACATAAGATGTTCTTCTACTACAAATAAAAGAATACCATTTTACCTACCCATATTAGTCACGCACAAAAGTATATTTAACGCAATATTACCATTAGAGGCAAGAACTGCTACCTGTGCATATATACACATATGTAAAAACATATAAATTTTTATTCAGGCATGGGCGAAAGCACTTCAACTGGAAAATGCAAATCGAAAGTTTTCCGCTTTAGACACTCAGCAATTGAAAAAGTTTTCAGCAAGCTTGTATGCAAAAATACCGTACATATGTACATACATACTCGCCTGAAAGATTCAACCCCTTGCTAGAGATAACTGTCATTCTATCAACAATCGAATAATTCGCATATCTATTTATGTGAACATATTTCGAAAAAATTTGAGAATCGTTTTATTCAAGTGCAACAACGCCTCCGTTTATTGCCGAAACATGAGCAGAATCTTGACTTAATCGCCGACAATAAAAATCACAATCAAAGCCAATCTACCAAAAGCGAAGAGAAAAGAATGGCGCGTTTGTTGAAGGGTAATGGAAGCAAGAAAACTTAAATTTGCATAACAAAAAGTGTGCGCTGAGTATTTTCGGTATGTACATATATGTGTGTATCCACTTGTACATATGTATGTAGATATATACATATTTATATAAATAATTGGAAAGAATCGAAAATAATACAAGTGACATTCGAAAGATGCAACAGTAATGCTTTCTTAAAGCAGCAGCAGAACAAGACACGTACGACGTGAAGCAGTGAGACCAAATTTATATAATTCAGCAATAACAACAACAAATAAGCAACAAAAAAACTTTATATAAATCTCATTTCATGAAGTGGTGGTGCTGTAAGGTAGACGCTTAAGAGCTGAAAGTGCCACGCGAAAAGGGCACCTCCAACGCGGCGGCAAGCAAGCGAATTCAATCCTGCCTGCATTACATCATCCAAGCAAATAGGCAAATTGTATCCCATTGTGTCGTGTGCTGCACGTTCAAAAAGGCTCCAACAAAGGAAGAGACAATTCAATGAAGGAACGGACGTGCGGCCGAACGAACGTAAGGCAGGCAGGCAGGCAGCAAACTTTCAACTTTCAGTTTCAATTTAATTCTCAGTGGCAATATTATTACGGTTGTTGTTATTGTTGTTGCTATTGCATATTTGACATGACTCGATGCCCTTCTGGCACACTTGTCTCACCTAACCCTTGAAGTGGCTGAGGCTTTTCATGCACAACAACAACAAAAACAACGGTAACAATAACAAATGCCTTTGTGCCATACTTTTTTTTTTTGGTTGAAATAATAAATGTCCTTCTGTTGCTGCCAACGTAGAGAAGCTTGTTATTGAAATGTCCTTTTGCACAACAACTACTCTACATATAATGTGGTTCACAAATACATATACGTACATAAATTCCAACTAAAATAGTATACAGTTGTGGACCATGATCGCAGGTCCCACAAATAGAATAACAATTTTCCATGGAAAAATTATTTGTGAATCAAATTTTTAAATTTGTCTGTTGTGATATTTTTGCTCGGGCACATATTTTGAATCGACAGTTGCTCACTGTAAAGACTGTCTTTCCAAACGTGTTTTGAGTTGGACTCTAGTACTTATAAACTAACGTTTACCTGATAATCGTCCACAAGGTCCCCCACGATCAACAATATGTATTAAGCAAAGAATTATTTAGGATACCCAACATACACATATTTGTAGACTAGAAACAATTTTCGAATTGTATGTAGGGTTGGGAACCTCCTAATAAATAAAACAGTTCCGCTTAAAAAGATTCACAAGTAGCCTCGGAGCACAAAAACTACCTTCCAATGTTGGCTTTCTTAATTGAAAAAAGGCGTTATCCTAGGTAATCTCGCCAGCATAGTTAAGTCTAACGCCACCATCGTCCATGCTTGTCTATGAACAAGGCAAGCTGAAAACAAATAGAAATATGCAAATGGTATGTCAAGCTGAAAACAAATAGAAGACTTCAACTAGAGGGTTGCCTTTTATATTAGATTATAGAAGAAAAAAAATTATTATTAATCGAAAATTGCTCTATTCTTTAAAAAAAAAAATATTCTTCATTAAGATTGTATACACTTTGCATGCGTTTGATTCAATTGTCGTAGCACTTTTTCCACTCTGATTGAGGCATCTCCAAAACATGAGTACTGAACGCATCAACCGCCTCTTCAGGTGTTACAAAGAAGTTGTTTGGTGCCAAGTCAGGACTCGACGGTGGATGACTCATCAAATCGATGTTTTGAGTGCTCAAAGATGCAGTAGTTTCAGTCGATGTGTGAGTGCCCGTGCTGTCGTGGTGAAGAGTGATCCATTTTCAGTAGTTGGGTTTCCTGATATCTTGAAAAACAACTAGCAAAAAAATGGTTGTGTACCACTCAGGATTTACTGCGAAAATATTCGCGATTTTATTCCATTTTTTGGCTTGAGATGAAAATTTTAAGTTACTGTTAGCGACACAAATCCACATAAAGAAGGCTAGAGCTCGAAAACCCTTAGCGACAACAAACAATCTAGCGGCTATTTATACGTCTTGCCAATAGATCATAGAGAAATATGGCCGCCAGTCTCGCAAGGATCACACCGAACACAACTTGATCCAAGTTTTCGAGAATTGAAAGGGAAAAAAAATGTCGAATATATGAAGAACATGAGCAACGAGGTCAAAATTACTGAATATACTAAAAAATTTCAAAACTAGACATATTATCCGGAGAATCCAGAATCAATTCATGTTGATCAGAAAGACATACTATCCTCCGATTACTACTCAATCGGAATAGCAATTGTACGTTCAAATAACATTTAATCCGGTAAAACCATTTTACCATCCCAGAGATTGTTATATGGTGGAGAGCTATTCAAAACATACATGTGTACCTTCTGAAAACGATAACCCCAGAGCTGCTCTGTCCACCAATTTGAGCATGATATTCGAAAAAAAATTAATGCGAACAATTTCGATTTTTTGCATAACGGTTCGGTAGAAGTGGCTAATCCCAAGACGATCCCACAAAGACACATAAGTCACGTCAGTTATAAGACCACAAAAGGAAAAGGCTTCTGAACACCCTCGTCATCTATTGAACGTTTGGTGGATGTCAAAAATCTGCAAAGGCCTTTACTTTCAACGTTTGCTTAGAGAATTTTCAGTCATAGTCGCACAAACGCGAAATAATTCGAGTCATAAATGGTTGTATCTCCTCTTCCGGAGAATTCGCCAACCCTGCATATACTACCGGCTGGCTAATATAGAAATGCAGGCATACTAATAAGAATGGAGACCAAATAATATTTCTATATGCAAATAAAAGTCACCTATGGCGATCTTAACAGTAGGGTACATCAAGAAAGAATCTTTGATAGAATAGGCGTAAGATTCATACTCTACTGGTTTTTGAAAAACACGATTAGGTTTGTAAATTCCAGCCAAAAGCACTAACACGGTCAAATCTTAACATGAACCACCACTACCAGCCAAGATACAAACACGAGAAAATTTCGTCATCTAGAAGGCTAAATCGCAAAAGATAGCCAAAAACTTTTACACTACATGAACTTCTTCGCTCTGAAGGCTATGTTATTAGAGATCTATATCTCTCAAAATGTAAGGGAAATTTATTTTCATAAAGAAGAGGAAAGCTAAAAATGAAGAATTTCAATAATCCGAACATGGGTTGAAAAGCTGCTGTTCGTCTTTTCCAGTATATGTCATTCATTGGAAGCGTAAACAACAATAATTTTTTTTCACTCAAAGGTGTCGAACTTTGTCCCTGAAAAAGGGTTTTTAAGGAGGTCTTCTCCCTTACTTCAATATGAAGAAGACCGTTGCCGAAAGTCATTGTATTTTGGTGGGAGTTTATGGTGAACATGCTTCAGCTTAGCGAACATGGCCAGATTGGTTTCTTTGGCTCAAAACTGGTAATTTTGGCTTGAAAGGGGAGGAACATTCTGGTCAAACAATTTGATGGGATCAGAAGGGCGTTATGTAATTTGGGCTTATAAATGGGGAAAAGCCATTAATAGAAAACGCTACCAATAAGAACTCAGCAAATTGAAGAGAGCAATTGTCGCAAAACTGCCGGAACCTGCAACGCCTGCCCTCATTTTGCAATGCCGTTTAAAAACTGTTTGGAAGGCAGTGGAAAGAAAGTTTTGTCTAAATCGCTCAGGCTTTGCCACCACTGACTACCATTTGTTCCAGTCCATTTGTTGGATATCAAAAATTGCTTTGTTTCATGATTGGCCTCCAAACCGGCGTATTTTTTGTTTTGGATATGATCCAAAAATTTCAACAACAAAAATATTGCTTTAGATGCACTATACGCCAGACCTTAGTAATAAAGGGTGATCCAAGTAGAGGTACTTTTTTCAATAGACCTTTTTTAATAGATCACGCGTTAGTCGTGTCAAACTGTCATGTTACTTTGTTCAGTATTGTTTGGCATTTGGCGTTTATAAATCATTCAACTTTATTACGAAAATTCACGTTATGTAAAGAAAGTATTTCGCGCGCTTCTCTCAACTTATGGTCAACATAATCGGCCTACTGGGCATACTATTCACAACACCATCACCCATCTTGAGACCTCGCATTCATTATTGGATATTATTCGACCGAATAGACCATGTCTAGCACGCAGTGGAGAAAATATATCGGGCGTAGCTGAGAGCTTACACGAAGACTGTGGGGAGTCGATTCGACGCTGTTCGTAGCAACTCGGACTGACGTTTGGAAAGCGTACAAAATACAGCTTGTGTAAGAACTGAAGCCGCTCGACCTTCCCAGGTGACGTCACATCCCTCTACGGGCTCTTGAAAAATTCCGAGATCCGACGTTTTCGAGCCAAATTTTGTTCAGCGATGAGACAAATTTCTGGCGCAATGGGTATGTACACACAATCATGTAAGAGCAACCTGAGATTCAAGAGCTGACATTTCATCCAGAAAAAACAACGCTTTATTGTGGTTTGTGATCCGGTGGAATCATCGGTCCCTATTTCTTCAAAAATGATTATCGCGCCATGATAGCCGACTATTTGATGCCTGAAATTAAAACTCTTGATCTCCGCGACATTTGGTTTCAGCAAAACGGCGCTACTTCTCACACATCACATAAATCAATGAATTTATTGCGAGAACACTTTGGTGAGCAGATAATTTCACGTTTTGGTTCGGTCTATTGGCCACCAACATCGTGTGATAGCACACCGTTAGACTTTTTCCTGTGGGGATATGTAAAGTCTAAAGCCTATGCGGACAATCACGCTTCGATTCAGGCTTAAGAGCAAAACATCACGTGTGTCATTCGCCATCAACGGATGGACCATCTGAGACGTAACCGCGGCCAACATTTGAAAGAGATTATCTTCAAAAAATAAATGCCATAGAATATTCTTTCGAATGATAGTAAACATTTCCCATAATTTTTTTTTTTTTTTAAGTAGGGAACCTTGAAATGGATCACCCTTAACATTCATTAAAAGCCATGGAAAAGATGTTTCAGCAGAACATGGCAGAGGGGTACTCATAAACTACACCTGCTATGGGGAATATGGACTGATGAAGGCATGACTTATGCTTCAAAGGTAAGTTTAGTTTTTTTCAATATTTGAAAAGTTGACCTTCACAGAATAATAGAAAAATGATAGGATAAAATTTCTCAGTAGTACATATCAAAGGCTCAAACTCATTGTGGGGAAGATTAAAACTTACTGTCAAGAAAGGAAATCAGTAGTCATTCCAACTATCTATTTACTGGTACAATTATGTATCTCACAAGTCACTCAACAAAATTCGTGGTAATCTTGGTCACATATCTGAATTTGTCCAACAAAAATTCCATCAGAAATTTTAATAAAGTTCAAGGCCTACACTGGATTAAACCTTCAGCGATTACACCTTATTCAACAAAAAAAAATTACGGAAAAAGGCGCGATAAAATAACAACAGCACTCTTTTTTTTATTAATAAGAAGTGTCTCTGAAACTGTCCTTAAATCAAAAGCCACCACTGTAGGTATACGTTGCAAAAGGATCTTCAATTTATAGACATTGCATATAAATCTGCATTGACAACCGAAAAAGCTATCAAGGCAAAAGACATCCTTGCCAAGTTGTTTACTTATTTTGAATACGTGCATAGATATACGTACAAATGCACTTATCGATGTCCTTTGCCTGCGAACCAAAGACAGCTGGCCAACAATAACACTTTTGGCAGATGAGAGAATGCAACTATGTGATAAACAGCAATGCTGTCTATGCGGTGTATGGATATGTTGCTTACAGAAAATGTATGCTTACATGCTTGTACACACACACACACACACACACTAGTATAAATATCAAGATATAATGCTCCTTTAAAATGCACTTTTTTCTACACTTTGCCATTGACCGGAGCTATTTGAATTTACATACGATTGAATCCTTCCTTTATCTGATTTCTTTATGCCTGCATTTCTATTGACATTTATTTTATTCCCCTACCTCTGACGTACCGTCATCCCTTTCTTATTTTATATATATTTATGCACAGACAAAAAAATGCTTAATCCAGCATACCCTGCTGACTGGCTGGTTGGTAGGTAGGTTGGCTGTTTGGTAGAGCATGCAAGGTGGTCTATGCAAAAGTGCAAAAATAGTTGCATATCCTTTGCTGCTGCTGCTGCTGCTGCTTGCTGGTTGGCGGAGCAACAACAACAACAGCAACAATAGTGTTATGCGCCTCAAGGAGTATGCGGATGACAGCAATGCATGAGTGATGCCAATTGCAATGGTTAAGTGATGAAGCGGAAGTATAGCAGACGCAGCAGGCAGTACAATTTGTAACGGTGCAGGCAGGGCAGCAAGAAAGCTGGACGAGTGTAGCTATGAGTGTAGCTGAAAAACGAGCAGATTGCCAAAATATAACAGGAAATGTGTGAATAAATATAAATATAAAAATATGTGGAAATACATATATATATATATATGTACATCTCTGTGTATGTATGTGTCCACAATGTGTTTGCATGCAACCAAATAAGTGGCAGGAAGTAGGATGTGCTTAAATACAAGAAGCTCGTCGCAGCTGCAGCAAATACAGGAAGCTATTTCGCATTATGTCTTTCCGTTGGCATCCTGCTGTGGCTGTAAGAGTGTCAGCAAATATGCAATTGATATTCTCGAAATTCCTTTAACAACATATATATACACACACACACACACACAAAACGTACTTTCTCCTTGCATGCAGAATATATATAACGTATTTATTACTTACTCTTCGGCTCGGGCGCTCACTTATTTTTACAAATATACTTACTCTTCTTGAAAGTCAACATTTTATCACACTGCAATGCATTATGTACTCGTACGTACTTACTTACTTACTTATATTTGCAAATGCGAATTTTATAACCACTTTTCACCCACATTTTCTTATTTGACCAATAGCAATTCGCCACTGGACAATAAGTGTGCTGCACATATGTATGTACAAGTATGTGTGTGAGTTTTTAAAAAAAAAGTGTTAAGTGGTTTTCAATTTTATGTACACAAATTTTTACACTTGCTATTTGATATCCCTAAATTCAGCAAGCTTATTTTACATAACCTTTTATGTATTTTGAGATTGTTGTTTTAGAATTTTTTATCGGCTAATTCATGAACCGCATTAATTAATTTTTTTTTTCACTTTAAATAGTTTTTTCTTCAACATATAATATTTTTCACAAATATTTGCGAAATTGTAAAGGGTGTTTTTTATAGAGGTATAGAACTTTAAGTTGGCATTACTTTTCAAGATAGCGACTGATTTAACAGCTGTCAAGTGATTTATTTTCAGTTTGGTTTGGCAATTCATCATGAATAGACTTATGCCTGAAGAACGCTTGTAAATAGTGCAATTCTATTTCGAAAATAATGGTTCTGTGCGGAAAACGTATCGCGCACTACATCCATTTTATCGTCGACAAAATCGTCCATCAGAGCAGTTAATTCGATTAACCATGGAACGTTTTCACACCACGTTTACTCTTATTGATAACTCGCATCCCCAGAGACGCCGTACGGTGCGTACAGAAGAAGCTATTGCTGCTGTAGAGCGTAGCATTGAGGAAGACCCGAATAAGTCCATCCGCCATCGAACACAAGAATTGGATCTGTGTCCATCCACTTTATGGAAGATTTTGCGGAAGGATCTTGGTTTGCGTGCTTACGAAATCCTACTCGTGCAAGAATTGAAGCTAAACGATCATCAAGTAAGGCGTAGATTCATCGAATGGGCCCAAAACGAGATTACCGTTGTTCCCGATTTTCATAAGCGAATTTTGTTTAGCGATGAAGCGCACTTCTGGTTGAGTGGCTACGTCAACAAACAAAACTGCCCCATTTGGAGTGAAGATAATCCTCAAGTGTATGTTGAAACATCGTTACATTCAGAAAAACTGACTGTTTGGTGCGCTTTATGGGCTGGTGGAATCATTGGTCCGTACTTTTTCAAAAACGATGGTGGCGAGAACGTTAAGTCAATGGTGATCGATATAGAGCCATGATTACTAACTTTTTCATTCCTGAATTGAATAACCATGATGTCCAGGAGATGTGGTTTCAACAAGACGGCGCAACATGTCACACAGCTCGTGTCACAATAGATTTATTGAAAGACACGTTTGGTGACCGCCTAATTTCACGTTTTGGACCTGTGAATTGGCCTCCAAGATCTTGTGATTTAACACCGCTAGACTACTTTCTGTGGGGCTATGTAAAGTCATTGGTCTATGCGGATAAGCCACAAACGCTTGAGCATTTGGGAGACAACATTCGCCGTGTTATTGCCGATATACGGCCACAAATGTTGGAAAAAGTCATCGAAAATTGGACGTCTAGATTGGACTACATCGCCAGCCGTGGCGGTCATATGCCAGAAATCATATTTAAAATGTAATGCCACAAGATTATCTTTCGGATAAATAAAATTCATGTCAATCGAATAATCCATCGTTGTTTTATTGCAACTTAAAGTTCTATACCTCTATAAAAAACACCCTTTATATTGTGTTATTTCTTATTTTATTATTTCAGCAAAAAAATGTTTATTAGAAACTAGCAATTTTTGATTAAAATAATTATTTTAATTTTTTACACAAATTTAAAATTGTTAAGAATAAAATGTCAAAAAGGTGAAGGGTAATCCAAGTAGTGCTATTTTTTTCAATAGTCTTTTTTGGACAAAGTCATGTCAAGCTGTCATGTTATTTTTATTTGACATTTCATCATGGAAAGACTTACGCCTGAACAACGTTTACAAATTATTCAACTTTATTTCGAAAACTCACGTTCCGTAAAGAATGTGTTTCGCGCGCTTCGCTCAACTTATGGTCAACATAAGCGGTCTACTGAGCGTACTATTCGCACCACAATCACCCATCTTGAGACCCAGCATTTATTATTAGATAATATTCGACCGAACACATCCAGCACGCAGTGAAGAAAATATAGCAGCCGTAGCTACGAGTGTACACGAAGACCGTGGGGAGTTGATTCGGCGACGCTCGCAGTAACTCGGACTAAATTATGGAACAACTTGGCGCATTTTACGTCGTATTCTTAAATTGAAATCGTACAAAATACAGCTCGTGCAAGAATTAAAGCCGCCCGACTTTCCCAGACGAGATCGCTTCGCTCTATGGGCTCCTGAAAAGATCCAAGAAGATCCGACGTTTTCGAGCCAAATTTTTTTCAGCGATGAGACCCATTTCTAGCTCAATGGATACGTAAACAAGCAAAATTGCCGCAAAGTGCAACCTGAATGGATTCAAGATCTGCTATTTCATTCACAAAAGCAACGGTTTGGTGTGGTTTGTGAGCCGGTGGAATCATCGGTCCATATTTCTTCAAAAATGATGCTGGTGGCGACCGTTATCGCGCCATGATAACAGGACTATTTTATACCTAAAATTTAAGCTCCTGATCTTTGCGACATTTGGTTTCAAGAACATGGCGGCACTTCCCACATATCGCATCAATCAATGGATTTATTAAGAGAGTACTTCGGTGAGCAGATTATTTCACGTTTTGGACCGGTCGATTGGCCACCGAGATCGTGTGACATCACACCGCTAGACTTTTTCCTGTAGGGATATGTATAATCTAAAGTCTATGTGGACAATTCCGCTTCGATTCGGACCTTAGAGCAAAAAATCACGCTTGTCAATTGAAAGTTATCAGTCGAAATGCTCGAACAAATGTGTAGTCACTGTGGCAAAAATTCATAAATCGGGTGACGGTTCCCATCCAGCATATTATCCAGATTTAGCCTGCTGCAACTGTTTCTTGTTTTCAAACCTTAAGAAATGGCAGGGTTTTAAGAGATTCAGGTTCAATGAAGAGATTATCATAGAAACAAACGCCTATTTTAAGGGGCTTGAAGGAACTTATTATATAGAGGCAATACACAAAAGATGTAAAAACGCTGGACTAAATGTATAGAGCTAAAAGGAGACTATTTTGAGAAAAAAATTCTTATTTGAGAAAAAATATATATTTAATTCAAAAATTCATTAACTTATCTAAGCGTCCTCGTACTTCGTTGAGTGTGTTTAGTAAGGTTCGTTCGCATCAGTTGGCAAACCTCAGACGTATCTCACGCATATGTACATTTCATCGATACCCCGAAGATTTGTATGTGAATTGAAATGAAATAAGAACAAAGGCAACCAAAGTTATCAGTATTTAATATAAATGGTTTATTAAGTGAAATTACAATGGTTACCTGTGGGTGGTAGCTTAGATTGCCTGGGTTACAATGGCCCGAACTACCAAACAACTGATCTCACTTACACTGTTTGGCGAGAAACCTTTGCTAATGCCATTTGTGATAGCTGTCAATTTCTTTATAAATTGTACTAGAGTCCAATAGCGAAATCTAGGGGGGAGGCCTAAACACCAGTGTTGCATTTAATTTTCCTGTCACAAAATGTCTATAGTCTAGGGTTGACGTTAGGTCGCATATATCATTTTCTATATACATGCAGTCAGCGTCATAAGTCTACAAGCAGCTAAAACTTTTTTTAATCTTATATACTATTGAACGTAGATTGAAGATGTCAATCTTTTTTCCACAAGTACGCCCAACAGACGAAATAGTGGTACTTTTATCCTTCAGGGTAACAAAGCAATGGATCTAAGCACTAAATATATGAAGGCATTACTGTGTAAAAATAAAACTTTTTATGCAATTTAATAATGGTTCGGGTAGACGCGTCACTTAAGGACCTCTGCCACATGGTTTTTCATTGAATCGACAAGCTTGGTTGTCTCTTGAGTTGTTATTTCAATATTGTGTGTTTGTGTATTTTTCTTTCTAAAAGTGCCCATAAATGCTGAATTGAGTTTAAGTTTAGTGATTGTGGAGGCGTTATCGTGTTGAAAATAATACCCAGCTTTTAAACCCAATTTTTCAGTACACGACCGCAAATTAAGTTTTAAAATGTCTAAATATATATGTATTCCTACCCATTATTATCTCCACAAATTCTAAGTTTTCTGTGCCGCTGGCTGACATACAACCCTAGACCATCACAGCACCACCTCCATGCTTCACAGTTGGAAAATTTATTACATGTGTTGTATGCTTCACTTTGTTTACGCCATACTAATTTGTGCCCCTTTGTACCGAAAATACAATACTTCAATTCGTCGGAGAAATGCACATTATTCCAAAACTCCTTTGGCATGTTTATATAATTATTTGCAAAGTCAATGCGCTTTTTTCGGTTAATAGGTTAAACTAGAGGTTTTTTCATGCTACTCTACTATGCAAGCCTGCCAGTTTCAAAATTCTCCTCGAAGTAACCACTAAAATATTTTTCGCAAGCCTTTCTTGTATATACATCACGTGCAATTGATGATGATGTTAACCGCGCATTTTTCTTTACCGCATTCAATATTGACCGTCTTTCACGGAGCGTTATTTCGATGGGCGACCAGATCGCGGTTTTAAAATGATAATTTCCGTGGATTTGAAATTTTTTATTATGGTATATATAATATAGACTTAACTATGCGATCTTCCAATCAAACGTGCAATTTCGCGATTTGAATTTCCTTCCCACCAAAATTTAATAATAATATTCCTTTCGTCCACACTAATTTCTTTCCGATTGGACACCATTATAAATTTTTAGATCAAGATTATAAAATCAAAATATTTTATATAAAATGTTTTATAAATAAGGTAAATACAATAAAGTATAATCAAAAATTTGCGGAAATACCTTAAAACAAGAACAAATGTCGCGACAATACTGAGCGCTTGTAGACTTTTGATCGCTGCTATTGCTACTTATAAAAATAAAATTACCGCTATCTCGTCTGTTTGGTGAATTGGAACGAAAAAAATTTCCGTCGTCATTCTACCTTCAATACTGCATAAGAAAAAAAATTTACTTCTATAAATTTACTAGTTAAAAAAATATTTTCAAACAAACTTTTTGTATTTACATAGCTGTAAATTTATGACGCTGACTGTATGTTTTCGTAGGTCGCCATTCTAGAGATACTTTTATGTGAAAAGCTTTGCAATTGAGTCGCCAAGTTTTCTTGCTGCTGTATGCAATTTCCGCTTTTTGTATTTAATGAAAAATATATAAATACTAAAAAACCACAGAAAATGCACATTTTTATTAATAAGGAATTTGCCGCGCATCAACCATTATTGTTGAATGCTCAATCAAACTAACCAAAATATCATGTTACTTATCTCCACTGCTTTTTTCTTACAATATATTGTTAAAATTTCTTTAATCAATTTGGGTAGCTTTCAATAAAATAATTTCATTTATGCTTTCCGCAAAGCAGATTAAAAATTTCCTCAGAAAATATATTTATTTTTATTTATTTCTTGACATGGCTTAACTTACCTTCCTCACTAACAATTTCGGCAAACAATTTAACATTATCTTTATTGATTTATCTCAGTTATTGTTTTGCGAAAACTCAATTTATTATCATGTTTACAACAAATTTTGACAGGTAGATTTTAACATGTTGCTAGCACAATATGCAAACAAACAAACACGCCTATGGAAGCACGTCAATCAAAACTTTGATTCAAGACAGGAAGCAGCAGCGCATGCAAATATATTGAAATGCCACACCTGGCAAGCGCCTTAAGCTGATCACACTTAGCTTTTAGTTATTTATATATATGTATGTACGAGAATACACCAAGAAATGTATCCGCATTTAATTTAATTGTTGCCGGAAAAGAAACTTTTTCTTTACAATTTAATTTTTAGAAATTTTTCCCCAGCTTGGAAATTTATTGTATCAGCTTACCTGCACATATACATACATACTTACATATTACACAAGTATAATTTTTTTCCTGCTTAACAAGGTTGCCAAATTTTTTAACATTGTTGCAATTACACGCAAAAAAGTTCTTTTATAAATAAAAACTTTTCTTAGCGTAACATCTGTACATCTGTTTCGTTAGTCTATAGCTCCAGCCAGGCATGCCCTTGTTGTCAACGCTGTGCCACACAATTTTTCACCAACACCAAAGTGACAAATTTTCTTAGATGAGGCAATAATTCAAGTTAAACAGACAACATCTTGTCGCCCAGCTCAGTCGCAGACGTGAGCAGCAAGCAGCAGAATCGTCTTCAGGTGTGCAGGATGACCTCAATTTGTCGGTCCTCGGAGATGTGTAGCTATATATAAACTAGGTAAATATGTATTAGTTATCCTTTTGGAGTGTAGTCATCCTTTGGGTAGTGTTTCCCTATTATTTATGTGACTACATATAAATAAGCAGCTATTAAGATGTGTGTAAATGTATATGGAAAAAGTATTTATGTCACTTGTCTTCTTACAGCAAAACCTGTCTGTCTCTCTCTCTCTCTCTACCTCTGCGCAAAATAGCAAATCACATTAGTACTTCAGTAAGCGGAAGCGACTGAGATGTCACAGCGACTTTGGCCCAACTAAGTTGACAGCCACCAGCAAATAGCCGCAACATCTACCTGCTGTTTTACATCTATGTCTTTTTTACTAAAAATTCTTTTTATCATACATAAATACAAAAGCTCAATCAGTGCTCTCAGACAGCTAGACTTATTTGACCTTATACTGCAGCGAGTTTGTGACGCGCGAATATGAGCGAAATGTAAACAAGCAGATAAAACAAATGACTTCCAATTTTTACTTGTCACCATTCTAGGCATTACTAATTTTAACTCCCTCTCCTTCTCTCACCCTTATTTTGGTACTTTTCTGTAGCTGAGTGGAATTATTTTCACTGAGAGAGACATCTATTTACCGCAGCTTTATTTATGTTGCATGTTGAAAAATATCACACTGTTGTAGGTAGACTGTATCGCTCTTGCACCATGCCGTCTGCTGAACTAGGAATTGTTATTAATTAGACTCTGAAAACTCGCAAAATTTTATAGAAATTAGTTCTCAAATTTTTAGTTTGAGCTAGCTATAGTTACTTATTTTATTTAATTCTTAATATATTTGTTTGCTTGTTGAGTTCCTATTTTCAATAACCTTTCTTTGACAGATCACGCGTGAATCGTGTCAAGATGTCATGTTATTTTTGTTCAGTATTGTTTGGCATTTCATCTTGGAAAAACTTATGCCTGAACAAAGTTTAAAAATCATTCAACTTTATTACGAAAATTCACGTTCTGTAAGAATGTGTTTCGCGCACTTCGTTCAGCTTATGGTCAATATAATCGGCCTACTGAGTGTACTATTCACAACACCAAAACCCATTCTGAGACCCCGGATTCATTATTGGATAATATTCGACCGAACAGACCACGTCCAGCACGCAGTGAAGAAAATCTAGCGGCCGTAGCTGAGAGTGTACACGAAGACCGTGGAGAGTTGATTCGGCGCCATTCGTAGCAACTCGGACTGACGTACATAACGACTTGGCGCAATTTACGTCGAGATCTTAAATTGAAAGCGTATGAGATATGGCGTGTGCCAGAACTGAAGGCGTTCGATCTTCCCAAGCCCATTTCTGGCTCAATGCGTATGTAAACAATCAAAATCGCCGCATTTGAGACGAAGAGCACCCTGGAGAGGTTTAAGAGCTGCCAGTTCATTCAAAAAATATATTAAAAAAATGGCTTGGTGTGGTGGAGTCATTGGTCCATATTTTCTCGAAAATCATGCCGGTGAGAACGTAACCGTCAAAGGCGGCCGTTATTGCGCCATGATATCCAACGATTTGATACCTGAAATTGAAGCTCTTGATCTTCGCGACATTTGGTTTCAGCAAAACGGCGCCACTTCTCACACATCGCATCAATCAATGGATTTATTGAGAGAACACTTCGGAGAGCAGATAATGTCACGTTTTGGGCCGTTCGATTGGCCACCAAGATCGTGTTATATCACACCTTTAGACTTTTTCCTGTGAGAATATGTAAAGTTTAAAGCCTATACGGACTATCCCGTATCAATTCAGGCCTTGGAGCAAAACATCACGCGTGGTATTTGCCAGTTACTAGTCGAAATGCTCGAAAGAGGCATCGAAAATTGCACTTAACGGATGGACCCTCTGAGATGTAGCTGCGGCCAATATGTGAAAGAGATAATCTTCAAAAAAATAAATGCCAATGAATGTTCTTTCAAATGATAATAAACATTCTCCATTAAATTCGAATTTTCCATGTTTTTCTTTTTTCTTTAAAAAGTAGGGAATATCGAAATGGAGCGCTCTTTATATACATATATATATATATATATATATATATATAGATATATATATATATATATATATATATATATATATATATACGTTTTTGGCGCTTTATGTCCGCTGAAGCGATTTTCGGCCGAAATGAAGTAGTCCAAAATAATTATATTCCTTTAAAAGATAACAAGTAGCAGAGGCCTTTGATTTTGATTGATTGGCCGGTCGGTTGAAAGGAAATGTTGAGGACCTGACCGTAAGCGGCGGCATTTGAGCCTTCAAGGATAATACACTGATGTTTGTAGTATGATTTGTCCTTTGCTTCAAAAAATGCCGCGGGTTCGATCACCTCTTCATTGGACGGAAATTTCTTCCCAGCGACCATGCTTTTGGTACCTGAAAACAGAAAATAATCGCTGAAGTAATTGAAACCTCAATTCATGGATTTTTCCCATCGATTTCACTGACTTGAGACACGGGGCTTTATCTTGGTGAAACACCGCATTCTCTTTCTTCAAATGCGGTCATTTTTTGGTTTTTTCGTTTTTCAAAAAGTGCAATAACGCTATGTAATAGTCGCTGTTGATCCTTCCTTTTTCAAGGTAGTCAATAAAAATTATTCCATGTGCATCCCAAAATACAGACGCCATAACCTTGCCAGCCGACTGTTGCGTTTTTCCACGATTCGGAGCGGGTTCATAGTGTGCAGTTCACTCGGATCGTTGTCGATTGGACTTCGGAGTGAAAGGCTGGAGCCATGTTTCTTCCATTGTCATATATCGACGTAAACACTCGGGTTTATTACGCTTGAACATCTCCAAACATTGCTCGGAATAATCAACTCATTATTGCTTTTGATCAAAAGTGAGCTCGCGCGGCACCAACTTTGCACAAAGCTTTTTCATACCCAAATATTCATGAATGATTTGATATACACATTCAGTTGGTATCTTTAGAGTGCCTTTTATTTCAAGATTACAAAATAACAATTTTCTTAAAAAATATGTAGGTATATGTGTATGTGTTTATTTTATAATTCTAAGTAACTTATGCACTGTAATGTATTTACAATCCAATCATCTGCCAGGCATAACATGCTCATTTTTCTTCAAGAGCGCCCCTCCGTTAGCTTTATCGCACCTGCTGAGCGTCACAATAGTCGATGGCACCGCAATAATGCCACAAAGCCTGTTAAACGTTTGAAACTACGCCTGTTCAACCACCACCAGACATACAACCAACTCACCTCTTAACTTCACACATGCCAACATACCACACATACACATACATACTATACATACAGACACTATAGGTTTTGTTACCAGGCTCTGTCGAGCGTCGGGCGAGCAGCCAAGCAAGTTGTAGTTGGTCGTTGATTTAGTTGCCCACTTGTTGATCCTTACAAATTGTTATCCTTTATTTATGGCAGATTGGTCGCCACCACTCCACGAATACTTATATACTTATACTTGCCTCTCATGAGGCATGAGCATACTCTGCTGTGTGTGTGTGTTGGTATGTGTGAGCTTCTTCTGGGTTTACAGCACACACACGCTGACCATTCCATTGACGCTCTGCCAAATGTTCTGCCTCCGGTTGATTGTGTGTTTGGCTTGTTTTGTGTCAGCTTTTGAGCCACTTTCGTTGTGTGCTGTTATTGCCACAGTTAAGTAGCTACATATGTAAGCCAAATGTTGCATGCAATAATGGTGTTCATAGCTTTTACTGGTGACTACTGCTGACTGCTGCTGTCGATTTGGCTGTTGCCATTATAATTTCAATTTGTTGTTAGTGTTCCTGTTGTTGTTGGAGTACTTAGCTCGTTGGATGACAGTATAGTAATTTATTTTTTCGCACCATTACAAATGTGCAATTTATTATTTGTTGTTGTTGGCAACTTGTATATGTATATATGTATGCATTCCAAGCACATTGTTGTTGGCTGCCTTTAGTAAGAGGTAAAATGCCACCTGCCTGAAATTAGGATGCCTACTTTTACCACGCAGATGGGAGCAGCTTCGACTCGCACAGCATGAGTGCACTACACATACACACATACACACATCTAAACATATATTTCAACGTTTGCAGCTCCTTAAATTGCGGCATTGGCAATGACAGCCAAAAATTTATGGTCGCTTATAGCTCGAGAGCGTTACTTTGATAATTACCCACATGTGGTGGTGGAGATTGTACGAGTTTAGTGTGGTGGAATTTTTATTGGCCGGAAATCTACAAATTAATATACTTCTCCTATTAGTCTATCGGCACTAAGTGGCTATAAGTCAATCGATTTTATTTGCTCGCACTGGGAAAAGGCAATGACCCAGAGTAAAATTCAATTAAGCTTGTAAATGCAATCGAATACGAGGAGTGGGATATTAAATGAAAAATAATACCTTAAGTTGAGGTAATAGATATTTTTTAATTTGGCGAGAACCATTTAGGACTAATTGATTAAGTAGAAAATTGTTATCGAAAATATTTATTAACAGCTAACCGGACCACACATTTTTATGATTTTCTGTGTTTGGGTTAATTTTGATTTCATAATTGGTATTCTAATGGATATTATAAGTAACTTTGCAGAAAATTCTAATTATTCTGTAATTCAAAGCATTAATTTTTTTTTTATGAAACTCATTTAAAGAAATACATACCCTATAAAAAATTTCAAGCAAATCAAACCAAAAATGTTTTGCTTTAAATAACTAGTTCACCTTCTCAAGTGAAGAAGTAGAGTTTACGTTAACCTAAATATTAATCTAACCATGTATCAAATTTAAAGTAAATCAAAGCATATATACAATATTTTTCGCACAGATCGATCCCTGATCTACCTCTCGTATATTTTTATACCTTTCATGTATCGGGTGATCCTTTTCGAGATTCCCTAATTTTTCAAAGAAAAAAACACAGAAAATTCAAATTTACTGGGGAATGTTTATTATCATCCGAAAGAACATTCTTTGACATCTATTATTTGGATATTATCTCTTGGAAATGTTGGCCGCGGCTATGTCTCAGGTGAACAATCCGTTGAGTCCAATTTTCGATTACTCGCTCGAGCATTTCGGCTGGTAACTGGCGAATGCCACGCGTGATGTTTTGCTCCAAGGCCTGAATCGAAGCGGAATTGTCCGTATAGACTTTAGACTTTACATATCACCACAGAAAAAAGTCTATCGGTGTGAAAACACACGATCTTTCTAGCCAAACGACCGTCCCAAAACGTGAAGTTATCTGCTCATCGAAGTGTTCTCTCAATAAATCCATCGACTGATGCGATGTGCGGGAAGTGGCGCCTCCTTGCTGAAACCAGATGTCGCGGAAATCACGAGTTTCAATTTCAGGCATGAAATAATCGCTTCTCATGGCGAAATAACGGTTAGCATTGACGGTCACGTGATCACCGGCATCATTTTTGAAGAAATATCGACCGACAATTCCACCGGCCCACAAACCACACCAAATCGTTGTTTTTTTTGTATGAAATGACAGTTCTTGAATCTCTTCAGGTTGCTCTTCGTTCCAAATGCAGCAATTTTTCTTGTTTACACACCCATTGAATATCTTGGAAATTTTCAAGAGCCCATCGAGCGAAGCGATGTCGCTTGGGAAGATCGAGTGGCTTCAGTTCTTACACAGGCTATATTTTGTATAATTTCAGTTTAAGATCTCGACGTAAAATGAGCAAAGTCGTTCCATACGTCAGTCCAAGTTGCTGCGAACGGCGCCGAATCAACTCTCCACGGCCTTCGTGTACATTCTCAGCTGTGGCCGCTCTATTTTCTTCACTGCGTGCTGGAGGTGATCTATTCGGTCGAATATTATCCAGTAATGAAGGCTGGGTCTCAAGATGGATGATGGTGTTGCGAATAGTACGCTCACTGGGCTGATTATATTGACCATAAATTGAGCGAAGGGCGCGAAACACATTTTTTACAGAACGTCAATTTTCGTAATAAAGTTGAATGCTACTCAACTCAAATAAGTATTGACAATGGATTTCAAAATCGAACTTGATATTTTGCAATAAATTTGATATGTTCATGAAAGCTATAATGACCGAGGACAGCACTTCTTTTTTGTGCTTCTTACAAACCTTACCGGGAGCCATAGAAACAATACCGAGAATTTTCAGTATAATCTGATGGAACGTTTCGGAGATTCTAGAACGAAAACATGAAGAAAGGATTTTAAATAAGAGGGATGCTCAAGAAATAGACAGAGAGTGAGAACCAAAAAGGTTAAACTTATACTTAAGGGCTCGATGACTTTCTAATTTCGAATTTTGTTATCAAAGGCATATGCTGCATCTGCAATGAGTAAACCAAGGGTTTACACGTTTCCGAAGACGCCGTAAATGAAGTGTAAAAAATTTTTTTTTTTTTTGGGAAATAGTTATGAATGATCGCCGAATATCAATTAAGAAGCCGCTGATGTTGTTGGCATATCGATCGGAACATGTCAAGGAATTTTTCTAACGCTTTGGGTAGAAAACTCGTGGCGGCTAATTTTTTTTCTAAAATTGTTAAATTTTTAACAGAACTAGCGGCGTATGGAAGTTCCTTAGGAGTCGCTAAATGTAGGCAAAGAAACATATTTTAAAAGGTGACTAAATATGGGTTTAGGGATATAACGACGAGTTTAAGGATCACTCATTGCATTCTCAATCGACGGGACGGAAAGGAGTTTGACAAATGCGGTTATGTTCACTAAGTTAATTTATAGCTACTCGTGAGCAAAACTGTAACTCCCGTGCTCCTTTGAGGCCAGTGCTAACTCGTCCCTTAGCGTTCTGAATGAACAAGTACTTAGTTAGAGTTGAATGGTGAACTGAATGTACTGTTCTGAGTTTTTATGAAATTTCATCTTCCAGATCATTGTATATGCCCAGTGGATCGTTTTGTCATTCTTTACCTAAAGTGAATTTTGCTTTACAGTATTTTTTCCTTTATTTGTTGCTCACTATTTAAAAATATGGTTCCTTTCTATTCACTTAGCATGAATAAGTCCTTCATAATTAACGAATTTTGAGCAATATACGAGTAGATTTATTATATGATGATCATCTCCTCTCGGGTCTATTCCATAATTAATAAATTAATTTTGAATTTCTGGTCGATGTTAAATTTATCAATTCAGAAGCTAGACTAACTTCTTAACATATCTTTCTTACACCTTGTTAGATTGATCACTCTTTGCAGTATTGTAAAAAAAAAGAAAAGAATTTCAATTTCAATACATGTTTTTAACTACTCATATATTGTATATGGGCCATTGTTATTGACAGGGTATGCTGGTGCGTCATTTTCAGAACTTTCATGAGCTCTTTAGGGAAATGTTTTCTCCTTAAGCTCAGTTTGTTGTTAAGGCTGACATGCCAACCTACCTCGTTGCTCCCGGTCATGAAACCTTTAGCTTAACTTCCCAAACTTTTCAAACTAATGCATTTCAAACAGATTACGTTTTTTTCTGAAAGAATACGAGAGCACTTCTTTCTAAAATTTTAATGCGTACGCTTCTTTTGGTACAAAATTCTTCACCTCTTTTTCCTAAACTAAATTCTAAAAAAAAATTTCTTTCATTGTACGCTATATGTATATATATATATATATATATATTATGTAGTTCCGCATTGAGGGTATGAAGATCTTCCTATTTCGCAAATTTTCTATACAAACTACTTCAAGTTATGCTTTGAGGGGACAGACAAACATAGCTAAATCACTCAGTCTCATATTTTTATGAGGTAAGTATGAATAACCGTTTAAAAGGCATAGGAGAGGAGTTATTTAATACAACATAAAAACTTTGTGACTAAAAACACCAATTCTAATATACTCTAATTCTAACTACCTACGAGTACACTCACAAATTTAGTACCAAAAACTCCAGGAAATTGTTCTAAAAGCGTTGTATTGAAGAAAGTAATCAGAATAAGCAGATTTAATTTTAGTTGTAGCACAAATTACCATCCCAATACAAATTACCAGCAATAAAAAATGCAATACAAAGAAAAGGAGAAACATCACCGAAGAGATGGCAATGTAGCAACTCAACTCAACCGCACATCCATCCGTTGTATTTGCATATGTGCGCTAAGCTTGCATTGGGGAATACAGCTGTCAAGCTGGTAAGAGGAAAGGAGCGGAAAGTAGCGGGCCACACAAAGATGCTTTTACCCACCCCATACACACACACACGCATACACACTAAAGCACGCACGCCTCTCACCGACTCTCCTGAGGCTGCTGGATTTCTATAAAATTTGTCACAATGCCCCTGAACGCGAAATTTATTCGCATGACAACATACCATGCACTCAAATAAGCCGTTCGATGCGGCCAACCCAATCACTCTGATGCTAACCGCCCGCCCAGCCATTTATTCACATTTCCTCCTCATTCGAGTGGTTC
The DNA here is from genome assembly GCA_030068015.2 of Neoceratitis asiatica. NCBI lineage: Eukaryota > Metazoa > Arthropoda > Insecta > Diptera > Tephritidae > Neoceratitis > Neoceratitis asiatica. The sequence goes on along the minus strand of CM061524.1, from coordinate 44,502,306 downwards.
AAGTGCGCCTGCAGTCGCTCAGCTTAGCTCATTCAATCATTCAGTCATTCAATTTCATTCTTTTCATTACATTCCAAGCTTGCTTCACTCGTCTCTCATCGCTCGTCGCTCGATTTGCTGCTGCTAACACTCTGACTAACTTTGGTTGTTTGGTGTTTTTAATACAATAACTAACATTGTTGTTGGTTGTTGTTATTGTCGATCTTTGCCTCAATTTCTATTTGCATTTATTACATTAGAAATCAATTGCTGTACGAGTGAAAAAATGTACAAAATTTGGAAATGAAAAAATACGGAACTTTTCTCATACATATCGGGGTTAACAATGAAAGGAAGCCATGTTAGAGAGGCAAGGTTTAACGTAGCCCGCCGCGGGCTATATATTTGCATAGTTGGTTTTGATACTACACTCTGAATAATTTTAAAATAATTTTTTGTGTGAAAATGGAAAAAAATCTAAACCTAAAGAGGTGTCCAGAAATCTATCAAGACAGTCATAAGTAGCAGCCGAAAGAACCAGGAGAAATATAGGCATATATGTAAATCAAACTTCAAGAAACGGCGAGAACTCTTGAATTAGCAAGGTCTCTCTATCTATCTCTCTCTCTCTCTCTCTCTCTCTCTCTCTTATTTTCCTACCTTCCATTTTTTCATGACGTGAAAACTATTTACCTGTCGAAGGCACCACTTATATATTAAAGCCGAATTCACAATAGAACACAAGAGACGGAGAGACGGCTGTAGAGGTTACCAGTGACAAATTACGGTCTCTCTCCATTATAAAAGAGGTTCACATCTTCTCTTCCCTCTTCTAGCAATTGTGGAATCTGTCTCTAAAACTTTCAATTATAGACTTTTTTCATCCATCTAACGGACACATTGCTTACAATTCACTTGATGTGAGGAAATCGTTCATCTTGTCTTCGCTTATTACCAGACTCATTCGCGTTACTTCATTCTTCAGTCTGAAAAAAACTAGAAATAAACAAGACATTTTTGAGCCCGACGATAAATCAGCCTTTTCTTATCACATATCAAGGACAATATCAGCACTTCCTTACACAATCAATATCACAAATATCTCTAAAAACTACCTTCTTCTAGTTGTTTATTTCACTCTGAATGTCGAGGCTTCTAAAGTAAGTACTGAATCTCGATGCACGAGTAATGTAAGTGGAGGCACATTTATCTAACGAACCGTTTAAGTATGACTAGTTCCACTATATCACCATGTTCTTTCGGCTCGACCGAAGTCTCCACATAGGCTGGTTGCCTAAACCAAAAAAAAAAAGTTCCAATTATACTTCCAATAAAATTATTTATAATAATACAAATCTTATCATTGTAGGTATATTTCCTATCCTATTTAACCATTGACTCAAATTCTCAGTCGATAATGGATTATACGTCCTTTCGAAAAGAAATTAGACATTTAAATTTACTTAAAGCTTGGTAAATGTGGTTTGGAACAGTTATCCTGCTATCGAAACTTGCGGAACTTAAATTGGCTGCTTGGCTTCAATTCATTCAGGCCTCCAAGTGAGCCCATTGTGCTACCTCAGAGGTTTCTATTTTCCCCACCCGCTAGCCAAATCAATGCATGCGGAGTTACCAAAACCGAATAATGGATCACTGCGGCTTGCGGGCTCAAAAATTTACTCGTGGTAAGACATGCCTCTTATAAGAGGAGACTAAAATCCTATAATTTCCCGGAGAATTTTATATTTATATTGACCAAACACTGTCACTACCACAATATTCTTCAAAAACCAATTTGGGAAATAGTTTTTCGGTTACTACAACAACAAGTAATCGACATATTTTTGTACCCGATATTTGGCTCAAGTCTATAAAGATGGCGCTGCTAGATCCCTATATTCCATCCTTCACTAAAGAGGGTTGTGTCTTCTCTAAAGCCCTTGCAGGAGCTGTTTGAGAGTAAGCCCAACCTCTCTGCGTGTCTGCTTTGAAGATTATTGCAGATATCTCTACTCTTTTGTACGAGATAAGCTCTATTGAGCCTCCTTTATTCCATGTCGGTCACATTACCCTACTCACATCGCAACAATTGTGACTTTTCCATTTTGAGTCAGAATCTGCGATGAATAACTTTCTCACAGTGGGCTTAAAAATGGAGAGCCGTATGCTCGTATTCCTTCATGAGAGCGAAAGTGGAAATCAAGTGCGTTTTCTTGTAAGCTTCACTGCATAATTAAACAGGCTCAGAGAGCACTGCTTAACCCTTACATTTTCTGATTTGCAGCAATTCTCCACGGCTCTTAGTGCTGCCGACACTAAAGTGGTCCGGTTGCCGCAAAGACTTGATAGTCATAAGTTCCGTCAAGTAAATTACACAACCATTCTGGTTGTTTAGTTGCGACCCATCCATATAAAAATCGATGGACTGTGCATATGTTGGAACAATCCGTTCTCATTGCTTTCTATCAGGAATTATCACCTTGTAGTTATTCCATTTCACGATGGTTATGCCGTAGAAGGTCCAACCACCGAGCGGTACTTCTGTAAGGTTCATCAGCCTTCGAGCTCATTAGAAACTTTTTCAAAGAATGACTTGGCAATTTAAAGTTTCTGAAGGCGAAAAGTTATTAGATCAGGAATTCTCTCTCCTTTGTTTATAATATTTCAGAAGTAATAAGATACAACTTCATATGCAGAAACAAAGGGTGATTCAAGTAGAGGTACCTTTTTCAATAGCCTTTTTTTTTTTGGACAGATCGCGCGTGAGTCGTGTCAAGCTGCCATGATATTTTTGTTCAGTGTTGTTTGGCATTTCATCGTGGAAAGACTTACGCCTGAACAACGTTTACAAATCATTCAACTTTTTTACGAAAATTCACGTTCTGTAAAGAATGTGTTTCGCGAGCTTCGATTCGATTCGGCGCCGTTCGCAGCAACTCCGACTGACGTATAGAACAACTTAGTGCATTTTACGTTGAAGTTTTAAATCCAAAGCGTACAAAATACGGGTTGTGTGAGAACTGAAGCCGTTCGACCTTCCTAGGTGACATCGCTTCGCTCTATGGGCTCTTGAAAAGTTACAGAAAGATCCGATGTTTTCAAGCCAAATTTTGTTCAGCGACGAGATCCGTTTCTGGCTCAAGTAGTATGTAAGCAAGCAAAATTGCCGCGTTTGGGACGAAGACCAACCTGAAGAGATTCAAGAGCTGCCATTTAGCTCAGAAAAACAACGATTTGATGTGCTTTGTGGGCCATATTTCTTCAAAAATGACCGTAACCGTCAATGGCGACCGTTATCGCGCCATGATAACCGATTATTTGATACTTGAAATTGAAGCTCGTGATCTTCGCGACATTTTGTTTCAACACCTCCGCCACTTCCCATACATCTTACTAATCAATGGATTTATTGAGAGAACACTGCGGTGAGCAGATAATTTCACGTTTTTGGCCGGTCGATTGGCCACAAAGATCGTGTGGTATCACACTTTTAGACTTTTTCTGTGGGGATATGTAAAGTCTAAAGTCTATGCGCGTAATTCCGTTTCGATTCAGGATTTGGAGCACATCATCACGCATGTCATTAGCCAAATACCAGTCGAAATACTCGAACGAGTCATCGAAAGTTGGACTCAACGGAGGACCATGTGAGACGTAGCTGCGACGAACATTTGAAAGAAATAATCTTCCAGAAAAGTTCTTTCGAATGATAATAAATATTCCCCATTAATATTGAATTTTCTTTGTATCTTTCTATAAAATAAATTACGGTATTTGCGCGTTTTGAATCGATCCAAGCACACAACATTTGAAGCCATGAGAAGTGTCGTGTGTCGGTCAAAATTGCCTAAGGATATCACATCATCTTAAGAAGAACTTATCGTACGTTTGAAATTTTTCTCTCAGTGTAATTCCACCAAGGAAATGTCAAAAACTAAATCTAATGAATATTTGAACAACAAACTGTTGTTGCCAGTACTTCAAACATTAATAAAATTAAGGATATTATGCAGAGAACTCTATAGAAAAGAGCATTTAACAGCAGAGGGCGACCGGATTTAAGAAAGAAAAACTATTTTTGTATTTTATTGCGCTGTTATTACTTCTGTTACACCATAGTTATTACACGAGCATAGTTAGACATATAATTTTTTTTTTGCTAAAAGTTCAAAAAGAATTGACAACAAACTAGACGTCTGAAAAACTAAACTCAACTAAAGTGTCTATCGAGGCACCAAATTAAATTCATCATGCACCCCTTAGCATATAGAACAATTCCCTCGCTCTTTCACTACCCACGCCCAATAATATTACTCGATTTTGTCGTCCTTTGATTTGCATACGAAAACTTTGATGTATTGAAATGTCAAATGGATTTACTTGTATTGCAACGACAAACAGCAATGACTCATACACTCGTACATAAAAAGTGCTTGCTGGCAAATTGCAAATGGTAATAAAAATAACTATCAAATAGAAAATGGAAAATGGTTTGAAAAATTGTTATGCCCACCTCGAGGGAATTTGATTGAAGGACGAAGGCTACGAATGTATGGAAATCATTTAAATCTGAATTGTACGCCTATTTGCCACTACACTCAGGCTTTCTTTGATTTTGTGTGCATGTATGTGTATGTGAACGCGCTTAGACCATTGTGTTGGTAGAGCAAAAACGCAACAACAAGGATAACACAAAGGTCGTCGCAACACAGCAATAATTGAAATTGAAATGTTAAGCGTTGCGCTTGTTAATGGTCTGTAAGGATGAAATGTACTGAGGATTTGCCAATTTTTTTTCTTTTTTGTGTGATATAATGGCTGAACGAACGACAATGCTTGAACATGGATAATCTAATTGATTTTTCTTTTGTTTTTGTTATTATAAATAAAATAACAAATTGCTGTGATATTGAGAGGCAGTGTAATGCATTTAAATGTTGCTGATTTATTTTATTTTCGATTATTTGCATAAATCACCCATTAACAATGAGTAATTTCAGCTTTCTATTTTTGCATAAATATTTTACAGCGTAAATTACAAAAAAAATATAAATACTGCTCATTTTCACTTAAATTAAATTTTTTTTTTTTTTTTGTCAACAACTGATGAATTGAGATATTGAATACATCACTATTTGACTTATGATGCTCTAGAAAATTTGGAAAATTTCTCAAACATTAAGAACAATTTCAAATCACCGAGCTTAAGTTTTTTTTTTCAGGAAGAATTTGCTTTGAACATACCAAACTTCTTACATTTATATTGGAACGAATTTTCGTCATCCCTTGTCAATTTTGGTTTTGTAACAAACCGGTTTCGGCGAACCGCCTTCTTACATTTCCTTACACGATGATTTGTGCATCGATTACGTGATTATCGCTGAGTAAACGATACCCTGGCAGTCGTTCCTCCTCTTAGCAGCTCGGCATCAATTATAGACACTACGTAAAGCCAGGTTCTTAAGCACCTGGTCTTTCAAAAGGAGAGGCAGTCTTCCTCTCCCTCTGGTACTGTATCGAAAACTTTTATAGCTGGAATATGGTCGGCCATAAGACCAAATAACTTAGTCAGCGTAACCACTGTTGTTGTTGTTGCTTCAACCGCAGAAAAATTCCCCAAATTAGGTATCTAGGAATATTGCGGGAGTGTAATAAAAATACGTGTATTTCCGGTATAAATACCCAACTGTTGCGGAAACTATTAGATTTTACTCTTTAGTGCCTTACCGTGGGTAAGTCCTTGAACCCTTAACCCTCAGGGAAAGCGTAGCCACTGTCTCTTAATTCTCCAATGTCGTTGTATATCTCGTACAGCTCATCGTTTCTACGTGTGCGGTATTCGGTAAATTTTCCGGTAAACAGTAACATTGAGCCGAGATTCGGATGCCCTGACTGATTTTTTTGATGGGAGGAGATATTTTATCTTGTCCTTTTTCACTACCAAACTCATTCGCTTCGCTTCCCTAACCAGTCTGGAGAAAATGGTACTTATTCGAGGCCATAAAATCATTAAAGTGTTATGTGTTTCGATCCTTTTCTGACATTTTGAAGATTTGGATCTGGTAAGGGTCTGTTCTACCAATTCATTGATTGTTAGCCGTAGTCTGTCACTCAAGAAAGGACCTTCTATGTACATGGGGGACCCCTTTTTGTTGATTGAGCAGAGCAAATTTAGGTTCCAAGTGTCGAGCATAATTTCTTCTAACCATATTAATGCAAAGAAGCTGATACATACACTTTTTCAGTTCTTCGGTGCCATATTTAAATAGCTCAGCTTGTAAGATATTGGCTCCCGTCCCTTTATTGTTCCACAGGCTAGCAATTCGTAATCGTACTTCGTCATAATCTTGTAAAGTAATATCTATTTCATCATATTTCATGCTTTATCACAGTTCTCCGTTTAGCCCGAATCGATATTTCGACCTCCGAACGCATGAAAAATTGGAACATTTTTTACGTAAAAACCCATCACCGAAACCAAGGAAAAACTCGAAAATTACTATGGTGTCTCTGTACCGTCAATTTCAATTATTATGAAGTGGTTGACCGAGTTCCGTTGTGGTTCAAGTCGCCCAAAAGAAGCCGTCGCGAAAGAAATCGTCGATAAACCCAAGGGAATAATATTGATCGATCAGAGAATAAAAGTGCATGCGGTAGCTAATGCTGTAGACATCTCAACTGAGTGAGTACATCACAGTTAATATGAATATTTGGACATGAAAAATCTATACGAGCGATGGCTGCAACGTTTGCCCACAAACTACCTTAAGTGCAACCGTGTAACCACTTCAAAGGAATGTTTTGCGCTGTACAACCGCTACCCAAACGGATTTTTGCACCGTTTCGTTACCACGGAGGATACGTGTTTCTACAACACCACACTAGACACCAAATAACAGTATATTTAGTGGGTTTTTCCGGATTAACGTGCACTAAAGAAGATCAAGGTGAGTCTGTTAGCCAACAAGATCATGACCACAGTTTTTTGGGAGGAATGATTTGTCATTCACATCGATTACATCGATTACTTGAAAAGAGTAAAACGACCATCAGTGAATATCATTAAGAGCTTTTGGAAAGATTCGATATCGATTTCAATGAAAAACGGCCGCATTTAGGTGACATTCATAATTTTGGCTACGAAAGTCCTAACCCATCCAGCATATTCTCTAGTTTTATCACCCTGAGACTATATATTGTTTCCAAACCTGAAGAAATTGCATAGAGGTAAAAGATTTGAGTCGAATGAAGAGGTCATCACAGAGACAAACGCCTATTTTCAGAGCCTAGAAAGAATCTATCATTTGGAAGCTATACACAATAATTGGAGCAACGCTGGACTAAATGTGTAGAGCTAAAAGAAGACTTGTTGAGAAACAAAACGCTTATTTGCCGAAAAGATATATATTGTATTCAAAAATCCACTGACTTATGAAATTATCCTCGTATTTTATAATATTTTTATTAATTTTTATATTTTTATTTTCGTCGCAATTAATTTGCCCTACTTTATATCCTTCCTGATACACTTCTGTTATATCATCGGAAGCTGGTTGGTTATTTCTAATTTCATAATCTTTCCCCTCTTCATATTCATCAGATTCACAAGTATACTAACAAAATCGAAAGCTTATGATGTACGTATTGCGCAAGTTAAATTTCAATTCGAATAAAAAAAGGTGAAAATATTATTAATTCACCAAATCATCTGTTCACTAACATCACTAACTTCCATTACAGCTGTCTGTCACCTACAAATTTTCCGTCTGCCAAGGTTATTATGGATTATCTTGCGTTGGAATTTGGCATTATATCAAATCATATTTCGGGTCCCTACAAAATCGATCAGCCTACTTTGCTGTACCAAATACACCTTTATTTGTTATTAAGTAACATACGCATTGCGATTTCTCAAGAGTAAATGCTGTAACAATAACAAAAACGAAGAAAAAAACATTTACTGACTATTTAACAGTGAATAAACGGAAATTTTATTGGTACGAAACGCCCATCCTGCCTGCCTGCTTTTCAATGGTTGAGGCGTGATGCTATTTAGTGTCGAACATTAATGACAAATTACGTTGCGAAATGCTGAAAGTGCATGTGCATGAAAGAAAGCAATGTGAAACAGAGTAAGCAAATACACGCATTTGGAAAAGCAAACAAACATTTCAAAATCGTACATTCGTATGCATATACATATGCGTGTACGTTTTTGTTCCTCGACACAACATCATCATTTCAAAGTGTGAATTAATGCGGGCAAGAGCAATGGCAAAGATGCGTTGATGTGAAGCAATGAAATTGAAATTGAAAAATATTTGTTGACAATTTTGATTGCGTTGGCAATACTGAGTGCACATCTCATCAGTGCAGCATCAAATTTGGAGCGACTGTAGCAAGAGAAATGAAGTTCTATGATATGTGGTGAAATATCCGTTTCCGCTTTTTGCTTAGCTTTTAGGTATTGCCTATTTCAACGAGCAAACAAACATATATACATATGTTTAACTCAAGTGTGTACTATTGATTGTATATACATAGGCAGCCCTGCTGTCTATGGCTGCGGAATTGTTTAAACATCCAAAAGTGGGAATAAATGTGTGGAAATGACAACTGCCATGTGGCATTCAGCGTTCGGCATGCGGAATTCAGCATTCAGCATTTACCATGAGGTTTACCGCATTTATGTGCATGTTGCAAAGGAACTTGCTATTTTTCGCTTGAATATCGCAATTTTGTATTATATTTTTTGTTGCTCTTTTATCTTTTTCTTTAAAAGTTGCTTAAATTTCCCAAAGGAAATTCTGTTGTAGAATTCCTTTGTATGAAATTTTTTATTTTTTTTTTAATATCTCCTTTGGCTACTATTATAACTTATATAAAAATACTGAAATAGAAATTTTGAAGTATTGAAAATGAAACAATCTACATAGGTAACGGGTGGTCTATTTCGGGGTTCCCTACTTTTTTGAAGAAAAAAATACAGAATATTCAAATTTAATGGGGATTGTTTATTATCATTCGAAAGAACATTATTTGTCCTTTATTTTTTGAAGATTATCTCTTTCACATGTTGGACGCGGCTACGTCTCAGATGTAGTCCAATCTGGACGTCCAATTTTCGATGACCTTTTCCAACATTTGTGGCCGCATATCGGCAATAACACGGCGAATGTTGTCTTCCAAATGGTCAAGCGTTTGTGACTTATCCGGATAGACCAATGACTTTACATAGCCCCACAGAAAGTAGTCTAGCGGTGTTAAATCACAAGATCTTGGAGGCCAATTCACAGGTCCAAAACGTGAAACTCGGCGGTCACCAAACGTGTCTTTCAATAAATCTATTGTGGCACGAGCTGTGTGACATGTTGCGCCGTCTTGTTGAAGCCACATCTTCTGGATATCATGGTTATTCAATTCAGGAATGAAAAAGTTAGTAATCATGGCTCTATACCGATCACCATTGACTGTAACTTTCTCGCCACCATCGTTTTTGAAAAAGTATGGACCAATGATTCCACCAGCCCATAAAGCGCACCAAACAGTCAGTTTTTCTGGATGTAACGGTGTTTCAACATACACTTGAGGATTACCTTCACTCCAAATGCGGCAGTTTTGTTTGTTGACGTAGCCATACAACCAGAAGTGGTGGACGATTTTGTCGACGATAAAATGGACGTAGTGCGCGAGCGGCTTCAGTTCATGCACAAACTGTATTTTGTACACTCCTAATTTAAAATCTCCTCGTAAAATATGCCAAGTTGTTCCATACAGCAGTCCGAGTTACAGCGAACAACGCCGAAACGACTCTCCACGTTCTTCATGTACACTCTCAGCTACGGCCGCTACATTTTCTTCACTGCGTACTGGACATGGTCTATTTGGTCCAATATTATCCAATTATGAATGCTGAGTCTCAAGATGGGTGATGGTGTTGCGAATAGTATGCTCAGTACGCCGATTGCGTTGACCATAAGCTGAACGAAGCGCGCGAAACACATTCCTTACAGAATGTGAATTTTCGTAGTAAAGTGGAATGATTTGTAAATGTTGTTCAGTCGTAAGTCTTTCCATTATGAAATACGAAACAATATTGTGATATGTCTCACGCGTGATCTGTCAAAAAAGGATATTGAAAACAATACCCCTACTTGGATCACCCTTTAGATTGCTTTCTTCTCATCTAGAATTAGAAAAGTTTATATTTTGCTTTCTCTCCTCTCACACAAACACTAAAACAACCTTCGTCGAATTTGGAGCAAGAAAATGAAAGTAAATAAATTTAAATTATAAAATTTCACCCGCATTTGTATTTTCATGACTTATTTCATTTTATTAATACCTAGCCACAAACATATGTATGTACATACATTCATAAAAGTATATATTTGATAACTAATTATGAATAATGTAGCTTTTAGCTCAGACACTTAAATCGAATGTCAATGAATTCCAAAATATATATATATATACATACAAAACTGCTATAATACAATATTTATATACATAAATATGTATTCTGCATACACAATACCACAAGTATGTATGTATATTAACATATTCATTAACACCTCAATTAATTGGCAGTGCCATTAAATTAATTAAGCACTTTGTTAACCAAAAGACCAAACAATAAATTAATTAATCAAAAAAATAATTATTATTCTGAAAAGAAAAAAAAACTGAAAAAATATCTATAAAAATAAATATGTAAACACACGAAGTGACAAAAAAATGTCATCACGTTTCTCCAAATATTTGCAACTGGCTAATTAATAATAAAAATTCTGTATATTATTAAATATTCAAAATGCAAAGCACACACAGCTCAGAGGTGCACCAGCAAACGAATATGCAGGCAGCCATATATACATACATATGTATGTATGTTTATGAGACGCACACTCTCGATAACTCCTTCACAAGCATACACATAGTTGAATGGCAAAAAGGTAAGCATAGGTGCAGAGGCTCACATGTACATATACATATTGTATATGCATATACCCCCGTCAAGCGGCAGCATGTGTGCGTGCTTGTGTCGAGCCGTGTAAAACTTTGCAAAGCGTATGCGGGTTATTTTTCTACAAGCTCCCTCGTGCCCAGTTACCTTTGTAAAACTGCATGCACTCATATACATATGTATGTGCGTATATATGTGACTCAATTTACGTAGTCGCATACCGTTATAACGGCATCAGGTGAATGTGGCTACAGTTAGTTACATGAATATATGAAAAATGGCACCATTACAACGGTAGCGTAAAAATTATGCCACTTTGTGAGAGGCCTTTTCATAGCTTGCTTCCCTACATACATGTAGGGAGATAGCTGTGTAGTTGCCTATAGTGTTGAGAAAAATATTAGCATCTTGTATATCTTTTTATTTTTATTTAATTGAAGCTTAAAGTTAATTAAAGCTTAAAGTCACTACATCGGCATAGAATCTTTTATTTTAAAGAACCTTTAAATCAACTTAGGGCGATTCCCTTGAGAGCACTCCACCGGATATATGTTTAAAGAGAAAAAAATATGAGATTTGCATTCTTTTATATAAAATAACTTTAATTTTCCCTTTAGGTATTTCAAATCGAGAAAACAACATCAACTCAATTCACCATATGGTGAAAATATAAATCAAGGGAGAGGGGATGGGAGAAAAATCATAAGATCTCTTTCTATGATAAAAAAAAGTACTTAGTATGGTATATAGGGTTCAAAACATCATTTAACACATAACTATAAATGGATCTGCAGTCCTTTTAGGGCTTTTCTTCATTCAACTCATTCCATACAACTCGAGTAAAATGCACAAAAATTATATTCAGAATTACACGCATTCGAACAAAAATTAAGTTCTACGTAACATACAATAGATTCGGATGAACTCCTCTACATTTCTTTTCAGAAATTAGCATTCGCAAAACAAGAAGGTTGACTTCTGTATTTTCCTATTGTTGCAATCTGACAACTGACAACGCAGTCTGAGAGTAAAGTTTGACATTTTAAATGTTATACATACTCAGAATGTTTTGACATACGAGCACTATAGTAGACCACTCCAGGACAAGTTTCGTGAAGGTCGTTCAAAAATAGTTGTTCTGGAAACTATTGATTCTGTGCACAAACTGAAACTGCAAGTTCGTGAGATGGAGACAACTATAGGTATTAGTGGGACTAGCAGACATTCAATATTGCATGAATATTTTATTGTAAAAAAAAAATTTGTCATTCGCTCAAAAAAGGCTCGCGTCGATTCGTCGAGAGAAATTTTAAAATATTAGCATAGCCGTGTTTCGAAATATATCTATGACATCCTGACAGGTGATGAATAGAGGATTTATGCATATGAGTCCGGAAGTAAACAGCGGACGACTGTATGGGTGTTTCAAGCTGAGCCGTATCCAACAAAAGTTTTTCTCGCACTAAGCACTTTCAAGAATGTATTTGAATGTTTTTTTTTTTAGAAAAAATGCTCTTGTCGCAACAATAAAACTAGAAAAATGCAGAACAGTAAATTCTGAGTGGTGTACAGTAATTTGTTTGTGAGTTGTCTTTCAAGAAATAAGGAAATCCAACCACCAAAAAATTGATCACTCTTCATCACGGTTATGCGAGCTCTCACACATCGACTGAAACAATTGCATTTTTAGGCACTCAAAACATCGATTTTATGAGTCATTCACCGTATAGTCATGACTAAACGTCTTCCTTTCATTTCCGTACTTCAAAAATAAACTGAGAGGCGAACGCATATTTTGGAGATACCCCAATCAGAGTGTCAAGAGTGGCAATTGGTTCAAAACGCATCCGAAAGTGTATAGATCTTAACAGAGAATATTTTTAAAAACAACAAAGCGATTTTTGATGATTAATATTTGCTTTTGTTTTTTTATTTCGAATTTATATATATATGTTAGACTACTTAAATATTAACTTAACAACTTTGGTTCGAAGTATGCAAGTACAAAAGAAGAAGGGATAGACCCACCAAAATTTTTACCGATCGGGTCAGAATAACGATCTGAGTTGATTTAGACATGTCCGTCCGTCTGTTTGTACGCAAACTATGTTATTCTCCCAATTTTAGAGATATTTGAACGAAACTTAGTATGCAGTTGTATTTTTCTAATGTATTCATCATTTTGCGGAACCAGCCAAGGCGGTTGACTATATCATATAGCTCCCATGCAATTTATTTATTGAGATATGTGATTTTGGTTTAAAAAAAATCCGTGAAAAAAAGTGTCTAAGATTGGGAAATTTGGTATACTGTGGATGTTCCAATAAATATTTACATCGAATGTAATAGAAATCGGATAAATATAACTTATATACTCAATTCGTTCACATATGAGATTTTCGGTCAGAAAGTTACCAAAAAAAGCATCATTTGAAAAATCATCATCATGTAAAACGTAGAATTGTGCCTTGATCTTTCGATAATGTGGGGTTGCCAAAAATAAATTACTTTGGGGATTGGGGAAACTTTTTTACTGTGAAATCATAAGTTTGAGGAACTGACACAACTTTTTCAATAAATACCGCTTTACATAGTTCACTTGAGTAATTTTTTTAACCTATACTCAGAGTAATGCTAAAAAATACATTTATTTTTGCAGCTGCTTTTTTATTTAAACTTAAAGAAGGGATTAAAAAAATTGGAAATAATTATAATTAACTTAAATTATATTATCAATTAATTAAATAATTTATTTTGACTATAAATATTATTCATTATTTTTAATGAATGTTATTCACTATAATTTATATTATTTTAATTTAAATGTAATTAAATTAAATGTAATATAATTAAATTATACTTAATTTTTCAATCACAATAACAAATTTCTTAATCTTATTTATCGCTGATATCTATTCTACTCTTCTTACTTGCTTGTATATCCACTTCTGCACTCTTATTGTCCTTATTAACTCTTTTGATCACTCCACATTTTGCGCTGTGCCTTGCCATTCTTTCTCTATGTTGTTCCTCCAAAATGCATCTTCTCTCTTCGGGACTTGCCTTTTTCCACTCATACATACGTCCAATTATATTTTTCAAATAATCACAATAAATTTTTTCTCGACTCAGAGCTCTCAATTCGTCAAACTTCATATATGGTATTTGTTTCTCATTTAGAGTAATCAATTTATTCGTTAGGGACAACTTCAATTCGTTTAATTTTAAAGCTTTTTCGAAAGGATTAGCGCGAGCTGTCAGTCTTCGACGACGTAGAAATAACATATAGCCTAATGTAGAATTCGGAGTTTCCTTAATATCGAGTTCCATGTCCAGGTAGGTTGGAGATAACGCAGGTAGATTTAAAAGTAAATAAAAATTGTACGTTGATATTTTTATAATGGTTCCTTTCAATGCGAAAGTTGTTGAGGGAATGATGTTGTCTAGCGTATGGCACGCTTTTTATAGGATACTGCGTAGGCAAGGTTACGATGTAAAGATCGATTTCACGTTAATCAAAATGCTTCGTTTGAAACATTTGAAAATGCTTTCGCTAAAACAGTTATGGAAATCAATTTTTTTTCGTTTTTTACTGGAAAAAAATAAATAAATTAAATTCATTGCTCATATGCCAACAATACAAAATGATATCATTTTGTTAGCATGATCAGCTATGAGCGTAGATCATTTTATTTCAACATAAATGGATTAAAATTTCCTCAAATTTATATATAAATTCATTTCATATTTTCGAACATAATTATTATTTTATAAAAAATACTTTTCTATATCCATTTAATTTCATGGAAATTACAACATGCTTAAAAAGTCAGCAGGTATGAAATGTCATAGTTATTTTTTCCACTAAAAAAAAAGTAACCGATAAAGTTTTTTCCAGAAAATTAGTTTATTTCGGTTAGGTTGAGTTATTTGAGTGAGAAATTTTTATTAACATAAGCTAACATTTTGGCAATATTTTCGTATTAGAAACTATAAATTCAAATTTCGATTTTTTGTTTTTGGTCGCTATTCTGATTGCTTCATATTTAATATTTTTTCTTCTCATTATTTTGAGTTTTTTTATTATATTACCTTGTATTAATAAACAGGTTTTTCCCCTTTTATGATAAAAAATATAGCATTGAAATACTAGCTAGGTAAAATTTCTATCCATCGACAAGAAAACAATTTTAATTTAATTTTTAGGCTTTTTATGTACTCAATTCCCGATGTACACACTTTTTCCTTTTTTCCTTTGAATAACTTATTATGTAATCAAGATTTATTATATCCTCTAATTTTTGGTGTGCATCTTGATATTTCTTCAACAAATACAGGAGCAGTTTTTCTAAGGCGCCTCAGAGCAGTTAATATATTTATCACAATTAGAAAATTCTTAGAAAATGCCACAATATTTTTTATATTAGTCAGGCTAGTATACGAAGGCACTCTGTATAAAGTTACCAGTCGGATACGACGGCAGGTATTAATACTAGCACGTGATTTCCGAGTGTGTATTGTATTTGTTGAGTACCTGAGTACCTGTTGCCAGTTTAGAAATTTCCTAAATTATTTGGGAATTCCCTTGAAACGAAATGATTACAGGTATATGTACAAAGCAAATTTCTGTTTATAACCTGCGTAGTATCCTATAAAGTTCGAGGTAAACGCCAAGCAGCATCGTTTTGAAACAATTCTTCAGTTGAACAGAACAATTACAAATATGTCAATGTAAGAAAACTTTTTTTTTAATCAAACTACAAAACCTGTCGTACAATCAATGTTAAGGCAAATCTAAAGAATTCATTACGATACATGTTACACTAGTATCGAAACCAATTGAGAACTCGTGTCAATTTTTTCTAGAAGACTTTAAAGCTAACCGAATTAAAGTTCTCTGGTGAAAAAAATGGATTTCTCTAAACAAATCACACATGAAACTAATAAGCTTTAAGGAATTGAGAGAAATTATTCGACAACAACTATTTTTGAAATTGTTCGAAAAATATAATTGGACAAATGTAAGAATGGAAAAGGTTGAGTCTCAAGTGAGAAAACGCGCATTGGAAAAACAGCGTAGCGAAATGTAATTAGCTCGGAAAGGTAGTTGAATGCATGGAGGATGCAAAAATTATCAGTACCCGAACTGCGATATAATTTTACGTATGTACGAATCGACGAAATCAAATCCCGAAGAGTGCATATGTAAGTTGGCAAAACAGCAACAAAAAAATTAATAAGGTTGAAGAAGTTTATGAAGAAAATGAAAGCGCGGAAGTGGATATGCAGCCATATAAGAAGGGAAGAATAAACGTCGAAGAGAATCACTAAAAAATAAAACATAATTGTAGAATTTTAATTAAAAAATTGTTATGGTTAAACTAGAAGAGAAAATATAAATATTTTCTGATATTGGGATGTGGGAATATTTTGTTATTTGTTCTTAAAAAATAGACATTATAATTTGAGTTAATTTCTCTGCACATCCGTCCTAAGGAAAATTCAATCAGTCACCGTCACACAGTGGTGAATAAGGCTCAAGGCACGCGCACTGGTGGAAAAACTAAATTAGCTGACAAGACTTTTTGATTCATAGAAAAATATGAATATTACATACCTTAAGGTCATCAGAAAAGCTTCACCGCGATTAAATTGAAAAACATTTTCTGGAGAGTAATGTTGAGTTGGATTTTATGTGCCTGAAAATTGTCTAGTTGATGTCTATACAAAAATGTCTGCAGAGAAGACATTTAGCAACTAAATGAGTTCATTTTTAGCGGATTATACAAGTATAGTAAGAGTTATACAATTAATCCTTATCTACTCATTTTAATCATTATAGTTTGGTTTCAAAATAAGAAGCCTTAAAATTTAATATAAATCGGTTTTTTGGAAAAATTACCAATTTTATTTGGATCAAATCTTTTTTCACCCATCGCAGATCAATTAAAAAGTGCAAGTTCATAACGTGTAACGTTTTCTAAAGCGATTAATATCAATTTTATCTGCAGTGTCTTATAGAGATATTTAAATTTGAATTTACATCTTTAGATCAAAATTTGCTGAAATTAACCTTTTTTACCTGAAAACTGTTTGGTAAATACTTTTGACATTTTTGAGTAACCCTTGAACTAATTCTATTCAGGCACTGAAAATTCATACTTAAATCTGAAAAACCTATTCAAAGAAGTTAACCCTTATAAATTCTATATACATGCTAGGAAAACCACGGAAATTTTAGTTGCTAAGTTTGGCTGGTCAATGTCGTCGGCAATGCATAAAGCATAATGCATGGCATCCACGATATGTTGTACGCTACTTTGGACTTGGATATGCCTAATATAATTAAAAAATAACCTGGAATATAAACTATTACATCACTCGTATTTTACAACAAGAGCTATAAACAGAAGCCAACGTGCCTTAAGAAATTCAAGAATTAACTATCTTACAGATATTTTTTATAATTTTTTAATATCGTCTGAATAAATATAATAAACTTGCGGTCTAGTAATAAATTTACGAGACGAGATAAAAAACTTACCCCTAAATAGTACATCAAAATTTATAAAATAAAAATATATATGTAAGACTTAGCTCTAGAAAAATGTTTTCAAGGTGTTTGTGCCCATATCTATATATATAAAATAATGTTTGTCTGTGTGTAGCTTATTGACTCCCGAACCACAGAACCGATTTTGTTAAAAATTTCAGGGTCGCTTCATTGCAGCCCGTAGAGTGCTCCTGTGAATTTTCGCTATTTTTAAAAGAGCTACCATCAGTCAGAAAAATAAAATTAATTTGCATATTGACAAACTGAACAATTGATTTAATTTAGCTAATTTTATTTAATTGTTTATACCAGCTGGGTGAAGGTTTTTATGAGAAAGAACAACCTTTTTCCTGAAAGCGGACGAGGGAACGATTTTTCAGAAAAATCTTATTTATAGTTCGATTTGCTTGAAATATGGTGTAGAGTTAGCTTTTTGCCTTAATTAAAATTAAACTATTTTTACTTCCGAAAAGCGGATCTGGGACCTTTCTGCTCCAAAATATCTTTTTTATGGTTTGATTTATTAGAAATTTTTAAGGGTCGTTTTTACTGAATTTTTGTACGAATTCTATTACATTAGTATGTTTTTGTCTAGATTAGCATATACAATACTTTTTTTCCGAGAAGTAATGCCCAGATCAACAGATCGATGAAAACATAGATCGTTTGTAGACCGCTGCGTCATGTTAGTATACAGTATGTTTTGAGTCTTATAATTCTATTATATGTATATGGTTGCGAATTATTTTTAGCCGCCTAATCTTATTGCACGCAAGCCCAGACCAAAGTACTCTCGTTCGACGTACTTCGAGGTATTCATTTTCGTGGAAGAATTTGAGCGGCGCCTAAACTCTGACTAGATCTGGTAGTAACTCATCCGCTGCAATATGCAATTTTCTGAACAATTTTAAATAGACTGTCCGAATTTGAAAAAAATATATTTCAAAATATAAAATTTAGATAATTAAATAAGCAATGCGTGTTCGAAGACTAAGTTTTCAGAAAGAATGTTCCTAGTCGAAGGGATCTAAAGCGAAATTGTAAGGCAGATGACAGCCGAAGAATTTTAAAATATTTATAAATAAACAAAAAAAATTTGCTACATGAAACCTGCTAAAAAATTTATTCATAAGTCTCCAAATGAAAAGAGTGGTAGAATGCACTCTCTTGAATGAGAGTACGACATAATTGAAGATTCCGTTTAGGAGACACTGCAGAATGCGAGCATGATGAGAAGGCAGAAAGGATATTTTCTTTTGTCTATTATGCGATTGCCCTGTCATGGGCAGAGCTTTACTCTGACATTTTGGAGCTACTATTCTTGGGAGGATTTGTATAAAATAATAGTCACCAAGGCTAATAAACGAATAAAATTTATAAGGAAATCGAATAGAGTGCAGCGTGTGGTTTAATTATCAGGTCTACTTTGAGGTATCACAATGGACGTTCTCTGGACTAAATGTTATGAAGATCTAACTACGATAGCCGCCTTTACCGAGCTAACTTGTTAGGAAACTTTTCAGAAATCGACAGAACTTCAAATATCGTGGCAAGGCAGAAGTCAAGCAATCAGAAGTTCTCTATTTCAAAATTACATAATTTTCGCTACGCTCAAAGTTTTGCACAAAATTGTACTGTGCCCTCGTTGACATGTATGCGCAGGCATGTGAGCACTACTGATAGCGGTGTACGATAATTTTTTTTTATTTTTTTTTTGGGTTTATATTTGTAGTTGTGGTGTATTTATTATCCACTCATCCTGGCATCAATGTCGCTGACACTGTAACGCCGGCAATTTCATTTAGCCCGTAAGCGTTTCGTAACGTCACATAGCAAACCGTCACATCATATTACAATGCATATTTACATACATACATATGTTACCATACATCCATAGGCATATCGTCATTTGACTAGATCACCACGACGGCATTGCGCGCATATTTTATGCAATTAAAATTGCAAATGCAACGAAATTTACATTTTTTACATTTTCTGCAACAGATAAACGCGCGCGCACACACAATGCCAACAAAAATATATACGAAAGTATGTGTGCATGTGCGAGTATGTATGCCTGGGAGGTTGTTGCGCCTACACGTAGATACGCAGGCCAACGATGATGAAAGTTGCATTTAACTATGACTGCATATATATATATATATATGTGTGTGTGTGTGTGCATGTTAAACACAAAGTCGCCTTGTTCAACACGACGCTTGGCTGCCACTGGAGGCGTAAATAAAACAAAAACATTTTAAATAGTTTGCAACAATTATAATCAAAAAACAAAAACAAATCCAACCAATGATTATGACGACGCGATCTGCATGTGATTTTGTTATGACAAAAACGAGAAAGAGAGAGAGCTTGAGGGCGCATATTTATACATACATTTAGTATAATATCGTTGCTGAGGGGGCCCAATTCAATCACATCCCTGGACAGTTAAGCTTTTAGTAGTGCAGAGTGCTGCCGCAGCACATCACACAGCCGTTACACCAACGATAGAACAATTTTGACAAAATGTCGCCGTTTTAATGATGGAGATTTATGTGAAATCACTTTAACGTGGATAATCAATGCAGAGCTCAAGCCCAAATAATTAATATCAATATACTTGAATAAATACACAAAAATAAACACAAATCATATCTGGCACGCGTTTAGCCGATTATGCAATATTTCGAACGATCAATAGTAAAATTAATTAAATTATGAAATCAGCAAACATTTTCAGTGGTTGGTTTGAGTTATTATACATGCCAGAATGTCGACAAATAAAAACAAAGTAGGCGAGATATTAGTTAGATCCATTTGGCTACATTTCTCCATTTCCATGGATTCTCTAATAAAGTGTTTTCCAATTGGGATGATATGATCTGTCGTTTTGGCCATCTTTAATATGTCATTATCTGTATTTTTTCATTATATTCAGTAATGTTTATAATTTCATACATTAAAACACCATAAACGTCGTGAGTTTGCTGATTTTGCCTTGGAACAACTTGAAAACGATAACGAGTTTTTTAAGAAAATCATCTTCTCCGATGAGGCTCACTTTCATCTGGTAAATAAAGAAAACTTTCGATTCTGCTGCAAACAAAATCCACAAATTATTCATGAACCACCTTACATTCACCTAAATTGACAGTTTGGTGTGGGTTTTGATCTAGTTGAATCATCGGTCCATAATTCTTTCGAAATGAAGCTGGTAATACCGTTACTGGAGAACGGTATAGAACGATTATAACCGACTTTTTATGGCCACAATTGGAAACAGTTTATCTTAACAACATCTGGTTCCAACAAGACGGGGCTTCGTGTCATACAGCACGTACAACAACCGAATTATTGTGAGAAAGGTTTGGAGATTCAATTATTTCAAGAAATTGTGACAATTGAATGGCCTCCAAGAAGTTGTGATTTAACACCATTAGACTACTTCTTGTGGGGTGATTTGAAGTCTTTGGTCTTTAGCAATAAACCAGTCTCTCTTCAAGCTTTAAAAGTCAATATTGAACGTGCTATTCATGGCATACGACTTGATTTAGTGGAAAAAGTGCTAAAAAATTGGGTTCATCGAATTCGTTCCTGCAAAAGAAGTCGTGTAGGTCATTTGAATGATGTTATATTCAAAACTTAATTTTATCGATTGTACTTCATATTAATTAAAAAAATTTTAATTTCCTCTTTTTTTCAAAGAAATCAAATCACTCTTATTGGAATATCCTATACAACTGCTTAATTACCATGGCTTGTAGAGGAGGGCGGTTATAGTGAATGCCAAATTATCTCAAAATTTATGTAATATCATGCAGCGGACTAAAGTGAACCGAAAATTGGGCTAATTATGCACCCAAAATACGGAGCTTGTTCACTAAAAGGTATAAAACAACTTGAAAATCTTAAAAACCAGTGCTCGCAGGATAGTATCTCCACTTCATACAGTGCAGAAGCCAGCACTATTAACAGGTCAATTAAAAAGTCTCCGGCGTACCATAGCAAAACACACACACATTTTTTTGGCAAAACTCATTTCTTATATTCGACATAGTTCTCTTCAAGGGCGATAGACTGATCATAGTGACCCTCCAACTTTTCGATACTATTTTTGTAGCATGAATTGCCCGTGCTTGAAAATAGGCCTCAGTTTCGACGATAATCTCTTCATTCGACTTTTTGATGTATTCGTCGGTAACAAGCTCTTTTTGGCGTCAACTACATTTTCTAAACCGTCTTCGGCGCTCATTTCACTAAGCTTAAACTTAGCATACCAATCCTTGATGGTGGGTTTTTCTGGTTCAGTTTCCACAAACTCGTCATCAAGCCAAGTTTTTGCTTCAACTGCTTTTTTTTTACCTTTCAAAAATCAAAACTTTATCAACAGGCGAAATTCCTTTTTTTTGTCATTTTTGTCACAATAGCAAAAGTTGCTTCACTCAAAATGCCAATGATCAGACAACTGTCAAATTCATACACGCATCTTTTGAGGGTTAGCGCTAACTAAAAATTATACGGATTTCAATTCTAGTAGCGCCATCTATGTTTCAGGCCGGGTACTTTTGAACTAACCTTTTATTAGTGGAGCTTTAAGAACCATACCAACTGAGGCAATGAATTTCCTCTTGGATATATTCCCCATTGACATTATGGTGTTTGTTTGAGTATGGAAACTAATGAGCTACATTCACACTTATATCTTAATAGCGTTCCGTCTATTAGATAGAACGGACTCCTACATAACCCTCACGGACTTCATGGTAGCTCTCAATGTAGTATCCCGGTCAGATACCAATGTTATTGACTAGTACCAGCAGACTCGATTGGTTTTTATATGGATTGTTCAAAACTACATAACAGGATCAGTGACGTAGTCTTCTCAAGAAAATTCAGTATTAGCAAATCCATTTATTCCCGTGACCATTGGAACTAACAGTCTTACGTGAGGCTGTCAATTGTCTAAGAGCTTGAATCTGTAATAAAAAATCATAAACCATAAGGAATTGCCGCAGATCACTTAATGAGAAGGATAAAGATTTATCTCTCAACTTAATATGGATCCTGGGCACAGTAACATATCGGTTAATGAGATGGTGGACGATCATGCAACGAAGAGCACTTGCCTTCCACTTTTTTATCCTGGAAGAATTATGGCATATCGCTCTTCACTTGTAAGTTCACTAGAAGATACACAGATGCAATGTATCCTGGATAAGGTAGCCATCATATGGTAAAAGAAGGTCACAAGAGCTTATCGAGCTAAAAATAAAAGAGACATTTACATTAATGAGTTTCTTACAGAGCAACTTCCTTTGGTAGGCACTTAGAGAGGTTGGACATACCATCAATTGATTTATACAGACATTTCAGAGAGGAAGAAGAACCTGACACCTTAAGACGCTTCTGCTGCGAATGCCCCGTACTTTAGAAGAGTAGGTTAAGGTCTCTAGAGGAGTAGGTTTAGTCTCTATCTCTGTTTTGCAAGCTCCACTCATTAGCTTGACTAGTGGATTAGTGTTAATTAGGATCTTCAGTGGTATTACAATGATGCCTGGCATCCACTTCAACCTAACCTAAGCTGTTAGTTCATGTCAGAAAAACTCTCGGAGGGTTTGACATTCTTTATTGAGAGACGACTGTAATTAGAAAATTTTTCTATAATTTTGGATGTTGGTCTGGCTATGATTTGAACTCATGACTTTCCGTATGGTTGAAAGTTGAATGCAAACACCAACTTCTTATCTTATTAAAAGTTGGATACCAAAACCTTACAAAGACAAAAGCCTGCAAGCCAGCCCAGACCTCTTCTTCTACCATTTTAATCAAGTAGGTCCTGACTTTCTCATTTTAAGAACGTTTGCTTTTGCTGAAACTCTTTTTATATCCTAAGTTAGAGATAGTGTGTTCTTCTCAGCCAACTTCTGAAAAGTTCTGCGATTTTAGTCCAGAATGATCCAACTGTTAGTAGCGAAGGGGCTCTGGGAAGTTGGATTATCAGGTGTTTTTCTGCTTTTATGTCAAGAAAATTTTTCTAAGCTGTAATATATTGGTTAGGAACCAAAACCAAACGGAATTATTTATCACCTTCGATACTTAATAACGACTCTGCGGGTTATGCCCGTTGGTGTTGGTACTCTTATTACGAGGAACACTTTAACGTAGCGTTTAGCACATTGCAATACTTTCATTCGGCCGACAACAATAACAACATTATACAATCTTCAGACATTACGACACTCCATATTTTCTATCCAACAACAAGCCGCTGTACATACGTTTCATTCATCAAAAAATACTAACGACATACCAATATTTTCCATATTTTTTAACTAACAGCAAACCGAGATGCATACATACGATTCGTTCGCTACACAAATCAATCGACAACAATGGCATTTCATTTTCTCCATCCAACATCAAACATTAGTAATAAGTACATTCACTATTCTTACGTCGCACAACAATTCGTTCAACGTACCATACTTCTTTGCCGGTTGGCCGTTGACAATAATCACATTTCGTACTCCACCACTAAATGTCGTAGTAGCAGCAGTATTTACACTACCAAATACTATTAACTACTAAAAAGTCTGCTCCTACTCCACTGCTATTAACAATCGGAGGTATACAACCCACATCATTCCGAGTCAATTCTTCCTCTCACTTTCAACCTTCTCTGTTCTCAATTAGCCATACATCTTCGAAACAGAGTCAACCATTACCTCCTTATTTATTACTATCGCCTCTTTTGTTCTCTATTTTTCTTGCATCTTCGAGACAAAGTCGGCTATGACTTACTTTCCAATTACTACCGAAGAGACGATTCTATGAAGGCACTAGCATTAATGGCGTAACCAGAGAACAGTTAGGACTTTTGGGCGCTTTCGATCGAATAACTAAAGTACGGACAGTTAAGTTATCTGCCAGCCACAGACAAAGACACATGTGTTTTCTTAATTGTGCCTATTTAGTTTGCCATTATTATAATTCGAGCGCAGAACGATTCCCAAGTTCTATCTTTCGAATTATTTTCCCCGTGTGATTTCTCTGCTTATTTCCAGGAGCTACATAACGTAATATGTTTAATACTTAAAGGTCCTTTGGAATATTCTAGAGCCGCTGAGATGCCGAAACGATGAAACAGTTGAAATTTCAAACAATATTATTTGTAAAGACAATTCTGTATTTCGTCATTCGTGTGAAAGATTATTTTCTGAAGAACTAAGTACGTTATGTTTTGCTTTTTTACTACAAAAAAGATAAAAGCGCTGTGAAACGTGACGAAAAATTTTAAATATTATGGTAGGAACGTCAGACCCAGTATTCGGGTGTTCGATTCCGTTTCGGAAATTTTCATGCCAAAAATACATATCCTCCTAGATGGACCAGCTTCTAAAAAGCCGATGAAGTTCTGCATCTGGTGCAGCAAGGCCTGTCAGGAGATGGCGGAGGCATTAAGCAACAATTACGTGAAAGTTTGGAATCATTTCGGAAAAGGCGGGACACTCAAAGAAGCTCGTTGTTTGGGTGTCATATGAATTTACACAAAAAAAATTTAATGACCACATTACCAACAATTTGACGCTATAAAACGCTACAAAAGCGAATCATTTCATTATAAAGCGAAAAAAATTAAAGTCCAAGGTAGGTAGCCCGCCCCAAACTACTTCAAAGCCTGAATTAATAGCAAAAGAGGTGATGCTGCGTGTAACGCTATACATATATACCGGAATTTTCTATTATGAACTGCTATAACCTGGCAAAGCAATACATTCGAAACTTTACAGTGGTTAACCAGCTTTCAACAAGCTCTTTAAAAACATAGTAAAGAATTGATCAAAAGAAAAGGTGCCATGTTTCAGCAAAACAGTGGCAAATCATGCAAATTTGACGGAATTTACTTCGGAAGTTTTTACGCACTCACCTTAAAGCTCGGATCTTGAACCCTCTGACTGTCATTTGACTTTTTGATATCTGCAAAACTCTCTTGATAATAAGAAATTGGCAGACCGAAGAGCCACTGAAAATCCGTTGGTCAATTTCTTCGTTGTTAAACACGGAAGTTCTACAGTGACGAAATTGTAGCTTCATAGCCCGCAAAATGGGAAAAGGTCATAAATAAAGGGTGATCCGAGTTGAGGTATTTTTTCAATAGCCTTTTTTTGACAGATCACGCGTGAGTCGCGTTCAACTGTCTTGTTATTTTTGTTTAGTATTGTTTGGCATTTCATCATGGAAAGACTTACGCCTGTATAACGTTTACATATGATTAAACTTTATTACAAAAATTCTCGTTCTGTAAAAAATATATTTCGCGAGCTTCGCTCAACTTATGGTCAACATCATCGGCCTGCTGAGCGTACTATTCGCAACACCTTCACCCATCTTCAGATCCAGCATACATTACTGGATAATATTCAACCGAATAGACCACATCCAGCACGCAGTGAAGAAAATATAGCGGCCGTAGCTGAGAGTGTACACGAAGACCGTGGAGAGTCGTTTCGGCGCTGTTCACAGTAACTCGGACTGAGGTATGGAACGACTAGGTGCATTTTACGTCGAGGTCTTAAATTGAAAGCGTGCAAAATACAGATAGGTCAAGAACTGATGTCGCTCGACCTTCCCAAGCGACATTGCTTCGCTCTATGTGCTCTTGATAAATTCTAAGAAGATCCGACGTTTTCGAGCCAAATTTTGTCATTTTATGAAGGAAAAATTTCGGTTTGGTGTGGTTTGTGGACCGCTGGAATCATCGGTCAATATTTTTTCGAAAATGATTCCGACGTGAACGTAACCTTCAATGGCGATAGTAATCGCGCCATGATAATCGATTTCATTTGATGCCTGAAATTAAAGCTCGTGATCTTCGTGACATTTGGTTTCCACACATCGCATCAATCAATGGATTTATTGAGAGAACACTTCGGTGAGCAGATAATTTCAAGTTTTGGGCCGACCGATTGACCACCAAGATCGTGTGATATCACACCGTGAGACTTTTTCATGCAGGGATATCTAAAGTCTAAAGTCTATGCGGACAATTCCGCTTCGATTCAGGCCTTGGAGCAAAAACTCATGCGTGTCATTCGCCAGTTACCATTAAAAATACTCGAACGAGTCATCGAAAATTGGATGAATAATCTAAGATGTAGGCGCAGCCAACATTTGAAAGAGATAATCTTCAAAAAAATAAATGCCAAAGAATGTTCTTTTGAATGACAATAAACATGTTTCATTAATTTTGAATTTTCTGTGGTTTTTTTTCTTTAAAAAAGTAGTGAGTCTCGAAAAAGATCATTCTTTAGTAATGGTCCATATGTATTTGATTAAAACCCACTTTCAATAAGAAAATATTTTTCTTAAAAGTACAAAGAAAGCCGAGAAGACTTTTTAATTATATATAATTAAAGTTTTTTGCAACAAAATTCGAAGTCCAATGCCAACTTTTTCTGTGCGTCTATGCGTAAGTCAATATATAGTCCCCATACATCGAAAAAACCGTTGTTTTTTTTCTTGCGTTAACTTCCTTCTTGCGTTATAATTCCTTCTAATCATATTCAAAAGAATTGCCTCTGAGCGCTCAAAAGCTCCACCCACGCATTAACTTTTCCAAAAGAGAAATAATATAAGCATAAAGCTAAACAAAAAAAATTAATATAAATCCTGTAAGCGCCTTTATAAGCACGAAAGAGGGCGTAACCTTACTCACAAATAAAAAAAACACAAAAACACCGCTGGTATTGACCACTTAGCGTTATAATTAATAAAATTAGCTGACCTCTAGGCCGCTCACGCGTAAATTAAGTACTTATGTAAGCACATTTGTGAGTCGATAAACTGGTGTGTAATTATAAATAAATCATCTGCGCCACGCCTACCCTTTTATGCAAAAACCTTTGTTACCTGCCGCCGCCGCCGTCGCCGATGACCTTTGTCACAATGGCAAAAGGGCAAGCGTTTGAATTATTTTTAGTCGTAAATAAATGGACAACAATTTGGCGACGGAATAAAAGCCACGAAAAAAGAAGAAAAAAGAAAAAAATGAAAACAATGAAAAATAAACAACAAAAAACGCCCAATTAGGCCGCTTAGCTGGAATAACAAATTGACTAAAATCAACATAAACGACATTAACAAGACACCTAAATATATGCATATGTTTGTATATGTATGTGTGCATGCTATGAAGAAGAGACACACCAAGCCAAATAAATATAGTCACCACACCAAAAAACCAAGTCAAAGCACTACCTCAGCCAAAGCAGACAAACCGTGGGGCTAAGCGCCCGAATGTATACTACAGATTTTGCTGTTTATGTGGGTGTATTGTTTGGTCACAAATCAACAATGCGTTAGCGCCGCCAACGAGCCAAAAAACAGCAAAGGGGAGTGAAGCAAAGGAAAACGATAATGAAAAGCATACAAACTGAAAGGTGTACATAAAACCAAAAATAAATACAAATAAAAATAAAAATCAAAGTAAACGTAAAAAAAGAATTAAAAAAATAAAATAAAAACACACACAAAATCTCAAGGTAGCGCATATTTGGCCAACAAATGCTTATGCCAACCGAGCCATCAATTACGTCAAAGCTTCTCATCAACAAATCCCTACTTAAGCAGCCAACAGCAACAGGACACACCGGAACGAATAACTAAAAACAAAAAACCCACAAAAAAAAAACAACAACGACAAACCAACAAGCGAAACAACAATTACTGCGGCTGGGAAGCAACAAAAGCAAAGACGACGAACGACAAATAAAACAAGGATTTGGTCATGGTGACGTTTACGGCAGCGATGAAGGCAATAAAAGTATTTGCATAAAGATTTCACGTGGCTTAAAGTAAATAAATAAGTGACTCTTCATACACACACACATCTACACATATGTATAAGTGCACACACAAATAATGAGGTAGAGTAAAGAGTGGTGAATTTCCACAAACGTGGTGTGCTGGCTTTAATTTAAGGGAGAAATTTAAGGTTGTTGAATTTTGTTCCCAAAAAGTATGGTGAAAAAAAATACTCACCAATGATGAGAGTTGTGTCTGCATTTTAGCATGTTGAGTATGAAGGTAAATAATCACTCAATTGTTGTTGTTGTTGTTACCAGCGAAATTTTAAGTAAATGTTGAATTTAACTTACGGAATTCAAATACCTGTATAGAAACGGAAATTAAATAATCGGCTGATATTTTAGTTACAAGTCAGATGATTGAAAGTTAGGTCAACGTGTTGATGGAATTCTTAGAATCTCGGAGTAAACCAACGGTTAGTTGTCTGTTTTCGACGCATTTCAACCAAAAGGCCTTTATTTGTCAGATAATCAAGGTAATAGGTTATATTTTTAGCCGCTAGGTGGCGCATGAAACAATTACTCTAATAATTTTTTAGAAAAAGTTAAAACGCCGATATATAAAGGGTGATCCATTTCGAGCTTCCTTACTTTTTTAGATTTAATGGGAAATGTTTATTATCATTCGAAAGAACATTCTTTGGCATTTATTTTTTGAAGATTATTTCTTTCAAATGTTGGCCGCGACTACCTCGCAGATGGTCCATCCGTTGAGTCCAATTTTCAATGACTCGTTCGGGCATTTCGACTGGTTACTGGCGAATGACACGCATAATGTTTTGCTCCAAGGCCTCAATCGAAGCGGGATTTTTCGCATATACTTTAGACTTTATATATTCCCACAGAAAAAAGTCTAACGGAGTGATATCATACGATCTTGGTGACCAATCGACCGTCCCAAAACGTGAAATTATCTGCTCACCGAAGTGTTCTCTCAATAAATCCATATATTGATGCGATGTGTGAGAAGTGGCGCCGTTTTTTAAAACCAAATATTGCGGAGATTACGAACTTCAATTTGAGGCATCAAATAGTCGGTTATCATGGAGCGATAACGGTCGCCGTTGACGGTTACGTTCTCACCGGCATCATTTTTGAACAAATATGGACCAATAATTCCACTAGCCCACAAACCACACCAAACCGTTGTTTTTGCTGGATGAAATGGCAGCTCTTGAATCTCTTCGTCTCAAATGCGGCAAGTTTGCTTGAGAATAACGGCCGATTATTAAATATTGAAAAGCAATGGCAAAAGAACTATAGTAAAAATGCTAACAACGACTGCTTTAGAATTTAGCTGGATGTAGAAGAAGAAGTGACTATAGATAATTTTCTATGGACAAATAACTTATCCACCCTATGGAGGATTTAGAGAGGATGTGGCAGTGTGACGGGAATTTCAGTCCCGATAGTATCGCATCTACTGTAACCACCCACCTTTAAATCCGTCGTAAATGCGCCACGTTGAAGATTGGTTTTCTTCAAAATTTTTAGGGCTACAAAGAAAGAACAATCACACAAAGAATATTCTTAATTATACTTCAGAGAAGCTGATTTTTATTTCCTTCTTTATGTAAATAACGACCTCTAGATACAAGCTGAGGCATCACCCGCAGTCAGTCAATCTATTGACTATGACAAAAAGCCTAACAACTATGAAATAGTTATAGAACCCATTGAAAAGGTGGATGTGAGGGGTCACTTTGTTGTCATCGACAAGCTCACACATTTCAACGTTTTTAAATGGTGTAAAAGTAGTAGGTTCTAAGCAAAAATTTAATTTCTTCCAAAGTAGGTAGTAGATCACTACACTACGGTGTGGCCAAAATATTACTTACAGCAAGCAAAGAAGATTATTCAGTTAGGTGTATTTTTGGCTTACTTGGAATCAGCAGATCAAATAAATCTCTGCCGATGACAAAGCACTGGAGCAGCATATCTGCATATGTGTCCGGAATTCAGTCGATTAAGAATTTATAATTTTTCCTAAAGCTCCTAGCTCCAGATAAAAATATTTCCTTAACCAATTTTTGACTAACCCGAAACCAGATCTTTGAAGTACATATAATAAGAACAACAAACACATTAGTACTTCGGTTTAAGTCATCACAGCATACCAATACATCACCACTACGACGTCACATCACAACAAAAGATCACATCAACGTTAGCACATCTCTTAACACAATGCATCGACTGTTGTATAGATACGAGCTTCTGTACAAATATTCATCCTGCACCCGCCCTAACAAACATTCCGTCGTTTAGAGAAGTCTAGGAAGGAGTAGTCTGGGAAGAAATTAGTAAGGTACTATACCCTTCCTTCATAAATTTTTTTTTTATATTTTTCTTTCACCCTCTAAGAATACAGTTGCGAAGGCCTACTCATTTAGCTTTAAGACCAGACTGGTCTTCCTTACGGAAGAAAAAGTAATGTTCAAGCTAATTAAAAAGCTACCCGTCTACCAAATTTTAAGTAATTCAAACTAAGGATACGAATTTTTCGAATAGGCCGGCCACTTTTCAGAATTTCACCTATATTTTACTATATCTTTTGTTCACCTTTTAAATGATATAGCTCTTATGATGACTGTTACACAAGTCAAAAGGCTGCAAGGCATTTGTTTTCTACCTATTTATTTAAAGAAAAGAACGATTCTCTCTTGAGCTGGTCTCATTTTCGCTGTCACATTCTTTATATTTGGCTCGTAAGCATATTATGGGAAATAAAATTTCTAATTATTTTCCAGCGTACCTTTACTACTAAAATATTTTTAAATAAAATTCGTTTAATTATCAAAATCCTTTACACAGCCTTAGGGCGCTATGAGCTTTCCTGCAGTCATAATCGGTCCTGACTTCCCAAGAAGCATCTGAGGCCAATATAATTTTATATATTTAATTTGGGGATGAAACGGTACCTATACCCAGTGTTTCATCCGTAACGTATCGCCCACGCTGTCGTTAAAATGTTCAGTCATATACTGCTGCCAAGAAAATTCGGAAATTTTTTGGGAATAATGGTCGTTGGCTGAAAACTGTGGAACAGCGAAATGTGCGAAAGAACTTATTTTCCATACTATTTATTATTACTATTTATTATATCGACTATAACGCCTAACAGTAAAAAAAATTCATTTCATAAAATTTGAAAGCATTCAACCTGATTTTCCAGCTGTTATCACCATAATTCACCATCCCAATTACAGTACCTTAATATTCCCCTTAAGCGGTGAATTTCATTGCTCTCCAAAACTCTTTCGTAACTTCCCCTCTAATCTTCACGACGGCGTGTTGAGTATTCTACCGTTTGTTGGATTTTGCGCTCAATACTCGTTCAAACGAAGCATATGTTTATTTTCACCATATATCGAGTATCTCTCAAATCTACCACAGATATTATCATAAACATGTTTATAGTATCAAATTAGGCAACACCTAAGGGAATACAATAAACGCCAGGAAAACAAACCGAAACAAGTGAAAACTTATTATAAGTTAGTAGTAAACTCTGAAGATTAATTTGTGGTTGTTGTTGTTGTTAATGTTAATGATAAGTCGTAAATAGGTTAAAGGAAAGTATTGAGTAAAGTACGAATTAACGAAGCGAAAGATTAGTTTAAACCACATTGAAGTTTTAAGAGATTTTCATTATGATAACAGTAGATAGAAAAATAGTTAAACTAACGTAAAAGTCTCTTATTTCAAATCTCTTTTAACCCAAATAATATGATCTATGTTACTCACCAATATCTTGAAAAGATTCGAATTTTGTGCGGCTTTAAGGGAATGCAACAAAAGGGAAACAAAGAAATGCGTTGCGTTCAGTTCCTTCTCTCGCGCGCCCGGGGAGCACCTTGGAACGTGCGTAACAATATGAGTGTTACGCTAGATGCGCTAAAGAACGCTATTTCGGAATTTTTGCTTCTTAGGACCTTGCAAAAGTGAAGCATCGCCTAAAGGCAAACAACTCCTTGAGAAACAAGCGTGTGTACTGAGTTTTAGTCTCACCTTAAATCAAGAAAATGACACGAGAACTTCAGAGCTTCCAACGTCGGGGACGATCACGTCAGATACGCAAAGGACTAAAGAAATATATAAAGGTATATACTTTGACCACTTGTTGAGAAGAAGTCGCTTCATATCTGGTTGCTTTACTCCATTGAGATATGATGGAGGGCACAACGAAAGAACCATAGAGGTGCTTAAAACGTAAACGGATCGATCAAGCGGTTTTTAATCGACTATTCTGCAACGACGAAACTTTTGGATGGTATTTCATGCTAACTTAGAATAAAAGAGCAGATGGTGTGATAAAATATAGCGCTCCGCAACGGAGGAAAAAAATACTACTTTTCTTGCAACGTGACAATCTACTCGAACTTCTGCTATGAAAGAGGGATACCGAGACTTAAAGAGGGAATCAAAACGCGGACAAAAAATTAAAGCGACCGTAATGAGTGAATGTGAGGAGCTTCAGAATAAAACTGATAGGTCAAATACTCGAAAATTTGCGGAAAATATTTGTCAACTTACAGAAAACTAGAAACGACTGGAACATACTCATACAGAAATCAAGAAAGCAATTTGCGGACCGATGTCTAAAGTTTACTGAGTTTATGAAAGGCACACTTCTACAGCCTACTGAATGGCAGTGAAAGTAAAATGCCAGGTGAACTCGATTCTCTAATATCGATGCCAATAAAACGGACGTTACGTCATCCCACTCTAAAAAAAATCTGAATAACATTTGCCGGATTAAAGACCAACAGAGCTATTCACGTACTGTAAAGAATGTGTTTCGCGCGCTTCGCTCAACTTATGGTCAACATAATCGGCCTACTGAGTGTACTATTCGCAACACCATCAACCATCTTGAGACCCAGCATTCATTACTGGATACTATTCGGCCGAATAGATCATGTCCAGCACGCAGAAAAGAAAATATAGCGGCCGTAGCCGCTTCGCTTTATGGGCCCTTGAAAAGTTCCAAGAACATCCGAGCTAAATTTTGTTCAGCGATGAGGCCCATTTATGACACAATGGGTAAGTGAACAAGCAAAATTGCCGCATTTGGGATGAAGAACAACCTAAAGAGATTCAATGGCGGCCATTTAATCCAGAAAAAACAATGGTTTGGCGTGGTTTGTGGGCCAGTGGAATAATCGGTCCATATTTCTTCAAAAATGATGCCGGTGAGAACGTAATCGTCAATGGAGACCATTATCGCTGAAATTGAAGCTCAATCAATGGATTTATTGGGAGAACACTTCGGTGAGTGCATAATTTCACGTTTTAGGCCGGTCGATTGGCCACCAAAATCGTGTGATATCACACCGTTAGACTTTTCCTTATAGGGATGTGTAAAGTCTTAAGTTTATGCGTACAATCCCAATTCGATTTAGGCCTTGGAGCAAAACATCACGCATGTCATTCGCCAGTTACCAGTCGAAATGCTTGAACGAGTCATAGAAAATTGGAGTCAATGGATGGACCTTCGCAAAAGTAGCCGAGGCCAACATTTGAAATAGATAATTTTCAAAAAATAAATTCCAAAGAATGTTCTTTCGAATAATAATAAATATTTCCCATTAAATTTGAATTTTCTGTGTTTTTGTTTTAAGTAGGGAACCTCGGAATAGATCACCCGTTATAAGAATAACTTATGTAGCATGTTGTGTGAATAGCTAAAACCCTCCGTCATCGAACTTCTTCGACTTTATTAGCATGGATTTCGACGTGGTAAATGCACCATTGACTAAATATTTGCCACACGTAAAATCTTGTAGAACACCCGAGTGAAAGTAGTCGATACATAGCACGAAAGGAGCTGCCTTTATGCTACTATATCTAAATTTTTTATCACCGCCAAACGTATACGAGGCTGAGAAAAAGCTTGAACTTCGTGGATTAGTAATCGAAGCATATGGGTATGATATTGAACGAAGAAGAGACGAAATATCATTTATCATCAAACAAACAGTCACCGCATTCACAACGCGGCTTCCACATCAGTGTTGGCAGTTATAGCTTTAAAGTCCCAGATAAATTCGTCTATCATGGAAACAACGTAGACATATATAACTATGTCAGACTGGAAATCCAACTCTAAAGCACTCTTGTCCTGAGTAAGCCATTAAAAAGATTCGACGAACCGAGACCGAGGTATATAGCGTAAACGATATATATATCCGATGACTCAACTTCGGGAGGATTTGGACGAGAAGGTTATGATACTCTACGTATGGTCGAAGGCGAATACAATATATGATTGAACGATGAGCTGTATGAGATATGCGTTGACGTTGACATAGTTCAGCGAAGCAAGAGAAACCAACTACGCTAGCTAGATCATACGTGTCATATAGATGAAACGTATTGATGCAGTACCCGCTGGTATTAGTAGAGGAAAAAAACAACTTTACTCCGTTGGAGTGGCTTCACATGATGTCTCCAATTTGCTCCAAATGGCGAACATAAGAATCAATTGTGGACTTTTATTGACTCTATTATGATGGCTTAAGTTATGCCTACGCCTTTGAAAAGTAAATGTATAATTAAACTAAAAAATCGGCTATAAAATCAGACCCCACAAAATAAATCCTTTACAATCAGAGAAAAAATTTACAATTTCAAAATAATTGAAAAATACTTTTAATCAAAATTAAAGCAATTCCTCTTTAATACTGAAGTTTTCAATAACACATTGAAAAATATTATTGCGCTCTGTCTGAGAAATAAACTTAAAAAAAATCATTTTCATTTGTTTGCTGCTTGCGGTGTCAATTAAAAAAATTAATGAAACCACAGAAGCGCATACGTAGCCATATTTACGTTTATGCATACATATGTATTATTCTTTAAACAGCATATACAACACATATTTACATGTAAATAAACGCAAATATTCGATTTTACGCGCTTCGATTTCTTCCACATTCAGCCAAACACGAATACATACACGCGCAGCAGAGGCGAATTTCATAATTGAGCAATAAAAAATAAATTCAATTAAATGCCAAACAACTGCAACAAATGGATTTTTGAAATTCACATACAATGAAAGTGAAAAGATAAATAAATAAAAAAGTAAAAAATAAATAAGAAAGAAAAACACAACAACAAAAAATTAAATTAATTAAATTTAAAAAAATTCAGCTTTAAATAATAAAAGTTATTAAAATGCGCAAACTGACATACTAAAACAATGTAAACGCAATGCAATGCGAACTAAATATGTAGCTATGCACACACATATGAACATAGAAGTGAATGGGAAGAAGGAGCGAGAGCGAGAGAGTGGCGGGGAGATTGCGATATTTAAAGCAGCAAAACCGAAAGCGGAATAAATAAATAGTAATTTTAATAGCTTGACATGCAACATGAAGCCAAGCACATGTTTGCAGTCGACACCAGCAACACCAACATTCGATCAACAACAACAACAATAACAACAGCACAATTGCATTGAATATTTGTAATTTATGAACAAATTAAATTATGATTATTATTATTATTATGGCGATTGCAATTGCGTTTTGTTGCATTTGCATATGCATATGCACTTTGTAGGCGCAACTTATTGTTGTTGCTGCTATTATTGTTATGATTATTGTTGTAGTTGTTGCTCATACATTTATCTGTTTGCCAAGGAGTATGCGTGTTTACGCCCACAGCTCACTTTCAGTACATGTCAGCTCAGCCTTTGTAGGTCTGACCTCAGTTCACCTCGTAGAAACGCTCGC
This sequence comes from Neoceratitis asiatica, assembly GCA_030068015.2. Taxonomy (NCBI): domain Eukaryota; kingdom Metazoa; phylum Arthropoda; class Insecta; order Diptera; family Tephritidae; genus Neoceratitis; species Neoceratitis asiatica. The sequence goes on along the minus strand of CM061524.1, from coordinate 44,466,198 downwards.
ACACACAAACACAAACACTACGCATACACACATAAATGCATGCACATACAGTGGCGGACAAAAGTCTACATACACCTCTTATTCACGTTGAATTGAAAGTCCAAAAGGTTTATTGTAAAATTTGATGACACAGTTTATTTCAGCTCTTTTCCTTTAGCATAAAAAAGTTGGTTTTTCAACACAAAATAATAAAGCTTTGACAAAAAAAAACGTAGATCCAACATAAACAAAAATCTACACACAGTACATACATAACTTATCTTAGCGCAAAAACTTTTTTAATATCAAATAACATAATCTTTTTAGTATTCAGTTGGTCCCCGTTCGCATCAATAACGGCTTGAAGCCACTAAATTTGTCAATTCTGAGGAAGTAATACTGTCCCAAGCTTCAATAAGACGTTTTTTGATTAATGCTGAGCTGGAAATCCAATTTTTTTTTTCGCTCAAAAATTTCCCAGACATGTTCAATTGCATTCAAATCTGGGCTTTGAGGTGGTGTTTGTAGTTGCCTTGGAGCACGATAAAGCAACCAATCCTTAACAATTGTCTACCGAAGGATTCACATTAGCTTCCAGCAATGACTTATATTTCAACCGATCTATATTACCCTCAATAAAACAAGCTTTCCAACTCCAGTAGCCGCAACCCATTCTCCAAACCATTATGTTACCGCTACCATGATTCACTGTCCACACTATATTTGTGGCGTCACGTACAGTATTTTCTTTTCCTCAAACTATTGCTCTTCCATCGCTACCAAATATATTGAACTTCGATTCGTCTGTAAACAAGACTTTGTGCCAAAAATCCATTCCCTTGTCTAAATGTGCTTTAGTGAACTCTAAGCGAAGTTTACGATTTTTTCAGAAATAAGAAGCTTGTTGCCAAGATAAGGTACCCGGTGCGGCAGTCTGCTAATGGCGTTGTGATACACCTGGGTACGCTTGCAACCAGCAAATCGCTCGTCCGGTTCGGGTGGATTAACTGGTGATCACTTTAGATGTAAAATCACACCGCGCCAACAAAAGAAAAATATCGTACCTTTTTGTGAAAATTGTTAATTTCCATTTATCCAGGTCCAGAGTCATTATGCCCTCACTTGTCCATCTCCTAAAGTATTTGTCCGCCGGCCCGTTCATCCGCTTTTTACCAACGCAACCGTTCCTTGCTTTGTCCGGTCTAGCAGTTCGCCTCTATAGAATCGAGGCTGGTATATCTGACCCTTCCGTTCATTGCCGTAAAGGCCTGTCCATTCACCCTATTGTCCGTCTTGTCCACTTACCGCCTTCACCATCGTAAGCTTCACTCATCACACATATATTTACCGTTTTAATAATTCATATTACTGTTTTATTTCATACAATATTTCACATTACGCTCAGTTTGGATTACAAATATTAGTTCAAATATTCAAATAAGTTTTCAATTATCTCAAGTCACCCAAAGTAAAATGTTTCCTAAGGCGCCTTAGAAGCAGGGTCACAGTCAACGTGGCTTTATGTACTGCTTCGACAAACTATTTGTCCTACCACCCTCCGATGCACTCAGCAATAGGGAAAGTGTGTCAATCACTTTCACCATTCTATGAAAACTACACTTCATTAAATTTCTGAGAACTAATCTAAGTTCTAAATTCCTAAGCTAATGCAACGATTTCATTATTGGACGTCTGAATTTTTATTTTTCACATACGTCCAGGATCCATAGGATCAACGTAAACGTATTAACCTTGATTGCTGCTCAAACTAAGCAAGTCTTCAATCAAATAAATTTAATACGCACCAAAGGTCAGAATTTCACATTTTTCGTATTATGGAGATTGTTCCTTGTCGTCTGGGTTTCAATATCAATAAGTTGGCGGACGACTAATACGACTTCCACAATGATGATTGACACACCAAAAGGCTTTTATGTTAGTGTTGTCGATATCTCAGCGAAAAACTTAAAACCCCATATGTCTGTAGCCGCAAGTCTGTAGGTCAGCAGGAATTTCTTCAGCCTAACTTCAAAGGCGTAATTAGCTACGCAGGCTTCGCTATTCTCAACTTCCACCGGATTTTTTATGATAATTAACTTAAATAACCTTTGCAGAGGAAAAAGGTATTATAATATCCAACTCTGATTTTCTACCATACCTGGCTTACGTCGGATACAATTTCCTTCCTTTTTAATTTTATTAATTTTAACAACGAACTATGACGAGACGTCTGCACTCTGCTGCGTTTCCTTAGAAAAAGAACGGACATTGCTATGTTGTGTGCTGCGGTTTGCTAGCAGTAGGACTTTTTCCGTGCCTGAATAATACTTTCGAAGCATATTTTTTGGCAGTGTCGCAAGCGTGATTTTTTTCATCTTTATATATATATTTTTATTTTATTTTTATTTTACTCTTTTCTCTTTAAGGCTCCTCAATCGCAACAAGCTTTTTACGTGGCGTTCTACTGTGGAAGCTGTTATCGTTCAAAGTTCTTCGAATTGTTCTTGGTTGGACACATTTTCTTGATGAGCATGCGATGTTTTCGGCTAATTTTGGAGCAGTAACTTTAGGATCCTCATTAACTTCCTTCAGAATAAAGCTGATGTGTCTTCGAGTTAGTTGCTTCGGGCGGCCAACACGTGGCTTATTTTCAGTGGATCCATTTTTATTTTTTTTTTTAAGTTTTTTTTACAATGGTCTGTACTGTTGATCGACCTAAGTTTAAAATTCTGGAAATTTCACCATACGATTTCTTGTTTTTTCTGTGCTGAATTACCAAGACTAGTACGTTAATGGAAATCTCTTTTCACAGAGCCATTGCTGATAGTAATGTGTTTAAATCACAACTAAGTTCAATACTAGCAAATGAAAAAATATAATTTAAAAAATAATAAAAATATCGACGTACCTGCTAGTAAACCTGTGGTGTTTGTAGACTTCTGTCCGCCACTGTATGCGTAGATGCAATCATAATCATTAAATATGCAATTTAACTGCTATACGAAACACACACATATCTATTAATATATGTATGCTTATATGATTATTTATCTATATACACATATAAAACATATATACTCGTATATATATGTATGTATGCATATAATCATTCGTAATGAGCTTACCTTCACTTTGGACTAATTGCAACAGTAAATGGTTGTTGAATGCTTTGCATACATATATGTATGTATGTATGGGTGTGCATCTGCAAAGCTGTATAACAATGTGTTTGCACACACACACACACAGGTATACAATATATCTCTATTGTATATATTTATAGTCACGTGCATAAATAATTATGTATACATTTCGTGCGATATGTAAATCAGTGCGTTTTTTGGTGTTGCATTTTAAAGCACGTGTTTGTCCTTGTGCTTCGTTATAGTTAATCATTTAAAATTTTAATTACTACACGTTGCATGCAACACGCTGTAAACTACACTAGCACCTACGTAAGTGCTACAGGCAAACATACACATTTATTTGCTCATCATACAGACATGCAGACATATGTATACGAGTATGCATTCATAGAAAATTATATACACTTCACTAACTGTTGCAATAAGTACTAGCTAGCGCCACTGCCACCCACTCTTCTTCTTCTTATTATCTCCTCCTCCACAACAAATTTGTATGTTTGGCTATGTCGCAGTCAACAGTTCAACATTTTAAGCTGTAGTTAAATATTTTTAATTTAAAATGAATAATTAAATGTTGCATGCAACATTCTGTGGTATTTTTAATGTGACATACATATAATGGGTGATCCATTTCGAGGTTCACTACTTTTTGAAATAAAGAAAAAACACAGAAAATTCGAATTTAATAGTGAATGTTTATTATTATTTGAAAGAACATTCCTTGGCATTTATTTTTGGAAGATTCTCTATTTCAAATGTTGGCCGCGGCTACGTCTTAGATGGTCCATCCGTTGAGTCCAATTATCGATGACTCGTGCGATCATTTCGACTGGTAACTGGCGAATGGCACGAGTGATGTTTTGCTCAAAGGGCTGAATCGAAATGAGATTGTCCGCATAGACTTAAAGCTTTACATGTCCCCACAGGAAAAAGCCTATCGGTGTGATATCACACGATCTTGGTGGTGCTCACCGATGTGTTATCTCAATACATTTGTTGATTGATGCGAAGTGTGGGAAGTGGCGCAGTCTTGTTGAAATCGAATGTCGCGGAGATCACGAGCTTCTATGTCAGGCTTCAAATAGTCGGTTATCGTGGCGAAATAACGTTCGCCATTGACGTTTACGTTCTTACCGGCATTATTTGGAGGAAATATGGGCCGACGATTCCACTGGCTCACAAACCATACCAAACCGTTGATTTTTCTGGATGAAATGACTGCTCTTGAATCCCTTTAGGCTACCCTTCGTCCCAAATGTGGCAAATTTTCTTGTATCCATACCCATTGAGCCAGGAAAGGGCTAATCGCTGAACAAAATTTGGTTCGAAAACGTTGGATCTTTTTGGAACTTTTCATGAGCCCATAAAGCGAAGCTATGCCGCTTTGGAAGGTCGAGCGGTTTCAGTTCTTGCGCAAGCTGTATTTTGTAAGATCTGGTCGTAAAATACGCCAAGTCGTTCCATACGTCAATCCGAGTTGCTGCGAACTGCGGCGAATCGACTTTCGCCTGTCTTCGTGTACACTTCAACTATGGCCACTATATTTTCATCACTGCGTACTGAAAGTATTCTATTCGGTCGAATATTATCCAATAATGATTGCTGAGTCTCAAGATGGGTGATGGTGTTGGGAATAGTACGCTGAGTAGGCCGATTATGTTGACCATAAGTTGAGCAAAGCGCGGTAAACACATTCTTTACAGAACGTGAATTTTCGTTATAAAGTTGACTAATTTGTAAACGTTGTTCAAGCGTAAGTCTTTCCATGATAAAATGCCAAACAATATTGAACAAAAGTAATAAGACAGCTTGTCACGACTCACGCGTGATCTGTCAAAAAGGGCTATTGAAAAAAGTGCCTCTACTCATCATCCTTTATATGTGCGGCGCAGTTATGTTAGTAAAGGGTGCTACAAAAGAAGAGCTTCGAGTTCAAATGTAAATTTCGAATAATTTATTATTTTCTCAAAATTAATAGTGAGTGAAGTATCTTTTACAATATGCTTTTCTGATATGAAGGACAATAAACCTTCTTCCGGACACTGTTGCATGGTAGTAGCGGTGCCTGATACTATGCGGAGAGGCATATGCTCGCATTCCATTCAGACCAATTGCATATTATTGAAAAATATTTTTTTTTTCCAAATACATTCGCTTCTCGGTAGGGAATTTCAATCCATCAGCGTTTCGGAGCTTACTTATACAATTATCTTAGCTTAAAAGATATACGAATTCTCCGTTCATGGTTTATGTGTAGCCGGTCATCGGTTAAACTCTTTTCCAAGATTCTTATGCCTACAAATTCTGATACATAAAATTTTCAGTTTGTTTGAGAGAGGCGAAAAGATTAAAAGTGTTTCGACAATCATATTGAGAATGAAAAATAATTGATGAAATCCCCCTAGGCACTTGTTACAGATTTTTTCTCAATCCCAAAAATATTTCTCAAAATATGATATTTGAAGTAGCATCTGAATCTTTTAGCGAAGCGCTTTTAATATCTTTTACGGCTACATTATTTTGCATCTATTTTTTCTAACGTTCGCACCGTGGTACATTCGTAACGTAAACATTTCCTACTGATTAAGCCTGAAGTTGACAGGAGTAGAAAACAATACCTCACAAAACTGAAAACTCATTCCAATCTGTTAGCAAACCTTTTTTGTAACTCATCAATAAATTCCAGACTGCAGCAAAAAATATTCCCGCATTCTAAGGAGAGCGCCATTATTCAAAAAAAGTTTTAAGATATGTGTTCTTAGTTTAGTGTTAGGCTTAATTTCGTTTATTCAAACTCAGTAAATAAGTGAATTGCGTAAAAAAAAACTAAAAAATGTATGTCTATAAAAGGACGGCCCTTTCAGAGTAAATTTAGGAAAACGACATTTTTCCACAAATCCTCTGTTTTTGGATCGCTTTATGCAAGTGGAATTGAACTTCTAGGTAGTACTCCATTTGCTTTTGTGGCAGGATTTTCCAATGCACCATGCCATTCTGTTTGAAAAGCCCAGTGAGCATAACCTTAACGTTTGACTGCAAGTGAAACGCTTTTTTGGAGAGTCAGAAGGCATCCACTGCGATGATTGAGCATTATTTTTAAAGATGACATATCCGTAACCACATGTTTCGTCCCCTTTTATAATAGATTTCATAAAGTCTGCATCGTCGTTGACTTCATTATTCAGTGACTTCTGAGCAACTTCCATTCGCCTCTGGTTTTCTTTAAAATTCAAAAGTTTTGGAACAAATTTTGCTGCCACGTGTTTCATACCCAAAACATTGGAAGAAATTACATGACATGATTTAATCCATATGTCCATTTAAGCAACAACTTCTATAATTGTTATTCTGTGATCGTTTATAATCATTTATTTTACTTCTACCACTTTTACTTACTAATATTTCACATACTTTATTCCATTATTTACGCAACATTGAATACAAATTCTATCATTCATTTCTTTAAAAAAAAAAAATTTTACAAGCTCACGAAGACACTTTAGCCTTAATGGCAAAGTGAACCTCATTATAAGGCCACTGAAGAAAGCAAAAGAAGAGAAACGTCTATATTGGGCTTAATTCTTTAGTATTAGTGGAGTGTTCCTACTCGGCATATCAACAATTTCTAGTGTTATTATAGATTGAAGGTAAATTTAGAATTTTATTTGTTTAAAATTTAAAATTCACATCATTTTGATCGATTTTGGCAACATTTCTTTAAAACTATGCAAAGCTTACCGCCTAAGATAAATCAGATGGATTTGACCATCTTAAAAGAGTACAGAAGTGTAAGTGTAATACTGAATCAGGAAATGTTGGTACCAAAAAGATACTTCGATATTTCCGGATCAGATCTCTTACTCTTATTGTTCTTAGATAAATCCGAAATCCTAAAAAATCCAAAAAGAATTGATTTAATCGAGAATCGATAGATCTCAATGCCAGGCCAGCTTTATGGCATATGAATAACTTACAGAAAAATATATTAGCCATAGAAATTCTTAAGATCTTGAAAAAGTTGTTACTTTATTAACTCTTTATTGAAATTTTCTAAATTTCATTTTGATTGTTATTAATGGCGAACTTAATGAGCTCTTGAAAAAAGAAAGCCTATATTAAGCAAAATTAAAAACCGATGTAATTGTACAAAAATCGATTTTTTACGATTTTACCCATGAATTAACAACAACAAAATGTTAGAATCACTCATACCAAAACAACTTAAATAAGTCGCTTTTTGTGCAGAATCCGAAAAAACTAATTTCTAAAGAAAATATAAATTCTCAACTACATACTTGGGACACCCTTTACTTACACAGACCGTCATTTTTAAACAGCCAACTTTACGCGCATCGAGACAGCGAGCGATCATATTACATAATTATAATGAATTACAAAAATTAAATAAATATTATTAATACAGACTCAACAATAACGGCACGGAAAATCATCAAAAATAAGTAAGCCATCATATTATTATGAAAATAAATATGAAAGCACAAACACACATATTGTCATATATAAATTTATATAAATATAAATACAGAAAAAGCATGCAAATAAGCTTAAATATTTTGTATGAAATGGCATTGGGGAATTAGATTTAGCAGTGATTATAAATATAATTATAGATATGTAATCAAATTATGTATGAAATTAAAATTAATAGAATAATTTGCCAGAATTTATTCAGCGGAATTTTTGTTTATTTTTTCTAAAAGCCTATAAATTATATTTATTTGTTGTGGAAAAAAATTTTAATTATTCAAATAAATTACATTAAGTGTTTATTGTAAAAAAAAATTTGGAAAAAAGGAGTAAACTTGCAAGCACCACACACACACACACAGTTACGCAAACGCAACAGCCGTTAGTTGGCCATATTGACACTGTCATTTGCGGTTAGCCACATAGTGACTTTATGAAACAGAATATATCAGAGGCTGTTGTTGTGATAGCGCATGAGTTTGTGGGAGTGTGTGATTTTATTTATTTAAGCCGGCTGCACGGAAAAAAAATTGTTATAAATACTCATGAAATTATGAATATTTTTACAACTTTACAGAGATTTAGAAAAATCAGTAATTCTGTAGTTTTTTTTTTTTAATGAAATAATTTGATTTATTTCAAAATAACTTTAACTATGTGGTTTTAATCTCGTTTGTTTGCCGAGTTGTTTGAAGTTTTTATTTAACATTGTAGTTATTTGTAAAATTTTATTATTACGCGATTTTACCATAATTGCATAACCGTTAAAATTTTATACGCATCAATTATGGCATTTAATTGCATTTTGGTTTTGGCTAATGCTTAAAAAATAAAATAAAATAATTTAATTCTTCCTTAAAAATAGCTATATGTTCTGAAAACAAATAGTTTTTTGCTTGATAGGATGTTATACAATATCCTTTTTTTTAAATTATCATAAATTAATTAAGAAGAATGCCAGAAGGGGTTATTTTGAAAGCATAGATTTATTATTATTTGTATACTTTTAATCGATGAATTCTAAAGATGGTTTTATTAAGATTTGAGCTCACGAACTCGATAAGAGTGACGTTACTTTAAAAGATTGCAAAGAATATTGATATGCTCTTCTGAACCACTATATGTATATATATATTGTGGCTAAAATGCGATGAAAGAGAGAAGCTGATAACTGGCATAATTTAGAGCGTGAAACGAGAACATTTGTTATCGAGAATAATTCTATTATTCAAGGTGGTAGTTGCATACAATCGACTAGTATATAAGAGCGAAACACAACTGCAGAGCTAATTAGTCGTAAAGTGAACGCGTTGGTGATTACATTACTGTGAAATAAAAATAGTATATTGTAAAAGTTGTAATATAAGTGATTGTAAATAATGAAGTGAGTTGTGAATTTAATTGTTAATTACTGAGTAATAAAAATATAAAATGAGAAACTGTATAGTTGGCGACTTTTATTGAACAATCCAATGATCGGACTCGAAGGATTTAGGAAATCACCATGTTGGGGAAGGGGATTAGGCTCAATAAATCTGCACTCGGTAAAAAGTATCCATCTTACTGTTCACAAACTTTGCATAATTAAAATATTTCAATTATTTCTGAAATAAATAAATAAATAAATGTCATGTCGTAACATTTAGACAACAGGGAAGGAAATTTAAAATACTGCTCATACGACATAGCGAACCTTCTTTTGTTAAGGTAAGAGCTTCTGGACTGAGTACGCTTTAGATTAGTATTCAACGAATTCAAATACAAGAAAATTATGCTTGCTTTGTATCCAAAAATATTTTAGTACTGAAACAAATCTATTTTCACTCTTTTTGCAATTTACTTGATATTGGAGGGTGTACGGCCCAAAATTATTAAAAAATTCCAATTCGGCGGTAGATAAGTTGTATACAAACCACTTGTTTATGTGCCGGTGTTATGGTAGCTTGACCCGATAAAAACGCCTGCTATCATCATATAGACCTGTCAGCCTGTTGCCTTATCTTTCGAAACTTTTCCAAAAAACAACTTCAATCCAGAAATTTTACATTTGAACAAGTAAATCTCATAGCTAATGAATTAGGAAGTAAAGGGTGTTTTTTATAGAGGTAAAGAACTTTAAGTTGCAATAAAGCAACGATGGATTATTCGATTGACATGAATTTTATTTATCCGAAAGATAATCTTGTGGCATTACATTTTAAATATGATTTCTGGCATATGACCGCCACGTCTGGCGCGGATGTAATCCAATCTGGACGTCCAATTTTCGATAACTTTTTCCAACATTTGTGGCCCTATATCGGCAATAATACGGCGAATGTTGTCTTCCAAATGGTCAAGCGTTTGTGGCTTATCCGCATAGACCAATGACTTTACATAGCCCCACAGAAAGTAGTCTAGCGGTGTTAAATCACAAGATCTTGGAGGTCAATTCACAGGTCCAAAACGTGAAATTAGGCGGTTACCAAACGTGTCTTTCAATAAATCTATTGTGGCACGAGCTGTGTGATATATTGCGCCGTCTTGTTGAAACCACATCTCCTGGACATCATGGTTATTCAATTAAGGAATGAAAAAGTTAGTAATCACGGCTCTATACCGATCACCATTGACTGTAACGTTCTGGCTACCATCGTTTTTTACAAAAGTACGGACCAATGATTCCACCAGCCCATGAAGCGCACCAAACAGTCAGTTTTTCTGGATGTAACTGTGTTTCAACATACACTTGACGATTACCTTCACTCCAAATGCGGCAGTTTTGTTTGTTGACGTAGCCATTCAACCAGAAGTGCGCTTCATCGCTAAACATCGCTAAAATGGACGTAGTGCGCGATACGTTTTCCGCAAAGAACCATTATTTTCAAAATAAAATTGCACTATCTGCAAACGTTGTTCAGGCGTGGGTCTAATCATGGTGAATTGCCAAACCAAACTTGGAATAAATCACTTGACAGCTGTGAAATCGGTCGCCATCTTGAAAAGTAATGCCAACTTAAAGTTCTGTACCTCTATAAAAAACACCCTTTACAATGGAGTTCAAATAGTTCTGTTCGGCAATTTATCCTGATGTGACTCAAACACATGACAAGGAAATTTATAAAACAACACACTCATAACTTAACGCGTTGTACAATAAATATCCTTGTGATCTACTTATTCAAAAAACGCCTTGCAGTGAAAGTAAAAGATCATATAACAGTCCAGTCTTAGTTACTTCAGCTAATATTTTATACATTGCTCGCTCCAGATATCCCTAAAATTGACAAAGTAAGCACATCAAGTTTCTCGAATGATAAGCCAGTAGAAATGCTTCCTTATATATTAGAATCACATCTTAAATTGATTGAAGCAGGGATAGTACAACGATGTCTAAACATTTACCACTATAACTGCAAACACATCGTTTTTAAATTAAAGCCAAGAGCACTACACTCAAGCATAATAATCTACTTACTCCGCAAGGCATCCACTTTGATGTACTTTTGACCTTACGACGACTTGACGATTTGATATAGTGAAATATAGGCAACAGGTCAGCTGATAATTCCCCAAAAATTCATTTTTTATTCAACACAGTTTGCTTCAAATGCACTGATTATCGCAAGCCCCCATCTTTTCCATACCATTTTTGTAGTACTATTTGTCCTTTGCTTCAAAATAGGCCTAAGTTTCGGCCACTACCTCTTCACTTGACGAATATTTCTTCACTGCGAGTCTTTTTTTGAGATAAGAGAACAAAAAATAGCGCTGGGGGGCAAATCTGAAGAATACAGTAGATACGGAAGCAATTCAAAGCCCTATACATGAATTTTTGCCATCGATTTCACTGACTTGTGACACGGTCCACAATCTTGGTTTAATATCACTTTATTTTTCTTCAAATGAGGCTATTTTTCGACGAATTCGTCCTGCAAACGGTCCAATAAATTTATTTAATAGTGGATGTTGATGGTCCTTCCTTTTTCTAGGTAGTCAATGAAAATTGTTCCATGAGTATTCCAAAATACAGACGCCATAATCTTGCCAGCTGACAGTAGCGTTTTAACGCGCTTTTCAGCGGGTTCCTCGTTTGAAGTCCACTCTGATGTCTATCGATTGAACTTCGGAGTGAAGTAATGGAGCCATGTTTCATTCATTATCACATATCGACGCAAAAACTCGGGTTTATTAAGCGTGAACATCTCCAAAAACTGTTTTGAATCATCAACTCGTCGTTGTTTTTGGTCAAAAGTGAGCTCACCCACTTTGCACAAAGATTTCTCATACCCAAATACTCATCAATGATATGATGTACACGTTCAGTTGATATCTTTAGAGTGCATGCTATTTCATTCAATATCAATTTACTGCCATTTAAAATCATTTTGTGATTTTTTTTTTCGATATTGTTGTTGGTAACAACCTCGTTTGGGCGTCCACTGCGTTCGCCCCATATTCGGTGTTCGTTTCACTACGTCTAAAATTAGCATATCAATCCTTGGTGGTTGAGTTTCCTGTGGTAGTATCCGAAAACTCGTCATTAAGCCAAGTTTTTGCTACAACTGTAGTTTTTTCTTCAGTGGATAAGGATGTGAATCGTATGGGTCTGGTAGTGAATGAGGACAAGATGAAATATATTTTGTCCTTGCGTCTGACCTTCCACGATCCTATTCAAAAATAAATTAAAAATCGTAGATAATTTAGTCTATTAAAAATGTCGGTCATCAAATCTAATGCAGAAGCATTCTCGTCAAGAGGTGTTACTTTGGACTGAGGGTGCAAGTGAAAATTAAATTGCTCCCTCGATGAACGATAGCAGGTCTTGAGCTTACCAGATATTGATGTTCTTTGCCAAAACCGTGGACCACACTGTAATATAGGGCAGATAAAAATTTGAAATTTTGAACTGCTTCACTGAGCAATTTTAAAATCAGACTTTGTAGGTTTGTAATAAAATTAAATGAATTCAATATGTGTATGGTGCATACATTATGTTAAATTATGCACATACTTTTGTATAAAGGGTTTTGCAATAAGAGTGATGTGTTTTTTTTAACACACTAATTGTTAAGGAAATTCGAATGTTTTTTATTTAATGTGAAGTACAATCGATACAATTAAGTTCTGAATATATCATCATTACAATGGCCTCCACGACTACTTTTGCAGGAACGAATTCGAGGAACCCAATTTTTGAGCACTTTTTCCACTAAATCAAGTCATATGTCGTGAATAGAACATTCAATATTGACTTTTAAAGTTTGAAGAGAGACTGATTTATTCCTAAAGACCAATTACTTCAAATACTTCAAATAACCCGACAACAAGTAATCTGATTGTGTTAAATCACAACTTCTTGCAGCCCATTCAATGTCACAATTTTTTTAAATAATCGAATCTCCAAACCTATATCACAATAATTCGGTTGTTGTACGTGCTGTGTGACAAGTAGCCCCGTCTTGTTTTTAAGATCAACTTCTTCCAATTCTGCCGACAAGAAGTTGGTTATTATCGATCTATACCGCTCTCTATTGACAGTAACGGTGCTACCAGATTCATTTCGAAAGACGTACGGACCGATGATTCCACCAGACAAAAAACCACACCAAACTGTCAATTTAGGTGAATGTAATGGTTGTTCATGAATAATTTGTGGGTTTTCTTCGCACCAGAATCGAAAGTTTTCTTTATTTACCAGATGAAAGTGAGCCTCATCGGAGAAGATGATTTTCTTAAAAAAATCGTTATCGTTTTCAAGTTGCTCCAAGGCAAAATCAGCAAATTCGCGACGTTTATTATGGTCCATGAATGAATTTGTAAACATTACTGAATACAATGAAAAAAATGACAGATTATGACATATTAAAAATGGCCCTATTTGAAAACCCTTTACTTATTCAATGAACGTATTTACATACCTTCTGGCTATGATTGTATTATTTTAGTACAATTCTCTATGATTTATTGTATAGTATTTATTATAATTAAAATGTTTATATTTGGTTAAACGCAAAATTTATAAACTCTATTCAGGAAGCGAATGCGTATGGTAGTTGCGAAGTATATGCATTGTTTTTCAAGTACACTTTAATTAAACTCAATATTTAGAATATTTATTGCATATATTTTATTGTATATAATGGTAAACAAAACTTCAAGCATTATTGAGGCAAATAAGCGACATTAACGAGATGTCTTTTGAAGAGTTCAATAAATATTTCCCCCTATAGTTACCAATATTAATAAATTATGAAAATGAAATATAAATATTTGGTTAAATAAATTCTTTCATTTCTCTTTATTACGGTTATCCCCTATAAGTATGCTAATGACAACAGTTTACATATTAACAACTACACTTTGGGTACCTTTTCAGAGCAGAATGGCAATAACAGCTGTAACTACGCATTTTCTTAAGTATTTTGATAACTGTCAAAACAAGTAAGTGGTCAAACAAGTTTACCTATAAATTCATAAATGAAATTCAACTGGTCCGAAAAGCACCAAACTGCTGCCTTATCCCCTAAATAATTGTTAGAAGGTTTAATAAAAATTGAGTGTTTGCATTTCTTATTTAATCAGTTTTTAATTTTATTTAAAAAAAAATCTTATTTTTTTAAATTCATTTCTCTTTTTCATTTTATTTTACTTTATTTTTTCTTTGTTTTATTTTATATAATCTTATTGATTTTCATTTAATTTTAATAATTTATTTACTTCATTTTATTTTTGTATATTAATTTATTGTAATTTTTATTTCACTTCTTTTTTATTTTATTTAATTTTTTACTTTGTTTTATTTTAATTTAAGGTGTTATTTTATTTTATTTTAAGTTATTTAGTTTTATTTTATTTTATTTTATCTTATTTTATTTTATTTCTTTTATTTAATTTTAATTAAATTTTTATTTTTATTTTTATTTATTTTTTTCATTTCGTTTAATTTTTTATTTCTTGATTTTATTTTATATTATTTTATTTTACTTTAATTTATTTTTTATTTTTTATTATTTTATTTCATTTAATTTAATTTTTTTTTTTAATTTTTTTTTTCTTCTTCTTTCCAATGTACACCGTATATTACCATTTCAGATCATCTGCAGTTTTTCATGCGTTGGATGGAAATAAGTTCTGAGATTTAAGATTAGTCTGTCATGCAACGCCCCGATGTCAATCTGGCCCCTGCCACCTTCTTTCCTGGTCAACGTCGTTCGAAAAACGGATGCTTTGGGATGATGAGCTTTATATTTGGTCATGACTGTACGTATTATCCGCTGCATATTTTCCAGCTCGGTTGCTGACCATTTTATAACTCCAAAACTGTACGATATCACGGGTATAGCAAACGAATTTATGGCAAGTATCTGGTACCTTCCACTTAATTGAGTTTTGCATATAGCATGAAGTCGTCTCCTAATCTCCACCACTAGTTTTTTCCGCACATACATAGTTTCTAGGCAATTGCTCTGCATAACTCCAAGATATTTATATGTCTCATCTGGTTCCATTTCTTTTATATCGATGCCTACAAGCTCAATGCGAGTGTTACTGGGAATCACCTTTCCTTTCAAAAGAGTTATTTTACGGCATTTCTTAAGACCAACAGGCATTCTAATGTCATTGAAAAAAGTTTCGACACATTTAAAAGGATTTTCAAGATGGTTTGATATGCTGGCATAAAGCTTCAGATCATCTACTTAGAAGAGATGACTCCATCGATATCTTCCAGTCTGCCCATGTTTCACCAAATATCCGTAGCCTGTATCCCATATAATTTCTTTCTCTCTTTCTAGAACTGACAGGGTTCATGCTGATGATAAACCAGAGTAGACTCAGTGAATCGTCTTGGAAGATTCCATTGCTGATTTTTATGCCCCTCGTGTACTGAGGAGCTCCAAATTTTGGCAGTTTTATTCGGGTTCTCCAATATTGCACAATTTTCTCTAGGAAAAGTATTATCTTGGGATTGAATTTATACAAATGCAGCACCTCGATACGCCATGAATGGAGCACTGAATCGAAAGTTTTTTTATTATTATTACTTTATTATATTTAAGCTTGGGCTAAAAATATCAATTGTTTGTGTTAAAAGTCACGTTTGGCTAACTGCTTGGCTAACTAGTTTGAAAGTGATTCCTGTGTAGTCGATTTGACTGCAGAGAATATCCATAATATGTAAGTCTAAGTACTTAGTACTAAAATTTCGGATAAGTAGTAATCAGACACAACACTTGGCTATTACAAGAAGGACACTGACGAAAAAAAGGCACAGAAACAAAGCAGCATAACCTCACATATGCGTCACATTTTTCGAAATAGAAAAACATAACTGGCACATATGTTGACACTTTCTTACACACAAACAAACATATTGAGTGAGGCTTGAGCAAAATAACAGACATAACAGTAATATTAACAGCTAAACAGAAATATAAAAATAGTGACAAAAAACGATCTTAATAACGTCACGTACATATGTATGTAAGGGAATCGGGGTAAAGTAAACAAAAGCCCAGTGTACGAGAGAAAGAAAGCAAACAAAAGTCGGCGAGTTCAAGTGACAAAATAAAGCCACTTCTAATACGAATATAAGAGTAAGCACAGTAAATCTGTTCGACATCTATGTATATACATTATCATAAGTAGTCAAGTGCTTGTCGCTTGAAGACACAACAATATGCTGTACACCAACTGTGGTCAATCTGATAACGACAAATAATAATGATGGCAATTGGCTAGCAAATGTGTTGATATTATTTGTAAGTACAACACAACTAAAGCATACGTACATAAATATTTACTAATATCATTGAAGAGCGTTTATTATATACATAAGTGTTGGGACATTTTGTTCAAACAGTAACGCACGAGCGTATATTATTGAAATAAGCAAATAAAAAAACGTACTTTCTCTTTTATGCGAAATACTTGGAATTTACTGCCTAGAATTCTATATATAGGTTATTCATTTAGTGGTTTCGAAAGTGAAGGGATGTATTTTAACATCTTTCAAACTTAACTGTCAAACCAAAAATGTTTTTTTTTTTTTAAATTAGGCCTGCCATCGTTTCGCTCGTTCTACCTAAAATATCGCTGCTGTAAGTGAGAGTGTAGCCGAATGTGTATATTTCCCGACGTTCTCAGGAGCTGAAACTTTATTACGGCACATTATGGCATAATTTGTACTTAAACTTACACCTATATCCTTATAAAGTCTAGCTCACACAACATCTGACCATTCACAACGCTGTAGTTACGTCGATGGGGTGCTTGGACCTAAAGTTTCTTTTAAGCTACCTCCGAACAATCTATGGATTTCAATTCTATACGGAAACGAAAAGCAATCGTTTAAAAGCCGAGCGCTTATGAGTTGTGTGTGGGGTTTTGGACACCGCATAAGAAATTAAGATTCAATGGGTCTATGTCATTTAAGGTCACGGTCGCTTGGCTTATTATTGGCATCCACTACCAAACCTCTTTAAAGGACATGAGCCTGGTCAAAGGGCATTCGACGGAATATGATTATGGGAAGATAAAGAAATTTTAGCGTTTCTCTACTAGACTTGCTCCCTGAGTACAGAGCTCGACACCAAAGGCTACAGATGAGCGGACTGTATACCGTCTAAGCTCTTAAGTTTGCTGTCAATACCCAATAAATATCTCCTGACCAAGAGCGAAACAAGCGCCCACTACCCCCATTGGATGCTTCGTGAGAATACCTAAGCATGATAGGGGGGCAACAGAGAACGTGGAACGCTACAACGTAAACTATCAAATAAAAATCCCAATTGTAGGCATTTATACAAAGACGTGCAAAGAATCACAACCTCACACCCATCGGGATTGAGACCTGTAAGATCTTGATTACGCCATAATAGAAATTTATAGTAAGAAGATTCCTTTTGGACAGGTGAAAGTTGTGTTCTGGCACTTAAGCAAGCAAGGCTTATACCTTGCTGAAATATCTGGTAGGCTAATATCACAATTGTGTCTCGTTAAAACCCTGGAAGGTCTTGAAATACGTTCAAATAACGTCGCCATTAACTTGGTCGCACAGGATCAGTGGAGACGAACACTTGGCTAGCGCATTTCTGACTCTGAACGCAACCTCCCTTAACGTCAACCTCGCGGGACCTAATATACCATATGCGTAGACTAGGTCCTTTGGCAGGGTGACGGAACAGCGTGCGGAGATAGCGACTTGATGCGGGAACCCAAATAAATGAAACTGAACACACCAATTAACAAAGCAAACACCTAAGCAGGAATTTGTGTACAAAATGAGACAAGCTGAAGAAGAAGCTATCGAGAAATGTCCACAAAATGAAGTACTCAATGACTAGACAGAAAGACAGAAAAATATTAGCCTCGATGTTAATAACAGCGCCATCTCAAGTGGACGTGCTAATTGACATAATAAAAACCTACAGATGAAACTGGATGAGGGGTGCGAAAGGAAAAACCATCACTAAAGGGAAGATCATTCAAGCCGCAATGAAAAGCCTTGACGAAGGAAATGAAAACCAAGAAAACCCAACACTGATAAACAACCGTCATCGAACACGACCACAGGCGCCAGTCAAGAAAGAATCGGAAAAGAACCAGAAAAAGGTAAAAACAAAATAAGACCAAAGAGGTTAATCATTAAGCTTGCAGAGGGAAGGAACCAAGCAGAAGTCCTCCAAAATATTAAGTCTAAAATAAAGCCAGACGAGTAACAAGTCAAAATACGTGGAATGCGGAAAACAAGGGCGGGCGTCATTCTCCTAAAATTAAATCATGGGCAGACAGGCAAATTTCTGCGAGACTTTAAAGAGCACGATAAAAGAATCATTAGTCGAACTAAAGTCAAAAGCTACAGACGAGATTAGAGATATTGTTTCCTTAACTACAAAAGAAGAAATCACGGAAGCAGTAACGCGAGTGCTCAGAGAATCGCTTGCCAACACCAAAATTAATATATCCACACCCACCAGTAGAGAGCAAGTAATAGAATACGCAACTTTGTCAAATAAAGGGGCCGATAAGCAAGCATTAAAATATGATGGATTAGCTGCAAACTAGGGCTTAAAGAAAGAACCAAGAGATGCGTTCGATGTTTCAGGCATTCAACATGCGACTGCAATGGTCCTGACAGAAAATGGCAAGGAATATGCAAAAATACGGTCAACCAGGACATAAGCTGAATAAATGCAATAATTCCCCAAACTGCTGTCCACGCAAGGAAGCAAAATACGAACAAGTAGACTATATATCAGGTTCCATTAAATGTATGGTATACAACAGTTGCTCGAGAAAAAGAAAGCTCTGCAAGCCAACATACTTAGATACAAAACTGCAGGAGCGTCACTACGATGTCATTGTCATCAGCGAATAATATGAAAATGAAGGTGGGTTATGGCTGTAGGGCAAGAGTTGCACAGCTACAATTTGGCTTCCCCCTGGTAGTAAACTTCTGACCTCAGCAAGAGGACTGAATTCATTTGGACTGACTTCATTTGGACCAAATGGATCGATTTAATATCCTCAGCTGATAACATACAGAAGTTTCAGACCAAACTAGATAGCATGGAAGACACTACTCGCGAGATGGAAGGACATGTAATAATCGCAGAAGATGTGAATTTTAAAGCTATTGAATGGGGAATATAAAGTATCGACTCTCAACGCAAACGTGTTGTAGAAAAGACATTATCTTACTTATTCCAGTGGTAGCAACGATCTTTAGGAGACCATGATGTGCAGAAACTATATCGGGCATAATAGTAGCATTAGAATGCATAGCAGATACAATTAAAAGCTGGGAAGTGATGGAGGTATATACTGGCAGTGATCACCGGTATATATCCTTTACGATAAAGTCTCAAGCCAGATCCGCACAGAGCAATAGATTAACTCCTATC
The DNA here is from genome assembly GCA_030068015.2 of Neoceratitis asiatica. Lineage (NCBI taxonomy): Eukaryota > Metazoa > Arthropoda > Insecta > Diptera > Tephritidae > Neoceratitis > Neoceratitis asiatica. The sequence continues at coordinate 44,446,700 of CM061524.1, read as the reverse complement.
TTCAAAAGAAAGCCATTAAAGTTAAACACCGCTTTAGATGAAAAAGTTTATCGAGGGTAAAAACCAAATAGACGCTAGAAAAGCCGCAAAGGATGCAATGCCTATGATTCCTAGAGCACATAAGAAGGGGATGCCAAAAGGTACCAACAGCATACAAAAACATGCGGCGTACTGGTGGAATGATAGCATTTATAAATATATATTTGGGGCCTTGTAACCGCTAAAGCGATCTTTGGCAGAGCTTCTCCTCCAGTTTGTGATTTTGCATCTTTGATGTTTTTATCGACAAATGGAACGACAGGGAAAGTTTATTCTTAGCCGCCTCCGAAAAGCCCATGGATTTTTATGAGGAGCTTTTTATTTCATGTCAGAAATATACTCGAAGGACTTGACGTTCCTTGTCGAGTGGCGACCGCAATTAGAAAAGTTCTTTTTGTACAATTTTGGATGTTGCTCGAACCTGGACTCGAACCCAGGCCTTCCGCATTGTAGAACGCAATGCTAACCACTCGGCTATCGCGACCGCCGGAACAAGCACCTGAGCCTGTATTTTGGACTGCATATTCAGTTGAAAAGTAAAGTCTTCTGTCGTCGAACAAAAGTTAAACTCTACAAGCGGCTCGACCTATTCTATGGTGTTGAAATGAAAATGACGCTGGCTACTTCCAGACGTCCAGTTGAATGAACATTCTTCAACTTTGAAAATTTTCCAAGCTCTATCTAAAGCAAAGAGTTAGAAGATCACCTTTTCTTTGGAAAACAAAATGGTCAGAAAACTTCACTTGGTGTCTTCAATGATATTGTTGAATGAAAGGTATATACGCTAATTGAGTAGAAGAAGACTCAGCTTTGGAAGAGAAACCTCCGATTGCTGGCGAATACCGAAACTAAAAACTTCACTTTCGCCCGTACACTATTTGAAACCCTTTAGTATTCACACTCAGTAGTTGTATTTCAGCCGACATATATATGTGGATTTTTTAAGGCTCACCAAAATAAATGCTGTAGCCAATACTCAACCTACATTTTACATATATGTTTGTGTGTAAGTAAATGCGAATATGCAAATAAATGACTGTATTGTTTGACAACGAAATTTCAATTCACCCGCCGGCGTTACAATACAATTGCCAATTGCATGGTGACAACGGAGAGTGTATGTAACCCAGCGCACTTGGCGGCGTATCGGTATGTGCTTTGCCAACTTTCACGCTTTCGGTGCTGCTTGGTAATCTCGCGTTCGTGACAGAAGTGTTTCGAGTTTTATTGATTGTTGCACATACAACTCAACCAGTACGGCGTACGTTTTCGTGCAACAGAATGCAATTGCCTCGAGCGAGTGACGACAATGATGGCGTCATTAGTATGGCATGAATGCAAGGCATGCAGTATATGCAGCAGATAAGTGCCTGTGCCTGCGAATGTGAATGTGAATGTGTTTCGCAGGATGGGTGTATGCCCATTTGCACTGCACAGCGCTTTCATTCGTTCGAAGGTTGTTTCACTCTGTGAATGGTAATTTCAGCTGCTGAAGCTGTAGAGCGGATAAGTTAGTTGTGTTTTGACATGTTTACATGATTTAAGTGGTTAAATTGTTGTTACCTATGTTAATGATTTCTTTCATTTGACTAAATCAATTGAATTGGTAAAATGAATTGAGAAGTGCAAACTTTACATTAACAGACGAATGAAAACTAGATCATGTTATTTTAATAAAATATATATATATATATACAAGTATATATAAAATTAGACGTAATACTAGAAAGCCGGCAACGAGAAGGTGTTGTGGCCCAAAAATCGCTAATGCCTACGAATCGACTTCTTTTTATAACAGTAAATATTTGGTCGGACCCCTTTCATTACTAAGTCCATTAGCTTCTCTTTTCTTTTAAGACCAACAATATCAATATTATCAGATTAATCTATCCTTTGGACGTACTTTAGGAAAATTTATTCCCAGCTTTTCGGCCTGCACTATTATTTTTACCACTTCCATACAGAAATACTTTTTTGGTGTAATGACTTCTCTACAATTACTTGAGGATCTTCGGAGCTTTTTGACGTATTCACAGCTTGAGAAATGTGCCTTGTCGCTGAGATTTATTTGGAGTATATTAATAATGAAATAAAATTTTATCATTATTAATTAATTTAGGAGAGGTCAATGTAGAGTAAAATTTTTCAATTACCTGAGGATTAGTCACGCCGAGTACAGTGGGACACTCGGCATAACTAAGTCTCAGGTAATTGAAAAATTTTACTCTACGTTGACCTCTCCTATTAATTCCTTTTATTCTTATTGCTCAAGTTCCTTATACAGGGCAATCCATTTTATGGTTTACAAAATAAACGAAATTCAAATGAATTCAAAGACATTTTTCCATGAAATTTCTTTTTCATTATACAGTTTGATCATTGGAAACACTATGAGCGCCTCGTGAGTTTTTGAAAACTTCGATCCGTGTGAACTAATTTTCGACCACTTTTAATACATATTGGGCGATATCTCACTAACTTAACAAACGTTGGATTTTCAAGTGCTCAAGAGTTAAAGGTCTATCCGCATAAACAGGGTCTTTCACGTAGCCCCACCAAAAGAAGTCTAACGTTGTCAAATCGCACAACGTTTGGAACCACATATTGTCCAAGTCGTGTTCTACAATTGAAGGTCGAAAAAGTCGGTTATCATACGACCATAACGCCCCAAATTGATAGTGACAGTCTCTCCATTATCGTTTTCAAAGAAGTAAGGTCCAATCACACATCCGGACCAAAAACAGACAGTGAGTTTTTTGGGTGTAATGGCCTCTCTTCAATTAAGTGAGGCTTTTTGGAGTCCCAGATGTGTCAATTTTTCTTACCTACGTATCCACCGAATGGGAAATTTGCTTCGTCGTTGAAAAAATTTTGTTGGAAAAATCGCGGTTTGTTGTCCAAGCACTCAATTTACTTAACTACAGCACTGTGAATGGTCAGCAGACTTCAGTTGTCATGTGAGCTGGACTATATATATATATATATATATATGAAGGTGTATGTCCCAGTGCAAACTACGCCACAACGTGCCGTTAGAAATTAGCAGCTCTTGAGAACGTAGACAAATAGTCTCATTCGGGTCTTCGGCTACCATTTCACTTACAGCAGCGATATTTGGAGTAAGGCGCAGGACTTACAATATCTGTAACCGATTCAGCGGTTATTAAGCAATCCATTTTCATATATGCCTGACTTTTAACCAAAACAGAACATACTTGGTTTGACAGTTAAGTTTGACGGAGGTCAAAATACAGCCCTGCACTTTCGAAACCACTAAATGAATAACCCGTTATATAAATAGAGTCTCCTCTTCTGAAGTTTTGATTGATAACGATCATCGTTATAAATTTTTGGAGAACTCCAAATTCAAAGTCAAAACTTAAAGCTTCGGAAAAATTGAGCATGAGGTTCCGAAGGACATTGCTCTCCCCTCTATTTTATAATTTTATATTCTGAAGCTCCCCCTACCACCCGAGGGAATTTCACTCACATTATATGTCGTTTACTGCTCAATGTAGACGTCTAGCCAGGATATTGATAACCCTTTTTCGAAGGTAAACAGCTATCCCGTCATCCCACTTCATCACTGCAGGATAACTTACAATATGCAACCTGCGAAATCCTGGGCTTGATTGTTCATCATCTGGACGAAGTACTACCAGCTCAAATTGAATGTGACATGAATTCCGACAATAAATAGCTCGAAGTTGCTGCGATTCACAATCTACAGTCCTTCACACTGTATACGACTGAGACTACCACTAAAGTACAGAGCTGAAAACAAATCCTCAAATCGTTAGCCGGCAGTACCAGGGGAAAATAGAAAGAAGCATTGCTCTCAACGTACAAAAATTCTTTTTGACGGTCATTAATTACGCTACACCAATTTGAATACCGGGGACTAGCGAAACGCAGATAAGATACTACAAGCATGACAAAAGATCATACTGTGTACTGTAAAGAGAATCCTTCAGTTTTCATCTATGCACCACTTACACAGCGAAACATTTATGCTCCCAGTAGAGGCATAATGGCATGCTACGGAAGCAATACCTACTGGGATGCAACCATAGAAACGAACCTAGCGTTCATCTACTGGAAACCGAACCACCACCTGGGCACATCAGAAAAGATTTCATTCAGTACCACAAAATAAGACCTCTATTCCATGACGACATACCGACAGACCCTCAACGTCACTCCCAAATACATCATTATAAGCTCTTGAAATCCAATCACCACCCGTAGCAGGCAATGAGCTCGAGCTACCTCGCAAATCCCAAGTAATACTGATTAATACAATTAAAGACTGGATATTGTAGTAAACTCAGCTCTTACCTATCCCGACTTGAACCCCTTGAATCATCTCTTTTCACTAGACCTCCAGTTAGATGATCGCTTCCCTGATCCACATTCAGGTAAATATCTGGTCAGTAATAGTTATGCTGAGTTTAATGGCACACTGAGCAACATCCAAAATTATAGAAAATTAATTTTCTCATTGCTGTCGCCCCTCGGTAGAGACTATTGAGTCTTCCGAGTGTATTTCCGACTGAAAGTAAAAGCTCCACATAAAATTCCATCGACCGCTCGAATAAACTGTAGGTCCCTCAATTTATTCGAAAAACATGAAATCGCATACCACAAATGGCAGAAGCAGCTCAGTCGAAAGTTCAATATGTTTGTAAACAACCATCATTACCTTCACAGAGCTGAATGCATGGTTTGGCCACGACAACATAGTATTCCGAGTCAACCTCGTAGTGTACGCACATATATAAGTGAGAACTTATCCTTCGATCCGGTGAGAACAAAGAGGCTTCATGGTTTTTTGTGCTGGCACCTGGTACTGCAGACAACTAACCAACTCAGGTTACAGCAAAATATTCAGTTTAAGCCGATTTTTAAGGTATTATTTGGGCTAATTTCTCCACTCTGTCGTTAAATCGATAGTCATATTTTTCACGTCGCGGGCGGAGGGGCCAACGTTCAAAGCTGCAATCCAGATAGTCTTAGAAGGAATCTTTCCAGGTACTCTCAGATTAAATCCTTGGTCCTTTTGATGCGGATGTATCTAGGTATCCACCTGCCAGAAAAATCATGAGTACTTGGCAATAGAGCCTCTTTCAGTTCACAAATCTAACATTAAAATTTATTTTCCCAGTGTAGACAACACACAAGAATTGCCAGCTTATTATTTTCCCATCCATCCTTAGTTGTTAGAAGGGCATTAACCAGCTAGGCAAAAGAGAAACTGTCAACTAAAGGTCCGAACATTTTTGGTTTTTGTCCTCGAACAGAAGTCCTCGAAATGATTGCAGTGGCCCAAAGTGGGATCTCCCATTCGAGTATTGTTTCCGTTCTCTTTCACTAGAGTCGATTTTATAGGTGGTAGATCTCATAAATAAGGATTATCTAGCCTGCACAAAATTGCAGCTGAGAAAGAACCCAGTCATTATAAATATCCAGGTTCCACTTCTAAAGCTGATATTATCAATATACGTACAGACTTTAGCGTCGTCGTCTTCATGACTGTCACAAGCCATCCACCAAATATCAATCCCTCACACATCCCTTCCGGTTACATACTTACGCTGGTTTTCTCATTCTTCTTCTTATTTTTATTTTTTTTTTTTGCTCCCTCCATGTAGCAGTTTTGTGATTATTTCATTTCAAGTTTTTCGGCAAGTTTCCATTTCGGTTTTGTATGTTTCATACACAAAGTTTCGAGTCGAAATTATTTCTGCTAAATTAAATTGCATTAAGTGCCGTTGAAATGCTCCGTTTCTCTTCGCTTAGACCAGGGGGTTTGGCCAGCTGCCGACCGCTAACTGTTGGTGTAAAGAAAAACTCAAAAAAAAAAAATACTACATACACACATACAGTAACACTACGAGCACTGTTATGTAGCAACAACTAATTAAAGTTGCAATGCCAAACGACGCATTTTAGCCGACTAACTGACAGTGCGGGGTGAAGGGTTCTGGCATTTTGCTGTTTAGTTCGTTGGCGCATTCTTACCTCAAAGCCAAGAAATTTTTCGTTGAACAGTAATAGTTGCAGAATATTTAGCTACAACTCGTGCTTGCTTGTTGTTATTTTACTCTTCTGCCGCAGGTTGCTGCTGCACATGCATTGCTCATTGGAAGTCAACCACTCGTTCGTCTCCTTGTTTAACTTGGACTAAACGGCAAAGTTGTAAATTGAATTAGAAGCCAAAAAGCAGCAGCAAACATCTGCTCTGCTCACATCTTTTCTTCTTCGGAATGTTGCCTAACAGACAACTTGTTGGATGAATGTTTCGGTTGGCAGTGGCAATCAACGCTGCAGGCGCTTTTTAAATACAATAGCTGCCAAATAATTACAGCCGCTAAACTATGTTGTAAATTAGATGGAATTCATCTGTGTAATGCATTTGATTTCAAATGAGAAAGTTTTAAACGAAGAAAAGCTACGAGATGAGTTATCTGCGTATTTATAAAGCACGTACTAAGATTTCTTAGTCTGGCAAACGGTACCATAAGTAAGGTAACGTAAGTAGAAAGCCATGCAGTGGTAATATTGCCATGCAAATCTCGCCAAAGCTCCAAATATTCTTTATTTGTTTTATGGTAGTTGTAATTAACTAAAATAATTTTGGCGTTACTGTTTTATTTATTAAGGAGAGGCAGTCAGAATAAGCTAAAATTTGCATTTGTTAATTGTAAAGAATGGAATCCAATAATTTCGTGAGATTCTTCCCGATTCTGAAGAAAGGGTATACGTTTTGCAGTGAGACCATATTAAGACGTTGCGGAGACTGTGAAGTTACTCACTTCATGGATTGAGAGAGTAAAATTTCGAGCTATCATGTTTTTCAAATAAGCTGCGGAATGTACAAATGGGTGATCCATTTCGAGGTCCCCTACATTTTTAAAGAAAAAACCACAGAAAATTCAAATTTATTGGGGAATTTTTATTATCAATCGAAAGAACATTACTTGGCATATATTTTTTTAAGGTTATATATATATATATATATATATATATTTGGCGCTTTGTAACCGATTTTCGGCCGAGCTCCTCCTCCAATTTGTTGTTTTTCGTCTTGATGTTTTTCACCAACAAATGAAGGGACCTAGAGTTTATTCTAAGCCGCCTCCGAGTGGCTGATGGATTTTTATGAGGAGCTTCATTTCATGCCAGAAATACATTCGGAGGGCTTGACATTCCCTGCGGAGGGACGACCGCAATTAGAAAAATTTATATTCTATAATTTTTGATGTTTCTCGAACCTGGCCTCGAACCCAGGCCTTCCGAATGGCAGTACGCAATGCTAACCACTCGGCTATCGCGGCCGCCAAGGTTAAGGTTATCTCTTTCAAATCTTGGCCGCGGCTACGTCTCAAATGGTTCATCCGTTGAGTCGAATACACATGTAAAACTCCAACGGTATGATAGCACATGATTATGGTGGCCAATCGACCGGCCCAAAACGTGTAATTACCTGCTCACCGAAGTGTTCTCTCAATAAATCCATTAATTGATGCGATGTGTAGGAAGTGGCGCCGTCTGGTTGAAACTAAATGTCGCGGAGACCACGAGCTTCAATTTTAGGGATAAAATAGTCGGTTATCATGGCGCGATAACTTTCGCCATTGACGGTTACGTTCTCACCGGCAACATTTCTGAAGAAATATGGACCGATGATGCCGCCGGAACGTGAATTTTCGTAATAAATTTGAATGATTTGTAACGTTGTTTAGGCGTAGGTTTGTCCATGATGAAATACCAAACGATACTGAACAAAAAAAAACATGACAGCTTGACACGACTCACGGGTGATCTGTCAAAAAAAGGCTATTGAAAAAAGTACCTCTACTTGGATCGCCCTCTATATTCATATAACTTCATTTATCGGATCGCATTTCACTTCCTGATGGATAAAATGCGGACTTGAAGCCATCCGTGAGCCGTCTAATATATTGCTAAAGCTTTCGAACATATTACATCTGTCCATCACGTCAAGTTCTTCGTACGCACTAATATAACTCTCTCTATATTTTCCGCTGTAATTAGCTTTCACTTCTCTCATCCACTTGTGGTGTCTTCCCCATGCAACAGGGTATTGCTCTTCGTACTAGCTTTTCTTTGGTAATTGGTTTTGTTTATTTGGCTGCGAATCGCAGGTGGCTTTGACAAATCTTCCCTTATTAATCCCAACGGTTTACCCTACTCCCGCCCATCAGCACGAGGGGCGCTGTCCGCATGACGTACGGAACTTGTTTTACTTTTCATCAATGCCGAGTCACGATGAGGATAGGTTTATTTAGTGTCGAGAACTAAAAGAGTTTAGCTACAGAGCAAAATTCATTAGCTGATTTTTAAGAATTATATAAAATATAAAATGTAATATAACGGTTGGTTGAGAGTCGAAAAAGTAGTTTTCTTAATATGAAAAAGCGAGTCGGATATGTCAAATGTGCTTGAATGAGAGTTGAAATCAAGACACAAACAATGTAAAGGCTGGTGAAATTCAAAATTCGTTTTACAATTTTTCAGAAACAAGGGGCAAAAATGTCTGGACATTCTGAACGGAACATTAAATTTGATTTCAGAGAGAATAAGGGGGCTGCAAATTAAGTCTGTTATTATTTTAACCATGAAAATTACACCAAGCATTTTCCGACGACTGGCGGGAGTAGGGAGATTGATAAGTTTCAGACGACTAGTGTAAGAAGGAAGATTGTACTGAGAGTTCCAATGCAAATTTCTTAAGGCGAATTGGAGAAATTGTTTTTGAATAGACTCTAACTTTTCAGAGTAGATTTGATACCTAGGGTTCCAAATCACCGAATTCAAGAATAGGTATCACTAATGTTACATACAGAGCTTTTGTAACATAAGGATCATTAAACTCCTTTGACCAACGTTTTACAAAAGCCAAGATGCCTTTGGCTTTGTTGACTATCCAACCAATGTGATGTGTGAAGTTCAGTTTAGGATCCCCAGGTCAATAAAACTGTGAACCTGCTCCAGACTGTAATTATCTATATTGTAAATAATTGTCTGTATGGATCTTTGGGAGAAACACATAACTTTACATTTTTTAAGGTTTAGGGGAATCTGATTTATTTTACACCATTCAACCATGTTGTTTATGTCTGTTTGCAGTAAGATTCCTTCATTTACCGAAGTGTAAGATTTATAAAGTTTTACATCATGCGCATACATTAAAAGTTTTGAAAATTTTATCTGAGAAGATATATCTTTTATAAATAGTGAAAACAGAATCGGGCCTGGATGGCTACCCTGAGGTACTCCTGAAGAAACATTAACGGTATCTGAAATGGAATTTTTAAACATTACTCTTTGAGTTCGATCATACGGATATGTGGAGATCCATTGTAAAAATTTTGGTTGGAAACCCAGTCAGTTAAGTTTCTTGATTAGTAACGAGTGACACACCTTATCGAAAGCTTTGCCAAAGTCAGTATATATTACGTCAACGCTACTGTTCTTTCTGAACGCATCGATGATATAAGAAGTGAACTCAAGTAAATTGGTGGTTCTAGGTTTTTCTTTAACAAATCCATGCTGGAAGTGTGATATAAATGAAGAGATTGAATGAGTCAAATGACCAGCGATAAGTGATTCAAATAATTTAGGAATCGCAGATAGTTTAGCGATACCTTGGTAATTTTCGGTCAAATATCTATTTCCATTTTTGTGAAGGGGTACAATTAAATATTATTTCCATATATATGGAAAAATACTTTCTTTAAAAGATAAATTGAATAAATGAGTCAAAGGTTCGAAAATATACTAGCGCAATTTACAAGCAAGCAAGAAGGTATTTGGTCAGGACCATATGTGCATGATTTTTTTAAGGACTTCAGATGGATAAATACATCTTCAGACGATATTGTTGGTGTATGGACTAAGTTACCCGAACTTAATTTATATGGGTAATATGAGTTTACTTGAATACTATGAGAATAATTAGATTTGAAAAATTTAGCGAACAAATTGGAAATTGTCTGACTATCACTGTAAATGTTATTTTGAAATGCCATAGTAGAAGGAAATCCAGATACCTGGCGCTTAGCGTTTACGAAACCATAAGATGATTTTGGATTTGTTATTAAACTACGTTTAATTTTGCACAAATAAGCATTATAAAATTTTCGATTTAAATCAAAGAGCTTGCTTGTGTCGCAAAATTGAGTATTTTAAATAATGTGAGTGCATACCTGTACTTTTGTAAAGCTTGAAATGTCGAGTTTTTTATAAACACAAATGCGTTTAGGAACAAATTTTTCAAATAAGTTAAATACAGTTAAGTTAAATGCGCGACGCTTTGATCAATATTCTCATTGTATCTAGGACATGATAATTTTGGTAAAGCCTTATTAAATGTTTAAAGTTAGATTTCGAGAAATCAAATTGAGTAGTCGATTCGATTTTATCAGTTATTAAAATCTGATCACATATGGTTTCGTAGGTAATGGCAAGGGCAGGGTGGTAAACGTCCTCCGGTGTAACTAGAGGAGTGCTTCTCTCTACTATTGCTTTAGTTACATTATCAACAAAAATTAGATCAAGGATGTTGCCAGACTTATTTTTATATAGATTCACTTGATTTAGGTTGAGGTCAGTAATCTATTCCAAAAATTCATTGTAAGATGCTCTTGAGGAGTGAGGTACGATGTAACCGTCAAATTTATTCCATGATACACATGGAGGAATAAAATCGCCTAAAACAATCACTGAATCAGTATTTTTCATCATTACGTTAATTGATTTCAAAAGAGAGATATGTTGTAAATATACAGGGAGGTCCGATTGAGGAAGAATACAACAGAGAGCTAAACATATATAACCTCTTCCAACATGTACTCGAATACACTTGAATTCAACAGGTTCTACAAAAGCAAGGCTAATATCCTCAGATGGAATCGAGGAGTTTACAGCAAAAAGTACTCCACCCGCGGGCTCTGTTTTCACGGTCTTTTCCAAAAATTTGATAAGTACTTGGAAGAATCTCCGAGTTAAAAACATGTGGTTTAAGCCAGGTTTCAGTGAAAGGAATTAGATCGTAATTATTTTCGAGACATTTGAGATATAAGTTAGTTAACTTTGTATTCAAATCTCTCTCATTTTGGTAGTATAAACTTAAAGCAGGTTTCAACTTCAGTTTTTTGGAACATTTTTTTCAGGCGGAATTATTATTTCTTTTTGCCTTGTATTCGAATTCCCGAACAAAAGCGCCAGAAGGCCAAAAAGAACTATTTAGCAATGTTCCGAATTGATGTCAATTTTGAATGATGAAATATTCCGTTCGTATCTAAAATTAAATTTTCTAATAACTAAATTGTCAGTTTTAATTTTAGATAAAACGTAATTATTTATATCATCGGCAGAGGTATCTTTTACAAATCTCGAGACAAAGACAGATTTCGTTGCAGGTACTACGACTAACTTCCTCGAAGTTGCCTCAGAAACTGGTTGTTGGGGTTTAACAACAAGGTTTGAGTTTTCGTTCAAAGACTTTTTATTTGAAATGGTAGCGGACGGTTTAACACCATTAGATGTTGACGGCATTTCAGCAGTTGGTGAAGCAATTTCAGACTCATTGACAATAGTAGAAATGGTAGTTATAGGTTTATTAATAGGAGGACACGGAAACGCAAGTTTAATTAATTCAATTGTGTCCGCTTTTAAATTTTTTTACTGGCTGCACCGTTAGCATCATTAAGCGGATTATGAGCACGTTTGCGCTTTTTCAAACGAACATCATCCATACATTGTATGGAGTCTAATCATTTGAAATTTATGAACATGGCTTCATATTTCTTGAATTTATCATTCAAAACAGACAATTCTTTTCCAAGTTGGGAGAACTCATTTTTGAACAAACGAAACAGCTTGAAGTGATCAATTTCAGTTGATCGACACCTCAAGCACGACCAAAGAACTCCCTTGCCATCGTTAATTGCGCCTAGAATTCGTCCGGTCAGTCCAGCACATTTCAAGTGGGCAATGCCATCGCAAAGCCAGCAAGAAAACTTTCTGAATCGCCTTTGACTTGGCAATTTTCAAAACCGCACTTCATATTAACAAGATTAAAGTGATGTATACAAAGTATACATTTTATAATAAATATAAAATCTAATTATTAACACAATTCGAGGCTAACTGAAATCAGCTGATAAAATTTGATGGTATCTCAAGTGAACAGTTGTAGTATCACTGTATTATGACACTTAACAAACCGAACGCAAACAGCTGTAACAAACAAATGCAAACAAAAGAGAATGCGCAAATAACAACAACAAATGTATAATAACAAAATCAATTAAATTGTATGTAAACAACTAATGACTCGGCAAGTATTAGAAAAAATTAATATAAGAATTCACTTATACAAAACTATTTAATGTTTAAAACACAGAATTTTTGTATGACTTAGCTTTAAGGTGCTCCAAAATTTATTTAACAACACTGAATTTAGATTTATCTAATTTAATTTAAAAAAAAGTAATGAAAATTAAAAATTTCACAGAGCACAGTAAGAACACAACTTCACAGCTTGACGTTTGCATTAACCTAGTACCCTTATATCGAGTTGTTATTGAATACTTACCGGGAACAGGAATGTAAGTCGAATAGGGTTTTCTATTTGGCAATTTATCAACGTTGAACCTTCCTTGTGATGGTTAACCCCCGTTCTTGGTTACACGACGGCGGATATGTATCTATGCTGTGACATATACTAGAGACGTGTCTTCCGCGCAGTTACTGTAAATGCAACACTTCTCCCGTCAACTGCTATCGATTAAAAGACTACTTAATGCGCCATTTGTTTTCGACAGCCATTGAAAGCGAAACATCTCTGGAATTTTCCCACTTGTTCCGCTTGTGGATGTTGACCTTGTTCCGAATCTCGGTGTTGAGTTCCCTAATACGGGATGACCGGGATCGGCCAAGCGTAGTGTGTCGCGCCTTGTCGCTAAAACCGCCGCTTCGACCTGCAGGTATGAAGCAGACGACAGCAGACACGACAATTTTGCGGAATGTTTTTTCTGCGGATTAAGACGTTAGTGGGAGTGGGGAGAGCACCGTAAAGCCGGGCCACTTAGCTTTGTTGAAGTTAACGAATGTCCGTTAGTCCACGGAAACGAAGTCGGCAGGCCTGTTAATCGAGATGACTATGAGCAAATGGTTTGATGCGAGGGTCAGCATAGGCCGCCAATCTATGCAGTTTATCAGACCAGCGCTAGCTATTGTTATATATGACGAGCTATGGCAGTTGCCCATAATCCTGGTAGGGGCTTCGTCGTTCATTGTGCAGAATGTCGAATCATCTATCTGTTCCGCCATCTCAGGACGGTATCCAACTGGGCAACTTGTAACGGGAGGAATGTATATATTAAATATTTCGAGCTCGACACTGCCTGACCGGATAGCTATGCCCTGACATTCTAGGGTAGTATACCTGCGGTCGATGTCGCCGTCGAGGAGACGATACAGCACGGTGTTATGTAAAATGAAGGCCAAGTCTCCACCATTATCTCGCTCGCGATCCTTCCTTATTATGTTATAGCCAGCCCGGTTCAGAAGATCTGAGCGGGCGCTCAGTTTTGTTTCCTGGATCGCAGCTCTTGGCAGGTGCTCCCGGCTCATAAAGTCGACTATCTCATCGATCTTTCCTTGGAGTCCGTTGCATTAAATTGTATAAGTCTCCTCGGGGAACGTTCGTAACACGGGGGGTGAGGGAGTTGTGCATGGATATTGATTGTTGCAGCTGTGTAACCCGCTGTGGTGGTTGCCGCACATTGGTGGTGGTTGGCGGCTGTGTAGTACTTACTAGCGTGGGCAGACTCCTACAGTAAGGGGCAACGAATGCATTACTCCACTCAAGAGTGGTGCACAAACCAGAGCACGACAGAAAGTAGCACCAGCCAGTCACATTGATGTCACATTCCGCCGTACTATGGTCTGACACACGGAACAGATTGTGCGGAGTACTAGCAGCTGCTGATTAGCCCCCGCACGGGAGGTGGAACTGGATGGGGGATGGGTTGGTGGTTAGGTTAAAGAAGGTTGTGAGTCATGCTGCGGGGAGCTCCGTTGGGCCATGGATACCTGGGGGGAGTTACCTGATTACCTAAACGGGGTTAGGTCGCCGAAGGGGTGACAGCCCTTGGCCGGATAAAAGACGAGTCAACTCCGGTGCGTAGAACCAGCTGTCGCGGGAGTCGTGGCCACATTATTCAGGACACATGGCAACAACTCTTGAGATTTTTTCACCTTAAGTTACCATCTCTGATGTATAACTCTCTTATAGTGAGCTTACAAGTGGAGACGAACAAACCATAACTTTTTCATAATGATGTGTAAGGGAAGCACCCTTCCTATCTCTTTATCTGGCTTGTTACTGTATCTAAGCGCTCATACTTGACGCATGAGGGCACATTTTAAATAAAAAAATTTCTCTCTTTTAAATCAATACAACTTCATCTAGCCTTTAATATTAAAAGTCTGAATCCAAGTACTTGAACCATAGACCATTACCTGCTATATTTTCAGTGCATAATCAATTTCTTTCGATATACCACAATTCGACATTCATAAAATTTCACTACTCACCACATGTAACACTTGTAACAAACCCGTTGTGCAAATACAATTACAACAAAAGCCAAACGAAAGGAACTGCCTACATTTACAAGCGGTTAAACGCAAGCAGCCACACATCCGCCGTTTTTGTAGACATTTTTAATAGCTCGCTTACAAAACGTTTCGACGCCGGATCAACGTTTTACGCCTCTGCTATTATGCGTTTTTAATATATAGTAGGTACTTGATGCCGGGCGGCGCGACGTTGCACGCGGTCGTAAAACATTGAGCTGCGCCAGCGGCTACACACTTACCAAGTGCCATAAAAAACGGCCGCTTTATTACTACGGCACAACAAAAATCATAAATTAATTTTTTCTTTCTGCAACAGACCAACTGGACGTTTTAGCTGCAAATCGGCTGAAATCCTGCAGCCGTCGCGCTGTTTGTGCGTTGGCAATGCGCTTAGCTCCCCTTCAACATAGCTAAAGAGAAGTGTGGTGGCGCTAGGAAAAAAGGGGAACTACATAGAGAAGGAGAGGAGGTGAGACAAAAGTGCGACCAAACAGCAGCTGCACACGAAATAAAAATAATAATTTAACCTACAAAAAATGAGCGTTAAAAATAGTAGAAAAAAAATATTACACATGCCACGGCAGGCCGCCAGTAAATAAATACCCAAAAATTGTGAATATTCGTAAGCGTGCTGAAGAGAAAAAAACCGCGCAAAGCCAACGTTAAAAAGTGGAACGTTAAAGGATAAGAATTGGCCGCGTCGCCGCTAGAAGTTAAAAGCTCACATTTGAACTTGGCCGCAGTGTTGTAGCCTTACGTAGTACGAGCGGCGGTCGCGTCGCAACAGCAGCTAAAACCACATAGATTTTTACCACTTTCAGCGTGTGGCACGCCCACCGCACCGCCACACCACACAAATTTTCTATGTGCCTATCCATGCAGTTTTTTTTTTTTTATGAAAAACTAACTTTATTTTTTCCTCTTCGCTCAGCAAACTCCTTTGTTTCAGTTTTTCATTTATTTTACTATATTGCGTTTGGTTGGTCGCAGATCGCTGGCATAGTGAAATAAATAAAAATATTTATTTTTTATTTCAACATTTTTTGGACATTTTTTTAACATTTTTTTTCGAAAGCAAAGTTTGTAGCAAGAAACATTTCGCACACATATATACATACAATATGAAATACTAGTGAAGTGAAATAAAAAATATGTTACGGATAAACCGCAACAATGCGGAGTGCAACATTTGTTGCAACTCTGTTGCAAGTGTGGCAGGAAATATGGCGCAAGTGGAGTTTTTTTTCATTTATTTTTTATTTTATTTTAGGTGGTTACTTCATTTTTACTAGGCGCCTTTTGTTAAGTTTTTCCACGAGTTTATTTAAAAATATAATTTGTGAAAAGATATAGAGAGTTGAAGCGTTAAGGAGTGATAACACAAAAATTTGGTCTAACAAAAGCAGTTTTAGTAAATTTTTCTCTAATTTCGAATGAAGTGCAAAATTTGGTTTTGCTAACAGAATTTTTCTTTCATTTAAACCAGGGATTTGCACCAGCAAACGTATACCTGTAATTTGGAGAATGTATTTTCTTTGGGTTCATTTCGAAAATTGAAATAAATATTAATATCCTCTCAGCCCAGATTAAGTGGTTGGCAGAAAGAAGAATTTAAAATTCTAAAAGTTTTCAAAAAACACTTTACAAATGTCGAACATAGTGAAATTACACGTGCAAATGGCCATCAAGTAATCTGAGGTGGTTAAATAAATCTCGGAACAGAGGGAATATTATGGAAATAAGTAATGCCACGGCTTATTTCTACTAGAGCTCCAGATTTTGCTAACACATTTTCGAGCTGTGCGAGTATTTGAGCGACGAGCACTCGCACACCTGCTCATTGCTCATTACTCGAAAATTTTTCGAACCGAGCACGAGCATTTCGAGTATTTTGACAAACACTTTGACTTTTTTCTCAAAAATATTTTTTAATAATTTTAAATTTATTTATGCAAAGTGTAAAAATCATAGAAACCCCAACGAAATTTTGACAAACAAAATTTAATTTTTTTGTTCTGCTGATCAGTTAAGCAATGAGCGAGTATCGAGCGAACATTAAGCTGCTCGCAACGCTCGATACACGGGTATCTGGAGCTCTAACTTCTACAGATATGGGCATTTAGTTTTAGAACTTTCTTTCACCAGCTGATGCTGATACTCCATCAAATACTTTCATTGCTGGAATGCTTTCATCCATTCGGATGTCATGACTTAGTCAGCGTAGCCGCTGTCTCTTGATTCGCTGAACTATGACGACGTATAAAATGACAGCTCATCTTTCCATCGTCTGCGATATTCTCCGTTCCCAACGCGCAAAGCGCAATAAATCTTCAGCAAAATTTTTCTGCCGAAAACTCTTAAAGCCGACTCATCGGCTGTCGACATCGTCCAGACTTCTGCACCATATGTCAGGACGGGAATGATGAGCGACTTGTAGAGTTTGGTTTTGGTTCGTCGAGAGAGGACTTTACTTTTCAATTATCTACTCAGTCCAAAGTAGCATCTGTTGGCAAGAGTGATTCTGTGTTGGATTTCAAGGCTGACCTAGTTGGTGTTGTTAATGCGGGTTCCAGATATAAACGATAAAGAATCACTCTGTCTGAAACCCCAAACGAACGGCTCAGAAAGATCCTTCCCATAAGCTTTATTGGGATATCAACAGCTTCTTATCGTGCTGTGAAATACAGCTTTAAATCGATGAAAACGTGGTACATGTAGATTCTTTTCTCAGATTTCTTCTCAGAATTCTGAAATCTATCTGGTGAAAAGTGGTTTTACTAAGTCTAGAGTCACATTGATAAGGTGCAATCAATTAGTTGATGGTAGGCTTTACTCTCTCACATAATACGCTCGATAGGTTCATGTATGCGATATCGAGGACGCCTATCCCACGTTAATTGGCGCAGACCATGGGGTTCATCTTTTCATGGATTGGTCTTAGTGCACTGAGGTTCCAATCATCTGATGCATTCCTCTTTTCAGTTCTTTTGGGTTTTCACCTTCACTGCCTTCCTTACACTTAGTAAAGTATGCTCTGGGCATCAGTCACCAGACTGCCTCCTTGTTCCCTGCATGAGTATTTTCCGATATTGAAACCTTCTGTAACTCGCCGTATCTTTTTATAAAACTGGTCATTAGCTGCTTAACAGTCATTGATAGTCGACAAACTCCTGAATTTCGTGCACTTATTAGGCATTGTTTTTCCGTAAAAAGACCATCAAACCAAGGAAAGACCTGGTAAATACTATGATGGCTCTGTACTACCAATTTCAATGCTTAAGAAGTGGTTTACTGAGTGTCGTTGTGATTATACCAGCTTGCACTGGTGACGTCAAGCGCTCAATTCGCCCAAAATAGTTCGTCAAAAGTCGTCCATAAAATCCATGGTATCATATTGGACGACGGGAGAAAAATGGTGCTTGATGTAGCTAAGATTGTTGGCAATTCAATTGAGGGAATGTATCACATATTACAGGAATATTCGGACTTTAAAAAGCTAACCGCGCGATGGGTGCCGAGATTGCTCACACACGAGTATAATTGCAACTTCAAGGGAGTGTTTAAATTTTTTTTTAATTTTTGCGCCATTTCGTTATAGTAGACGAAACATAAATCCACCAAACCACACCAGGAACCAAAGAACAATCAAGACCGAAAAAAGTATATTTTATTCGAATAATCACAAATTTATCAAGCCACTCTCGATCATTGGAATATAGATGTTTCTAAAGTGATAATTTGCGCCCACGCCCCGACGCTAAAGAAATAAAGAAAACCAATGTGACCAAGGACGCATTTGACGAGCGCTACGATATCATTTTGGTGATTTCAACGCCGCAGTAAGCAAGGCAAAGTTTTTTAAAACATCAGTCTAAAAATATAATCTCCACTATGAAACCTCTCCAAATGATCATAGGTTAATCGACTTCAACGGGACTTGAAATATGGGCATATGTAAGACCAGATTCCAGCATAAAAAATCCATCAAGCCGTGGTCCTTCACTCGACTCAAACCTCTACCTTATAGCAGCAAAGACACTATGCTCGTTAGCAAACACAATGAAAATTGACGTCGAAAGCTGCAATTAATTTAAGGTAAATTAGGGAAGGCATTGGAAGCTCCCTACGATCAGCTGTAATTAAAACTATGGGTTCAAGATCAAAAGAAAAAATTGTTCGATGAGTTATCGCCCGTAATGCACGCTTTACAGAAGAGTTATAGAGAAAACGCTATTTCAGAGAGAGAAAAAGTTAATGTTCGAAAAAATTTAGAAAAAATTTGGGGACTTTTAGAAAGTTTCATGAGCGGAACATAGTCATGTTGTTACCAAAGAACTGATCTAGAAACTGATGTCCAATATATACTGACATTTAGTGTCTTAAATTAGTGCTGATTAACGAGGATAAGAAACGATTGACGTGCTATAATTGATTCAATTATAATCACAAAACCAACACCGACGCTTGTAAAGAAAAAGAAGAAAACAGTGAACTTTTTACTAAATATTAAGCACAATTTATATTATTCTAAAAGATGATCCAAGGAGAGGTGCTCTTTTCAATAGCCTTTCTTGACAGATCACGCGTGACTCGTGCAAACTGTCATGTTATTTTTGTTCAGTATTGTTTGGCATTTCATCACGGGAAGACTTCCGCCTGGACAACGTTTACATATTATTTAACTTTATAACAAAAATTCCGTGAGGAATATGTTTCGCGCGCTTCGCTCAACTTATGGTCAACATAATCGGCATTTTGAGCGTACTATTCGCATCACCCATCTAGAGATCCAACATTCATAACTGGATAATATTCGACGGAATAGACCACGTCTTGCTTGCAGTGAAGGAAATATAGCGGGCGTAGCTGAGAGTGTACATAAAGACCGTAGAGTCGATTGGCGCCGTTCGCAGCAACTCGAACTTACTATGGAACGACTTGGCGCATTTTACGTCGAGATTTTAAATTGAAATTGTACAAAATAAAGCTTCTGCAAGAACTGAAGCCGCTCAACCTTCCCAAGTGATATCGCTTCGCTCTATGGGCTCTTTAAAAGTTCCAAGAAGATTCGACGTATTCGAGCCAAATTTTCTTCAACGATGAGACACATTTCTGGCTCAATGGGTATTTAAACGAGCAAGAAAACAATTTGGTGTGGTTTGTGGGCCGGTGGAATCATCGGTCCATATTTCTTCAAAAAATAATACCGGTGAGAATGTAACCGTCTGTTTGATGCCTGAAATTGAAACTCGTGGTCTCCGCGGTCATATGATATCACACCATTAGACTTTTCCGGTGGGGATATGTAAAGTCTAAAACCTATGCGGACAATCCCGCTTCGATTCGGGCCTTGGAGCAAAACATCACCCGTGCCATTCGTCAGTTAGCAGTCGAATTGCTCGGAAGAGTCATCGAATTTTGAACTCATAGGATGGAGCAACTGAGACGTAGCCGCGGTTAATATTTGAAAAAGATAATCTTCAAAAAAGAAATTCCGAATGTTCTTTCGAATGATAGTAAGCATTTCCCATTAAATCTGAATTTTCTTTGTTTTTTTCTTTAAAAAAGTATGGAGCCTCGAAATGGATCAACCGTTAGTTGTTCAAAACACTTACAAAATCTCATCCCTAACATTATCAAACACACATTAAACATCTCACTCAAAAGTGCAAGCTGCCATACACTTTGAATGGCATTTAAAACCTAAATAGCGAAAACAACTAAGCCAAACTATCAATTAAATTTAATTTGCGAAAAAGAAAAAAGTCCAACGCAATGTGCCGTAAATGTAAGACTATGAGGTAGCGAATAGAAGTAGAAAATAAAACCGTTATTGTTTGGCAACTTTTACCTGAACTCTTTAATTGGCTCATAATCCACACCATTGCGCGCGACATAACTGCCATAACGCACTGTCAGATGGCGGCAGTCAACAGCCGCCGAAAGTCATACGAAGTTGGCGATGAAAGACGGGTGACGTGTGATGGAGAGGACTTCGTTAGGTGTGAAGACCAAGTAACGGGCACAGATGCGGTTCACGCATTGTGGCTATCATCGACGCACATCACCAACTAAAACTTTAGTTGAAACACACACACACACACATCCGCAAGCACCAGCAAATAGCAACTTTTTTTCCTGTTCTATTGGCATAACCATTTGCCATTACCGTTATTGCAGTTGTAATTGTTATGGAACTTTGTGTGTGTGTGTGTTTTTTTTTTACCGTATATTTTTGCTTGCGTTTCATTACAGTGCGTGAGTGTGTGTGTGAGTGTGTGTTTTTCGATTGTTCCCAAATGACGCGGTCCATATGTGACATGCTCCTTGACGCGAACTTCTCCGGTGTTTATAATTGTTTTTCTTGCCATCAAATATTTTGTTTCATTGTTCCGGCAACACACTTCACTCCCGCGTCTATTACTACTTTCATTTAAGTATTTCGTGTGGTACATGCCGGTAATAATAGTTGGTGGTAGTATTTACTTGTCGCTCTATGTTGTCTTCACTTTTATTCTTATAATAATAATTACTGTCGACGTTGACGTGCATTTCATTTTTCTTTGATGCCTTTTTATTTCTTTTCCTACTTAACTTTTATGCGTCGCCTTTTTACTTACTTCGAGTTGACTTCGAACTTATAAGGTACACGGCAAAATTTCTGTCGAAACCGCTTTGGTCCAGCCTTAAATAGATGAGATCTGTTGAGACATCACAAAATCCTGACCATTAAGTTGCGCTATAAAACCATTTTGATTCTCTGATGATATGGCTGATGAATAACTTTTACATCGCTATCTTGGATAGCTCATCCAAAAATATGGTCCCGAAATTCCAAAAACTCCTAACACTACCCAAAACTTGACAGTCGCGTAAAGATGGTTGATCATTTCCTCCTCAACATCATCCGTTTTTATCCTGTGACATCCACTGTAAAGGGCTAATAGCCTTTCTTCATGTCGTCCACACAGATAGTGGCTTGATAGAATTTTTACCTTGAACACGTCCGCTCTTTTTAGAGAGCATATTTGTAGTGATATCTTTTTGACCAATTTCGAGCAAATTTTAATTTCATGCCATCTCAACTACGCCTGCTTATATGTAAATTCCTTGAGAAGCAGCTCGCAAGTGGCGATAGATAAACAAATGCATTTTTGATCGATAAGAATCTGCTTGGTGGTACCTTGCTTATAAATGGTGATCCATTTCGAGGTACCCTACTTTTTTAAAGAAAAATTGCAGAAATTTCAAACTTAATGGAGAATGTTTATTATCATTGGAAAGAACATTTTCTGACCATTATTTTTTAAAGATTATTTCTTCCAAAAGTTGGCCGCGGCTACATCTCAGATGGTCTATCCGTTAAGTCCAATTTTCGATGACTCGTTCGAGCAATTCGACTGGTAACTGGCGAATGACACGCACAATGTCTTACTCCAAGGACTAAGTTGAAGCGGGATTGTCCTTATTATTTTTTAAAGATTATTTCTTCCAAAAGTTGACCGCGGCTACATCTCAGATGGTCCATCCGTTAAGTCCAATTTTCGATGACTCGTTCGAGCAATTCGACTGGTAACTGGCGAATGCCACGTACAATGTTTTACTCCAAGGACTAAGTTGAAGCGGGATTGTCCACATAGATTTTAGACTTTACATATCCCCTCAGGAAAAAGTCTAACGGTGTGATATCACACGATCTTGGTGGCCAATCGACCGGCCCAAAACGTAAAATTATCTGCTCACCGCAGTGTTCTCTCAATAACTCCATTGATTGATGCGATGTGTTGGAAGTGGTCCCGTCTTGTTGAAACGAAATATCGCGGAGATCACGAGCTTCAATTTCAGGCGTCAAATAGTAAGTTATCACGGCGCGATAACGGTCGCCATTGACGGTTACGTTCTCACCGGCATCATTTTTTGAATAAATATGGATCGATGATTCCACCGGCCCACAACTCACACCAAACCGTTGCTTTTCCTGGATGAAATGGTCAAGTGCGGCAATTTTGCTTATTTAGATACCCATTGAGCCAGAAATGGGCCTCATCGCTGATCAAAATTTGGCTCGAAAACTTCAGATTTTCTTGGAACTTTTTAAGAACGCATAGAGTGAAGCGATGTATTTTGTATGCTTTCAATTTAAGATCTCGGCGTAAAATGCGCCAAGTCGTTCCATACGTCAGTCCGAGTTGCTGCAACCGGCGCCCAAACGAGTCTCTGGTCATCGTGTACACTCTCAGCTACGGCCGCTATGTTTTCTTCACTGCGTGCTGGAAGTGGTCTATCCGGTCGAATATTATCCAATAATGAATGGTACGCTCAAAAGGCCGATTATGTTGAGCATAAGTTGAGCGAAGCGCGCGAAACACATTCTTTACAGAACGATAATTTTCGTAATAAAGTTGAATCTAAACGTTGTTTAGGGGTAAGTCTTTCCATGATGAAATGCCAAACAATACTTAACAAAATAACATGACAGCTTGACACAACTCACGCGTGATCTGGCAAAAGAGGCTACTGGAAAAAGTACCTCTTATTTGATCACCTCTTAGTATAGTAGCGATTTATTTAAGGATTGTAGGCTTTCCAACGTCACTTCATATAACTTTGGATTATATACAGTTGGTGTTTTGATTACATCGACCTGCTCATTCAGGTCTAACCAGTACCTCCTTTATCCAGCTGATGAAAAATACTGCTGTTGATTTAGTGGGAGTGGGGGTTAGGCAGTGAAAAGAGGAATCGATCGACAGCTAGTTCTAAAATTAGGTGATTTCTGAGAAGTACTTGCTACCAGATGCTACCAGATGCTTTCATCTAATCTACAGAGCGGTGCTATTGGAATTCATTCTCCCAATTGGTCAAGCTATACCCGCTATATTCGATATATTGACGAATACCATTATCATTTCTCCCAGCGTACTCTGTGCCTTAATCTCTTTCGTTTACACACTTGAACTCACTTCAACGCCTTGCCACTACTTACTCAAATAAACAAACAAACATTCCATGCGCCAACAAAAACAAATAAATGCACGCTCAACTCAAATAGTGACAATATATGTACTTACTCAGCTACATATGTACATGCATATGTTGCAGGCATTTGTCAGTATGTAAATATTTTTATTTTGAGATTTTTTTCTCTCTTCGTCTCTCTCTTTTCAATTTTTTTATCAAACGAGATTTTTCGACAATAAGTAGTTGCATAACACATGTTGTGGCAAAGTCGTTAAAAGTTACTATTCGAGTTAGTCCTTATGGGAATTTTAAACTATGAAAGACGACCCAATAACCAAGAGAAAATGACGAAACAAAACCCAAACAAGAAAAAGAAAAGAATAAAAATATTTCACAAAAAAAGTGTAAAGAAAGTTGCAACTTTATGAGAACTATTGCCACTAAAAATGGGAAGCGAAAAAAGAAAAAAAAACGCCGAGCATAATGTTTTACTAACAAACAAAAGCGTCCCGCAACGCGCTGCGCACTGCTTGCAAAATATTTTAAAGAAGAAATAGGAAAGTGGAAACTTTATACGGAAGTCGTTAGCGTGTATTATTTATTCCTGAGCTGCAATGACTTTAACACGAAAGCTTGAACACTTCACTAGCTGCATGTGCGCCTTGCAACGGCCAAACTCACTACCACTAGCCGCTACCACTTCTTGGGCGGCTGGCACTTCACACGCCGCTGCTCAAGATGTTGATGCATTCAAGTCGAAGGAAGTGTCGCATGGGGGAAACTAGGTGGAGTGTGTACTTCAAACCCAATGGTTTTGTTATCCTGGGTGTTTGTGTGTGTGTGTGTGTTAGTGAAAAATCTCAAAGTATAACAACAAATATAGAAATCGGTCAAAAAAATTTACGCTGTGCACAAACAATTCAAAGAGATTTTTAGTTTTTTCTTTGGTAAATATGAACCGCATCATTTCCTTCACAAGCATACCTCAACTCCACTACTGCTGTTGCTGCTGATGGGGCCGCTCTTCTCCAATTAAATTGCACACTATATTGTCCTAACAACAATGCGCAAACATTGAAAAGTCGTTTTTAATTCCGCCTGAAAAATCTAACCAATCACTGAGCTAAAAGTGAGTGAAAAAAGCAATCCTCTATAAGCCGCGAAACGTGTGAAGCACGTGTAGTACAAGCTGAAATATATATGTAAAATCAAAAAATGAAATAAAATGAATAAAAGGGAAACACAAAAAAATTCATTCAAACAAAAAAATCAAATTTGCATCACTAAACTGTCGCAACCCCACTCAAATACTTGCACATGTATGTATGTTTAGACTCATATAAAGATGATCCATTTCGAGGTTACCTATTTTATAAGAAAGAAACACAGACAATTCTAATTTAATGGTGAATGTCTCTTTCAAATTATGGCCGCAGCTACGTCTCAGATGGTCCATCCGTTCGATTTTCCAATTTTCGATGACTCGTTCGAGCATTTCCACTGGTAACTGAAGCGGGATTGTCCGCATAGACTTTAGACTTTACATATCCACACAGAAAAAAATCGAACTCTGTAATATCCCACGACCTTGGTGGCCAATCGACCGGCCCAAAACGTGAAATTATCTGCTCACCGAAGTTTTATCTCAATAAATCCATTGATTGATGCGATGTGTGGAAAGTGGCGCGGTAGTGTTGAAACCAAATGTCGCGAGATAGTCGACTATAATGGCGCGATAACGGTCGCCACTTACGTTTACGTTCTCACCGGCATCATATTTGAAGAAATATGGACCGATGAATCCACCTGGCCGCAAACCACACCAAACGATTGTTTTTTCTGGATGAAATGGCAGCTCTGGAATCTCTTCAGGTTACTCTTCGTCCCAAATGCGGCAATTTCGATTGAGAAAGAAATGGGCCCCACCGCTGTTCAAAATTTGGGTCGAAAACGTCGGATCTTCTTAGAATTTATCAAGAGCCCATAGAGCGAAACGATGTCGCTTAGGAGGGTCGAGCGACTTCACTTCTTGCACTAGCTGTATTTTGTACGCTTTCAATTTAAGATCTCGACGTAAAAGGCGCCAAGTTGTTCCATACGTCAGTCTGAGTTGCTGCGAACGGCGCTGAATCGACTCTCCACGGTCTTTGTGCACACTCCCATATTAAGGCCGCTATATTTTCTTCATAGCATGCCGGACGTGGTCTATGCTTTGTCTCAAGATGTTTGATGGCGTTGCGAATAGTACGCTCAGTATGCCGATTATGTTTACCGTAAGTTGAGCGTAGCGCGCGAAACACATTCTTTACAGAACGTGAGTTTTCGAAATAAAGTTGAATGATTTGTAAACATTGTTCAGGCGTAAGTCTTTCCATGATGAAATACCAAATAATACTTAACAAAAATAACAGCTTGACACGACTGATGCGCGATCTGTAAAAAAAGGCTGTTGAAAAAAGGACCTGTACTTGAATCACCCTTTTTTTTTTTTAGGTGCGTTCTCTTGTGTCACATTCATTTTCATTCGCTTACTCGTAGCTCATATCCTGCATACGAGCACACATGCAGTTGACTGTATTCGAACGTTATTGAACTTCAGTGGAACTGTATGAATTCGACCACTAATCCAACGCTGTTCAATGCCGTAAAGCAACATCAGCAGGTTGTTATCTCAACGTTTTTTATTCATTCGTTTTCAATTGTTTTGCTTTAGGAGTTCTAAATGCACATTTTTTATATCCACAATTTTTGTATATTTTTCTGCAAATATGTCAGCCCATTGTAAATGGACAATGCAACAGGATTTACTTGGGAAAGCGAAATTTACTATTGCTGTGAGAACAGCACTCGTTTATTCATTAGCTGGCCTACCTTGATTTTATCGTAAAGTCTGAGACTAAGGGTTTAGAGAGTCTAAAAGATATTGAAAGGTATGAAAAATATTTACAGTCTCTCTTAAATCTTCTTAAAATAAAATTCTCTTTTTCTAATAACAAGTTATGTCAGCAGGAAAACTTTTCCTGCCTCTCTTGATGAAGCTAAACTCAACGCTATTGAACACAGGTCAATTGAAAAGTGTTCGGTCTGACAACGATGCATGCATAAATTTGACAGTTGTCAGATCGTTAGTTTGTGAAGCAAGAACTTAGCTTGTTAAAGAATTTCCGGATACTGCCACAAGAAAATCAACCATCAAGAATTGGTATGGTAAGTTTAGACGTGGTGAAATGAAAACCGAAGACGATGAACCTAGGGAACCTAGGAAAAAAGATATCGAATAGTTAGAGGGTCGCAGCAATCAGTGTATCACCCTTGAAGGGAACTATGTTGAATAAAGAAAATGGATTTTAGTAAAAAAAAATGTGTTCTATTATCGTAAGCCCGGGGATTTTTCAATTGACTAGTTACAGAAAATCTCGTATTGATGATATCAGAGGTATTTCCTGCGACAGTCAATGAGATTATTAAAAAGGGTATACAAGGAATATATCCATTAGGGGTTAATCTCAATAAGACTGAAATGATACTATTCACAAATAAGACCAAAAAACATCAATTTCATATTCTTTCACTCGCCAATATCTTTATCCCCTACTGACTTCTGATTGACACTAAAATAAGTTGGAAAATGAACATGCAAGAGAAGGCATACTGGTATAGCTGCAAAAGAATACTTATCTGGAACTGGGTTCTAAACCCGATTAACTAGGTCTAGGA
Source organism: Neoceratitis asiatica (assembly GCA_030068015.2). Lineage (NCBI taxonomy): Eukaryota > Metazoa > Arthropoda > Insecta > Diptera > Tephritidae > Neoceratitis > Neoceratitis asiatica. The sequence goes on along the minus strand of CM061524.1, from coordinate 44,419,307 downwards.
ACATCATATATAAACTTTTACCCACATTTGCAAGACACTGGCTATTTGTGGAGAATGCATCTAAAAATTAACGCAGCCTAGAGGCTGCGAACTGTAGGGGAACAAGAAAACAGTTGCCCATTTCTTTATAAGGGTTCAGCTTTCTCACAAACCTGACATAGGACACTTGGAACTCATCAGCCACCTAACCTAAATGTGCTATTTGTAATACTGCTGTAAGACTCTTTTCATTGATCTATTTAAATGCGCTAACCATATCTGTTTAATCAAGCTCAGCGAGGCAGACAAAGAAGTGTTTTCCGAGGCACTTGTGTCACGCAGATGTTAAGGTTGAACAGTGACAGAGGTAGTGTTCAATAAACTCTTCTTCCTTTTTTTTCCATACAAGTGCGACAAAAATCGTTAGAGTGGTAACCTATTCTCTCCCCGTGAAGTCCTATTAGGCAGTGGCCTGTCATTGCATAGTGTATTGCAAAGCTCTTCGTGGAAGACGCTGCAATGGTCTAGTAGTCTCATACTTATAGAGAGCATCTAAGAGTGGATTCCTCAGCTCACTTTGCACTCGAGTTTTAAGCTGCCCGTAAATATGGCCCTGGCTCTCTGATCCAAGAAGTTCGTGTTTTCGAATTCACTCCTGTTTGGGATTATTGCGAGATTGCTAAATCTCATACGGAGGTGGTGTAATCCAGAGTTAATATTTTAGTGTGTCCTATACTAATTGCGGTCGACACTTGGCAGGGAATGTCAAGCCCTCCGAGTGTATTTCTGACATGACATAAAAGCTAGTCATAAAAATTCATCGGCCGTGAGAAAGCGGCTTATAATAAACTGTAGGTCCCTAAGCACAAATGCTAAAAACATCATGACGTAAAACCACAAATTGGTGGAGGTACTCGGCCAAAAATCACTGAGAAGAGTTAGCAGTGCTTTAGAGAGAATCGATAGTAGAGCTCCTGTTACGGTGATACTTCCGACCATTGAATTTTCTATAGTTCGCTTCATTACTTTCAGAAGGGCCGGCCACCACGCGGTAACACCAATTAATAGTATTGGTTTAACTACCGCTGTATAAATTCAGGCATCAATGGTGCAAGTTAGTAGTTCAAATATTTATTTCCGTTCGAAAAAGAACTACTCAAAATATATAGAAATACATCGGTCGCAGCGTCACCTGGCGAGTAAATTTTTCGTAGAAATATTTCTTTTAGGAAAAATATGAGAATATAAATCGACTAAGTTGAATCGCAGATAAGATACGTAGGATGACTATGGGCGTAACGCTAATAATAGTCGATTCACTAACAAGAGTTAACTATCCTACACTTTCGTATTGTCCAAACTATCTACCGTCGAAAGAAGTGTCTCGATAGTCCTCAATCTATCCAGTCATATACTACTCTTTCGATGTGTGAGACATTCTGAGCGCATGTCTCATCAGCTACCTTCGTCGAGCACCTAGAATTTTCGTTTTCTTTTTTGCGTGACCTGTAAGATTTTCTTTCCTTAATGCTGTTACTACTGAGCTTACAATCTATTTTAGATACTCCCCCTTTTAGTAGAACGCATACTTAATACGAAGACTTCGAGAAGGCTTGACTGGTCGTTAAATCGAACCTTCACATTTAACGATTTCACCAGAAATCAAAGTGTTCCAAGTAGAGGTACTTTTTAAATAGTCTTTTTTTGACAGATCACGCGTGAGTCCTGTCAGGCTGTCATGTTATTTTTGTTTAGTATTGTTTGGCATTTCATCATGGAAAGACCTACGCCTGAACAACGTTTCCAAATCATTCAACATTATTACGAAAATTCACGTTCTGTGAAGAATGTGTTTCGCGCGCCTCGCTCAACTTATGATCAATATAATCGGCCTACTGAGCATACTATTCGCAACACCACCACCCATCTTGAGACCCAGCATTCATTATCGACCAAATAGGCCACTTCCAGCATGCAGTGAAGAAAATATAGTGGCCGTAGCTGAGAGTGTACACGAAGGCCGTGGTGAGTCGATTCGGCGCCGTTCGCAGTAACTCAGACTGACGTATGGGACGACTTTGAGCATTATACGTCGAGATCTTAAATTGAAAGCATACAAAATACAGCTTGTGCAAAAACTGAAGCCGCGAAACCACTCGATCTTCAGCGAGCGACAGCGCTTTGCTCTATAGGCTCTTGAAATGTTGCAAGAAGATCCGACGTTTTCGAGCCAAATTTTTTTCAGCGATGAAGCCCATTTGTGGCTCAATGAGTACGTAATCAAGGAAAATTTCCGGATTTTTGAACGAAGAGCGACCTGAAGAAATTTAAGAGCTTAGTGTGATTTGTGGGCCGGTGCAGTATCAGTCCATATTTCTTCAAAAATGATCCTGATGAGAACGTAACCATCAATGGCGACGGTAGCAACCGACTATTTGGTTTTAATAAGACGGCGCCACTTTCCACACGTCGCATTAATCAATGGATTTGTTGAGAGAACACTTCGGTGAGCAGATAATTTCACGTTTTGGGCCGGTCGATTGGCCACCAAGATCATGTGATATCACACCGTTTAACTTTTTCCTGTGGGGATATGTAAAGTTTAAAGTCTATGCGGACAATCCTGCTTCAATTCAGACGTTGGGGCAAAACATCACGCTTGTCATTCGCCAGTTACCAGTCGAAATTGGTTTCGGATCGAGTCATCGAAAATTGGATTCAATGGATGGACCATCTGAGACGTAGCCGCGGCCAACATTTGAAAGAGATTATCTTCAAAAAATAGATGCCAAAGAATGTTCTTTCGAATGATAATAATCATTCTCCAAGATGATAAGTTCATTTAATCTTAAGGTATGCTAATCTTGTAGTCAATATTATTACCAGCTGAGCTCATCTAATTACCTAATTGTCTGATTCACACTTATTCTCAGAAAATTCAAATTCAAATAGATCTTCCGATGATTGTGTGTGCTAAGCATTTTATAATTTGAGCAAATCGGTTCATTTGTAAAAGCATTTATTTAAACTTTCAAAAACATACTTCTTTGTCTATGCTGAAAACAAGCGTCAGAGAAATTTTAATTTTCTTTTTATTTTACCTTAGTTTCCGGCTTAAACTCAAATATCTTAAAGCTAAAAAATAAAAAACATAAAAAATCGATTCGATTTCCATAAAAGTTTGATGGAATATAAGAAGAAATCTGGTGAATAGTAAAGCCAATATCAGGAGAGAAGCATATAAATTCATTACCACGCTCGTAAAGCGTGCATTTAAACAGTTTTACATTAGTTAATCCCTCACTATTTCTGTAGGATATTGTTCTTTCATCAATAGCTTTTTCCACTCCCAACGAATTCATCGTCGTCACCTAGTATTTTATTGCAATTTTTATTGTATTCTCAATTCTATTTCTTTTTTATTATTTTTCATTATTTCTCTTATTCCTTTTTGTACTCATAAAATAAAGCCACTCGTTCAATGGGGGATAAACTTTATTGAGTAACACTTTTTTGTCACCTCTTTTTCGTTTGATTTATGCGACCACATATGAAAGCTGCAGGCGACCGGAAACTACGGACTCACTGATTGAATTCGAACAGTTGTTGTTCGGTAAAAAGAGGGAAGATTAAATGCGAAGGCGTTGTAAGTGACAGCAAGTAACATGGACTTAAATTTGATACATAAAATTTGGGAACAAAATTTGTGGTAAATTTATGAGCATACGCGCTTGAGACGTAACAGAAAATACTATAATATTCTGAGGAGAACTTTTTCGATCAATTTGCTGAAAAAGTGTTATCTAATCCATTTTCGAGCAAGTATTCTACCTCAATCCTATGGAAGGAGTAATGCGTTACATCAGGAAAATTTAAGAGTCACTTGTGCGCATTTCTGAACCTTTCGCGGTAGTTGTTTCAACACAAAAGCGGGCGGTGATGTTATGTACTTTAAACAATGTCTTCAACCAGAAGAAAAGCTGGTACTATCACTTACTCTTATCCCGGACTACTTACCACTATACTCACCATAGCAGTCTTCTAACGAAATGGTTGGTTCGCGATCAACATATACTGGCCGCTTGTTCTCTTATTGCTATTGAAGCTAAGCATATGAACATATGTATCTACATATGTGCGCTGTGGGTGTGGTATCTGGGGTTTTATATACAGTATGTAGGTAGTAGAGAATATTTCTTTCTAATTATTTTCCTTACCGTAGGCGATTATAGCCTCATCAACATTACTGCGCCACTCTTTTCTTCTCTTTGCTGTTTGGCGCCAGCTGTAAATGAAACCAGATCGCTCTCTACCTGATATTTCCAACGGAGTGGAGGTCTTCATCTTGCCCTGCTTTCGCCAGGGGTACTCTATCGAATACTTTCAGAGCTGGAGCGCTTTCATCCATTCAGACGACATGACCTAGCCAACGTAGCCGCTGTCTCTTGATTCGCTGAACTATGTCAATGTCGTCGTATAGCTCGTACAGCTTATTGTTCCATCGTCTGCGGTATTCGGCATTGCCAACGCGCAAAGGACCATAAATCTTCCGCAAAACTTTTCCCTGGAAAATTGTTAACGCCGTCTCATCGACTGTCGACATCATCCAGGCTTCTGCACCATATGTCACGACGGGAATGAAGAGCGACCTGTAGAGTTTGGTATTCGTTGGTCGAGACAGAACATTAATTTTCAATTTCCTACTCAGTCCAAAGTAGCACTTGTTGGCAAGAGTGATTCTGTGTTGGATTTCAAGGCTGACATTGTTGGTGTTGTTAATGCTAGTTCCCAGATAGACGGAATTATCTACGACTTCGAAGTTGTGACTGTCAACAGGGACGTGGGAGCCAAGTCGCGAATGCGATGCCTGTTCATTTGATGACAGGAGATATTTCGTCCTGCCCTTGTTCACTACCAAACCCATTCTCTTCGCTTCTTTGTCTAACCTGGAGTACGAAGAACTTACAGTGCGGTTGTTATGACCAATTATATCAATATCATCGGCATACGCCAACAATTTTACACTCTTTTAGAAGATAGTACCTGATTTATTTAGATCTGCACCTCGTATTATTTTCTCCAGTATCAAATTGATGAAATCACATGATAAAGAGTCATCTTTTCTGAAACCTCGTTTGGTATCCAACGACTCGGAGAGTCCTATTCGGACTGCGCTTCTGGTATTATCCCGAGTCAGTTTACATAGCTATATGAGTTTTGTTGGAATATCAAATGCAGACATAGCGGCGTAGAGGCAGGCCCTAATCGTGCTGTCGAATGTAGCTTTAAAATCGATAAAAAGGTGGTGTGTATCGATTATTTTCTCTCATGGAGAATATTTGATCAATAGTGAATTTTCCAGATCTAAAGCTACACTTATAAGGTCCGTGTGTTGACGGTGGGCTTTAACCTTTCACACAATATGCTAGATAAGACCTTATTTCCGTTGTTGTGATCAATCGCAAAGTTGCGAGGTAGGTTGCCTGCTTTCGACATTCCTCATCATCATCAATACCAATTGTTTTCGAAGTAGCGGTTCGTAAGGAGTTTGCTATTTCATTCCACAGCTCCTTTATATGGATGTCTGCTTTCATTGCAGGTTTCGGCGTCAAACCTACCTTGTGTTTATTGATGGGCATTCTTTGGTACTACAGGATAGTAATTCGAGACGATATTTGGCCCTCGGAAGGTACAGACGTCTAGAAAACTCAATACATGTCTTCCGTTTATCACAAAATTATAGATTTGGTTACGTGTATTACGATCTGACGACAGTCATGTAGCTTGATCAATTTTCGTATGCTGGAATCCGGTACTACAGACAACCATATTTCGGGCCCCGGCAAAGTCAATCAGCCTCAGCCCGTTTGGGGATGTCTCGTCGCGGAGATTGTATTATCCGATTGTTGCGCCAAAAATGCCTTCTTTGCCCACCCTGCCGATGAATATGCCTGACACAACTTTAACATCGTGGCAGGGGCTGTACTCATAATGCGTTGTAGGCTTTCATAGAAAGCATATTTGGTCACAGCATCTTTCTATTCTGTCGGGGCGTGGGCGCAAATTAACGATATGTTGAAGAACTTCGCTTTGATTCGAGTTGCGGCTAGACGTTCATCCACCGGAGTGAATGCAGAACTCGGCGACAGAGTCTCTCTCTAACCACTAACCCTACACCAAATTTTTGCTCCTATCTTAGGAAAAAGAATTCAGAACAGATTGAACTGCACCCAGCTGTCGGGGTATAAGGGCCAGAGTTAACTTCTAACCAAGAAAACTGTTTAAAGTGGGCAAACAGATTCGTAGCATGTAGATAGATGTGAGAGATTTATTTAACGGTCGATATTCCTCTTCTAAAAGAAAAGTTATTCATTGATGTGATACTAAATGTTGCTACTATCGGTGCTATGCAGAAGAATACAAGTTATCTAAAAAAATTCTTCTCGAATGCCCACTTTGGCTGAACTGGGGCTGAAGTTCACAGCCTCCGAACTCTAGCAAAGTTCCCTTGTTAAACCAAATAATTTCATTCTCGTATATGTAAAAACTCTATTATTTTCCTAGAGAAGAGTTACGAATTTCGTTAAGTTCAAACCATATGGGCAACTATTGAGTCTTGGTAGATTTGGCAAAGGCGAACTCATAACCCATTTGAGAATTATAAAAGCAGAACTGCATTTTTATCTTACTTCAACACTTTAACGGACGATAAAACGTTGAAATTGTGTTATGCTTGCCACCGCTTTTTGTGCGGAGCGCCGAAACAAAATCTGCTAAGCTCCTCCTATGCTCGACACCCTCTCATCAATATTCCCGCTACCATAACACATATTTTACCCCAATTGTTTCGACATAACAGGTCAATTAAAAAATCCCCGACCTACCATAGTAAAACATATGTTTTTGACAAAACTAATTTTTTTAATTCAACAAAGTTGCCTTTAAGGGTGATACACTAATTATAGCGACCCTCTAACTTTTCGATAGAATTTTGGTAGTAAGATTTGTCCTTTGATTTAAAATAGACCTCAGCTTCGGGGTTACCCCCTTCACGAAAATTTTCTCCCAGTGAACATTCTTTTGAGATCTGAGAACAGGAAATAGTGCCTGGGGGCAGATCTGAAGAATACGGTGGGTGGGGAAGCAATTCGAAGCCAAATTCAAGAATATTTTGCCATCGATTTCCCTAACTTGTGACACTGTACATTGTCTAGGTGAAACACCACATTCTTTTTTTTTTTTTAAATGCGGCCGTTTTCCGGCGATTTCGTCCTTTTAATGGTCAAATAAAGCTATGTATGTAATAGTCGCTGTTGATGGTGCTTCCTTTTTCAAGGTAGTTAATGAAAATTGATCCATGCGCATCCCGAAATATAGAAGCCATAACATTGTCAGCCGACTGTTGCGTTTTTCTACGCTTTGGAGCGGTTTCATCGTCTCCACTCGGATATTTGTCAATCGGAGAGAAATGATGGAGCCAAATTTCATCCACTGTCATATATCGATGCAAAAGCTCGGGTTTATTCACTTGAACATCACCAAGCACTGCTCCGGATCATCAACTCGTCATAGTTTTTGGTCAAAAGTTAACTTGCGCGGCACCCACTTTGCACAGAGCTTTCTCATACTCAAATTTTCGTGAATAATATGATGTACACGCTCAGTTGATATCTAGAGTCCCTGTTATTTCATTCAATTTCAATTTACGGTCATTCAAAACCATATTGAGGATTTTGTGATGTTTTCGTCGGAAACAACCTATTTTAGGCGTCCAATGCGATCAACGTCTTCGGTGCTCATTTCACCACATCTAAAAGCAGCATACCAATCCTTAATGGTTGATTTTTTTTGGGCCAGTGGCCAGAAACTCGTCAGCAACCCAAGTTCTTGCTTCAACTGTATTTTTTCTCTTCAAAAAGCAATATTTTTTCAACACGCAAAATTTCTTTTTATTAATTTTTTTTTACAATAACAAAAGTTTCCTCACTCAAAATGCTATAATTCACAAACTCGTCTTTTCAGAGTTAACTAGAAATCTGTAGAGATTTAATTCTAGTAGCGCCATCTATGTGTCAGCCCGGGGACTCTCCAACTGACCTGTTATCTGCCACTACTGCTAACCCCTGCTGCAAAAGTTTTTGACATTTTCACCAGTGAGCGTAAACTTCTCATGGTCATCATCATTTTTCAATGTTGCAAAAGTATGCGTTGATGTCGCGACCGAAACGCACATTGTAACTAATCGTAATTAATTTTGGCCAAACTAAGGAATTTAAGTAATTAACAAAATATTTTGAAAATTTCTGAAACCAACTGAATAGTGGTCTAGTAATGGTGGTGCTGGTGGTGATGTTGGTGTTTAGCGCTTTATTCAAGGATATCCAATGTGTCCCTTCCTCATCGAAATTAGTATGTCTGTATGTATAATATTGTTTTATTTTTCTTAAATTATATGTAATGTAATTTGGCTTTCAATAAACTTTCAATTGGCAGTGAAATTGCTAAATTTGTGCGAGCAAACTTCCAGTGCTACTCAATTGCATGGTTGTTTTTGGTTTATTTTTTGTTGTAAATTTTTTTTGAATTGTATAAAATTTGCTATATTTTTAATATATTGCGCTTAGGTTTTTTTTTTGGCGTCCTTTATTTTGCAATAAAATTTGTCAAATCAAGTGAGCGCAAGCGGCGAAATGGGAAAATAGAGTACATGTCGGCAACATTTCGACACAAATAGTGGAGAAATTATTTTATTTCTATTTTTATTTTCTATACTATTGTACTCTCTGCTCGTCATTTGAGAAACCATTGCACGTAACGCAAGGAAAAGTTTGTTCAGCGCAAACGGTTTGTAATGGAAACGAGTTGAGTTGCCAGAAATACCAATCTGCTGGGCTAACGGTAGAGTGTGTTCGCTACGTTTACTTATAGACTTAGATTTGCACACAAAATTCGATTAGCAAATTGACTTTTTAGTGTGATGGCTGACGCTGCGCTGCTGATGACTTTGATAAAAAAAATAATAATAAAAAATAAAATAAATAAAATAGTTACTAGCAGTTTTATTTGTTATCCGCATACAGAGAACTAGTTTATCACTGTAGTAAAAGTTTGGTTTGGTAGAATATTTATTTTTGGAAGTGGTGTAAGTCCAAATATTAGATATTTGAGTGGTCAATTACTCGAGCTATGACTCAGAAAAGCACGTTTTAAAGGGTGATCTCAGTAGAATTACTTTTTCCAATAGCCTTTTTTTGACAGATCACGCGTGAGTCGTGTCAACCTCTCATGCTATTTTTGTTCAATATTGTTTGGCATTTCATTATGGAAAGACTTACGTTTGAGCAACGTTTACAAATCATAAAATTTTGTTACGAAAATTCGCGTTCTGTACAGAATGTGTTTCGCGTGCTTTGCTCAACTTCTGGTCAACATAATCGGCCTACCGAGCATACTATTCGCAACACCATCATCCAGCTTGCAATGAAGAAAATATAGCGGCCGTAGCTGAGAGTGTACACGAAAACCGTGGGAAATCGATTCGGTGCGTTCGCAGCCACTCGGACCGACGTATAGAACGACTTGGCGCATTTTAGGTCGAGATCTTAAATTGAAAGCGTACAAAATACAACTTGTGTAAGAACTGAAGCCCCTCGACTTTTCCAAGCGCCATCGCTTCGCTCTATGGGCTCTTGAAAAGTTCCATTTAATCCAGAAATAAAAACGGTTTGGTGTGGTTTGTGGGCCGGTGGTCCATCGAATCGGTCCATATTTTTTCAAAAATGATGCCGGTGAGAACGCAATCGTCATTGGCGATCGTTATAGCGCCATGATAACCGTCTACTTAATGCCTGAAATTGAAGCACATGATCTTCGTGACATTTGGTTCCAACAAAACGGCACCACTTCCCACCCATCGCATCAATCAAGGGATTTATTGAGAGAACACTTCGGTGAGCAGATATAAGGTTTTAAGCCTCATCTCATGCTACTTAAGTCTTCTCTTGCTAGCGTAATAGGCCACAGGACAACCTTAATCCGAGGAAAACTGAAAATTACGTCCAACACAAGTTCCGATATCCAATAATAATAAGTGGTCCATTTCGAGATTCCATACTTTTTTAAACAAAAAAAAAACAAAGGAAATATCAAATTTAATGGGGAATGATTATTATCATTTGCGAGAACATTGTTCGGTATTTATTTTTTGAAGATTATTTCTTTCAAATGTTGGCCGCGGCTACGTCTCAGATGGTCCATCCGTGGAGTCTAATTTTCGATGACTCGTTCGAGTATTTCTGCTGGTAACTGGCGAATGACACGTTTTGCCCCAAGGCCTGAATCGAAGCAGGAGTGTCCGCATAGATTTCAACTTTACATATCCACACAGGAAAAAGGTTAATGGTGTGATATCACATAACCTTGGTTCCCAATCGAAATTATCTGCTCACGTGAAATTATCTGCTCACCGAAATATTCTCTTAATAAATCCCTTGACTGATGTGATATGTGGAAAGTGGCGCCGTATTGTTGAAACCAAATGTCGCGGAGATCACGATCATTAATTTCAGGCGTCAAATACTCGGCTATCATCGCACGATAATGGCTGAACGGCTTCGAATCGACTCTCAGCGGTCTTCGTGTACACTCTCCCATTAAGGCCGCTATATTTTCTTCACTGTGTGCTGGACGTGGTCTATTCGGTCGATTCTTATCGAATAACGAATTCTGGGTCTCAGAATGTGAATTTTCGTAATAAAGTTGAATGATTTGTAAATGTTGTTTACGCCAAACAATACTGAACAAAAATAATATGACAGCTTGGCATGACTCATGCGTGATCTGTCGAAAACAGGCTATTGAAAAAAGTACCTTTACTTGGATCACCTTTGAGAATCCTTCACTTGTAGGAGGAAAAATTAATGCAAAGTCGGCAGATCTTTTAAACAATTACAACGAGCTAATTTGTTTCACGAAAAGCCTTTGCAAGCTTCCTACCAAAAGGAAGTTTCACATAAGACAAACACGCATAGCAAGTTTCTAAGAATTGTGATAACTGGACACAGTGTGAGGAGTCAGAATTTTCTACTCTATTAAGAAGGAGTTAGCTATGTAATAGAGATGATCTTAATAGTTGATATTATAGCTCAAATTATGAACCACTTTCCTGTATATACCTTCCGAAAAGTATTTTATGGAAAGTTGCAATCCTGGTGAGATTGGGACACAGAAAATAGTTCTTGCTTGTTGGCTTCAATCTCTAAATGAAACATAGCAATATGTTCATGGCTGAAACTAAGTAGAGAAAAAATTTATTAATTTTACAAAAGTAGTGAGTTTGCTGTTCTTTCAATTGAGTCTTTTATCACATCTAAGTTAGAAGGTTTTTAAGTCGTTAAAAGACACCATCAATACTCCTAACAAGTTTTTTTTACCCAGTACCTAAAACCCACTATTCCGATTAGTTTTAAACCCTTTTGCACTTTTGGCGAGATATTATGGTACAAATTTCCGCTTCGCAGTAACAGCACTTATCAACAAAGTTCCATAGTGAAGTTCTCATCGAAATTTATCACATTCCTTCGCTGATGAAGGGTAAAAAGGCACCAAGATTTTAGTCTGAATGAAAATCTGCTCTTTTGTTCGACCATTAATGTCTAATCTTTGTCAATGTATATGTCAAATATATAATATAATCGTATAACTCCTACAAAGATCAACACCTAATCTTTGCCTTTACCACTTAACTTCCAAACAAAAATAGTAGTATAAACCACAAGCACCTGGACAACTGCAATCACAATTGCAGATGCGGACAGTTTATCTGCACTCAAAGTCACTAACAGCGTTTAAGGCAATAGAGCTAAAACTAAATATATGTGCGTATAAGAAGTAATAAAGAGGAACGGTGTATATAAGCATAAATCGCAATAAGAGTGGAATAAAAATGAAAAGTACAAAAGTATGTGCGAAGAAGAGTAAATATAAGTAAGAAGTAGCTATAAAAATGCAGTAAGTTGAGTGGCAACGATGTCTGCAAGTTTATATGTACTCATAAAAAAAAGTGTGGTTGTATAACCATTTCATATTAGCAGTGGGCCGTGATAAATGTACTAGTTAACGACTAGAATCAGAAAAATCAAAAATTTGAACCACTAGCAAACCTAAAGATTAGTGTTTTGTTTTAAGTAATTTCCGGCAAGGGAGAGAAGAGGCTTAGTCTCCAGTCTACTACATTCTACCGCGGGCGAAAATTCCAAGTTTCCGCTCCTTTCTCTTAGCAGACACAGGGTTATGGTCAGAAAGCCGTTGTTTCCGCTCCATATTCCTATTACCTAGAGTGCCACAAATCAAGGTAGGGTAGGCGGAAAGCCTTTGTTTCCGCTCCGCTCAACTAATAGGCCTATAAGCGTGGTCGGAAAAGACGAGTTTCCGATCCAGGCTAGCTTTGCATTTTATCATATTTGCCATACATCGTGAATTGCACCACAAGTGCAAGTTCTTTATTAAGAGTTTTGGTGCCTTAAAATTTCCGCTTGTCTTAAACTTGTATATATGACTTTCGAAATCATACATATTCTTTGCCAATTTTCAGGAGAAAGCAACATATAAGTTAATAAATTGCTTTCATTCAAAGCCCTGGTTGTGTCTGAACGATATCTCAGGCATCAAAACATTACGTGTCCCACATCTTCCTCACACACTGAGCATATTGGACAAGACGCCGAATTGACATGGCGAAATCTGTTGAGGTATATCCTGAAAACTCCATGCCCTGAAAGAAATTGCTTCAGGAGGAAGTCGGTGTCCGCGTGTCTTCTTTCTATCCACCGGCTTAAGCAAGGAATAAGCTCGTAAGTCCATCTGCCCCTCGCAGAGTTATTCTATCGCTCTTACCAGTCACTTATAGACCGACGCCTTTCTTCGCCAGCGATTTCCCTTCGATTAACGGCCATATTTAGAACCGAGAGCCATAAATACATCCTTTTCATTTCTTCAGCGAGGATGTCAATTGTGATTTGACCAGCTAGAACGTATAGTGCTTCTTCCGATATTGTTCCCAATACACAAATAACTCTAATTGAGCTTAATCGATATAGGGCGGTCAACTTTCTTTTTTGCGAGTTGTTGCTCAAAGCTTCGACCCAAACTAATGTAGCGTATAGCAGAAGAGAACTTACCACCCTGCTTAATAACTTTCTCTTACTATGTGTAGGCCAGTCATTATTTGACATAATACGCGATAAACTAGCATGGACTTTTGAAACCTTAGCAACCTCATACACCATTTGAGCTTTAAAAGATAATCGGTTATCGATCATAACGCCAAGATATTTTATTGCCGGCTTAGATGTGATCAGCTCAGACCCTACTCTGATATTAATCACCTCTACCAATTTTCTGCTACTAATTAGTACAGCCTCTGTTTTGTGTGCAGCCAGTTGCAGTTTCCTTCTTGAGAGCCAATCTACTTATATACTCTTTTTTATTGATTCGTTGACCTTGTCTTCCACTTCGGGTATAGCCACTGTGACCACAGCGATATCTTCGGCAAAACCTATTACCTTGGTTCTATTTGGAAGTTGTAACCTTAATATGCCTTTATACGTCAAATTTCAAAGGAGCGGGCCAAGCACAGATCTAGCATAGAAGGCTAGATTCTCCGACCTTTGGGGAAATGGAGTGGTAATTATTTTGGCAACATTAGTGCGCTCGCTTGAGATTTAACTCTCTTCATTACTACTCTATAACCCCATGGATTTAAGTTCACTTCATTGCAAATGTCTTTAAGTGCAGGGATGTATTTTCAGATCTGTCAAACTTAACTGTCAAACCAAACATGTTTTGTTTTAGCTAAAAGTCAGACATTTACGAAAATGGAACGCTTAGTAACCACACAACGCGTTAAAACTGTTGAAATCTACTACAAAAAATGGTGATTCCAACGTGGCAACGTTTCGTGATTTTAGGGAAGATTTTGGTGCACATAATCGTTATTATTATATTTTATTATTATACATAATAACTATTCAAACGATTGGTTAAATTTTAAAATAATTTAAAGAAACTGGATCGGTAACAGATATTTTAAAAACCTATGCATCATTGCTCGCTCCACCTCAAATATCGCTGCTGCAAGTAAAAGTGTATTCGAAGACTCGATTGTGTCTATTGTTCGACGTTCTCAAGAGCTGGGACTTTCTTATGGCACATCATGATGTATTTTACACTTGGACTTACACATACGCCCATATAAAATCCAGCTCACACAACAACTGAAGCCAGCTGACCATTTACAATGCTTGGGTGCTTGAACAACAAGCAGTGAACCGCGATTCTTTCAACAAAATTTCTTCAGCGACGAGGCACATTTCTTACTCGACGGATCGATGGAGCTCCGCGAATTCTCAAAAAATTTAAGAGAGGACATTACACCCAAAAAAAAACTTACTATATGGTACGTCCTTTGGCCCGGAGGTGTGATTGGGCTTTCCCTTTTTGATAACGATAACGGCGAGACTATCACTGTCAATTTGGAGCGTTATGGTATATGATAACCGACTTTTTTTTGGCCTGCAATTGAAGGTTAAGATTTGGAATATGTGGTTCTGCCAAGGTGGTCACCCAACATGCCACACAACACGAGCGAATTTGGCTTTATGCGAGAGAAATTTCTGGGTCGTGTAATCTTTCGACTTGGTGGTGTCAATGAGCCACCGAGATCATGCGTTTTGACACCGTTGAACTTTTTTCTTGTGAGGCAAAGCGAAAGACCGTGTTTATGTGGATTAACCTTTAACTCTTATTTTATTTTGTAAAAGGCAAAATGGATAACCCTGTAGTTCTTTGCTCTTGATAGTAAATAATATTTATAAAATTATGTATACTTAGTACAATTTAAACTAGTATGGCACTAGTTTTTTTCCGACCGAAATCTGATAATTCCCATTTATCATGTTCCAAATACAACCGTTTGCCTTGAAAAGGTAATTGAGCATATGGTACTTTTTAGACTATTATGAACTAGTTTTTAACTACTTCATCTTACTGCAATAAAAGTACATACACAAAACTACTAGCATTTGTGTGGAAGTATCGGTGAGTGATTTGAGAAAAAGTAAAAAAAGGCATACGTGCGTATGCGGCAGTGAGTATGAATGTGCGCACAAGTGGATTTTCGTTTTTGACAATGGCAAATGTGTATGAAAAAGTGCATCACCGTAAGTAAGTAGATATGCCATACCGAAGGCTACTCGCTATTTCTTTTGTTGTTGTCCGAGTGTTTTCAACTACAAATCTTGCTTGAAGACAAAGCTAACATTTCGTTTTTACGATTATATACTCAAAAAACGACACAAATGTTCACACTTACACACACACACATATGCACATCAGAAGCTGCAGGACTTCAGTAGTAACTATATAAAATGCATTTCAAGTGCATTACATATTGTAAGTAATGTTCGCATAAATATATATATATATATAAATATATTTATTCTACTTTATCTAAACTCATTGCAATGCTCAACGCATCAACGCAAAAAAAAATATAAATAAAAAAACTTCTTCTAACCACCGAATGATAAATACTTGTAATCCTATTGTACATATGAGAGCGAATTATTTTGCAACTGTACATAATAGTTGCCGCCTTTGATATCTTCATACGTTTAGCTATACATACATATGTGCATATGGGTGTGTGTGTGTGTGTGCGTAGGTTAGTTCTTTGCACTCATTCATTAGTTATGCACTTGAGACATCACAAACAACACCCAAACACAATTCCACAAACGGCTGAGTAAATTTTAAATAAAGGAAATGCCAGAGTCATAAATCATATTTGTGTGTGTGTTTGTGTTTGAGTTGAATTGCGTGACACTACAACTATTTGTAAGCTTCATTGTAAACGATGTGAGGACGAAGCTAGATATTATTTAAAGTAAAGCATGAAATACTAGCGAAGCAGTGCGTGATCTCACCTGCTTGCTGGCAAAGTGTGTGTAAAAAATTCAATTTCACAGCACTGCTGCTCAGCTGGGAGTTTAATAAACCGATGTTAACAAAAAAAAAAATTTTGTACACCAGACGCCACCTATCTACGGATATGTTTTTTGACCCACTCAATCAGATTTTTTAGTCAGTTTAGGCCGTGCATCCTTCAATATATGTTAGAGTAAATCGCAAAAACCGCAAAAATAACAAATATTTGATGTTTTGGTGGCAAAAAATTTTTTTTAGATATTATAATTAAGGATATTAAGGATAATTTTCATATATTTCAATTTTGAATTATGTTGTAATCTAAAGCGTACTTAGAGAATAAGCCTTTTTTAGATTTAAATTTAAAAAGTTAACGTATAATAAAAAGGTTTGTCATGTCGTATGAGCAACATTTAACCAAAAGGCGATGGAAATGCAGAAATGTTACTCATACGATAGGGTGCAATGGTATGTATGCCTGTAGTAAAGGTCCCTCTCACCTTCCTAGATGCTCGGATCGGACTTCAAACACGTCCACCACATCTAAAAATATTTGAGAAAAATGACATTTTTACTTTTTGTTATTGAAGACGCATCATTTTCATCCTACCTTCTCTGCTTATGCTCGGTTGGTATGGAGCTCCATACAAAGGCAAAACAAAAACAAAAGCTAACCATTGAAAGCAGACAACCTAGTGAGTTTTAACGAAAATGGAAGAACTGATTTTCATGTGCCGATAAGCATTATTTTTTGCGTAAAAAATCATCACCTAAACCAGGGACAGACTTGATAAATACTAAGACGACTATGTACCATCATCTTCAACGCTTAAGAAGTGGTTTACTGAGTTTTGTTGGGGTCGTACCAGTATAAGTGACGTGGAACGTTCAGGTCGCCCAAAAGAGGCCGTCATGGCAGAAATCGTCGATAAAATCCATGTAATGATATTGGATATTGGACGAAGTGGGTATGTCGGTCAACAAGGTCATGGCGACAATCTTTTGTGCTGCACGTGGTGTCCTAACATCGATTACCTGGAAAAGGGTAAAACGATAATCGACGAATATTCTTTAGTGCTTATTTACAGATTGGATATGGATTTGAAGCATAAACGACCGCACTTGGCGAAAAAAGGTGCTGTTCTATTAGGATAATGCACGGGTGCACATGTATATTGCCACCATGGCAAAAACTCATGAATTCGTCTACGAACTGCTACCCCATTTAGCATATTCTCCAGATTTAGCCCCTGCGTCTATATCTGGTTCCCAAACTTGAAGAAATGACCGCCCGGTAAAAGATTCGGATGAAATGAAGAAGTCATACCAGAACAGAACAGCTATTTTGAAGGCCTTGAAAACCCTCTATTATTTGGAAGGACTTTTTCTGTACTTCTACTTCAAACTTTAATTCTCTTCTCCTAATAATTTTTCAATTAATTTTTGATCGTAATTTGTTATGAAATATTTGCCCTCTAAATATAGAAAAACCTGAGTATTTTTAGTATTCCAGCAATATTTCATTTTAGGATCAAATAACTTCTATACTAATTCATATATTTCCACGAAATTTTGGATTTCGCTCAATTAAATTATTTAATATGCATTTTTGAAGGCTAGGTGGTAGTACTCTAGCGACTTCCCCGCTTCTATGCCCCTTCGGCTGTGATAGAAGTCGTTAAAGAATTGGCGGATCGTCCTACCACCAATTTCCCTCAGACATTGTCCGGCTGTTACGCCAGTTGGAATTCTAGTCCGATGAGGAGGTCCAATTTTGATGGTGTCGAGAGATTTTTTTCTCTTCGACCAGATCCGTGTGGCCACATTGGGTTTCTCCTGTTATATGCTATTATAGACAGATATTATGAAAAGGCATAATGCGTCATGTGCAGAATTTACCGTACTTACCTCATAGTTCTCTAAGATATCTCTGCGCCCGGGAATCCAAATAACGCTAATTTCGCAGACAGTCGAGAATTTGTTTAAAAAATTTTGGGTGGTGTGATTGTATAGTTATAGTTATATAGTATATATAGTACATAGTTTGAATCTCATAGAGATGTTTTAAGAAACTCTTTTGTAAGTATATTTGCATTGATCAAAAAGTTCAAGCATAAAAAGAAAGGTCTCTGAAAAGCGGACCGATGGCAGACCTTGCGAAGAGAATTCGCTGACAAGTGAGGAGCACCTTATTGAAGCAAACATCATTGTGTTCGTATGTCAGAACATCTTCCGGTTGAAGTATATCCGCTCATTTAATACGGATTTGATTTCTTTCATCGCTATCAGATTACCAGGAATATGAAAAATTTTTTCTTTTAAATGAATTTATTTTTGGATAAATTTTATCTCTGTAACATCTATTATCACTTAAAATGATGATCCAAATACAAGTGGAATTTAAAACTACTTGTGAATAGAAAAGGAATCACATTCCGTCTCCTTTCCTACGTCAGTTTTCTCCTTTTCTGCTCATAACGGGTGATCCCTTTCCCTACTTTAAAAAAAAAAAATAAAGAAAATTCAAATTTAATGGGGAATGCCAAACAATACTGAACAAAAATAACATGACAGGTTGACACTAAACACTCGTGATCTGTCAAAAAAAAAGCTACTGAAAAAAGTACCTCTACTTGGATCACCCTTTACAATTGGCATGTCACGTAATTTTTTTTGTAGGATTTATGATACGTTCTCGGATACAGTGGTTTGATTTCTGATCCAAACTGGAAAGCAGCCCTGGAAAGATACTCTCGAGAAATTAATTCAAAATTTCGCTTGGAATTAGAGACTTCAAAAGATTATCCACCCCATTGTAGACATAAGCGTCTCCTTCTCTTCAGGAAAGAAATCTACCCATGTAGAAGCGTAAAGAATTTGCTGAGTGAGACCTAATAAAAGCTGAGTAGCAGATCCTCTCCGACAAATTCGCTGAAAGATTTGTCAAGCGTTTAGCAATTCTATCATAGCTACTTTCACCCCAATAGAGTTTCTAAATACAATAGAATTGTTTTATCTTCCCACTCTCTCTCTGCGGTGGATCACTATTCGTGTCTTTACAGATCAATGGGTATTCTCTACTTTTTTACCAAGCAACGATGTAAAGTTTGTGAAGCGATATACTCCTTCGTTTGTTCAATGAATTGAAGACAGAGACTTTAATTGGCAGGCATACGCTACATTCATATTATGGGACTCAATACTAATACTAGTTAGCCAAGTAATGGACATGTTAGCCACTACTGTCTATGTAAGCACTACCAGATGCAAGGTTCCAAGTTTCGTCTGATTTATATTTAATGTTGGTAGATAAAAAAATTCTAGGTTATCAAGAACTTAAGTACACAATGCACAGGTGAATCCTTTTGCTCATGGATTGTGATGTACTCCGTCGTCTATCTAAGAAACTTTTGACTCTTGCATATTTCCAAATCTCGCTGTTATGACGTCATTAAGACAGCATTAAGACATTCAGCCAATGGCTCTTTGTTCATGAAATACTTTCGATCCTTAAATAAAGAACACAGGGATCAGAACAGTATCATAATTTTATTTTAAGGAAAAACTGATACGAATAAAGTTCTTCTATGCTGAAATTCGCAGACCTGACTAAATAAATTAAAAAAATTAATAAATTATAAAAAATTCTCAGAGTCTTGTGAATCGATTGCAATTTTGGTATAAGTCACATTCAATAGCGATCGAATTAAAGAAGTGAAGCAAGTTTTTCCTTTCTCTCTTGATCGATTCAGACAAACAATAATTAGGACTTGATTGCGAGTGATCGATGTTTAATAGATTCGGAGCCGATCGTTCAACGAATTCTTCGATCAAACGAGCAAATCGCTGTTTTTTTTTTTGCCTTCTTAACTGTCCTGCGTTAAATATGTGTGTGTGCCAAAAATTAAATAGATACATATATCTATTAGAGGAGATGAGCAAAATGTTTACATTTATATACATACTCGTATGTTTATATATTAATTGTTCACAAACTTAAAACACAAAAATTTTTACCGCAAATCGTGAGCAGCGTGATTTCGACTTCTCGTTTTAGGTTATAGTAGTTAATAACTTTTAGGAAGCATATCGATCCGTAGGGTCCTTCTAAAGGATGTCACATTGCGAGGCTACCTACTTTCTTAAAGAAAAAACACAGAAATTCAAATTTAATGGGTAATGTTTATTATCGTTCAAAATAATATTATTTGGCATTTATTTTTTAAAGATTATCTCTTTCAAATGTTGGCCGAGACTACGTCTCAGATGGTCCATCCGTTGAGTCCGATTTTCGATGACTCGTTCGAGCATTTCATATGGTAACTAGCGCATTATACGCGCGATGTTTTTCTCCAAGGCCTGAATAGAAGCTGGATTGTTCGCATAGACTTTAGACTTTACATGTCCCCACAGGAAAACATCTAGCGGTGTGTTATCAGGCATCAAATAGTCCGTTATCATGGTGCGATAATGGTCGCCACTGCCTGTTAATTTCGCAACGGCATCATTTTTGGAAAAATATAGACCGATGATCCCGCCGGCCCACAACCAAACCGTTGTTCTTTCTGGATGAAATGGCAGCTCTTGAATTTCTTCAGGTTGCTCTTCGTCCCAAATGCGGCAATTTTTCTTGTTTATATGCCCATTGAGCCAGAAATGTGCTTCTTCGCTGAACAAAACTTGGTTCGCGATGTCGCTTCGGAGGGTCAAGCGGCTTCAGTTCTTACACAAGTTGTATTTTGTACACTTTCAATTTAAGATCTCAACGTAAAATGCGCCAAGATTCTCCATGGTCTTCGTGTACACTCTCAGCCACGGCCGCTATATTTCCTTCACTGCGTGCTGGACGTGGTCTATTCGGTCGAATAATGAATGTTGGGTCTCCAGATGGGTGATTGTGTTGCGTATAGTACGCTCAGTAGGCCGATTATGTTGACCATAAGTTGAGCGAAGCGCGCGGATCACATTATTTACAGAACGCGAATATTCGTAATAAAGTTGAATCATTTGTAAACGTTGTTCAGGCGTAAGTCTTTCCATGATGAAATGCCAAACAATACTGAATAAAAAAAACATGCAGCTTGACTCACGCGTGATCTGTCAAAGAAAGGCTATTGAAAAAAGTACCTATACTTAGATCACCCTTAATAACAAAAGTGAAGTGGAGTACTCACTGCAGATATTGCTGCTTTCGAGGTTGAAAGAATAAAGAGAACGTAAGATCGACAACATTGCTCTTTTAAAGATTCCACAGAAGTTGGAAATCTGAAAACGGAACTATTCCAATAAGTTTTAAGAGTCATATACATTATTGTTAGTCTGAATGTGATGACTGTCCCAGGGTTGCCTACATAAACACCCTTGAAGTAACAAAGTACGCACAGTAATCGAAAAATCTGCATTGGTTGGTTGGTATTGGTAAAAATAATAAACGAATATTAGAAACACAAATACATTAAAAAAAAAATGTTTTCAATAAATCGATTTATCATTTTTCTTTTAATTTATTCATTAACCTTACTCTTTGTCAAAGCAGATACTTGAGCAATATTATTCTCGGTTCTTTCAAGATATTTCATCTCCTGAAATGAGTTATCTTTGAATGTACTTTTTTAATTTAAGATAAAACTTATTCGGTTCAATAATATGTAAACAACTCAAATGTTATTAATGTTGAAAAATTCCCCATCAGAAAGTTATTGAACTTTTATATTTTTTCATTTCAGTTCAATGGTTATTTAATTTTCCTGCGGCTAAATTAAAATTGCATTACACAAGACACTTTGAAAAAGGAAATATGTTCAAAATACAAGCAAAAATTACTTTCTCATCAAGTTATTGCCAAAGGTCATAAATATTAATGAGCTAAATATATTCACAGCCAATCACCACTCTTCCGCCACTCACCATTGACATGGCTATTTTTATTGTCACGCCCTGTCGCTATAACTGCTCAACTTTACTTATTCAATTCATGCTTCAACACTTTGCTATCTATTAATTGCGTCTAATTGAAATTTAATTAATTAAATTAATGCCAATGGGGGAGTTGAACGCTACCAAAACTCATTGCCAAACAAGGAATATACACACACACACAAGTCGGTGTGGTGTGAATGGCTACCAAGCGCGCCTCTTACACCACTGTCTGTCATGTTTGCGGGATGAAATTGTGGCATCATGCGCTGTTTTCGCCTATTAGGTTGGTTTCCAGCAACATTTGTTGCTGCCACCAAACATTCAGCCATTCATTCCTTGAGTTTCCCTTCAAAGCTAACCCTCTGCCTTTAACACAGTTGTGGTAATCGAAGTGTTTTTGGTCTACAACTGCAACAGTTGATGTCTGCTCTGCCGCATTTCATGACCAACATTGCCATCATTAATCATTAATATTTCATTTGTAAACATTTAATTACATTGAATATTTGCTTCGCTGCTTTCTGCTGCTAATATTTTTGCAATATGGAGCATATGTGTTATTGTAGAAGCAACATGTGCTGATGACCTTCAAATTGTTCATTTATTGCCTATTTTAATAATTAATAAGTGAATGGGGGCCGTGATAGGCGAGTGGTTAGCATTGCGTACTGACATTCCGAAGGCCTGGGTTCGAGTCCAAGTTCGAGCAACATCCAAAATTATAGAAAATTAACTTTTGTTCAGCGATGAGACCCATTTCTGGCTCAATCAGTATATAAACAAGTGTGGGGTAAACAAGCAAGTGGGCCGGTGGAATCATCGGTTCATTTTCCTTCTAAAATGATGCCGGTGAGAACGAAACAGTCAATGGCGAACGTTAACACGGCATGATAACCGACTATTTGATGCCTGAAATTGAAGCTTGTGATATCCGCGATATTTGGTTCGAACAAGATGGCGCCACCTCCTACACATCGCATCAATGGATATATTGAGAGAACACTTCGGTGAGCAGATAATTTCACATTTTAGGCCAGTTGATTGGCCACCAAGATCGTGTGATATCACACCCATTTACTTCTTCCTGTGGGGATATGTAAGGTGTAAAGTCATTGTGGACGATCCCGCTTCAATTCAGGCCATTACCAGTCGAAATGTTCGAACGATTCTCCGAAAGATGAATTCAATGGATGAACCATCTGAGACGTAGCCGCGGCCAACATTTGGAAGAGATAATCTTCAAAAAAAATATTCCCCAATAAATTTGAATTTTCTATGGTTTTTTCTTTAAAAAGTACGGAACATCGAAATGGATCACCCTATATATATATATATCGCTTTTTCTGCAATAAAACTGCGAACAAATTCGCCCGATTATTTTTTACAACTTTCAACGTGGTAAATTCAGCAACTGTGTATCGACGAACATAATTCAGTTTTTGGCGATGAAGCTCCACGAAATATTAGTGTTTATCAATGGTATGGTGAAATTAATAGAGATCTTAGACCACTCCAAGACGAATTTCATGACGGTCGTCCATAAACAGTTGCTGCTCCGGAAAGTAAACTGTGTTCAAACTGATATTGCAAGATCGTCGTGTGACCTTTCGTGAGATTGAAACAACTATTATATAGGCATTAGTGGAACCATCAGACTTCAATATTACATGAACATTTGATTGTAAAAAAAATTCACGTTGGGTTCCACACAATTTGTCAATCGTTCAGATAAAGGCTCGTGTCGTCTAAGCAAATGGTGGCCAGATCACTCTTCACCACCGCAATTCGTGCTCTCACACATCGACTGAAAAAACTGCATTTTTGAGCACTCAAATCATCGATTTGAGAACTATAATTATTCGCCGTATAGATCTGACTTGTCACCGAATGACTTCTGTTTATTCCCGTACGATAAAAATTAAGTGAGAAGTCAACGTTGTTCAACACCTGAAGAGACGGTTGATGCATTCAGATCGCATGTTTTGGAAATATCTCAATCAGAGTGGCAAAAGTGTTTCGACAATTCTTTCAAAAGTATGCAAAAGTATATAATTAGGTCTTCATGGAGAATATTTTTTTTCAGCGCGATGGTCTGCGATGGTCGAAATTCGGCATATGGTTTATTTTAATCCAAAACTGATAAAAATTGACCTGAAATATTTTTAAACAGTTTTCCCTGGAAGTTACGGGCGTCCGAAAACTGAGAATATCTTGAAGTTGGTCCCATAAAATAAATCATAAATACGTTAATAGGTAACCGAATTAAGAAAATCTTATATTGCGATAAAGCTAGTGCATTAGGCTGCATATCTGTTTCATCTAATTTAAAAAAATTTATATAAAATATTTTCTAAAAGAGTTTCTTTTCTTTATTCAAAAAATTCGTTTTTTTCCCAAAATTTTTTTGGACCAAACAATATTCAACGAATATATATATTTTTCCGAGATATAGTCTAAAAAGTCAAGAAGAAGGAATGTTTGAATTGATCAAGTCAGTAAAAATATATAATTTTTATATCAGAATTTTCGTAGAAACTTCTTTCGTACTCACTTTGAGCTAAACGCGACAGAAGTTAGTGCGCAATTGCCATCAGTACATTAAATTGTTGTTGCTAAGTCATTACTACACTAGAAAAATAGACGAAAGTTCGATATTGTCTACAAATTTTACGATAACTCATTATCTGTAGCCATAATTGTATCAATTACAGCCTTTTTCAAAAAATTTTAATGTTCTCAAAAATAAATGAATACTTGGACTCCATGCACTGGCAATCGGAAGATGTACTATATTCTAAATGTTTATATTTTTAAAGATATTATATTAATCCAAGTACACAAGGTAAGATATGATAAAAATTTCTGCCTTTCAAGCTCTTATGACAGCTTTTTTCAATATTCTGAAACTCCTAATACTCAATATTTCATGAGTTGAAGGTTTTAAGTTTAAAAACGCCTATTCATATAGGAAATTTTTGTTTGAAAAAAAATTTTGTAATGAAGCTTTAACTTTGCGTATGTATGAAATTGTCCGGCATTTCTGATCTATATTACTTCATTGTCTGCAAATCAGTTCTGAGCCAATTCACACTCCTGAGCAGTCAACTATATATGGGTTGTGGTATGGTTTTCTTAACTTTTAGTTTTAATATTTTACTCGAAATGTATAGGCAGAAGACGAATATTTTATATACTTTGCTATTAATTATAGGGGTATTGATCCAAAATTGTTGTTTGAGAAGAAATAATTATATTTAGCGTGGGGTGAAGCGAAGTTCTTCAGCATATCGCTCATGCTTTTCATTCAAGAGTATACTGAATTAATGGGTGGAATACTTCTCCTGACTGACAGTCAAGATGAAACACTAGGACATGACGCATCCGATTTCCCGTCCGATGACGATGATACACACATTCCACTGCCCGACTATGAAAAAGTTCGAGTAGCAATTTCCCGTCTGAAAAACAGCAAAGCGGCGGTAGCCGATGACGAGAGCTGACAAGGTGTATGTATCAGCTTCTTGGCAGAATATGGCCGGACGAAGGCATGCCCGACGATAGAAACCTAAATGTGCTCTTTCCCTTTCAAAAAAAAAAGGGGAATCACACAGTCCGCTCCCATTATCGTGACATTAGCCTTCTCAAACTCACATATAAGATCATATCGAGCGCATTGTGTGAAAGACTAAAGCCCACCGTCAACGAACTAATTGGATCTTATTAGTGTGGCCTGAGAACTGGTAAATTTACCTTTGACCAGATATTCACGATGTGAAAATTCTCGGAAAATATCCATGAAAAGAGGATTGACACATACACCCGCTCACCATCACAGTCATCGCATTTGAAACTCGGCTCCCACGCCACTGTTGACAGTCATAACTTTCATGTGGTAAATAGTCTCGTCTAGCTTAGAACAATTTTAGCCTGAAAATCCAACGCAGAATCACATTTGCCAATAGGTGTTACTTTGTACTGAGTAGAAAATCGAAAAGAAAAGTCCTACTTCGACGAACAAGGACCAAAATCTACAAGTCACTCATCTTTCCCGTAAAATTACATGTGGTCTGGATGGATTAGAACACACCGGCTTTAAAAGTCTTCAATGCAGTACTCGCCGGTGGAAGCAGAGTAAGAGGAAGATCTCCACGCCGTTGGAAAGATCACCTGAAGAAAGACCTGCCGCCAAAAGCAGAAAATAAGGAAGGAACTGGCTGGCGCTATTGTTAATTCAGCTTTAATCGCATATGAGGTGTATAGAAGAAGAATGTCTCTAATTTTTTTTCTTATAGAATATAATTAGCGTTTTTGAAACGTTAAAGCGATATTCGGCCGAGCTGCTCAAACCAATTTATGGTGTGTGGCTGGAACAAATGGAGAGAACTACAGTTTTTACTAGAACCCGAGGAGCAACTGCATTAAATAGAACTCTCCTTTTCTATAATACTCTTTGTCTTATTCCTTTCTTAATGTACAATGTTTTGCCAGGTTAATCTTTTTTGCCTTTAAATAAAATAAATTCCAGCGATAAAACTGAATTATTAGCACGATTTTAAATTTAATATTTCAGAAAAAAAATTTTATTTCTTATCCACATCGAATGCTTGATATAAATTTCATAGCTTCATTATACCCCACTAAATATTTCACATCTCTTGTGAGAACAATTTGCCGCGATTATTTTCAATTTTTCATTTTTCATAATTTTTTAGATAAGTAATTTCCTGCGCTTGGAAGCATGGAATAACGGTAAAGGATGATGTTGTAACACCTATTCTACTAGTTTAATGTAAATACCTGCTATTTTCTTGCAATCTTTTGCCCGGCGAGCGTAAATAAGTGAATTTGCAGCTATTTATAGCCAGGAAATTGCTTCTCAGCAGATATTTGTCTTGTGCGTTTTTTTCCCGCATTTTCTTATTGTTTTTTGTGCAATTCTTAACACTTTCGAGCTATTGTTGACTTTTATGTTCGGTGCCTTCACTCATGGCACATCGTGAAATATGCGCTCCTAAGAAAATTAAATGCTTACGCTCTTGAGATATGTACTTAAAAGCTTATAAAGCTCTTCGAAAATGAAATTAAGAAGGAAGAAAATACAAAAAAATTTACAAAAACAAATCTTTAATTGCCATCCATCGCATCGGAAGAACCAATTTTAAGGAAAAATAATAATAATATAAAATTTCTCCAATCCCTCCCTACCCCCTTTTGGAATGTTCAACGTTCAAGCATTCGCAATTTCATTGCAATTCCCTATTCACTCGCCATTTACTTCTGCTAATAAAAACTAATTGCCCGCGTTGCCTCAAACAAAGTGATTTCACTTGAAAAGAATTTTCTTTGCTGACGCTTTGTTGAATCAGTTTTGCAAATCAATTAATTTCGCGCCGCATTTAGAAGCTCATCAGCATGCTTAAACGCCTCTGACAGCATGACAGCGGACAACGTAGACAGCGGTAACTACAACAACAAAAGTAACAACAACAACGACAGCAGCAGCAGCAGCAGCAGCAGCTACTCGAGCTCCTCCAAATACCAGCGCAACTCGTTGTTAAAATTTATTGCAGTTGCCGACTGGAGCTGCCATCCGAATCACTTGGACGACATATCTGTTGCAGGGACAACAACAACACCATCGTGAAAAAGACAGCAATGACAGCAAAAGTGTATGCCATAAAAAAGGATTTTATTCAGCACATCTTTTGTGCCAAGAAATTTGCTCAAATAATTCTCCACAAACAATTGTCGAATGTCTTTCGTTTGTTTGTAGTTGTTTTCATTTACCTCTCTCTTACGCCGGACATCAGTGTCTGACGAATACTTGTGCTATGCCAATTCCGTGCTAACCGTTCACTGGCTACAATGTACAGGGGTTCTTAGTGTGAAGAGAGTTATGAGTAGGCGAAAAGCCAAATTTCTTTAGAAGCTTCCAAATTTAAGTACGTGTGATGGCCCAACAGTGTTGCAATTTCGATGCTCAAAAACCAATTTTCGGGACGAGTATATATATTTATATGTATATATGTATATACAACTGGCCCCTGAAATGATTTTCGGCCGAGATCCTCCTCCAATTCGTCTTGATGTTTTTTCAAACAACCAGAGACATCTACAGTTTATTCAAAACCACCTCCAAAAGGCTGAGGAGCTTTTATTTCATATCAGAGACACACTCGGCAGAGTTGACATCCCCTGCCGAGGAGCGACCGCAATTAGAAAAATTCATTTTCTACACTTTGGAACTCTGGCCTTCCGAATGGATGTTGTTGTTGTTGTTATGGCTAGCTAACCCCGCATAGGGCCAGATAGGTCCAGTCTTAGTCATCGAGGTCATCTAATGGGAGGACCAGGAAACGCGCTTTTTCGACGGGTTCGGACCAGATGGAAAGGGATGTTAGATGAGTCCGGTTGAGTGGGCATACAAAGAGTTAGTTAGTGTCGTGCGGAGATTCGTTGCATGCGGGATCTTCGACTCTCACGACAGCCGATTTTACGTGCCGGAGTTGACTCGAATTTTATCCGGCTAAGGGCTGTCACCCTTTCGGCAATCTAACCCCGTTTAGGTCCTCGGGTAATTTTAGTCTTATTTCAACGATCTATGTCAATGTGGTCGTATATCATTCTTCTTATCAGGGCTGGCGTCGAGACCAACCCTGGATCGACGGATTATTTCTTCTTCCTTATCGGTTAGATGCAATCTGTACGATGACCCAACGTAGCTCCAGCAGCATGACTACCAACCCTCTTCACCTCCGCTACCCCACCGCCATCCAGTTCTACTTCTTGCGGGGGCCACCCACCCAGCAGCTCCAAGTACCCCGCACAGTCTATTCCGTGTGTCAGATCATAGTACGTCGGAATGCGGCATCAGTAAAATGCGGTTCTTGCCCTGGCTGGTGCCACTTTTGGTCGTACTCTGGCCTTCGCACCACTCGTGAGTGGAGTGACACATATTTTGACATTTCCATCCGAATGGTAGTACTATGTGCTTCGACCCGAGAGCTGCGTTGGGAACTTTCAAAGCTAGACTGTTGCCGCCTATACAGACGACATGACCTAGGCAGCATATCCGAATAATTCGATGGCCAATGTAATTATTGCGCCGATTTATCAGGTGTTGTCAACGTCCATGCGTCCCTATCATATAAAAGGACGAGAGCGAGGAGTGATTTGTAGAGGCTAGTTTCCTTCTCGTTGAAAGAAGTCTTTACTTTTCAATTGCCTTCTCACTCCAAAGTAGCACCTGTTGGCAAGAGTTATTCTGCGTTGGTTTTCCATGTTAATATTTTGGTTGTTTCCTGATGCCAAGAGATAGAAGAAATTATCAACTACCTCAAAGCTCTAACTGCCACCAGTGTGCAAGGAACTAAGATTAGAAATCGTTGACTATTTTTTTGATTTCGGAAGAAATTTCGTTTTGTCCTCCTATCCACTTTGGAGAAAACAATATGGCCCCGACCGGAGTTATTAATATTTTCTCCAGCATTAGATAAAGGAAGTCCCACGATAACGAACGTCTCAGAGAGATCCTTCCCGATTCTGATGGATTTTTTGATGTTTCTTAGCGTCCTGCTTTCGAAGTTAGCTTTAAAATTGACGAAGATGTGTACATCTCACAGTCATAACGCTTTAGTATTTCACACAGATCTTATATGCGATACTGAAGAGACTTTTACCAAGATAATTAATGGAAATCGTTGGGTCTATTTCCTTGTAGATTTGGAAGAGTACATTAAGATCCCAATCGTAAGAAATGCCTTACTTCGCCCATATTTTGCAATGAAACTGATGGATAGACCATGTCAACTCTTTGCGGCCATATTTAAGTAGCTCATCCGGTAAGTCGTCGGCTCTGATCCTTTTGTTGTGTTCAGGGCGTAATTTCTATTTGGAATTCTTCATAGTTAGGTCATGGAACATCTCTTCCATCGTCATCGATTGAGAAATCGTGTTCGTCATCTTCTAGTGTTTCATTTTCAATGTTATTCTTCAGGCTGGAGAAATGTTCCATCCATAAGTTCAATACACTCTGGCCATTAATCGCCTATTTTTGTCGTACCATTTATAAATCAACATAGAATTTTCTAGCATTACCTCTGGCGGTTAGCTCTTCATACTCACGCTTTCCTGCCTCTCCCTTTTTCTGTCTGCAAATGCATCTCGCTTGCTTCTTCAACACTTAATATCTCTTTTATACAGCTCACCTTGTGGTCGATTGCAATGTTGCGAGGTAGACAGTTTGTTTTTTCTCTTTTTCGGTATGACAATCTTCAATCAAAACCAATTTTGCTTGAAAAACAGTCCCACAGTTCCCCTATAGCGAGTTGCTGATGAGTGCTCTCAGAGAACAAGAGTGTAAATTGAGTAGAAGACCGTTGGGAAGTTGCAGTTATATGGGTAATGAGGTGTAGAGATAATGTCTCTAGAAGAGGTAAAAAGAGTTAAGGAACTTTTTCGTTCAAGGTGATCCGAGTGAATCGAAAGGTGCTGAAGTTTGACGAACGAAGCTATTCAGATTTTCTCTATTGTTTGCCGCTATCGCAATATTTTATTTTGTGCTATAGGCACTGTGAGTAGCAACGTAACGAAAAGATTTAACGGTATAACGGTAGCTTAGTGTGTCTGTGGCTGCTCGCAGAGTGCGAAACGTGCGACCCGAAAAGCTACTTTAACACCGAGAATAACAGGTAAGCGTAATGATTTTAAGAGAACTCTATCATCGCTGTTCTTCAAAAAAAACCTTCTTCTAGTTACTGAAGACCTGAAATATCCCTGCTGTAAGTGAAAGTGTAGCCGAAGACCCGAACGTGTCGACGTCCCCTGGGCTGGGACTTTCTTATGGCACATCACGGTGTATTTTGCACTTGGACTTAAATCTACATCTGTATAGAGTCCAGCTCACACAACAACTAAAGCAGATTCACAACATCGTAGTTACGTCGATTGGGTGCTTGAAAAACAAGCAGTGTACCGCAATTTTTTCAACAAAGTTTTCTTTAGCGACGAGGCACATTTCTCACTCGGTAGATACGTAAGGAAGCAAAATTGTCGCATCGGGGCTCCGAGAATCCTCTAATTTTTTAAAAGAGGGCATTACACCAAAAAAAAACTTGCTATCTGGTGCGCTTTTTGGTCTGGAGATGTGATTGGACCATATTTATTTGAAAACGATAACATCGAGACGGCCACTGTCACGAGGCGATCGTATGAATGATGTAGTGTTTCACATATAATTGCAAGGTTCAAACTTTATAAAAAAAAGGAATTTCATGAAAAAAAGCATTTTATTTACGTTTATTTTGGAAACCCCAAAATGGATAACCCTGTACATATAGATGGAGTAATTGGGATGAAATGTTGTGATTACGCTTTCATCACTGCCTCCATGTTATATTACGGAAATGTATTCCATAATCATATGAGATGAAAGCACTCTTTATCTATGAGCAATAACAGCAAACATTTCCTCTTTAGCAGTTTTCTCTAACTTTTGTATGTGTATATATTTATGACATTACCTTTAAGACACCATAATATAATGCTCTTTTTGATACCCCAAAATTGAATAATTAACTTGTGCCTTTTCATTATACCGTAAAATAAAACTTCCGTTCTTCCCGCCTCATCGCACAATCATTATCTTGAAAAAATAAGTAAGAAATAAGTGAAAAGCTGGGCACTCGTTTACTTTATTGCATTTTAATTGTCATTTAATTTGAGAATTTTACACTGTAAGTGTTTTGAATATATGCATCTATGTGTATACGTACATCATGATTGCCAAGCGTATGCGTGTAAGTGTATAACTCTGGTATGAGTAAACGTATGTATATGTGTATATTTAATTTATTTGGCCAGCAAAAAGGGTCTTGTGTGAAGAAAGGACGTTAAGTTGAAGTTGAGTTTGAAGTTAAGAGAATAATATACATATATATATATATATATATGTATGTTTTTTGGCAACGAAAATTGTGGATGCTGCATAAAAATGTCAGACAGTAAATGCCTCGTTGGCGCTATTTTATGGCATAATTAAATGCTGAATTTATGCAAGAAGAATGGTTAAGGGAAAGACATAAACGTCCAGCACCGACAATTTTGCACATATTAATGTCAAATGCAGCATGAAAAGATCTGCTTGAATGAATGTTACTTGAGCTTACATACCAAGTAGTACGAAGACATACCCGTACATCGGCTGTACATGAAGATAACTTAGAAATGAGCAATAAGAAATTAATGACAAATAGAGAAAAATAAACTTATGTATATAGGTATTGTTTGCTTATACATATGTATATGGTACGTTGATCATTCAAACACATATCGTCTGTACAAATTTCATTTCAAATATTTACATAATATATATTTTAATTGTTCGAAATATACAATTCCCGTAAAAGTGTCGAACATTAAGCGCTTACAGCTAAGTTGAAATTTATTGCAAAAGAAAAATTATATTTATTTATATATATATGTATATTTAAATATTTCATAACAAATTTTCAATTTGTCATTTATTTACTTTTTATCCTTCAACTGTCAGTAAAGAGAAAAAACAAACAATTAAACAAAAAATTTGATGAATGAGAGCAGATGAAACATAATGGGTTGTTCAAAAATCTCAATCCCGACGTTGAGTTTGAAATTAATACATGAAAGCGTCTTTAATGCCTCATATATGAAGTATATGTAAAGTAAAAAGAGCCTTTTTGTAAAGTTTACAAATTTGTGGAGGATTTATTTCAAATACATCAAAAGTTTGTATTTTTGTTACCCAAACCGCCATGCAGCTGCCAATGGTTGTCGTTCTTAAAGCAAAAGCCTAGCTACATAAATGGATCCAAAATTCAAGCCAGCGTTTGGGTCCTTCCACATAGAAACGTCGAATGAAAAATACATTACGAACTGGAAGAATTTAAAGTTTGCATGAGTATGCATGAAAAGTCCCGTCCCTTAATTGGAGAGGTGCTTTCCGGCTGTTTGATGTCCACGAAAGGCTAACGGTTGACATCACTGCCGACCAAGAAGTGTGACGGAAGGGACAATGACGGAATAATGTGGGGGTCTTTGTGAAATTTACTACAGCGGCCCTATAAAGGAGCGGAGGTGTTGGAATTGTGGTAGGAGAGAGACCCGTCGCTGAGTTTTGGCATTCACCCCAGCGAATGAACGTCTCGCCATAATCCGCAACAAAGGCTACGTAGTACTGCCACAGGTGCCTCTTATGAACGCCTGGACCATACTTATAAAGTCAATTGAAAAGTCCCCAGCCTATAATAGTAAAACACATTTTTTTGGCAAAATTTAATTTTTTTGTATTCAACATAGTTCCCTTCAAGGATGATACACTGATTATAGTGATCCTCCAACTTTCAGATACCATTTTCGCAGTGCGATTTGTCCTTTGCTTCAAAATGGGGCTCAGTTTTCGATCTCACCTCTTCATTAGACGAAAATTTCTTCCCAGCGAGCATTCTTTTGAGATCTGAGAACAGGAAGTTGTCACTGGTGGGCCAGATCTGGAGAATACGATGAATGCGGAAACAATTCAAAATCCTATTCATGGAATTTTGCCTGACTTCTAACACAGTGCATTGTCTTAGTGAAAGAGCACTTTCTTTTTTTTCAAATGCGCTTTTCGGCGATTTCGTCCTTCACACGGTCCAATAACGCTATATATAAGTAGTAGCCTTCCTTCTTCAAGGTTGTCAATGAAAATTATTTCATTCGCATTTCAAAATACAAACGAAAAACATTGCCAGCTGACTTTTTCGTTTTTCTACGTTTTTGCGAGTTCATCGTGTGCAGTCCACTCGGATGAAAAACTCAGGCTTATTGCGCTTGAACTCGCGTGTCACCCACTTCGCATAGAGCTTTCTCATACTCAAATATTCGTAAATTATATGATGTACATGTCCAGCTGATATCTTAAGAGTTCATTAAATTTCAACTTACGGTCATTCAAAATCAGTTTTTGGATTTTTTTGATATTTTCGTCGGTAACAACCTCTTTTGGACGCCCAATGATCCGGCAACTGTCAAATTTATATACGCATCTTTTGATGGTTAGGGCTAACTAAAATTCATATGGATTATCTTCTAGTAGCGCCATCTGAGCGTCAGTCCGGGGACTTTCCAATTGACCGTTTGCTTCACGATTTTAACGCCAGGTTGGACAAAGAAGGTATCTTCGGTACAAATGTCGGAAAATTCAGCCTTATTGGTGAACCTCCCCAAAGGGTTTGAAACTGATCTACTTCGCCAGGGCTCGAAGTATAATTGTGTATAATATTAGATCGCAGCGCATGAAATTTGTGCATGCTGCATGGCTGTCTACGCATCGAAAAGCTCGTAACCAGATCGATTATATTGTTATAAATGGAAGGCATCTCTCCAGTGTTCTTGCCATTTGAAGACTTACCATATAATAAATAAATAAATAAAATATTTGCAGCAGCAAAGAACGCCCATCAACATACACTTCGAAGAAAAGACTTCGAAAAACTTCAACCGCAACAGATAGCAAACGATTTTCTGCTCGGTTTGCACTCCTGCTCTCTGAGGGCACTCATCAGCAACTCAGTACAAGGGAAATGTGTTACGATATTTTGAAGCTTCCTACCTAGAGATGCAAACAACACTATTGGCTTTCAACAAGAACAAAAGAACAGCTGGTACGATGAGGATTACTGTACTGCAGTGGAGAAAATAGAAGGCTATCTGCCTTGCAACATTGCCAACGACTTCAACACGAGCTGTTTGAGAAAGATACAGAGAGTTGAAGAGGGAAGCAAGACGTATTCGTATTCCGACAACTTACAGAAGATTTCAAGACCCGGGCACACATATGTAGAGCTCAAAAACGAAATCCAGTGGCTGATGAAAAAAATATACTGTATTAATGAACGGAACTCTTCTCCAGCCTGTGGAATGATAATGAAAATGAAACAACAAGAAATAGTGAACGTGATTCCCTTACCCGACTATGAAGAAAAACAACAAAGTGACGGGTGCAATTAGAAAATTTTATTTTCTATAATTTTGTATGTTGCTCGAATCTGAGCTCGAATCCAGGCCTTCCGAATGGCAGTATGCAACGCTAACCTCTCGGCTATCGCGACCGCCTGATGACTGCCGACCAAAATAATCAAATACTTTGGGGTATAACTGACGAGGAGCATGAAAATCTTCTTTGTATAATACGTTCGGGCGAAAACATGCTTGATGATTGAAACTTAAATGTACTCTTTTCAATCCACAAAAACGGGACTCCACAATCTGCGCCAGTTATCGTGGCATAAGCCTCTTCAATATCGCATATAGAGTCCTTTTGACCGTACTATATGAAAGGCTAAAGCACTTCGTCTGTGTGGATCCCGGCCTAATATATAAAAGACTAAAACACTTTGAATGTGTGGCTTCAGGTCTGGAAAATATACTATTGACCATATATTCACCACCCGCCCAAATCATGGAAGAAACTCTTGTGAAAAGAATGAAGTTTGAGGCTGCCTTCGATAGCAGGAAAAACTTAACATATATGACTGAGCTGAAGGAACTCCAAAAGCTCTCTCAGAATCGAGAAGCACCTCTCGGAGCCGCTTAATACTAAACAAAGTCTCAGCCATGTTGACTCTACTTTGACATCATTGGTCTGAACAACTGCGCCAGGAGCTCTGCTTTCTCCACACTGGATAAAGAAGTTATGTATATGAGTATGGTAGTGATATAGGTCAAGACAAAAAAACTTTTGTCTTCAAACAAACAATCATCGCATTTCAATTTTGGATCCCATATGATTGGTGATAGTCATAAGTTCGAAGTAGTAGATAGTTTCGTCTATCTTGGCACCAGCATTAACACCAACAGCAATGTCAGCCTTGTAATCGAAAGGAGTATCACACTTGCCAACGGATGCTAATTTCGACTGAGTAGGAAATCGAAAAGTAAAGTCCTCCGTCAATGAACGAAAACTTAACTCTCCAATACTTTGAAAGTATTCGATGCAGTATCCACTAGTGGAAGTGGAGAAAGAGGAAGATCTCCACTATGGTGAATCAAACAAAATTTACGGGCTTTATTTAGTGCTGCCAAAGGGCAGCACACCGCGAAAAGAAGAAACGATTGGAGCACTGATTTTAACTAGGCCATAATTCGGTAAGTCTGCCTGCGCTAATGAAGAGGAAAAATAATATATCAAATTCACATTAAAAACTAACAAAACGTTTTAGAACAATCCAGTATAAAACCAACATCCAAATGCAAACACGAAAAAGAAAATATAAAATCTGAGCTTTGCTTTAGGCCAATATGCAATATAATATTAGCAATCGAAGCAATAGATATTAGAGAGCAATTTGCTGATTTGAATATTTAGTTTTTTACAAATATACATATATACATACATACATACATACATACATACATATGTGCGAATTTATATGTGAGTTTTTAAAACATTTATCTACTTTTTATTTATTTGCCCTAAAGATGGTTTCTTCTTTCCTTTTTTGCAATTTTGTCAAAATAGACGTCAAACAAAACGACATTTTAAATATATTTACGTAAATAAAATTATTTTAACTGAATGTTCAACAAAACCATTTATTCTGCAAAATAAAGCGAATAAAACGAAATTTTCAATTGAGGTGAAGTGGTGAATGGTGCGAAAAGGTATATTGAATGTTCAAACAAACAAATAAGGAAGGGCTAACTTCTACAAAATTCGATTTTTGTAATTTCAACGTACATACGTTGGACCAAGTTTTCTATATTTTTTTCGAGTTATGCTTTCAACGGATAGACTAAGAGATAGCGAAACTGGCAGATACTGGCGGTATAATCACCTCGTCTCTTCATTCCAGGAAGTTTAAGCAACATGTCTACATTCATCTCGCTTATTTCATACCATTACATACAACCGTTAGTCAGACAAAATTAACATACCCAGTGTACACAACACAACTTGTGTGTATATACGAGTATATATAATTGTTATTCCCAAATGGGGTCATTTTTATTCGACAATATTTACATGCATACATACCTAGAAGTACATAGTTTTAAGTGTTAAAATACACACGCACACATTCATTGCCATTCAAATTTAATTTACAATTTGTGTGGATTTGAATTTACACATTTAAAAGAAAAATATTTGGTTGTACACTTTTGTGGACAATTTGGTGACAGCTGCAAATAGATTGCATAAACAATGTTTTAGCACATTTTATTTGGGAAAATTGATAAAAATGGTTTAAGGTAAAATGCAATGCAAAAATGTAACTAATTTCAATTTAGAAGATATAAAATGAGAGTAAAAACCAAGAACAAAGCTTTTCCAGTTGAAAATATGTGAATTAAAAAAATACAGAAAAGGTCAACCCAACCTCTCGTACTTATATAAAAAATTATTGATAGCTTAGAAGCAGAAAGAAGGTTCAACTGCGGAAACTTCAAAAAATAATAGGCGAAAAGCGCTTCTACTCTCTGATAGCACTTGTCAACCACTCAATATAGAAGAACTGCATGACTGAATTTAAAGTTCTCTACGTACTACGAACGATTCTGACTTTGACTTCCAGCGTCTCAGCGAACAAAAACGGACTCTTCTATGTGGAATAAAAGGGTGACCTTAGTAGAGGCACTTTTTCCAGTAGCCTTTTTTGACAGATCACGAATGAGTCGTGTCAGGTTGTCAGGTTATTTTTGTTCAATATTGCTTGGTATATCATCATGGAAAGACTTACGCCTAAACATCGTTCACAAATCATTAAACTTTTTTACGAAAATTCACGATCTGTAAAGAATGTGTTACGCGCGTTTCGCTCAACTTATGGTCAACATAAACGGCCTTCTGAGCATACTATTCCCAGCGCCATCAGCCATCTTGTGACCCAGCATTTATTATTGGATAATATTCGACTAAATAGACCACGTCCAGAACGCAGTGAAGAAAATATAGCGGCCGTAGCTGGGAGTGTACACGAAGACCGTGGAGAGTCGATTCGGCGCCGTTCGTAGCAATTCGGACTGAAAGATGGAACGACTTCACGAATTTTACGTCGAGATTTTAAATTGAAAGCATACAAAATACAGCTTGGGCAAGAAGCGAAGCCGCTCGACCTTCCCGCGCTTCGCTCTGTGTACTCTTGAAAAGTTCCAAGAAGATCCGACGTTTTCGAGCTAAATTTTGTTCAGCGATGAGGCCCATTTCTGGCTCAATGGATATGTAAACAAGCAAACTTGCCACATTTGGGATGAAGTGCAACCTGAAGAGATTCAAAAGCTGCCATTTCATCCAGAAAAGACTATTATTTGGTGTGGTTTGTGGACCGTTATCACTAAATAGTGACCGTTATCGCGCCATGATAACCGACTATTTGATGCCTGAAATTGAAGCTCGTGATCCCGCGACATTTGGTTTCAACAAGACGGCGCCACTTCCTACACTTCGCATCATTCAATGGATTTATTGAGAGAACACTTCGGTGGACAGATAATTTCACGTTTTGGGCTGGTCGATTGGCCGCCAAGATCGTATGATATCACACCGTTAGATTTATTCCTGTGGGGATATGTAAAGTCTAAAGTCTATGTGGACAATCTCGCTTAGATTTAGGCCTTGGAGAAAAACATCACGCGTATCATTCGCCAGTTACCAGGTAAAATGCTCCAACGGGTAATCGAAAATCTGACTGAACAGATGGATCATCTGAGACGTAGCCGTGGTCAACATTTGAAAGAGATAATCTTAAAAAAATAAATACCAAAGAATGTTATTCGAATTCTGTGTTTTTTTTCTTTGAAAAGGTAGGGAACCTCGAAATAGATCACCTGTTAGTAATACGGAACTGATACTCTTCTAGGCTCTCAAAATAGGCATTTATTGCTGTGATGACCGCTTCATTCGACATGAATTTTTTATCGTCCAGTCATTTCTTCAGGTTTGGAATCAAGAGGCTAAATAAATCTGAAGATTATTTTGGATAGGGTAGCGGTTCATAGCTTAATTTATAAATTTTCCATGATGACTATCGTTTCTCCTTCAAATCAATATCGAATATGTAAGTTGTCCGCCAGACCCACCTTGGCCTTCTTTGATGCTCGTTCATCCGGAGAAACCCACTGTCTTGATTTTTTTTTTGTCTCTCTGGAGTGATGTGCTGAGGTTTCGCCTACGGTAACGAAACGGCGTTTGGATTGCGGATGAACATCGCCGAATACTCCTTAGAAGTGGTTCTATGTTTTCACTTATACGGTACATCCTCCCTAGGTTAGATTACAATATTTGCTTCGATGAAGAAATCTCTTAATGTGAATAGGGTAAAAGATTTGTAGGAGTGGAGGATATCAATCAGCATCGATTGATCTAAATGGATTCCGGTGCCGGGGCGGGTGTATACTTTGATGATCTTAAAATCTCTTTCCTTTGCGACTACTGTCTCAGCTGGAATCTTGCAAGCGGTATAGAAACGGCCTGTAGAATTCTGTAACAGAACAGAAACAAATATCCTATTAAGAAGGTCCAAAAAAAGTCTTTATAGATTTAGAGACACAATAGATGCGGTTGCTGCAGCTGTAACAGTTGTAAATTATCTCTATTAAAGCCCAGCTTTCTCACAAATTCATGAATTTTTCCTGCGATTTTTTCAGATATCAATACTGTAGTTCACAAAATCATAATCCTGTATAAAGGTGGGAGACCACCTCTCTCGAACGTGCGAACAGTCATAGGTTGGGTTAGACTGGAATTTCTTCCGATAAAAAGACATAGAATTCATTAAGGCCAGAATATGAACCGTTATGATAATTCAATGCCCTGAATATTACGCTTCGCTATCCATTCACCTCGATTTTCAATGAATTATAAAGATCAGCTACCTTGGACAGATCAGCAAGAAGGATATTCCTAAAATTTCGAAACCTTATATAAATGTGATTTAAAAACTGGACCCCTCACATGAAGAATATTGTGCATCAAGCACAATGGAAAGTAATCGCAAATATTTAAAAAAAATTAATATATAATAATATATTGTATGATTAAGCATAAAATCTGTATCCATATCTCCAAGTAAATTTACAGACAGCCCTTGTATTTTAATGCTTGAATAATACATACAATAAAGCAAGTGAGCGTAGGAAAGCCATTAAAAATTATTTTATCGGCGCGAGTTTTTATAATTTATTAGGCATCCAGTTCCAAAGATTATTTCCCACATTAATATTCATTACACTCGGCTCGACTTTCAATGTGTAGTTTGCAGCTCTTCCAATACTAGTCAAAGCAGGGTAGTTGACTAAAAGTTTCGTAATCATCATAATTTTTGCAATTTCTGCGGCATCTTCTATAAAAAGTCCCCAATTTTTCTTCAATATTTTCTTAATAGGCAGTGGTCTATCAGAGCTCCTGTTTACGTATTAACTTTTCCTATCCCATTTAAACTTGGTATATTAGATTTCCGCTACGTCGTTGTGTGATTCCGTCTTATCGCGAAAACTTCGTAGATAAATTGCGTTCGATATGTCAATCAATCTGCTTGGTCGTGTCCAGCTTAGAAAATTCAACCGCCTTAAAATTTCACTCATTGTCTATGATATTGAGAATTCTCATGCGAACCTTAATCAAAACTCGAACGTCAATGAAGCTTCTTGAATTTAAATTTGTGTTATTTATCGTAGAATAGATTGTGATCAGCATAGGCCGTGAAGTAAAATTCGATGAAGAATCCTTCTTACCAACAGTAAAGCAGTAGAAACAAATTTCTTAATGGACTTTCGATAGTTAGTTCGAATTCTGATGTAATTTGTTTCCAAAAAAGAAGCTGTTATTAAAATTTCACCAGAGTTCCGAAAAATTTCACAGTTTTATTTCAATTTTACGTTCGTTTGTAAACATCCGCATACCTGAAAAGTGGATCTGTCACGTAGGAACCATCGTTCAAATCTTGATCATTTCGCATTTCGGGACAACCCAGCCTGGGATTATCATTTGAGCCGTCACATTGTCATCGGTAAGATAGATGATCTGTGCGCCCGTTATGAGACATTGAATGGTTAAACGAAAATAAAATATGGGTATTTTTAATGCGGCCTGTAATTGTTTTTGTTATAAGTAAATGAGCTGTATTCAAAGGAATATTTTTGTTAGAAACATTATTTTGTCTGAAAAGAAAATATATTGGGCGGCTGGAAAAATCAAATTACCACAACTTTAAGCACTTCCACAACTTTAAACTCTCCTTGCTGAATCAACTGAGGAATCGAAGCATTTTCTCTCAAGCATCAGAAAATACAACTCTTTTATTATGACATTTGTTGGTATATTTTTCTTGGATGCTCCTGGTATCTTTTCCTTAGATGCTAAGGACTGGCAAAACATTTCTTATTGTGCTGATTCTGGCAACTATTCGATAACAAAATGGCATAGCCTTGGTTCAGACGTTGTCAGAAATAGCTGCAATATTACTACCCGGTTTAGGGACTGACCATTCTGCTATAAAGCTGCTACCGAACTTACAATCCATTGAGACATCGATGTATAATATTTCCAAAGCATGCGGATTTTCAAAAGTATTAAGACAATGAAAACTTATTTCTTAGAATAAATGCATAATGGCACACAAAAAAGTTACTTGAAACTCTTTATTGGTCTTTACAAGATCTACGTTTGTCATAAATATTGCTAGCAGGAGATTTTAGACAAACACTGCCTTTCATTCCAGGATCAACACCAGCAGATGAGATCAATACTTAGCTTAAATATTCAAAGTTGTGGCCACCGATATGTACAAACCGTGAAATTAACCACCAATATGCGTGTCAACCTGATCCATCGGTCGATTTTCGCGTCATCTACTGAAAATAGAGAACGGAAAATGCAAATTGGTAGGATCGCAGGATAACTTCTGAAATTTGGTGACGTCAAAAGAGCAATCGATCCACGGAGTATTTCCGAATATCTAAATCAATCATAGAGATCATGATTGGCTGAGTGAGCGAGCTATCCTCGCTGCAACAAACAACGATATCTACGATACGATCTAACAACCATACTATTCAGTTCAACATTGAAAGCGAATCCGTCACACATAAGTCATTAGACATCGTTATGGAACGGCGCACAGTGGGCAATTTGATATCCCTAGCGGCGGTAAACTAATAAGTCAGTTGTTTCTTGTCCGATCAAAATAAAACTTGGCAGGATAGAAGCTTTCATAAAAGGGAAGGTGGCTGCGAAAATTGAATGGAATCGGCTTAACCCTCTAGTGACCACGCTCACTTTTACACAGGCATTGTCGTATGAAAATTTTTAATTTGATATCTTTGTCAAAACTAAAGGTGCTTTGCTGAAATTTGTTTCCGCTTATAGAACTGAAAACCTTAATGCAAAAGTGTATACATTTTTGGAAATAAAAGTGACACCGCCTGTTTTATAAATATATCTCCAAGAAAATCCATTATATACTTAGATATTTTTATAAAACAAAATTTTAAAAATTAATATTCACAGAACAAAATATTATTATTCTGAATCTGAGCTATCAGAGTCAGACAAATCTGTTTCAGGATTCTCTATTAATAGCAAGTTCATAACATCCTCGTCCAACATACTACTTTTTGCAGAGGAAACTGAAGAGCTATTGGACGGTGAAGTTATTAAAGGATCGGAAGAAACTAAAAGTGCATTAATGGTATCCTCCATTGTGGTTTTCCTGGAGTTTTTTTCTTGTGCTGTGCTCACGTATATATCGGTAGTTTTTGTTTCTGGCTTCAAGGGCTTCCTCCGACATAATACCAAGTGGAAGAGAAAAATGGAATATAATGTCTTTTCCATGAATCAAAATTCTATGAACAGAGGAAGGCATGTAAAACCAGGGGTACAAACGAACCTAATGTTCGGCAGTGTCCAAAGCGTATGACCCAAATGCTTCCGGGTTAATGTCACTGCCGCAGACCAATGCACGTAGGATTACACTGAATTGCCGAATCAAAAGTTCGTCCACTCCTGTTGTACGAGCAGCCAGATATGGTTGTTGGAAAAATCTTCTTGCGGTGTTTCCGTTGTTGGTATTACCAGAACTAGGCAATGGTATGTCCACCAATAGGTCCATTTCTTTTCGTATGTTTTCCTGTATTCGTTTTTTATTTTCTTCAACAACATTTTTGTCAGTACCGCGAACTTGCCACTTTTTTATTGGAAGCCTATAAGAAATGTGCAAGACACACTCGAACTGTGCCGAAAGCGTAGTTTTCGATAGCAAGAAACTTCTTCCTGGGTATTTTTTCGTCCAGCCATACTAAGTAAAAATTGCGTTTTGGTACTGAGGTCATTGTGTCTAAGAAATGATAAATTGATGGGTAGTGGGTAGTAGCGGTTCAACTAAGACATTTTGAACACACAATAAAACACGCTTTCACAAAATTTTAAACTTAACTTGAATACGCTTGAATTTTATTAATTTCTAATCCACGAAATACAGGTGTAGGCTACCAATATCATGTTGTTAATAAAATTAAATTCAACTGAGTTTTATAAGTAACACATACATAAACAGATCAACCAAACATATATAGGAAAAACTGTTATTATTTACAGCGAAATGAATAGAACATTCTATAAGGCAAAAAAAATTGTAAAGCACTTGCTAAAAAATATGTTGTGTTTGATAGGTAACAGCTGTTCGTATTTGCTTGGAAGTGGTAATTAACTATCGATTATTAACTAATTGAAGTATGCGTTATCGATAGGAAATGCAAAATTTCTGCATTATTAAACTTGAAAATTGAATAAAACGCCGCTAGCGCATCCAAATCGCCCACTGTGGAATTATAGTACGCAATGCTAACCACTCGGCTATTTTTACCGCCTTAAGGAAACCATAAAAAGAATACGAACTAAATTTTGAAAATACATTGAGGGCTTTTGCTGGATGTGCCACTTTTAGAAGATATTAATTAATAAACACCCGAACTGATTTCAATTGTCCAACAGTCTTATTAAAGTTTATTTCCTTAACACAAAATTTCCTCAAAAACTATAAACATTATTAAATTCTATTAATTTCACATTTCCATCATTTGCTAAGAGTCTGCTTTGTCCTTTAATTTCATTAAAAAAAATATGAATAGTATAACGAGGAAACCGTCTGCAAAAAAAAAAGAAAAAACCTCAGATCAAAAAAGGTCTAGCAAACAAATGTGAATATTCACAATGATCAGTTTTTTTTGTTTTTCTTTTGTTTTAGTATTTTTTTTTTACTTTTTATTTAAAGAATAGGGATTTAGATGCATCAGAGAGGAACAGACCAAAAAACGCTCATATTCTATGCTCAATGCGCCTTATACTATTTATCCTTTCTTAAGTATTTTATGCTACTTCAACGCCAACACAAACTTACCTACATGCAAGTATAAATTTACGAAGATTTTCAATGTTTTTTGGAATACGAATAATGCGTCCGTTGAAGCTTTTGCTTCGCAAGTGCCAAAAACAAAAAGAAAGTAGAAGAGAAAAAATTTTGAAAAAAAAACAAAAAAAAACAAAAGGATGTGAGAAGGACAACAATTGCAATGCGTTGATGAGAATATAAGGAAAAGAAAACCAAAAATAAGACATCACAAGGACATCTATAACAGTAAGTC
The DNA here is from genome assembly GCA_030068015.2 of Neoceratitis asiatica. Taxonomy (NCBI): domain Eukaryota; kingdom Metazoa; phylum Arthropoda; class Insecta; order Diptera; family Tephritidae; genus Neoceratitis; species Neoceratitis asiatica. The sequence continues at coordinate 44,374,772 of CM061524.1, read as the reverse complement.
CGCTAGTATAACAAGAGGATAACAATTATTTTTACAAAATCCACTTACCAACATTGCTGATTTCCAACCACTAATGCCGAAAACATTGTTTTTTTCTCACCAACTACTTGGCACTGTTATTTTCTTCGTCTTTTTTTTTTTTTTTTTTTTTTTTGATTGCCTTGCGCTCTTCACATTTTTTCTTGCCTCCTTCACGCCTTCCCTTATATATATTATATTTTATTTCATTTAATTTTTTCCTATTTTCGCCTTCACAAAAGCTGCGACAAAATAATTTTGTATAATCATCTTCGTTTGCGCTGATGACAGTGAGAAAATGTTAAAATACGAAAGTGACAGTGTGGATTAGGTTGTTGCAAGGCGAAAATGGCAAAGCAAAAAAGGAAAAAACGAAGATGCAGAAATTCAAACGAAAGGGGATGAATGTGAAAAACAAACGACATAATTAAAAATCCCATTCAACAACGCATTACTTAACTCATTACTTATATACACTTGCTTTAGTACAGCATGGTACATAACGGGTGATTCATTTTGAGGTTCCCTACCTTTTTAAAGAAAAAACAACACAGAAAATTCAATCTTAATGGGGAATGTTTATTATCATTCGAAAGAACATCCTTTGGCATTTCTTTTTTGAAGATTATCTCTTTCACATATTGGCCGCTGCTACATCTCCGAGGGTCCATCTTTTGAGTCCAATTTTGGATGACTAGTTCGAGCATTTCGATTGGTAACTGGCGAATGAAACGCGCGATGTTTCGCTCCAAAGCCTGAATCGAAGCGGGATTGTCCGCATAGACTTTAGACTTTACATATCTCCACACGAAAATGTCTAACGGTGTGATATCACATGATCTTGGTGGCCAATCGATCGGCCCAAAACGTAAAATTATCAGCTCACCGAAATATTCTCTCAAAAAATCCTTTGATTGATGCGATGTGTGGGAAGTGGTACCGTCGTGTTGAAACCAAATGTCGCGGAGATTCCGAGCTTCAATTTCAGGCATCAACGGTTATCATGACGCGATAACGGTCTCCATTGACGGTTACGTTCTCACCGGCATCATTTTTGAAGAAATATATACCGATGATTCCACCGGCCTACAAACCACACCAAACCGGTGTTTTTTCTGAGTCTCTTCAGGTTGCTCTTCGTCCCAAATGCAGCAATTTTGCTTGTTTAAATACCCATTGAGCCTGGAATAGTTTGGCTTGAATACGTCGGATCTTCCATGGACTTCTCAAAAGACCATAGAGCGAAGCGATGTCGCTTGGCAAGGTCGAGCGGCTTCAGTTCTTGCACAGGCTGTAATATGTACACTTTCAATTTAAGATCTGGACGTCAAATGCGCCATGTCGTTCTATACGTCAGTACGAGTTGTTGCGGACGGCGCCGAGTCGACTCTCCATAGTCTTCGTGTACACTCTCAGCTACGGCCGATGTATTTTCCTCACTGAGTGCTGGACGTGGTCTATTTAGTCGAATATTATCCAATAATAAATGCTGGGTCTCAAGATGGCTGATGGTGCTGGGAATAGTACGCTCAGTAGGCCAATTATGTTGACCATAAGTTGAGCGAAGCGCGCGAAACACATTATATACAGAACGAGAATTTTCGTAATAATCTTGAATGATTTGTAAACGTTCTGTCAAAAAAAAGGCTATTGCAAAAAGTACCTCTACTTGGATCACCCTTTAAATATAACGGTATTTGTGTGGTTGATTACATAAAGCATATTAATTGTTACATTTTTCTACTTAAAACGTTGCACAATTTGTAGCCGCAACATGTAGGCGACAACTTGAATTTACTTTTTTTCAAGTACTTGTACTTATTTAAAGAAATTACGGCGCGATTATCAACTTTCTTGTCAACGCTTAATTACAATTGCGAGGTGCCATTACGAAAACCATGTCTGAATCATTCGCTTGTGAGTAGGTAAGTTTTAGTGAGAATTTTTGCATTTCAAATGTTTCGCCGTTTCGACAATTTTTTCTGCATATTATGCTTAGCGGTATTTTCTTTTACCGTTATAAATAGTTATTTTCTTACAAAACTACTGCCATGTACTCCATCTGGAGAGTTGACTTCAAAGAACCCACATTAATTTTTTGTACCGTCTTTAATTTGTTCTTTTTCTGTATTTCATTTTTACGCTCAAATATTGTCGGTATATCCACCTCGTAATTACACCCTGCAGCACTTCCGGTGCTCTTTAATTTAGCACATCCCTTTTTCTTTTCAACTCTTTTCTCATTTGAATTTTTTTTTTTTTTTTTTTTTTTTGAAAGAAATTTATTTTTAAACTTTTGACTGTGCTAAACTTTTTAAAGTAATTTTAATTTTAGTTAACTGTTCTTCTTCTTAAACTTTTTCTTCGTTCATTAAGACTGCTCATGTCGAGTTTTTCCTTAAGTTCAGTAGTTTTATACTATTTGCTGGCTGTACGAGCAGCATCAGCGTTTAAACTTGATTAGGGAAATTGAGGCTTAATTTGGATATTTTAGTAATTTGTAAAAATAACGGGAGTTTTAATTTTTTGCACAAAATATTTATTTATTCATCTACTTTGGTGATGCTGCCTCTAAAATAGTTCCCATTTGTTGGTTGGTTCATCGCAAATGGGGGTTGGGATTTGCACCTAAGCCATTGAGTAGACTTATCGCGCTCGCCCGTTTTTCCCAACAATGCTTTTATGAACATTTACTTCAATTTAATTGCTCTGATTTAATTTCTAAATTCGGTCTCAACTCATAATCTTTACGGGAGGGGCGTAAATCCTTTCATAACTTTCGGCACTGGCTAATTGCTTCCACCCATTTGACTTTTTTTGCATTCAGGAATATTTAGTGAAGAGATACTGCTGAAGTGCTTATTGTTTGCAATATAATTTATTGTCGTATGGTCCAGGTCAGATATCTGATTACCAAAGGTCTTTCCCTCCTTACTCCTTTGAGCGATTTGCGATTGGTTCTTGAATTGGGTGAGAGACCTTTTTCTCTTCCAATTCTTTTTTTTTGTATTATTTTTGCGACCTGTACTATTACTTTTTGTTATATTGTAAGTTAGTGATTGGTTAGTAAATTTCCACCAACCATGTGTGCGTATTTCCGTTAAGCTGGTGTTGTGGGCAACGTGGAAAAAATGACGTGTCAATCGTCTGAAGGCCAGACACTCACAAAGTTAATGTCACAGCCTCTCCGTTAGAGATATAGCACTTGTTCCAGGGCTTCTTCCTCAAAGCACTTTTCAAACTCGATCTACGAGTTAGCTTTTAGTTATTTCAGCGTTGTCACCTACGCTACGCTATAACACGACGGACCTTTGAGGTTCTCTATAGTTTTGGAACTAGGAAGAAATCACACGGCAAAGGGCTATTCATTTAATGGTTTCGAAAGTGCAGGGCTGTATTTTGACATCTGTCCAACTCCACTGTCAAACCAAACATTTTTTGCTTTAGTTAAAGGTCAGGCATTTATGAAAATAGATCTCTAACATCCGCCCAACGCACTAAAATTGTTGAAACCTTCTACAAAACTAGTGATTCAAACGTGACCACGTTTCGTGCTTTATGAGGATATTATGGTTTATATATCTTCCAACTACGCAAGGAATTGGTATAGTTTAAAATAAATTTTAAATTTTAAAGTTTGACTTATACCTACATCCATATAATGTCCAGATCATAAAACAACTGAAGCCAGCAGGTCATTCGCAACGCCGTAGTTACGTCCATTGGGTGCTTGAACAACAAACAATGGTCCGAGATTTTTCAAGCAAATTTTTTTTTGCGACGAGGCACATTTATCACTCGGTGAATAGGTAAATAAGCACAACTGTCGCATTTGTGGCTCCGAGAATTTTCAAATAATTGAAAAGAGGATATTACACCAAAAAAAACTTACTTTCTAGTGCTATCTTTGGTCCGGTGGTGTGATTGAACCTTACTTCAATGAAAACGCTAACGGCGAGACTGTCTCTTTTTGTCCTCCTATTGAAAACCACCACTTGAACAATATGTGGTTCCAACAAGATGGTGCCACATGCCTCACAACACGACCGTTCATGACCTTATTGAGAGAGAAATTTCCCGGTCGCGTAATGTTTCGTCTTTGCGATGTCAATTGGCACTTAATTTCATGAAAAAAATTATTCGAAATGCGTTTCATTTACTTTTTTTTTGGAAACCGCAGAATGCCAAATCTATGAACTATTTTCCAGTAATCCGGGCTTGCTTCACGGAAACGACGTTGAACTTGACCGTTTGACCTCAAACTATTATAAAGCAAGAGCCCAGTGAGCATAACCTTCATTGGACGGCACTTGTCGATATTAGCAAGAGAGAATGTCCCCACTACTATAAGTCAGCCCTAGTTTGCACATCGTATCCGAAAACCCATTTTTCTTTATCTTCTTCTTCTTCTTCTCTGGCGTAGGCACCGCTTACGCGATTATAGCCGCGTCTACAATAGCGCCCGATTCGTTTCTTCTCTTTGCTGTTTGGCGCCAGTTGGATATACCAAAAGATATCAGGTCTCTCTCCACCTGATCCTTCCAACGGAGTGGATATCTTTCTCAGCTTCCGCTAGCGGGTATCCCATTGATTTCAAGCTGGAGCGCTTTCATCCATTCGGATGACATGACCGTAGCCGCTGTCTCTTTATTTGCCGGACTACGTTAATGTCGTCGTATAGCTCGTACAGTTCATTGTTCTATCATCTGCGGTATTCGCCGTGGCCAACGCGCAATGGACCATAAACCTTCCGCAAAACTGTTCTCTCGAAAACTCCTAAAGCCGACTCATCGGATGTAAACCTCATCCAGGCTTCTGCACCATATATCAGAACGGGAATGATGAGCGACTTGTAGAGTTTGGTTTTGGTTCGTCGAGAGAGGACTTTACTTTTCAATTGCCTACTCAGTAGGAAATGTTGGCAAGAGTGATTCTGCGTTAGATTTCAAGGCTGAATTTGTTGGTTTTGTTAACGCTGGTTCCTAGATAGACGAAATTGTCTACGACTTCGAAGTTATGACTGTCAACAGTGACGTAGGAGCCAAGTTGCGAATGCGATGACTGTTTATTTGATGACACGAGATATTTCGTCTTTCCCTCGTTCACTACCAGACCCCTTCACTTCGCTCCTTTGTCTACCCTGGATCATTACCGATTATAATATAAGAAGATAACACGACTAACAATTTTGGGTAGTGGTTACTTTAGCAGATAACAGCTAACAAATGTGCAAAAAACGCAACGATACACTAAAGTATAAAGCTTATGTTTTAGAGAATTTGGTTAGAATAATGTTTAAAATAACCGCACTCATTGTCGAATACTTGCCGTAGTTTCAACCCACTGCTGGACACTCCTAACCTCTGAAAATTTTTACATAAACTTACATCATGGTTAAAAGCTTAACTTATATATTGCACTTTGGGAACAACCAAAAGAAAACGTCCCACTAGCCGGACAATTTTCGTGGTTTGTTCATCCGACCTTGATGAGCCTGTATAGAAGATATTTTATACATTCAAGCGGGTATGGGTACATCGGTGAGTTTGCTCTATTGCGATCTATTACAGTTCCCTCTTTACTCACTTCGTATTACATGCTAACTTAGTTTTTATACGATTGTTGATCCATTTCTTATTACAAATGAAAAAGACTACTCTCCAGGCCCGCGAAGTTTAAAAATTTCCCTTTTATTTTTACGATCTACTTAGTGCAGCGCAGTCCTATAATAGTCGTCTCCTCTCATCATTATCTCTACCCCTTCTACAGCAACTTTTGAAAATAGCTTTTAACCTTCAGTCGTCCTCTTTTGGAAAAGTCACACTGAAGGTTTTTAACTGAAAGTATCTGAGTAAATAAATCATCAATAATCGGCTTAAGGCTATTAAACGAGATTTAGAAATTCATTGTGAGCCACGTTAGATGAACGTTCCTGAGAATTAAGTACCAATGAGTTATTTTGAAACGGAGCACATGGTGTCAGCAGTTTGTTTAATTAAGAGTTTTACGCATTTCCTGCGTCTACTATCCTTTCAAATGTTCAGCTGTCTATGTGGTTTCAATACCACTTATAGTTTCTCTTTTTGGGACCAAGCTTAATGGAGGTTATGCTGAAGCAGAACATAAAAATCCCATCAAAACCATCTACAGGTGAAAAAAATCGCACTTTCCATAGGTGGCTCTGTTAGACCAACTAAACACCTGCAGGAAGTCTTATTTATCAGTTTCCATAAGATGATTTGCAGTCAGGGCCGACCGACCATATTCAAACATAGTCTCTCGGATACTAATCCACCTGCGGAAGTAACAACAATTTGCTGCGGCATGAGTGTCTACCGCAGTATACCGTTTTCTTTTCCCTTCTCATTTTTTTCTCAATCTCAGTGGAAGGCTAAAGAACCAAATGTTGCAATGAATTATAACAATGCGGCCTCGGATCCCTGTAAGGTAAAATGGCAAACGCTGTGCACGATGATAGAAAACCACCCAAAATTTGTTTATAAACTGCGTCGACAGATCGATAGAAACTGCTCACCCAATGCAAGCAATCCTTCTTCAAAACTGTGCAATAGGTTTAGTCCTCAGGCTGATACAAAAATCTAGTCTCATTTTGGTTTCAATGGCTCTCTTGCACGACCTTCTAATATCTTTGAGCTATATTGGCTTTTTTACAAAGGACATAGCATAGTGTTCCCTAAAATAATCTAACCCAAAAACACTTTTGCCGAAAGTTTAATGAAAATATGTATCTGACTACCGAAAGAGTAGTGGATAAGATTAGATCTTTTTAAGAAATTGGATTGAATATAAATTAACTATGATTAAAATACAAGCCGGAAGAATTCTATATCATGACTAACAGTCTCCCTGCAGTGATATTCTCAATAAGTTCTCTCTCTCTCTCCCTCTCTCTCTCTACACACACATTTCCAATTCAAGCAAAATGCGATTTATGTTAATTAGGTTAAGAGTTATTACGCTCGATTTGGCCGCCATTGGCCGCAAATATATGTGCGACAAGTACATCAACATGCGAGTTTACGAGATACTTACAAATCTACTCACATGTTTGCGCTGTAACTCTTCTTGCTGTTCACTGGCGTGTAATTGTTGGCAGCAATGACAAGTTGGCGAGCTTGCTAGCAGCTCAATTACTATACTCTTCCTCGCTCCCTCAGCACCGCTAACAATACTGAATACTGAATTGGCCTGAGCCTTACATATCAGCTACTAGTGACTACAACTGCATTCTGCGTCTGTTCAACGTTGAGAAAGATGCACATAAATTACCAATAATTACTCCCATTGGATAATTCGGTCCATTGCAGTAATTTGCATATGAAAGGTGCTGGCAGTATTAACCATCTTGTGGTGTACTACGGAGGAGGGTGAGTTGGGGGCAACCGTTACTTCACTAACCAACAGTCTCCACTCACCAATCACCAGCATTACCACCATCGTCGCTATCATCACAGTAACTCAAGCATACAATGAATATTCGAAAGGGCACTAAATTCTCGCTTCCTATCTTGCTGTTGTTGCGGTCGTCGTATTTGAAGGAGTTGTTATTGCTGTTGAAATTTATTCATTCACCCATATAACCATTCATAAATCGTTGTCGGCAGTTTGGGCTTAATGTCAGTTAACCCAGTGAGGAGAGAAAGAGGAGTTTGAGACGATTTTCTCAAAGGAGACCATAAGATTTGAATATGTTAGTATCTCAAAATTCAAAATTTCAATATAATTCTATTAATTAGTAAGTGAACCTACCCATGGAGTAAACTGTGACTAAAAATTTTTAATTAATCTTGTATTTCGGATGGAAGAGATGAGAAGAGTTTTTTCAATAGGACCAACATTGGATATCATAATGAACCAATAGGCCCAACTTAAAATATCATAACAACCCTAATATTCCCTCATTTAAATGTATCCATTTATCTATCTATCACCTCGAATGGAACATTAGTATTTTGCTGCTCTGCTTTCTCCAGCAGAGGAGTGTACTTGGGTCCTTAACTTCATTAGCTTGCTAAAGACGGCCACCTTTTTAGACCAAAGCGCTCTAACCACTTAATTGAGTTGAGTTGATGGGGTTGTTGATCATATGACCAGCGCACTTAGACCTATAAGTCCTTTGTGTCACAACATTGTGGCTTATAAATGCTGCAATTTGCCGACGCCAGCTGTAGCTGACTCAGCAAATCTATCAGGGATGTGTTTTCCAAGAAACGTATGTCATATAATGCCTAGTTCTGGACAGTGGCAGTGGTTCTGTCCAATTGAGTCTCCATTTTCCTCGTTTATGCAGTTTCGGCAAAAGCCATACGAATAGAATCACATTATCTTGTCTTGAAGCTTATTAAACAGTGCCTGTTAGTATAACAACTGCCGTAATACTGATGGAGAACTCTGGGAGGATTAAATTTCTTTCTGTATATCAATCTAATCAAGGTACATATTCTTTCATTAAGCCTAGATGGCTTTGATTTCAGCTTGAGTTTTGCCATGAAACGAGAAACACTCGCCTCGTGTATAGAATTTATTGTGGTTAAAGTGGTTCTCCTGAGGAGCTTTTATTTCATGTCAGAAATACACTCGGAGGGCTTGACATTCCCTACCGAGAGGCGACCGCAATTAGAAAAATCTATTTTCTATAATTTTTGATATCGCTCGTACCTGGACTCGAACTCTGGCCCTCCGAATTATAGTACGCAATGCTAACCACTCGGCTATTGTGGCCGCCGATTCCAAGATTTTGTATACTTGCATTGAAGAGATCTGATGAGAGGTTGGCTTTCAGTGTACATATATAGTGATTGATTGGTTTATAACCGCAGATTTTGGCATTCATACAGCGGTTATCTGGATTAGAATGAATTCTGCTTGGAAGGCAGAGATTTGGTAGTCTCAAGTTCAAATTAATTGAGAGCCTTGGTGAATAGTTCCACAGCCTACTCTTTCAGCTAATTTTGAAATATCCCTAAAATGGGTACGTCTCTCAATCCAGAGAGTTTGTATTTTCACATTCATTCACCTGTCCGGGATTCTTGTGGAGAAGAAATTACCAAAGCAGAAGATGAAAGTGTTATAGTCCAACTCCAACAAAAATTGTGCAAAATACAATATTTGAGCACTCCCCGAATTCCTTCTCGCTTAAAGTTTACCGTACAGATTCAGAGGAATAAAATATAGGAGAATTTCTAGGGTAGATAGAGCTAGAACGATAGAGAACAAGTAATGAGGATAGCTGCCGAGTACTGGCCACCAGATGGTGCCACCGTAGAATAGACTAAATCTAACTAGCGCTGTATAACCTGATGTTGTACTGAAAATGGGGAGGATGCGATTATAACCGAGTCAACAATAGCCGTTTCTTCTTTTCGCCGTTCGGCGCCAATTGAAGATACTAAGTAAGATCAGGTGCACCCTCTCATCATTTTTTCAATACCTTTAAATCTGGAGTGTTTTCATCCTGGAAAATATAACCTAATCAGCCTAGATGATGTCTTATACAGCTCATCGGCCCATAGTTTATCAGTATTTGCCGTCCATAACTCATTTGCAAAACCGTTCGCTGGAAAAAGACTCATTGAATATTGTCATCCACGCTTTTACATTGTATTGTGGAACAGAGAATGATAAGAGACTTGTAGATTTTGGTTCTTGTATGTAGAAAAATTATGTTACTTTACAACTGTTTAATCAGTTTAAAGTAGTATATGTTGACAAGAGTGATTCTGCGTTGAGTTTCGAGGCTTATGTTAGTACTTTCGTTGATGCTGATTCCTATATAGACGAAATTGCCTACAACCTCAAAGATATGTCATGAGGGTCAAGATGCAAGTACGCAGACTGTTTGTTTTAAGACGGAAGTAACGTCGTGGTTGTTGGAGCCGATTTAACCCAACTAATTTCAACTAAATTAACTTTGACTTCACTTCTTCTAAATAAGCTGGAAATATCTCGCAACCAATGTAATGAGTAATTATAAAATCCTGGTAAAAACATTTATAGCTTACAATAGTGAGTACCTGGGGTTTCCTCCGGCATAAGGGATGTACTAAATCCTTTCAGTCAAAAATAGTAAAAGGGGCATACCGACAGAAGACAAGACAGTAAGCTAGATTTCTAGATCAATAACAACAGAGCCAGGAATTTTCTGGGAAAAAACCTTGCTGCTCCCTTGGAATACACTAAATGCGTTTCCATTATTGGCTTTGTTCTACAAGCCTCTTTCGTCTAAGAAACATAGAAAAGGAGCTTGGAATATATGCTTTCTCGACTTTTACTAGTACTTGTATTAGTTGTGTCATTTTTGTTGTTGTTTTTTCTATTTAATTGCAAACAAGAGCTTAGCACCTCGGCAGATAATGTCAAGCCCTCTGAGTGTATTTCTGACATGAAATAAAAACTCCTCATAAAAATTTATTAGCCGTTCGGAGTCGGCTTAGAATGAACTATAGGTCCTTCTATTTATTGGGAGAACAGCAAGACACATAATACAAATTAGAGGAGGAGCTCGGCTGAAAACCGCTTTAGCGGCTACGAGACGTCCATTAAAACAGGTGATCCATTTCGAGGTTCTCTACTTTAACAAAAAAAAAAACAGAAAATTAGAATTTAATGGGGAATGTTTATTATCATTCGAAAGAACATTGTTCGGCATTTATTTTTTGAAGTTTACCTCTTTCAAATCCATCCATCTATTCAGTACAATTTTGGTTGACTCGTTCGAGCATTTCGACTGGTAACTGGCGAATGACACGCATCAGGTTTTGCTCCACGGTCTGAATCGAAGCGGGATTGTCCGCATAGACCTTAGACTTTACATACCCCCACAGGAAAAAGTCTAAGGGCGTGATATTACACGATTTTAGTGGCCAATCGACCAGCCGAAAACGTGAAATTATCCACTCACCGAAGTGTTCTCTCAATAAATCCATTGAAAAAACCAAATTTAGCCGAGATCACGAGTTTCAGTTTCAGGCAGCAAATAGTCGGTTATTATGGCGTGATAACGGTCGCACCAAACCGCACAAAACCGTTATTTTTTGTGGATGAAATGGCAGCTCTTGAATCTCTTCAGGTTGCTCTTCGTCCCAAATGCGGCAATTTTGCTTGTTTACATACCCATTGATCCACAAATGGGTTCATTGGCAAAATTTGGCTCGAAAAGGTCGAATCTTCTTGGAACTTCTCAAGAGCTCATAGAGCGAAGAGATGTCGCTTGAGAAGATCGAGCGGCTTCAGCTTTTGCACTAGCTGTATTATGTACGCTTTCATTTTAAGATCTCGACGTAAAATGCGTCAAGTCGTTCCATACGTCAGTCCGAGTTGCTGCAAACGGCGCTGAATCGACTCTCCACGGCCTTCGTGTACATTCTCAGCTGCGGCCGCTCTATTTACTTCACTGCGTGCTAAACGTGGTCTGTTCGGTTGAATATTATCCAATAAGGAATGCTGGGTCTCAAGATGGGTGATGGTGTTGATAGTACGCTCAGTAGGTCTATTATGTTGAATATAAGTTGAGCGAAAGGCGCGAAACACATTCTTTTCAGAACGTGTTTTTGTAATAAAGTTGAGTGATTTATAAACGTTGTTCAGGCGTAGGTCTTTCTATGATGAAATGCCAAAAAATACTGAATAAAACTAACATGACAGCTTGACGACTCACGCGTGATCTGTCAAAAAAATTTATTGAAAAAAGTACCCCTACTTGGATCACCCTTTATATATATATTTTTTTTTTATAATCCACGACCTCACGAGAAGTGCCTGCCTAAGGGTTTACATATATACATATTCCAAAAAAAAACCCTTACGACTGGAAATCTTTAAAGTACTCAACCAAACTTATAATCAACACTTGTGTGTGCTGATTCTTTCCCTCAGCTGGATACTCAACCGAAATCATAAAGAACTATTAACGTATGTTGCACCCGTTGTCCGTGAACAACCTTTCTTCTTCTGTATTGCATTCGTACTTCTCAATGGATGACGACGAACGTGTTAACTTTCAACTCAATTTTCAAATCTCTTTCACTCATTTGCCAAATGCACTCAATTTGTTCACTGGGAAACTTCTGTTTGCCTGTCAAATTGTACGCAAATGATTAACGCGACTGAGCTTTTGTAGACAAACCTCTGTTGATTGAGACCTCCACACCAATTGTGGATGGAAGAGTAAACTCTTTGCAGCGTCAACTCTCGGCGTAATAAACTCTTTAGCTGTTGAGTACTTAACGGCAACTTACGAGTAGTAGGCCAATAAAGTCTACAGTCATACGCATAAATCTTTGCAAAATACCGTGCTCGTTATGAGTGGACTGTAAAAATTAAATACCGTTAAATAGGAAATCATTCGCAACGAATGAACGAAAGCTTTGGAATTATTGTCATAAAAAACGATAAACGGTTGCGCAATATTTTTTAACAATGCCTGTGGACTAAATCGAATTTAATTTGATCTCACATAAGCTTGCATACGCACATACTATCGGAAAGTGGTTTTGACATTGTACATATATATATATATTTAACATTTTCGAACGGGTTTATCTTAGATGTACTTAAGAAATTAACCCAGCGTCAGCAACAGTAATCGCGCACGGAAAATGCAATCAAGCGCAAAAGCATGGGGAGTGTGATCAGTTACAAACCACTAACCACAAGCGCCAGTGCCAACGCCCTAAAGCGCGCTACAATACATTTTAACTATCGTTAGTTGGTTTGGTTGTATCTTTCTCCCGCAAGTAAACGTGACACGACCTCGCATTACTTAAGCTGACTCTGGTGGTGAAGAGTTCAAAAGATTTCTTTTTACAACTACAATAACAAAAAAATGAAAAAAAAAATTGCACACAGTCCATTAAGATATGTCGTACCTGACTGTGTGGATAATTGAGCTAGCGAACCCGCAACGTGCTGCGGCATAATGTATGGCATACCACACACTCACACACACACCTACACAGAAACAGATAAAGAAGCCAAATAAATATATATTTGTATCTATAAGCAGGCGAATGCATTTTCTGCAACATTTCTGTGTTTCCGGGCACGCATATGTATACACGCTAGTATGTGTGTAGTATTCTTTGCATTGTGGTCCATTTACCGTTTAACCGCGATAGCATCCTTGCAATTTGTAATAAAATAGTCGACAACGAATTGGTCAGTCGACATTCAGTGTACATATATATGTATATATAGTTAGTTTTCGTATGTGGGGATCACTCACATACACATACACACGAGCAAACCAAACTGCTTAAAGCTGCCAATACATTTTCTGTTTTCTTCTCTCTCCTCTATCTTCTCGCTCTCCTCGCTCGCTCACCGACTTTTTTGCTCACTTTTAATTTTCTATGGCTTTAAGTTTTCACTTCATGTTCCTTCCTATCTTTCATTCAACATTTCCGCCGGTTATTTGTGTGGTTAGACGAAAGTATCGCAATTTGATGACTCCTCGTAATCTGTGTTTAAGTGACGAGTTGTGCTAACGGTCAAGTCGCCATTGCATTGCACTTGTCTTTGATGACATGAATAAATGATTTTGTCAATTGGAAATGAGGAAATGATTTACGACACTTTTAGGGATAAGAGTTTTTCCCATTTCAAGGTCGAAAAACTTGACGTTTGTTATGTTTGCGGTTTGTTTTGAAATTCTTGTCAATACATTTTGTATATTACTTGAATAGGGTTAAATGAATTAAAAGATTTTTACGATGGAATTTAAGCGTTAATTTAAATCCTTTACTCTCTTCTCTCTCACCCTCTTTTATTCTCCGTCAAAATTTAATGCCACACTTTACGAGAATTGTTTTAAAGTGATGTAACCTCTAAGTGTCAGTTTTAAAATCCCGGCGTATTTTCAATTCTAGCTCTACCGCTTGCAGATGAAAGTATTCATGCGTCTCCAGACCTCTTACAACAAGCGTTATCCTTCCTTAATACAAGCTCATAATGTTTTCATTACACGTAGCTAAGTAATTTTCGTGTGATTCTTAACTCCAATTAGTGAATTTACCAGATATAACGGGAACAACTAGTATTTCTTAGTTCGATATAAAGGGTTTCCAATAAGGATGTTATGATTTCTAAGTGTTGTTTTGGCCATTTTTAATTTGTCATGATCTGTCTTTCGTTTTTTTTTTTTCATTGTATTCAGTAATGTTAACAATTTCATCAAGGCAATATATACGCAAGAACAACATTTAAAAATTTTTCAATATTATTATCAAAATAAACGTTCCGCAATTGCAACTTTTCGTGCGCTTTTGCCATTTTATGGTCGTAATAATCGTACAACCGTGCTCGCTATTCGTCGAATTGTTGAAAATTTCGAGCGTACGTTTTCTTTACATAATGTTCAAGTACCGAAGTAATGAAAATATTGCTGTCGTTCAGGCAAGTGTTGCTGAAGAACGCAATTTGTCGATTCCAAGACGTTCTCAATAATTGGGACTATCTCAAACCACAATCTGGCAGATTATGAGAAAAGATTTGGACTTGAATCCATATAAAAATGATCTTACTCAAGAACTGAAGTCATTGGATTACCATAAACGTAGTTAATTTGCTAATTTTGCCTTGGAACAACTTGAAAACGAGAAAGATTTTTTTAAGAAAATCATCTTCTTCGATGAGGCTCACTTTCCTCTGAGTGGTGCGGTAGATAAACGAAATTGTCGATTCTGGTGCGAAGAAAATTCACAAGTTATTCATGAACAACCATACCATTCACCTAAATTGGCGTTTGATGTAATTTTTGATCTGGTGGAATCATCGGTCCGTACTTCTTTCGAAATGAAGCTGATAGCACCGTCACTGTCAATGAAGAGCGGTACAGGTTGATGATAACCAACTTTTTAAGGCCACAATTGGAAGAAGTTCATCTTAACAACATCTGGTTCCAATAAGACGGGGCTACGTGTTACACAGCACGTGCAACAACCAAATTATAGCGAGAAAGGTTTGAAGATTCGATTATTTCAAAAAATTGTGATATTGAATGGCCTCCAAGGAGTTGTGATTTAACACCATTAGACTACTTCTTGTGGGGTCATTTGAAGTCATTGATCTTTAGCAATAAACCAGACTCTCTTCAAGCTTTAAAAGTCAATATTGAACGTGCTATTCATGACATACGACTTGATTTAGTGGAAAAAGTCCTCAAAAATTGGGTTCATCGAATTCGTTCGAAGTCGCAAAAGAAGTCGTGGAGGCCATTTGAATGATGTTATATTCAGATCTTAATTGTATCGATTGTACTCCGCATTAAATAGAAAAGATTTGAATTTCCTTAACAATTATTGTGTTTTTTTTAAGAAATCATATCACACTTATTGGAAAACCCTATACTTCTAATGCTCTTGAACCTCATTTTCTGTAAATCACATAGTGTTATTTTTGAGATTTTTAGTTCGCTGAAACTCAAGTGAAGGAAATCACGTTCGTTTAGAGGCTTAAATTTCAACAGAAAAAAATACGCAACGTCAGCTCGTATCTGCGACGGAATCTTTTTCTCGTCACAAGTAGAATTCTATATTTTAGCTCTTTCTTGTGGCCAATATAAAGCCAATCGCGTCTCTATTACGAATATTATAATTATTTTATTCAGGAGAATAGAACACAGCTTGGCATACATATGTTGGTAAGTCGCAGTCTAATTATACTGTTCGATATTTGGGATGCAAATGTTGTAGTCCCGCTTCCATTCCTACTCTAGCGTCCATCTCGCGCATTATGGAAACGCGATCAACCCTTTTCGGGCATGTACCTAAAATATCCTCTCCCTTCATTATTAAGTTGGCTCTGCCAAACTGGCTGATGTGTTCGTAAAAACAAAATTCGAGAAACAAATACAAGAGCCTAGAAAAGGACGAAATCGAACATATATTTGTAACATCTGTTAAAGCGGCAATAGGAAGAAGCGTAAACTTGGTGTCAGGTGTGAGAGTATTCCAACACCGATTATTAACATTTCAATAAATTGAGGTCGATAGACTTCACGAGAAAATCCGATGTGAGTAGTCGATTCCAACACAAGAAAATTCATCAAGCTGCATGGCTGTCTCCAAGTCAAGGAACTCGCAATCAAATCAATCATGCTGTGATAGACGGATTACAGGTATCCAGTGTTCGGGATGTCCTTACGCTCCGAGGACCCAATCTTGGCTCGGACTATGATATGTAGCACCAAAGATACACACCGAGAGTCAGCTGACACAAGGAAGGCTCGATATCGAAAAGTTGCAATCACATCAGACAACCTAATAGTTTTCTACTCTCTGAGGGCATTCGTCAGCACGCGCGCTTTGTGTGAAAAATATGTACAGTTTAGGAGGGAAGCGAACGAATGCTCGAAAATTCTATGAAGAGATATAGGGACTTAGAGAATATACTGAATTTATATAAGGAACACTTTTCCAACCTCCTGAATTACAAGTACAGTCAAAATGAAACCTCCCCAGATGGCGAAGCCGAAACCCCATGATGAAATCCGAATAGAAATCGCCTACCTGAAGAACAACAAAGAGTTGTTAATTATAGCGACAAAGTACTGGGAAATTACATGCATCAGCTTCTGTGCAGAACATGGTTGAACGAAATTATACTCGGCGACTGGAACCTGCTCTGTCCATCTGTGTCAATTATCGCGGGATAAGCCAACTCAATATCACTTATAAGTCCTTATCGAGCACGCAATGTGAAGGACTAATGCTCACCGCTTCAGACTTATCAAATCCATAACTCATCAGGTATTCGAAAAGTAAAAAGGATCAACATATACTGCATCTTCATGAAAAAGTAGTTTTCTCCGGACCGTAAAACTGTTTAAACTGATGCTGAGCTACACGAAAAGATTCATGATTTCAGACCAAGTTACTTTTCAAGTTAATGCTAGAGAGCTGAACAAAGGAGGTTAAATCATCATCAGCCTCAACGACCGTAACGGCGAATATATCTGGTGAAATATCTTTTGAAATCGCCAAGTCACTGTTGACCTTTAAAACTTTTAATTCGTAAATAATTTCGTCTATCTTGGAACCACTGCATGAAACAATATCAGTATCAAAATCAAACGCAGAATCACTCTGGACAAAAGCTACAACTTTAGACTAAGTAGAAAACTAAATAGTTGAAAAGTATGGTCCTTACTCGACCAACAAAAATCCAACTTTACAATTCTTTTATTATTCCCATGCGATATGGTCCAGAAATGTAGACGATGACTACAATCAATTAGTCGATATTAGGAGTTTTTGAGAGAAATGCGAACGATTTATAGACCTTTGTTTACTAGGAATTTCGGATAGTTACGCTATATTAGATATGCGAAGACATTTCCATAGGTCCACTAATTCAAAGACATCAGCGACGCTGACAAGATCATGTTGTTCGGATGAACGAAAACAGATTTTAAAGTATTCAATCCAGTATCCGCCGGTAGAAGCACAAGAGGAAGACCTCCAATCTATTAGCATGGTCAGATGGAAAAGGATCAAAGAATCCACTCGTCATAACTTCCGCCGCAGATTACTCCTGCAATAGCCGAGTGGTTAGCATCGCGTTCTACAATTCGTCAGGCTTATGTTCGAGTTCAGGTTCGAGCAACATCCAAAATTAAAGAAATCAATTTTTATAGTTGCTGCCACCCCTCGGCAGGAAATCTCAAGCCCTTCGAGAGTATTTCTGAAAGGAAATAAAAGCTTCTCGTAAAAATCTGGAGGCGGCTTATAATAAACTCTAGTTCCCTTCCTTTTGTTTGTCAAAACATTAACACGCAAAACCACAAATTGGAGGAGGAGCTCGGCCGAAGATAACTTCAGCTGCCATTTCATCCAAAAAAAAACGGTTTGGTGTGGTTTGTGGGCTGGTGGAATCATCGGTCCATATTTCTTCAAAAATGATGCCAGTGAGCACCGTCACCGTCAACCGTCAATGGCGACCGCGCAAAATGGCGCCACTTCCCACACATCCCATCAATCAATGGATTTATTGAAAGAACTTTTCGGTGAGCAGATAATTTCACATTTTGGGCCAGTCGATTGGCTACCAAGATCGTGTGATATCACAACGTTTGACTTTTTCCTGTGGGGATATATAAAGTCTAAAGTCCTTGCGGGTAATTGCGCTTCGATTCAGGTTTTAGAGCAAAGCATCACTCGTGTCATTCGCCAGTTACCAGTCGAAATTCTCTGACGAGTCATCGAAAATTGGGGTCAGAGGATGGACCATCTGTGGCGTAGCCGCGGCCAACATTTGAAAGAGATAATCTTCAAAAAATAAATGCCAAAAGAATGTTCTTTCGAATGATAATAAACATTCCCCATTAAACTTAAGTTTTCTGTGTTTTTTCTTTAAAAAAAGTAGAGAGCTTCGAAATGGTCACCCGTTAAAACCAGATTAACCATAGAAATTGCATTTTTTCTAGACTTTTTAGTAAGAAATTTATTTTGCACAACTTAAAAAAGCATAGAATATTAAAATAATAAATTTATACTCCTTTTAGGTACCACCTTAATGTTTTACGAATATATATAAATAATTGAATATAAATTCTGAAAAATAAGTTTGCAGTTAAATTTTAATTCGAAAAGTTATTCAACTTTTGATTATTTGCGAGGTGAATGCACAATTAAGCCAACGAGCCATATACACTTATATAATATACATACATACAGACCTTTATTAACATACAAATACACACACACACACACACAAATACCCGTACAAGGCACTTGGGAAAGATTCAAAAACTTCTACAACTCTAAGCGTCACAGTGAGAATTCTGAATTCATCATCATTTCATACTTACCTTTTTATGTGCTTGGCTCTCTGTAAATTTCAATTAAAAATTTATGTTATTTAATTTGGTAGGACACGTCCGAAAATTTTCAAAGTGGGCTGTTATAAATTTTAAAATTACTTGGCATTTTGGCCATTGTAGGTGACAGTAAGATTGGCCATGAATTATTAATGCAGACAAAACGAGTAGTGAGAAGAGAAAATTGATTTAATACGGTAGTGCAGAGGGACCGCCCTCCTTACTAAATTACCAAAAAGAGCGTATATAAATAGCGCGACTCTCCTGCTCGTCTGCACCTTTTCATTAATATGCAGTTGGCTCTGGTAAAAGGGGAGGGGAAAATTTTAATTGCCACTAAGCTGTGAAGTATTACAATATATATAAATATATGTACTTGTATGTATGTATATACGCTTGAATAAGTAGCAAGTATTTGCTTTGCATAAGTATATGTATGTAGATATGTATAATAATATCAGTACTTCAATATTTACGACTAGTGCCATAGTTTTCCACCTTATGGCGTAGCGAAAGAATTATAACTGTTATGAAGGAAACGAATGTTATCTGCATTGCTTTTACTGACAAATTTATTAATCGAGATTTTGGAAATTCCAAATGCATTTCCGTAGTGTTTAAATTATTTATACATATGTGTGCGAGTATATTATTAGAATCAAAATCATTTGTGCATTAAATAGAGTTTTGTGAAATATATAATTGAAATTTAATCATCTACATTAAAATCTGTTTAACGCTTGAATAACTTATGGAATTTATTAGTATACTTTCGAATATTAGAACTTAAGTCTTTAGTGCTTGATGAGAATTTTGGGAAATGCGAAAGCTGCTGATGCAGAAACTAGCTTTATTCAACAACAAATGAAAGTAAAATAAAAAAAGAAATACTTGTTTTTCGCACTAAGATTATATAGTCAGAAAAGTTAGTGAATGATAAAATTACAATTTTCTAAAAAAAAAAAATTAAACCTGAATTATTGAGGACAGCAGTTTATGAACATAAGTCTGAATAATTTTGAATATTATATCCTCCGCTGTACTCATGATACTATTCCACGCACTTTTTAAATTGAGTATATAACAAGTGATTCATTTCGAGATTCCCTCCATAAAAAAAGAAACAAAAACAAAAAAAATTTAATGGGGAATATTTATTTTCATTCGAAAGAACATTCTTTGGCATTTATTTTTTGAAGATCATCTCTTTGAAATGTTGGCCGCGGCTAAGTCTCAAGGGGTCCACCCGTTGAGTCCATTTTTCGATGACTCGTTCGAGCATTTCGGCTAGTGTAACTGGCGAATGACACGCGTGATGTTTTGCTCCAAGACCTGAATTGAAGCTGGATTGTCTGCATAGACTTTAAATTTTACATATTCCCAAAGGAAAAGTCTAACGTTGTGATATTACACGATCTTGGTGGTTAATCGAACGGCCCAGAACGTGAAATTATCTGCTCATCGAAGTGTTCTCTCAATAAATCCATGCGATGTGTGAAAAGTGGCGCCGTTTTGTTGAAACCAAATGTCGCGAAGACCACGGGCTTAAATTTCAGGCGTCAAACAGTTGGTTATCATGGCGCGATAACGGTCGCCATTGACGGTTCCGTTCTCACTGGCATCATTTTTTAAGAAATATGGAACCAGCTCTTGAATCTCTTCAGGTTGCTCTTCGTCCTAAACGCGGCAATTTTGCTTGCTTATATACCCATTGAGACTCATCGCTGAACAAAATGTGGGTCGAAAACGTAGGATTTTCTTGGAACTTTTCAAGAGTACATAGAGCGAAGCGATGTCACTTGGGAAGGTCGAGCGGCTTCAGTACTTGTACAAGCTGCATTTTGTACGCTTTCAATTTAGGATCTCGATGTAAAATGCGCCAAGTCATTCCATACGTCAGTCCGAGTTGCAGCGAATCGCGCAGAATCTACTCTCCACGGTCTTCGTGTACACTCTCAGCTACGGCCGCTATATTTTCTTCAATTCGTGCTGGACGTGGTCTATTTGGTCGAATATTTTCCAATAATGAATGCTAGGTCTCAAGATGGGTGATGGTGTTCGAATAGTATGGTCAGTAGGCCCATTATGTTGACCATAAGTTGAGTGAAGCCTGAAACACATTCTTTACAAAACGTGAAATTTCGTAATTGAATAATCTGTAAACGTTGTTTAGGGTAAGTTTTTCTATGATGAAATGTAAAAAATACTGAACAAAATTAGCATGACTGCTGGACGCAACTCACATGTGATGTGTCAAAAAATGGTTATTGAGAAAAGTACCTCTACTTGGATCACGCTTTATTTTTGAAGCTCTGAAATAATCTCTTTATTAATTTTAAAACTCTAATTTTTTAGTCACCTATTATTTGGCAATACGACAGCTGTTAATTGTTTAATAAATACTAAACAAAAAGTTTGAAGGTTATAGAGTTGAGGAGAGCAAGCTTAATCGCTCAACTATGGCGAAGTGAGATCAATGAGCGATAACCGATAGTTTACCGAAAAGTTCTCGGATACTGATATTTGTTTTAAATAAATTATTTCCAAAAGGCGTCAAAAGGGATAGCTAAAATTGGACAAAATTATGAGATATGCAAATTAATTCGGTCCGTTCTCGAAAGGTGGCTCCACCTGCAATTTGTGACCAATCTTGGAAATTTGGATTTTATATTTCAATTAGAATAAAAGTGCAGCTGAAGCCCATCGAATTCTTGTGAAGCCGACCGATAAGTCAAGCATAGAGTGGTTTTGACGTTGCAAAAGTGATAATTTTAGGGTCGAAGACAAAGACCGTCCTGGGCAACCCATATAGTCTGAAGATGAAGAATTGGAGGCTACAAATAATGCGTTTCAGCGGTGCATTGCACGAAAAAAGGCCATAAACGACCAAAAGCTAAAACAAGATGATTTTGCAGTGCAACATCGCTCGTCCCCACGTGGTTGTAATACTACACTTCACAACACTAAACTACACTGGGTGGACTTACACGGTTAAAGCCGAATTACCAATAGCGTGCCACTTCTTCTAATCACTGTTTGGCGCCAGGTCGCTCTCTACCTGATCCTTCCAACGGAATGGAAGTCTTGCTCTTACTCTGCTTCCGTCAGCGGGTACTACATCGAAAACTTTCAAAGTTGTAACGCTTTCTTCCATTCGAACGACATGACCTAGCCAGCACAGTCACTGTCTCTTGATTCGCTGAACTATGTCAATGTCGCTGTATAGCTCGTACATTTCATTGTTCCAACTTCTACGCTATTCGCCGTTGCTAACATGCAAAGGACCACAAATCTTCCGCAAAAATTTTCTCTCGAGAACTCCTAAAGTCATTGGATATCGACATCGTCCAAACTTTTGCACCGTATGTCAGAACGGGCGACTTGTAAAAAGTGGTTTGGGTTCGTTGAGAGAGAGCTGAGATTGCCTACTCAGTCGAAATTAGCAGCTGCTGGAAAGAGTGATTCTGCGAAATTTTCTACTACTTCGAAGTTATGACTGTCAACAGTGTCGTGGGAGAAAAGTCGCGAATGCGATGACAGGAGATTTTTCGTCTTCCCTTGTTCTCTACCAGACCCATTCGCTTCGCTTCTTTGTCTAACCAGGAGAACGCAGAACTTACAACGCTGTTTTATCAATATCATCGGCATACGTAATCAATTTTTCACTCTTGCAGAAGATTGTACCTTATTTAGCTCCGCAGCTCATATTATTTTCTCCAGTATCAAATTGAAGAAATCACATAATAAAGAGTCACCCTGTCTGAATCCTCGTTTGGTACCGATAGACTTGAAGAGGTCCTTCCCAATTCTGACTGAGCTTCTGATAATATCCCGGATCAGCCAGCTACTCAAGCTCCTCATACGCACGCATTTCGGCCTTGTTTTTGTCCGAAAATGTGTGTCGCTTCCCTCCTCAGCTCTCGGTATCTGCCCCACCCCGCACGCGTTGTGGTCGATCACAAAGTTGCGAGGTAGGTAGTCAGCTTTCTCTCCACTGCAGTTCGACATTCCTCATCGTACCAGCTGTTTTTATGGCGTTGTTGAAAACCAATTGTTTCCGAAGCAGCGGTTCATAAGGACTTTGCTATTTCGTTCCCCAGCTCCCTTATATCAAGTTGCTGATGAGTGCTCTCAGAGAGCAAGTGTGCAAGCCGAGTAGAAAACCTGCTGACTGTCTGCTGTGATTGCAGCTTTTCGACGTCGGACCTATTTTGTGTTTGCTGACGGGCGTTATTTCCTGCTGCTACAAGATAATGATCCCAGTTGATATTTGACCTTAGGAAGATACGCACGTGTAGAACACTGAATACATATCTTCCATGTATCACAACATGATCGATTTGGTTGCAATCTGGCGAGAGCCATGTAGCTTGATGAATTTTCGTGTGCTGGAATCTGATACTACATACGACCATACTTCGGGTCACGGCGAACTCTATCACCCTCAGCCCGTTTGGAGATGTTTCTTCGTGAAGTCTAGATTTTTCTATTGTTGCATCAAAAGTATGTTCTGGCGTTGAAATCACCTAGCACAATTTTAACATCATGGCGGGGGCAGCACCCATAAGTGCGTTCTTGACTCTCATATTAAGTATCTTCGGTCACATCATTCTTCTTTTCTGTCGGAGCATAGGCGCAAATCAAAGATATCTGGAAGAACTTCACTGCATGCCAAAACTCGACAACGGAGCTTCTCTCCCATCACAAACCCAACACCAAATTTACTTCCCTTTAAAGGCTGCTGTAGAAGATTTCACAAGGGTCCATCTTCTTCCGTACTTGTCCCGTCCATCGCATTTCTTGGACGGCGGTGATGTCAGCCTTTAGTCTTCTTCTTCTTCTTTGGCGTAGGCACCGCTTACGCGATTATAGCCTTGTCAGCAATAGCGCGCCACTCGTTTCTTCTTCTTGCTGTTTGGCGCCAGTTAGAAATACCAAGTGACACCAGATCGCTCTCCACCTGATCCTTCCAACGGAGTGGAGGTCTCCCTCTTCCGCTGCTTCCACCAGCGGGTACTACATCGAATACTTTCAAAGCTGGATCGCTTTCATCCATTCGGATGACATGACCTAGCCACCGTAACCGCTGTCTCTTGATTCGCTGAACTATGTCAATGTCGTCGTATAGCTCGTACAGCTCATCATTCCATCGTCTGCGGTATTCGCCGTTGCCAACGCGCAAAGGACCATAAATCTTCCGCAAATCTTTTCTCTCGAAAACTCCTAAAGCCGGCTCATCGGATGTAGACATCGTCCAGGCTTCTGCACCATATGTCACGACGGGAATGATGAGCGACTTGTAGAGTTTGGTTTTGGTTCGTCGAGAGAGGACTTTACTTTTCAATTGCCTACTCAGTCCAAAATAGCACCTGTTGGCAAGAGTTATTCTGCGTTGGATTCAGCCTTTAGTCTCACAAGGACATAAACCAGCTGGGCAGCGGCGCCTTAACCTTCCTCTTTAAGTGACTGGGCAGTCCAGGTGCATGTCCTCAAATCGTGATTCTTTAAACATTTGCAGTGGTCGTCATCAGAAGACGGATCTCTCATCCGAGGCATTTGTTGATTTTTCTTTGAAATATAGCGCTGCTGGAACCATACGGGTGGACTAAGTAGCGGTAAATCGACGTAGAGACCGTACACTCTCTCGCTCTCTCATTTGGAAATATGACCACCTATAAAGGAATTAAGCAAAATAATCGTTTAAGGATGAGAGAAAAGTATTATGTAGACATTTATTCTAAATTGCGTCTAGAAATAAATATTCTTTCTTGTATGTATTTGAATACGTCAAATCTAAACAGACATCTATACTTGCATATACTCGTAACTCGGCGTATTTCATATTTCTCCTCATTCCCTTAGGAATTCGCTTTTGTGACGTTTTCATAGCAAAATTTTGAAAGCTATTTAAAACTTCTAAAAGCCAAATTTGCCAGCGTCATGATGGAAATTTTATGTTTATAGCTGTTTATGTTGCCTTCTTATAATGGGTGATCCATTTCGAGGCTCCTTAGTTTTTTAAAGAAAAAAAAAGAAAATTTGGCATTTATTTTTCGAAGATTATCTCCTCCAAATGTTGACCGCGACTACGTCTCAGATGATCCAT
Source organism: Neoceratitis asiatica (assembly GCA_030068015.2). Taxonomy (NCBI): domain Eukaryota; kingdom Metazoa; phylum Arthropoda; class Insecta; order Diptera; family Tephritidae; genus Neoceratitis; species Neoceratitis asiatica. The sequence continues at coordinate 44,349,813 of CM061524.1, read as the reverse complement.
ACGAGCATTTCGACTGGTAACTGGCGAATGACACGAGTAATGTTTTGCTCCAAGGCCTGAAACGAAGCGGAATTGCCCGCATAGACTTTAGACTTTACAGGAAAAAGTCTAACGGTGTGGTATCACACGATCTTAGTGGCCAATCGACCGGCCCAAAACGTGAAATTATTTGCTCACCGAAATGTTCTCTCAATAAATGTCTCGGAGATCATGAGCTTCAATTTCAGGCATCAAGTAGACGGTTATCATGGCGCGATAAAGGTCGCCATTGACGGTTACGTTCTCACTGGCATCTTTTCTGAAGAAATATGGACCGATGATTCCGCCTACCCACAAACCACACCAAACCGTTGTTTTTTCTGAATGAAATGGCAACTATTGAAATTTTTCAGGTTGCAAATTAGGGAATTTTGTTTGTTTTCATACCCATTGCTCAATAGAAGGCCTCATCGCTGAAAAGAATTTGGCTCGAAAACGTCGGATCTTCTTGGAACTTTTCAAGAGCCCATAGAGCGAAGAGATGTCGCTTGGGAAGGTCGAGGGGCTTCAGTTCTTGCACAGACTATATTTTGTACGCTTTCAATTTAAGATCTCGAAGTAAAATGAGCCAAGTCGTTCCATACGTCAGTCGGAGTTGATGCGAACGGCGCCGAATCGACTTTCCATGGTCTTCGTGTACAATCTCAGTTACGGCCGCTATATTTTCTTCACTGCGTGTTAGACGTGGTCTATTCGGTCGAATATTATCCAATAATGAATGCTAGGTCTCAAGATGGGTGACGGTGTTGCGAATGGCACGCTCAGTAAGCCGATTATGTCGACCATAAGTTGAGTGAAGCGCGCGAAACACTTTCTCTGCAGAACGTGAATTTTCGTAATAAAGTTCAATGATTTGTTGTTCAGACATAAGTCTTTCCATGATGAAATGCCAAACAATACTGAACAAAAATAACATGACAGCTTGATACGACTCACGCGTGATCTGTGATCTGGCTATTGAAAAAAGTACCTCTGCTTGGATCATCCTTTATATGCCTATTCTGTATTTGGTGGCATATTAATTTTGTTCACTTAACGGTTTTCTTTAGCTAAATAAAAGTCAATTGAATTCAAGTAATTTTGGTGACTGATTATATACCATAAAATGGTTGACAAAAATTCAGAATTATGTTCGAGTTCCTCATGTTGAATACTTGAGGAAATATATTATATTTATATATATATCAATTTTTCTTGTTTGTAAAAGAGCACAAAATTTTGAGATTAATTCCGTACCAAACTTAGCACGCTCTTACTTGTTTATCAATATATCCAAGCATCCAATGGGAGTGGTGCAGATGAAAATATCCGCCAAAGTAGTAAAGATGACAAATTAGTATGAGAGACATAAAAATGTTACTACAAAAGAACATGTTTGTAAACAATGCGTAGCGTATTCAATGTTGACGCTTTCATAGGAAATTCTAAAATTTGTTCGAATTTTTACACTACATATTCACTTGCATATGGGAAATGCGTGGAATAGAGTGTGAATATTTGCGTAAAAACAAAAGACACAAATATATGTATTCTCATATGAATATATATATATATATATATATATGTTCTAGTAAATATGTTTATGTGCTTATACGTCTTGAATACTTGACTGACTGCTGCTGTCTTATATACATATATGTATAATCGTGTGAGCGCGTTGAATGTCGAACGGAAGTGTGTAGTTATAAAGTCATAATACAATTTTTACGATATTCACTTTTTTGTAGCATATTTTTCGGCGTTACTTAAGCTTATGGAAGGGTGCTTCTAAAGCAATTTGCATACATTTTCAAAGCAATACATACATCTATTCTTTTACATATATCTATTTTTACACCAATATCAATTTAACAACAACAACAAACAACAGCAACAGTTCAGTGGAGCGTGTGGCGCTGCGGTGACGTATAAGTAATATTCATAAGCTTATGGGGTATACGAGTAATAATCTTAAAGCGCAGTCACATGATACCTCAATTTCCATTTCTTTTTTGTATGTATGTATTTTATATACATATTGTAATTTTTCTTTAGAAAAATGTCTATATTTACGCACATTTTGTGAAAGCTACAACAGTAAGTAGCAAATGTATGTACATATTTAAGGGAATTCCTTAACGACGTTCTATAGTAGCTTTAAAAATAGACAATAAAAGGTTATACATACATACATGAATTCGGAAATTCTCACCAACACAACCAATTGACTTGATATATTTACTTTAGATTTAAATCTAATTCAAACTCGCTCGAATTTCGGGTTTCTGAAAATAATACGTTTCGTAACAGGTCAATTGGAAAGTCCCTGCTGACGCATAGATGACGCTACTATTATAAATTAATTATAAATTTTTAATTAGCCCTAATCTTCAAAAGACACGTGTATAAATTTGACAGCTATTTGATCATTAGTTAGTGATTTATAGCATTTTGAATGAACAAACTTTTGTTATTGTGCAAAAAATTGATACAAAAGAACTTCGCATGTTGATAAAATATTGCTCTTTGAAGGTGAAAAATACAGTTGAAGCAAAAAATTGGCATGATGACTAGTTTCCAGACACTACACCAAGAAAATTGACCATCAAGGATTGGTATGTGAAGTTTAGACGTGGTGAAATGAGCACCGAAGATGGTGAACGCAGTGGACGCCCAAAAGAGGTTGTTACCGACAAAAACATTAAAAAATCCACAAAATAATTTTGAATGGCCGTAGGTTGAAATTTAGTGAAATAGTTGACACCCTAAAGATATGAACTGAACATGTACATATCATTCACGAGTATTTTGGTATGAGAAAGCTCTGTGCAAAGTGAGTGCCGCGCGAAATCACTTTTAACAAAAAACAGCTGGGAGTTGATGATTCGAAGCACTGTATGGAGATGTTAAAGCGTAATAAACCCAAGTTTCTGCGTCGCTATGGGACAATGGACGAAGCATGACTCCATCATTTCACTTCGAAGTCCAATCGAGAGTTATCCGACTGGACTGCACACAATAAACCAGCTCCAAAGCGTGGAAAAACGCAACAGTCGGCTGGCAAGGTTATGTCGTCTGTATTTTGGGATGCGCATGGGATAATTCTCATCGACTGCCTTAAAAAAGGAAGGATCATCAACTGCGACTATTACATTGGATCGTTTGAAGGATTAGGCTTCGAATTTCTTCCACATCCACCGTACTCTACAAATCTAGCCTCCAGCGACTATTTCCTGTTCGCAGATCGTAAAAGAATGCTCGCTGGGAAGAAATTTTCGTCGAACGAAGAGGCGATCGCCGAAACCGAGGCCTATTTTGAGGGAAAGAAAAAATCGTACTACAAAAATTATATCGAAAAATTGGAGGCTCTCTATAATCAATCCTTGAAGGAAACTTTTTTGAAGAAAAAGAATGATTTTTGCTAAATGTGTTTTACTATGGTAGGCCGGGGACTTCTTAATTAATCTGTTATCTTTTATTAAGTGCATAGGAATATACTATTTGGTATCGGATCAGAGCGAAATTGCTGGGAACTACAATGCTCCTTTAGGCAGCACCGTTTCGTTATGCTGAATAAAACTAAAATGGACACTTCTCTGTCAACCTGCGAACTGCTTCTGGAGCGTTGATCTTCAAACAAACTCAGCGACCGCTGGACTAACACCTCAAGATGAGCGATTTCAAGATCCTTCTGACATAAGGTGAACCGTGGGTGCTTAAAAAAGATTATTTCCATCCCAAGACCAAAGCTATGACGCTTGGTGGGAGTTTTGGCCGGACATTGTCTGTTGCGAATTCACGCGGTAAGACTTGGGATTAATCAAGAGTTCTACTGTCGTAGTTTTTGGAAAGAAAAGATAAAATAATCTATTCACTTTATGATGTACATCCCTACATTTGCCAGACTGAGAATACAAATTCACGTATAGCACACGTTAACTAATCCGATTAAGTTTTAAAACTTTGATATCAGTAAAATTTGCCGATTTGTGACAAGAACTAATTGATGCACTGAATGAATATGGTCTAGCGTTCAGTATAATTTGACCTTTTGTGGAATCATAACGAATGTGCTTATGTAGAATCCTCTTTGGATCAACCATTTCTACCTAACCTATCTAAACCTACCCTTGAGAAAAAGTCATTTAAGTCATTTAAGGCCTTCTTACCCCAAAAAAGGCAGCAAGTTCTCACTAGGAGCACTTGTTGAATAATCAAAAATAAAATTGACAGAGAAAGAAAACAAAAAAACACAATAATTAATTCAATTTTTATGCTGAAAAAAAGCTTTTTTCTGTTTTAAAACATTTTTGGAATCTTCTCAGCAAAAACATTAAAGAAAGAAAAAAAGGCTGCCTTCGGTCATGCCAAAGATTTTATACCTTTTATGTACAAGTCAAATTTATTGCAAATTTCAAAATTCAATTTCGATGATTTTCAGTGTCAATATGAACTTGAATTTACATCTTTAGAATACCGCATTTCATGCTTCCAGATGCTTGTTTCACTCAGTTTTGTCCAAAGCCTCCCAGCTGAGCCAATCGGTGGATGGGTGCTACATGTTATAGTCGTCCGATTTCGATGATTTTCGTTACCAATATGTGTAGTATAAGTATACCAAATTTTACATTCTTAGGTACTTTTTTGAAAATATGTCGTATACTTGTATGTATATGCTATAATGGTCCGATCTGGCCGGTTTCGACAAATGATCGTTAAAACTGTTGGACTAGTTTCAAACAGACTGACGCACAGACGGACATAAGGACAGACGGATATGGCTAAATATACTCAGCTCGTCAATCTGATACGATCGGTGTAAATTACGGTGGTTTCTTACATACTTCGGACCAAAGTTAATATACCATTTCATATACATAAAAGGAATAAAAAAGGACATCAAAGTCGTTCAAGAGTCAGAGTAATATATTAACCGTTATTCATGCCAGCTTTTTTCTATTTAAAATCAAAAAAATTAAATAACTTATCACATTTTCAGTCGATAGCAAACGTTAAAGAAAATTCGTGGCGAAAACAAGAGTTGATTCTGAGAAATGCGTTTCAAATTGTTGACATAAGAATATTATTTCGGAAGATGCTTACTTTGATATGAATTTATTATTCATATTATTCGCTAATTACCATCGCCTTTTTTAATGTGCATTGAAAATCCCTTTTAAGTATATTAACAACAAACATTATTCAATGGTATATTGGCAATATTGTTTGGATGAGTTTTGCGACATTTCGAAAAACCCTCGTTCGTCCTGTTGTATGAGTAGTTTCTTTTTGACATTTTCCCCCCATGTTAATGAAATGTTGCTCATACGACATGGCGAACTTGTAATTTGTAGTCTAAGAATTGTTAAATTTAATTATAAAATATTGATTGAAATACATGAAAATAGTGCTTGCTTCAGATCCACAATTATTATTTTTTTAGTACCGAAGCATCCAAAGCAATTTTCTCGATCTTGAAGGTCGTACGGCCCAACATGGCTATAAATACGGATTCATGGGAAAACATGTCACAAGATAGGTGACGACTGCGAACAAAGATACCGAAGCAGATGATAATGTAACGATGCTTAGACAATGAAGCTCTATTATTTTTACTGAATTATCAAAGAGGTATGAAGTATATCGTTATCATGATAGATAGCCTTTGCAATAGGCCAGTTCAGAACGTTTTTTTTTTTTTGCTTTATTCGTTCTTTATCGATGATTTTCGATAGTAGACTTCGAATCAATAGTTTGGTTGCTTGGAAACAACTCAAAAGAGGCTAACGATCACACCAAAAAAAAAAAAGAAGATTTATTTTGGCGAATATTTTCGACTGCAGGGTATTTTATTTTATTGAATAGATGATCGCTTTTGTAGCAATTTATCGTAAACAATCCATTTTGATAATTATTAGTAGTTTTTTAGAAATTGGTTGTTTTGATTACATATTAATGTATATGGTGAAGTGGATTTCCTTCAATTCGTGAGGAACCTAAATATCTACTTTCTCAACGGAACCAGAATGTTGTAAGTGGAAGTAAATGGCTGAATTCGTAGAATTTTTTGCAGATCGCTATCATAATTGATAGCCAAGAGGAGAACCTCAAATTTAGAAGACTCAACGAAAATCTTACTTAATACGGACTCCTTGCACTAGAAGGGTGAGCATTCTCGACCTTCCCAATCCTCTGAACACGGTGAGGAACTCTCTTTGAATAATTGCATGGGTGATGTTGATGAAATCTTCCCGGCTCTGTGGCAAAACTGGTCAAACTTGCTAACGTAACGAGAATTATTCTGTGAGAAATCAAGTATTTCGATTTTTCAAATGATCAAATCAAAATTTCGATTGAACAAATTTCATGCTAAAAAAGAGACAATATGATAAAATCAAACAACAAATACGACTCCCCGAACGGTTGTCTTATCGGTGGTCGATAAAATTGAAAAAACCCGCGATATCCATTGACGTATAGGCAGTCTTTAAAAAACAAAAACACCATCGCATAGATAACCTCATTCAATGCGCATATGTTAGGCAATACACCGTCAGTATGTGAAAGTAAAGGTGTTAAACTTACCCACGAAATTACATGTTGGCACCCTGTCTACATTAGTTGACACTGAAAACCCAACTCTTTCAACTGCTTGCTATGCAGATGATCTAGCCATCCTGTTTTCAGGCAAACATCCTAACCGTCATACAGCATTTATTTGAAATCTCACTTAAGTGGGCTGAGAAATAAGTACTCGATGTGAACTCATAAAGATCAGATGTCTGATTCTTCAGGTGGAAGGCAAAAATTTATCAATTTAACTCACTTTCCTAAGAAGTAACATTGTAATCCCCCTCCCCTAACCGGGTTAAGTATCTAGGTGTAACGCTTGAGGAAAAAAAACTGTTAACTCAAGAGCTCCGAATTTGGAATTTTTGTGGAAAAGCTATTTCGCCAAAATAAGGCCTACGACCACAAAGGCTGCTTAGACTTTCGCATTACCCTTACTAGCATATGGATCGCTAGTATTGTATGCGGCTCTAAGCTTCTAGAATGGGTACTACGTGCCTATTTACTGAGTACAACAGGCGCGTTGAGAACTATGTACCTCAACAAACTACTGGAAATCATTCTTAACATCAGCCAATTGACATGCAAATGACTTATGAAGCATCACTCTATAGCTCTAGACCGCGAAAAGACAACCTTCTGCCGGGTGCAAGCCACCTACTCCTTCCCAAGGTAATACTGAAGGCATTCACATCAATACTAAGGGATCCAAATACGAGACAGAATGGGAGCATTGTTCTTCTGTGACCGACCATATCAATAACTAAGGTACCTTCATACTCAAAGACCACAACTCTGCCTTCCAAGCAGAGATTTTGCCATTAACGAATGTGCCAAAAGGGTTACCACTTTAACAGTGCAGTCTACTATGTACCTGATCTCACGAATGTAAAAGATAAGGAGAATGAGTTAACTCACGCTGGTAGTGCTGGCGAGGCTGTCGCCATCGACTGCCTCAGATCTTTGCTTCAAATGTTGTTGTTAAAGCAGTGCAACCTAAAAGAACACTAGGTCCAGAAACTACTACTGTGGGATGACGTTGATTGCGACAGACTGACTAAACTATTACTAGCGCTAAGCAAAAGTTAATTTAGTATTATTGTTGGTGTACCAACTTCATATATGCCCCTGAGATATCATCTCCACAAGCTGCATGGTAGAATTAGCATAGTGCAGAGCCTACAATAGAGACGTCAAATCTCACTGTGGCCACTGTACGCACGGTGCTCTGAGCTCCAGCCTTTTGGAGATTGATCCCCATAGACATGAACAGTATGACGTACTGAGTTTTAATTCATATTTATGCCACTAAATATTGAATATCCTTCAAAGTGGGTACCCTACATTAAACTTAAATTCTAGTGGGATATTTAAAATCCAACGTAGTCTTGCTATGTAACAGTGCTTCAATAGAGAAAGAGATAGAGAGAGAGATTATCCCTCCATGAAAGAGCTCAGATCGAAAACTGTAGCTGTTGTCTAGTCAATTGCTATTGCTCAAGCCTTCAGAAATTGAGTAGAAGAATTCTTTATATAGTCGTAGAAAATTAATTTTCAAATTTTTAAACATGTCAAGGTTAAATTAAGCTGTCCTCTTTTCTTTTGCCCTTTCAAAGTACACAAATGCAGAAGAGATAAATAGATTTTACCTTAAAACTGAGCTTTTTCTCAACTTTTTTCTTACGTATGGTCTTGAAGAACCTAAAATTTGGCTACATAGAAAATGGAAAGAATTGTAAGGACGTATAGCAAACAAGTTAATTACCGTGTAAAAATTAAATTACTAGTATTCGAGAAAAAAGGCAAGCTGTTTTCTTACTGAAGAATACCACAAAAACGTAAGTAAGCTGCCGGACAAGTCAAATTGATGGGTATACAGTGGGATATAAATGCAGAGTAATTGCATGGAGCAAATACAAAATCTTTAAAAAATTTAAAGGGTTTTTGGTTATAAGTAATGAGCTGTATTCAAAGGCCTATTTTTGTTAGAAGCATTATTTTTTCATTGAATATTGTTATACAACAAAGAAAAAATGGTAGAATGACAGCTGTTTCGGAGATCACCACATCTCTTCATCAGACTTCTTTTGCCAGGAATCGAACCATGAAAACTGGAAGGAAATAAAGAAACAGTTTTCCATTTTATCTATGGATGCTCAGTTGTCTCACAAAACCAACATGGAACACTTGGTATTCATCAGGTATTAAAGCTAGAATGGATGTTTACGAAAAGTATATCTGACGTAAGCAGTTTTATAGAGAATACCAAATGGATCCGATCGCAGAAATATTAGGGCCAGTGTTGATGCGATCTTTCAAAACAAAGTTTCTAAAACTTAGCCTAAAAATTATTCAAAAGTATTCTCTTTTTTTTAAGTATACACTATCAATCTTAAAATCAAAAAAAAAACTTAATAAAGTTGCAATGAAAAACATATTTTTCAAAGGACTTTTGATGTAGATTCATTTTTTAAGCATTTCAGTCTACAATTTAAAATTTTGTAACCATAACTCATGCATGTATGCAATCGTTTTTATTTAGAAATGTATCCAAATTTGTAAAGAGATGAAGTATTCGACAAAAACTCGTCGAAAAAAGTATCCATTTTATATTTTTTTTTTCGCTCCCTCTCACTCTCTCTTCCACTCTGTCAAAGGCTAACGGAGAGAGTTAGTTCTAATTTCTCCGCAGCATACTTAAGTCGATGGCATATAGGACTTCATTTCGTTGCGTGACATTTCCAACTTTTTATTCAATTATTTTTCTATCAAAAACCTAAAAATTTGTCATATTGTAGCGTTTTTCGTAGCTTCCCTCGATGATTTCCCAAATCTTTCGAGTCCGATTACTGGATTGCTAAATGAATGTCTGAAGTTGTTAAAACACACAGCTCACAGTTAACGCCACTGCGTTTTCTCCTAGTCTCTCTCTGTGATAGCTGCTGCCGCTCTTTTTATAACTGAGGGTGACCCAAACATTCTGTTCATGCGCTCAAGAATAGGCTGATTATTCGTTTGCCTGCGATAGCTGCTGCCTCTCCATTTATACTTAACGATGGTCGAAACATTCCGTTTATGCGCTAACTCGTCTGCCTGTAGTAGCAATTGCCACTCCTTTGGTCTGCCCTTTGTACTGTGAATTTCCATCACACTGCCACTCCCTTGGTCTGTCCTTTGTACTGGGGATTTCAATAACACTATCACTACTATTGTCTGTCTTTTGTACTGGGATTTTCTGTCGCAATATTAATTCTTAATTCTTGAGAACTCGCATTAAAATCGCGCAAAGAGATGACGGATGGCCTTGCGTTGACGGGAGCATTGCGTACGAGGGTAATTTCCTAGAGTTGCATGTATTCTTCTTAGACGTCAAAGTCAATCTGTCACGCAACGTGGCGCCAACGTGCTATCTGCCATCGGCTTATATTATAAGTCGATCTCATTGTTGTTATTGTTATTGTAACTCTGAAAATATTCCCTAAATTGATTTTCAGCCAACTTTTCGGCAATGAAAGTCCTTGTCCGAATAAAAATGCTGTTCGTACCAGTTTATCATATTAAATTATATACGAAATATTGAATTTTAATCGAAAAGGGTTGTAGGTCGTATTTTATACCCGTTCAACCTTAGTAGAAAGCGTGTGCTGTAAGGTTTTAAAGAAGATTTATGGATATACTCCAGCTTGTAGGAGACAGTCGTGACTATGTGGGCTGGGTCGTATCGTCCGGGTGAATGGAAGTACTACAGTTTTAATAGAGATCGATGTTGTACCCGAGTATACATAGGAAGAGTCACATCTCTGATTCTGTATAAAGCTCAAGTGGTTTTAGTTATTATCTCTTTTGAAATTTATTGCAAATTTAATATGCAATATGCAAGACAAATTAAATCGGTCTGTTCTCAAATCATGACTCCACCTGCAAGTTGTGGCCTATTTCATTGGAAAATTTTCACATCTGTCAACAATAATTAATGGGCATCAGCGTCTGTGTCTGACATCCAGATTTTTTTGTTGTCTCTTCGAAAATGCTCGGATTTTTTTTAAGTAAGCAGCATTTGGGCGAAGTTCTGATTTCCTATTTTAATTGGATGAAAAGTACAGCCAAAGCCCATCGAATGCTTATGAAAGTTTATGGTGAATCTGACGCTTTAAGCGATTTTCGACCCAGCTCCTCCTCCAGTTTGTCATTTTGAGTCTTGGTGTAATAACCAACAAATGGAGGAACCTACAGTTTATTCTAAGCCGCCTCCGAATAGCCGATGGATTTTTAGAAGAAGCCTTTTATTTCATGTCAGAAATACACTCGGAGGGCTTGACATTCCCTGCCGAGGGGCTGCCGCAATTAGAAAAATTAATTTTCTATGTTATTGGATGTTGCTCGAACCTGGACTCGAACCCAGGCCATCCGAACTGTAGTACGCAATGCTAACCATTCGGCTATTGCGACCATACAGAGAGTAATATTGACGCTTCAAAGGTGATGATTTTAGCGTCGAGGACAAAGAGCGTTTGGGCCAACCCAAAAAAATTTGAATATGAGGAATTGGAGACTTTACTGGATCAAGATCCATGCCAAATGCAAACTGAACTCTTTATTGACTACAACTAATGCGTTTGAGCTTTGCATTGTGCGAAAAAGGGACCGAAATTCAAGAAAGAGTAGTTTTTGCAACATGACAACGGTCGGCTCCACGTCACTGTAGCGGTCAAAACTAGCGGCAAACACTGAAATGTACTTACCCCAACCGCCGTATTCTCCAAAACTTTGCTTCTTTTCGGCTATTGAATTTTTCGATGAAGGCAAAACGATGTGGGAGGTCATCGGTACGGGTATTTTGTTGAAATCGAAGAATGGCTCAATGATTGGATCGGAGGCTGAGAGAACTTTTTTTTTGTGGATGTTATTCGAAAATGACCAGAGAAATGACAGTCGCTTCCGACGGACAATACTTTGAATGATTTTTTTTAAATTTTTTTCAAGAAAACAAAAATTTTTTGAACACAAAAAAACGGAGCGAATTAATTTGTACACCCAATATATAATTGGTGAATACTGCCCATACACAGAATGTGATCCAAACCTTCCAACATTACAATAAAAATATTAGTTTTTGACCATATTATACTCACTATTGATCTACTGTGCATTGTTGCACTCTCAGGGCAAATGTCAAGTACCCGAAAGGACGTTCAGTAGAGGGTAGCGAAGGATGGTTTGTGGTATGCGGTAGATACACCGAAAGGGTAGCTAAATGTCCTTGTAACAGTTTTTGTCAGTTTTTTTCTCATCAAGTTTATTTTGTCACTGTAAATTTTGTATCATTTCTCACGTTTACGTTCATTGAAGATTTCGTGAAAATAGCAACATGGAGCTGAAGCTGTTCAAGAAAAGAAAAAAGATAAAGAGCAGAAGGACACTTTAATGCCAATCGCTACAAGTAGCAACTACTACTGCCACCTTATGCTGGCATTGTGCTTGTTGTTATTGTGTACACTTTTACGCTTGTATTTATTTTTTTGGACAAACCGAAACCAACATTAAATCCCATTACCCCTGCCATTGAAGGGTTGTAATATTTTTTATTTATTTTTTTTTTTTATTTTTTTTATAAAATTCCTTTTTTTCCCTTTCTTCGTGATAATTTTAGAGTCTGTGAATCGTACTTTACAAGTAGTATCAGCGGCATAATATCTAATTCGAATTGAAGCATTTCTGTAGTGACTCTTCAAAGGCATAAGAAATCAGTTGATGTGCAAGTGCAAAAATATTTCTACGCTCGAATTTTTTTTCTTTTCTTTTTTTATATTTTCTTTGTTATATTGTATATTTTATTATGCTTGTTATCTATTTCGGTGCGATTTTTGAGGCAGCTTTATTGCTTTCTAAGCCTATTAGAAAGACAATGGGCGGTCGCACCCGCATATCGTTGGGTTTGGTTTGCGTGTCGACAGACATTGCGTTGTTGGGTCAACAGCGGCGGTTGCTTGGCGTAAAATACGAAAACAATTGCCTTGGTTGTGGCGTGAAATTGAGAAACAATGCGGAAAAGTAGAAAAAGGCGCGTTCTTAACGACTACCACGACTAACGACACGAATGAGAGAGCAAAGCAAACGCCAAAAAATGGGCAAATTTTCAGTACAAACACTTGTAAGGCTCAAAATGGCAATGATTGTTGTGTTTTTTTTTTTTTTTGTTGGCATTATGTAAGTAAATGTTTAATTTTGTCCTTTCATTTTTCATCTCCTCTAATCCTTAACTAGAAATTTAATTACATCATTTGTTTGTGCGGAAAATTAACGCTTCGAGCAGTGAGCGGACATATTGAAATTTAATTTGGTACTGCGGAAATTTTAATTTAAAGCATAAGATTTTCAATCGTTAGCGCTCTTAGAAATATTTTTCATTAGCTTTTATTGCTTAAGACGATCCTTTGTAATTCCTTTCTCAAGTGAGTCGTGTCAAACTGTCATTTTATTTTTGTTCAATATTTTTAGGCCTTTCATCATCGAAAGACTTATACCTGAACAACGTTTAGATTCAACTTTATTACGAAAATTCACGTTCTGTAAAGAATATGTTTCGCGCACTTCGCTCAACTTATGGCCAACATAATCGGCCTACTGAGCGTACTATTCGCAACACCATCACCCATCTTGAGACCCAGCATTCCTTATTGGATAATATTCCACCGAAAAGACCACGTCCAGCACGCAGTGAAGAAAATAAATATTTATAGCGGCCGTGGCTGAGAGTGTACACGTAGGTCGCGAAGAGTCGATTCGGCGCCGTTTGTAACAACTCGGGCTGACGTATTGAACGACTTGGGGTATTTTACGTCGAGGTCTTAAATATAAAGCGTACAAAATGCAGCTTGTGCAAGAACAGAAGCCGCCCGACCTTCCCAAGCGACATCTTTTCGCTCTATGGGCTCTTGAAAAGTTCCAAGAAGATCCGACGTTTTCGAGGAAAATTTTGTTCAGCTAAGAGACCCATTTCTGGCTCAACGGGTATATATATATATAAACAAGCACAATTGCCGCGTTTAGGACGAAGAGCAACCTGAAGAGACTCAAGAGCTGCCATTTCATCCAAAAAAATAACGGTTTGGTGCGGTTTGTGGGCTGGTGGAATCATGATGATCATGAAATGATGCCGGTGAGAACGTAACCGTCAATTGCGACCGAGCAAAATGGCGCCACTTCCCACACATCGCATCAATCAATGGATTTATTAAGAGAACACTTCAGTGAGCAGATAATTTCACATTTTGGGCCAGTCGATTGGATACCAAGATCGTGTGATATCACACCGTTAGACTTTTTCCTGCGGGGATATGTAAAGTCTAAAGTCTATGCGGACAATCCCGCTTCAGGCCTTGGAGTAAAACATCACGCGTGTCATCACCAGTCAAAATGCTCGAGCGAGTAATCGAAAATTGGACTCAACGCATGGACCATCTGAGACGTAGCCGCGGACAACATTTAAAAGAGATAATCTTCAAAAAATAAAAGCCAAAGAATGTTCTTTCGAATAATAATAAACATTCCCCATTAAATTTGAAATGGATATCACTCCTATCATGCTACATTATATACTTCTACTTCTTAGTTGTTGGCGAGAATACCGTTTTTGCGATCAGAGACAATCTTTCCAACGAAGTGGAGATAATGATCTTCCTCCGCTTCCACCGACAAGATTTGCACAAAAAAGTTTCAAAGCTGTAGTGTTGTCGCCCATGTGGACGACATTATCCAGCCAGGGTAGGCACTGTTGTTGTTGTAACCGCAGAAAAATTCCCCAAATGGAGCTTCGGGGAATATTGCGGTAGTGGCAGTCCTTGGCCGGATAAAAATACGGTTTGATCCGGTATGAAGACCCAGCTCTCGCGGGAACTATTGGATTCTGTTCGCCTCTTACGATTCTAGAACCCCTAACTCTCAGGGGGGAGCGTTCAACTATGTCGGGCGGTTATCATTGCATGCTACCATTAGGATGGCCAGGGTTCAAGTCATGGTTCTGGATATCTAAGATTGTAAAGAAATTTATTTTTCTAATTGCGGTCGCCTCTCAGCAGTGAATATTAAGCCCCCGAGTGTTTTTCTGACATGAAATAAAAGGCTCCTCATAAAAATTTATCTACCATTCGGAGGCGACTTAGAATAAACTGCAGGTTCCTCCATTTTTTCGAAAAGCATAAGGACGCACCCCACAATTGGATAGGTCGGCCGAAAATTGCTTCAGCGGTTACAAAGAGCTAATTATTTGGTATTCGCCGTTGGCAATGCGCAAGGAAACGTAAATCTTCGACATAACCTTTTTCTCGAAAACTCCTATTGCCTATTTATCAAACCTCGTCACCATCCACACTTCTGCCCTATATGCATAGCAGAACGAAAATGGTGAGAGGCTTTTCTTCCTCGAAGGAGGACTTTAGTTTTCAATAGCCTACTGAGTCCAAAGTAGCATCTCTTGATTTGAACTGGATTTCAAAGCTGGCATTGTTGTTGGTGTCAATATTGATTAAAAGGTAGACGAAAATATCTACGGCTTCGAAGTTACGACTGTCGTAACGTGGGAGCCAATAAGGGAGTGTTTGATGACTAAAGATATTTCGTCTTGTCGTCGTTCACTCCCAGATCAATTCGAAATACTTCTTCGTCCAGCCTGGAGGAAGTAAAGAATGAAATTGATGATGTCAATATCACCACCAATCCACCACACCCCAACCTTTGTACTATTCTCTTGTATAAGGTTTTGCTTTCTCTATTCAGTTCTACAGCTGATATTATTTTGTCCATCATTAGGTTAAAAAAGTCAGGCGATAAAGTGTTGCCCTGTCTGAAACCTCGTTCAGCATGGAACGGCTAAGAGAGATCCTCCTCAATTATGACTGCGCTTCTGGTGTTTCACACAGCTTTGTGCGGATACCAAATTCAGACATAGCGGCGTAGAGGCAGCTCTTTTTCTTGTTCTCGTAGGTAGTTTTAAATTCAACAAAGAGATGGTGTGTAGCGATCCTTTTCCCCATGATGATTATCTAGTGAATTATAAATTTGACAAGTCTCAAACCACACTGATAAAGTCCAATCACTTTGTTGACGATGGCCTATAGTCTATCGCACAGTACGCTCAATAGGCCCTTATATGTAATATTGAGGAGGCTTATCCCACGGTAATTGAACAGAGCACACTTAAGTTCCAATCGATGAACATGCCTTCCTACGACCTTTGAATACTTCAGCCAATGAGCTATCAGCTCCCGGCGCTTTGATGTTCCACAGTTGGGTAATTGATATTCGAACTTCATTTTAATCGGGTAATGGAACGTCTGTTCATAGGCATTCTTGTTCGCCATCCCTGTAACTTAATTTTCAATGCCATTCAGCTGGCTAGTATACTAGTTAGATCTCTGCCTCCCAGTATATTAGCTAGATCTCTGAGTCATGCAAGAGAATGCTTCGATCCTGAAACTTGCAGTAGGACACCGCATTTTATTTCATAAAATTTTCAAACATTATCCCTGTCGTAAGAGCCGACTAAAATCCAAAAGTTCCCACAACAGTCGGGTCTTTATACAGGAACGACACGGGTTTTTATCCGGGCAAGGACTGTCACTCCCGCAATATTCCCCGAAAATCAGTTTGGCGAATATTTTAGCCGCCAGTACAACAATAACAACAATACCCTCCAGACGCTCATAAGACTGACCTTTAATCACTTCGTACTTCTCTTTCGTCGGGTCGTGGGAGTAAATAAGCGATTAAAGAACGAATTGAGACTAGACGTTGTTGTTGTTCTTGTTGTAGTGGCTAGCCAACCTCGCCTAGGGTAAGGTAGGTCCAGTCTTAGCTCGATGTCTAACGATGTTTAATTCATCTGACGAGAAGCCTAGGAAACGCGCTGTTTCGACGAGAGAGGGGTGTTAGATGAGTCGGGTTGAGTGGGCATGCAAGGATATGGTAAGTGTCGTGAGGGGATTCGTAGCATGCGGGACATATGTTGGGTATGACAGGGTCGAATTTGGATAGGTAGGAGTTGAACCTGCTACAATATCCAGACCTATTTGTGCAAGGGTTAAGCAAATCTCTCGAAACAGCTCGAGATCTTGTTCTGCGATGGGTGATGATTGGACTCCGAGAACACCATTCACAGGAAGAGAGTAAAGAAAGGTGTTAATGGATTATCAGTGAATAGTGTTTATGGCCTGTCTGTACCCCAGCGGGTCTTGCCTGTATTGCTGTATCTATTCGCGGTTGTCAAGTACTCCCTTCCTGATGTACCTAGGTGGTGGTTCAGCTTCCAATAAGTGTCTGTTGGCATGGCCCCTACGGTAGCAGCAGATAATGCTTACACAGCTAACATTATGCTCCTTAACTGGGATTAAATATTTCACTGTGTAAATGATGCTCCGGCGCCATCAGTAGGATTATCATCACGGTCCGAAGGGCGGTGTTCTGACAAGTTTGTAGCTTCTTCAACTACGTTTTGCGTGTTTCCGGCGATCAAATCGGTGCAGCATAATTTTCTGTGTCTTTTAAGTGCTACCGGCTAGCGATTTGAGGATTTTTTTACGGCTCTGTACTTTAGTGGCAATTGCAGTCGTATGCGGAGTGAAGGAGTGCAGGCTGTCAAATGTAACTCCCAGTAACTTTGGGTCGTTTGTGGACGGAATTTTAACGCCATCGACCTTCACATTGAGTTCTATCCGGTAATCCTTCGATCAGCTGGTGAAAAGAGTGGCAGAGGATTTCGCAGGTTGTAGGTGAAGGTTTCGTGCAGTGAAGAAGTTGGAAAGGTCGGCGAGATAGCAGTTTACTTTTGAACAAAGGGTAGCAATATCCTGGCTAGACGTCAAAATCGAATAGTCATCGGCTTAAGAGATCAAGGAGACGCCCTCTGGTGGTGGAGGTAGTCTCGAAATATAAAAATTAAACAACATCGGGGAGAGGAAGGCTCGACGTTCATCTACCGGGGTGAATGCCAAGTCTCGCGACTGGGCTTCTCCGTTATCAGCTTTATTGTTTATGAGGACATCAGCCAACAGGGCAGCGGCATCTTCTCAATTAAGTGGCAGGACATCCCAGATGTGTAGCGTTGACTTGGGGTACTTTAGACGTTTGCAGTGGTAGCCGTCAAAAATGAGGTCTCACATTCGAGTAATTGTTTTCTTTTTTCTTTTTCTTGGAGCAGATTTTTTATGTGGTGGGTTCCAAGCCCTCCATCGAATACTTTCAAAGCTGAAGAGCTTTCATCCATTCGGACGACATGATCTAGCCACCGTAGCCGCTGTCTCTTGATTCGCTGAACTATGTCAATGTTGTCGTATAGCTCGTACAGCTCATCGTTACATCGTCTGTGGTATTCGCCGTTGCCACGCGCAAAGGACCATAAATCTTCCGCAAAACTTTTCTCTCGAAAACTCCTAAAGCCATATGTCAGGATGGGAATGATGAGCGACTTGTAGAATTTGGTTTTGGTTCGTCGAGAGAGGACTTTACTTTTCAATTGCCTACTCAGTCCAAAGTAGCACCTGTTGGCAAGAGTGATTCTGCGTTGGATTTCAAGGCTGACATTTTTGGTGTTGCTAATGCTGGTTCCTAAATAGACGAAATTATCTACGACTTCGAAGTTGTGATTGTCAACAGTGACGTGGAAACCAAGTCGGGAGTGTGATAACTGTTTATTTGATGACACGAGATATTTCGTCTTGCTCTCGTGCACTACCAGACCCATTCGCTTCGCTTCTTTGTCTAATCTTAAGAACGCAGAACTTACGGTGCGGTTGTTATGACCAATCATATCAATATCATCGGCATACGCCAACAATTGTACATTACATTATAGAGGATTGTACCTGGTCTATTTAGCTCGGCAGCTCGTATTATTTTCTCCAGCATCAAATTGAAGAAATCACACGATAGAGTCTCCTTGTCTGAAACCTCGTTTGGTATCGAACAGCTCGGAGAGGTACTTCCCAATTCTGACTGCGCTTCTGGTATTACCCAGGGTCAGTTTACATAGCCGTATGAGCTTTGTGGGGATATCAAATTCAGACATAGCGGTGCAGAGGCAGTTCCTTATCGTGATGTAGAAGGCAGCTGTAAAATCGATAAAATTTATGGTGTGTTTCGATTCTTTTCTCTCGGGTCTTCTCCAAGATTGGGCGCATGAATCTGATCAATGGTGGATTTGCCAGGTCTACAGCCACACTGACAAGGTCCGATCATTTTATTGACGGTGGGTTTAATCTTTCCCACAATACGCTAGATAGGACCTTATATGCGATATTAAGAAGGCTTAACCCACGATAATTGGAATACCCGCTGGCGGAAGCAGAGGAAAAGGAAGACCTTCACTCCGTTGGAAGCATCAGGTGGAGAGCGACCTGGTATCCCTTGGTATTTCTAACTGGCGCCAAATGCAAAGAGAAGAAACGAGTGGCGCGCTATTGCTGACGCGGCTATAATCGCGTAAGCGGTGCCTACGCCAAAGAAGAAGATGAATAAGAAGTGTTCCAAACCATGCTCTTGATACATAAGCACATACAATACATAAATACGAATTTACTTGTACTGAAGAAAGTTTGTTGATTGTTCGACTTTATTATAATTACTTCATTATACGTAGTTTAAATTACAATAAACTAAAAAATACAAACAAAAATAAGAGTAAAATACATTGTGTTGATAAAAATAGCACAAAATACTTGCAATATAAAATGACAATAATAAACTTTGTCATTGTAGCGTTATTAGCAGCAGCAGCATAGTTCAATGCATTTATTGTTATTGTTATTGTATTGTTGAATGTAACCGCAGTTAAAGTGGACCAGAATTTCTATGCGTAAATATTTATTAATACAAACATAATTAAATAAATGCTAACGTTACAGTTTTCATATTTCTCAAGTAACAATTCGTATAATAGAAGAATTTAGCGAAAATGTTTACACGCAAATATCCAACAATATGTTGACATCATACACATTTATTCATATTATATATATATATATATATTCATTCTGGAACCTACCTGGCAGTGCATACGAACAAAATTCGTTCGTATTTGTGCATACGGTTTTGAAATGTGATCAGTTCCAATTAACTGTAAAACCGTTAACTGTTAAATCGATAAATATTTTGCTATTTAGATTAAAGTAATGCTTCATTTGTTGCATATTGAAAATGTTTAGATAAATATATTATTGGTGCAGATATTCAGCGAGCAAAATGCAGCAAAAGCCACTAAAAAATAACTACATACACACTTTTAGCCTAATTCTCTATTTGGGGAAATCCTGATATACCTGCTGCATTCTTGACACTTATCTAAATTTCGATTGTACATACACACATGCATTTCTCTGCCCTGCAGTTGTTCGTTCACTAAAGCTATTGCTACCAGTATTATATATGCATATCTGCGGTTTGTTTGCGAGTTTCAAATATTTCATATACATACATATATCGACGAAGGTGTAACTTCAATACTCAATTGTGTTAGGTTCACGTGGTTTACGTGAGTATTTTAAGCCTAGTCTATCACTGATCTCGTCAATGACTTTTAGCGCATAATCTAATTGTTCTTTGGTATGTGCTGCCGATAAACAATAACGTATACGCCCTTCCATAATTGGCGTCGCTGGAAAACCAACACCTACAACGGCGATGTGGCGTGTTGTCAACGTACGTACAACAGCGCTGGAATTAATTATAATTATTAAATTACATAGAAATAGGCACTAAGCGAAATGTGTATATGCAAACTTACCCGATTTTCGAAAACAAATACACCAGCATAGGCACTACCGGCGAATCTTCATGCCCGTAGGTGATTACACCCATCTGCGCTAAGCGACGCCGAAAGTAGCGTGTATTACGCGCCAACTGATTGATCTTCTGACGTCCGGTATCGGTACCATCCAAACCCATAATAATACTCATCGACGTGTAAATCTGCTGGGCAATAGGCGGTGACATACTGCTGGCATAGCAATGTGCATGACTGTTTGTGCGCAAAAAGTCAATTAGACGCTAAATGAAAAAAAAGCAGATAGCGCTTATTCAGTAAACACGAAGTAATAAAAATATATAAAATTAATTACCTTCGAACCGGCAATATAACCGCCAGCACTACCGAAACTCTTCGTAAAAGTGCCCATTAATATATCGATATCCTTAGGATCTGCACCGAAGTAGTCCACCACACCACCACCATTCGGACCCATAGCGCCAATACTGTGTGCCTCATCCAAATACAAGTATGCTTTGTATTTCTTCTTCAAAGCAATGATTTCTGGTAAACGCACAATGGAGCCCTCCATACTGAAAACACCTTCTACCAGTATCAACATTTTCTTCCATGGTTTGCCACCATTTTTGGGATTGCCATGGACCACATTGTAACGCAACACACGCTCCAAGTCGCGCATATTATTATGCTTAAATACTTTTGTAGTAGCGCCCGACAACCGTAGACCCAATATAATGGAGGCATGATTCTTTTCATCGCTCAAAACAAGGCAATCAGGAGAAATGAGTGATGGTAAATTGAGTGCGTTAGTGGCAAAACCCATGCCAAATACGATGGCGTCTTCTACACCTAGATAGCGTGCTGTCAAATTTTCCAAATCCAGATGCAGTTGTGTTGTACCCAACTCAACGCGTGATGAAGTCATGGCCAAACCCATTTCACGTGCTCTTTCCTCCGACTGCTCTGCACAGGGACCTTTGGCGTCAGCGAAACCCAAATAATTGTATGAACCTAAATTCAAACAACGCGTCTCAGTGCCAGTGAACTGAAAACTCCAACCATAATCATTCGTAACGCGATCCTTGAGTGTAACTTCATCACCAGGCACACTGCAAATAGGACGATTCCAGCAATCACGCACACGTCTATAAACGTAGCGCGAATAAAAACTCTCAAAGGCATCATAGAGTGTTACATAGCCTTCACGATTCTCCTCCTTGGCGACCTTCGGTACGAAAAGCAATTGATTTATATAGCCAAGTATCATAAGCAAATAGAAGCCGAGATATGTGAGACAGGCAGTATGGAGCGGTACCTCCTCGAATGATGTCTTACGCATATGCTCCGTAACCCATTCGGAAAGTTTTTTTGCCGGTGTGTACAATGCCTGTTTGCTGTTGCTGCAAGCTTGCCCATTTGATGTAGCACAATATGCGGAATTTTTGGCGCAATTCTGTAAACAAAAAATGGAAATTGTAAGGTTATAAGAACCAAAAGTATTATGAAGTAAAGAAAATGCTGTATATAGTTTATAAATAAAAGTTTTCTGACCGTTTGCTGTACAAGTGCGTATGTAGCTGTATAACCTGCAAATATAAGTATGATATTTGGGTATGTCGTTGATGTTGCTGTTGTTGTAACCGCAGAAAATTCCCCAAATTAGGCTTCAGGGAATATTGCGGGAGTGACAGTTCATGGCTAGATAAAAATCCGGGTCGTTCCGTTATAAAAACCCCAATGTCACGAGAACTATTGGATTTTAGTCGCCTCCTACGACATGCATGCCTTACCGCGGGTCAATTGTTAAACCCCGCGTGGTATGTCGTTGATAATACAGCGTCACTTGTTTTGTTGATAATTTGTCTTCCTCAAATATAAATGACGATTCATTGTTTTTTTTTTTTTTTTTTTTTGTTCGAAGAAATCACTGCGAAATATTAACAGAACCCACAATATATTTTATAGTATTTGCATATGTTGCTACGATATAATTGAGTAAATTAATGGGTCCACGAGAGGTCGCAATGCAGTTCAAATTTTGCGCGCAAAAGGTGATATTAAACAAAATACTTTAACAAATTATATGTTGTAAAAATTTTTGCACTTTTTTCTCGATCAAAAATTTACACAAAGAAAAAATGCAACAAAAAAAATTGGGTCATACAGAGCACTTGCACGTAAGTGCATATAATGTGCAGAATAAGAAAGTATCTGATGATTCATATCAATAATTATTACATATGTATTGCAGCGATTAGATATAGTTCAAATAGAAATCAAACATATTCATGTCCATTCACTGACATTCACATTTTTCTGCAAAAATATCCACATATGTGGATATCAGAATATTTTATGGCGTCTATATATTATATTTATAATTTGCGTTTTGTACCCGCTGAAACGATTTTCGGCCGAGCTCATCCTCCAATGTATGTGTCTTGGTGTTTTTCCAACCCATGCCTACGAACGGGAGATGTGTTTTTATGAGGAACTTTTATTTCATGCTAGAAACATACTCTGAGGGCTTGGCCGTAATTAAAAAAAATTCTTCATTTTTTACGTAAATCAGTTTTCTATAATTTTGTAAGTTGATCGGACCAGAACTCGAACAAGTGGCCTTCCGAATGGTAGTTCACACTTCTAACCCTAACCACTTGGCTATTGCGACCCTCATCGTTATATTTATAATACAATAAAAATGATAATAAATGAAGATAATTGTGTGACATCACACTTAACATGGCGCACTTATAAAGTCATACGATGTGAACTTATCTATGTACATACAAAAATACATAACGAAGTTCGCAGCCATAGCTGGCTATATGAATTTGGCGATATCGCCGCACTTGCTTTGAAGCATTAAGGGCACATATGTAGCTGACAACTATGTGGGTGACAATATTATACAAGCGTATATACGTCTTCTAGCAAAAACTTAAAATCAATGCATCGCAAGGTCAGCTATAAAAGTTAGTCGTCACTTAAATGCCATAAATCGTTGCATCATTATCTATCATCTCTGTAGAAATGAGGCATTGGCTGTCACTTAAACAAATTCCAGCGTAATTTATTACTTTACTCCCTCAACAAGTAAACTTTGGAATGGAATGAAATTATAGCTTGCTTGAAGATCAACTATCAGCATTTCCTGCAACCAAAGTAAAAAGTTTTAAATAATACATTTTTAGTGACATATAAAATTAAAACGCCGGTACGTATGAGTCATTATAGTAAAATCCCAGAACGAAGCCGCCGATAACAGCTCACAAGCTTACTTATCGCAAAAAAACAATCTACTGATAAGAATTCCATAGATCAATAATTCATAAAAACATAATGTAATAAAATTTCTTATCTCGAAATAACATGTTGGAAAAAGTTTAGACAAAAACGTGTGATTTTAATTTAATTTAACGGTTTCAGAACATCAAGCAATTTTTCAAATATCTTGCATGAATTTCCTCTCCCAGGAACAGGCACAAGCAAATTTCCGAGTAGATTTTTGTTTGTACTTCCAATGGGTCGGGCTGGAAAGCGGCAAACACAAACAGCAGTCATGCAGTGTAGAAAGGCTATGAAAAAAAAATCATTGCACCTATCTACATACATATATGATTTTGACACACAAAAATAGGCAATTAACACTCTTATGAGCGAATCAAATCTTAATGTAAGTAATCTCGTTTGCCCTTCTACCTGTTGTTTGACCACATCACATACTTTTAAATATGAAGGGTGTGACATAAACATGCATACATATATACGTATGACCATACATACATACACACATATATATAAATATATATATATATATAAGCAATTTTCAAGTCATTATTATTCCAGCACATGTAGGATCACACATATTCATACGAAGTTTTAGCCCACAAAATATTCCAGCCTTGTCCATTTTGACCAG
The DNA here is from genome assembly GCA_030068015.2 of Neoceratitis asiatica. NCBI lineage: Eukaryota > Metazoa > Arthropoda > Insecta > Diptera > Tephritidae > Neoceratitis > Neoceratitis asiatica. Next base: position 44,325,547 of record CM061524.1, on the reverse strand, counting down.
TATTAATATATCACAATGCCGAATATATGGACTCATTGCACAAACACTTCAGGTATGCACATATGTGCACATATTTAAATTTCTACACAAACACAAATAAACAAATTCGACAAATCTTGGTTTAATTACTTTCTATAAAGATAAAACCACAGTCAACTTTAAACAGTTTCAAAATTATTGGATAAAATGCCGTTCGCATTCATGCCCTACCTTAAGGTAACCATTAGCTTGTGCGGCTTCTGGCAAATTAGCCTTGAATCCATTTTTACGTGCACGAAGCTCTACGCTTGAAGTTTCACATTTCTTGGTCATATCCTCCTCTGAAATTCCTTGTATTTTATTCCAAGAATTAGAAATATCACAATTTCGTTGTGGTTCTTGTTGAACTTCACCGCTGTCACCATTTGAGTTGCCCATTCTGCTTGTTTCCTAACACTAATTTAAATTTATTCCACATTTTATTTGCTATTTTCCATTATTTGATGTTTTCATTTAGGCTTGCGAATAAGAATGAGTGTGAGCGTGAGAACTATATAGAGCAATTATTCTTGGTGCTACCAGATTTAACAATATTGGCATAGTCTTTACAACTAGTATTAAAGAGTACCTAAACGCCTATTTTAGAAATTTTTCAGATTAAGGGCTTTCCATAAACCACCAAAATTTAGGCTTTCCGAGAACCCTTCTTAATATAGTCCAATGTGTCTGTGTGCACAAATGAAAAATCTATAATAATCTAATTGTGAAATAAGTAATTGTCTTTTACACAATTCAACTTAATAAATATTCTATTAAGTGTTAGCGAGGAATTTATTAGATACAAACTATTGACTTATAATACTTATAATACAGTTTTGCTTCCACCTCCTCCCCCTGTTACCTGGTTATAGCGTAGCATATAAACCAACCGCCACCCCCTGGCTGAATTATGTGGTTTATGGAAAATCCCTTAGAATGCATCCATAAACCACGTAACTCGTGGAGAGGATAAGTGTCAATTTACTAAGCTAATAACTCAAGAACGCCTGTACCGATTTCGATGATGAAGGGAATGAAAAATAAAATCTATATTTGGTTCGAATTTCTTGCAATTTGATACATAGGAAGCTTAACATTAAGAGGAACACTGGGACTTATCTGTTCTGAAAATTTTTATTTATTGTTTGACTTCCTAGAAATTTTGGTAGTCGAATAGCTCTTTGCCTGAATTAAGGAAAGGATCATTTTTTTCGGGAAATGAACACTGCACCCGGAAGTGAACATGGGGCCGATTTATTCTACAATATCTTATTTATGGTTGGATTTACTTGAAATTTGATACATTGGTAGCTTCTTGCCTGAATTAAGCTAAATATCATTTCTCTTCCGAGAAATGGTTTGATTTACTTAAGATTAATATTTTTCCGGGATTATTTTTCTCAGAGATATAAATCGCTCTCTACGACTACAAAAATCTTAGCATTTATTAAACTAGAATTATAAGGATTGTTGGCACGTGCTCTTGGAGGGCAAGTCGATAGGAAAGGTTCTCAACTATTTGTCACCATTGTATTCGATAAATTTTTTATGAGAAAAGAACAAACTTGTCGGCTTTTATGTCGAAAATTTCTTCCTTTCTTTGACAAACGAGGAAATTTCAAAAATCTGAATTGACAAAACCTTGAAAAATAGATAATAATTGCTATCCTGGTTCTTTCCTCTGCGGAAGCAAAGATAGTTATTTGATCATAAAGAAGAAATGGATTTTGCACGTTTTTGCAGAAACTGCTCTGATAGCTGTCAGTTAATGCTACTCGGTTTCTTAGGTTCGTGCATTCATCGAACAGACTTTTTTAAGTTTTGGAAGTCATCTGTTTTCACAAGTAAATCCGCTTTACAACACTAGCTTTCCAAGCAGCTGACAATCGGTTTTCCACGAATCTCTCAAACAAAAATCAAGCACACAAATAAGCTTTCAGCTGATAAAAAAAGTTTTGGAAAAGTTTGAAATTGTAAAGAACAGAGATTTTAGTTTTGTTTAAATAAATAAATGTCTTCAATCGCAAATCAAATTGTCTATCCATTGAATGTGATATTTTACGCCGGCAGGTAAGCAAGGTGAGAGAATTGTTTATTTATTACAATATATTCATTATATTTTTACAATTACGCTATTGCCACTGGAGAGAAAGACTAAGTTATTGAGCCATCATTCGTTAAAGCGAGAAAACGATAGTTAGTTTCATCGCCAGTGGGCAGCAAAGAGAACCCCCAGTTGCAAGAAATCTTGTGTATTTCGTCTACATTTGTTTCATTTGCAGTTTGTTCTTGATATTGCAACAACGTTGGGGCGAGTTAGCTGGACAAAAATTTTACACCGTGAGTTGAAGAAAAATATTAAAATTGATTTGCAATAAAAATATATGAAACTGATTGATGTGGCACGTATAGAATTGTCCAAGTGCGTCAAAGAAAAAATAAAAATATATTTAGAGTAATTTGTGATAAAATCGAACAATTCTGGAACGTAAAAGTCTGACTAATACGAAAGAAGAAAATTTTCATACAGGAGACAACAAATAGCTACAGTGCTGCAATACAGAAAAGAGATTTGAGATTAATAAACGTATTTGAAATTGAATATTTTTAAAATAAATTAATTAACGGCTGGTTTTTTGAAATTGTAATTGAGCGTAGTGCGGATCGTACAGAAAAAATGGATTTTAATTTCGCTGACTTAAAGAAGGAGGCAGCTGCCACCGCTGAGGACATGTTTTCTCATACCGCAGATGAAGCGAAAAAAGCAACAAATGCTACGTATGACTTATTAAGCGGAGGTGGTGGTGGACGTGGTTCAACCGGTGCGCAAGATGATAACTCACACACAGAACATTACTTCGCTAATGAACAGAAGGACATCGATTTTGAACATGTTGATCCCCAAGCATTCGTGCAGCGTATGTCGGCTGGTGCAAGAGAGGCGCAAGAGGAGTTAGATGCCAAGTTTACACACCAGTCGGACATTAGAGATTTTGTGAACAATGCTACCGACCACTTGGGTAAATATGGTGAACATAAACAAGCTGCTCATGACTTCTTGAGCGCTGAGCGCGGCTTATTTGGTGGATCTGGTGAACCAACTAAACCAGCTGCCGCTGTATCGGCACCTGCAGCAGCACCCATTGCAACCAACAAACAAGCTGAGAGCGCTGCTATCACTGAAGCTGATTTATTAAATTTCAGTGTCGGTGATGTTGTCGAACAACACGCACCACTTCAACCGTTTGATGATGGTTTTGGTAAACATTCGGAACCAATTGCACCTGCAGCTCCTGCTGCAACAACAAATACATTCTATGATGATGACCTTTTAATTGGTAAATCATCGCATTCTGCTTCGGCTTCCATCAAAGATTCGGATACTGACTCACCATCCTTATCTTGTAATCCATCACCGGCTAAAAAGAATCCAGTAACCGCTGCGCTCAAAGAACAGGACAATGACAAATTTATTTCTTCCGAAGATCTACTTGGTGATTTTAAGGAAGAACGCAACGCAACACCTGACTTCCAGACATCTACCACAACAGTCAAATCTGCAACTACTATACCGGCGGCTGGCACAAAACCAACTTCTGTACCTGTTACAGATTTAGATGCTGAAGATGAAACCTTAGCAGTATTCTCACAAGCAAAACATTCACAATTTGAAGATGTTAAAGACGATGAAATCGTTAAGAAAGCTCCGGCATCAGTACCGACACCGGTACCTAGTGCTCCAACTGCAGCTGCGTACAAGCCAGTCGCAGTTAGTGAGGCACCTGCTACTAAGCCGCTCGCTCCTAAAACAACAAACAACTTTTCGACAGCTGACGTGATCAAACCTAAAACAGCGCCACCAGTCCCTCCAAAGGAACATAAACCAGCTCAACAACAGTTGGATCAACCTAAAATTGTGTCGGTTGAAGAAATTTTCTACAAATATGGTTTGGGTAAGTGATAGACTTTTAACGTATACTATAGAAGTAGTGAAATCCTATGAAGCAAATTACTAAGTGTTATAAAAGTTTAATATATATATATATGTGACGCACAATGTGTGTCGTTAAAAATATTAATTACGTTCAATGTTTTGAATTTTATAATACGTATTACATACGTCTATGAAATTACATAGTAGATTTATGAGAATTTCCTGATTTGATAGCTTTGTTAAGCGCACACTTGTGAGTCACTAATATATCGATATGAAATCACCGATGCTCTCAAAATTTTTATCACATTTAAATTATTAATTTCATTTCATTTTTGTTTTATTTTAAAAGCATTTTATATTAAAAGTATTTTATATCAATTTTTTTTTCATTAGTAGTTTTTATGTTGATTTTCTCAGTGTGCCTTTCTGCAAGATATTCAATTAGTACCTGAACACATTCAATTCATATAATGTCAACGCTAACTCATTAGCACAAAATGATGTCATATGCTTCTAACAAACTAGTTGTATGCGTATTTATACCCCTGGGTTTTGACAACGGCATAAAGCCAGAATAAGATAACTAAGGAAATAATCGCAAATACTTTTACCAGCACTTTTCTTGCATTGACATACTTATTCCTCCCATACATGCATATGTACACATTTATTGCATCAAGGTTAAAGTCATGTGCCCACAGCAATATGCCAGCGTTTATCGGCGAAATTTTTCGATTAATAATACTTTACACATTTCTTCATTTATTTCTATTTATGTATTTACTTCATAGTTATCACCACCGCCTGAACGCTGCTGCCGCATTAGAGTCCATTATACGAACTTTTTTTTTTTTGCTTTCATTTGCATACATACATATGTAGCTGCCAATTCGCCCAAACCCTGTAGCCGGTATATGAGTCACACTTGTTTTTTTTATTCGTTGCTTACTGCAATTTTTTCATCAGCCACTTGGCAGTACCTTTCACAGCAGTTTTCAGTATGATTTTTTTTAGTAAGCCGTTTGAATATAGGCCGTCTACACGGCATAGTAAATCGCACAAACGTGCCATCTATACTCGGTCCAGTGGCTCAGCTTTGTGAATTTCATATGCTATTATTTATGATTTACATATGTGTGTGTATGTATTTATCTATGTTTGAGTAGCAACTAATAAGTGCACATTCATTGATTTCAACATGCTATTTAATTTCAGACGTGTATAATATTTTCATTATGGTTTGAAATACAAAACACGCACAAGCGTCAGACAAACTCATCTATTCATTATTAACCATAACTTTGGCGAGTAAAATCTGTGTATCCATCTATGTATGTACATAGCTACATATATAAGCCGTAGATGATTCAGTACACACTTTGTGGTTACGATAGTATTTTCAAAAGTTTAGATACACTAGTAAATATGCTCATATATTGCAGTACATATGTATATAATAGAAATATGTACGTACAGTGGCGAACAAAAGTCTACATGCAGCGCCTATTTTCGTTGCATTGAAAGTCCATAAAGTATATTGGAAAATTCAACGATATGTTAGCGTAAAATTTTGGTTAATATCAGGTAACATGATCTTTTTTAGTATTTATGTGGTCCACTGTTCGCATCAATAACAGCTTGAAACCGTCGTGGCATCGAAGCTACTAAACTTGTCAATTCTGAGGGAGAGTAATACTGTCCCGAGCTTCAATAAGACGTTCTTTGAGTAATGCTGAGCTGAAAATTTGATTTTTGATAAAATCTCCCAGACATGTTCAACATTCAAATCTGGGCTTTGAAGTGATGTGTGTAGTTGCCTTGGAGCATGATAAAGCAACCAAGACTTTTCAATATGTGCCGTGTGCTTTGGATCCTGTTATTATTCCATTGAAAGATTCAGCCTGCGCCAAGCTCCAAACTGTCCACTGAAGGCTTCAGGTTAGCTTCCAACAATGACTTATATTTCAACCGATCCATATTATATATATATATATATATATTTGGCGCTTTGTTACCGCTGAAGCGATTTTCGGTAGAGCTCCTCCTCCAATTTGTGGTTTTGCGTCTTGATGTTTTTTTACCAACAAGTGGGGGGACCTACAGCTTATTCTAAGCCGCCTCCGAACGGCCGATGGATTTTTATGAGGAGCGGTTTTACATGTCAGAAATACACTCGGAGGGCTTGACATTCCCTGCCGATAGGCGAAAGCAATTAGAAAAATTATTTTTCTATTATTTTGGATGTTGCACGAACCTGGGCTGAAACCCAGGCCTTCCGAATATCAGTACGCAATGCTAACCACTCGGCTATCGCGGCCGATCCATATTAACCTCAATAAAAACAAGCTTTCCAACTCTTGATGTCGCAACCGCTCCCCAAACCATTACGTTGCCGCCACCATGCTTCACTGTTGGTACTAAATTTTTGGCGTTAAGTGCAGTATTTTCTTTTCTCCAAACTTTTACTCTTCCATCGCCGTCAAATATATTGAACTTCGGTTCGTCTGTAAACAAGACTTTTTGCCAAAAATCCATTCCCTTGTCTAAATGTGCTTTAGCGAGCTCCAAGCGATGTTTACAATTATTTTTCAGAAATAAGAGGCTCTTTAAGTGGCGTTATACTGTGGAAGCCGTTATCGTTCAGACCTCTTCGAATTGTTCTTGGATGGATGCACTTTCTTGATGAGCTTGCGATATTTTTAGCTAATTTTGGATTCAGTATTCAGAATATAGCTGATGTCTCGTCGAGTTAGTTTCTTCGGGCAGCCAACACGCGGCTTTTTTTCGGTGGATCCATTTTTTCAAAGTTTTTTACAATGGTGGACTTAAGATTAAAGTTTTTGCAATTTCACGCTACGATTTTTTCCCCTTTCAGTGCTAAATAACCAAATTTCTTACGTCAATGTATGGAATGGATTTGCTTTAATACATGTAATTAGTAAAGGATTTGAAATAAAACTGTATACCTACAATTTTCAGCAAAGTTATGGTACTTTCCGCCACTGTAATAGAAATATATACATATATACATTTGTTTCTTCGTTTGTATGTATGTACGTAAAATAAAATGACTAATGATAAAGCCTCGCGCAGCTTTATATAAACACACAAGCCTCATTTTGACGAATTTATTACAAATTTCAAAAATATTTATTGACTTTAGAACGTCATAAGTCTCCACTTATTGTATAACCTTAAGGTTTATAGCAAACAAAGAACGCCAAGCCTGGCCTAGAGCATTTAGTGAGAATTTGATATGTACTTACAAGCATCTATATCATCAGTCTCACTAAAAAATATTTTATAAATAGATATATGCATACATACATACATATATAATCGCATTTTTATTATGGTCGACATTACAATATAATAATTTCTTTTGTTCTAGTTACGCTTACTGTCCATTTTATTTATGGTCTATGATGATATATATATGTATGTTTAAGTTTACATATAGAGAGGTTTTATAGAATTGTAAATGCTTCCGATTTACGTAAATACGTACCTATAGGGGAATGTATGTATGCAGTAGTTACATATGGACTTCAACGCTTTTGCACAAACATGCCTACATACATACATATGTATGTACATATAGAACTAAGTATTTCGCAAATTAGTTAGTTAAAATGTGTTATATACATACATACATATGTACATGGGTAACTATATTATTTACTGAAGAGCATTCGCGCTTTCCACAGTCTCTGCGCTCCATTCCATTTATCTGACTAATAGCTAGATTTTTGTTTTGTATTTATGAGCGCGCGTTGAGGAAAGCAACAATAAACTATTCAAATTGCAAACTTTTTAATGGCCCCCAAAATGTGCGAAAGGTAGAAGGAAGCTTCGCAAAATTGTTTGCTATTTCTTTTTTGTCTTTCCTCGTCAAAAAGTTTATTGGACTCTTCTAGTTGGATATACAGGGTACAATGTTTTGGAGACGCTTTATATTTGTTAAAATCTATTAATTTGTACAATACATTTGTTAAAAACAACAGCTAATTGCTTAAATTTTCTATTTCAATGCAAAATGTAATTGACTACATATATATGTACATACATTTGTATACGAGTATGTAAAAATTTATCGACAATCCAGCATTTATCTTGCTGTTGTCTATTACACATGGCAATCGCTGCATTGTTAACCTTCACTTGAGTTCTTAAAATAAAATTAAACATCAGTCTGATCGTAATGAAATTCCAAGAATTTGGCTTAACTCACTTTTTATTTGTATAAGGTTTTATTTTTAAAGAAAGAAAATGTTCTTTCTTCGTCAGAAAGTGCATTTAATTCGCAACAATTTGATGCATACATACAATACGCAAATGGATTTTCATGTAAACGATAACGTTGGGCTGGTAATCGATTGATTGATTACTGCATTTAATTAGCTCTGCTTTGGTCCATACTCTTAGGTAGCGGAACTATAAATGTACATATTACATATAGTATGAAAAATAATGAAAAAATGAAATAAAATAAAAATTATGTATATAAAATAAAACTAAATAAAAAAAATCATAAAAATTAGGATAAAAGAAAATTTAATAAAAAATAAATAAAATACTGAATAAAAAATAAAAATAAAAAAATTAAAGAACAAAAAATATATATAAAAACATAAAAAATAAAAAAAAATTAAAAAAAAAAACAAACAAAAAATTAAAATATATGTATAAAAAAATACATATACATTAAAAAGATGTTAAAAAACTAATAAAATAAAAAAATAAAAAATTAAAAAAAGTTAATCAAATTAAAATAAATTATTTTAAAATAAAAAATAATAACAAAAAAAAAATAAATATCAATTTAAAAACTTAAAAGTTTAAATATAAAAATTTAAAAACTTAAAAATTTAAAAATTTAAAAAAATTAGAAAATTTAAAAAAAAATTTTAAATAAAAATAAAAAGGAAATTAAAATAATTAAAGATTTAAATAATTAAAAATATATAAAAAATTATAAATTAAAAAGAAAAACTAAACAAATAAAAGAAACAAATAATTACTAAAATTCTAAAAAAAAGAAAAAAAATTAAAAGAGGAAAATAATTATTAATAAAATTAAAAAAATATGATGTACAAAAAATATAAGCAAATAAAAAACATAAAAAATATATGTGAAAATAAAAAATTTAAAACAAAAACTAAATTATAAAACAATAAAAATTTATTAAAAAAATAAAAAAATACAAAAAATAAATTATAAAAAATAAACTATGAAAATTATACAAAAAGAATTTTCAAAAAAAAATTAAATTTTATTTATAGAAGTATATAAACAAATATAAACATAAAAATAAATATATAAAAAAGGAAATATATAAAAATTACATTTCCAAAAAAATATATATATAAAATATAAAAATATATAAAAAATATATAAAAATATTAAAATAATAATAATAGTATAAAAAAAAATAAAAAATGCTTAAAAATGTATAATTTTTTTTTAAAACATTAAAAAAAAAGTAAAAGATAAAAATGAAAATAAAAAAATTAAAAAAAAAATAATTTTTTTTTAAATTATATATATTTATAAAATATTAGTAAAAAAAAATTTTAAATAAATAATAAAAAATAAACAGGAATTATTAAAAAATAACTTAATAAAATAAATGTACATATATATTAAGTAATAAATAATAAAATGGTGTTTTTTGACCGCCGAATCGACTTTCGGCGAATTAAATTACGGAAAATAAAATAAAAACTCAAAAATATAAAATAAATTAAAATATAAAAAATATATAAAACAAAATAATAAATAAAGTAAAATAAAAAATTAAATTAAAAGAAATAAAAAATAAAATAATATAAAAAATTAAAGAAAGAATACTATAAAATAAACATTAAAATAAAATTAAAATAATATAAAAAAATTTAAATAATGTAAAAAAAATTAAATTATATAAAAATAGAACAGTTTTAAAAGAAGAAAACAATAAAACATCAAGATAAAATAAATAAATAATATTTTATAAAAAAATGAAATAAAAAAAAATAAAAGAAAAAGAAAAAAAAAAAAAGAAAAAAAAAAAAGAAAAAAAGAAAAAAAAAGAAAAAAAAAGAAAAGAAAAGAAAAAAAGAAAAGAAAAAAATAGAAGAAAAAAAAAACGAAGAAAAAATAAAAGAAAAAAAAGAAGAAAAAATAAAAGAAAAAAAAGAAAAAAAAAATAAAAGAAAAAAAAAGAAAAAAAGAAAAATAAAAGAAAAAATAAATAAAAGAAAAAATAAATAAAAAATTATCAAAAAAAAAAAATAAAAAAAAAAAAAAAATTAAATAAAAAGAAAATTAAAATAAAGACAAAACAAAAATAAAAATAAAAATACAAGTAAAACTAAAACAAAATAATAAATAAAGTAAAATATAAAAAAATAAATAAATTTAAATAATGTAAAAAAATAAAATTGTATAAAATATGATAATTTTAAAAGAATAAAACTATATAAAAATTAAGATAAAACAAATAAATAAAAAAATAAAAAAATAAAAAAATATATAACGTATAAACAATAAAAGAAAAAAGAAATAACAAATAAAAACAAAAAAAGAAAAAAGATAGACAGAAAAAAAATTATAAAAAAAATATATAAAAAATTAAATATAATAAAAAAAATAAAATAGAAAAAAAATAAAAAATAAAAATTAAATTATAAAAAAAAATAAAAATATATAAATAATATAAAAAAATTTAAATGAAAAATAAAAAAAAGAAATAAAATAGAAAAAATAATAATAATAAATAAAAAAAATAAAGATAAATAAATAAATTAATTAATTAAAATAAAAAAATAAAAACAAAAAATTAAAAAAAAAAGAAATAAAAAAAATAAAATATATATAAAAAATAAAAAATAATAATAAAATAAAGAAAATTAAAAAAAAAATTAAATAAAGAATAAATAAATAAAAAATAAAAGAGAAAAAAATAAAAAAGAAAAAGAAAAAATAAGTATTAAATGAAATAAAAATATAAAGAAAAACATAAGAAATAATAAAAAAATTAAAAATTCATAAAATGAAATTAAATTAAAATAAAATGAAAAAAATATATAAAAGAAAAATAATATTTAAAAATAAAATGAAATGAAATAGCATTTAAAAAATAAAACAAAAATTATAAAAAAAATTCAAAAAATTAATTAAAGAATTGAATAAAATCAACTAATTAAAAACATATGGAAAAATATTAAAATAAAGCTGAAATATAAAAAATGGAAATAGATACATACAATAAAAAATTTTCCATAAATTTTATTTGCTCTCCAATATTAAATTACTTGTCCTTCTTTAAGGAGAGGGTGTGACGCCAGCTTGTGTTAATAAAAAAATACTGACCGTGTCCTCACTCGCACACCCCTAACCAATATAACCACACTTTCTAAAAGAGGAAATGCGTTGTTTTGGCTCAATTAATGAATAACAAATAATTTCCATTAAAGTCAGATACATATCTACAGTGCTACAATTTCTAACCGTGTTACAATTTCGCTATATAGAGAGCATGTGCAAAAAATCGTTTACAATGCGCATATTCCAACTAAATAGCATAATTTTTAAATACGTAGCTAGCAATTTAGTTATTCACCACACTGCTGCAACACAGAACAGAAATGCACACCGCGCAACAGTGAAAATACGTAGTAATCAAAGAATGAAAACTCTACATGCCCTCGACAAAAATCGATAATGTAGAAATTCTTCCTGTCACAAATTGGACACGACGAATGCCCAATCAACCGAGCCTAAATTGCAAGCAAATGCTAAGTCCGAATTCCGGAACGCTCTCTCACAGCCCTGCAAACTGATTGCTTTTTATAAGTTTAACTGTTGTATTTACGAAAGGTGCCAGCGAGTCTTGAATTATAATATAATGAATATGTAGAATTTTAGGTAAACAAATTTAAGAAGAATTCGACGTATCATCGAAGTCTCCAAAACTACGATTGACATTTATTATTATTGACGTTAATGCAATGCGCAGGCTTTTCCTGGGCGCCCATTTTTTTCTTCTTTTTGGTGGTTACTGTTGGCAGGACAAAGGCAAAGAATACTCAGTTACTTGTATGTTGGCAGCTTAGCTCAGAGTGAGACAGTTTGTAATAAGAATTGGTGCAGCGAAAACTTATTGCGGATATTTACATAGCTCTGCTTTGGCATATATAACCAATAAATAACCAATAAATGGTGATATTCGACAATTTCAATTGTAATAAAATTTTATAAAAAAGTAAAAAAAATACATAAACACATACATACATATATACACGAAAATTGAGTGCGGAGATTTTTATTGATAACTCAAAATTGAACAAAGAAGAAAATTGAAGTGAAACAAAAATCATAAAACAAAGAAAAAATAATAATAATTTGTAAGCGCAGACGTAATAAAATTTTGTTTTGGTATCATTGACAGCGAAAGAAGAAAAGAAGAATTTTCTTTTCCCCGTCTGTGCAAATGCATTTTTGTACATACTTTGAATAACGTGTTCATGTCCTTTTTATAATTGTGCTATAAAATCAGTTTTTTTTAACGTGTAAATCGTTAGGAGCTAAAATATAGTAGCAAAAGAGTATTAATAAATTCGTTAACAAAAAAAAAAAAAAAAAAAAATTTAAATTAAAAATGGAATCGAATGGAGAAATCGCACAGAACGGCGTTTACAAGCAGCGTCCACTGATTTGTTCGCTTTTAGATCCCAGTAAGTGAATATACGCATTCTTATATCCAACTTACAAATATATATATATATATGTACATACGTACATATATATATCATTAATTACATAGCGCATACCTGTACCATAAGCTTGCGGTAGGGCTCGTCTCTCCTTCAATTAACACTCAGACATACATATATAACTTTACTTCCCATTTATACCTACATATATGTATGTATGTATATAGTTATGTACCTGTACTAACCTAAGTTAAGTGGTATGGTGTTTGGCGTAACTACTACAATTAGTACATACATATTCTGCTATATGTTATATATATATGTATGTATTTTATATACCAGAAGTAGTGTATATACATGTACATATGTATTTCGTACATGCAATTATAGACTGCTGACTAATGATTGATTTAGTTTAATAAAAGTCGAGGAACTTTCTTCTTCTTCATCTCTTTTTCTGGTGCTCCATGTGTGGCGCTGCTCTCTAGCGTGTTTATTACTCACTAATTTCCTCTTTTGGCTTCTTCTAATACTTCCTCTAGTTACGGTATTGCTCAAGAAAACTTTTTAATTTTATTTTATATTTAATGTTTAACTTCAAGCAGTCAGCTAAGTAGTTTATAACTATAAAAAGTAAAGTAAATTAAGCTGAGAAAGGTGGAAAATCTAAAAGTCTGTTCGCCCGGCTGTATATATGTACATATGTTATGTAGTAATAATCACTTTATTTCATTTCATTTTCCTTCACACATTTTGTTGTTTTCTTATGCTTTTGTATAATTCTTTTACTGTTCATTTTTCCTTGCTTTCATCATTTTAGACTAATTCTTTCTGCTTATATACGTATTTTTATGCACATCTATCTATCTACTACCTATAGTGAGTTTATGTATAAAATCAATATATATGTATATATATATATGTATATGTATATTTCAGATGCCTGGTTCAAGCCGGAGCGTTTACATCCACGTGGTAAGTATTTTTTTGTCGATACACTCATAGTAATAAAATAAATTCGGATGACTAAGTAATCAAAGATCATGAATTGAGGACAATTTGTAAGTTTGCTGTGCATATGTTTACTTATAATATATACTCGTACATACATTTGTAAGAGACAAGGTTGTTCCATTTTACTTGGTTATAACCGGCATTCGAGTGCTAGTGATATGTCGTGGGTGTTCGAAGAAAAAAGAACTGTTTCGAGGTTTCTATTTATTTCATGTTTTTTGCAAAATATTTATAATGACAAGACGAATTTATTGTGCCCAGTTTGTTATATTGAAATAACTGTTTTATGTCAGTGAAGTGTACTATAAAAATCTTCAACGTCATAAGGGTATTGTAAATGCATTTATTCATTCAAAAATAAATTAGAAGCTCAGATCGACTTTAGAAAAAGTTTCTATATCCTCTGGTAACTAGTTGCTAGTACGATCGTGGCCTAAAAGTTTCTAACCTAAGAAAAAACCAAGAAATTAAAATTTTTTCTTTAACACAGTCGTAGTCTACATACTTCTCCTAGCGATGCTCCCATATTTTACCGGCTAATTATGAAACACTCTGGCTGTAAGCAGAGCTAAAAAAAATCCTGTGTAAAAATAGCTTATAAAGAAGCTTATTTCCATGACTCGCTTTTAGATAACCTCAACGAATTTGAACAATTTCAACAATGGTTTTAAATATATTTCCCATTTATTCGAAATATGAATTCCCCTATATATATCTATGGTCTGCAGTAATCCTTTCAGTCAATCTCTAATGAGGTTACCATGGCTTAAATAATTTCATTGTTCGTTTTTTTCGCCTTTATATTATTAAGCTGTGCACACTTAAGACGCGCCACGACACGCCACAAAACGACGACAACGTTTGCTAACATGATAATTGTCGCCGCTGGGCGCAACAGCGGATGCCATAGAAAACAGTTGTGGCCACAATACATTGTTTCCTTTAAACAAATTTTCAGAGTAATATATTTTTGAATAAAAAAAATCTGAATTTAATCTAGTTTTTTTTTTAATTAAATAAGTTTGTTACATCGAAATTATTATTCGTATTAAATGCTTTTTCAATCATTTTTGTTGCAGTATAATATAAAAACTTAAGTCGAGTTATATCAAAATTGAAATTTTCTGGTTTGTCTTATGGCAATGTACATTTTAATCCTACGAAACAAATTTTTTTAGTAAACTTAAATTTTTTGATATGTCTCATAGGTCGCCTTGGTGTTTTATAAGGATGTTTTTTATTAAAACTTTAGTCAACATAAACACATCATTTCTAAGACACTTTTTAGCTAACTTAAAATAGTCAAACGTCTTATGTTTACTTAAGCTTTTCTGTTGAAAATGAGTTCTCAGAGTGCCATAACTTTTGTAAATGTAATTAAAAGCTTATGATAAAATTGATATTATCTATATTTGAAATATGTCGTTTTAAAAAACGTCTTAAGTACAGAAAAACAAGGACTTTTCAAAGAAAGGATTTTTAAAAATTTGCCTATTTGGTTTTTCAAAATAATACAGTTTTTTGTTGGGTTGAAAATATTTTCTAAAACTGCAACCCAACAGATTTACACAAAATAATTAATATCTTCAAATACAATTTTTAGACTTAAGATGCTATTACAAAATGACACAGATATCGAATTGTAGTGGCAACTCTTCATCTACCCTTCATCGTCGGGTATTTGAGAAATAGTGCTGTGTAGGTGACAGCGAGGGTTTTTGTTTGTAGTCGTGTCGCCTTTTAAATAGTTTTTATTTTCATAATAGCGTGTTCGTTTTATTTTTGACAGATGCCGTTTGTCGTACCGACGTAGCTAAAGTGTTCCATACCTTACCCTATCTTCTAACCCTTTGGGCACAATACATAACCGACACTTTGTTTCGGAATGTGGAGCTCTCTGCACATGCACTCAGTAATGTATGCAACACATCTCATAAAACCGCTTGCTGGCATATGCGCCTAAAAGTAGATATGTATGCACGAATGTACGTAGTAATTTGTGCCACAATGTCACATTGAATATTACAAAAAGTTTTATTTTTACTCGCCGTTGGTTGCTTACTTATGCAAAAATGACGTAGACTGTCAATGCTGATTTGCTGACTGCTGCGGCTGAGCGCTCAATATTCGACGTTTTACTGTTGTTGTAAAACAACGAGCTGTTGCCATAGGCCACTCTTAAGCACACTTTTCACATTTTCAATTGGCACTTTGATGTGTGCAATCGTTTTTTGAGAATTGGTTAGGTCATTCGATGACTATCATTGCGCTACTTTCTTTTTACGCTTCTTTAGTCGAAGTCAAGGTGATAAGCATTTAAAACTTAATATATATATTTATATATACAAAAAACAATAATTTAGAGATTTTTAATTCTTTCATAAAAGCGTGACTTTATTGTTCATAAAATTAGTTTCATTTTGGTATTTTTAATGAGGCCTGTAATTGTTTTTATTTATAAGTAATAAGCTGTATTCAAAGGCCTATTTTTATTAGAAATATTATTTTTTCATTGAATATTGTTATACAACAAAGAAAAAATGGTAGAAGTGACAGCTGTTTCGGAGATCACCACATCTCCTCATCAGACTTCTTTTGCCAGGAATCGAACCGACGGATTCTGTCATCATAGTAGAGTGCTCTACCAACTGAGCCAACGCCTGCCATGTAATCTGTTGTTGTGTTATTCAATTTTTTACTAACCAACAACTATTAAGTGCGCTAATATTTAGCCGCTATTTTTACTTAATGTTGGGTTAGCGAGTATTTTTAGTTTCATTTTATTTTATCCACGACTGCACTGTTCTGTTCATACCTGCCTACCGAGTTCAATGAACCGCAATTATAGTCGTGTTTAGAAAGGCATGTTTTTCCGTTATTTTATATAGCTTTTGCAATGTAAATAAATCACTTACGACGGCGTCTTTGTTAAAAGACCGTGGTATCCTGCTGTGTGTTGAATCAAATGAATATTTTATTAAGTTAGAAATGTATACTTTGACTAAAGACGAACAACATGAAGAGTTATTAGACAAACGAATTAGTATATACAGTGGCGAGCATAAGTGGATGAATGTTTGTCACTTCTGCACTTATTTGTTCATAACATCCGTTGTACTTATTCAAATAAAACCATTTCTTTTTAAATTTTTATCGATATATTGTACTAACATATTATGCAAGGAAAAGTAAATAAAAATTAAATGCAAAAAATTCTAAGGCAAAAAACTAGAAAATCTCCATTCATCAAATTTTGCACCTTATGCTTTTTTTTTTTTTTTTGAAAAAGTTGGCTTTGAGTTTACTGTTTTATGAAAATCTTGCGAATTTCGTTTACAGCTCAACACTTTGTTTTCAAAGGCACAATTTTTGTCACTTGTTCAAATATAATCGAGCGTTTAAGTGTGTTTAGTTCAACGATTAATAAAACAGTGTAAATATGCGAAAAATGCATCGTGGCGTTAACAAAAAATGGACAGTCGTCTCGAGAAATAGTAAAAAAATTAAAAATTTGTCACAGTACTGTTCAAAAAAGACGGAATGTGAAGCCTGATTCATACGTTAGAGGTCGTCGAAGGCTTCTTACAGTTGGAGATGCTCGCGTTATGGAGCGGTTAATGCGGCGTAAAGGCTCCATAACACCAAAATTGGCTGCGGAGCAAATAAATAAGGATGTTAGTTAGTGGACTGCGCGGAGAGCCCTTCGACAGATCGGTTTGGTATCAGCAATCAAGCAAAAAAAACCAGCTTTGTCTGACAAAAATGTGGAAGCACGGTTAAAATTTTGTAAAAAATATAAAAATTGGGGCGTTGAAACCAAGATTAATAGGCTCCAATCAGATGGAAAGCAATACTACTGGCACCGGCCACAGGAAAAGTTACAAAAGCATCAAGTGAAACAAACTGTGAAGCATGGTGGAGGTAATCTAATGATTTGGGGATGTTTCACCTGGTGGCATGTCGGCCCACTTGTGAAAATAGAAGGCATTATGAAAAAGGAAGACTACCTTAACATTTTGCAAACATATTTGCCAGATTTTGACGATCTAAGTGCGTATCCGGAAGACGAGGTGTGTTTTCAACAAGACGGTGATTCTAAATGCACTGATAAAATCGTGAAAAATTGGTTGAATGATCAACGTTTCCAAGTGCTAAAGTGGCCTGCACAAAGCCCAGATCTCAACCCTATCGAGAATCTATAGGCCCTTTTAAAAAAAAGGTTGGCAGCGTATGAAAGAGCCCCTAAAAATATGAACGAGCTTTGAGCAAGGATTCCGACAGAATGGACCGAAATACCTAATGGAAGAATTGAAAAATTGGTGGAAAGTATGCCAAAACGAGTTCAAAGTGTAATAAAAAACAAAGGGCTGTGGACTAAATACTGAACTGATGTAACTAATTGAATTTTCACTCACGTGCAAAATTGGATGAATGGAGATATGTTTAGTTTTTTGCCTTAGAATTTTTTGCATTTAATTTTTTTGACTTTTCCTTGCATAATATGTTAGTACAATATATGGATAAAAAATTTAAAAGAAATGGTTTTATTTGAATAAGTACAACGGATGTTATGAACAAATAAGTGCAGAGGTGACAAACATTCATCCATTTATGCTCGCCACTGTATATACGTATATATGTGCATGCAATCCAGGTGTATAAATTCTTACGTGAACTCAGAAACTAAATATTTGCAGGATTGCAGTCGACGTGTAATGAATCAAATGAAAAACAAAAAAGAAGCGCTGTCTACGGCCACGCAGAAGCCGTTATATCTTTCATGTACAATTTAAATTTATTGCAAATTGCAAAATTTAATTTCTTCAATTTTCAGTGTGTCTTGATTTGACGTCTGTAGAGCATCAAATTTTACGCTCTTAGGCGATTCGCCTTTGCCTAAAACCTCATATCTGAACAAATCGGTTATATGGAGGCTATATGATGCAGTCTACCCTTTTTGAATGATTTTTCACTACCCATATATATTTAAAGTTATGCTTGTAGAATAACAAATTTCATTCCCTACAGCTTTTTTGACGGATTTATTGCACAAAGTTTAAAATCTGAAAAATCGGTCGTATATGCTATAATCGTCTGACCTGGTTCCAACAAATGTCTGCTCAGCAAGCTTGGTTGAAAAATCTGAAGAACTGATAAACTGGTTTGCTTTCAAACAGACAGCCGGACAGACGGACATGGTTAAATCAACTCAGCTCGTCTTTTTGATACGATCGATATAAATTTTGGTAGGTCTACCTCTTCTCCATTTGTTGCTTACTTACTTACTATAAAAATCGTTAGACGTAGAATTTTTATGTAAATACATCTGTATATGCGGGATGTCTCATTTTAAAACAGTTAAAGAAGTTAGTGATGATTACGAAAATTTTTTTTTTTTGCATTTTGACAAATCTTCTGAAATGAGGGTTTATAAAGAAACGGCGTTTTAAAATGTGTGAGTTGCGTCGCTTTCCTTATTAGTATATATACATATTGTAAAATTGTAATCTGAGTTAAAACTATTTGTATGTATACGAGGTGTGTTCACTAAATAATTTTATTTTATTTGTCCGCGCTAATGTTGTCGCCTTCCCTAAAGTCCCCATTAGAGATTATGAACTTGTGCCAGCACTTCTAACCTTCGAAACACTTTTCCAACTCGATCTTTGAGGTAGTCTTTATTGCTTTCAGCATTGTGTTTTTGATGTCGATCTACGTATATAAAATGACGCCCTTTAAGGTTCTCTTTATTTTTGAATTTACATACTTAATCTTTCCATAATATTTCTTACAAAGTTTACATACAGCGTAGGACAAATTCACAGAAAAAAGTATATCTTCTTATATATATTAATCAGTTCAGTATTTGCTTTCACCAATTAACAATGGAGTTCGGAAAAATTGCAAGTGAAATGTATGAGCATCTCAAAAAACTTAATATTTCGAATAAGTTTGTTTACCCCACCATTGATCGTATTCCCAAACTTCTAGAGCTGAAAACAGAAAATTAAGTCCAGGGAAATGGATACATCGACCAGATCAATATTACTTACTGGAGATGACTTCCACATAGAAGTCTACTGTTGACCATCTTCTGGCAATGCGCTTGAAGCAAATTAGTCTCAACAGCTATAAGCGGCCTTTTAAGTGGCACGTGGTCAGCGGTCATAAAAGTATCCTGTTTATAGATGAGAAAAATTTCACTATTGAAGAAGTTTTTGTAATGCAAAAAAGACAAAATATTCGATAAAACTTCCAAAGGCGCAAAAAATGTTATTCCAAGAGTTCAACTTGGTCACTATCCAACTATTTCTGATAGTACTAAGTAAGAAAAAGTCATACGGAACCATGTCCGGCAGGTATGGAGGCTAGAGCATCGTTATAATATGTTTCTTTTTACCAAAACTCCATGATCAAGCAATGCATTGTGACTCGCTGCAAAGCCCATGAAGTGTTTTTCCACAAATCCTTAGTACTCCTGTAGGAAGGAATCCTTATTGACCGTTTGATCTAGTTGCAGGAATCCAAAATCCATTATGCCAGTGAGCATAAACTTTACGTTTGACCGCACTTGTCGAGCCTTTTTCAGTCTTGGCGAGTCTCCACTGCGATGATTGAGCCTTAGTCTCTACGTCATATCTTTAAATCCATGTCTCGTCACTTGCTTGACTTAATTTAGTAACTCCATTTGGCGCCGTTTTTGTTGAAAATTCAGCAATTTTGGAATAAATTTTGCTGCCATGCATTTGGTATCAAAAAAATTGAAAAAAAAGGTCATGGCATGATCCATTCAATATGCCAAAATCCTCTTTTCTAATTCTGATTTTCCGTTTTCATCGGTTGTTAATTTACTGGGATGCCCATGCCGTTCGTCATATTCAACGTATTCACGGTCTTCTAGGAAACGCCTATACCACTCGTAAACACTTCCTTTACTCATAGCAGACTCACAATTTGTTAACGTTACTCACACTTTGTTACAGTTTATTCCATGTTTATACCTTTCATGTACCTGAAATGGTATAGAAACCTCGGTCCGTAAGTATGTAAGTACCAAAAGGAGAAGAGATAGGCCCACCGAAATTTCGGATTTAGCCATGTCCGTCTATCCGTCTGTCTAGTCCCTAAATTTTTGAGATATTTCAACCAAACTTGGTAGGCAGATGCGCGTAAGCGCCTAAACGATCATTTGTCGGAACAAGCCAGACCGGACCACTATAGCATATATACGACCGATTTTTCAGATTTGAAATTTTGGTTCATAAACCCGTCAAAAAGCATGTAATTGCTGAAATATGGTATACTACACATACATACTGAGTTGCATATTGGGTCTGAAAATCATCGAAATCGAACGACTATAACATATAGCTCCCATACACAGATTTGGTCAGATATGAGGTTTTGCGTCCAAAATCCATCAAAAATTCATCTAAGAGCGTGAAATTTAGTATGCTACAGACATATTCAATTTTATATTCACACTGAAAACCATCGAAATCGAATTTTGAAATTTGCAGTAAATTTGATATGTTCATGAAAGGTATAGAGACTTCGGCATGGTTGGGAATGCATGCAACGCAAATATTTCCTATGAAAATTTAGTTGAAAAAAAACATACATAGGTTTGGCGGACATAGGATGTTTTTTCCTATTGTAGCATTTTATTTTTTTTCATGTGTTTTGTTGTTGTGCCATTGCACGGATATTAGTCAGGTCGGGTATTGTTTAAGCGATTTCAACCCAAACCGGTTAAATCAACTCAAGATTCTTATTTTGTGTTGTTGCTCTCCATGTTATTCGATAACCTACCTAACGATCTTTTGCAGGGTGAGTGCAAAAGAAAGCGCCTTTTGTTGCATGAGTTGAATTAAGTCGTTAAGTGCTTCACATGAAACTCACATCGAAATCGAATTTTGCAATTTGCAATAAATTTGATATGTTCATGAAAGTTATAGAGACTTCGGCATGGTTGAAGACAGCACTTTTTTTGTTTAACGTAAAACTTTTTACCATTTCTTTGATTCATTTTCTTTAACAAAGGAGCTCATAAAAATACGTCTCACCTTAGTGGCTGTCACAGGCAAAGTCAAAAATAAAAACAGTTGAAAGTTTTATCGTAATCAAGAAAGTGACAATCGAGCTCTTACAAGCCCCACGAAATTCTCGTTATTATTTTAACACACCTCTTACATAAGTGTATCTAAGTCTATACGAGTTGTGCAAATTAAATTTATAAGGTAAATAATAGTAAATGTCGCCGTTGTGGCTGTATTTATTTAATTTACAATTTTAGTTGTACTTACCGTATATATGTTAAGTCACGGGCTGATTTTCTAAAACTGCACAGGTTTTTTCTTTATTCCATTATTTGTTCGCTCAATTATCTTATTTTTCTTTTGTTTATTTTGCATTCACTGACGTTCCATGCATTATAAAATATCAGTAGATGAAGTGATAAAATGTTTAACTTAATTATATAAAGTAAATTGGATTCATATAATATTTTTTTTTGTAATAAGTACAGAATTATATACAAATGAAAAAATTCCAAATTATGTTTTAAATTTATTTAGTTATAAATGAAAATTTTAAAATTTATATAAATGCCATAATTTTCCTCTAAAATAAAATTTTAAACATTAAACTCCTTAAAAAGCCAGATCACATAAGAATAGAATTAAACTCTTGATTTCTTACAAATTTTATATCGTTTTCGACAAAATATTTTGGGTCAATTTACAGATATTTCCTTGTTTCATAATCTGACCACTCAAGCACTTGTCGACTTTTTTCAATTTTCTTTTTCTTCTCTTTTGTGCTAGTAACTTTCATGAGGTGCAATTGTTTGTAAGATTTTGCATTTCTAAAACCATTTATGGGCATACTGTTACTTATTACGTAGGTCGCTCATTGACAAGTGTCGTTCCAAAGCTTGAGTGATTTTGTTTGTTTGTTTGTGAATGTAACTTTCTTTTGTAGAATGTTTTTTACAACCCACGTATTTTGTTGTACCAATTAGGTATATACACATGTCAGAAAAAGTTTGCGTTCATCTGAGTATATTTTGTTTGCACTATGAAATTCAAAAACAAAAATTCATAAACTTTGTTTACATTATTTTATTTAGTTAAATAAAAAGTAACTGCGCACAAACTTTGGTACCAATAATTAATATAAATTTAAGAGGAGATCACATATAAATAAAAAGGTCACTCAAACCAAACAGAAAAAGTCTGCGTTCACTTCAAGAATAATGAAACAAAAGGCTAAATTTTAAAATTTAAGTCAAAAATTTGTTGGTTATCCACGTCTGATGATGATGACTTATAGAAGGCGATTTTTAATTGGCCCAACAAGTTTGGTTATTACTTCTGGGCTTATAGCTTCCCGTTCCTCTTCAAGCGCGCTCCTAAGCATTTCCTTGCTGGTACGCTGTCTAATTTTTCTTTCTAGCACATCTCATAAGTGCTCAATATGGTTAGGATCAGGCGATTGCGGTGTTTACGCAGTTGTTTAGGAATATTGTACAGCAGCCAAATATTAAAAATTTCTGCTGTGTGCTTTGGTTCGTTGTCATGTTGGAAAATAAATTGCAGCATTACTGCACTTTCTTTTAAATTTGTTTTCAAAATATTAATATAATCATGCTTGTTCATGATAAACTGAAATTTTCTTACACCCGAACTTGCCATGCACCCCAACATCATAGCACCTCCACCACTATGCTTTACCGTAGGTACAAGATTTTCCTTTCCAACGCTGTTCCGCTTTTATTTCAAATAATCTTTCGGCCTTTTATCCCAAAAATGCAAAACTCACTCTTATCTGAAAAAATAACTTTATTCCAAAACTCTGGAGGCTTTTTAAGTGCTTCTTCGGAAAGGCCATCCGCTTGAGACGATTTACTCTCGATATGAAAGGCATTCTTCGTGCGACTCTGCCATGAAATCCGGTTCTTTTCAGAATTTTTCGTGCCGTGTCTGCACATAATTTCTCTTGGCATTTTAAATCAATGTCTTTTGAAGGTTGGCTTGCTGTTATACGTAGGTTAGACTTCACAAGTCTAGAACGTGGCTTAGACTCATAAGATTTTGTTTGTTTGAAGTTGTTTATTACTTTCTGGACAGGGTAGTAGTGTTTCCCAAAAGTTTTCGCGATTTCCCGAAACTTTTACCATTCTGCCACAAACCAACAATGATTTTCCTTTCGCCAGTTTCTATTTCTTTTCGCTTTTGGTCCATAATCAAAAAAATAATGAGGTTCTCCTATTTTTATATACGCTTTAGCTTCTTTCTAATCGCAACTACTATCGTGTATCATTTAAAATTAAATTAAATAAAAATAATTTGTATTTTCAATGCACCAAACCATCGCTTTTTAAAGTACACACTTTTTCTGCTCAACTTACTTAAGTAGCGGTACTACAATCCTCAGAACGACGCAGGTCAAATTCTACAAAATTTTGCTCAAACTTTCTTCAAATAATTGTCTTCAAAATAAGTGTTGTTGTTTTGAAATGCTTAACTTTTTTAATGGAATACTTTTAAACAGTGAATGAACGCAGACTTTTTCGGCCATGTGTATATCTGTTAAATTTCACATTAATGATATTTCTGTAAAAAAAATGCTTATCTGTCTTATTTAGGAATAAATTTTGTTTCAAGTATTTTAGGTTAAGATTCTGCTTCTTGTACTTAAATATTATTTAAACATAATTTTTAATTTTTAAAATTTTTTCAAAATATTCATCGGCATACACAAGGAGGTACTTTCCCTTGGGCGAATCATGTTTGGAATTTACTCTCCTGTTAAAGACAGTTACAATGGATATTATCAGCATTTTAAAGTTGATGTGTAAAATATCCATTGGGTGTATAAAAGTCTTTTGTAGAGTGGAAAACCGCGACTAAGTTAAGCATTTGCCCCTTTACAACTCTCCCAAGTCCTTTTCACAAACTAATTAGTACTCAAATTAGACAAATTTTTCAGTTAAAATAAAGTTCTCTTTTGTTTTCCTTTTTCAATAAGTGGCATTGGTGTTGAGACATTTAAATCTGAACTATTGATTCGATTTTTAGTGGAAACTAAGTATTTAGGTGTTTTCATTTGACGATCTTTTTTTTGCACCCGATCTGCAGAAGAACCCTCAGATAGTTTATTTTCAACTGGCTTATAATTTGCATTTACTTTACAAAAGTTTGTTTCTGAAATATTTAAGCGAAAAGCAAAAATGTGTTTTTCCGAAGAATCTTTGGTAAATAAATATATTAGAGGGATTTGCTTAGTCTAGGGAATGCATGCAACGCAAATATTTCCTATGAAAATTTATGTGGAAAAAAAAACATACGTAGGTTTGGCGGACATGGGATGTTTTTTCCTATTGTAGCATTTTTATTTGCATGTGTTTTGTGGTTGTGCCATTGCACGGTCGGGTATTGTTTAAGCGATTTGAACTCAAACCGGTTAATTTAACTCAAATTGCTTATTTTGTGTTGTTGTTTTTAATGTTATTCCATAACGTTCTCTTGCAGGTCGAGTGCAAAAGAAAGCGCCTTTTGTTACATGAGTTGAGTTAAGTCGATGTGGCTGCTGTTCATGGAACTAGGGCGTAAAAAGAGGTGCTTCCCAATAAACTCATATCTTGCTGTGCTTAGGACTTGTTATTGACAGAATTAATGCCCAAAAGAATCCCCTTGTGTCTGGTGTTGATATATTGCTGCGACAAAAATCATTAGAATAGTATCAAAATCTTCCCGCGAAGTCCTCTTATTATACCAGTTGTTGTACTGATGGACAATCGATCTAGAAGGATCTTTTAGCAACCAACACCGCACCGCCTCTTTTGACGTGGTGAAGAGATCTGAAGGTAGCTTGGGTGTCTTTAGTAATTGATTGGCTTATGACCGTAGATGTGAGCAGCCATTCGGCGGCTTACGTGATTGCAATAAGTTCTGCTTGGAACGCCAAGTCCCAAATTCAAATAAATTCAGAGCATCAGTGAATGAAGCTAACTCCTTCATCGATTTTTCAGCTATGTGCAACGGTAGCCATCTCTCTCCCTGATCCAAAACAATTGTTTTTTAGATTTTCACCTCTTCCGTTCCTATGGAAAAACAATTGTCAAAGCATTTGTTGAAATTGATTTAGTCCAGCTCATCCGGAAATTGTGCTAAAAATAACATTTGGCTAAAAATAACATTTGGCCATACCCTCCTATGTATCCTACCGCTTGAACTTTTCCATGCAAATGTAGGGGGAACAAATCTTGAAGAGTTTCCAGAGCTTTTGTGTTAGTCTATTGTAGAGCTTCCATAACAAGGTTTCCTGCCGACCGCTGAACTCTGTCTAGTTTACTCCTGAAGGTGATCGGCCGTCGTATAATAGGATAAGTATGATTGGCGTTTTATAACCACTGAAGCGATTTTTGGCCGCGTTATGGTGTGCGTCGGATTTTTATGAGGAGCTGCTGACAGATTTTTATGAGGAGCTTTTATTTCATATCAAACATACGCTAGTAAGATAAACTTTCGCCGGGAATGTCAAGCAAAAATCCATCGACCGTTCGGAAACGTCTTAGAATAAACTGTTCGTTGGTAAAAACATCAAAACCCAAAACCACAATTTGGAGGAGGAGCCCGGCTGAAAATCGCTTCAGCGGTTACAAAGCGAGGGGTGGCCTATAATTTTGAATGTTGTTCTGACAACGTGACCCTCCGCATGGTAGTAGGCAGTGGCTGTACATGTACATGCAGTGAACACCTTTCGGTTTGCAAGAGTAAAGCTCAGTTTTGTTATAATTATTTCCACGACCTTTCCGTCGTGCTGCGCCTTTAGTTGAGTTTACTTTTTGAGAGTATCTACCGAGATATTTGACATCGGTAGAGAAAGAGATTTTCAGGGCTTAAAGTAGGGATGCTTTAAAAGGAAGTGTAAAAAGGATCATTTCGATATTTGCTGCTTTAACATCCAGCCCACTGTCTCATATTGTTCTTAATTTTAAATAAAGTCTAAACATATTTACACAAAGAATTAAAAGAAGTAGGAAAAAAACCCAGAAATCCTATATTTCTACATAGACGCTGTACTTAAATTTTCGTGGGTTGGAAAACCGATTTTCGTGAGTCGTTAATCTCTCTGTTCTCTTCCATTTAGTCAAAATTATAACTATGGCGATACCCAAAATATATTAAATATTTTATTTTAATTTTGTGATCAATTCGTTTTGCCATCAATTTTCTAATAAAATCTTAGCAACTAAATATATGTATTCATCATGATGCACAGAATTCTGTTATAAGTAGTTAACTGCCTAATAATGTCAATCTATTGGCTCAAAGCTATATGTAATTTCACTAAATCTCGGGCATTCTGTTCATTAGATACCTACCGGTATATAAAAATTAATTTTACAAATTGTATCACATTAAAGTTGTTATTTTGTTAGAAAATATTTATTTCACAAACAGATGGAACTTTTCCAACTATAATTTTTTTTAACAAAAACGAAGCTCTAATGGAATTCTCTTTTCTCTCCTCAACTCGCGTACCGCCGTTGCGATTGCGATTCCAATTAACATCTAGCAGTTCTAATTTTCATACAAATTAAAATTCTGAAACGTAAAACAAATTCTCAATTAAATTATTCACAGCAAAGGCATTTCATTGCCTATCCGCTTGAGGAAATGGGTAAATACAGGCGAAATTGTTTTTTTTGTTATTGTAAATTTGCACTTATTTACAAAATCGACATTAACGAATTCGTATACTACATGCACATACATATGTGTTTATGTTATAAGCAGTGAAGTGATAAAAAGTGAAAACCAGTAAATACATACAGTAGGAGAAATGCGGGCGGGCATTAAGATAAGAAAAATATGCTAAAAATAAATAAATATATATATATCACTATGCACTGTCTCCGCTCCTTATCACATTCTTCGATATAAACAGAATAAAGAAGAATAAAATTAAAAAATATTAAATTATATTTTTATGTATTTATGTAGAGATTATTCACGCGAAAAAGAATGTGAAGTTTCCCGAAAGCAGTTATATTGCTATTTTTATATTTATGTATGATACAGGGCAATCCATTTTGCCGTTTCCAAAATAAATGTAAATAAAATAAATTTAAAATAATTTTTTTTCATGATATTCCTTTTTTATTATAAAGTTTGAATCTTGGCATTATATGTCAAGCAAACATCGATCCGTTTGAGGTAATTTTCAACCACTTTTTGGCACATATTTGGCGGTATCTCATCCATAACTTGACGAATATTGATTTTCAAGTGCTTAAGAGTTACAGGTTTATCCCTATAAACACAGAAAGACCACAAAAAAAAAAAAACGTAGCTCCCTAAAAAAATGAAGTCATATTCGTTCGTGTTGTGTGGCCTGGGCACCTTCTTTTTGGAACCAATATTGTTCAATTCGCGTTCTTCAATTGCATTCCAAAAAAAGTCGGTTATCATACGACCATAACGCTCCGAATTGACAGTGACAGTCTCGCCATTATCGTTTTCAAAGAAGTAAAGTCCAATCACACCTTCGGGACAAAGAGCGTAGCAGACAGTTTTTTTAAGTTGTAATGCCCTCTCTTCAATTATTCGATTATTCTCGGAGCCCCAAATGCGAAAATTTTTCTTATTTATGTATCCACCGTGTGAGATATGTGCCTCGTCACTGACGTATTTTTTTTTTTTAAATTGCGGTTCACTGTTTATTAATCAAGTACCCAATCGACGTAACTACGGCGCAGTAAATGTTCGACTGGCTTCTGTTGATGTGTTGTGACTTTATATGGATGTAGGTGAAAGTCCGAGTGCAAAATACGCCATAGCGTGCATTTCTTACGGCCCTGCGCTTGAGAACTTCGATAAATAGGCACATTCGGATCGCTGGCTACGCTTTCACTCACTCACAGCGACATTTTAGGTGGAACGAGCAAAACGATGATGCACAGGTCATACAATATCTATAACCGATCCAATCTCTTCAAATTTCTTTAAAATTTTACCAATTGTTTAAGTAGTCGAATGAATTATGCACTATAATCTCCTCTTAAAGCACGAAACGTGGCAACGTTTGAATCACCATTTTTGTAGTTGGTTTCAATAATTTTAACGCGTGGTGCGGTTGTTGAGCGATCCATTTTCTCCATGCACGTGTGAAATATATACTCCACACAGACAATAGAGTAATCCAAAACCTGACACAATCCATACAAAAAATATGGTCCAAATTGTGATGTCCTAGGGCTGGTCCATATAATCCATCTCTTCATAACACCCGAGTACTGCATGGAGTACCTACATGGGATTATGTTTTGGAGTGTATGCGAAAAATTACATTCGAAAATACTCTTTAGTTTCGAATAAAATCTGCTAATAAATTCTGCACGCCAAAGCTCAACAGGGAAACGAAACTGACTCAGTTTCATTTCCACACATTTTCTGTATACGAGTGTAGAACTTATTGCGCAATTGTAACTTCGTGTAGTGATTGTGCTCGGTATAACACGAAGAATGGTCGTGCCGCACTAAGTTCGTGTAAAAACATGAGTTGGTCCAATAGTAACCACAGAGGATTATATTTGTAGGTACTCCAATGGACCATATGGTCCACAAATAATTGCAGGGTATATACTTACAAATATAATTAGTAGGGACATAAATACTGTTACACACATTTTATGCTGTAAAATAAAAAATAATGAATGTTTTTGGACCAATTTTTTTTTTTTACATATTTATTGATATATATTTTATACAAAAAAAGCAGTATTCACCTTTGGCCTTCACGCACGCCTTAAGTCGGACTGGCCAATCATTAATAGCCGCACGCACCTTCTCCATTGGGGAGTGGGGTGTCTTTTGTGGCAAATCATGTTCTCTAAAACTGTTCACAATTTGTAATACAGCGGGTTCAAATCAGGACTGCCAGAGGGCCACTCTTCAGAAGAAATTAATGCTGGTAAATTGTTTTGGAGCCAGATTTGATTCGTTTTAGCTTTATGGGCCGGCGCAGAGTCTTGCTGAAAAGTACATGATTGGTTTTGGAACATGGAATGGTTAAGTGGTCTTACAAAAGCTTCCAAAACGGTTTCTTGGTAAACTTTGGCCGATGTTTTGACCCCTTGTTCGCAAAAATGCAAGTCAGTTACCCCATCATAAGAGACACCTCACCAAACCATGACTGAAGCTGGGTGAAGACCTTTTTCGACCCGTGGAATCAGTTCAGATGCTTCCTTAGATGACCGGGCATACACCCTATCATTTTGTTTATTAATTTTCCTGCACGGTAAAAAATTTTTCATCGGTAAACAAGATTTTTCTGTGCAAGTTATCAGCGTGCTTCACCAAAAGACGTTTGCATTTTACCACCCTATTTTTTTTCAAAGCTGCAGTCAACAAATGTCCGGTACGGCGTTTGACAGCCCCAAGTCCCAAGTCTTTTTTAATAATTCGACTCATGGACTTTTGCGAAACATTCATCTCCCGGGCCACGATTTTCTGTTTTCGGAGCGGATTTCGCAGAATTCTTGATTTGACAGCTTTGATGACTTGCGGCGTTCGAACTGTGCGTGGACAACCCGACCGGTGGCGGTCTTTAACATCGCCAGTCTCCTCAAACAGTTTTATGCACCGATTGACGAACATGCGACTAATGCCGAGCGGACGGAGTGTTTTGAAAATATCACCTTTTTTCATTTCACACCTAAAAAGCGCTATAACAGCGATACGGGTTTCATTATCTGACCATTCCATGTTGAAAACATACAATTTAGAATTCCCGATACAGACTAACGCTTTACAGGTTATATTTTATAAATCATATGGGAATTATGTGGTATGCTCAATTCTATTGAAATGCGTGTGTTTAATGTTGTAACAGTATTTATGTCCCTACCAAGTAAGTATATGTTTTTTTTTTAATTTCACCAAGGGGAAAAAACAAAAAAGGAATATATTTTACGATTTCATATAGACGCAATTATTTTTTTACAAATAATCAATTTTATTTATTTTTCTAAACAATAATATTATAGAGCTAGATAACTAATAAATTTAAATAATTTATTTAATAATTTTATATATAAATATTGTATATGGCAACCTCAATATGCTTCAAACATGTTGAGTGCGTGTACTCGAATCGAACACAACAAGTGCCAACACATTCTAACAAATTCATAATTATATTTTCTTTACAACCAAAATAAAAATCTCTTTTTTTAATTCTGAGTACTCATTTTTTAATTCATTCATTAAATTTTGCTTCTCTCTTATAACTATGTGCTATGCTCTAAAATTTAATTTTTCAAATAAACTCAATTAGAACGCTTTTGTTTAATTTGCTACAGTACAGTGCTTATTATATATATATATATATATACATATATATATATATATATATATATATATATATATATATATATATATATATATATATACGTTTATACAAATATACCCATATGTCTATTTGCTTGTACATATTTGTGCACTACACGTATTTTATTTATCTACCTAATTTTAGCTTTTCAGGCATTTTCGTGTTTCGCACACGGTGCAGTCGGTCCAACGGACATGACATTTAGTTTTTGGCAAATCGCAATAGATTTTCTAGCCATTAAAGAGCTTAAGTATACATAAATACTTATACATATATGTGCTTATATACTCGTATGTGTGCATACCAAGTTATATGTAAATATATTTAATTTTATATTCTTGGGTCTAGTGCAACGGCAAGTGCTGGTTGCCGCCCTAATCAAGTCTAACATGAATGATCAATGTCGTAGTAACGACCTATGATGATCACGAAATGATTCTCAATTTAATTCATTTATTCCAATCAATTTGCTCTCGAATAAAATTCATGGAAAATATACCTTTCGCCTAATTTAATTGACCATTGTTTAATGTAGTAGCTACATTTTATGGAGATGTTCTAAAAAAAATTTTATTGAAAAAAAAAATGCTCTTCGAATATTGAAATTGTTTACTTTTAGAAGTTCTTAATTTTATATTCAATAGAGTTCATCACGATCGTTTTTTATACTTCAGAATTTGGAATGTTGATGACATCTAAATCATTTAATGCTTTATATAGACCCGCGCAGTACAGTCTTGGTCTGTAGCCTAAAGATTTTAAATTGGTCCGGACAAGAAATAGAAAATCTGGCTGACAGATGATGCAGTTGAGGTCATGAAGTCTGAAGAGAAACTTGTCTCCAGTGAATGCAATATACAGTTTTATCCATTTTTGATTGTAAGGCTTGAATCTTGGTATTATATGCGAAACACTTCAAGATTCACATGACCGCCTCGTGAATTTTCGCCATCGAAAACGTTTAAGGTAGTTTTCGTTCGACCACTTTCTAGCACATATTGGGCGGTATCTCAGCCATAATTTGACGAATGTTGCTTTTCAAAAGCTCAAGACTTAAAGGTTTATCCGCATAAACACGGTATTTCGCTTAGATCCACACAAAAAAGTCCAACGCTCGATCTCGGTGGTCAGTTGACTCGCCAAGGCGAGAGATTACACGACCGAGAAATTTCTCTAGCGATAAATCCATATTCACTCGAGTTGTGTGGCATGTGCTACCATCTTGTTGGAAGATTTATTATACAAGTCGTGTTCTTCAATTTCAGGCCAAAAAAAGTCAGTTATCATACGACCATAACGCTCCGAATTGACAGTGACAGTCTCGCCGTTATCATTTTCAAAGTAGTAAGGTTCAATCACACCGCCGGACCATAGAACGCACCAGACATTGATTTTTTTGGGCGTAATGGCCTCTCTTCAGCTATTTGAGGGTTTCTCAATGAATGATCTGCTAACTTCAGTTGTTGTGAAAGGTAGACTATATGAATGAAAGTGTGAGTCTAAGTGTAAAATACGCCATAGAGTGCCGAAAGATAGTTCCAGCTCTTGAGGGCGGCGAGAAATAGTCACATTCGGGTCTTCGGCTACACTTTCAGTTACAACTGCGATATTTTAGGTGGAACGAGCGATTATGCGCAGACCTTAAAATATATGTAGCCGATTCAGTCTCTTTCTTTAAAATTTTACCAATTGTTTGAGTAGTTGAACGATTATGTGCACCAACAGTACGAAAGC
Organism: Neoceratitis asiatica; assembly: GCA_030068015.2. Classification (NCBI taxonomy): domain Eukaryota; kingdom Metazoa; phylum Arthropoda; class Insecta; order Diptera; family Tephritidae; genus Neoceratitis; species Neoceratitis asiatica. The sequence goes on along the minus strand of CM061524.1, from coordinate 44,292,747 downwards.
AGGAAACGTGATCACGTTTGAATCAACAACGTTTTTTGGTAGGTTTCAGCAACTTTAACGCGTTGTGCGTTTGTTAAGCGACAAAACTTGTTTGTTTTGACAGTTAAGTTTGACAAATGTCAAAATACAGTCCTATGCTTTCGAAACTACTAAATGAATAACAACAGCATTTCGTTTCGGATAAAAATCGTTTCGATTACAAATTTTTCAACCGAAACGATAGATATTTTCTGATTAACGTGAAATTTATCGCTACCATACAGCCTTGGGCCGTTAGGCTTTGGATCGTCGTTTGGCACAGCATTTATCCGTAATTGCTCTCCACAAAAAATATTCTAACGGAGTTAAATCGCAACTGACCACTTTAGTTGGCAACACCTATTCGGCTAATTATGCAATTTTCGAACACAGTGCACAAAATATCGTTTGTAAAATTGGCTGTATCATGTAGCGCCGTCCTGTTGAAACCACACATTATCCATGTCATTATCTTCAACATTTGGAAGCAAATAATCTGTGAACATGGCACGGTACGGATCAACGTTGACCGTAACGACAGCTCCTTCCTCGTTAACGAAGGAGAACGGACTAATAATGCCGCCGGTCCACATGTCGCAGCAAACAGTCATTTGCTGAGGATGCAATGGTTTTTTCGAAATTGCATCGCATACCCGAGCTATTTTGTCCGACAACGAACCGGTTTAGTGAACTCGCTGCATAAATTTATATATATACAAACTGCCTAGAGGCGAGTTATTTCACCAGAATATCATCCAGCATTGTTTCAAGTGTAGCTGAAGACACCATTTTGTAAGTAAATTTCTAATATTTTCTAAGTTTCTTCAAATGTAGTCGTAACCATTTCGTCCCATCGAGAAAGCCTTTATATAACAAAACTCAAATAAACCGCATTCCAAAAAGGAAACGGTACAATGTCACAACTTTTATATCAAACCACCACCAGCTAACGGTTTTATGTAACGCAATAAAATAATAGAGGGGTAGATATGGTTATAAAACTATATACAAAACTTCACAGAATGACGAGACGAGCCGATTAAACCATATCGGATGGTCGCATTAAATGGAAAAATAGTAGGGTTGGAAAAAAATTTCTGGACAACCACTTTTGTGTCAAAGAGTATATCTATGAAATCACCAATTTCCATGGTTGGTTTAGTAAGGACACGTATAGTAAATATGAACTCAACCAAAATTGGTAGATATGATACTTTTAATGGGGACTAAAGTGCTGTCCAAATTAGTTCAGACATATACATACCAATCATCAACGCAGTTTATATTTTTGGCCGATCTATGGAATTTGGATCAAATATTTAAGAAATTTATGGAGATATACCGCTAGCTACAGTAAGTTACTGACATCTACCAAAACTTGTAGGTTTAACTGGTTGACTCACGTGAGTCTCACTTAGACGATAATAGGTCCATAGTTTTACTAGATACATTACATACGACCAATGCCGTACTGCTACTTCAGATTTGAGTTTTCGGGTCAGAAATGGATCTAAATAAATATTAACATTCAATTGAATAGTGCCCTGCCTACCATAGTAACACTTTTTTTTTTTTTTGGCAAAAAAAATTATTTTTTATTCAACATAGTTCCCTCCAATGGTGATACCCTGATTATAGCGACCAATTTTTGTAATACGATTTGTCCTTTGTTTCAAAATAGGCATCAGTTTCGGCGATTACTCCTTCATTCGACGAACATTTCCTTCCAACGAGAATTCTTTTGAGATCTGAAAACAGGAAGTAGCCGCTAGGAGCCAAGCAATTCGAAGTCCAATTCATGAATGTTTGCCATCGATTTCAATGACATGTGACACAGTGCATTGTCTTGGTGAAACAACACTTTCTTTTTCTTCAAATGCGGCCATTTTTCGACGATCTCGTTCTTCAAACGGTCCAATAGGGCAATTAATAATCGCTGTTGATGGTGCTTCCTTTTTCAAAGTGGTCAATGAAAATTTTTCCGTGCACATCCCAAAATTCAGACCGACTGTTACGTTTTGCACGCTTTGGAGCGGGTTTATCGTGTGTAGTCCACTCGGATGACTGTCGATTCTACTTTGGAGTGAAATGATGGAGTCACATTTCATCTATTGCCACATATCGAGGCAAAACCTCGGATTTATTACGCTTTAGCATCTCCAAACACTGCTCCGAATCATCAACTCGTCATTGTTTTTGGTCAAAAGTAAGCTCGCGCGGGACAGAGCTTTCTCATACCCAAATATTCGTGAATGATATGATGAACACGTTCAGTTGATATCTTTAGAGTGCCTGCTATTTCATTCCATTTCAATTTACGATTACTCAAAAACATTTTGTGGATTTTTTGTGTGTTTTCGTCGTGCACTGGTTTCACCGTTTTCGGTGCTCATTTCCCCACGTCTAAACTTAGCATACCAATCATTGATGGTTGATTTTCCTGGGCCAGTGTCCAGAAACTCGTCAGCATGCCAAGTAATTCACAATGCAATAATCCGAAAGCTGTCAAATTTAAACGTTTTTTTTTAAGTAGCGCCATCTATGTGTCAAGACGGGAACTTTTCAATTGACCTGCTATCATATGTATAGCTCGTATGCCACCGGTTTGTTCAGATATGACGCTCATGAAAGGGCTTCAGCATGGCCGAAAACAGCACTTTTTGTTTTATTTTCGGAAAATTTCGTAAAATAGATAATATTCATAGGAGTTTTTAAGGCGTTGCCTGATAAGTAGAGTTGAGGCGTTAGACATAAGAAATGGAAACCGAAAACTCTTCCTGAAGACAAACAAACGAAAATTTCACAAAAATATGTAAATTTTGATAAGCAACAGATAATTTTGAACGCTTGTTTTCTAAAATATGTATAAACAAACAATGTTGTTTGTTGTTCTTGTCTTTTTAAAGCTCAACAGATAAAACTTACAATAGATAGATTTCAGTGGAAAACAAAGCATTTACTCGTAATTTATTTTCAGTTATTTTCTGCTTGTCTAGAGTTTACAGAGCAAACATATGTTTAATTTCGCTCACAGCTCTTCTGAATGTTATTGTTTGTGTAACCCTGCAACTGCATTGGCGATACTGCAGCAAAATTCTCTCGCCCAGCCAGCTAAATGAGCTATTGCAGTGATTTCTTTTCATAGTGTGTGCATGAGAGTGCTGCTTGTGCTCACTCTGGGATGAATGTAGTGCCTAGTTGCACATGTGTTTTCCTCTGCTTTTTTTTACATTGCTCCTCTTCATACAAATTTCCATGTATGCATATGTGTGAAATACGTACGTGCATATGTGAATATACGAGGTAAACCGGCCGCCTGCATCATTGGCTTCGCTGGTTATCTTGACTCTGACTGACTGCCTGACTTGGGTGTCTACATGCATACACACATACATATTTGTAGGTAAATGCAATGATTTCAATGTTTACATTTGCAATTACTTTTAACCTCGCTCCTCTCTGTTTATATAAGGGTACCTACGTACATATATGTATGTATTTTAAATAGGAAAAAAATGAAGTAAAAACAACAACAATAGCAGACGAGCACAGACAGTACTTCTCGCTACTATTCTCGAATCAGCTAAATGACGTTCTATTGTAGTGATCATGTACTACACGAAATCATGTATATATGTAGTATGTATATAATTACCTGCATACATAGTATGTATATATAAACTGTTTCGCCCTTAACACTAATTTAGCCAGTTTCTTGCTCATTTTATTCACTACTGATCGTAGTTATAGTATTTATTTATCATACATACATACATCCATACATATATACATACATATATGTATATGTATTGTAAATTTGAGTAAGTATTTTAAATCAGTTTTGCCATCCCAAACAAAATTACAATTCTATTCTATTTCACGACAAACGCTCAAAAGTTGTCAATTCGTCGCATCAGTTTGTCGTTGTGTCGTCGTTACTGCACCTCCCTGCCTTTCAAACCCACCGTCGGCGCATTGTTTATGGCAGGTTTTGTTGTTGGACTCGTTTCTAAATTTTTTTTTCGGTGACTGCTTGCTTGCTCCTCAATTTTTCTGTAACCAACCCCTGTAGAGCTGTAGAGGAGCCCCTATTTGTATGTATTGTGACGTGACGTGCTGAATTGATAGTGTGCGTCGATCGTTGTCTGGCTGAGGTTTACGTTCTAGTCGTCAGCTGTGCGTGCTTCATGTAAGATACATTTTTTCGATTCTCTAAATTCTTATCGTGTAATGGTGTTTTAAATAAATAATAAAAAAAAATTGCGGTTGCAATAAAAAAATTATAAAAATAAGAAAATTAACTAAATTATAGTGAAGCTGAACGCGTTTTTTTTTTAGATTTTCACAAAGTGGGTTGGACGAAGAGCGAGAAGTGTTTGAGCTCTTAAAAATACAGCTAAAAAATTAAAGGAAATTAATTAAAATAAAATTAAAATATAAAATAAAATAAAAATTAAATAAAATAGAATAAAATAAAGTTGAAAAAATTAATTAATCAAAACATGAAATAAAATATAATATATAAACTGTAAATTTCCCTTTCTAAAAATCACGTTTTTCCTAAAACTCTTACCTGTCAATGCTGCAGAGCAAAAAAGAAAATTGCATATGTACATTCTCGTAACTTTTTATAGGTTAGTTTCGGTGAATTTGCTAAAATCTTGTCAAATTTGTTCGCTGGTGTCTATTTTAGAAAAAGTCAGTCTCGTTTTTGTTGTTGTTGTTGTTGGAATAATTTATGCGAATTTGTATATTTTTCATATGATGCTTCTTTTATGTGTTTTGTGCTTTATGAGCGGAAAATAATAGTGTGTACGAGCTGTTTTTAATATAGATCGAGCCAAGCGAATCCGCTCACTGCCCTTCAGTCTGTCACAAAACGAAAGTAAGGTGTACGCACATACACACACAGACTTCGTATGTTAGTACCCAAACTCAACGACAAATTGTAAAATGTAGAAAAAGAAGAAATTCTTAACTAAAACGAAGTTATTTTTTTAAATATTTTTTAAGTGTTTTGTTCTAATGCATTTTTGTTGTATTTTTATATTGATTGATACACCTGCACCACCACCGCTCCTTAAAATATGCTTCATTATTTGTTATATAATTCGCATTCGTGTTTGATCTTCGTCCAACCCATTTATATGTAAAAAAATATATGCATATATCGTTCGTATCGGTCGTCGATTTAAGCCTCGCCTCACCGCGCCGTGTCGTGACACTGACGTCAGTCAACGTCATTTTTTTTTCGTGGCACTGATAATGTCTGTTTTTGTAGCAAAGTGTTGTTATTTTTGTTGTCAGTAGCCACCCAGCCATCGGCCTTTATCTTTCCGCCTAAACGGTTAGTTGATAATGATATGCGTCCGCGTCCCTACTATCACCACCATCGCTTTTGTCGCCGCCATTATGTCCGCTGCGTGCATTTAAATCAGCGCCCATCGTATTTGATAGAAGAGAAATGAAAAATTTTACTTTTAGTTTTTAAAAGGCATTCAACGCCGGTAGTTGCAATCAGTATTGTTTTGAGTTTTAAAGTTTTATTTAGATTTTTGTGTGATTTTCAGAATCTGAGTTATAAACAACAGTGCCCAAGAGACATTGAACAAGTTTCGAAAAAATTATTGAAGTGAAAGTGAAAATTAAAAAATATTTTAATTAAATATACAATATAAAAACTGCCATGGAACACGTTCAAGCTCTCCTACAAACACTCTCCGAATTAAAGGATTTGCCGCTAAATCGCGAGTCTTGTAAGTATACCACATAGTTTTTTTTTTTTGGCAAAGAAGGTGAACTAAGCTAGTTTTATAATTTTTATTTGTATTTACTTTCCTTTAAACGTTTCAACATGAAATTTGACGAATGTCTAACCCTGATTATGAAAACATTCTCTCTACCTGAGTGTGTTATATGTAATGCAAACGCAGGTGCATTTCATCTTTTTTTACTGGGTTCTCATCAGCTGTTGCCCTTTTATTATTTTCGTTTTGTTTTGCTTCATGTGCTCTCATCATTTTCAAATTGCTCTCGCGCGCTCTCTTAAGCTTCATGCGCTTTGAGTAAAGTTCTCTTGCTAAGATCGTGCACAACACATAGGAACGAACATGTTCTGAGTTACACTTATGAGCAAAATAAAAATGATTTGCAAAAAGTGCTCGTATGCTCGGGAAATTTTAAAATCCGAAGTAAAAAACGTTAAATTTATTTAAGAAATTTTTAGGAACTTCTGACTTTGTATTCTAAACTGATTCATTTTTGTATGTACATAGATTCTTATGTCATTGACATTATTCTTTTCCCTTACTGTACTTTCAAAATTTAAATTATAGTTTGTGGTTTAATATATTTAATGAATATTATTTAAATAATTTTTTTTTTTCAAATTTCTGGCAAAAATTCAAATTATGTCATCGTATAATAATGTGTTAAATGCAGAAGGAAAGAAGAAATATTTTGCATGGCAGCGAAAGAAAGGGTTGGGCAAGTAACTTGTTTGCCAATTTTCTATGCAACCAACGGCTGTTGTAAAAAAAAAAATTCTTTATTAAAATTAGCTATCTATCTTTTATCTTTTATTTACATTATATATATAAAAGTGGATATATGTGGTATATAGGTACGCTTATAGACTCCGTCGGCTGAGTGATTAGCCGATTTTGTACAAATTTTCAGAATTTTCATTCGAGCCTTGAGGCAGTGTTCCTATCAGAAAAATTAAATAGTAATGTAATGTAGTAATAATAATAATTAAATAGTATGTCCATAAGAATAGTAATGCGAATAAAAAACAAAAAGATATTTGATTATTTACTTAAGGGGTTAGGCCAATCTAGAATTTTCGGAAAATGGATTTTTTTCTTTCAAATGATACGTTATGGTCTCAAAAATTTTATCTCAAAAGGTTTTGACAGATAAAAATGTCTAAATTCCCCATTTTCGTTCTCTAGTTAAAAGTCATTCGGTCGACAGGTCGACTACTCAAAGTTTAAACGCGTTTATCTCAAAATTGCTTTTTTCAAGTTGGCCGGAAACATAACTCAAACAATTTACAACCGATTCACTTGACATTTTGACAACATCTTCAGAAATAAATTATCTACAGAAGTGCGTAGGATTGTTATTATCTTACACAGTATTTTTATTAACAAATTTCGAAAAAATTTTCAGGGCAAATTGTTACTTTTTCCTTTAGAGACCCGCCATTTTGTCAAAAATGCATATATTGAAAAAATCCTACGTACTTCTGTTGCTATTGCAATTTACAAGCGGAAATCGTTCAACAACTTATTAAAATATAAAAAAATTGCAGGAGCTGTGTGTCCGGCCGTGGTTCCTGAAAAAATTGAGACATCCAAGGGAGAACGATGTATAGCCACCATTTTTAAATTGATTTTTCTTAAAAAATTGTTATAAAATAGTTATAAACAGTTAATGAAATGTATAATAAATGCCTTTTGTCAAAAATCAGATTTGCTTAATAGTTTTCCCGAAATAAATCTCAAAAAAGGCCTATTTAGTGGCCCTCTAGAGTTACCTAACCCCTTAAAACCCTAAAAGTTGGCTATCTATTTTTTATATACCTATACAAAAACACTTGTTTGACTGTATATTTTCTAGCATCTCCGAAACTACGCGGCAGATTGCACAGAAAATTGGTCAGTTTGTTTCTTTGGTTCCACGAAGTGGACCAGGGAGTGGCCTATTTGAAAAAATCGTATTTAATTTTCGATTTACTTGAAATTTGGTTCATAGATAGTTTTTGTATGCTTAGCTTAGCATGAACACTTCTTTTTTATATCCGGAAGTAGACTAAGGACCGCCCCATTTCAAAACAAATCGTATTTCTTATTCGCCTTACTTTAAATTTGTCACAATTTAAGCTTAGTTTAATATGTACACTAATTTTTCTTCAGAGAGGCATAAAATAAATATGCATATAGGTTTGTTTGGAGCACAATCATGTTATTAATATAATGCGGCTGCAGGTGGTGAAAATATTGTAGTTCAGCTTCCCTGGAAGCATCTATAACAATATTTTCGTGGAAACACTGAATAGGGACTAATATCTGACTATCTCTGATACATACCTCCTTAGGTGGTAAAATATAAATATGAAATCTGTAAACATAAATATTTTATGCACATAAATACCAATACTATAAGTATGTAGATAGATCTATAATTCAATAAAAAAATTCCTTTACCTCCTCCACAAACTAATTTTAATATCTAAATTGAACAATTTAGAAGAAAGCCACAGGTGTGTGTGATTGTATGTATGCATTTAGGAATCTATGCGGCATAGATTCCGAAAATAATTACTAAGCTGATTTTAGTTGAATTTTCAATATAGCTTTGCTGAAACCCGAAGAGTTTTCCTCGCTATGCCGATTTGGCTAAATTTTTATAGTTTTTTTTTTTATCTTCCAGGGGAATGTTTTTTTGAAAACCCCCTTTTCCGTGCACCGCTCCTTAAAATATGCTTCATTATTTATTATATAATTCGCGTTTTTGTTTGATCTTCGTTTAACCCATTTATATGTTTGTTCGTATCGATAGTCGATTTTAGGCTCGCTTCGCCGCGCCGTGCCATGATACTGACGTCAGTCAACTTCATTTTGGTGTTGAACTAATGTCTGTTTTTGCAGCAAAGTGTTGATGTTTTTGTTGTTGGTAGCCACCCAGCCATCTGCCTTTATCTTTCCGCCTTAAAGGTTAGTTGGTAACCTTCCGCCATCGTTTTTGTCGCCGCGTGCATATAAATCAATGCGCATCATATTTGTTAGAATAGGAATACTAAATTTTACTAAAAAAACACCTTTTTTTTTTGATAAAATTAATTTTTTATTCAACAAGGTTCCCTTGAAGAGTGATACACTGATTATACAAGTAGCTACCCTCCAACTTTTCGATACCATTTTTGAAGTACCATTTGTCTTTTTATTTGTCATTCGATGAAAATATCGTCCCAGCGAGTATTCTATTGAGATCTGAGAACAGAAAATAGTCACTGGGGACCAGATCTGGAGAATACGGTGGATGCGGAAGCAATTCGAAGCCCAATTCACGGATTTTTCCATCGATCACTTACTTGTAACACCAATGAAACAACACTTTCTTTTGTTCGAACACGTGAATGGTATGATGTAACATACACGTTCAGTTCAAATCTTTAGAGCGCCTGTTATTTTATTCAGTTTCAATATACGGTCGTTTGAAATCTTTTGTGAATTATTTTGATTTTTCATCAGTAACCCATAAAAAAACAATACTTTATCAACATGCGAATTTTCTGTATCAATTTTTTTCACAATAACAAAAGTTGCTTCACTCAAAATGCTATAATACACAATGATCCGGCAGTTGTCAAATTTATACACGTGTCTTTTTAAAGTTCGGGCTAAAAATCTAATAGAGCCATCTTTGTGTCAGGCCGGGCACTTCACAATTGACCTATTATTTACCAAGTTTCAAGCAAATCGAACGAGGAACCGCGTCCACTTCCAGAAAAAGAAACTATAACTGTTTATCGAGGTAAAAATTCAATCAAACCCGGCTTTTACAAGTACGACTTTTTCGAATAAGTCATTCCCTTGTTCACTTGCAGGAAAGAAAAAAACTTCAGTCAAATCGAACCATAGATACGATTTTTTCGAATAGATCGTCCATACTTTAAATAATATTTTCTAATATTTAATTACTAAAAAAGATTCCAAGCATATTCAATACAAAAATATTACAAAATCCAATTTTATTAATTATAAGTTGCAATTTCACATTAAAGTACTCATTTTCTAATACACTTAAAAAATGTGTTTCCATTCTAATACCTACGACTGTACATCAAATTACTAGTATTTAATAAATATTTGTACATGTTTTTGTGCGAGTGTTTGCAAACTCGCTCTCTCAAACAGTGTGAAACCACCCCAGAAATTTTATTCAGACCATATAATCAACGCCTGTTTGGTTACTATGATGTCATGCAAGCTTTGGGTTAAATTATAAGGCTTCATACCAAAGTAATATGCAAAACGAAATAATAATACAAATAATAATGTACTTATTTATTCGACGCAATTTCACCAATGTGAATGTGTGCCTGGATTTTTAATGATGTCAAGTGAAACGGTAAATGGAATTTTATTTAAAATTAAAATGCAAAGAATGTTTAAAACTATTGAAAAATGTTAAACTAGTGGATAAAAATTCTAGTATTGAACTTGTATCTAAAAGTTAAAATCATACCAACAATTCCCTGATAATGGGAAAATATTATTTTATATTTCGATATAAGAGAACAAAAACAAATATTAATCATCGGAAAATGGCTGTATTGTTTTTCAAAATATTCTCCATTAAGATCTTTACACTTTTGCATGCGTTTGAACCCATTGTCAAAGCACTTTTGCCACCCTGATTGGCGTGTCTCCATAACATGCGTTCACCTCTCAGTATATTTTTTACGTGCGGGAAATAAGTCATTTGATGCCATGTCAGGACTAGACGGTGGAGTACTCATCGAATTAATGTTTGGAGTGCTCAAAAATCCAGTTGTTTCAGTCGATGTGTGGAAACTGGCATTGTCGTGGTAAAGGGTGATACGTCTTCTGTGGTTGGTTTTCTTGATTTCTTGGAAGACAACTGGCAAACAAAGGGTTGTGTAGCACTAAGGTATTACTGTTCTGCGTTGTTGTAGTGTTACGATTGTAACATGTCCAGGTTTTCCAAAAAAAAAAAAAAAAAATTATCTCATTTGCTTGGAGGTGTTTCGTGCGCGAATAACTTTTGTTGGATTCGGCTCAGCTTGAAACACTAATACCGTCGACTCCTGTTTACTTTCGCGCTCACCTGTAACGATGTCATAGGCGTTTTTCGAAGCACCACTATCGTATTTTTTTTTTGTTTTTTAATTTCTCACGACAATCGACGTGAACCTTTTTTTGAGCCATTGATAAATTGTGTGGGATCTAATGTGAAATATTTCTTTTTGAATGTTTGAATCTTGCAATATCAGTTTTCGCACTGCATAGTTTCCGGAACAGTAACGGTTTTTGGACGACCGTCACGAAATTCGTCTTCGAATGATCTATGACCTCGATTGAATTCAGCATACCATCCATAAACATTGATCCTTGATGGAGTTTCAACGCCAAAAATTTAATGAAAGCCATCGATGCACTGTTGCTGAGTTAATCCACGTCGAAAGTTGAAAAAACTAATCGCTCGAAAATTTTCAAACTTTACAATACAGTTGGCAGTTGTCAGATTACAACACTAGGACTGCCAAATCCCGACATATATAAGTATTATGCAACCCTCGTAAAAACAATTGCAATCACCAATTCACTAGTTTATCACTGTTAATATAGGAGATTCAACGTTCGAATCTTGCTTTCGATATTTTCTCTTTTTGGCGAAGTGATAACGCAATATGCACGGCTGAACTAGTATTTAACTAGTGTAGAAGTTGAAACATATTCGCACAAAAATTTTCTATTACGCCTTATTAAACATACCATTCACCAACATAAGAAATTATAATGACGAACTAGTTACGAGTGTAAATACCAACTAGTAGCATAACAGTACACAACCTGTAGCTCTTTCTGCAGGGTAGTTTTTGTTTTGTAAATCAAAATTAAATGACGTTTCATCTTATTTGAATTAATGTAATAATTACGACGCAATTTTCGATTTAAAATGCGCTTGATCTTCACACATTTGTCAATGTTAAAAGCGCTGTAATACGCAGTGAGTACATGTGAGATGTGTATGAAACGAAAATACATAGCAACTTTGTAGCAGATGTGTACATATGTATATACCATGTACTCTCTGCCTGCATACATCAATAATTTTCCACTAGATAATTGCTGTCATTCACCTCCATATTGCGTCTAGTAGTCTTCTGTTGCATTGTAGCGGAATAATCATTACATCTGTCCATGAGTCTACATGACTGAGTACGCCCGTTCAATGACCGTTCTGTTGTGTGGTCAGTCTTTAGCAGAAATGCCTATTTTTATTTGAGCATACATATATGTATGTATATATAATAATTTGTTTGGTATTGGTTCTCATTGGTCTATCTTTGGACGGCCGCTGAACTACCCATTTTGAGTGCAGTACTGTTCCTTTAGAGTCTTTATAAATACTTTTGTTATAAAAAAACAAGAAAGAACGTTTTCCTTCGGTAAAAATCGATTTCGATGATTTTGAGTTTTTTTTTTTTTTTTTTTTGAAAATACGTTTTTCGCTCAAATCCTAAAATCTCAACAAAGGTTCGATCGGGCCGGTTGCGGAAAATGATTAACTCGTCTTGCTGTACCAATCGGTATAAATTTTGGTGAGTTCTGTTGTTGTTGTTGTTGTTGTTGTTGTTGTTGTTGTTGTTGTTGTTGTTGTTGTTGTTGTTGTTGTTGTTGTAACCACTAAATATTCCTCAAAATGGCTTTCGGGGAATATTGCCAGAGTCACAGTCCTTGACCGTATAAAAATGGGGGTAGTTCTGGTACAAAGACCCGACTGTTGCGGAAACTGTCGTATTTTTGTCGCCTTTTACGACAGGCATGCCTTACCGCGGGTCAATTCTTTAAACCCTAAACCGCAGAGGATACTTTTGGATGGGTCTATCTCCTCTTATTCTGGTACTTACGTACTTCGGACTTAATGCGGGTATACCTTTTCATGTTCATGGAAGGTATAAAAATTAAAATTTAACAGCTCTAAATGGTCCCCTGTTGTTGGTGTCAAATCGGCTGGTCATGAATAAGTTTCAGGAGTTTCATCTCGGTGCTCGTTTTAAGGTTTACGCTTGTTCGAAGACCGAGAAATCCTTTATTTTATTACTGAAAGTTGTATACAGACCAAGTCAAACTCTTAAAGTGAGAGAGCTTGAGCTTGAGCTTGAGCCACTATTTTGTCACACAGTCTGAATCCGGCATCTATTTCCAAAGGGTTCTTAATGCGTGAATCCGTGGGAAGTAAGAAGATTCGCATAGTAGTAGACGCAACTTACTAGTCTGGTCAGAAATTTTAGATTCTCTCCGAAAATCGCATATAATTTCGTTGTATTTTTTTTAAGTTTTTTCTCTTCACTATTATTTGTCTATAAATAACAATTCGTATTTACAAAAATCGATCATAACATATGTAGTTCATGCGCTGCGACCCAACTGAGAAGGTCATCTATTATGATCTCATTCCGTTTAACGGCCTCACGGCGCTCTTACTCGCTGTTTGAAAATGATGTTATCATTTATAAAACCCTGATGATTACTCATATAAACAAAAACATCATGCCGGTCTCAGAATGACGCACTATATTTGTGGAGCTCGCATTCCATAAACAGATACTTTTTTTTATTAATTGTTTAATGGTCTCCTTTGTTTGTTTTCTTACGCTCCTCTATACAAAAATTTTCTCTCTAAATGAATCATATTGATTGCTACTCAGAACCCCACCCACCCCTTTGTAGAGATTTTTTTCTTTTCGCTAACAACTTTGAAATGTGTGGGTGTGTGTGTGCATGCGTGTTTTCTGTTACTCTCCACAAATAACCGACAACAGCACACGTTGCAATGACCATACATGTGTCCGTAGACGAACTCGTCGTCAGCAGTGACAACTCGGATTAAAAAGAGGCAACACAAATGACACGTCGCAATGCGGTTATTCGGTTTCATTCCCTACCACAACCTCGTGTCCGCTTTGTCTGTTTGTGCTATATTTGAGCTCATGTGGATACATTTTCATAAACTTCCTCTGTTTTGATGAATGAGCACCAGAGTGTAGCGCATTAAATGAAGTAATTTGCACTTCGAAATTAGTTTCTCTTGCACTTAGGTGTGCTAATGTTAATCATCAGAAGGTAATAAATAAATTTTGAGTGCTTGTTGGGTATTTTTCACTCAATTCCAGAGATGTTTTTTATGACCATGCATAGGCTTCATAAACAAAATATGGTAAATGATTACATCGCATATGCTGTTCAGTTATTACCACCAGCTAGCCGCTAAGGATGTGTGTTTATTTTCGATTATTTACTTTTGAAGATTGTGATTATTTATAGAATATATATGTATGTGTAATTGTATGCGCTGTGTCTATATGATTACTCTCAGCTTGATTTTTCGGTAGTCTTCACTGGCTTTAGAGCTCAAAAGTACATACATATATGCACACAGTGAGGTAGTTTCTATAATAGGTGGCTTAAAATAATATTTATCGTTTTTTTTTCTGATAATTTCATCAAGACAAGATACACCATAATCTCACTCTTTTATTTAAAAGTAATTTGTTGTACGATGTGTTTTCAAAGACTTTAAAGCGGCTAAATATTAGCGCACTTAGTAGTTGTTCGTTAGTAGGAGAGTGAATATCACAACAACAGATTACATGGCAGACGTTGGCTCAGTGGTAGAGCACTCGGCTGTGATGTCAGAATCCGTCGGTTCGATTATTGGCAAAAGAAGTCTGATGAGGAGATTTAGTGATCTTCGAAACAGTTGTCACTTCTACCAATTTTTCTTTGTTGTATGACAAAATATTCAATTCAAAAAAATTCTAGCAAAAAATGCCCTTGAATAAGGCTTATTTTACTTATAAACGCAAACAATTACAGGCCACATTAAACAATTCGGAAAATTTTGAATTTTTTTTAAAAAGTACTTATTTGTTCATCACTATCTCTTTCCCCTTTTCAAAGTAATCCCCTCGGATATAATACACTTTTGCCAAAGCTTTTTCCAATCTTTGAAGCATTCCTGAAATACGCTTTCCGGTATGGCCATCAGCTCTTTCTTCGATTCTGACTTGATCTCATCAATTGTGGTAAAACGCCTTTCTTTCATTGGTTTCTTTAGTTTTGGGATTAGGAACAAGTCGCAGGGAGCCAAATATGGTGAATATGGTAGTTGAGGCATGATTACGGTTTTGTTTTTGACCAAAAAATTCACGAATAAGCATTGATGTATGAGCATTATCATGATGTAAAATCCCCCATTTGTTTTTCCACAATTCCGATCATTTGAGCCGTATTGCTTCACGCAAACTTTGCATAACTTCCTTGTAGTATTCCTTATTAACTGTAGGAGCTTTTGGCAGGAACTCATTGTAATCAAAGAACAAACCTCGCATAATCATTACAACAATAGATTAAAAATAATGTGGTTTATCCGGCCTGTCTGTTACTGCGGTGCCATCCTCACTCACTTGAAGTAGAAGCTTTTCCCAGGCATACAAAGAAAGAAAATATTTCACTGTACGAACTTAGTATAGCAATACTACAGCAAATCGTTGCAATGATCTACAGATAAGCCTTTAACGCAGTTCACAGAGACTCAATGAAGACCTTAGACAATACTTTCCGCGTATGACAAGAACAAGAAATCCAGCTACCTCGTAAGATCCACGTGATCTCCGCAAAGCTAGTCAAACCAATGTGTGGAGCTAGTAATACCGAGTAATAGACATATCTTTGAAGTATCTAAGGGTTGCTGCCCCTAAAAACACTTCAACCTACTCCTCAAAGGTACAGGCCTGTCGTAAGCGAAGTGCCTTAAGGCTTTAGGTTATTCATCCTCTCAACAACTCCTGTATAAATCGTTTGATGGTACGAGCAGTTTCTGCGTGCTTGCCTAATGGAAAATATCTCCTTACTTTTTACCGGGATAAGCTCTCTCGTCCTTCTTCTATTCCATATCGGCCATATTACCTAAGTTACAATGCTACAATTGATACGCTTCCATATTAAGTTAGCATCGGCGATTTATAACACTCTTAAAGGCAGCTTACAAGTGGAAAGTGACATGCTCAAACTCTAGCATGATAATGAAACTGGAGAGGAAGTGCCCTTCTTTGCAAGCTTTTTATCAATTCGGACCCTAAAAACAACTTTTCTAATAACCTTCACCCTCCGGTCCGAGCTGATCGAAATAACAATTTTGGGCCTCTTGTTAGCTGACCTCGATGACGATAACATGAGGTGCTAAATCAGCAACAATAACCTGTAGGACTCGACTATCACGGTTAAATTGGGACTACTTCAAGCAGAGAAGGACGTAAGTCCGTCTAAAATAATGTCCTTCCATTCCAACAATAAATACCTGTACAACGCATCTATCACGGATGAATTGGGACTTTTGATAGACCACCTTCTGCTTCCACAGCAGAAAAGAATGTAAGCCCGTCTAAAATAATGTCCTTCCATTTCACAATTCATAGACGATTAAAACTGAATAATAGGCATAGAAGATCCCTGCTTTCTACGTCAACAAATTTATTTGACACGATTCTTGTCATAGACTAGAAGTATCATACAAAAATACTCTAATCTTATCAAAAAAGGGAGGACAGATCCTCAGATCTACCAGCTCGAACTAGGTAAATTCGAATTTACTGAACTTGAAAAGGAGAAAAAGTTGCGAGTGTCGGTAATGGTGTTAATATTTTCAATTATAGTATAGTTTCTCGTTGTCCTCTTTAGGGTCCCTTTACCTGGCAATCAACCAAAGAGCCTGTAAATCTATACCATCTCTCATAAGTGAAGACAAGGAATGAATAAGAAGAATATAATGAAGCAAATTCTCTTTATCTATGAAGATTTAATAAGCCTTTATGCTAATACTTATAGTCCACTGTATATCACCAGTATGCTATCAAAAAAAAAAAACTGAGTAAATAAATAAAATAAAGAAAAATAAGAAATAGGAAATATTTATACTCGCTCATGCTCGCTCTCGTGTGTTTGTACCAAGTAAACTTGTACCAATAGGGAACCCGTTTCACTAAACAAGTTGAAGAACAAAAATGTGAATGCGCAGAGTGTTAAGCTATTGAGTAACGAAACAGTCTCAAAACTCGTTTCAACCTTTATTGGGACATCAACAACATCTTGAAGTTTTGCCGTCCCAACAACGGAGACGACGCAACGTAGATAAAAGCGGAATTATCGCTAAAACTGAGAAAGGGCACAAAAGAGAGAGAGAGAGAGAAAGAGAAAAAGAGAAATATAGGAGGTTAGGCAACTAAAGAAGTAAAGAAACAACAAAGCGCGCTTACGAGTTCCAAACAAGCTTTCCGTGGTGTAGGCAGCAACTTTTTTTTTTCGTCAGCATTCATTTGAATTTAGACTCGAATTACTTCTTGTTTTTGTTGTGCACCGTTGTTGCTGCGCCGCCGTTCTTTGCTTGCCATTCACACAGTCACTACTCACTCACTGTTTGGTTTAGTCTCCAAGTGTACGTCGGTGTAAAAAAATCGTGTGGCGGTCTGCTGAATCGCGCGTATTAATTAATTTAAGTGAAATTTCTTTATTTAAACAATTGCCATTTTCTGGAGGTGTGGTGTACCTGGAGTGTGTTGTTGTTATTATTACACTTTAACACGCAATATCCTGCTGCGGTCGTGAAAGCTACTAGTGCAAGCAAAAAAGGAGTATCCAACGCATACAAGAAGTGTATTCGGCACTCAACCTCTACCTTACTTCCTTTCCATAAACATATACATATACATAGAACCTTATAAATAATAAACAATAATGGCTGGTGGTAATAAGCGCTACTCACGCACCAACTCAAATGGCAATATCACAAAATTGCCGGAACGTGGACCAGGTAATACAAAGTGTTTATACAAGCTGTGTTTGAATTTATGAAAAAAAAAAAATCAAAAAGTTTTTCGTTAAAGCTAAATGAATGAATTATTGATTGTAATTTATGTTATACAAGTGTGTTTAAATGTGTTTGTATGTATGCACTTAGACTGCTAATTGTTGTTTTTGTTATTGCATACATGCAGTAGCTTTGAATTTGTCAACGTGGCCCCCACTTACCGTCGTCGATCACTTCATATCTGCGCATATACTCACCCTACACACATATACACACACAAAAAAAAAACTCGTTCACTCAACTTGAAGTACAATATTATAAGATAGTGCTTGTCAGCATTGTTATTGTTTAGCTCTTCAAGTTCCTGATTTACACTCAAATCATATCTATTTTTTATTTTTTTTTGAATTAAAAACTTTCGAATTAACTTAATTTAATTTACTTCACTGATTTTTATTTTATTTTTTTGCCACGCATGCACGCAGACACGTCTATGCATACAGGTGGAGGGATAAGGTGTGGTAGGGCGGCAAGTACACAATGTTGTCGACGTCATCGTACGTGTTTAACACCGCCTTGCTGCCACTTAGCAACAGACATGATAGTAAAAGAGAGAGAAAGAGAGAGAGCGAGAGAGGGTGAGAGGGTTGAGCAGACAATTGCTAATATTTATTTTGGTTGTGTAAATTAAAATACAGTTACTTAATAGAAGTTATCAAATAAATTTTCAAGATGTTTGCCCAAGACGTCTAAAATAGAAGGTTATTTATCACTTCCGCAGCTGTTTTTTTTTTTTTTTTGTATTATAATTATAAAAAATTTATTCCTAAAACGTCAATTCAATTTATTTTATGCGCAATCGGTTTTGAAATCTTCTAATTTTTGTTTTATTACTATAAAGTTTATTATAAAACTTTTTTCGCTGAGTCAATTTTCCCTTTAGAAATCCCTTTTCAAAGCCTTTAGAAATGAATTAAAATTTAAAAAATCCACACCACAAGTAAGCGAGTCTAGTTATTGAAACACTGCAATTTCCATTTTTTATTTATTATTTCACACATTTCAGTTTCATATGCGTTCCGCCTACGTCGCAACAGATGTCTTAGAGAATCTTTTCGGTTAAGAATTCTCAGTGTCTTCTCTGCAGCATTGAATAATGAAGTAATATAACAAAGATTTAGACTAAATTGATAGGTGTTTTGCATATGATATCGAAGAAGGACATTTGTAACTCCAAAAATCATTTCATAAACATTTCAAAAAACTACCAACCATTGAAAGGTTTGCCTACAAACTATTACGATCCTCAATGCCTTGACAAAATATTGTTAGAAATCAAGAACTCAGCGCAAAAATTTCTGTTCAGCGGTTAGCCGCGTCAGTAATTTAAATATTTCGGAATATGTGTACTAGTATGTATGTATAAAAAATTAGCCATTTGTCGATGCAGCTTATATAATAAGTCTATCTTATCTTCATGCATTATAGACACGACAAGTGTTTGTTACAAAAATTCGTATTGAAGCGCCTTTAAGATTTTACTAATACACCAGAGTGTACATGTGTTCAATACACAAAAATTAAAAATAAGCATTTTTATCAGTAAATAAGTTGGAAAAATTTGAATTTTTTTTGCAATTCACGATTTAATTTCATTTCGATGCGTTCATGCAATGCATTCTAATTAAGGAATTTTTTTTTAACAGAGCTTGGTCGTCTGCACTCTTGTTTACCATTTTCTATCTGACAGTAAAAACAAATGATAAATACAGTGCAAATGAACTCTAACAATAAATATCAATAATAATAAAAAAATTAAACAAATATAATAAATAAATTAATATAAAAATACATAGCCAAATATAAATGAAGAATGATAAAAAACGCTAATAATGATAATGATAAAGCATACAAAATTATTAAAAAAAACGATAAATGTATAAAAAAAATATTATTAAATATTAAATTAAAAAAAATTTACAAAACGCCAAAAAAAATTAAAAATATAAAAAATAATTAAAAAAAAATAAACAAACAAATAAAAAAATATAAAAAAAATAAATAAAATATAAAAAAATAAAAAAACTATAAAAAAATGAAAAAAAGTAAAATTAAAAAAAAAAGAATTAAAAAAAAATTAAAATCTAAAAAATAATATATAAAAAATAAAGAAATTATTAAACAAAAATGTAAGAGTAAAAAAATATAATATAAAAAATTAAGAAAGTGTAAAAAAAAATTAAAGAAAAAAATATAAAAATAATTAAAATAATAATAAAATAATTTTTTTTTAATAAAAACGTAAAAATAAGTAAAAAATAAATATGAATTAAAAATATAAAAAAATTTAAATAATAAAAAATGTAAAATAATAAAACATTTAAAATAATAAAAAATTTAAAATAATAAAAAATTTAAAATAATAAAAAATAAAAAAAATAAAAAAAAAAATAAAAAAAATATAAGAAAAATTAAATAAAAATTAATTAAAAATTTTTAAAATTTTTAAAATTATATATATATATATATATATATATATATATATATATAAAATAATAATAAAAATTTCTATATAAAATATAAAAATTTATAAAAAGATATAAAAAAATTTTAAATTATAAAAAAAATATAAAAATATTAAAATAAAATCATAAAACTTAAGAAAAAAAGTGTAGGAATTCTATAACAAAAATTAAGAAATTAAAAAAATTTCTAGAAATTGTAAAAAATATAAAAAATTGTAAAAAATAAAAAAATATTTTATATATATATATATATATATATATATATATATATATATATATATATATATATAAAATAAAAATAATAATAAAAATTTCTATATAAAATATAAAAATTTATAAAAAGATATAAAAAAATTAAAAATTATAAAAAAATTATAAAAATATTAAAATAAAATCATAAAAATTAAGAAAAAAAAGTGTAGGAATTCTATAACAAAAATTAAGAAATTAAAAAAATTTCAAGAAATTGTAAAAAATTATAAAAAATATAAAAAATTGTAAAAAATAAAAAAATATATTTTAAAAATAATTTAAAAAAAAGTAATTTAAAAAAAAATAACAAAATTTAAATGAAAGTAAATATAAAAAAAATATAAAAAATAATAAAAAAATTTAAAAATAAAAGTTTCAATACAATATTAAATTTTTTTTAATTAAGATTAAATTAATAAATAAAATTTAAAAAAGGTATTCAAGAAGAAAAATTATAACAAAAAGAAAAGAAAAAGATATTTAATTACAATTAGTTAAATGAAATTAAAAAAGTTAAACCAAAAGTTTAAAAAAATAAGAAGAAAATTATTAAAAGGAATAAACAAGAAAAGAAGTGTTGTTAACAAAGGAATAATAAAAAAAGATAGAAAAAGAATTAAAGACAAGTTTTTTAAGAAATTATAAGAAAAATTATATAACTTACAGAAAAATGTTTTTAAATTATGAAAAGGAATAAACAAATTATAAAAAAGAAATAAAAAATAAAAAAATAATAAAAAAAGCGATTTAACATATTAATAAAATATAAAGAAAATATAAAGAAAATATAAAGAAAATATAAAGAAAAAGATATACTGATATAAAATTGATATTATTTCTATCATGAGCATATCAAATTTGTTGTGTTGCAATTGACGATTAGAGCAAAAAAAAACTTCATATCTGATATATCGGTTCCGATTTCGATGAATTTGAGAGTAAAAATTTATTTGAATTTATTGTGAATACCAATTTTAAGAACTTAAACATCACCCCACGTACATTTAAATAATTATTAGCAACACAGATACCGCATAATGAATTATGCACGTTTTTTTTTAATAATTAATAAAATTTTTTTTTTTTTTTTTTTTGATAATTCATATTTTCTATATGTATACATATGTAAAGGATTTCTGTAATAATTTATTTACATAGTTAAAAGAAATTGTATTAAGTCAGAAAACTGCAATTAAAATCTAGCTAAATTCCTTTAAACTAGCAGACAGTAAAGCCGTTTGTTTTAGTATAATTTTAGCTTTAGTCTTTTGTATAAATTTTTTTTTTAACGTCAGAGGTAGTAAAGTGCTGTATTATATATTCCTAAGTACATATTGTATTTGTTTAATTTTGCTTTTTTTGTCACCATTGTCGGCATTACTACTAACTTCTCTAATTACTTTGGTTTAGATGTGTACAAAGTAGGTCTAATTAAAAAAAAATTTTTTGAAGTGATGTTTGGTTAGACATACAGATTGACACATACACTTATATAGTACATAAGTATGTTACATACAAACGATTATATGTGACATATAATGCATAATTTTGGTGACAATTGTCGGCGTATGCTCCTTTCATCTTTGCCTGTGACCTTCAGTAATAGCTGATAAACGGTTTGTTTCAAATGAAATTTATTTTTTCTTCAAAAGGAAGTAAATTGCTATTCGAACAGCTTATATACTGTCTAGTAAAATGTTTAATGTGTGGTTTGTATATCTGCTTATAGATCACCACCGCCCACACTTTCATTAACAGCAAACTTTTATATTTCAACATTAAACAGCTGCGAAGCTTTTTGGTATTTATTTTTAATAAAAAAAAAATATTTTCTTAGTCAAAAAAGTATTTTCTTGCTTTTTGCCTGCCGCCTTTTTTGTTTGCGCTTCCTCTCTTTCGTTATCTTTCTTGACTTTTCACCACCGCCCACCCACCATTCCATTTACTGCCAAAAGCAATTGCCTATTGGCTGACTATTGCCTGCTGTTAGCTGCTTTATTAATATGAAATGAGCAATTTGAATTCGGGAGAATACTCTTATTCATTATTTCACAAAAAAAAAAAACAAAAAAAAATATTTCACAACAAGTGACCAGTAAAGCAAAGCGTACTGCTTCATTTCCGTCACATTTGTTGCGGCAAAATTTTTTCCACGATTTCTTTCTTAGTTCTTCGCACAGAGTAGTGAGTGGCGCTTTTCCAGCTTTAATATATATTTAAATATTATTTTAAATATTTTAATTAAAAATAAAAACGATCGAAAGCGGTATTTTCCTCGAAGTTCGGCGCATTTTTAACAAATCATTATGTCAAAATGTAACTACAATTAAATTTATTAGAAATTCTTTTTATATCTAATATATTATTAATAATTATTTTTTTTTTTGCCTTCTTATGACCAATTTTCGTTGGTACATACCTATACATATGTATATAGTGTTTGTTATTGTTGCTGTTGTGTATGTGCTACCTCAATTCGGCAGCTTTGCCAACTAGTCGCTAAAGTGTAATTAGAAGAAAGAAAGCAGTGCAAAGAAAATTTACATTAGTTATTTGTGAAAAATTATGCGAAAATTGTATTGCGTAATTACTCACATTCTGCTTAAGATATTTACATACAAATATGCGGAGATTTCAACAGTTGCTATACTCGCTCAATCTGTGTGTGTTCATGTGCGTTTTCTTAATATATCTACATATCTACATCAGCATACGTAAAGGGTGATCCAAATGGAGATACTTTTTCCAATAGCATCTTTTTTCCAGATCACGCGTGAGACGTGCCAAGATGTCATGTTATTTTTGTTCAGTATTGTTTGGCATTTCATCATGGAAAGACTTACGCCTGAAAAACGTTTACAAATCATTCAAGTTTTTTACGAAAATTCACGTTCTGTAAAGCATGTCTTTCGCGCGCTTCGTTCAACTTATGGTCAACATAATCGGCCTACTGAGCGTACTATTCGCAACACGATCACTCATCTTGAGATACAGCATTCATTATTGGATAATATTTAACCGAATAGACCACGTCCAGCACACAATGCTGAAAATATAGCGGCCGTAGCTATGAGTACAAAAACGAAGACCATCGCAGCAACTCGGACTGACGTATGGAATGATCCGGCGCATTTTACGTCGAGATCTTAAATTGAAAGCATACCAAATACAGCTGGTGCAAGAAGTGAAGCCGCTCGACCTTCCTAAGCGACATCGATTCGCTCTATGTGCTCTTGAAAAGTTCCAAGGAGATTCGAGCCAAATTTTGTTCAGCGATGAGACGCATTTCTGCCTCAATGGGTATGTAAACCAGCAGAATTGCCGTAATTGGAACGAAGAACAACCTGAAGAGATTTCAAAAGCTTCCATTTCATCCATAAAAAACAACGATTTGGTTTGGTTTGTAGGCCGGTGGAATCATCGGTCCATATTTCTTCAAAAGTGATGCCGATGAGAACGTAACTGTCATGGCGACCGTTATCGTGCCATGGTAACCAACTGTTTAGTTTCAAAAAGACGGCGCCACTTCCCAAACATCGCATCAATTAATGGATTTATTGAGAGAACACTTCGGTGAGCAGATACTTTCACGTTTTGGGCCGGTCGATGGTTACCAAGATAGTGTGATATCACATCGTTAGACTTTTTTCTGTGGGTATATGTACAGTCTAAAGTCTATGTGTACAATCCGGCCTCGATGCAGGCCGTGGAGCAAAACATCACGCATGTCATTTGCCAGTTACTAGTCGAAATACTCGAACGAGTCATCGAAAATTGGACTCAATGGATGGACTATCAAGGCGTAGACGTGGCCAACATTTGAAAATGATAATCTTCAAAAAATAAATGCCAAAGAATGTTGTTTCGAATGATAATAAACATTCCCCATTGAATTTGAATTTCATGTGCTTTTTTCTCCGAAAAAGTAGGAAACCTCGAAATGGATCACCCTTTATATCCCATGAAAGTGTATGTACATTTGTACTTATATGTGTGTATGTGTGTTTATTTTGGCAACACTCTGAGCGCGGCGATTATAATTTTTAAATATTTTCTTTTTTTTCATCGTGATTCTTTAATTATAAATTCTTAATTGTTTACATACATTTGCATATAACTATGGTGTATGTGTATCGAATATAGAATTCTGTGTCTTATACTTAGTTTTTAAAAAAAATTCTTCATCCGAATAAAATAAAAATGCGTGCTTTTGAATTCTGTGAGAACGTGCAAGATACCAAAAAGTATATCTATGTATATGCATAAATATAAATATATGTGAATATATACCACTTAAACAATTTTCTGTTAAGCTTCTTCTCCGTTGATGTTTTTCTAAAAACATAAAATAAATAATAATAAAAATTAAAAAAAAAAAAATAAAATTAAAAAAATATATTTTTTAAAGAAAATTTTCAATTTAAGTAGAGCTTATAATCCACACTTCCTGTACTTTTTTTTTAATTTTAATTTTAATTCCATATACTAAATTCTAAAAATATTATAAGTTGTTTTTATAGACATTGATGTATGTATATAAAAAAAATGTCTTCAATATTTAATAATATATTAAAAGGACAATTTTAATTTAACCTCATTAATAATTTCCTTCCCTCTCCTTATCTATTTACAGTGGAGTCTTTAATCTACTGGCGAGATGTCAAGAAATCCGGCATTTTCTTTGGTGCTGGTCTCATCATCCTCCTCGCCATCTCATGCTTCTCCGTCATTAGCGTATTCGCTTACCTGTCATTACTGACATTAGCCGGCACAGTGGCGTTCAGGATTTACAAATCAGTTATGCAGGCCATACAGAAGACACCCGAGGGACATCCATTCAAGTGAGTACAAAGGATGGCTAAAAGGCCAAAGGACGATACGTTTAGTGAATCGGACACCGAAATGAGTGTTAGGCTTATAATTTGAAGAAATATTGGTACTGTTGTTGATGTTTCGATACGACAAGATGAAGATCTAAATTTTCGCAACATTAAGAAAATTTTTTTCTCAACATCACGTGAAGCTGGATATATGATAATAACGATAGCTTCTAGGAAAACAATTAAATGCTAAATATATCCGTTCAAAAGATGCTTCGAAAAAGTTATGTTGCGACATTTACGACAATTTCGTTATCTTAATTTTTAAGCAAGTAACTGTTCTGGCGGCCGCGATAGCTGAGTGGTTAGCATTGCGTACTACACTTCGGAAGGACAGGATTCGAGCCCAGGTTCGACTATCATCCAAAATTATAGAAAATACATTTTTCTAATTATAGTCGCCGCTCGGCAGGGAATGTCAAGTCCTTCGAATGTATTTCTGGCATGAAATAAAAGCTCCTAATAAAAATCTTTCAGCCGTTCGGAGGCGGAGTCCCTCCATTTGTTGGTAAAAACATCAAGACGACAAAAACCACAAATTGGAGGAGAAGCTATATATATTCTGGCACAATTTTGGAACTTTTTTTTTTTTGAATTCCGTTGACTTACGAGTTTCGTAAATATTCAATAACGACACGCCATAGAAAAATAATTAAAACCAGACGACGAGCTAAGTTGGTTTAGCCATGTCCGTCTGGACATGAGGCTTTGGATCAAAAATCGGTCAAAATAACATCTAAAAGCGTGAAATTTGCATTCTATACTCTTATATATGAGTAAAAATAAATATATTTGTACTGAAAATCATCGAAATTGGAAGACTGAATCGTATAGCCCTCATATAACCGATTTGTTGAGTTTTCAGGTTTCTGATCAAAAATCTTCAAAAATGTTTTTAAATACATGGAATTTGGCATTCTACATACGTAAAGCCAGATAAATATTGATAAAAAAATCGTGGAAATCGAATTTTGCAATTTTCAATAAATTTGATATGTTCATGAAAGGTATAAAGATATCAGCATAGACGAAGACACTTCTTTCTTGTTTTATATAAAAATCAATTTATTTTTGTTTTTACCTTGAAATAACAAAATACGGAGCTTATTCGCTGTATTAATGAAAAAAAAAAATTAGAAACACGAAACATGAAACATGAAGCAGTTAAACCAACAAAAAAAAAATTAAGAACATTTCTGGGACCGATTTCCTTTACTTATTTCAGCATTATTAAATGGATAAAATATTTATAAATAATATCTTTTTTTTTAAATTATTTTTACAGAGAGTACCTCGAAATTGATTTGACTCTATCACAAGAAAAGGTCCAAAATATCGCTGGCGTTGCTGTGGCACATGTAAATGGATTCATTGCAGAATTGCGACGATTGTTCCTCGTGGAAGATTTGGTTGACTCAATTAAATTCGGTGTTATTCTGTGGGTTTTGACTTACATTGGCGGTTGGTTCAATGGCATGACTCTGGTCATTTTGGGTAAGCAGCATAATTTTTTTTTTTTTTTGTGTAAAAAGTATTTGTATAAAGTAAAAATAATATTTTTCTTTCAAAAACCCTTGCAGCCTTCGTCTCTCTATTCACCTTGCCAAAGGTGTACGAAAACAATAAACAATCAATTGACACATATTTGGATTTGGTACGAAGCAAATTGACAGAAATCTCAGAAAAGTGAGTAGAAACAAAAAATTGTCATAAATTTTCAAATTTTTATTTTACTAAAAAAATTTTTTTTTAACTTTTGCAGAATCAAGGCCGCCATTCCAATTGGCAAGAAACCAATTGCTGCAGAATCAGACAAGGACAAGTAAAGAAAGCACTTACATTGTACATGTATATGCAAAACAAAAACAAACAAAAACATATTAACAGCAAATATTTAAATATTGTCATTGCAATTACTAAAACTTAAGAAAAAACTCAAAAACAACACCAACAACAACTTAAGAACTTGAGTAAAAATGTGTCGCACACACACATACACACTTACATATTTCGACATTTTACTACGCCAGAGAGAATGAAAAAAGAAAAATTCATAAAAAAAAACTATTGAACCAAACAGATATAAAATATGTGTGGTGTGTGTACACCGAGGAAGTGGAGAAAATAAATTAATAATGCATTCAAACAGTCTACACAAACAATAAATATACTACAATATATGAATAAATTCAAACATCAAACACACGCTAAGTAATCTTTGAATAACGAAAATCTTAAAGAAACACAAGAAAAGCAGAAAAAAACGATCCACATCAGTAAGAAAAAAACTAAAATTAAAAAAAAAAATCAAGAACAAAAATATAATGAATATTATAAATTGTATATGCATAGAAAACGACTAGCTTTGTTCTACATAATTTCAATGGGAAATTTTTAGTTATATTTGTACTGAATTACATTGATTGCAATGCGTCAATTTTGTTTTTATTTCTTTTTGATTTATTTTATATTTGTATTATATAACAACAACAACAAGAAAACTTCTAACTGAACACAATAATATATAAATATATTTGGAACACAATTGGTTATAACCTCAATAGATATTGTTTTTTTTTTTTAAATAATCATAATGCTTATACTTTTTTGGTTGTTTGTATGTAAATGTATTTTAAAAATGATAATATATTTTATATAAACTGTTAAAAACAAAAAATATATTCATCGACAATGCCTAATTAATTTAATTATTATGTTTATGGACTGTTTTCGATTAATTGTAGTTATAAAAGAGAAATAATATTTATATTTCTCACATCCTTGGTTACAAGTTAAGATTTAGCCGAACAATATATGCGGAAAAGAAAACAAAAACAAAAACGAAAATGAAAATAAAACGCAAAGAAATCGGATAGAGAAATCGATGAGCGAAATTCTGCTGATGCTACATCGTCGTATGTATGAATTAAGTGAAAATTTGAACAGCGGATATATAGCGATTGTTTTCTATTTTAGATCTATGAACAAACAAACAAAAATTAAATTAAAAGTAAAAAGTAAAGAAAACACATACATACATATTAATTATGTTGTTATATTACGATTAATAATAACAAAAAAGTAACATCTCTTAGAATTTAATGAATTAAAATGAGTATATAATAAAATCAATATTTCGAATGTCCAATTTTCATTTGTTTTTTTATTTCTGCACATTTTGGATACACAACAACCCTGGTAAAATTTCTGCATGCAATATTCATAAAGCGATTAAAATAATTGAATGAAATAAGCAAGCATACTGATAAAATATATCCAAATCATAAAGGAGAAATCTGATAAAATGTATATTTGTACTTTTTGATCCGTCACTCATCCAATACAACTAACTTTAAATAAATAGCTAATCACCTTATATAAAAAGAATTACGTATAATAAAATAGTTTAAATACTAAAGCGCTTTTTTTAAATTAAAATTATTAACTATACCTATATAATAGCATACTAATATACAAAAAAAAAAAAAAATATATATAAAATTAGTAGATATGTATTTTGCCTTTTAAATGTGTGTATACACTTATTTAGTGCAACAAGCCTTTTTAATGACAATTATTTCTATATTAAATATATTTATATGTATATTATTTTTATTATTGAACAAAATTTGAAAAAAAAACTTCGCAGAAACAACTTTACTGTATGTATATAGATAGTGGTACATTTCTATTTGAAAATTACCAAAATTTGACAAACTTACATAACCTTACATTACAACTGCGAGCAATATTAATTTGAGAGAATGCTAATTTTAAATAAATATTTGTTGCAATTTTCTAGTTTTGCATATTTAAAATTTTTAAATAAAACTAATTAAAACGAAAATACTGCTGTCATTAATGCCTCATTAACTCATACTGGGAATGTATTTTATTGTCGATTTAAATTGCATTTGATTTTTGAAGCATTTCTGCATGTATGATCAATTAAACCAAACTAAAAACTAAAATTATCATTCATAGAAATAATTTTGCAAATATTTCATAGAAATAATTATGCTGGAGTTAGTTGCGGGTTGCCAATATTGATTCTCATACCGTGTTAGTTGCGAGCACTATAGAGTCTATCAAAAATGCCAACAAATAAACTTATAAGCACAATTGAGTCGACAAAATAGTTCTGAAGATCATCACAAACAAATTTACTTGGCCTCCACCTTTTCTCTGAAAGCATCTGGGTAGACTAATTAGTGTCTTACGTGGCGCCACAGCCACTGTCACAGTTACTTTACAAAGATACCCACATCTACCTATTATGGCTTTCTCTAGAACAGGGAAATTGAATCTTGAAAAGAATATAGAAAAAATTCAGCTGGACCCAACCACATGGGCTTTATAATTCCATGAAATTTCTTTACAAATTAGGTTTGTTCTTATTTCCAGAAATCTCACAGAACTATAACGGCATTTCTAGGTCCCTTTGGTAGAAAATTAACATTCACTACAACTATTACATCTATGTAGGGAACGAATGTTGTAACAAGTCTCATAAAGTTAGGCCAGGTGAAACCGAAACCTCCAGTTCTTTGCATCTACTAAATTCAGCGAGCATCTTCCAAGCGGACATTCTATGTTAGGTAAAGAAAAGTCCTATAGAGCTCTAATGAAAAACTATGAGAGGATATTATAGGTACCTTTAAACAAGGATAGACGGGCGGCTCCGATGGAGGTATCGTCGTCAATGATAAATTCAAGTGTTGCCAACAAATGCAGAAAGGCTCTCAGGTCACTAAAAGGTTAATTCGCCCTCTTCTAAATCGTTTTGAGACGATTGTTTGAAGTTTTTAAGCACATACTCGTATGTGTATACATACATCGAGCCCTATGCGCAAAAAAAAAACGGATGGGCTTAAAAGGAAATCTTACAAAGAGAATTTTTTTAAATTCCTTTGAATATGTCAATTTATACATAGACATGAAATTTCGTACATAATTTTTTTTTGTCCAATTTAAATTAAGCAATGAAACTTGGAAGGGATGTGGTGTGTTTGATAACAAGTTATCGAAAAAAAAGTAAAATCGATAATCATGGCTCTTACGTATTTTTTGCACACAGGGCTCGATATATTATATTAATTAAGACGTTTGCAAGAAAATAAATTTTTTTTAAATTTATATATATACATATGTATTTTTAAGTCGTTTAATTACTAACGGATAGTGGAGAAGAAGTTTGCAATCTCGAATTTAGTTGTTATATATGATCAGAAAGAAATTTAAAAAATGAAGATAAGGAGCACACAAAAATTCGAAACTCTTTTGCCCGAATTAAAAAAATCCTTGCTTAGCGAAGGGTTTTCAAAAGAGAGCGGCTCCTGCTAATTTTAAGTAGCAACGGTTAGGCAAAAAGTGATAAATTAAATGACATTGGATCCCCAATAAGAAATATTGATTTTTAGAAGGTAAGTATACTTTTAATAAACATCTAAATCCAGAAGGTGCTGTACAGAATGTGAAGTTGAACGAAGTCGAGTATTGAGTATTTAAATCTGAAATTAAATCTAAATATATTAGAGTTCTGCTTTATAATTTTTCTTTTTATCCTAAGTTCGTTTTTTGCTCTCTTTATCGCTTGAGCTTTATGTATCAGTAAAGAAGAACATTTTAAAATGCAAAATTTTGCATAAAAATTGTGAAATTTAAAAAAAAACTGACGCATTAATGACAAATGGCCTTTATTTTATCGATAAATTGTCGGCGTGTCGCAATACTTTTCGGCAATAGCAATTTTTCATTGATGTGACGCCGACGTCACATCACGATGTGATGTCGACTGAAGAACGGCAACACCAACGACGGAGCGAACATAAGCGGCTACTGTAACTGAAGCTAAGCAGCACCGAAAACAAAGCCAGAACCTGGAAGGATTTCGCTGATTCGATATGATACTAAACAAGGTTGAGGACAGGACCGAATGGATGGAAGAAATTCAGTTTTTTAAGTTTTCATTGCTGTTGCCTGCTCAATTCTACTGGGAGCACATAAAGTTAATCTGCGTCGTCGGGGTAATCTAACGGTAGGTCCAGGAAACGAGCTGTATCGAGGGGTTTGAACTAGATCGATAGGGCTGTTAGATAAGTTTTCGTCGAGGGACCCGCCGATGGAAGCAAAGAAAGAGGAAGACCTCCATTCAGCAAAATTAGGGAAGAACGGTCCGTCAATACTTGTAGTTTCAAATAGGCGCTGAATGGCGAAAAGAAACGACTGGCGTGATGTTATTGGAGGTGCCTATGTCAATTAGAAAGAAGAAAGGATCATCCACTTTCGTTCATTTACATTACCCTCTGTACTTGGGGGTAAAGGAAAGTGCGTAACAAATTTCATTAAGACAACTCAGGACTTGTTGTTTTTGAGTTGTAACCGCAAAAACGCTCAAAATTGATTTTTGGGGAATATTACGAGAGTCACAGTGCTAGTCGTTTCGAAATAAAGACCCGACTGATGCAGGAACTATTGGATTTTAGTTGCCTATTACGACAGACATGCATTACGGTGGGTATATTATTGTACACCTACCCTGAAAATTTTAGAAATAGAAGTAAATAAAGTTTAATATTAGCCAGGATGGAATTCCAAAAAAGACAAACAGTGGTAAAGCACAATCTTCTTCGATTTGTCCCTCTGGTGTACCTTGGAAAAGTTACTTTGAGGTAACGATGGCTGAAAGAAAAATATTTAGTTAGTTTTTGGAGAAATCTTCAATGTCTCGTCTTTTAAAAATATTAAATCGTACTCAAAATCCATAAAGAATGTTTAAAGTGTCGTTGAGTTAAGGCAAAAACAAAAAAAGAAGAGAGAAAATTATACTTTTTTGTCAATTAACAACTTGAGTTGGCAGCGAGCGCCATCTTTTGGCCCCTTCAACTACAAAACAGCTGATTTTGACTTTTGGAGCCTTAATAAACTAACATTAGAGAGCGCTCCATTCGAGCCATATCAGCTATGTTCCAATGACAAATACTAACACAGCAGAAACAGAAAGTATAATTTGTAATGAAATCGGTTTCGCTTTTCATGGAGGAATGTGTTATCCATAGATATAATGAGTCAGGCGTTCTCCATTAGCATGTTGAATACTCTTAATTTACCGAGTGAGAAAGTCGGCAGCTGGCAGCTAACAAACGACAACACTGTATGCACACATGCATACATGTGTAGGCATGTGTATGCTTGTAAACACCACTAGCTGTATACGCATGTATGACCTTCTGACAAGGTGACCGATGAAATTTTTCGGGTGTTCGTAGAGAGTATCTAACAATTGCACACCGCATGAACTAGTAGTGTGGATGGGTGGTTTGGAGTCTCTAATATATATTCACTTACTGCCTGGTTTAATAGGTTATCATTGAACGGATTGGGTGGAATGAATATGGAGGGAATATTTCACTGTTTATTGCAATTGACAATTTAATTTATAAGCAGATATTTCTATCCCAACCGGTTATCAGTTGACGAACTCTACTGCCACTACAGAGCACAAAGTAAAGAAGAGCCAATGAAAGAGTCTAAGAAAACCATTTGATAAATAGAGGAACGTAAGTAAACGAGAGAGTTTGTTATTAGAGCAGAGTGTAGCAGCAGCAAGGAAACGAAACTGATTTTTGAGGGCGAGTGTGTTGTCACCAAAGAAAAAGTTTTCGCGCTGAGAAGTACTCCAGAGCTCGTAGCAAACGGTAGTCGTTCGTTGTCATCTGTGGTCGTCCAACAAACAAATAAATATACATATATAATCGTCATTGCCATCCAACTACTACTACGGTGCGGTACGGTGTGCGGCTGATCTTGGATCAGATCTTTTTCGGTTAAGTAATAAATCTATTTGTATTTGCAAAAATACAAAGGAACCAAGAGTAAGGAAACAGTTGTGCGCTTTACGGTGAACATTTTTTTTACGTAAAATTCAGTATTTAAAGTTAAATAATTAAGTGCAGTTAGAAGTAAAGAAAAAAAAAAAGAGAAAGCAACAAATTTCGCAATCATGTCGAGGCCACAAACCGATGAGGAACGTCGCAAGCAAATTAGTGTGCGCGGTATTGCCGAGGTCGGCAACGTCACATTGGTCAAGAAGAATTTCAATCGTCATCTGCATTACACTTTGGTAAAGGATCGTAATGTGGCAACTATGCGCGATTATTACTTTGCCTTGGCCAACACCGTGCGTGACAACATGGTCGGTCGTTGGATTCGTACCCAGCAGATGTACTACGAAAAGGATCCTAAAGTAAGTTGAACTAGCAGCGTAGAGCAACTAAATAGCAAAGTGAACAAATAGTATGTAGGTCACATCTCCATTTTTCTTACATTAATGGCTTAATTGGACAACCCACGATATCGATTAGCCGCGTCATAGATGCTGAACAGTCATTATTATACCCGTTGTCCTATTGTGGACATCTAGCCAAATTTTTAGTAGGTTAGTCGTAGGGTTAGTCTTTATAAAGGTTGATTGTAGAGAAGTATGCAATATTAGAAGCTTCAGCCGGTTGCATGTGTAAATATGTTTCAATGCATATTAGGTGGATTTAGATTTCTATCAGTAACTGAAGTATTATTTTTATTTCAAGTAATTTCTTGTGTTGACCGAAAAATCAAGAATTCGAATTTTACATAATAACCTCCTTAACTAATACATACACATTTTTGCATTTACGGCTATTAAATCAAATTTATTGTATCCATACATGTATGTATGCACACGCTATTGGAGCTACCGGGTTTTATATACCAAATTATTATGAATAGATAAACTGATAAATTATGTATGTACATATGTAAAATTATATATATACATATGTATGTATGTATGAATAAAATAAATTTAACAAAACTCGGTTCAGGGATCAAAAATGGAAATTTATATGGAGTACATAACCGCATAAATGCATACAATAACTTTCCTCATCCGCCTAACTATGAGATTTTAGGTTTTCTTGAAGGTCAAGTTCACAAAATGCTAATATGCATCTATTATGCCTCTATATATATTTGCATCAAATAAGACTAATTCAAAAAAATAAAATAATAAAACAATTAAAATAAAATTAAGTAAAACAAAATAAAAAATAAAAAAAATAAAAAAAATTAGAAAAATAAAATAAAATAAGATAATATAAAATAAAAAGAAATAAAATTAAAAAAAAATAAAATTAAATTAAATAAAAATAAAAAATTAAAATGAAAATAAAAATAAAAAATAAATAAAATAAATAAAAAAATTTATCTAAAATAAAATAAAATAATTTAAAATAAAATAAAATAATATAAAATAAAATAAAATAAAATAAAATAAATTTACAAAAAAAAAAAAAAAGAAATAAAACTATAAAAAATAAAATATAATAAATTAAAAAAAAATAAAAATAAATAAATTAAAATAAAATAAATTAATATAAAATAAAATAAATACAATTGAAATGAAATACAAAAAAAAATTATATAATTAAAATAAAATTAAATTAAATAAAGTATAATCAAAAAAATAAAATAAAATAAAATAAAATAAAATAAAATAAAATAACATAAAACCAAATAAAATAAAATAAAATAAAATCAAATAAAATAAAATAAAATCAAATAATTTTAAAAAATAAAATAAAATAAAATAAAATAAAATAAAATAAATTAAAAAAATAAAATAAAATAAAATAGAATAAAATTAAACAAAATTGCAAAAATAAATTTAAAAAAAAAATAATATAAAATAAAATAAAATAAAATAATATAAAGTAAAATAAAATAAAATAAAATAAGATGAAATAAAATATAAAAATAAAAAATAAATTAAAATAAAATAAAATAGAATAAAGTAATATAAAATAAAAAATATATAAAAAATAAAAAAATAAAATAATATAAAAAAAATTAAAAAATATATAAAAATATTTAAAAAAAATTATAAAAATTAAAAAAAAAATAAAAAAAATAAAAAAAAAAATAAAAATAATAAAAGAAATAAAAATAAAACAAAATAATATGAAATAAGATAACATAAAATAAAATTAAAAAACATAAAAAAATAAAATAAAACAAATAATATAATAGAAAATTAAATTAATTAACATAAAAATAAATGAAATGAAATAAAATATAAAATATAAAATCAAATAAAATAGGACTGAAAAAAATTAAAATAATGAAATAAAATAAAATAAAATTAAACTCAGAAAAGTAAAATAAAACAAATTTAATATAATACAATACAATTAAAATTAAATCAAACTTAATTTAATGAAAACAAACAAAATATTAAAATTAATATATATACTAAAACAAAAAAGTAAAATGCAATGAAAAAAGTAAAGTTAAATAAAATGAGATATAAATTAATTTTTTCGTTTCTTATTTTAGACAATTACGTTTGTTGTCTCCAATCTTTTCCAATATTTTTATTAATATAAGGTTTTAGATAATTTATATTTAGTCAGTTAGTTACTCGTACTTTGTTAAATAATTTATCGCGACATTTTTCTTTTAACTTGCTTATATGCTATTAATCCAGCTTTAATATTAATAAGTTTGATTTAATTGTAATAATTTCCTTTAATTTTCAAAACTTAATTTTTTTGATATCTAAAAATATTCTTAGAATTCTTTATTATTTTCATAAAGATTTTCAACGCAAAAATCTGCAGTGATGCTGTAATACTTTTCGTTTCTTTTGCTTTTGTTATTTTCTTCAACTTAACCTAAAATTTCTACAGCTCTAATTAAAATTCATTGCTAATTACAAATGTGTGTATGCTTGCAAGTACTGCAATTTTCCTTAAGAAAAAATAAAAAAATATTTTTATTTATTGACTGTTCTGCTGTTTATTTACAAAAGAAGGAGAAAATAAATGCAAAATATGTATGTATTCATGTACATAACTATTTGTGTATGTAAATGTATATATCAGTTTGTTTTGTATACTATAATGAGAATTTTAGTAAACTGCGAAAAACTACGAAAATTAAGAAAAATTAAGAAAACGACTAAAGTAAGAAATAGATAAATAAAGTATATTGTATGTACATCCATACGTACACATAGCATGTATGTATCAGTGTGTTTTGAAAAATTCTCAAAGTGCATATGCAACAAGTCGGCGTAATGCCAACATACAACAACAATATTAACAAAAAATTAGTATATATGTATATAGTACATAGAAGTCATAGCCACATGTTTACATTTTACCGGAGGTGCATAAAATATCTGTCAGATCTAATTTTGTCTATAAGTAAATCTATTTAGGAAGTAAAACGGTTATCATATTTATCATATATACTATCGGCGGCCGCGATAGCCGAGTGATTAGCATTGCGTACTGCCATTCGGAAGGCCTGGGTTCGGGCACAGGTTCGAGCAACATCAAAATTTATAGAAAATAAATTTTTCTAATTGCAGTCGCCCCTCGGCAGGGAATGTCAAGCCCTCCGAGTGTATTTCTGACATGAAATATAAGTTCCTCATAAAAATCCATCAGCCGTTCGGAGGCGGCTTAGAATAAACTGTAGATCCCTTCAATTGTTGATAAAAACATCAAGACGCAAAACCAGAAATTGGAGGAGGAGTTCGGCCGAAAATCGCTTCAGCGGTTATTATCAAAACAAAATTTAAAATTTATAAGTATGTTTTGCGATTGTAAAGTAAAAGTTGATGTTCCCTAATTTCGATTAAATTTCAACATCAGCAAATAAAATCTGATGTTCAGTTAATTATTTCGAACAAATTAATTCGGTCCGTTTTTTTGTGTTCAAAAAAGTGTTTTTAATGAAAAAAGTCCGTTGAAAGCGACTTCTTTTGCCCAACTCTCTGGCAATATTCGAATACCAACTCTAAAAAATGTGTCCTCTGCAATCATTGAGCCATTCTTCGATTTCTGCAAAATATCCGAGACGGTGACTCCCAAATCGTTTTTCATCTGTCGAAAAAGAAGCCAGATCTGGAAAATACAGCGGGTGGGGTAATGCCTTCTATTTCAGTGTTTCCGGGTAAAATCACCACTTTTGAAGTGTCGAAACCACACGTTGCATAACTTACATATAAAATAGAAAATCTAAGCATCTCGCAAATGGTGTTTATTTAGCACAAATTCGAAACTTTTTAAGAAACAAAAAACAATGTTGTTGTCAGAAATAGACGCTGGTTCCCAGTAGCTATTTTTGACAGATGTCAAACTTTCTATGAAATAGGTAATCGCTACCAATATCGACCGCAACTTTCTTGATTAGTAAAATTTCTCAAATCTGTACAAAGAAACATAAATTTGTATTTTCTACTAATAAAACAGCACTAATCAGTGTTTGTTGTTCAAACAAATGTTTAAATGAAATTCGAGAGTAAATTCATATTGGAAACAGAATCTAAATATTAATTTGAAACAAATTTAAGTTATACGAGTATGAAAATTAAAAGTCTGGTAGGGTAAATATGTTGAGTGAGGAACTAATCATTGAAATGATTTTACCCACCCTTCCTGAATACCTATAGAAAATAATAAATATTCACAGCTGTAGACATATCGTCATATATATTACATTTTATTAAAAACTGAATAAATATATCTCTTTGACAGTCTTTAAAAGAACAAACTATATTTTACCAAGAACTTTTCCGAAAGATTAAATCCTAAAAAAAATTTAGGTAAATGAAAAGTCAAGCTTTTAGCCTCTTCCTAAATTACCTTACTTATTTTCTAAGTGGTATGCGCTGGGTTTTTAAGCTTGTTACGGAGAAATCTTTTTCTTCATCTTTACATTCACTAACTCAGCAGGTTTTTCATAAGATTGTCTGTTATTTACTATTGTTTTGGGGTTATTGTTTAAATTAGGAAGCGCAGATATTATAATGATGTCAAAATTCAATGGAAAATGCAGTTATTAATCTTCAAATTGTATTTTTTATGGATCATAATAATATATTAGATAGTGTTAATTATGAAAATACGCACTTTTTAATTGAAATATACGTCATTTTCAAAAAAGTATAGTCCACTAATGCATCCATCCTAAAACTCACACCAAACAGTGACAAGTTGTAGATGTATTTGATTTTCAAAAATCGCATGTGGGTGGCAATTTTGGCGATTAACAAAGCCATCAAGGTGAAAAGGTTAATCGCTTAGAACAATTTTTCTCGAAAAAATAGTATCCAAAATTTCATTATTTTTAAAATATTGTTAATAATAAAGATACTTACGACGGCCTGAGTTGATTTGGTCATGTCATTTTATCTGTCTGTCCATAGTCGTACCTGTACAAGTGACGCTGAACGCTCAGGCCGCCCAAAAGACCTCGTCATGCCAGAAACAGTGGATAAAATCCATGGAATGACTTTGAACGATCAGTGAATAAAAGTGCGTGAAGTGGCTGAGTGAGTATATCATATTTTACTTGAAAGCTATCCACGCGATGGGTGCCACGATTGCCCACACATGACTATACGAGCAACCGTGTAACCAATTCAAGGCGATGTTCAACCGCAATCCAAACAAATTTTGCGCCGTTTCGTTACCGTAGACGAAATATGGATTCAACACATCACAGCAGAGACCAAACAACAATCAAGACAGTGAGTTTCTCTGGGTGAGCGTGCCCCAAAGAAGGACAAAGTGGGTCTTTTGGCCAGACCATTTTGTTCCAATAAGAGGATCATTTACTTATTTTTATCTAATATTAATAGGCGACACAATATGTGTGGGTAATACCAAATTTCATGATACCCTTTTTTTGAGTTTTGGCCAAAACCTTATAAATATTGTCCGATTTCGATGATTTTTAGAACCAATATACAATTCATTTGTATATGTGGTACACCGTTCACGTTCTTAGTACCTTTGTGACGGATTTATGACCACAAAATTCAAATCTGATAAATCGGTATCGGTGGTATATATGCTATGTGGTCCGATCTGACCGGTTTCGAAAAATGATCGTCTAAAGGAATAGGTCCATCTTCCTACCAAGAATGGTTGACATATCTCAAAAATTGAGGGACTAGTTTCCGTTCAAACAGACAGACGAACAAACGAACAGACGGACAGACGTACATGGCTAAATCAATTCTCCTTCTGGTACTTACATACTTCGGACTGGAGCTAATATACCATTTCATGTATATGAAAGGTATAAAAAGGAACAAGTCCAGCTATCGGATACATTTTTAGTCGATATGACTTGCATTTTAAGCTCATTTTTGATTTTTAATTTCTTAAATGTAATTGGTTTCTTTTTTTTTCATTTTTATTGTAAATTTTTCTGTCCTATAAAGCATTTAATAACTGAAAATTTGAACAAAAACTCTTTCGTAAATATTGAAAATCGCTGGAATACATCATTATTTAAAGATATATCATAAAAAATAACAAGTAAACAAAAAGCATTGAATTTATTCGGGACCAGTTATGTTTGGTTCCTGGATATATAAATTCTCTATATATAAATTCTTTACTTTTATCTCTTTTCAAGCACTTTTTTTAGTTTGTTTCGTGTTTCAAAATAGTACAATACAAATCCATAACTGGAAACACTCTTAAGTATTGTTTCATTTAACAGGTCAATTGAAAAGTCCCGGCCATATTTTTTTGGTAAAATTAATTTTTTTTTTATTGAACATAGTTCCATTCAAGGGTGATACACTGATTATAGCGACCCTCCATCTTTTCGATAACATTTTTGTAGTACGATTTGTCTTTTGCTTCAAAATAGGCCTAAGTTTCTGCGATCACCCCTTCATTCGACGAAATCTCTTCCCAGCGAGCATTCGTTTGCATCGTCTTAGTGAAGCAGCACTTTGTTTCTCTTCAAATTCGTGAATGATAAATGATATGATGTACTCGTTCAATTGTTATCTTTAGAGTGCTTGCTATTTCATTCATTTTCAATTTACGGTCATTTAAAATCATTTTGTGGATCTTTTTGGTGTTTTCGTCGGTAACAACCTCTTTTGGGCGTCCACTGCGTTCGCCGTCTGCGATGCTCATTTCCGCACGTCTAAACTGGATCAAAGTCCGGAAACTCGTCATCAAGCCAAATTCTTGCTTCAACTGTATTTTGTCTTTCAAAGAGCAATATTTTATCAACATGCGAAATTCCTTTTTATCCATATTTTACAATAACAAAAGTTGCTTCAAACTAATAATCCGACAGCTGTCAAATTTATACACATAATTAAGTCTAGTAGCGCCATCTACATGCCAGGCCAGGGACTTTTCAATTGACCTGTTATAATTGGCAGAGAAGAATTTCACAATTTTTGAAACCTCTAAAAAATTGATTTTCTGTCAAAAATGTTTGATAGAAGTTCTCATTTTAATAATATTTTGTTTTATCCTCTTTAATTTAGTGGCACACTGTGTGCTGAATGTACATACGCACACAATAACAATTCATATATGTATGTATGTGAACAGCACGTGACTTCTTGATCTAAAACAAAAATAATGCATAAAAGCGAAATTTGCAATATTTTTTTCATGCAGTTGAATTAATGTATTAATATACATACATACATGTGTTACTATATTAATATACATATATACGAATGGATTTTGAAATAGAGAAGAGAGCGGTTGGCAGCTATTTAGGAACCACAAAACTAATACAACTTTTTGTATAGAAGATAAATTGAATTTTATTCTCATATGAATATTAAAAAATCCAATTTCAATACCAAAGCCGGAAAAATAATTCGCAATTAATTAATAAATTAACGCCAAATAAACTAAAATTTTAAAAATTAAAAGTTGCGGTAATAAAAATTCTTTGTATGAAATTGCACCCAAGCATCTTTCAACTGCTCCTCATTTGCCTCCAAACAAATGTGTTGTTTAGGTTGTTTTTACGTACATATGTATATACAAAAATATTTAAATATATGAAAAGTGTGTAGATACACAGATATTCTATAGATTTGTCCTTAGTGAATGTCAAAGCTCGTTTTTCACTCTTTTTCGTTGTTATTCTAGGAACATACATACGAAAAGTTTATGTTTTCACGTATACACACACACATGCATATTCCCTCTACCAATTGGCACTTTAATATTTTAGTAGAGCAGAATAAAAGTAAAATTTAAGAGAGGAAAATTTCCACGTTATATGTACATATGTATGTGGATATATATGTAAGTACTTAAAGCGATTTTATTGTTAATTTATGTATGTACGAGTATGCTTATGCCACGCGCAAGTTACCCTACAGTCTAATACCTACGATTATATTATACCTTGATATATATATTTTTTGGCAACAATTTAATTGTAAATCCGATAATTTGGTTTATAAATACAATATTCTGTGCAGAACATACGTGCATACATGCATGTGGTCATAGAAATAAAAAATTAAATAAAAATTATTTCATCGCTCATTGAGTTCTCACACCTGTGGCGCAAATTAATAGATTTTGATCGATATTAAATAAAAATTTGATCTTTTCAATGGTCTTGTTGCACTCTGCGCCTGCCATGTTTTTTCATTTCTTTCATTATTAAGATTGTGTGACTTGATTTGACTTGATATTCACATTCAAAATGAATATAATTTAATAATGGAGAATGAAAGATTGTGTGACTTGATTGGACTTGATATTCACATTCATGAAATAATTTAATAATGGAGTTATGAATGAATGAATATAATTTAATAATGGAGGGTAAAAGTTTTCCATTGTATTGTCAAGGTCATTGAGAAGATGCAGCATGTGAAATTAGCCTACAAAAAAACTACAAAATATTGTTTTATATTTACTTATATGTTATATGCCTCTGTATATGACACATATATGCATTCTTTTTGCATTGCTCTGTGGAAGAAAAATGCATATTTTGATTTTAAATACAATATTGCTCAACGAATTTTCTGCATTTAGGTTTATGTTAGCTAAAATTTTAGAGCCGATTCCCATATGACTTTTTTTTTTGAAATCTGGATCTCATTATTTCATTTTTTATTACTTTTGAAACAATTCAGACTTAGTTGGTTAGTAGCCTGAAATGGAAGACGACCTTTAGCCATTGAGTAGGCTCATATTGCTTTGCTGCGTATTCTAGCAACAAGTTAGCTGAAGGTTGGAAAATCGTAAAGGATGTGGCATCTAAATCACCTGAAGGTCAGACACTCGTAAAGGTTGTGTTCCAGTGTTTCGTTATCTGTACATATGCTGCTTTGAGGGGATGCCAACTTATAGAGATGATGATATCTCAAACTTGAATGCTTTTTTCATTACAATACCTACAAGAATACTAAACTCTACTTTATTTAGTGGTCGTGTCTATTATTTCAGACAACATTTGAAGGCGCTGAATGGCAGTCGCTGGTGATTGATCTGTTCAATAATGGTACAAAATTTCTGCCTAGAAAACAAAGCTGAAGGAGGTAGGAGGGTAGCTCGTGGAATTATGCGACTTCGGGACATTTTGATACACTATCGTAAAGATTTTGGTAATCCTGTTATCACATTTCATCATTACTCTCAAACCACTTGGTGCTCTCAATGAAACTACTTATTATGTTATTATGTTATACTTTTTGTGAACGGCCATTCAAGGTTTGGTGCTGTATGACGAATATGTGAGAAAGCTGGGTACTTACAGGGAATATTTCTGATTGTTTTTTTTATTCCCTTCTTGTTTGCAGCTGAGATAACGGTTGTTGAAAGGCAGACCAATTTTACTGCATGCTCCCCGAAGGCTGTAAGTGTAAATATACTTACGGTAAAATTTTGGCGGCTAGGGTATCCGAGTGGTACGCAATGTACTACAATTCGGAAGGCCTGGGTTCGAGTCCAGGTTCGAGCAACATCCAAAATTGTAGAAAATAATTTTTTTTAATTGCGATCGCCCCTCGGCAGCGAATGTCAAGCTCTCTGAGCGTATTTCTAGCATGAAATAAAAGCGACTCATAAAAATCTATCGGTCGTTCGGAGACTAAACTGTAGGTCCCTCCATTTGCTGTTAAAAACATCAACACGGAAAACCACAAATTGGAGGTGGAGCTCGGCTGAAAATGGTTTCAGCGGTTACATACCACCAAAATTTATAAAAAATTTTACACATTTTTTTACATCCTTTATGGGGTGTAATCGGGCGAACAATAACTACTAAGCCTAAAACTTGGGTATAGGTAAAAAAAAAAATCTGGCCACCTCCGATATGATACTTTCCGAGCAGTATCCACCAACACTGGTGTACAATTACCACCATTTTCAGAATAACCTGAAGTTAGTACTACCTTACTTGTTTATTTCATTTTTTATTAAAGGGAAATATTTGATAACTGCAATAAACGAATGGTTAGCAGTGCATACTACCATGCAGATTTTAGTGGTTTCTGGAACCATTGGTTTTCAAATGCTTTAGTGGTTTCTGGAACCATTGGTTTTCAAATGCTCAAGAGTTAAAGGTTTATTCACACAAAAACAGGGTTTTTCGCGTAACCCAACAAAAAATTTCACGGCCGCGAGATTTCTGTCTCAATAAAGTCATGTTTTCTCATGTTGTGTGGCATGTGGCACCGTCTTGGTGGAGCCACATATTGTCCAAGTCGTATTTTTCAATTGCAGGCTAAAAAAATGTCGGTTATCATACGACCATAAAGCTCCGAATTGACGGTGATAGTCTCGCCGTTATCGTTTTCAAAGAAGTAAAGTCCAATCACACCTCCTGGCCAAAGAGCGTAAAAGTCAGTAAGTTTTTTTTTTGGGTGTAATGCCCTCTTCAACTATTTCGAAACTCCAAATGCGAATGAGAAATGTGTCTCGTCGCTGAAGAAAGTTTTATTGGGAAAATCGCGATCCACTGCTTGTTGTTCAATCACCCAATCAACGTAACTTCGGTGTTTTAAATGGTCAGCTGGTTTTAGTTGTCTGACTCATTCGGGTCTTCGACTGCACTTTCACTTACAGCAGCGATATTTGAGGTGGAACGAGAA
Source organism: Neoceratitis asiatica (assembly GCA_030068015.2). Taxonomy (NCBI): domain Eukaryota; kingdom Metazoa; phylum Arthropoda; class Insecta; order Diptera; family Tephritidae; genus Neoceratitis; species Neoceratitis asiatica. The sequence goes on along the minus strand of CM061524.1, from coordinate 44,248,513 downwards.
AAACGATGAAGAGATTTTGTTTCGAACATTTTCAGGCAGCCTGTACATTTTAGCAGCAAAGAAACCTGTTCAATGTTTATTACTCTTGAGCATTTCGTAGTCTTTCGCTAATTAAACTTTTGCCATTTAATAAAGGGCAACCTAATGACGCGGCGTATGAGAAACCTGTGAACCACTACCTAATTTTTTAATCGACTATTTTATGCCGTTTGACACTGTTCTTTTTGAAGATTTTTTTCAAAAACATTTATAAATATATACTGACCTAGGATCAAAATAATAAATAATTTTTTATGTTAAACCCAATCCCGGAAATTTATTTTCAATCTTTTACGTAGGTATATAAGCACAAAAAGAGCATGAACAAACAAAGTGTTTGATAACAATCGTTCTCCTCTAACATAATTAAAATTACTTCAAACCCAAAAGGTGCATTCAAGCGTTAATAAATGTCATACATAGATGCATATGCATACTAAATAATTGCAATACGTAAGCATAAGTATGCTGATTATGATTATGATTACATTTGTTGCCAACAAACATTCCTACTATTTTGTTAATTATTTGATGTAGGTCATCAAAATAAAATTCAACTAAATACTATTAAATGCTTGCGAAAATGATAAGAATTCACCTTGAAGGGTCAAATTCTTGTTTGAAATATTTATATGCTTGAATTTTTTCATATACATATTTAAAATAAGTATATATGTACATATATTTATATGATATAGAATAAATTTATATGAACATACATATGCACATATTTATTTGATGCAAGCAAAAAAATATTTTTCGGCAAAACGTTTTTTTTAAAAGATTATTTCTGTTCGTCTCTGGGATTAACTAAAAAGTTCGTTCGCAGGTTTTTCTTTGTTTTTATTTCATACTGCTACATTAAACGCTTTACATATAAATTTAGACTATTTAATTTTTTTTTTTTTGTGTTTTGTAAAAGGTAGAGCTACATTTTCTCACAATACCTCAATTACACTTTACCTTAGCTAATAATAAAATTAATTTGTATTCGTATCATTTTTAAGCTAACATTTACATTTTATGAGTAAATATTTCGACGGATGTTGCATGATTTTGAACGAAAATAATTCGCAAATTGTTTTTTTATTTGCTTTTTTCATTTATTTATAAAGTCAATTCACCTACTTTGCAAAATTATGTAAAATACAAAAAAAAAAAAAAGTTTAAAAATAAACAAATACCGGCAAATTCTTATCTTTAGCATGCGAGTCATTTCATATTCAAAACCGTTGAGCACGCTACATGAAAGTGGCTGTGGCAATTATCATCTCAAAACAACTGACGAAATCTGTATATACTGATAACTAAATTCTTATATACAGTTAGATCATTTATAGAAATATTTTCAATGTACAATATAATATTCATTGCAGTGTTTACATATATACATATGTATTAGAGTTAAAGATTTTGTTCGAACATTTTCGAGCTGGTCGAGCATTTGAACAACAAACACTCGCACACTTGTTCATTGCTTATTACTCGAAAATTTTCGAGCCGATCATGAGCATTTCGAGTATTTTGACAAAAAGGTTGACTTTTTCCTCAAAACCTTTTCTATTAATTTTATATAATAATAGTTATTGTCTAGCCTAAAATTAATATATTCATTATATATATATACATATTTGGCGCTTTGTAACCGCTGAAGCGATTTTCGGCCGAGCTCCTCCTCCAATTCGTGGTTTTGCGTCTTGATGTTTTTACCAACAAATGGAGGGACCTACAGTTTATTCTAAGCCGCCTCCGAGCGGCTGATGGATTTTTATGAGGAGCTTTATTTCATGCCAGAATACACTCGGAGGGCTTGACATTCCCTGCCGAGGGGCGACCGCAATTAGAAATTTTTTTTTCTATCATTTTGGATGTTGCTCGAACCTGGGCTCGAACCCAGGCCTTCCGAATGTCAGTACGCAATGCTAAACACTCGCCTATAGCGGCCGCCGCCGCGGATATATTCATTATATCGATCGATATTAAATATCAGTGTAGAATCTACGCTATTCAATCGTCTACTACTACGGGCGTGAATTGTATCAGGGTTTCATATGAGGACAATAGACTTATGATCGTGATACATACATATCTTTTATAGATCTATGCCTTTAGATAGAGAAAGAAATAAAACCACACCTACGAGTGTTGCACAGAGGGATCGAATACCGCAAACGGAGTTGGTGCGGGGATTATGAGCCCCATGGCAAGCGGGAGAAGGGAATCAAGTTCAATTCCGTTGAGCTCTGGCTAAGGAAGGGGAATAAAAAATCAAAACAACTTATGAACGGTTACAATACTAGAAGATTAAAAAAAACTATCTTACTTAGTAGAAGTAACTTAAAAATACTAACACACTGACTGATATATATTTCATCTATATTGGTATCGGTTTGGGAATGGTGCCTAAGGTTCTGAGCATTCCGTTAAGCAAAAAAGTAAAAGTAAACCATGGTAGAACCTATCGACATAATTTTATTTATTTATATATTATTATTGGCGCTTTGTAACCGCAGAAGAGATTTTCGCTCGTTTTTACCAACAAATGTAGGGCCCTGAAGTTTATTCTAATCCGTCTTCGAGCGGCCGATGAACTTTTATGAGTAGTTTTCCTGTCTGACACTCGGACATGCCTTAGACGTCTACCTACTTAGACTTGAATTACCTGAGGACCTAAATGGGATTAGATCATCGGGACCACCCCTACAGAGATTTATTGTTAGCCGAACCTTCACTACGCACATCAGGAAGGGAGTAATTGACTTTGAAAACCCTATACAAAAATTTAAAACGGAACCGCTGGAATGGACGGCATACCGAAAGGCTCTAAACGCCTGTGACCGTGAATCCGTCAACACTATCGGAAACTCTGTTCCCGTAGATGACGTCGGAATTCAATCACTACCTATTACAAACATGACTGCTTGTGGGTTAGGGTTCAAGAATTTACCCACGGTAAGGCATGTCTGTCGTAAAAGACGACTAAAATCCAATAATTCCCGCGTCACCGGAACGACGGGGATTTTCATTCGGACAAGGACTGTCACTGCCTCAAAATTCCCCGTTGCATAATTTGGGGAATTTTTCTGCGGTTACAGAAACAACAGATCTAGAGCTCGAGCTCCACATAAGGCATGAGTAATACTGTCACAATTAAAGTCTCATATATTGAGGTCGACTTAATTCCTACTTATCCAAACTTTTCTCCGACATACTCAACGTATGTCCTGAACGTAATGAGATTCTGCACGACACTAACCACATCTTTGCATGCCCTCTAAATACAACTAATCTAATGCCACTCTTCCTCTCTTCTGAACCTGACTAAGAAGCTCGTTTCCTAGACCTCCCTAGGCAGGGTCAGCTAGCCGCGACAAAAACAACAACAATAACATTTATATAGGTGCACTGTATATCAAATTAATTTTTTTCCGATGGTCAATAATTAAACTATTTAAGCAAAATAAAATCCTTCCGGTAACACCATCTTCAATAGGTGGATAATTTTCGGGTTTAAAAAGTGCTAAATACAGCTAACCATATTTTAATATAGCTCACAGAATCGCGATGTAATTTCTCGAAGTACGTGTCTCGAAAACTCGTAAAGCTGAATCATCGGATGTCGACATCGTCCAAGCTTCTGCACCATATGTTAGGACGGGAATGATGAGCGGCTTGTAGAGTTTAGTTTTGGTTCTTCGATAGAGTTTTCAATAGCCTACTAGTACAAACTAGCACCCGTTGGCAAGAGTGATTCTGCGTTGGATTTCTAGGTTGACATTGTTGATGTTGGATACATATCAAGTGTATCTAAGGCCCTTTGGAAACTACACACAAGATCTGAAAAATTTTGATCTGTCTTTAGAGATACTATGTTTTTCAATTTAAATTCTCTACTTTCTGGATTGTGTACCCAAACAAATTGCTCGAGGTAAAATTATACCGGTTCTTATCAATATTGCTTACTTCGCATACTCGTATATGTGCATATGTATGCACCGAGATGTACACTTATGAATGTTTGAATGCCGCTTTCAAGGCTGTGACCAACATTGTTATCAGTATGCATTCATGAAAAAAAAAATATATTTATTAAATTTGCAACTAATATATAATAATATAGCAATAGTTATGCAATAAATGTTCAATTAGAGAATATTGTTTAATTAGCGAAAAAAGCTTTGTGTGAAATTCAAAAAAAAAAAACATAAAAATATGTAAAAATATCTCCAAAGCAATGACCTATTTTTTAATAAGATTTCTAAGCATTTCAAAATCTATAAAACAAGTTTTCAATACTGTTATTAAAAAAAGAATTAAATATATACAAAAGTGTTAATTGGAGCAAAGTTTGTTGGATTATTCGAAATTATCTTTTTACGTACATATAATCGAACACTCAAACTAAGAGAGTTGCGTTATGAAGAGCATATTAAAGAGCGAAAAGAGTAAAAAATATTATCAACAACGCTCCCGGCTGAATTTTTTTGTTTGAATTTATAAATAACTAATTTGTTGTTCGTATTGAATATTTTTTCTTATAAAGGTATAATCGGCTATTTTGGTGTTTTAACTATTACTCACTGGCATTGATAAAGCAAATAGAGAATCATAAAATAAGAGAGTTGATCACAGTCATGTTGCGTGATCGTTATTTCACGTTCATACAAACTTATATGTTTGCTAGTGTTTCTTTTTATTTCTTAATTTTTGTTTATGTTTATTTTCAAACAACCGTTTGTATTGAAATTACGCACATATACATATACATATGTTTATATAATATACAAATAATTACACATGCTTGAGTAGGCTTTTTTTTTTTAGCTCTCACGCGCCACTGTTCCCATTTGCATTACCATTTTCAAATCAATTTCGTTGCACTTGAACTGCAGTCGAAGTAAACGTGCCTAGAGTATTATCTGGCAACCATGAATTCATGTGGGCTACCTTGTTTCAGGTTCATTTAACATGTCTGACGAACTTACTAAACATACACGTGCTTAACCGCTGTTCAAATCTTTACATATGCACACACACAGTATGCTCGTAGAAAAGTTAATGTACCCAAAATTATTTAAATGAGTTCCACTTGACATATATTTTTTAACACTTAACTATGATTTAATTGATTTAAATTACTCACGTACATATGTATACATATATTTTTTTTGGCGCTTTGTAACTGCTGAAGCGATTTTTGGCCGAGCTCCTCCTCTAATTTGTGGTTTTGCGTCTTGCTCTTTTTGTCAACAAATGAAGGGGTCTACAGCTTATTAAACAAGCTTATTATTAAGCCGCTTCCAAACGGTCGATAGATTTTTATGAGGAGCTTTGCGCTTCTTGTCAGAAATACACTCGGAGGGCTTGACATTCCCTGCCGAGGGGCGACCGCAAATAGAAAAATTAATTTTCTATAATTTTGAATGTTGTTGGATTCGAGCCCAGGCCTTTCGAATTGTAGTACGCAGGGCTAACAACTCGGCTATTGCAGCGACGTTCATACATATATATTTATAAATGATTGTTGAGTTCAGAAATTTTACAATATTCAGGTATTTCTTACTAAGCATAGCTGTCGCTTCATGTTACACTTCTCTTATATATATTCTAGAGACAAATAATTCAAAAATCTAATTTTCTGAAGCAAATAGTTAACTTTGACTTTTCCGGTAACAATGTTTTATATAATGACCAGAGAGATTTGCTTTTGTCCTTTTCTCTATATAAAACCCATATTAAATTTTGATAAACTGAACTCTCCTTTCACCTATCTAAAATATAAGGTACCTATCCATTGGTTATTTTTCTTTATTGGCGTATATACCATTGCCGATTATAGCCGAGTTAACGAAATTATGAAAGTCGTTTCTTCTTTTCGCCTTTTGTCGCCTATTAGAGACCCTAAACGAAGCCAGATCCTTCTACACTTCATCTTTCCAACGGAATGAAGGTTTTCCTTTTCCTCTGTTTCCACCAGTGAGTACTGCGTGAAAAAATTTCAAAACGAGGATGTTACTGCTCATACGGAAGATATGATTTAGCCAGAGTAGCGACTGTCTCTTAATATCTTGTATAGCTCATCGTTCCATTATCTACGGCATTCCCCATTGCCAATTTGCAAAGGACGGAAATTATGAGCGACTTGTAGAGTCTGGCCTTTGTTCGTTAAGAGAGGACTTTACTGTGTAATTTTCATGAATAAATATAATAATAGTAACAGGCCCAATTTTCAGCCTTCTCGGCCACAAAAGGCGAGTGGCTAGTAGTACGTACTGTCATTCGGAAGCCAATGGTTAAGTCTAGGTCCGACCAACCTCCAAAATGAAAGAATATTAATTTTTCTAATTACGGTCGTTCCTCTATAGGAAATGACAAGCCCTCCGAGTGTATTTCTGACATGAAATGAAAGTTCCTCAAAAAAATCTATGAATTAGAATGAACTGTAATTCACTCCATTTGTTAGTAAAAAAAAAAAACATCCAGACGTACAACATAAATTGGAGGATGAGCACAGCTGGAAATTCCAAAGCGCAAGTATATGTATAATTTATACTCTCTCCGAAATTAAATCTAATGTTCTATATAGAATATCAAGAAAATTTTATCCCTTTTTCTGAAAACTTGTAATTTCCAATTTCACGAGCCTTTGCATTGTTTGTGTCTTTATTTCTACTGGATGGGCAATGAATAGGTAAACCGTTGGGAATAATAATGACAGGAGAGATTTAGTTTTTTCTCCGTTCGCTTCTTTACCCAGTCTGGAGAAAGTTGAGGCCAATGATATTCGTATCACTATGATATTATTAAGTTAGATTATACTGGGTGGCCACTAATCCTTTCTTAGACCTGTTGGTTATTTCTAGTGTCAGATGGATGATCACTTTAAATTGAGGTGAAGTAATTACCACGTAGTACGTCAATGCCTTTTTGACGGAGTTTAAGAGGAACTTGATATTCAGTTTTGAAATCTACTCTAGTCCGCTGAATAGCGACGTGTTCTAGGCCTTACAGAAACAGAGGAGGTGATCCAACGTCTCACTCCCTTCATATCACGCATATATCACTGTCAGTAATGCCCATTTTACATGTATGGATTTTGGGCCATTTTGTAGTTCTTTCGAACTCACTTGAGCAAACAGTGGCTGTGTCCTCCTTCATGCATGATCTTGGTGGTCTTAACGGTGCTTAGGCACTCTCTCTCGCATGGATCCCTCTGTTAGCTCCTTCTTTAAATTCCTTCTATAGAGCTTGAAAATATTTTGTTCCCAATCAATCGTCAAACGAACTACACTTTTGGCAATCACATCAACTATTTTACTTCCCACTAGGCCCTTGCGTGCGAAAAACCTGTAGATGTGCAATTGTTTCACTGCCGCTGTCCTATCCACTATATTCAATGCTTCTGAGAATATTTTCTTCAAAATTTGCCGTGAGATTAATGCTTTAATTGCCCCCTAGCTATCAACGTATGTGTGGGTGTTTTTCATGGGGTTTCCTGCGATGTTAACTAGTTCATCGGCTTTCCATATCGTGAGACCTCCGCTTGAAAAAAGGCAATATTCTTGAAGCTTGAAGGGGATCCTCCTAAAATTTACTTCAGCTCAATAGATTCTGGCGTCTACTCCATCACTCCTACTGGATCCGTCTGTGTAAATATCGTAAATATTCTTTTGATGAGGTAACACCACTAATCTCAAAGCTAATTTCGTAATTTCACTGCAGTGTTTTCCACTGCAACATCAAACATAGGTTAAGTAACCTTTCGAGCTCAATAGCTGAAGCTGTATCTGCTCCAATCGTTTTCTGTCTGAAATTTCGCTGAAAGTTAATTCTAGGATACCGTATAGGGTTTGAATCCTGAGCAGATCAGCATCTTAAATTGTAGAAAATATTTTAATTCCAGTGTATTTTTTTCACTTAATAGCTGGATATTTTTAATAAATCTTGCGCCTCTCTGAGTTCACTTTGCGAAAACATTAATATAAGTTGATTTCATTTATTTGTATCATCGATTCTAATCTATTCATTCTTTATCATTTTTCCTTAGCGCGTTTACTATTTGTCTCTGGAATACTACATGGGCCGTTCCCTACAAAACACGATGATCAATTTAGGCATTCAAAGTGAATGCGAAGAGGCTATGTATCAGTTGGGTTTGGATATTGAAAATCTCGAAGATATCGAAGAAGATGCTGGTTTGGGTAATGGTGGTTTGGGTCGTTTGGCTGCTTGTTTCTTGGACTCAATGGCTACGCTCGGTTTAGCTGCCTACGGTTATGGTATTCGTTATGAATACGGTATTTTTGCACAGAAGATCTTAAATGGTGAACAACAGGAGGAACCTGATGATTGGTTGCGTTACGGTAATCCATGGGAAAAGGCACGTCCTGAATTCATGAAGCCGGTGCACTTTTACGGTCGTGTCATTGACACACCCGAGGGTAAGAAGTGGGTAGATACACAGGTTGTGTACGCTATGCCATACGATAACCCCATTCCCGGTTATGGCAACAATCATGTTAACACGCTGCGTTTGTGGTCGGCTAAGAGTCCTGTCGATTTCAATTTGAAATTCTGTAAGTAATTCCTCATATCATTTTTTGTTGGTTTCAATTGTTAATGATTTTCATGTTTCTGTAATTTAGTCAACGATGGTGACTACATCCAGGCTGTATTGGATCGTAATTTGGCTGAGAATATCTCACGTGTACTCTACCCGAACGACAACTTCTTTGAGGGTAAAGAATTGCGTCTTAAGCAGGAATACTTCATGGTTGCTGCCACCTTACATGACATTGTGCGTCGTTACAAGGCCTCGAAGTTCGGTTCACGCGAAAGTGTGCGTCAACACTTCGATCACTTCCCCGATAAGGTTGCCATTCAATTGAACGATACGCATCCCTCATTGGCTATACCCGAACTGATGCGTATTCTCATTGATGAGGAGCATCTAGATTGGGATGCGGCTTGGGACATAACTGTACGTACCTGCGCATACACCAACCACACCGTATTGCCCGAAGCCTTGGAACGCTGGCCCGTTTCAATGCTTGAGTCCATACTGCCCAGGCATTTGCAGATCATTTACCACATCAATTTCCTATTCATGGAGAAAGTGGCCAAGCAATATCCGGGTGATTTCGATCGCATGCGCCGTATGTCGCTGGTGGAAGAAGATGGCGAGAAGCGCATCAATATGGCTCATGTGTCCATAGTAGGCTCACACGCTGTAAACGGTGTGGCTGCTATTCATTCGGAGATTTTGAAGAAGGATCTCTTCCGTGATTTCTATGAATTCGAACCACATAAGTTCCAAAACAAGACGAACGGTATTACGCCACGTCGCTGGTTGTTGCTCTGCAATCCCGGTTTGTCCGATTTGATTGCCGAGAAGATTGGCGATGAATGGCCAGTGCACTTGGAGCAGTTGGTGGCACTTAAGAAATGGGCTAAGGACCCCAACTTCCAACGCAATGTGGCACGTGTGAAACAAGAGAATAAACTAAAATTGGCTCAAATTTTGGAGAAAGATTATGGCATCAAAGTTAATCCTGCCTCCATGTTCGACATTCAAGTCAAACGTATACACGAGTATAAACGTCAATTACTGAACTGCTTGCACATCATCACGCTCTACAACCGCATTAAGAAGGATCCCACCGCCAACTTCACGCCACGCACCATTATGATCGGCGGTAAGGCCGCACCTGGTTACTATGTAGCCAAGCAGATTATTAAGTTGGTCTGCGCTGTGGCCAATGTTGTCAACAACGATCCAATTGTGGGCGATAAGTTGAAGGTAATCTTTTTGGAAAATTACCGTGTCACTTTGGCTGAGAAAATTATGCCTGCCGCTGATCTTTCGGAACAAATCTCCACCGCCGGTACTGAGGCTTCCGGTACGGGTAACATGAAATTCATGTTGAACGGTGCACTAACCATTGGTACCTTGGACGGTGCCAACGTAGAAATGGCTGAGGAAATGGGCAATGATAATATTTTCATTTTTGGTATGACCGTAGAGGAAGTTGAGGCGCTTAAGAAACGTGGCTACAATGCCTACGATTACTACAACAAGAATCCTGAGATCAGACAATGCATCGACCAAATACAGGGTGGCTTCTTCAGTCCAAGCAATCCCAATGAATTCAGGAATATTGCGGATATTTTGCTGAAATACGATCACTATTACTTGTTGGCCGATTATGAGGCATACATCAAGGCACAGGAATTGGTTTCGAAAACCTACCAGGTGAGATTGTAAACAAAAACTATTTTAATTAATTGTAATTAAAACGAAATTTAAATTTTTTTTGCTTTTCAGAATCAAGCCAAATGGCTGGAAATGTCCATCCACAATATCGCTTCCAGTGGCAAATTCTCTTCGGATCGTACCATTTGCGAATATGCAAGAGAAATTTGGGGTGTCGAACCCACTTGGGAGAAACTGCCCGCACCTGAGGACACACCAGCTGCAAAATAAATTAATTTTGATATTATTAAATTATCTTTTGAGATTTAACTTTATTTTTTATTAGAGTCCATTTATGCGGAACTATTATTTAATTAATTAAAAAAAAAAAACATAAAAACATAAAACAAAAACCCCAACTTATTTTTATCCGAATTTGTTGTATTTCATTTTAGTAAAAGCAAAAATAACAAAAATTGTTTAGTGTTGAGCTAAAACACAATTTATTGATTTGAAATCGAATTTGAAAAAGGCCAAAGAACAAACGATTATATGGATATGATAAATTTAAAGCAATACCAAAATATGCCATATATTTATATGAAAAACTGCTATTGAAACAAAAAGCCTACCGTAACAGCTCAGGAAATACAATACAAAAAAAATACAAATATATTTTTCAACTGCAAGACATCAGCATATAAATGAACAACGTTTCAATTTACAAACATATACATATTTTAAGATATTTGAATTGATGTTTATATTAAATATTATTAAAAAAATAAGTTTTTTAACAAATTGTTAAGTAAACGCCGCTAAATTTTCAATTCAAAAATCACGAATGATACACAGATGTATGTGACTAAAGAATTGTAGAACATTTAATGTAAAGAGATGCTTAGAGATCGTTAATAAAATTTGATCTTCAAATGAAATTTAAAAAAAATTATTATTCTTATTTTGCAAAGCGGACTTCGAAGATAAATTTAAGATTATGAAGATAACAATTTTGCTTGCCTACAGGGGACAGTGGAAAAGCTGCAATTACAGTCCGCCGGTTTTCTGCTCGACTTGCACTCCTGCTTTCTGAGAACAAGCATCAGCAATTCGATAGAAGGGAACTGTGAAACGGCGTTTCAAGCTCACTACGTACCGTCGCTAGGGAAATAATTGTAACGGGTGATCCAAGTAGAGATAATTTTTTCAGCCTTTTTTTTGACAGATCACGCGAGAATCGTGTCAAGCTGTCACGTTACTTTTGTTCAATATTGTTTGGGCATTTCATCATGGAAAGACCTATGCCTGAACAGCATTTACAAATCATTCAACTTTATTACGAAAACTCACGTTCTGTAAAGAATGTGTTTCGCGCGGTTCGATCAACTTATGGTCAACATAAGGGGCTATTCGCAACACTATCACCCATCTTGAGACCCAGCATTCATTATTGGATAATATTTCGACCGAGCAGACCTCGTCGAGGACGCAGTGAAGAAAATATAGAGGCCGCAGCTGAGAGTGTACACGAAGACCGTGGAAAGTCGGTTCGGCGCCATTTTCTATGTTTTTTTCTTTAAAAAAGTAGGGAGCCTGGAAATGGATCACCTGTTATTTCTACAAAGATGAAAATGAAGAACTGCAGTGGAGGCAGAAAAGACTGCCTACCTCGCAACACATGCTGTTTGGGATGGATACCGGGAGCTAAAGAGGCAAGTAAGACGTATTTGCCGATAGAAAAGAAAGATGCTGAAAAACAGATTGAGGAGCAGGCCCGCAGAAGTAATGCTGAAAAATTCTATGAAAAGTTGCGCAAACTTACAGAAGGTTTCAAGGCCGGAGCTTATTCATGTATGAGCCAAGGAGGCATTCTGATAACAGATGTCCAGGGCATGGAACGAAAGTTTTTTCAACTATGACGAAGTTTGAATTGCTTGCTTGAAGAAGAACAACGCTACGGTAACCTATATCTACCTTGCTGAACTATTCAAATATGGCAGCGAGGAACTGTCAATGTGCAAGCAACAGCTTCTTTACAGACTTTACATGCATTTTAGGTTTACTCTGCCCAATCGATAAGAACAATGATCCCAGAGTCTGTGCCAATTATCATGGGATACATATATATAAATATATAATTGACACTTTGTAACCGTTGTTCAGCCGAGCTCCGTCTTCAATTTGGGGTGTGCATCTTGATGTTTTTTCCATAAAACGGAGTAACCTACAGTTTATTCAAAGCCTCCTCAGAATGACGGATGGATTATTACGAGGAGCTTTTGTTTCATGTCGGAAATACACTCGGAGGGTGTTGTTGGGCAACCACAATCAGAAAAATTAATTTTCTATAATTTTGGATGTTGTTTATCGTGGGATAAACTTCTTAAATGCCGCATATAAGGTTCTTCTAGCGTATTGTGTACAAAATTAAAGCCTTTCGTAAACGAACTAATCGGAGCTTAGCACTGTAGGTGGATTTAGCAACCTCTTTTTTGTAAAATGACTGACAGTGAACGAGGACAACGCGAAATATCTCCTATCTTTAAAAAGAAAAAAAAAAGACTTGGCTTTTGTGTCTTGACCTTACGTCACTCTTGACAGTCATAACTTTAAAGTAGAAGATAATTTTGTTTCTCTTGGAACCAGTCGAAAATCGGCTTTGAAAAACAACGTAGATTCGCCAACAGGTGCTAGTTTTGATTAAGTAGGGAATTGAAAAGCAAAGTCGTCAATCGACGAACAAAACCATTAAAAGTCTCTCTTTTTTCCCGTCCTGCTATATGGTGAAGAAGTGTTGACGACGGGAGGAATGAGAACACTTTAGCTATGATAGAAAGAATTTGACGCAGTAGAAGAGAAATACCTCCAATTCGTTGGAAAGATCAGTTGAAGAGCGACTTGCTTTCGCTTGGTATTTCCAGTTGTCGCCAAACTGCGGGAGGAAGAAGCGAATGGCGCACTGTTGTCAATTTGGCGGTGATTTTGCACCATTGCCTATGCTAATGAGTAAAAAGAAGATTTAACTGGCCTAAAGTTACAAAATTCAGAATAAATGTTTACTTTTTGTTACTAACTGTTTAATATGCAATATTGTCGTCACGCCGCAGACAGTTATCTAATATTCGGATTCACGCTTAATTATTTGTTGTGTGTTTAGTGTGGATAGTTTTCTGTCTGTCACTTTTCTTGGAGTGCTTAATATCTGATGTAAAAACACGTCATCAAATAATTACTTAACGGCATGACAAAGGGTGTTTTTATAGAGGTATAGAACTTTAAGTTGCAATAAAACAACGATGGATTATTCGACTCACATTTTATTTATTTATCCGAAAGATAATCTTGTGGCATTACATTTTAAATATGATTTCTGGCATATGACCGCCACGGCTGGCGCGGATGTAGTCCAATCTGGACGTCCAATTTTCGATGACTTTTTCCAACATTTGTGGCCGTATATCGGCAATAACACGGCGAATGTTGTCTCCCAAATGGTCAAGCGTTTGTGGCTTATCCGCATAGACCAATGACTTTACATAGCCCCACAGAAAGTAGTCTAGCGGTGTTAAATCACAAGATCTTGGAGGCCAATTCACAGGTCCAAAACGTGAAATTAGGTGGTCACCAAACGTGTCTTTTAATAAATCTATTGTGGCACGAGCTGTGTGACATGTTGCATCGTCTTGTTGAAACCACATCTCCTGGACATCATGGTTATTCAATTCAGGAAAGAAAAAGTTAGTAATCATGGCTCTATACCAATCACCATTGACTGTAACGTTCTGGCCACCATCGTTTTTGAAAAAGTACGGACCAATGATTCCACCAGCCCATAAAGCGCACCAAACAGTCAGTTTTTCTGGATGTAACGGTGTTTCAACATACACTTGAGGATTACCTTCACTCCAAATGCGGCAGTTTTGTTTGTTGACGTAGCCATTTAACCAGAAGTGCGCTTCATCGCTAAACAAAATTCGCTTATGAAAATCGGGAACAACGGTAATCTAGTTTTGGGCCTATTCGACGAATCTACACCTTACTTGAGTCTATTCATGATGAATTGCCAAACCAAACTGAGAATAAATCACTTGACAGCTGTTAAATCGGTCGCCATCTTGAAAAGTAATGCCAACTTAAAGTTCTATACCTCTATAAAAAACACCCTTTATTTATACAATTAACCCAATAACTAATAGTCTACTAAAACAAACAAAGCCAATAAATTATGATTGTTGAATAAATTTATTGTCATGAAAGCACATAGTTTTGATAAGATAAGATTTGAAAAAAAAAATGCAATATATCGTACAGCAGGTTGAAAGAGAATTGATTTGTATTAACAACAAAACTCTTTTAACGGGATTTGCCTTTAATAAATAGTATAATATTATAGTTTATGAATGAATTTGCAAATTATTAATACCAGGGTGGTTTGAATAGGCCAGTGACTTCTTGAATAAAATATATTGTTTTCGGTCATTAAGCATTTTATTCCTCAAAAAAATCAATACATTTAGTCCAGCGTTTTTCCAATTTTTGCATTCCTTCCAAATAATAGATTTTTTCAAAGCCCTCAAAATAGGCATTTCTCTCAGCGATGACCTCTTCACTTGATCCGAATCTTTTACCATCCAGCCGCTAAATATAGGGCTAAATCTGGAGAATATGCTGCATGGGATAGCAGTTCATAGTCCAATTTATGAATTTTTACCATGGTGATTACACACGTATACTCCCGTGAATTGTTCTACTGGAACACCAAATTTTTTTGACGAATGCGGTCGTTTCTGTTTCAAATCAATATCAAATCTGTTCAAAAGCTCTGAATATTATTCTCTGGTGATCGTTTTACCCTTTTTGAGGTAGTTGATGTGAATGACAACTTGTGCATCTCATAAAACTTTGGCAATGACCTTGTTGGCCAACAGACCCTCCTTGGACTTCTTTGGTGCTCGTTCACCAGGAGAAACCAATTGTCTTGATTGTTCTTTGGTCTCCGGTTGGGTGGTTCAATGTTTCGTATACGGTAATGAAACGGCGCGACACTTTGAATATATTGCGTTTGAACATCGTCAAACAACCCTTTGAAGTGGTTACACGGCCGCGCTTATTGTAGTATTTATCAAGTCTTGACTTTGTTTAAGTGATGTTTTTAACCAAAAAATAATATTTAATCGGTATACCAAATTCAGTTTTTTCTTCTGCTTTGAATGGCTGTCAAACACGAACTAGATGGCGCAATTTGCTCAAAATTTTACAACAGTCTATTAATCGATAGTAGTTGAAGAGAGCAATGTTGTACTTACAGCAACTGCGCGGCAAATTCAAAAGGTCGCTGACTTATCGACCAGCCCTCTTAATTCAAACTATTTTAATGGGAATAATATAGTTATGAATGTACTCGTGGTCAGTTCAATGGAACTTCGCTGATATTAACTATTCGAGGAAAGAGTATTAGTTTTTATTCTTAACGTGCAAAGTGCAGTTTTAAGGTTTTTTAAAAATTTAAAGACAAACTATTTAACAAAGACTTCTAATGACATAATTATTAATCAATTATATTTATTGCGGCAAATGCGTTATCAGTCAGCTAGTAAAGCAATAAAAGTTTAATTTTAATTATATTTTAAAATTTATCTTATATGGAGAAGAACTCGAGTCGAAGATGTTCAAAAAGTATAAGATGAAATAATTTTCTTGCATAATTTTTGTTATTTTAGCGACATAAAACCGATTTTTAATATTGCTTCATGCCAATGTGCAATTTATGACTTCAAATAAATAGAGACAGAAAAATTTGGTTAAAAATCTAAGTTATCCAGAAATTGTGCCTCACAGTGTGGGGTGAAATAGTCGAAAATCAGTAAAAAAAATTATAACAAATCGCGCCAGTAAATGTCAATATGGTGAGGGTAATTCGGACATAATAGTTTCAGCCGTTGTGAAGCGGCCCTGTAAATATCCATCATACACTGTTTACGCCTCTGGCCTAAATATTGCAAACCGTTTCAGTGCCCGGCTAATACTTAACATTATGTTAGTATTGCGTTTTAACATTACCGCTACTACCTTCGTTAGGATAAGCAGTTAACATTAACTGTTCAATACTGTTGAGGCTAATGTTGAACTACGAAAGAAAAGTTCAACCATTATTCTATTTTTCATTGTCGCATTGAGAAGAGAGATCCAAACACCATAGTTTTCACCACATTTTTAGAAAGGTAATATTAATTATAAAACATATTCATCTATGTCTCGCTACCAACTTTTCAGTCAATAAATTCAATAATAAAGATTGAATTATTTTATATAAATTATCAATAACACTGACTTTTCATTTTTTTTGTTGCAAAATCATAAAATATCGGGGTCAACGGTCGACTGAATACACCAAAATCAATCCTGCCCCCGATGTTCATTTGGATTTTCAAGGTCTACAAAAGAACTTGGTTTACTTAGAATCTGCAAAAAAAAAACGGTAGGTAGGTATCGAATAACATCGAAAACAACAATAAAATAATCAACTTGAGTTAATATAACCGGTTTGAGTTGAAATCGCTTAAAGAATTCCCGACCTGACTAATATTGCTGCAAAGTGAAAGAGTATTACTATTGTGAATGGGCTACTGAAAAAGCCCAAGAAAAATTCTTGGTAAATATCGAACTAGTCAAACTTCGAAATTCAGTGACACTTCACAATTTTATTAACAAAAATATTAAATAAAATATGAATTATAATTAAGAATGCAAGAGGCAAGACAAAGAAAAAAGGTATAAAAAGTATTAACTCACTTTATATTTATTATTATTTTTTAACTAAATATATTTATTTACCAAAAATTCTTCGGAATAACTCATTTTGCTTTACTTTTCGTTTAAATATTTCACAATTTTTTGTTCAGTATATTTCTAGCTGATAAAAGTGTTGTAAATTAAATGCAAATTTTGACCCAGTTGAAGATCAGACAGCTGGGAATTCTTTTGCAGCTCGGGTATAAAAGAAGCACCTAATGAGATTTGAATGATCTCGTTAGAGTCTTGGGATTTTCACAGTCTAAAACAAAATAAATCGGATTAAGATCATAACAGTGGAATTAGTTGAACTACAAAAGTCTTATACTTTTGGATCAGGGAAGATTTTTTTTTTGATCTGTAATACTGTTATGGTGTTGGATCTCTTCGACTACTGAGAAAGTTCTGAATGGAGATTATTGGTTGGTGACTCGAAGTTTGAGAGCAAGGAAGTTATTCCAAGCTTTGCTATATTAGTACGAGACAAACAATATACACTGGTGGCAAAGTTAATAGGGATGACTGCTTTTTTATCATGTTCCATCGTACAGTGAATAGTGATTCAAACATATATTAGACTGCCTTTGAGCTTTGAAAAAAGTTCATAGGTTTGTCCCTATTAATTCTGTCTGTGATACAATCTTGTTGGAAACAAATATTGTCGTTTTCTTCAATTTCACGCCAAAAAAGTAGGTTATCGTACGACCATAACGATCCGAATTGCCAGTGACCGTCTCGCCGTTATCGTTTTCAAAGAAGTAAGGTCCAATCACACCTCCGGATCAATTAGAGCACCAGACAGTAAGTTGTTTTTGGGTGTAACGCCCACAATTTTGCTTATTTACGTATCCACCGAATGAGAAATGTGCCTCGTCGCTGAAGAAAATTTTGTTGGGAAAATCGCGGTCCACAGGCTGTTGTTCAAGCACCAAATCGACAGTTGTAATGTGAGCTGGATGTATGTAAATGGATATATGTAAATCCAAGTGCAAAATACCATAATGTGCCGTAAGAAACTCCTAGCTCTTGAGAACGTTGAGAAATATACACATTCGGGTCTTCGACTACACTTTCACTTCCAGCAGCGATATTTGAGGTGGAACTAGCAAAACCTTACAATATCTGTAACCGATCCAGTCTCTTT
This sequence comes from Neoceratitis asiatica, assembly GCA_030068015.2. Taxonomy (NCBI): domain Eukaryota; kingdom Metazoa; phylum Arthropoda; class Insecta; order Diptera; family Tephritidae; genus Neoceratitis; species Neoceratitis asiatica. The sequence goes on along the minus strand of CM061524.1, from coordinate 44,230,346 downwards.
AAATTTCTTTATAATTTGACCAATTGCTCGATTAGTTGGACAATTATGTGCACCATAATCTCCTATTAAAGCACGAAACGTCACCATTTTTGTAGTAGGTCTCAACAATTTTAACGCATTATGCGGTTGATAAGCGTTCTGTTTTCATATATTCCTAACTTTTAACTAAAACAAAATATTGTGGCGAAAATGCGAAGCGAATGACAGATGAAAGAGAGGAGCCGACAACTGGCATGTTCTAGAGCGTAAACGAGACGATTATCGTAAACGAGACGATTATCGTAACGAGACGATTATCGTAACGAAATGATTATCGTAACGACGCGATTATTCCAGGGTTAGTTTTCAAGCAGCAAACAAGTATATAAGGACGACACACGACTTCAAAAGTAATCAGTCGTGAAGTAAAAGCGTTGGAGATTACATTACAAAAAAGTAATAACAAAATAATAAACAGTACATTGTGAAAGTTGTATACAAGTGATTGTAAATAGTAAAGTAAATTGTAATTGAATTGGGAATTACTGAGTAATCAAAAGGACATTAATTAAATTCTTTATAAATAAAGAAACTAAGTTGGAAATTAAGTTGGCGATTTTATTTAACAATCCAGAGATCGTACCCGAAGGATTTGGGAAATCATCGAGGTTAATCAGCAAGATCGTAACAATATGTTTGATTTGACATTAAGTTTGGCAGATGTCAAAATACAGCCCTGCACTTTCGAAACCACTAAATCGTATGGTTTAATACTTTGTCAACCCTAAAGTAGACCAGGACGCTGATAATTAGAATTAATTAGATAATATTGTTACGATTTTGCTAAGTTAACCTCAATGATTTGTCAAAACCTTCGAGTCCGATCACGAGATTCTTAAATAAAAGTCGCCAACTATGTTTGCAGTTTCTTGATTATAAATAATTTACTCAAAGTTCTTTTATTACTCAATAACTAACAATTCACTTCGATATTTACAATCACTTATATTACAACTTTCTTAATGTACTATTTTTACTTCACAGTAGTATTATTACCAACGCGCTCATTTTCCAACTGTGTTTTGCCTCTAATATATAGTTAATCGATTGTTCGCAACTACTGCCTGGAATGATAACGAATGTTATCGATTCACACTCTAGAACATGCCAGTTATCGGCTTCCCTCCTTCATCTGACATTCGCTTCACATTTTCGCCACAATATGCTTAAATATGAGCATACTAAGTTAACGATTAACGAGATAAATACGAGCTACAAGCAATGCTTTTACTCGATAGTTGACATTTTCCGTTGACTTGAGTGCCTGATATTCAAACTCTCGAGGAATGTGAAGGCAGTAGATAGGCCGACAACATCAAATTCGACAGAAAATTAATATCAATAAGTACATATTGGCCATTATTATCATGCACCTTTGCAATTTTTCGAGTAGTAATTGTTTTGAAGTCAGTTGTGGAGGATCACCGACCTTTGACTATGAGTCGCTTCAGAAATTGTTTGATTTTGACGCGTTTCAGTAGTGTTTCCCTGATGGTGATTCGGTTCATCGAACTTGTTTGGCTTAAAAAGCGAGCTTATTTGAGTAGCCAGCCTTTGCGGATCGGTTTAAAGTTACTCAAAATGAAACTATCAATACCAACTAGTTACAAAAAAGGTTATATTATCTAATATATTTTTGTAATAGAATACTTACCTTATGATGTTCGTTTCTTCTTTTTCTCTTATTAACTCATCAACTTTTAACACTTATGTTATTTGATTTAGAGATGCTACAAATGTTTCACTAAACGTGACTACAAATAATCTCGTGCCTGAAAGTGTTAATTTACTCAGAAAACAATCAGAGAATTTTTGCTTTTTTTCACATGAATTAAATTGTACTTCACGATCTCAAACGCTTAGCTTATTTATAAGTTGACCCATTTTTTCTTTAAACTGTTCGCTTGTACAAATTAATATTCTACTAATCAAAATAGATTTTTTTGTTTTGAGCATGATATTGCAATTAGAAATATTCAAATATTTAACAGCGGTATATACAAGTATATATACAATACTTGAACCATATGCAAAATAATCGTTTCTGTAGTACCAGAATCCAGCATACGAAAATTCATCAAACTATATGGCTGTCGCCAAATCGTAAAACACGCAACCAAATCGATCATGTTGTGATAGTTGGAAAACATGTATCCGGTGTTCTAGACGTGCGTACGTTCCGAGGGTCAAATATCGACATGGGATCATTATCTCGTAGCAGCAAAAATACGCACCCGCCTCTGTGCGGCAAAGAACGCCCGTCAACAAACACAAGGAAGATTTGAATTCGAAAAGCTGCAAAGCAGACAACCAGCAGGTTTTTTACTCGGCTTCCACGCCTGCTCTCTGAGAGCACTCAACAGCAATTCGATAAAAGGGAGCTGTGGAACGAAATAGCAAATTTCCTGCGTACCGCTACTTCGGAAATAATTGGTTTTCCTCAATGCCAGAAAAACAGCTGGTACGATGAGGAATGTCAAACTGCAGTAGAGGGAAAGCAGACTGCCTCACCACTTTGAGTTCGATTACAAGACGTGCGGGGTGAGATAAATACCGAGAGCTGAAGAGGGAAACGAGACACATTGGCAGACGAAAAAATAAAAAAGCCGAAAAGCATGAATATAAAGAGCTTCAGAGGCTGGCCGACATGGTTAATGCTCTAAAATTCTATGAGAAAATGCGGCGACTTACAGAAGGTTTCAAGACCGGAGCAAACCCGTGTGGATACCAAGGAGGTAACCTGGAGCATGCCTAGAAAATCGAACCTAATTGTGCTCAGCCCAATCCAAAAAAATGGAGACCCCCACGGTCTGCGCCAATTACCGAGGGATAAGCCTCCTTAATACAGCATATAAGGTCCTATCTAGCGTATTGTGATGAAAGATTAAATCCCACCGTCAACCAACTGATCGGCCCTCATCAGTGTGGCCTTAGACTTGGCAACCAGACATTCACCATGCTCCAAATCTTGGGGAAGTTTCGAGATAAAAGAATCGATACATACCACCTTCACTTCGATTTTAAAGCTGCCTTCGACAGCACGATAAGGAAATGCCTCTACGCCGCTATGTCTGAATTTCATATCCCCACGAAACTCATACGGCTTTGTAAACTGACCCTGGATAATACCAGAAGAGAGTCATTGACTAAACAGTCATCGCATTCGCGATTTGGCTCCCAAGTCTCTGTTGACCATCATAACTTCGAAGTCGTAGATAATTTCGTCTATCTAGGAATCAGCATTAACAACACCAACAATGTAAGCTTTGAAATCCAACGCAGAATCACTCTTGCCAAACAGGTGCTACTTTGGACTGAGTAGGCAATTGAAAAGTAAAGTCCTCTCTCGACGAACCAAACCCAAACTCTGCAAGTCGCTCATCATTTCCGTCCTGACATATGGTACAGAAGCATGGACGATGTCGACATCCGATTAATTGTCTTTAGGAGTTTTGGAGATAAAAGTTTTACTCAAGATTTATGGTCCTTTGCGCGTTTGCGGCGAATACCGTAGACGATGGAACGACGAGCTGTACGATCTATATGACAATATTGACATAGTTCAGCGAATCGAGAGATAGCGGCTACGCTGACTGGTTCATGCCGTCCGAATGGATGAAAGCACTCTATTGTTAATGCGGCTATAATCGCGTAAGCGGTGCTCACTCCAAAGAAGAAGAGGAATTTTTTCATACAACTGATAGGAAATAAATCTAGTTCGAGCGATACAATACAAGAATAAAACAAATATGAATTTTCACAATCAAAATAAAGGACATTTATTCAATATTTAATTAAACCCAAATATATGTATGTATATCTTTAACATTGACTACACAATACACTCATACATATTATTTATTTACTTATTTATTGCAAAATATGTAATTCAAATATGCGTACCTTATTATACATATAACAATATACTATGTACGTAGTAAGTAAGTAAAAGAAATATGTCTTTTTAACAAAAATCCCTTGAATATTTTTCTACAATTTTTTTTTTTTTTGTAATTTTTACGATAATAAAGGCATTTTTGATTTTATTAAATATTAATTATCAATTTTTTCATGCATTTCCACTACCTCCTTTTTTTGGGGAAGGGACTTGCATTATGAGTTGTACATATTCGGCCTGTATGTATGTATTTATTATGCGCTATGTAAAGTATGTATATCAAAGTTACATATATAGAGCATGTACATATGTATGTATTAATCGCTTAATTTTTTTTTGCTCTTTTTGTAAAAGAAAATATTTTCAGTGTATAAGCACATTTAAAATTTTTTTTTATTATTTTTGATTCTTATTTTTTATTTTATTTTATTTTATTCGACTTTAATTTTAATGCAAAAATGCTGTTTCCAAAATTTTTTGTTAAATTTTAATTTTTTTTTTTGGTTTTGAATACATAAAATTTTAAAAGTCTGTGTATACGTGTATGCAAAATTTCAAAATTTCAAAATTTCATATTTTTTTACATATGTATGTTTGTATATTTAAGTATATGCCAAAAAGTTTACAAATAATTTTGATGTGTTTCGTACATACATACAGTTGTATGTATGTTTTGCTTTAAAAAAAGCAATAATGCCAAATTTATGTATGTTTAGTTCTTTACTGTTAATTAGCTCTAATTATTTACTTTACACCTTTTATTTAGACAAACATATTTACTTAACATATGTATATATATTTATTTTTGCGAATATATATATTTGTTGTTTGCATTATTTGTGAAATTAAAATTTTTAAGGTACATCGAGAGTTTTGATTTTTGAATTTTTTTAATTTTTTTTTATTTCACATGTATGTATGTATATTTTAATATTTAGGTAATTTTTATAAAATTTTGATTAACATATTTTATTATTGTTTAATATACTGCTATGCTTTTATTATAAAAATTTTGGTATTATTAAATTAAAATTTGGTATGCCACTATTACATATACATACATATATATTTTTTTTTTTTTTTGAAATATATAATTAAAAAATCCTTCCACCATCAAAAAGCATACATACATAAAATTGCTTGATTTTTTTGCATTTTTTTATTATGTGTATGCAAAAATATATTTATGTACATATTTATGCGTTTTTATTTATTATAATTTATAAAATTAATTTTTGATATTTTTATTTTTTGGTTTTGTACTAAAAATAAGCGTATTACATGTATAATATTTAACATATATTGGGTTCAAATCAAAATAATAATTTTTTTTTTAATTTTCAACACTAAAGCCTATGTGCATTTGTATGTTTGTTTACTTTTAAAAACTATTTCAAAATTTTTTCTAAATATAAATACATATATATCTATTTTTTGTTTATTTATTTGTAATATTTGTTTTAGATTTTTAATAAATATTAAATAATTTACTAGTTAAAAAAATATTGATACTTTGGAATGCGTTACGAAAAGGTGCAAAAACAATGAAATAAATACAAACATTGACAACTATTAGTACATAATTTAAAAAAGAAAAATTATTTAATAATATTAATATTTTGATGCATGCCCGTGCATGTGTATATGTACGTAGACAGTGTTATATGCATGCATTTAAGGGGTTAGGCCACTCTAGAGGGCCACAAAATAGGCCTTTTTTGAGATTTTTCTTTCGGGAAAACTATTAAATAAATCTGGTTTTTGACAAAAGGCATTAATTATACATATAATTAACTGATTGAAACAATTTTTTAATAAAAATTTATTTAAAAATGGCGGCTATACAGCGCTCTGCGGCTGTCTCCACTTTTTCGGGAACCACGGCCGGACACACAGTTCCTTTAATTTTTTTTATTATAAAAACCGTTGTTGGACGGTTTCCGCTTGTAAATAGCTACAGAAGTACGTAGGATTTTTTCAATCTGGCCCAAAAAATTGTTCAAAATTTGTTAATAAAAAAAAAATATGCAAAGGAAAAATAAAAAAATCCTACGCACTTCTGCAGATAATGTGTTTCTGAAGATGTTTTCAAAATTTCAAGTGAATCGGTGGTAAACTGCTTGAGTTATGTTTCCGGCCGCTTGAAAAAAACCAGTTTTGAGTTAAACGCATTTAAAGTTTTGAGTATGTCTTACTGACTGAAACAGACGCTTCAACTAGAGAACGAAAATGGGGCATTTAGAAAATCTTTAACTGTCATAATCTTTCGTGATAGCATTTTTGAGACCATAATGTATCATTTGAAAGAAGAAGAAAAATCCATTTTCCGAAAATTCTAGATTGGCTAACCCCTTAATTGAATACAAAATGCATTTCCATGCATATAAATTTGTCTACAAAGCTGTATGCACATGTGTTTGTGTGTATGTGTGAGTGTGTGTGTGTTAAAAATATTTTATGTATGTATGTACATACAATATATGTGTTTGTAAGTATTTTCTTAAAAAGGAGGATCGGTGTGTGAGGCAAGAAGTGGTCTTTGATACAATTAAATATAGTAAATATGTATGTATGTATGTATGTATTGGTTATGATGTTGAAATTTTTCTTAGATTTTGTTTGATTTTTTGCACTAAAAACACATACAATATGTTTGTGTGTTTGTTACAATAGTACAAAGATGCATATATTTATTTGGTATTAAAAAAGGATTTCTCAATTTATTTATTTTTTTTTATAAAAAAAGAAAATACTACAGCTCGCTTAACATTCCGTGCCTACACAATAAAGAATGTCTACTTGAAGCTATTACCTGTATGTACGCTTGTATATATACATATACATATATTTTACATTTTATATTTTCCTAAAATATTTATTTAAAAAGAAACACTCTTATGCATTTGTATGTATGTAACTTATATTTTAAGTATTGTATATAGATATATTGTTGCACATAAATAACATTTCTCTCTTTGATATTTGTTTGTTTGTTTGTATATTCTATATTAACACTATGATCTTGCTTTTATCTTTATTAAATATTCTTTAGGTATATTCCTCAGCTAAACATAGTTATGTATTTAGTATGTATGTCTAACACATAGGTTTATATATGTATGTATATTCATATGTATGTATATATTTTTTCTATTTAGTAAATAGTCTCTACATATTGGTCTTTTTCACAGTACAATAAAAGCTCGCAATTTTCTTGTTTTTTTCCTTTAACTTACATAACATTTAATATTTTGCATATATAAATGTGTGTTTAGTTCTAATTTGTTTACTTTATATGCATGGTTTGAAATGTTTCTTCTTTTAGCTGTCTTTTATTTGCTTAACAAAAAGTATTTTAAAGTGCTGCGCTTTTGGACATTTTAGTTAATATATAGTGGCATTGAGAAGTGAAAAAAAATTTTAAATTAATTTTTAATAATAAAAAGTTTCATTTGAGAATTCTTTGAGATGGTTGAAGGCGCATATCAACTAGCTTGTGTCCCAAAATTAATAAAAGTTCGTTTAAAGAAACAAATTTTGTTTTTGTAATGTAGCCAAAAGGAAAAAAAATAAAAATAAAAAATAAAAATAAAATAAAAAGGAAAAGAAAAAAATCATTGATTATTGTATACTGCTACCAGAGTTTGTCTCAATTATTGCAGCATTTAATCATTAAATTAAATAGTAAATAAACAATTTTATGTGGAACCAAAGGTTCGATGTACAAGGTCTGTTCAAAGGAAAGGTGAAGGGTTTGCTCACTGTTTTCTTTGATTACAATGGTGTGGTGCATCATGGGGTCCTGCCAAAAGGTCGTACAATTAATAAGGAATACTACAAGGAAGTTATGCAACGTTTGCGTGCAGAAATACGGCTCAAACGATCGGAATTGTGGAAAAATAAATCGTGGATTCTGCATCACGAAAATGCACCAGCTCACACATCAATGCTTATTCGTGATTTTTTTGGCCAAAAACAAAACCATAATTATGCCTCAACCACTGTATTAACCAGATTTGGTCCTCTGCGACTTTTCCATATTCCCAAAACTAAAGAAGCCAATGATAGGAAGGCGGTTTGCCACAATGGATGAGATCAAGTCAGAATCGAAGAATGAGCTGATGGCCATACCGAAAGCTCATTTCAGAAGTGATTCGAGGATTGGAAAAAGCCTTGAAACAAATCTATTATATCCGAGGGGGATTGCTTTGAAGGAAAATTAACCTTTTTTCAACTTTCTATGGAACTAAGCAGGATCAAGTCAGAATCGAAAAGCGCATTTCAGAAGTGCTTATAGGATTTTAAAAAATTATCGAAATTCACCTTTTCCTTTAAACACACCTCGTTTACCCTATCTATGAAACCAAACAAGATCAGTGGTGAAGAAATTTGCATAATATTTTGTTAAGATCAATAAAGTATACTCAATTTGTTCACCTTAAGAAATTTATTCTCAAATTTATTTGAGACCAACATTAAAGTATACCTTATGGGGAAATGGTGGTCTAGAATTTTCCAAAAAAAATCGATTTTGTTTCGAATATTTCGAAAGTATAGTCTATTAAGAATATACTGTTAATTTTTTTTGGTGATATCTACATTATTTTCGGTTCGACAGGTCTTTGAACAGGTAGCGGCCGACCGCTCGACCTTATACACTTCAAACTTTAAACTCGTTTTACTCAGAGCAGCTCGTTTCTGCACGGCTCAGGCAAAAAAAAAAAAGTGTTCACCCAAATGATCTAAAATTTGAATATGTTATTTTGTACACTAGTAGCTATGTGCCGTAGCATAAAAATTTTATTATATTGATAACTACAGGATATAGCTACATTTTGTTTTCGTGTTTCAGATAAGTAACTTTAAAATTATAATTTTTTAATTATTTAAATGGTTTTGTATTGAATATAATTTACGATCCCTAGACCACCATCTCCCCTTATCCAATAGAAAAATAGTTATCAAAATCGGTCAAAACTAGTACGGAGATATGCGCAATCTTACGTTGAAAACAACGAATCATCAACCTCTATAAGAATAAGAATTTTTTCCAACTATTGATGGGATCAACATCGTGTCATACTCTCGAGATTCGATCTTGAAATCTAACAAATGTAGAACAAATGTGAAATATAGAGATTCTGGAGTTTCTATGAGTACGAGTACTATATTAAAAAATGATGAAAAGTTTCATATGATGTTTACAAAAAAGAATGTTCCCTGACTCGTTTATACTCATATTCTTTTTTAGTTCTTAGGGTTTTTAGTAGAAGCTAATAGGAATTATTCTAAAGGAATAAATAAAGTTATCCAGCTACTAACTTTTCCTACTTTATTAAGCTGAACTGTTGAAGCCCAAATCTGTAAAGGAATCTACGTACAATATTGTAAAACAAAACCATAGATTGGAATCTCGAGCTACTGCCAGGAATGTCGATTTGGATAGGAATATAACCTAGTCATTGCCTAGTTGTTCAAGGGTTTTGCGTTTGGTGTAAATACTAGATATAAGGGAAGCACATACACAATCACTGGTGTTCTGAAATTGAAATGCACTTGCCCAATGAGCCGACATATTTGGAAAGTGCTTGATGATATCATACGGCCCGTAGCTTGGAAAGCACCCCTTAGAAAATGATGTGTACATGGCACTTCTGCTAAATCTGCCTTTAACAGTGCGAGTCGTAAGTCTTAATATCACCACAACAGGGGTAAACCAATTGGTCTGATGGTAAATGAGGACAAGACGAATTATCAACAAAAACTAATAAGCGCACTCATCTTCGTCTTGGCTTCCACGTTACTGTTGATAATTAAGTCTCTCTAGGAATCAGAATCAATGGCAACTACAAAGTCAGCCTTGAAATCTAACATAGAAGCACTTTTTCGAACACTAACTACTTTCGAAGTCCTCTCTCAAACTACAAGAAGCTCAATACCCCTGAACTGTTATATGATGCAATATATATATATATATATATATATGTATATATATATATATATTTAAAGCTTTGTAACCGTTGAAGCGATTTTCTGCCGAGCTGCTCCTCCAATTTGAGGGACCTACAGTTTGTTTTAAGCTGCCTACGAACGGCCGATCGATTTTTATGAATACCTTTCCATTTCGTGTCCGAAATACACTCGCGGGGCTTGACATTCCTTGCCGAGGGGTGACTGCAATTAGAAAAATTAATTTTCCATAAATTTAGATGTTGATCGAACCAAGAACCTTTCGAATGTTAGAATGCAATACTAAACACTAGGGTATTGTAGCTGCAAACGCATGCATAATGAAGTCATCCGAATAGTCTAAACTGTACTGGACAGCGAGTACTATTATTATTATTAATCCCAACAGATATTATTTTTCATCAGTGCCGAGTCACGATGAGGAGAGGTTTGTTTAGTGTCGAGAACTGAAAAAGTTCAGCTACAGAACAAAATCCATCAGCTGATTTTTAAGAATTATTTCAAATATAAAATGTTATGTGACGATTAGTTAAAAGTCGACAAAATAGTTTTCTTAATATGAAAAAGGGAGTCAGAAGCTCGTGAAATTCAAAATTCGTTTTAGAAGTTTTCAGAAAGAAGGGGCAAAAACGTCTGGACATTCTAAACGAAATATTAAATTTGATTTCAGAGAGAATAAGGGGGCTGGAAATTGAACCTGTTATTATTTTAAGCATGAAAATTACACCAAACATTTTCCTGCGACCGGCAAGAGTATGGAGATTGATAAGTTTCAGACGACTAGTATAAGAGGGAAGATTGTACTGAGAGTCCCAATGCAATTTCTTAAGCCAAATAGGAGCAATTATTTTTGAATATACTCTATCCTATCCGAGTAGATTTGATATCTCCGGTTTCCAAATCAGCGAGCCGTATTCAAAAATTGGTCTTACTAATGTTGTATACAAAGCTTTAGTAACATAGGGAGCATTAAACTCCTTTGACCACCACCGTTACCGTACAAAACACACAGACAATAAACAGATTTGGCGTTGAAATAGCGCTGGCTTGGACGCTTCGTCCTGAATACACTAACAGTTTTGGAAAGTGCTCAATGCCGTGTCTACTGGTGAAAGCAGATGAAGAGGAAGATCTTCAATTCGTTGAAACGAACAGATAGATAACTGATTTCAGCGAACCGCAAAGAGTATAACTACTGTCGCGCTATTGTTTATTCGGATATAATCGGTTAAACGGCGCCTGCTCAACTTAAGAAGAAGAAAAATTCAATTGGGAAAATACCCGTGATACTGTGTCAGTACGTACTGGGTGACTATAAGTATTAAGCTACTCTCTCTGGTTTAAGATATACATATGCTGAGAATGATTCGTTATTCTCATCAAGTAAACTAAATTTGGGTCCAATAATAATTTTAAAGCAATAAATATATTAGACTATCCTACGAGTGAGGTTTACCAACGTTTATAATAATTTAATTAAGATAAAGGATTTCTCGGCGTTCAATATAAAGCGTATTTACCTAAAGTGCTTAATGAGATGGATACAATTACAAATCTTATTTTTTCATATACCTCGACTAGTTGATAAATATCTTGATTTTCAAAAAATCAAAAGCTAAGACGAGAAGCTAAATTTATGCCACGATTTCAAACCTTTTGCCTTCCTCTCAAATAAACTTGGTGAGGAAAATTTTTCTTTTACCAAACTTCCTTCATTTATTTTGGGACACAATTTCGAAAAAATGCTAAACATCAAATCTGAAGCCTCACTGAGTTGCAACTCCAATTATTTTGAATGCAAAAAAAAAAAATGCTCTAAACTCTTCACCCATACACTTGTTACCCACAAACTAAACGATATGGTAATAAATATATCTGTGAGTTATTTTTGCATACAGTTAGGGTTATTGTTATTGAAAACCCTTACTAATTGTTATTGTACAAGTGTACACAATGCAAGCGTATGCCATAGGCTGTTCTAAAAATTATTACAACGAAACGAATTATTTGTTGCAAATAAGCTACGGCTGGAAAAAATAATTAGGTTTTCCGCATTTTAAAATTAATGAAGCAAGCAGTTTGTCGCGGAACTAATAACCAACAATTAGGTGTAAATGTACTTGTTATTTATATAAGATGCCAAACATATTTGCATACAAAAATGTGTGTGTGGAAGAAAATTACTTTAACAAGGTTTGGTTGGAAATATTAAATTAAAAAAATGTGAAATTAGTTTAATACAACTTCTCGGCCACTATAAATATAAATGTCAAGTATTTAGATATTAAAATAATAATTTTTTCTAACTGCTCCTCTGTTCAGGTATTGAAAGCAAAACATTTTTGGTACATGCATTTTAAAAATTAGGTATTATTAAAAAAAAAATTTTTAAATAAAATAATTTTTGGCTATATATTTTGTTTACAACATGCTGATAAATAACATTTTAACCTAATTATTATTTTACTAACCACTTAAAATGGTTCAATAGAGCGCTTAATGCAAAAAATATGCTTAATGTACGACAACAAAATCGATATCATAACTTATCTAAAAACTAAATAAATTACAATTAGTGGAAAAAAAATGTAATATTATACCATTGCCATTTGCTTACAACGCAAAAATCCGTTTCCCTAGACAGTAATATACACGCAGTTAAAATTCCATTACAATTAACAATTAAAAAAAAATTAAAATACACATACACATATATGTGTGAGTAGTACATATGCGTTTCAAAAAAATTATTAAAATAATTATGAATAAATAGAAGTGAACAGTCGCAGGTCTGAGCTATTTTTAAACGCACTCATTTGAATACAAAAAAATTAAAGATTTTATCTTTTGTTTTCGCTATGGAAAAAATTTACTTAAAAGTATTTACAATTAAAAGCAGACTATATTACAACAAATACTATGCGCTTACATACATTAAATTGCATTTTAAAACAACAATTTAGTACATTTTTTTGCACTTAAAATTATACAATAAACGATATTATATTACTACAGCCGTTGAAACAACAATGTACGGTTTAAAAAAAAGTTAAAAACAAAATTAAATTAAAACTAAAAGCAGTAACTCTATATATGTATATGCTACGAATATATATGTATGTATGCATGTATGTAACTACGCATATAAATTACTATTTTTAGGCGACTTTTACTTTATGAGATTCATCGAACAATAAAAAAGGGTTTCCAATGGCCAACAAAACATGTGGTAATGTATAAGTGTCTTATTGTGTGTCTTTTACAAATAAGTAGGAAAGAAAATGTATGTATGTTGTATGTTATATACTCATATTGAAAATGTGCTGCCACGTGCCAGTTATAAAAAATTTAACATTTTAACGGAATAAATTTTTACGCTTCTAAGCCTTTTTTCCAAAAATACATACACAGGGAGGAAACTATTTAAAGCTACACTAACGTTAATACGCCAATAACGGCACTAAATTTAGACTTTAATTTGGAAATATACCTATACATTGAAATTTAGCCATATTTCTATTGCATTTATACGTCTCTTTTAGCACATAAACCAATTTTCCATGCACAATTTAGTTACCCTTCAACCGATAGCTCACCTCGCTTTCTTTTTTCTTTCTTCCTCTCTCCCTCTTTCTCTCTCTCCCTTTTTCTCTGTCTTTCTTGCGCCCTCCCTCTCTCTCTTCCACTCTTCCTCTAATCTCTTCCTTAGTATACATGTGTCTTCCTCAATTCCCGCTCTCTAAATCTGCTTATCAGACATTGCAATATCCAACGGTGTATATATTTTTTGAGTACACGATTACCATGTTGGGTCCTAAAATTTACTCTTTTGAAGACATATTTTTCACGCAAACTATTGTATAATACCTGCCGTCTGTGGCGTCGGTAATCGTGTGAGACAATTTCTTCATGGTGTATAGCGGGAAAATCGTATTGTGTATTAAATGAATCATCATTGGGAATTCTTAAATCGTCTTCAACATAATCTAGTGTTGTTGTTGTTGTGTGTGGTGGTGTAATGTATGCGTTTAAAGCTTCTGATTCGATCTGATTCTCCACTCTCGCCTCCTCGTCTGTACCCATAAAAGTTTCATTAAAATCTGTGTTCTGTCTTTCGTTAGTCATTAGCATTTCATCTTGTGTATTATCTAAAATCATAGCTGCTTCTTCAAGTACTTCTCTATTTATATCTCTTTCAATATTTTCAATACTCTCTTCCGTTGGCATAGGCAAATCCGTTGTTTGCGCATGCGCAACAACGCTGAGCACATTTTCATTCATATCACATTGTAAAACATATAAATCACTATCGTTAACTAAAATTTCTTCTAAATTAATTAGTACCACATCTTCATGTTGAGCTGCTTCCTTCTCTTCTGCATCATCATCTGCATCTTCAGGATCGGATGTGACACCGGCTTGTCGATACATTTCGGCTAAAGCTTCTTCAACGCTTAATTCACGCTCAAGCGGTTCAGGCGTATTTTGGTTTGTATTGTTGTTGGTGGCGCTAATTTCAAAGGAACTACTTAAGGCAATTTTACAAAGGTCACTTAGCTTTGGTATTTTACTATTTAACGCATCCTCCTCAGTTCGGTTAATCAATTTATGATCTTCATTGCATTTTTCTCTCGCCAAATAGTCTAAGACTATTTGCTTTAAACGCGGCACTTCAACGTACTCATCAACGGCAGCAGCTGTTGCTGTGCAATTTATCGTGGTTTCGTTTTGTGTTTGATTTTCTTCAGTTTGCAGCTCATTTGTTAAATTCTCAACATCGCATAAATTTCGCGCACCACCAGCCTCAGCGTACTCGCTCTGCACCTCCTCGACTTCACAGCCACGCGCTGCCAAGGCCACAAGCAACTTTGTTTTACTGTTGAGCTCAGCGCTTTCGTCATCCTCCATTGAGATCTTATCTTCGCGTGTGACATTTTCTTCATTAGCACTATTGAGTTTCGAAACACTTATCGTTTCGCCGCCATTTACATTTTTCTCTTGCAAAGAATTGTTTTTAATTGCGCCAAGACTCGTATTTATCTCGTCAAGTCCATCACCATCACTTTCTAGTATTTTTTTCAAGGTCTTAATATCATTTTCTGTTATCGTTTTACCAGTATCATAGCACCCATTTTTCTCACCTTCATCATTAATTTGATTACAGACTTTCACTGCAGTCTCTTCTTGATTTTCATTTGTCGTTAAATGACTCAATTCATTTGTCTGATGTTGGAACAGCTCCTTTTCCAATTCTTTCATTTCATTAAAATCACTTTCCACCGTTGATATACTACTACGGCTATCCTCGTCATCGGACGATGAACTAGAGCTGGATGTTGAAGAACTGGCTGATCTATGCTTAGTAGATGATGCGGAGGATGAATCGGAACTACTTGAGGAGCTACTATCTGTGGAGCTTTCATCAATATCGTTAGGCTTTTCGAAATAGTTTTTCGATGTTGTTGTGAAATATTCTGCACTCCTTCTCGCACCAAACACATCAAGACTATTCTCCAGTTCAGATAAGTCTAATTCACTACCAAAGTGTTGTTTTTGACTTGATGTTTGATTCATTCGGTCTTCTAGCTGCATGTTAACATCTACATCATTTTGCAAAGACGATATTTCTTCCGGCATATCCGGTGAAAGTTCTATATTTTCGTCAGAGGCTACCTCAGCTAACGGTGTATTGAAAGTTTTAGTCTCATCATCGATTTCATTAGTCTCATCTACAATTTCTTCACTAGTATCTTCAAGTGCGTTATCTAGCTTGCTGGAATGTGTGGTTGTCTGTTCTTCAACTAGTTTTGCACTTGTTGGCTCTAGTGAAATTACAGATTTTAAGTTCTTAACATTCTCAGCTGTAGAATTAGTCGCTAAGGATTCGGTGACTTCTGTTTGTAGTGTACTGTTCAGCAAATCTTTCGGCAAGCAATTATTAGTTTCCACATCTGCCATCAGATGCACTTTGTCGTCTTGCTCAGACTCTATTTTTTCGACAGGCTTATCAACTTCAATATGTTGACTGCCTATTGCCTGTTTTATATTTGGCTCATTAATGTCTGTTGAAATGACTGCTACATTTTCAAATTCAGCGTCACTTTGCTGATTTTCAAAATCTTCATTTTGCACTGTTGAAAGTATAGGGTTTACAATTTTCTCATCATTCTCCACAGTTGACACTTCTTCATCAACATCATTGGCAACTTTGACTTGTGCATTATCCGCTATGAGCTCTTCGGGTTTCGTCGTAATGATCGTGTCAAAATTTTTAGTATCTGTTATATTTTCATCAATGTCAATATTGCTTTCGAGTTTATTTTCCAAACTGTAAAATTTTTCGGGCTGCTTCTCCATTTCCACTTCCTCAAGATCTTGAGTTTCAATCAATTGATCACCCAAGCCATTTTCCACTACATCTAGAATATCATTTATGTCCGAGGGCTCGAACGCATCTAGGCATATTATTTTTTTACCCGCCGTTATGGTCTCATTTTCTAGTGGTATCTGACTGGATATTTCAAAATTGTTTTCATTCTCCGCTAAGGTATTTACCATCTCATCACTACTTTCTGCTATTGTCGTCAGAACTATGGACTGTTTTTCGATTTCTGCTGCTTGTAAGAGCTGCTCTTGAAACAGTGGTGAGTTTACAAAATCTATGCAAAGAGATTTTAGCGTATGTGGATTGTAGCATTGCTTCGTTTCGTCCTCATTTTCGTTGGAGTATAGCTTTACACTTTTTCTCTTAATGAAAGGTAAAGTACTTTCGACTACTCTGGCAATATCTTGACTTATCACTGCGGTAAATTCCAGGCGTTGTGCATTAATTATATGCCGACGCCGCAGTGAGCGCAAGGTTCGTCGATAGTACGAACATAAATTAAGTTTCTGTGCTTTCATAGACTTGAGACGATTTGTGCGGCACAACTTTATGTTCTTCAAAAGTTTATTGTTTGTAATGGGAAAAACGGTTTCTTTATCAACAAGATCTTGCTGTTGTTGTTCATGTGAGATTTTAGTTATTTTGGAGCTATCTCTCTTTGAATCAGAATCTTTTCGTTTGCGCTTGTAGAATTTTGAAAAACTTTTGATTTTGTGTGCTATCTCAAGATCGCTAACGGAACTTTCCGTCACAGGTGTTGTATTCACAGCGTTAGGACTTTTCGATGCTTGAGACGTGTCATTATTATCAACGGCTACAGTGTAATCGAAATCGTTGCCGATTTTATTTATAAAAGTTTCATATTCCTTCTCAAATGTAGAACTATTCGAACTGGTTGTGCTGTCGCTTTCAATGTTTCTATCATATATATTAGCTTGGACGGTTGATGAAGCTATATCTGCTTTGTGCTCAGTGGAAATGAAATCTGCTTCCATGCCCGCTGAGTTTTCAGCACATGCACTTATAGAGTTTAGACCTTCAAACGGTTTTAAATTTTGTAAATCCTCTCTGACACTCGGCATTAGCCTTTCGTGTATAGTTTCTGTAGAGATTTCTGCTACAAACGCTTCTGTTTCGGGTTTCACTATAACGCTACCATTACGTATCGGTGCCGTGTCGGTACTTATTTTTGAGCGTATAATCTTTTTGGTTTCTAACTCATCAAGTTCTTTCTCCACATCGAAGCAGTCATAGTTCAAAGGCTTAACAACAGATTTTTGTAGAACATCACTTGTGTTAGACTTTGTAGCGCCTGCCTGTGTGCCATTAGATTTTTCAATATCAATTATAATATCAGGCAAGTTTATGTTTGAATATTGGGTTGGCTCTACGGCGACCGCTGCAGCTGTAGCCAAAGGTTTAAGTGGTTGGAGACTTGTGAGATTTTCAGCTAAAGACAGTTCCGCGGGCTCACCTACAATGTATGTAGCTGAACCATTAATTTCTGGCAGTTCTTGCAAGCAGGGCATGTCTTGCTTCACTTCAACGCGATTGTTAGTGCTATCAGTGGCATTTATTGCCTGCTCGACCACCTGTTGTTCACTGCCCACAAAATTCAATTCGTCTCCGCAACCGTAGTCCTCCTCATCTTCATTCCATGTGCTAAGGAAATCACGCAAACTCGAATAAGTTTTTGTAGTTGGTGTTGTTGGTATGACAGTCTTTTCTGCGCGCTCCACTGATGATGTGCTCTTTGTATACATGCTTACATCTAGTGGACGTAAATCGCCACCTAGGCGATAACTATTCTCGTAGTGGCTCATATTTATGGCCATATGCTCGTCTAAATTCGTAAGCGTCGGTTCGCTAATGATACAATCATCACTGGTCGCCACCGCTGATTTGCGGTAGTCGATTAAGGAATTTTTCGCGGTTGAGTTTTGCAAGTAAGGGGAAGGTAAATTCGTTAGATGATCAACGCGTTGCACCAAACTTTCGCGACGTTGTTGTGCTAGCGGTGTCGCCTGTAACGGGCTCATATAGTTGTCATAGCAGGTCTGCATGTTGAGATCATTATAGTAAGCAGTCGGTAAGTCATTGTGTTGACCGGTGGTTATGTTATGATTGAGCGGTTGATGTGTCACCACCGCAGCTGGTGCGACCACATTGGAATATTGCTGATTATGTGCAACACCCGCCGGATATGTGTGATAATTCATGTTCGCGGCCTCATATGCTGGTGGCGTAGTGGCATAAACATCATTTGTGTTGACCTTGGATTTGCTTGCATGCCCATATTCGAGTAGGCCATACTTCAAAGCAACGTTACTGCTATTGGTGCCGCCGCTGGCCACTAGACCCGTGTTACCATATGGTTGCGGTTGCATATGCGCGCTGTATGTGTTCGGCAGAAAGTGTGGATGATGTGGCGTGCGTGTATAGTAACAGTTTTGTTGCTGAAATGGTTGTGTGCAACAATTTTGGCGAGCAGCGGCCGCTGGCGTGGCTTGTGGCGGGTAGGGGTGGTGATGGTGGTGATGGTGATATGCAAGGTTAGGATGCGCGCTTGAAACGCCGCTTGGAGGTAGTGTTGCATGGTGTGTGTATGGATGTGCCAGACGTTCATTAAGTGTGGGTACAATGTGTGCTGAGTTGTGCGGCGAATTCGGCCAGACACCGCGTCCAGACGTATTCGCCGTCGCACTCAGATACTGTTGTTGTTGTTGTTGTTGCTGCTGCTGGTGGTGATGTTGGTGGTGGTGGGGATTATTATAATAAGAATTGTACTTATCATATTTGTTGCTATATTTCTCAGCTGCATAATATATAGCATCACGATTGGCGGCAACTGCGGTATTTGTGGGCACATAACTGGCATTCGTAGGTGGTATAGTGGCTGTTGGTATGCCATTCACGGCCTGCGTCGGTGGTGGTAGTGTACGGCAATTACCATTTCCATACTCCATGCTCCAATGCCATGATGATGAGGCCGTTGGCTTGCGGTATGGATCGTTCGGCATTTCGGCGGCGTACTGTGGCGGAAGTGTTGTGGGTGCAGGTGCTGTTGCAGATTGCGCTGTGGCATATGCGACTGCATTATACGGCATTGCAGTGATGCTGGCGGGTTGTGTCGAGTTGTAATAAGCCGTATGCGCGGCTGTGGTCACTGCGGTATACAGATATTTATCGTATTTGTCAAGGTAAGCGCCGGCGCTGCCATTGTTCCCAGCACTCAAACTGTTGCTTGTTGCACCGCCAATGGTAACGCCGACTGGTGGCACCGCATTCCCATAATGTACACCACTCAAACGTTGCTGTGGTCCACGCATATTTGGTACTGTGTTGAAGGCTTTCATTTGTGCAGTTGTTGGATTCGTGCCATATGCCGCGACTTCCGAAAGTGTTTTTGTCGCGTGGTGTTGCGGAAAATT
This sequence comes from Neoceratitis asiatica, assembly GCA_030068015.2. NCBI lineage: Eukaryota > Metazoa > Arthropoda > Insecta > Diptera > Tephritidae > Neoceratitis > Neoceratitis asiatica. Next base: position 44,210,623 of record CM061524.1, on the reverse strand, counting down.
TTGACTGTAATTCACTGTGTTGTTAGCATCTAATGGTTGTTGACAGTAATTAGCGTAATCGATGCTGTGGTTTGGCAATTTTGTGGATATTTTGTATTTGTATGGATCTGTAGACGGGCTTGTATCGCTCGTTTGCAGCGCTTGGGCGTAGAAAGGCGTTGCGGTCGCTTGTGGTTTAGTAATTGTATTCGGCTCGCCAATACGTTTCAAATTATGCAGGCTTAATTCGTTATTGTTGCTATTGTAGGCTTTATTGTTATTGTTGCTGCTGTTGCTGCTGTTGCTACCGTTGTTGTCGCTGGCAGTGTGGCTGTGCGAATGTAAAATCGGTTGTGTCTGTGGCTTACTTGGCTTTTCCGGTGTTGTATAATACGACGTTGTATGTCGCATTTCCAATAAATTTCGTTCAACACCACTGGATTGGTGGTGATAACTTTCACCGGCACCCGAGTAAGCATACGCGCTATCGTATGCACTGTACGATTGCGTTGGTGCAGGTGATCCCAACTGTTCTTCACCTAATTGATACAAACGCGTTGACTGCTCTTGGTATGACGGCTGCTTTGGTTGATAATGTTGAGTTTGATGCTGCGGCTGCTGAAATGGTTGTTGCTGCTGCTGCTGCTGCTGCTGGTGATGGTGGTGGTGTTGTTGTTGTTGGAACGTTTCATTATAGTACGGCGTTACAGTCGCAATGGTGGCGGCTGCTGCTGGTGTCGGCTCGACCAAACCTACAGGTGTACTGGAATGTGAATCCGAATATTGACTGTGGCTGCTGCTGCTGCTACTGCTGCTGCTGCTGCTACTACTGCTACTGCTACCAGCCGAGGCGGGATTAGTGGGGGTGGTGGTGGTACTCGCATAACCACTACTATTGCTACTACTACTGCTACTGCTATTGCTGTTGTTGTTTTTGCTTGGTGTGCTGCTGCCAAGTGGCAGCATTGTAATAATAGATTCAACCGAAGTAGCGTCCATATTGTGTGAGCTGCTCGATGCTTAGGCAGAAAGCCAATTTCCGGATCTTAATGGCGAAGCTGTAAATAAAGATAATGCATTCAATCAGTGATTGGGGTAGAAAAGTGGCAGTATTCAAAATATATATTGAAATTAAATGTAGCAATTCTGGCTCCCACTGGACATAACATATATAGCGAAAGCACTTATAAAAAAATGCTACAAAAATTTAATTAAAAAAAAACACCATACTATTCACATACATAAACACAGCCATATGTATTTATGTTATTTGTTATAAATTTCTTCAATACAAATTAACGCGCCTTTTACGTACTTTGTTGCGCTCACTTTGCTTTACGAAACGCAAATGCGCGTCCACTTTCATGAAAAACCTTTGATAAATATTGGAAAAACCAAAAAAACGAAATGAAAAAGTAAATGTACTGAATTTGTACTTTTATAGTAGTCCGATGACTGACCAATGTCCCCGCGATATGTATGTACGAGTGTATGTAGGAAGATAATCTGCTGCCATTTACTAAAATGTTCATTAAATATTAACGATTAACTGTCATTTTTGTTGGTCAACTTTACGGTGGACTCACATACATATTACACATTATATATACTCTTACACATACATATAAGTGCATACATACGCATTTCTATAAATATATAATGTACGACGCCTTATATGCAGGTGTTCAACAGCGTTCTGGTTCCAATTGGCTTTTACCAACAGACAACCTCGCACGCTTCACGAAGCTACTATTTTAAGTGACCCAATACAATTCGCTTTCAGCCCTCTTTTGTTGTGGCAACCAAGTACCACTTGGCTCACAACAAGCCCTTTAGTACATCTACTCGTACTGTTATATATGTATGTAAGTAGTGCTTAGAAACTAACAGTTCTCCAACATTGACCGAGAAAAAAATATTAAATTGTTGCGTTACAAATTGAAATAAAATTTTTGGATACACTGTACTAGAGGTTTAGCTTGAAAAGAGCTTAACTCTAAATTATAAAAAAAAATCAAGCCACACTACTGTATCTAAGAAAATTCCAAATATTTTTCAGAAAACATCAAACAATTTTTAGAAAATCTACCAAGTGATTAGAAAAAACTCAAAATTTTCAAATATTCCAAATTTCCAGCTTTCAAAAAACCTCAAATTAATTCAACGCCTAACTCTATTTTCGGAAACCAAAGTTTTATTAAACAAAAAAATAGTTCAGATCATGATAACAGGCATGTCAATACAGCTCGACATTCTGATCATGTTGGTATAAATTTTGATGAATCCACCTCTTCTCCTACTTCTGACCAAAGTTAATACGATTTCATGTTCATGAAAAATATAAATAAATGATTTTATAAAGGATCCAAATGAGGAGCTGTTCTCACTTATGCATGATATACAAGTACACTAGCTGTAATCTTTTGCACTGAACATTGAAAAGAACAAATAATGAGGTTAATGAGGACAACGTTTTCCTAACTATACGAGGAACGTATTTCCCTCCTAACCAAAAACAACATTGTACAAACTTTTTCTGAACCTTTTTTTCTATTTTTCAACATAACCTTCTTGTATTCCTACACAATTCTCCTGGCGAAGCTGCCATCTCTGTAACCCATTCAAAAAAGTCGCTTGGGACTAGATATGGTGAATAAGGCGGATGATCAAACAGTTTAACAGTTTAAATCGTAATTCGTGGGTTTTCGGCATGGTAACCGTTGCGTCGTCTTGGTGAAGCAGAATTTGCTTTTGCTGTGACCGGTTTTCTGCAAGTTTTGCTTTCAGCTTGTCAAGTAATAATGACTTGTATGCTCCTCTTTGAAAATTTTCGATTGAAATTATGAAAAATGGCATTTTGAGTGAAGCAATTGTTGTTATTTAAAAAAAAAAAAAATTTATAAAAAGGAAAAAATACAGTCGAAGCAAAAACTCGGTTTGATGACGAGTTTCCGGACACTGCCCCAGGATAATAAGCCATCAAGGATTGGTATGCTAAGTTTAGACGTGGCGAAACGACCACTGAAGACGGTGAACGCAGTGGACGCCCAAAAAAGGTTGTTATCGACGAAAACATTAAAAAAATCCACAAAATCATTTTGAAAGACCGTATTTTGAAATTGAGGGAAACAGCAGGCACTTTAAAGGTATCAACTGAACGTGTACATCATATCATTCACGAATATTTGGGTATAAGAAAGCTCTGCGCAAAGTGGGTGCCGCGCGAGCTCAGTTTTGACCAAAAACAACGACGACTTGATGATTCGGAGCATGCACCGATATGTGTCAATGGATGAAACATGGCTCCAGTATTTCATTCCGAAGTCCAATCGACAGTCATCCGAGTGGAAAAACGCACCAGTCGGTGGTAAGTTTATGGTGTCTGTATTTGGGGATGCGCATGGAATAATTTTCATTGACTACCTTGAAAAAGAAAAGGCCATCAACAGCGACTATTATATATCGTTATTAGACCGTATTAAGGACGAAATCGTCGTAAAACGACCGCATCTGAAACCGAAACTGAGGCCTATTTTGAATGGTACTACAAAAGTTGGAGGGTCATTGTATTCAGTGTATCAACCTTGAAGGGAATTTCGTTGACAAAAAAAATAACTTTATCGAAAAAAATGTGTTTTGTTAGTCTAGAGACTTTTCATTTGACCTATTAGTCCACTCAACTTGCTTAAATTTGTTCTTGCTTCCAATGTAAATCGATAACCAATTTGTTGTTCTTTTGCAGGCTAAGCGCAAAAGTTTACAGCTAGTATAAACAGCAACCGCCCTGTATAAGCCGGTTTTTAATTTCAATAGAAACAAAATCATGGAAAAATATTTTTTCCCCTTTTTTAGAACAATTTTGAAACGCAAATTTTTCATAGCTCATCCGTAATATTCATTGTTCCTTTGAAACGGTAAAAACCAGTTGTGCCAGTTGGGGCCCCATTTCGATTTAATTTAATTTCGATAGATGAAAAAGAAGCAGATTTCAAATAAAAATATTTACTTCCTTTATATTTTGTTTTTTATTCCACTAACAAATTCCTACGAAAATACAATAAGAATGCTACCCATATGAAGTCAGTTTTTTACTATGAAAAATATGAATGAGCTAAAATAAAGAAGTTAAAATATGAGAGGATCGTTTTACAATTATTTCGTTATAAAAATTGCGCGGGAGCATACATGAAAAATGCTGAACTGGCTAATAATTTTTAGCAAAAACAAAAGAACCACAAGAGGCACAACAAAAGTTGTTACAAAATTTGTTGAGGACTTTAACAAAAGTGAAGTCAAGCATAAAAGAAAAATATCTAATTACAAACTGAACCGCTGACTTCTCATTAATACTGCTAAAATCATGTTTTTTAGTACCACTCAACCGAATAACGATGTTCGAGAAATTGGAGAATGTTCTTCCTCTGGAATTTAATACAATTCTTTATTAAATATTTTACTAAACAAAAATAAAACAATTAAAGATATTTAAATTAAATTATATTACATTGAATTTAATTACATTAAAATAATATAGAATAAATCAAAACAAAATAATATAAAAAAAAATAAAATAAAATAAAATAAAATAAAATAAAATAAATTAATATAAAATAAAATAATATAAAATAAAATAAAATACATTAAATTAAAATAAAATAACTTTAAATTAAATTAAATTAAATTAAATTAAAGAAAAAAATAAATTAAAATAAAATAAAATAAAATAAAATAAAATAAAATATAATAAAACAAAATAAAATAAAATAAAGTAAAAAATAAAATTAAATTAAATTAAATTAAAAAAATGAAATAAATAAAATAAAATAAAATAAAGTAAAGGCAAATTAAATTAAACAACCTAAAATAAAGTAACAAAAAATTAAGCTAAATTAAATAAAACAATCAATAATAATAGTTATAATAAAATAATAAAATAAAATAAAATAACAGAAAAAAATAAAATAAAATGAAAAAAATAAAAATAAAAAAAAACTTAATATAAAAAAAATAAAAAAATAAAAATAAATTTAAAAAAATAAAATAAAATAAGTAAAATAAAAAAATAAAATTTAATTAATTAAAATTTAATTAAATAAGTCCTTCTGTGTATTTTTGTACAAATAAATCAAGACCCTGACCGCAAAGCATTTATAAAGCGCCAAATACACATGGAAACAAAATTAAACTTTTTTATTGCATAGAATTCGTCTTGTCAGACTAATTTTTCCACTCATATTTAATTTTCAAATCAAAGAGCCTCAAAAAGGTTGTTGTTAAACAAAGTCCACATCTGAAAGATATGTAAAACCCATGCTCTGATTTTTTTTTTTTAGAGATGGTTGACATTCCAAGCAATTGATGGTAAACTAAATGTGCTAAACGAAGCCCTTGTGTCCAGGTATCTTAAAATACTGCCACTTTTACATATTAAACTAAGGCTTATGAAACAGATTATCAAAGCCCTGGGCAAGAATCGTGATGGTATTAAGTATATATATAAATACAAATTCAAAGGGAGGGACACACAGTTTATTCCAAGTCTCCTCCGAAATGCCGATCGATTTTTAGAAGGAGTCTTTCCCTGCCTAGGGGAAAGCGCAATTAGAAAAATTAATCTTCTATAATTTGGATGTTGCTTGAACCCTAGCCTTCCGAATGGCAGTACTCAATGTTAACCAATCGGCTGTACCAATCCTTAATTTGTGCACGATGGAATTTAAAGTTGAAATTTTTGGGGCCACGAATAGGAAGATTGATTGAGGATGAAAGCTCTAATAGCTCCACGACTGTTACGGGAAAAAATACCTGGAATAAATTATAATAATAAAATAAAAATATTTTGGATTTCAGATAATTTTCTGGGAAACAATTATTATGAGATCTATGTCGATCATATTTAGCTGATGTTGACACACTTCCAGCAGCTTGGTTGTAATATGAGCTTCGAGGTACACTTCCTCCACTGCCATTTGGATTGTTTTCCTGAAAATCTTGGAGATTTGAGTGAAGAACAAGGGACACGCCTCCATTAAGGCATTTCAAATATGACAGAACGTGACCAGGGTCACTGAAATGCTCACAAGATGGTAAACTATTATATATATATATATTTGGCGCTTTGTAACAGCTGAAGCGATTTTCGGCCGATCTCCTTCTCCAATTGTGGTTACAGTTTATTCTAAGCCGCCTCCGAACGGCTGATGGATTTTTATCAGGAGCTTTATTTCATACCAGAAATACACTCGGAGGGCTTGACATTCCCTGCCGAGGGGCGACCGCAATTAGAAAAATTTATTTTCTATAATTTTGGGTGTTTCTCGAACCTGGGCTCGAAACCAGGCCTTCCGAATGTCAGTACGCAATGCTAACCATTCGGCTATCGCGGCCGCCAGTAGACTATTATTGGAGTATTATGAACAACACTCGTGAACCAAGTCAAGCAAGAAAATCTTATAAAAGAAAATTGTTTGATAATTAGTGTTTGATTTTCTTAATAAAAACTGGAAGTTTCTTAAAAACTGTTTTTTAGTTATATCTCAAAACCTAAAGCTGACTCAAATAATCTGACTTTAAATCTGAAATCAGCACCTCGACAAAAGTATATTAGTCATAATATTTCAAGCAACAAAAATACGGTTCCCTTGTATTGTTATTATTTTTTGTATCATTTTTTAGCAACTATGATTTTTATCTTGAATAAAAAAGTGTAATAGACCAGAAAATTGAAATTCGATTTTAAATATGCACTAATTATAATGACAACGTTTAAAAAGAATCATATTAAATTCCGTATATATATTTTTAGCTACCAATCGTGAGCAGTTTCGCCTCGTGTTTGAATGAGAAATTGAACATGGCTTTCATCTGGATACAAATGTTAATATTGTTCATCACGCGATATTTTTAAACTGCTCAAGATCATGTGTTGTGCAAAAAGGTTATAAACGGTGATCCAAGTAGAGGTACTGTTTTCAATAACCTTTTTTGACAGATCACACGTGGGTCGTGTCAAACTTTCATGCTATTTCTGTTCAGTATTGCTTGGCATTTTATCATGGAAAGACTTATGCCTTAATAACGTTTACAAATCATTCAACTGTATTACGAAAATTCACGTTCCGTAAAGAATGTGTTTCGCGCGCTTCGCTCAACTTATTGTCAACCCAATCGGCCTGCTGAGCATACTATTCGCAACACCATCACCCATCTTGAGACCCAGCATTCATTCGACCGAATAGATCACGTCCAGCACACAGTGAAGAAAATATAACGACCGTAGCTGAGAGTGTACATGTAGGTCGCGAAGAGTGGATTCGGCGCCGTTTGCAACAACTCGGGCTGACGTATGGAACGACTTTGGGTATTTTATGTCGAGATCTTAAATATAAAGCGTACAAAATAGAGCTTGTGCAAGAACTTAAGCCGCTCGACATTCTAAGCGACATCGCTTCTCTCTATGAGTTCTTGAAAAGTTCCAAGAAGATCCGACGTTTTCGAGCCAAATTTGGTTCAGTGACGAAGAGCAACCTGAAGAGATTCATGAGCTGCCATTTCATCCAGAAAAACCAACGGTTTCGGTGTGGTTTATGGGCCGGTTAAATCATTGGTACATATTTTTGAAAAAATGATGCCGGTAATTGACGTCACCGTCAATGGCGACCATAATCGTGCCATGATATCCAACTATTTGATGCCTGAAATTGATGCTCGTGATCTCTGCGACATTTGGTTTCAACAAGACCTCGCCTCTTCCCACATAGCGCATCAATCAATGGATTTATTGAGAGAACACTTCGATGATCAGATAATTTCACGTTTTGGGCCAGTCGATTACCCATCAAGATCGTGTGATCTCACACCATAAGACTTTTTCCTGTGGGGATTTGTAAAGTCTAAAGTCTATGCGGCCAATCCCGCTTCGATTTAGGCCTTGGAGCAAAACATCGAGCGCGTCATTTGCCAGTTAACAATCGAAATGCTCGAACGAGTCATTGAAAATTGGACTGAATGGATGGATCATCTGAGACGTAGCCGCGGCCAACAATTGAAAGGGATCATCTTCAAGAAATAAATGCCAAAGAATGTTCTTTCGAATGATAATAAACTTTCTCTATTAGATTTGAATTTTTTGTGTTTTTTTCTTTAAAAAAGTAGGGAACCTCGAAATGTATCACCCCTAACATACATATATATTTTTAAACTTTGTGTGACATGCGAATTTAAATCCACTGAACTAATGTTATTAAACATAATTTTCTCCATACTGCTTTTTTGCCTTTGAAAAGCTAGTGTAATTTAGTAATTTCATACGAATAACAGTGAAGTGAAACCATAAATCTAGTTTAATAATGTTGCAATTCATTTAAATTTTATTTAATAATTTCCTAAATATTTTATAACAGAAATTATATGTAAACATTAAAATGTTTTTTTAATAAAATCATACAAAATGTATGATCGCTGTATTTTCTACCAATTTAGGTTTAATTTTAGCTGTCACTTTAAGTTGAAATGTAAGTCAAGCACACCATCCACCCCTTTTAGTAAAACTTTCACTTTCTTCACCCCTAGCCACCTTTAAGTAAGTAAAATAATGGAAACCCATCATAATCTCATTGCCATCATAAGCCAACCCACTTACCCCGTTACGGCTCAACCCAATAATTATGGTAATAGCAGTAGCATTCGAAGAAAAGTACATGCATAGTTACATGCACATGTAAGTATGTACGTACATACGTACAGAAAATATAATTTAACTGAAAAATTATTTATCACTTTACTATTTGCATTACAAAGTTCCACTCTTTTTCTATGTGCATTTGCATTTCCGATGCGTTTGTGGTAATTTCACTTTCCTTCTAATTCGAGGTGATGTTAACACACCACTCACATATGAATTGATTACTAAAACCGATGGAAAATACAATTACATTTCCCACATATCATAATACTTTGTAACGCATTTAAGCTAGTAAGGAAGAATCAACTATGAATATATATCCACAACTTCTTTTGCAGGTACGAATTCGATGAACCCAATATGTGAGCACTTTTTCCACTAAAACAAGTCGTGTGTCATGAATAGCACGTTCAATATTGACTTTTAAGGCTTGAAGAGAGTCTGGTTTATTGCTAAAGGCCAATGACTTCAAATAACCCAACAAGAAGTAGTCTAATGGTGTTAAATAACAACTTCTTGGAGGCCAATCAATATCAACAATTTTTTTGATATAATCTAGTCTCCAAACCTTTCTCGAAATAATTCGGTTGTTGCACGTCCTGTGTGACACGTAGCCGCGTCTTGTTGGAACCAGATGTTGTTAAGTTTAACCAATTGTGGCCATAAAAAGTTGGTTATCATCGATCTATACCGCTCTCCATTGACAGTAACGGTGCTACCAGCTTCATTTCGAAAGAAGTATGAACCGATTATTCCACCAGATCAAAAACCACACCAAACTCTCAATTTAGGTGAGTGTTATGGTTGTTCATGAATAATTTGTGGATTCGCACAAGAGTCGACAGTTTTGTTTATTTACCGCACCAGTCAGATGAAAGTGAGCTTCATCGAAGAAGATGATTTTCTAAAAAAAAATCGTTATCGTTTTCAAGTTGTTCCAAGGCAAAATCAGCAAATTCACAACGTTTATGGTGGTCCAATGATGAATTTGTGAACATTTCTGAATACAATGGAAAAAAAATGACAGATCATGACATATTATTCATTCCTATTGCAAAACCCTTTAGATAGAGGTTGAATTTAATTCGAGCTAAAGTAATCATCGTGTAGAATCAAAACGCTTTTCACGAGTTTTAAGATAGGTTTGATGTCTAACTTTGACCCTTTCGCTAGTCCTTTGATCTTCGAAGCTCCTAGATGTCTAAGACGAGGTCTAGATAAGGCCTGCTCGAAGCAGAGATGGTGTTCCAAAGCTTCACTAGCAGGAATTCCTACATGCACTTCCTATATGTGTCATTACTACTAATGCCCATTCTGCTCGCATGTGATGTCAGTAGGTTTAGGCCTGTCATTTGACCAAAAATTGTCTTGCAGTCCTATCGAAATCGCGTAAGCAGGGAATGGGTGTGTTTTACTTAAAAATAGTAAACTCTTGAAAAGGTTAAGGCTAAGAAAATGGTAAGTCTTCAAGTACAAGATATGTACTACATTCTTGTCATATGTATGCATGTATGTTAGGTAGGGTTAGGTAAAGACATAAATCAAGTTTTCTTGAATTTTAAATACTGAATTCTACCTACAATTGATTAATCTCTTAGGTTTCTGTCTTGTCCATATTATTATTTAGATTTCATGTCAAGTTGTGTGTTTCTAGGGTTTAATGTGGCTTAATTTTGTTGAAACATTAATCACTAATGAGATGGAACCACTCCCTCGGACATTGTCGTTTTAAGTGTCCAAGGAAAAGATTGTGGCAGCTACAGTTCACTAGAAGTGTGTTATCAAGGGCTTTTGTTAAAAGATAAAATGAGTTATTGTGTAACAGGATTGTTAAATTTTTTTTTGGGCTTCGGCGTTGCTCTTTTCCAAACCCGATTTTCCCAACAATTGATGACACATCAAAAGATGATTTTTATACGAGCCTCTTATTTCATCTCGTAAATATATTCGGATTAGTTGACATTCCCAGACTGGAGACGGCCAGAGTTAGATGTAGAAGAATTTTTTGATATAGTCTTCCAGTTTCGATGATTTTCGATAGATACAAAAATATACTTCATTATATATATGTGGAAACCAATTTTCATGTTTTTGGATGCTTTATTGAAGTGTTTATGACCCAAAACGCATATCTCAACAATATATGAAGGTCGTATGGGTGTCGACCGAAGAGGCTTGTTCCGACATCTTTATCAATACATTCAAATAAAAATTCAAATATCCCAAAAAGGTGTTTGCGTTTAACAACCAAGTTTTATATTTTTGTTAACCGACGTAATCGTATAGAAGGAAACCTACAGTTTTCACTAATTTTATTTGGAGATATCTATTCCCATTATTACTAAATAGGTCTTATTAAGCGTACAACAAATTGATTTCATGTTGTCAGTATGGTTTCGAGCTGTTAGTTCCTCCAATGACCATGCTTCAAATATTTTAATAAATCTGAGAAAGGAAACGAAGCATATCACAGCTATATCAGATCTGGGAACTAGCTATAAGAGCCGCTTGGCACTCAACCAAATGTCGGATAAATACTACGAGGTAGCAATTGTCAGATTTTGGTAAGAAATATACTAGTCTCATACTAGTTTGAAATTAATAAAGCAATTATTCGTTTAGTTTTGAATTGAAAAAGCGATGTTACTAAAATAAAGAGGATTAGAGAAAAAAGCATAATAATTTGTAATAGTCCGACCAATTTAGACATCTGAGGTTACAAAAATACGCACCCAGTTAAAAGTTCGTAGGACTGTCCATAATAATACTATCATAATAGAAATTTAAAATGTCCACCTAAAAGAAATTTACGCGTGGATAATGTGATTTTTTCGCCATCACTGAGTTTTGTAATTAACATCTTATAAACTGGTTTCTCTGCTAAACAATTTGAAAATTTTATTCAGGGTAGCTAGCACAATTGGCCAAAGATAAGTTTTTTAATCTAATATGTATATGTGAAGCTAAATTAAACCATATTATATTAGGAAAGCTGATTTCTTATACAATTTTAGCGCATAAATTTAAATCAATCCATTAATTGACGCTATTTTGTTTGCAATTAAAATACTGCATTTGTCACACGCGAACTCTTTATTTCGAATTTCTTGAATAGTAACAATACAATCAATGCTATTTATTTCGCTGGTGTCGTTGGCCTGTTTTAAAGTAAAAAACATCAAAATTAATTCAGCTGAAAATTTGTTGACATACCTAATCGTCCATACATACATACGTGCAAATACATAGTTAGCTTTCTGATTCATTTCGTTTCTTCGGTTGCGGGAAGTACGAAATTTTCTTATCATTGTGCAAGTGTCAAAAGGCATGCGACGAGTACAATATATGTACAGGTAAATACGACTATATATAGGGTAAATATATATATATATATATATGGACAAAGAACTGTTATACACAAACTTATATACATGTATTTTCGGTTTTAATTAGACAAAAATAACAATTTATTTATGTTCAAGCAGCAGCTAAATCAAGCTCGTGTACTAAATATTTATACATATATGTGTGAACATACGAGGTGTGTTCAAAGGAAAAGGTGAATTTTGAATCTTTTTGAAAAGTACTTATTTATTCATCAATATCTATTTTGTCCCCTTCAAAGTAATCCCCCTCGGTTTTTCCAATCCTCGAAGCACTTTTGAAATGCGCTTTTCGGTATGGCCATCAACTCATTCTTCGGTTCTGACTTGATCTCCTCAAATGTGGCAAAACGCTTTCCTTTCATTGGTTTCTTTAATTTTGGGAATAGGGAAAATTCGCAGGGAGCCAAATCTGGTGAATGCGGTGGTTGAGGTAATGATTACGGTTTTGGTTTTGGCCAAAAAAAACACGAATAAGCATTGATGTGTGAGCTGGTGCATTATCGTGCTGCAGAATCCACGATTTGTTTTTTCACAATTCCGATCGTTTTAGCCGTATTGCTTCACGCAAACGTTGCATAACTTCCTTGCAGTATTCCTTATTAACTGTACGACCTTATGGCAGGAACTCATGATGCACCACACCATTGTAATCAAAGAAAACGTAAGCAAAACCTTCACATTTGATCGAACTTAGCGTGCCTTTTTCGGTCTTGGCTCATCTGGCAGCTTCCATTGGGATAATTACACCTTGATTTCGACGTCATAATCATGTATCCACGTTTTTTCACCAGTTATGACCCGTTTAAGCAAACCCAGATCGTTGTTGATGTCATTCAACAACTCCTGAGTGATACCATTTCGGAACAAACTTCGCTGCCACACGTTTCATGCCCAAAACATTTGAGAAAATTGAATGACATGAGCCGAATGATATACCAACATCCTTTGCAACTACCTTAAGAGTGATTTGAAGATTTTCAGGAACAATTTTTTTTCACTGTTTCAATGTTTTCTTCGCTTGTTGACGTGGTCATATTCTCGACCTTCTGTAAAGCGCTTCTACCACTTGTAAATACTTTTTGGGACAAAGTGGATTCACCAAAAGCCACAATCAACATATCAAGTGCCTTGGAGCACTTTATTCAATTTTTAACGCAAAATTTAAAACATATTCTTTCAAAAGTCAAAGACTGAAGAGCACCCAAAAAAGTGACTAACCTCTTCTGTTGTCAAAAACAAACTACTATTCGAAAATGGCTCCTAATGCAAGCAAACCTTATGTGTTCGATTATAACGAAAATAAAATATCAATAATAGAATGTACATAGCCCGCGAAAAATCATAATTAACCTTTTCCTTTGGACATACCTCGTACATAAACACATATAATAATACTGCGCTGTGAGAAGCTATTGATTTCATGTCAGAAATACGATCGCATTTAGAAAACAAGAAAGATGTGCTGTCTTCGGCCATGCAGAAGTCTTTATATCTCTGATGAATATACCAAATTTATTGCAAAATGAAAAATTCGGTTTTGACGACTTTCAGTGTCAATAGGTTAACTCTGTGTCTAGGAAATGCATGCTATGCAAATATTCCCTATGGAATTGTGCTAGAGAACGAGAGCACTCCCGTTGCAAAATTGTGGCATATTCAAGTCAAACATAACAACAATCCGGTACAGAGTGCTTTTTTCATCTTGCAGTCTGTGGGAAATAACTACATAAAGGCTTGGGTATAGGATATTTTACTATCGTAGCATATTTTTTGCATGTGTTTTGTTGTTGCGCATTTCCTAGACACAGATGATACCTAATATATATTTGAATTTACAGTAGCATATGAAATTTCACAACATTAGATGAGCGGATCGGTTGTGTGGGGTTATATGATATATACTTCCGATTGCGATGATTTTCGGTATTAATATTTATAAGAACACTTGTGTGTAGAAATCCATATTTCACTCTACTAAATGACCCAAAATCGCATATATGAACAAATCGGTTGTATGGAGCTATATGATATAGTCGACTGATCCGGCCGGCTCCAAAAAATGATCAATAGATTACAAAACTTTACCAGCGAACTAAGTAGAGCTTCAGATACCCGGGTGTCAAGCAGTGTAAGCAGCATGATGCTCGCTCGATACTCGCTCAATGCTCAACTGCTCAGCAGAACAAAAAAACTTTCAATTTTGTTTGTCAAAATTTCTTTAGCGTTTCAATGATTTTTACACTTTGCATAAACAAATTTCAAATTATTGAAAAAATAAAACCGGGAAAAAAGTTAAAGTTTTTTCAAAATACTCGGAATGCTCCTTCTCGAAAAGTTTCGAGTATTGTGCAATGAACAAGCGTGCGAGTGCTTGTTGCTCAAGTGCTCGTACTGCTCGAATATTTTTGAGCAAAATCTTGATATCTAATACTAAGTTTCGCTATAATATCTCAAAAACTGAGAGACTAGTTTGCATTCAAACAGACAGACGGATAGAAGGAATGGCTAAACCAACTCAGCTCGTCATTCTACAAATAGACCATAAAGTCTGCGTTCACCCAACAATTTCTTTTTAGGTAAAGTAAAAACTTAACTGAAATAGTTAATTCAGTTAAAAATATTTTACATTTTTATATATTTTATTCTTTATATTTCTTAGCTCAAAATGCAAAAACCAAAACTTATATTCCTATTTTCATTTTCGAGAAAACAACAAGTAAACATATGTAAATGCAACAACAAGTAAACATAGACACCACAAAGTATGCGTTCAGTTTGCTTGATTTGGGAATACCGTTACTTTTCATGAAGATGCTTCTTCCTTTTGCGTATTTTTTATTGTCTTATTAATCATTTAAAGAGTTCCTGACGTGTTTAATATATTGGAAAAACTATTGGAAGAACGTATTCCTCGGTCCAGCGTATAGTAAATAATTTCAAGCGAACCGGTATTTTAACGTTGAAACCCCGATCTGGACGTCCAAAAATATTATCAATACGGGAAGAGCGCAAAATAATAAATCTGATGAAAGTTAACTCGCGAATTACGTCAACAAATATAGTTGAAAACGTAAATAAAACGTTCAAAAAAAAAAACAATTTGTGCAGAAACTGCAGCTTTTACGTAGAGCGGATATCATGGTAGAGTCGCTCGAAAAAGCCTTATATCTTACTTGTCAACAGACGAAAGCGCATTGAATTTGCTCATAATTATATAAAGAAGTCTCCAGAATTCTGGAGACAAGTCACTTCTTCAGATGAGAGCAAATTTTGCATATTCGGCATAAAAGGTCGCCAAATTGTGTTGCACAAATCAGGAACTACCCTTGAAAAACAAAATCTTGTTGGTACAGTAAAACATGGTGGTGGTGAAATTATGGTGTGGGGGGTGCATGGCGGCTAATGGTGTCGGTCAGCTTGAGCTTATCGAATCGACAACGGATAAATGGGGATAATTAAACATTTATAAATAAAACTTAAAACAAAGTGCAGACGTTCTGGTTTCGACAGGATAAGGATCCGAAGCATACTGTTCAAATAGTCAGACTTTGTACAATACCCCTAAACAGCTTAAAATGCCTCCTCAGTCACCCGATCGCAATCCTATAGAGCGCCCTTGGGATATATTAGAAAAAAGAATTCGTCAGCAATAATAACAAGTAACAAGGTTTTGCGAAGAGTTATGCTGGCAGAATGGTCCCGAATCACAGCTGAGGAAACAGATAAGTTGGTAAATTCAATGCCAAACCGATTAAGTGAAATAATAAAACAACATGGTTATCCAACAAAATATTAAATTTAATTTTTCTTTATAATTTTTAGTGCTTTTGTAAATAATTATAAACCTGAACGCAGGCTTTGTGGTGCCTATGTTTACTTGTTGGTACACTTAGGTACCACTATAACGAAAATGAAAATGGAAATATAGATTTTTGCTTTTCCATTTTAAGCTTAAAAATATAATTAATAAATTCATGTAAAAATTTTTAACTGAAATAACTATTTCAGTTGTATTTTTACTTTACTTAAAAAATGTGTTGGGTGAACGCAGACTTTATATACTATGTGTACGATCGGTATAAATTTTAGCATCTATCTCTTCTTCTTCTGGTACTTTGACACGTGGGACCAAAGTTAATATACCATTTCATGTGCATGAAAGGTGTAATAAATTTTTAGATTTAATTCTGAGCAAGATCTCCAGCTCTCTACTACAGTGGCCACTCAAGAAGTTAATATTTATAACTGCATAACTGTAAACTATAAACAAAATTTTCCTTATACAGAGAATCATTTTGCACTTCCTCGCTTACTTAGCTTGAGAAATTTCATATTTAGTTGATTTTTCGTAAATTTATGCTGAATAATTCGGCAATCACGGTATTTTTAATCTGATATGCAATATATTTTTTCCATTCTTCGAAAAATTCCAATTATTGTTTACGCATTGGCGCTTCATTAAAGCATGGCACAACAAGATGACATTATGATGAAATGAGTTTTAAATAAACATATTCTACTTTATGAATTCTTACTGAAAGAAGAAAGTTTAGTTATTAAAAGGCATAAATATAAAAATTCCATTTCTTAGGCAACCAGAAGCCGGGCATTCTCATTCATTCTTGTCATCGTATAATTTATTGCCAAAAATTAATTTTCTCACTATATTCTCTATTCTCTTCTCGAGTCAACAACTAAGTTTATTAACTGCAGATACCTTTGTTGAGAACTCTTCACACTTTCTGGAATTCGATTTGTACGCTTTAGATCAGCTTGTACACTGGCGATCCATGCAGTAGATAAGCTAAATCAATAAATTATGTTAATCATTTTTGCTGGGTATACATATTTCAAAACGAAAAAGTTATAATTGAATTTGAAGGGCTAGCTTTTTGCCGTTATTTATTCGCAGTTATCGTTATATGAGGAGGTCTGTAAACAACCAAGCGTATAGGGCCAGTGACTACGAAATCTATCAGGATTTAGTGGAATACAATAGGGGAATTCACTTAGTTCTGGAAGTGCATGCTATTCAAAAATTTCCTGCTTGCATGATTGTGGCAAATTCAAGTCAAACAACATCAATAAGTAGGCACAGGGTTAATTTTTTCTTCTTGCAATCTGTGAAATTAATATATTAATATATGTAGGGTACCAATTTTTCTTTATTGTATAACAAAATATTCAAATAAAAATAATTTTTCTAACAAAAATAAACCTTTGAATACAGCTCATTTACTTATAACCAAAAACAAACAAAAAAAATTTTTTTGAAACCCAATCGTTTTTCTTATGACTACTCAAACATAGAGATCATACTAAATAACTAGCCAATCTGGTGTTTGACAGTAGGAATGAATTGATCTTCAGTAGAAGTGCACCTTACTTTCACCCAAAAAGGGGGAACCAGATATCCCAATCGATAACAATAGTATAGAAGTTCCATCATCCGACTATGCTGGAGTTCAATGCAATTTCTCTCCCGAGGAACAACAAAGCGAAAGCAGGAAGTTGCTTACTGTCGGAACTATTCGAATATGGCGGCGAGGAACTAGCAAGGTGCATGCATCAGCTTTATTTTTTTTTTTGCGATAGCATGCCTAACAATGAGAATCTAAGCGACCTCTTTCCCACCCATTAAAAGGACTATAGTTCGATTATGGTAGGATAATCTTCAACAAGATTACATATAAAACCTTTTTTAGGGTATTATGTGAGGGATTAAAACCCACCGTCAACGAACTGATCCAATAGCGTGGCTTTAGTTCTGGTACATCCATCTGTAACCAGATATTCACCATACGCCAAATCCTGGAAAAGCCTGTCAGAAAAATCGAAACACCGCACCTTTTCATCGATTTTAAAGCTGCATGCATTGCATGAAAAAGAACTGTCTCTATGCAACTATGTATGCCCTTCAAAGTTGTGAAGGACCTCTCCGAACCGCGACTTCAAATAAAGTTACTATCTTTCATATGATTCAGAAAGTAGTAAAAGAATTAATGTAAATAAAGATACTAAATTCATACTGGATAAGGAAGCTAGGCGAATGGACATCGTAGCGAATGAGGACAAGAAGAAATATCTCCTTTTATCAAACAAACAGAGTCATCGCATTCGCGATTCGGCTCTTACGTCATTGTTGACAGTCATAACTTCGAAGTCGTTGACAATTTCGTCTAACTAGAAACAAGAATTGATAACACCAACAATTTCAGTCTTGAGGTCCAACGCAGAATCACTCTTGCCAACAGGTGCTTCCTTGGACTGAGTAGGTAATTGAAAAGAAAAGTCCTCTTTAACAAGCCGACCATCATTCTCGTCCTGCTGTATTGTGCAGAAGCCTGGACGATATCGGCGTTAGGAGTTTTCGAGAGAAAAGTTTTGCGAAAGATTTGTGGTTCCTTCCGTTTTGGCAACGGCAAATACCGGAGACGATGGAACGATGAGCTGTACGAGCTATACGACGATATTGACATTGTTCAGCGAATCAAGAGACAGCGGCTACGCTGGCTAGTTCATGTCGTCCGAATGTATGAAACCGCTCCAGCGTTGAAAGTATTCGATAGAATACCCGCTGGTGGAAGCAGAAAAAGAGGAAGACCTTCACTCCTTTGGTAGTATTAGGTGAAGAACGACCTGGTTTCACTTGGTATTTCTAGCTGGTACCAAACAGCAACGAGAAGGAACGAGTGGCGCCCCATTGTTAATGCGGCTATAATCGCGTAAGCGGTGCCAAAAAAGAAGAAGCAATTCAAAAAAAACCTCTCTCGCCAAATATTGGCCAAACTCTATAAGACGCCCATCACTCATGTATTACTTTTTCGGTCCTACGATGAAATTGACATAATTAAGCGAATTAACAGACATCGGCTATGCTAGATCACATCATCCGGACGAACGAAAACATTCAAACCCTGTAGTGAAGAGTGTTTTCGTTAATCCGAGCGGCATGACCTAGCCAACGTAGTTTTTCCTCTTAATTAGTCAGACTATATATGTGTATCGTATATCTCAATGGCTGCAGTAATCACCGTCTTATTTTGCGTAAAAACTGGATCAACGTTTTCGGTACTCATAGAATGAAAATATTTACCAAATTTGGTAGAATTTGGCCTGATAATAACGATTTTATGCGGCATGTGGGTTTCTCTATAATTCTATTGCACAAATAAGAATGAAGGAATGTCAACACAAGACCATGTGAAGTGTGCTAGACTATTGTGGAATTACATTTTGTTGTATCTGTTACATACTTACTCCACCTACGCACGTTCGGCTCATCCAAACGAATTTTTATTTTGCAGTTAAATTTACTCCCAATTCTCATATAAATACAATATACATATATATATAAGTAAGATATATGTACTAGAAATATAGGCCTTTTATAACAATAAACACTTTCAACTGTTCTAAACTTTACACAAACCAAGTAATAAACAGTTAAAGTAAAAATCCAAAAGAAAAAAAATTGAAATTGCTTTAATACAAAAAAAAAACGATTGTTTGTATATAGATAATTGAGGTCACTTCGCTGTCATGACTGTACTGAGTATTGAACCATTAAACAAATATCGATTGATGTCCACTAGTTGTCGCTTTGACAAAAAAGGTTTGTAGAGGTCATTTAAGTCAATTAAAAAATGCAATGAAATTGTATTTTATTAATTTTTCCTGCGCGACAGTTTACATTTTGAATTTATAAATAATTCAAAATATTTACTTGATGATAACGGACAATAAATGGTTGTGGGATATTGAATTAGAAGTTAAATATTTTCTTTTTACGGAAAGTGAAAAGGTTTTTTTAAAGAATTGAAAATTAATTAAATTGATGAGAGTACTTAGGCAACGTCACGACACTGCATTCATAGAAATATAACCCTAACAGCGATTGAAAATCTTCGGAGCAACAGTAACTGTCATAAAAGACAGTTGTTTTCACCTTCAATTCTTTGCAATTTTAAAAAATTGAGAATAAGTTTTTTATTACAAAATTTTCTAAATTATAAATATTGAAATTTATTTACATGAAATGGAATATTAACTTTGGTCCTAAGTATGTAAGTACCAGAAGGTGATAAGAAATACCAATCAAAATGTGTACGGATATGATCAAAATTACAAGCTGAGCTGATTGCGCCATTTCCGTCTGTCCGTTTGTCCGTCCGTCTGTCCGTCCGTCTATTTGAAGGCAAAATAGTCTGTTTTTGAGATACTTCAACAAAACTTGGTTGGCACCTGCCAGATGAAACCTTTTTAACGTAAATCCGTCATAAAAGCATATGAGAACGTGAAATTTGGTATTCTACAGTCGTGAAGGCAAGTTAATATTCACACTGAATTTTGGCAATTTGTAATAAATTTGATATGTTTATGAAAGGTATAGAGACTTCGGCATGACCAAAGACAGCCTATCTTTCTTGTTCTGTAATGAATTTATCAGTGGTCGGAATCGGTTAGATCGTTCGGCTATATCATAGAGCTCCCGTACAAACGATTTGTTCAGATATGAGATTTTGGGTTATAATCGCTTTAATAAAGCATCTCAGAACATGAAATTCGATAGTCACATAGACTCATATAATAATTTACACAATGGTACTGAAATTAGTCGAAATCAGGAGACTATATCATACGAGTATAGCTCCCTTATAACCGATTTGTTCAGATATGAGGTTTTGAGTTATAAATACTTCAATAAGGCATCTCAGAACATGAAATTAAGTATTCTACACTCATCGCTCTCTTTCTCTTCGGATGAAATCTATAACCGATGAGAGGAACTTTGAAGTTTTCGGAAGAGAGATTTTAGCTAAGCTTTACTACCATTAGCAAATTGAGGACTAACATATGACACGATCTGTCGAGCTGTAAAATATTGCTAAAATATACGATGGCATTGAAATATACCAACGGTCTGAATCGTATTATTTATATTGAAAGTATTTGGTTCTGTAATTGGTGATAGTGGCACAGTGAGACATCCTCCTTTAGAATGGCTGAGTTGATTTAGCTCAATTTTTTCACTTCTTAATTTTTAATTAAGAAAAGATTTTTACGAAAAATAATTAATTTTTTTTCGAGAAATGGAAGAGGTAACCATGCACTTAAAACATTGCATTATTTTTCTCTTCCGAGAGCATGGATCGATTTATTCGAAAAAAATACTTTACTTATTTTTATTTACTTAAAATTTTGTACACATAAAGCTTTTTCATCAGTTTCACATACGCAATACTTTTTTTAGAAGTCGATTTCTTACCAATATATTCGGAAAAATGGTTTGGTTCGATTGAACTTTTGTACAGATAAACATGTATATGGTTTTTATACCCAGAATTAGACCAGATACTCGTATTAGGTTCGATTTGCTTGAAATTTGGTACTTAGGTAGATTTTACCTAGAACAATATTAGAGTACTTTTCTCTCCGAGAAATTCGTTAGCGAAATATCGAAGGCAATTTTTATAATTTATTTACAAATATTTATCTATTTTTAATTGGTACATATATATATAATTGGCTAGATCAAATCAAATTTTATAATGATTTTACTCGCTGTGAGCACACAAGACCAATCATCGGAGTTCTTTAGAAATAATCGCTAATTTTCCTGTTTTAAGCATCTGTGAACTGTGTTTTGCCTGTTCATCTTAAAATTTGAGATATTTGAGTTTTTATAACACTCTAAGGTTTATGTCAAGGCGTCATATAGGAGCGAGGCGAAATTCGCCGCTGAAATGATTTTTCTCCTTCAATAGGGGTGCGTCTTAATGACTTTTCCAAAAGGTGTTTCAAAGTCGTCTGCGTACTGCTGATTTATTTTTATGGCGAGCTTTTTATTTTATCTCGAAAATATGCTTGGGGGGATTGATATTTTCTATAATTTTGATCTGGTCAGAATTCGAATTCATGATCCACATGCTACTAACCATTCGGCAACTAACAATCCTTAATAAGATAGAACTACAATCAAGACCTTTTTCAAATAAAACACAACTAAAGGGTGTTTTTTTATAGAGGTATAGAACTTTAAGTTGGCATTACTGTCAAGTGATTTATTCTCAGTTTGGTTTGGCAATTCATCATGAATAGACTCAAGTAAGGCGTAGATTCGTCGAATGGGCCCAAAACGAGATTACCGTTGTTCCCGATTTTCATAAGCGACTTTTGTTTAGCGATGAAGCGCACTTCTGGTTAAATGGCTACGTCAACAAACAAAACTGCCGCATTTGGAGTGAAGGTAATCCTCAAGTGTATGTTGAAACACCGTTACATCCAGAAAAACTGACTGTTTGGTGCGCTTTATGGGCTGGTGGAATCATTGGTCCGTACTTTTTCAAAAACGATGGTGGCCAGAAGGTTAACGTCAATGGTGATCGGTATAGAGCCATGATTACTAACTTTTTCATTCCTGAATTGAATAACCATGATGTCCAGGAGATGTGGTTTCAACAAGACGGCGCAACATGTCACACAGCTCGTGCCATAATAGATTTATTAAAAGACACGTTTGATGACCGCCCAATTTCACGTTTTGTACCTGTGAATTGGCCTCCAAGATCTTGTGATTTAACACCGCTAGACTACTTTCTGTGGGGCTATGTAAAGTCATTGGTCTATGCGGATAAGCCACAAACGCTTGACCATTTGGAATACAACATTTGCCGTGTTATTGCCGATATACGGCCACAAATGTTGGAAAAAGTCATCGAAAATTTGACGTCCAGATTGGACTACATACGCGCCAGCCGTGGCGGTCATATGCCAGAAATCATATTTCAAATCTAATGCCACAAGATTATCTTTCGGATAAATAAAATTCATGTCAATCGAATAATCCATCGTTGTTTTATTGCAACTTAAAGTTCTATACCTCTATAAAAATCCAATCCAATTGGATTGTTTAAAAATTTATTGGCCAAATGTTTTCGGTTGCATTCAATATAATGTTCATATATTTAATTGAAATATCTTTATATAAATTAAGTATTCAAGCATTTTTCTGTGAAATAGCAGACTGCTAATAAACGGTCAAAGTTGAAAACAACGTCATTTGTGATAATAAATAGAGGCAAAATACATATCGTAACTGCAGACATGTACAACATACTCGTACATATGCCCTGCAGGCGACGACAGTACAAAAAATTTTCTTTAATTACATTTTACAATTCAATGTCAATTAGCCACAACCTTGTTTTTTTCTTTTTGTTAAATTTGAGTGAGATACTTTTTTAACTAAATGTACAGCATAGGTATTTATTAAAGAATTATAAAGGTATGGAATTTTTGCAATATAACGACAACACCATTTCCATTTAGAGGGTTCGTTCAACCTTTTTATACCTTTCATGTGCATGAAATAGTATATTAACTTTGATCCGAAGTATGAAAGTAACAGAAGGCGAAGAGATAGACCCACCGAAATTTATGTCGATCATATCAGAACGACGAGCTGAGTTGATTTAGCCATGTCCGTCTGTCCGTCTGTCTGTTTGAACGCAAACTAGTCCCTCATTTTTTGAGATATTTCAACCAAACTTGGTACGAAGATGCATCTATATGTTTAAACGATTATTTGTCGATACTGCCCGGATCGCACCACTTTACCATATATACGACCGATTTTCCAGATTTGAAATTTTGGGTCAATAACCCGCCGAAAAAGTATCTATGAACGTGAAGTTTAATATACCACACATACATAATGAATTGCATATTGGTAGTGAAAATCATCATACTATATCCTATAGCCCTCATACAACTAATTTCTTCGGATATGAGATATTATGAACTGCATATAAATTTGATATGTTCATGAAAGGTATAAAGACTTCGGCCGTTCTTTCTTGACCATTTCCACTTAGGGAGTTCGTTAAATATTTTTGAAGTCATGTTGCGCAATTTTAGACCACGACGAAGAGTTTATTATCTTTCATGGACGGAGGCGAGGTTGTATTCATCATAACTAGATCGAACTAGAAACTGGTAATTGTTCAGACAACACAAGAAACCTCTCTTAAACAGTAAAATATATGCATATTTTTTAAATTTAAATTTGTTGATAAAATTCTTCTCAATCCCTATTTATATATACATATGTATGTATACATATATAATTGGCGCTTTGTAACTGCTGAAGCGATTTTCGGCCGAGCTCCTCCTCCGATTTGTGGTTTTGCGTCTTGGTGTTTTATTCAGGAAATAAAGTCACCTGCAGTTTATTCTAAGCCACTTGCGAAACGCCGCCGCCGGATTTTTATGAGGAGCTTTTTTATTTCATGTCAGCAATACACTTGGATGGCTTGATATTCCCTGCCGAGGGACGACCGCAATTAGAAATAGTAATTGAATTTTTTTTTTTTTTTAATTAATTTTATATAATTTCAGACTCAATCTGGTCTTACGAATGGCAGAACGTACTCCTAACCACTCGGTCACGCATGTTAAAATACTGACCCGAGTCGACTAAAGATTTTTTTGTTTTCAATAATTTCACACATATTGTAATTATTTCGAAAGGATAGAGGTCTGTTCATTTTTCTCAAAATTGCATACTTTTTTTCTTTAATTAGCTTAGGCATTGCTAGCGTGTCAGACGTTTCATTTTTTATTGTGTAGTACCCATAGGAGCCAACGAATTAATTCGATGGGTACTGCACTGGCCTTTTCAATAGAGTTGAGGTCTTTATCTCTCTCGTCTGCCATCAGAGGATACAGCATTGAAAGCTTTCAAAGCAATTTCGGTAATCCGAATGAAATGGTCTTGCCAGCAAAGCCTTCACTTCTTTATTCGAACTACGGCAATGGTGTCGAACATCTCGTACAGTTTTCCGTTCTGTAGTCTAAGATATTCGCCGTCGCTTTTAAGCAAAGGTCCATAAATCTTTCATAGCGTCTTTCTCTCGAAAATTCTTAATTCGTAATTCATCGTCCAACACTGTGCACCATAAAGCGTAACGGGACTGATTAGGGACCTGTATAGTCCTATATTTGTTTGTCGAGAGAGGAGTTCTTGTATCAATTGCTTCGCTTCCTTTACAATTTAGAATATCAGAAAATTGTGACGCAGTTATTGAGGTTAATAATGACAATATAATCGACTTTTCGATTTAGTTCTCCATCCAGTATACATTTCTAAAGTATTGGCTTGAAGAAGTAACAGGAAACAGAGTCGCCTTGTCTAACACTATTTTAGTACCACACGTCTCGGATTGGTCTTGTCAAATTCTGGTAGCGTTCAGATCAACATAACTGTATGAACTTTCCAGGGATACTAAAAAAAGATAAAGCATCCTAAAGGCAGATCCCTTTCGTGCTGCCGTATATGCCTGCAATGAAGAGGTGGGGTGGGGGTTGGTCCGTTTCTCAGAGGTGCCATCCAAGATTTAAAGTATGATGAATATATAGTCAATGGTGGATCTACTAGGTGACAAGTCAACCTGATAATGTTCGATCAGTTCGGTGATGGTGGCTTTGCTTGCTAGATACGACCTTATATTTCAATTTGAGAACACTCAGAAGAAGGTGCAAACTTAGGTTTGGAATTTCAAATATCCTAAGATCTGACCATATTCTTTAAAAAAAAGTTTATACCTGTTCCTTATCGGCACCAGTCATTTTGTTATTTTTAACATTTCACAATAACAAGAATCAAGATGTGACTTTCATTCATTATGTATGTACATATGTACATATTTATACATTAAAAATTAAGAACTGCGTGTCGAAGTCGTGCATACAGAAGTTCTTTTTAAAGGAATGGCGAATGTGCTGGAAAATATATGTACATACATATGAAGGGGTTAACGCTTACATATATTTCTTCATTCGCATTCCATAAAAAGTTCACTGCTGTCAGAAGGCATAACTATAAATATTAAAATAATCGAAGATTGATCAGCACGAAATATTGCAAATGCTACCAAAGCCACCGTATTTGAACGACAACAACACAGTACAGTAGCAATATGTAAATACATATATGTGTAGGCAGCCAACAGACTCGGTCTATAAATAAATTTACTAACGCATTTCTATGGATTCACCTTTTCTAAGTTTTATACTCGTACATACATACATGTAACTACATACCAGGTTAATTGAAAAGTGTCCGGTCTGATACATAGATGGCGCTACTACAATTAATTAATTAATAATGCTTAGTTAGCCCTAACCTTCAAACAACGCGTGTATAAATTTGACAGCTGTCGTATCATTAGTTTGTGAGTTATGGCATTTTGAGTGAAGGAACTTTTTTTATTTTGAAACAAAAAATGAATAAAAAGGACTTTTCAGTTGATAAAATATTGCCTTTTGAAGGAAATACAGTGGAAGAAAAAATTTGGCTTGATGACGAGTTTTCGGAACACTGCCCCAGGAAAATAAACCATCAAGAATTGGTAAGTTTAGACGTGGTGAAATGAGCACCAAAGACGGTGAACGCAGTGGACGCCCAAAAGAGGTTGTTACCGAAGAAAACATTTAAAAAATCAACAAAATGATTTTTAATGACAGTAAGATGAAATTGAGGTGGGTGCCGCGGCAGCTCACTTTTGACAAAAACAATAACGAGTTGATGATTCGGAGTAGTGATTAAAGTTGTTCAAGCGTAATAAACCAGAGCTTTTGCGCCGATATGTGACGATGGTTGAAACAAGACTCCATCATTTCATTCCGAAGCCCGACAGTCATCCGAGTGGACTGAACACGATGAACTCGCTTCAAAGCGTGTTAAAACGCAACCGTCGGCTGGCAAGGTTATGACGTCTGTATTTTGGGATGCGCATAGAATAATTTTTATTGACTACAGTGAAAAAGAAACCATCATCAACAGCAATTATAGCATAGCGTTATTGGTCCTTTTGAAGGACGAAATCGCCGCAAAACAGCCGCTTTTGAAGAAAATGAAAGTGCTGTTTCACAAAGACAATGCAACGTGCCTCATTCCAGTGAATCCGTTAGCAAAAATTCTTGAATTGGGCTTCGAATTGCTTCTGCATCCGGCGCATTCTCCAGATCTGGCCTCCAGCGTCTACTTCCGGTTCCCAGATCTCAAAAGAACGCCCGCTGGGAAAAAATTTTAGTCAAATGAAGAGGTGATCGCCAAAACTGAGGACTATTTTGAAGCAAAGGACAAATCGTACTATAAAAATGGTGTATCATCTGATGTTGAGTAAAAAAAAAATGTTGCCAAAAAAATATGTGTTTCACTATGGTAGGGCGGGGACTATTCAATTGACCGGTTGTATGTAGGTATATACTTACACTGTTGAAAAAGGTATTATTAAGATACAATAACAACTTAGCTTAATGACTTTACAACTTCTTTGTTATATTAGCAGCAAAACTTCAAGTCTGCAAATGTCAATGACTCCATGACCCACAGCAAGAATATCTACATACGTAACATAAACACCGATTTCTTTAACTATTATTTGTTTATTTGTTTATTTTTCACATGCATACGATTATTGTGTACCTTTATTATACAATATACAATACCTTTATTAATTATGTGCATACATATAGACATTTACTCATATAAATTAACATAATTTGGATTATAACATAAATAGATATGCACACATATAACATATTTATGTGCAGTTTATTTATACTGGGAAAACACTGTCAATTTATGATAATCGAAATAAATTCTGACACATGCACATTGTTTTGAAAAATATAAACACAAATGTGAATTGGCGCTTAAATTCCTGCGCTCTTATCTCAACGTCAACAGCAAATTGGATTGTACGTCACTAACAATTTGCATTTGCCAACAGCAAACTAGCGGTTGCTTCATTAAATAGCGATAAACAATCGAAGCGAAGACGATTAATTCGGGTACAAAATTAACATATTCTCGTATGCAAAGGATGGCATTTTTTTTCCATGCGCGACACAAATATTAAGTGACAAATGTTGAGTGAGTGTGTACGTATGTGAGTGCGTACGTGTGCGAATGAATTATTTTGTGCTAAGGCGCAGAGTGAAGATGTTCTGGCACGCCACTCCCAAACAGTTGAGAAATCTACTGAAACATAATTTTATATACAGCCACGGACAGACTTTATAATTTTTTCATAGTAAAAGGTGATCCGAGTAGAAGTACTTTTTTCTATAGCCTCTTTTTGACAGATCACGCGTGAGTCGCGTCAAACTGTCATGTTATTTTTGTTCAGTATTGTTTGGAATTTCATCATGGAAAGATTTACGCCTGAACAACGTTTACAAATAATTCAACTTTATTACGAAAATTTACGTTCCGTAAAGAATGTGTTTCGCGTTCAACTTATGGTCAACATAATCAGCCTACTGAGCGTACTATTTGCAACACCATCACCCATCATGAAACCGAGCATTTATTAAAGGATAATATTCGACCGAATAGAGCACGCCTAGCACGCAGTGAAGAATATGTCACGGCCGAAGCCGAAGACCGAGAGAGAGTCGGTTCGGCGCCGTTCGCAGCAACTCGGACTGACGTTTGGAACGACTTGGCGCATTTTACGTCGAGATCTTACATGGAAAGCGTACAAAATACCGCTTGTGCAAGAACTGAAGCCGCTGGACCTTCCCAAGCGACATCACTTTGCTCAATCTGCCCTTGAAAAGTTCTAAGATGATCCGACGCTTTCGATCCAAATTTGGTTCAGCGAGGAGGCGTATTTCTGGTTCAATGGGTATGTAAGCAAGTAAAATTGCCGCATTTGGAACGAAGAGCAGCCCGAAGAGATTCAAGAGATACCATTTCATCCAGAAAAAAGAAAGGTTTGGTGTGGTTGGTGGGCCGGTGGAATCATCGGTCCATATTTCTTCAAAAATGGGTACGTGCCCGTCAATGGCGACCGTTATTGTGACATGATAACCGACTATTTGATGCCTGGAATTGAATCTCGTGATCTCTGCGAGATTTGGTTTCAACCAGATGGCGCCACTTCCCAGACATCTCATCAATCAATGAATTCATTGAAAGAACACTTCGGTGGGCACATAATTTCACGCTTTGTGCCGGTCGATTGACCACCAGATCATATGATATCACACCGTTAGACTTTTTCCGGTGGGGATATATAAAGTCTAAGGTCTGTGCAGACAATCCCGCTTCCATTCAGGCCTTGGAGCAAAATATTACGCGTGTCATTCGCCAGTTACCAGTCGAAATGCTCGAAGGAGTCATCGAAAATTGGACTCAACGGGTGGACCATCTGAGACGTTAGTTGCTACCAACATTTGAAAGCGATAATCTTCAAAAAATTAATACCAAAGAATGTTCTTTCGTATGATAATAAACATTCCCCATTAAATTTGAATTTTCTGTGTTTTTTTCATTAAAAAAATAGGGAACCTTGAAGTAGATTACCCTTTAGATACTAATCAAACACTGTTGCTAAAAAAAATTCAGATATTATTTTTGTTTTGCAATCAAAAACAATACGTAGTGTTTTTTCGTCCAAAAACTGTGTATTTTTCTAGAATTTTATACTCTTCATGCTGCGAACGTCTTTTTCTGCTGAAACAACACGGGCATCGGCCATTATTATGAATGACTACATGGATGGAATAAGAAAGTTTATCTTAAGGGGAGGAGTTGTTTTGGAATGCGATAGATTGTACATCAATAAAGGTCTTAAACCATTTTTTTTCAAACAAAGCAAAAGAAAAGTATATTTATTAAAGCATTTCAACACTCAAGCAGCACAATTCAATGCGTTAAAAAACATAGTTCAACGCAATTGAAGCTAAGTTTCGAAAATATAAGCAACAATAAAACATGAAATAAAGGCATTTGTCTAGTATTTTAAGAAGTTTATTAAGAAATTTTGAATGTAACATGAACATGGTGTTAAGAACTCTATAATTTCTTTAATAAAAATTTATATTCGATTTTTATCTATATTTTAATTTCAGTCACAAATGCGCCAAATATCTGTCCATGGTTGTAAGTGTGCATGTTTGTATGTATGTATGTACACTAAATGGCATTGGCATGTCTGTCATTCTGATTTTCTCCAAACTTATCAGATTTTTTTTTGTTGCCTTTGTTGCCCTATTGTTGCATGCAAATTGAGGAAATTCATATCGAAATTACCTACTTTTGCAGTGACAGGCAATTTATAAACATTTGGCAAATGTTTTTCAGCTTGTCTATCGTAACATATGTTCAAATGCACGCAGCGTAGGTACATAGCGTGCCAAGCAATCAACAATTTTTCTACTTTAACAACAACAACAAAATAAACAACAACAAAAAAAACAGAATACATGCACAAGGGCGCGCATAAAAGCACTCATAGACATACATATGTATGTACATACCGATATGCTACACAATGGCTGCCCGCGCCCATTGGGCTCAACGCAATACACACAAATATGAACAATATGTCAACGTATCCGGTGAGTTTTGCAAATGCCACTTTAACTGTAGTTTGTAGTTTTTGTTGTGCTTGTAGTTCTAGTTAGACGCCACATACAAATGAAAAAAAAAGAAACACAAAAAAACCGTAATTGGAATTTTAATTGGAATTTACGTATTTTGATATTTCGTCCTTTGCTCGCACGTCACTGCGTCTTTATTGTTAAAAGAAAAACATTTACATATGTATGTGCATAACACTATATTTATATATATACAATATGTTATTTGTGCATTTTCACGTTCACTTTTCAATTTTCACTCTCTGCGATTGACAAGCGCTGTCGGTATGTGTCCAAAAATGCGTCCAAACAAAAGCGCGCTCACGAAAGGACTAAAAGCCTAAAATGAATGCAACAGCAGAAGGAGACATAAATTGCGCA
Source organism: Neoceratitis asiatica (assembly GCA_030068015.2). NCBI lineage: Eukaryota > Metazoa > Arthropoda > Insecta > Diptera > Tephritidae > Neoceratitis > Neoceratitis asiatica. Next base: position 44,179,759 of record CM061524.1, on the reverse strand, counting down.
TGGCGCGCAATGTTTGAACAGTGGGTGGCATGTTGTGAAAAATACATGAAAAATAAAACCGAAATAGAGAAAATATTTTTCAAAATACTGTTCCATGCGACATATGGGCAACAGAAGTAGAGAAAAGGGAAACACAATATACTTTGTACATATATGTATGTAATTAAAATATTTCAGTTATTTTGCTTTTGAACAAAAACTTCGATATTTTTTTAATAATTATTTCAGATAATTTTAAATAAGTTCAAATACGGAGAACATTTTTGGAATTTTACATCTTTTAAAAAATTAAAAATTCAAAACTAAGTATTTTGGAAGAAATATCTATTGCAATCACAAATTCTAATCATCTGCATGTGTTTTGAGCGAGTTTCAAGTAGAATTCTGTAAAAAAGGTTAAAATTAAAAAAAAAAATGAATACAGCTCATTACTTATAACCAAAAACAATTACAGGCCGCATTAAAAATACCCATAAATATAAGTCGAGCCCGACAAGCAATCCTACTTATATACATTTCTCAGACTATTAATGCCTGAATGTATGCTGGATTGAAAAATACTCGCTAACCCAACATTAAGTAAAAATACCGGCTAAATATTAGCGCACTTAAAAGTTGTTGGTTAGTAAAAAATTGAATAATACAACAACAGATTACATGGCAGGCGTTGGCTCAGTTGGTAGAGCACTCGCCTGTGATGCCAGAATCCGTCGGTTCGATTCCTGGCAAAAGAAGTCTGATGAGGAGATGTGGTGATCTCCGAAACAGCTGCCACTTCTACCATTTTTTCTTTGTTGTATAACAATATTCAATGTAAAAATAATGTTTCTAACAAAAATAGGCCTTTGAATACAGCTCATTACTTATAATTTCTATTTATTTATTTTTATTTATAAAGAGTGATCCAAGTAAAGGTATTTTTTCAATAGCCTTCCTTTGAGAGATCACGCATGATTCATGTCAAGCTGTCATGTTATTTTTCTTCAGTTTTGTTTGGCATTTCATGATGGAAAAACTTACGCCTGAAAAACGTTTACAAATCATTCAACTTTATTACAAAAATTCACGTTCTGTAAAGAATGTCTTTCGCGCGCTTCGCTCAACTTATGGACAACATAACCGGCCTACTGAGCGTACTAATCGCAACACCATCATTCATCTTGAGACTCAGCATTCATTATTGGATAATATTCGACCGAATAGATTGCGTCCAGCACGCAGTGAAGAAAATATAGCGGCCATAGCTGAGAGTGCACACGAAGACCATGGAGAGTCGATTCGGCCCCATTCGCAGCAACTCGGGTTGACGTATGGAACACCTTGGCTCATTTTACGTCGATATCTTAAATTGAAAGCGTATAAAATACAACTTGTGCAAGAAGTGAAATCCTATGGGCTCTTAAAAAGTTACAAAAATATCCGACGTTTTCGAGCCAAATTTTGTTCAGCGATGAGACCCATTTCTGGCTCAATGGGTATGTAAACAAGCAAAATTGCCACAGTTGGGACGAAGAGCAACCTGAAGAGATTCAAAAGCTGCCATTTCTTCTAGATAAAACAAAGGTTTGGTGTAGTTTGTGCGCCGGTGGAATCATCGGTACATGTATTTTCAAAACTGATGGCAGTGAGAACATAACCATCAAGTCGACTATTTGATGTCTGGATTGAAGCTCATGATCTCCGCGACATCTGGCTTCACCCACACATCGCATCAATCAATCGATTTATTGAGAGAACACTTCGGTGAGCAGATTTTCTCGCGTTTTGGGCCAGTCGATTGGCCACCAAGATTGTGTGATATCAAAACGTTTGACTTTTTCCTGTGGGGATATGTAAAGTCTAAAGTCTATGCGGACAATCCCGCTTCGATTCAGGCCTTGGGGCAAAACATCACGCGTTTCATTCGAAATGCTCGAATGGGTCATCGAAAATTGGACTCAACGAATGGACCATCTGACACGTAGCCGCGGCCAATATTTGAAAGAGATAATCTTAAAAAAATACATGCCAAAGAACGTCCTTTCGAATGATAATAATACCCCATTAAATTTAAATTTTCTAGAAATGGATCACGCGTTATACATTTGTTTAAATTAAAAAAAAAAAATTTTAATAAATGAATAAAAAAAAATTTTGGCAACTGGGCTTAATTAATTATTTGTAAAAATACATACACTACCTCACAAAATTATTTGGAAATTATATTTTTAATTAGTAAAAAGAATCCAAAACGTATTTGGTTTGTAGAATTTTATTTTGAAAACTTTATTTTTACTGTAAAAGAAGTTTTAATTTCGACTTAAAATAAAAATCAAAACTTATGTTTAACGAGAATGTGGATTTAAATAACTTTAGGTATAAACTTGAACTAACTAACATTGCGAAAGTATTCGGAAATTTAGTTTCTAGCAGGCTTTGCAAAACTCCCGTTATTATGACTAATGTTCTGAGATGTCAATAGCAATTTATGTTCAGTACGAATAAAAATTTTGTAGCATCTGGTAATTTTGTATTTACTTGTGCATGAAAAATAATACTTAATCTTCGTAAGGTAGGGAAGACGTTGCTGGAGATATCAATAGCCACCAAAAGAAACGTTTCAACCATCCATAGCATTTTGCAGAGGAATTCGCTAAAAATGGGGTAGCGATCAGGCAGGCCCGAAAAATTTCTAATTCAAGACAAAGCTATTATTAAAATTAATTCAAGATAAAGCTATAATAAAAGCCACGTACTTCAAATTCAGAAATTGATCGAAACTTCACTGAGTGTGATGGAATACTCATCAGTGATGAAACTGTACGCAGGGCGCTTAGAGCTGCTGGTTATAATGGGCGAACTTCACGTATAAAGCCGCTTATAAATGAAAACCGGAGAAAGAATCGTTAGGAGCTCGCAAAAATGTACGTAAATCATGTTGTTGAATTTTGGTTGAAAGTAATTTTCAGTGATGAGACGAAGTTCAGCATATTTTGACCTGATTGTGGGAACAAAGTTTGAAATGTATTGTTGTAGGGCTGAGTGTGTGCAAATAATGTCAGTTCGCAAACATATCACTGCAAAAATAACATATATTCAAATATTAAAAGATAATTTGAATGTCAACGCGGACAAATTCGGACTTTCAGGTCATTACATATTTCAACAGAACAACGATCCGAAACACACAGCTCCCAATACAAAGCATTGAATATTGTACAACATCGCAAAAGTTTAATAATGCCCCTCAGTCCCCGGATCTTAATCTTATTAAGCTAAGTTTTTTTGTACAGATTTGGAACGTGAACACCAAATAACATCCGAAATCGGTCTCCAAGAAGAAATTCTCAAAGAAAGGGTAGAAATGTTCACGAAAAACAAATTTGTAGTTTCAGTGCCAAATAAATTGAGAGAAGTTATAAAGAGGAATGGATACGCTACTAGATATTAATCTAAAAATAAAACTTATTTTAGTTCATAAATATATCTTTTAATAATACTTTTGTGAGACACTGTATGTAATATGTGCAAACTGTTAACAAAAAATGTTGCATACTTCTGGGGGGAAGAATAAAAATTAATCCTCCGACGATATTTAGAAATTGCTTTTTTTTGTTTTTTTTAAAGAATTCTTGCAGTAAGGACAAATAAATGTTCCACGGAATTAGTTCTCGTCACATGCTGATATATAATTATTAAAGGAACTTTAGACACTTTAAAAAATTTGGCGAATTCAATGAGGGTCAAAGTTTTTTTTACCAAATGTGTAATTTTGAAAAACCTAACCAAAATCCAGGCTGATTTACTCCAGTTCATCTAAATTTGTCACACTCATAAGCTCGAGTGAAGCTTGACATTAGATATTCGGCGGATAATTATTTTTCACAGATCAGCCAAAAATAGAAGTTCTGTTATATGGAAGGTGAGTATATTTCTGGTCTTATATCAGCCTTTTTTTTGGTTGATTTCTGTGGATATCTAAAATAATTGTTGCCTTAAACATTCGATCTTGAGTCTAGCAGGGGATGGAGAGAAAAAGTTCGTCACATGGGACAAAGGCGACAGACTTCCAAATTACAATCATTTTCAACTGGTGCTCATACTAGATCAAAGGAATTATAAGAGTAAAATTTTAACGAATTTTGTTCAGTGGTTTCTGAAATATATTTTTTAACTCAAAAGTCATATGAAAGGTGGGCGTAAACTTGGTACGATTTTTTCCATTTACTTGTGACCCAAGGAATATGTAAACCGAGTTTCATCAAAATATCTCAGTTTTTATTTGAGTCATCGTATTCACGTTTCTCTCGATCAACTTTGGAATCGGTTAAACCAGAGATGGGCATACTAGCACTTAGTAGATTTTTGCCCGTACGAAAGTCCATTTGTGGGCTACATGATGAAGGGATTTAGACGTTAAACGATCATTTTAAAATTTCATACTCTTACTGCATATAAAATTACAAAAACAAACATAAAAATAAATTTAAATATATGACGATTTCAACGAATTTACGCATCAATTTCATGTAACTACAGCTTTTAGCCCATTGACATTCGCCGTAAGCATTAACAAAGCCACAGGTCAATTGCTAAGTGTTGCTATTTTGAATTTTAGAAGTTCATTAACATAAAAAGGTGTAAAAATAAAAAATTGTTTTTGTTCCAAAAACGGAGCGTTCACTTTTCGGTGATTCAAAGCATACTGAGTTCATGGAGGGCACAATTCTACACTCTACTGAATTGTAGTAAAGATAAGAAGTCTCGAACCGAAACGACGAAATAGACGTTTGGTGAGCGTACTATTTGCAATACCATCACCCATCTTGAGACCCAGCATTCATTATTGGATAATTTTCGGCCGAATAGACCACGTCCAGTACGCGGTGAAAAAATATAGCGGCCGTAGCAGTGAGTGTAGACGAAGAAGGTGGAGAGTCGATTCAGCGCCGTTCGCAGCAACTCGGAAACTCGGACTGACGTATGGAACGACTTGGCGAATTTTACACGAGATCTTAAATTGAAAGTGTACAAAATACAGCTTGTGCAAAAACTGAAGCCGCTCGACCTTCCCAAGTGACATCGCTTTGCTCTTGGTTCTTGAAAAGTTCCAAGAAGATCTGACGTTTTCGAGTCAAATTTCAGCGATGAGACACATTTCTGGTTGAATGGGATGAAGAGAAACCTGAAGAGATTAAAGAGCTGCTATTTCATCCAGAAAAACCAACGGTTTGGTGTGGTTTGTGGGTCGGTGGAATCATCGGTCCATATTTCTTCAAAATTTATGCCGGTGAGAACGTAACCATGAAATTGAAGCTTTTTACGTTTTTAGCCGACCACTTGGCGACCAAGACTGTGTGATATCACACCGTTAAACTTTTTCCTGTGGGGATTCAAAAACATCACGCGTGTCATTCGCCAGTTACCAATCGAGATGCTCGAACGAGTCATCGAAAATTGGACCCAACGTATGGACCGTCTGAGACGTAGCCGCGGCCAACATTTGAAAGAAATAATCTTCAATAAATAAATGCCAAAGAATGTTATTTCGAATGATAATAAACATTCCCCATTAAATTTGAATTTTCTGTATTTTTTTCATTAAAAAAGTAGGGAGCCTCGAAATGGATAGGGATGGATGGGGAGCCGATATTTCATATCAGAAATACACTCGGAGGGCTTGACATTACCTTTCGCACGGCGACCGAATTAGAAAAAGAATTTTCTATCATTTTTTATGTTGTTTGAACCAGGACGCGAATGGAATACGCAAAGATAACGCTCGGCTATTGCGACCGCACTAGTAATTGCTATAAAATATTTTATTAGCAGAAATAAATAATTTAATCTGCATTAAATGATGTTAAAAATATTCTGATAAAACTACAGAACTTTTATACCTTTCATGTACATGAAATTTTAGTCCGAAGTGTATAAGTACTAGAAAGAGAAGAATCACCAAAATTTATACCAATCGTTCAGAATGACGAGCTGAGTTGATTTAGCCTTACCCATCTGTCCGTATGCTTGAACGCAAATTAGACCCTAACTTTTTGAGATATTTCAACCAAAGTAAATTATGACCGCTTTTTCAGATTTGAAATTTTGTGCCATAAATCCGTCAAAGAAGAACCATTTAGGTTCCGCATAGCGGTTTGTTCATATATGAGGTTTTAGGTAAAAAATTCGCTAAAAAGGCATCTCGGAGCGTGAAATTTCGTATTCTACACAAATAACTGCAAATAAATATTATTACTAAAAATCACTAAGACTATATCATATAACCGATTTATTCAGATATCCAATTTTCCGTCAAAAGTACGGCAAAAACTAGTCAAGGTCGTGAAATTTGATATTCTGCAGATGTAAACTCATGTTAATATTGACACTGAAAACCATCGAAAACAAATTTTGTAATTTGCAGGTAAATTTGATATCTTCGTGAAAGGTATAAATACTTCGGCATGACCTAAGCCAGTCCTACTATCTTGTGTTGCCTTGTTATCGCAGACAAAATCAAATTAAACAAAATAAACTCATTCCACAAGCATTTCAAGCCGATTACATTTACATAAATGACAAAACTAGCAGCAGACACGTGAAGTCAGTAGCAGTGGCATACATATGTACATGTATGTATCAACTCGCAAATACGTATTAATGTTATGATTTTCGCATTTTAGGATATGCCAATTCATAAAATCAATGCAAATGTAATTTTCATTCATCAGGTAAATAATTTTAGCAACTTTTGTGCTGGTAACGTGCAGCGCTATCTCTACTATTTAAATTGTACTATATGTTATGTGTATTATACACACGAATATGTATGTATGAACGTGTATTTGTACTTGGGTTACTAAATTATGTAAATAAACTTATTTAATAATCTACTAAAGCTTTGAGTATGAGTTGCCAATGTAGAATAAACAAGTAAATATATATATATATATACGTAAATAAAATTAAAATATTATTTATATTTCCATACAAACCATACAAACTCGTTATATATAAAAACAAACATATACATATATATGTATGTAGCTGTTTGTAATTGTATGAATGTCTAAGCATTATCTACATACTGATGAAGTAGCTGTGATGCACTAATAAGCCTCATGCACCAGTTGTGTTGTAAAATATTTTCCGAGTTTATGTGCGCTTCATTCGCGTTGAGCATTGCTTTCTTGGCCCATTTTTTATTTATTTAATTTTTGTTGTTGCTTTTTTTCGAGAATTAAAGCTTTATATTGAATACCGGAAATTTTACCAAGATCTTAGGCCATAATCTACGTGCATTGTGCACAACATACTACGCGTAATATAGTGAATAAAAGTTATAGTTTATGAATTTTTGCCACTGATGCTAAATAGATCGTTCGCAACCACATATATTTGTAGAATATAAATAAAAACTTGGTTAGTAACATATTGTCACGTTTTTAAAGACTTCATATGAAGTTGTCGATTTTATTATTATATACATATGTATATAAAGAGTGATCCAAGAATAGGTACTTTTATGTTATTTTTGTTCAGTATTGTTAGGCATTTTATCATGGAAAGACTTACGATTGAACAACGTTTACAAATTATTCAACTTTGTTACGAAAATTCACGTTCTGTAAAGAATTGTGTTTTGCGCGCTTCTCTCAACTTATGGGAAACATAATCGTCCTACTGAGCGTACTATTCGCAACACCATCACCCATGTTGAGACTCAGCACTCGATAATATTCGACCGAATAGACCATCCGTAGCTGAAAGTGTGCACGAAGACCGTGGAGAGTCGATTCGTATGTAGCAACTCGGACTGACGTATGGAACGACTTAGCGCATTTTACATCGAGATCTTAAATTTAAATAAAGCTTGTGCAAGAACTGAAGCCGCTCGACCTTCCCAAGTACCGACACCGCTTTTCTCTATGGGCTCTTGAAAAGTTCCAAGAAGATCCGATGTTTTCTTTCGAGCCAAATTTTGTTCAGCGATGAGGCCCATTTCTGGCTCAATAGGTATGCAAACAAGAAAAATTGCCGCATTTGGGTTGAAGAGCATCCTGAAGAGATTCCATTTCATCAAGAAAAAACAAAGGTTTGGTGTGGTTTGTTGGCTGGTGAAATCATCCGTCCATATTTCTTCACAAATGATGCCGGTGAGAACGTAACTGTCAATGGCGACCGTTACCGCACCCTGATAACCGACTAATTGATACCAGAAATTGAAGCTCGTGATCTCAGCGACATTAGGTTTCAACAAGACAGCGCCACTTCCCACCCATTGCATCAATCAATGGATTTGTTGAGAGAACACTTCGGTGAGCAGATAATTTCACGTTTTGGGCCGGTCGATTGGCCACCAAGATTGTGTGATATCACACCGTTAAACTTTTTCCTGTGGGGATATGTAAAGTCTAAAGTCTATGCGGACAATCCCGCTTCAATTCAGGTCTTGGAGCAAAACATCACGCGTGTCATTCGCCAGTTACCAGTCGAAATGCCCGAACAAGTCAGCGAAAATTGGACTCAACGGATGGACCATCTGAGACGTAGCCACGGCCAACACTTGAAAGAAATAATCAAAAAATAAATGCCAAAAAATGATCTTTCGAATAATAATAAATATTCCCCATTAAATTTGAATTTTTCGTGTTTTTTTTTCTTTCAAAAAGTAGGGAACCACGAAATGGATCAGCCTTTATGTATGTTCTTATGCTTAATGAACTCATTCCAGTGATTGATTTTACATATATTTTGAGTTGAATTAATAGCTCGTCAAATATGTAGCGAAATAGTTTAAATCATGTCTTTTGGCACTAAAGTTAAAAATATAAAATATAATATATATAATATCTTGTTGTTGTAATAATAATAGTAGTGGTAGTGAAGCGGCTAATGCCACATAAATTGTTAATTCAAGCCTGAGGGCATTGGGAAGTGATAATTAAACCTTCCATGAACATGAAATGATGTATTAAATTTCTTTTAAAGTATGTACGAAGAAAAAGAAGAAAAGAGAAGAGCCCAAAATTTATCATTATATGATAAGAAATAAGTTCATCTAGCCAAATTATTTGTCCTTCTTTTTCTCGGTTTTTAAGGTATATGATGGAAAATTCGTTTGCCGAAACCAGCTAGATATAAGATCCCTTTGCATACTCGACACAGCAAGTTTCTCTAAAGAAAGCTGAGACTACACTTAATTAGGGCTGGTTGCTTACCCGTGAAATATGGGTTCATACCTGGGAGATCGACATAGGAACCAATTAATTTAGAAGAATACCTTAAAATTTTTGTACATACCAACTTAATGGTCTACTTGAAAGACAAGCTCATATGGTCAGGCGTCCGATACAATTGTTTATTAAGCCTTCAAATATCCGACGGTACATAACAAGTTTGCTACTCAGATGACATCGCAGCGATAACCACCTCACAGGACACTGACAATGCGTGAATGAAAATAAACCAAGAGTGCTTAATGCTCACGGTCCTTAACTTCAAAAAAAAAAAAAAAAACACCGAAAGGCTACTGCTAACAAAAAAACATACCCAATTGAAATTGGCATGCATACACACAGCTCGAAGCTGGGCTCGAACCCAGGCCTTCCGAATGTCAGTACGCAGTGCTAACCACTCGGCTATCGCGGCCGCCAAAGTTGTCAATTACCTGGGCATAAAATCGGATTCCACACTTACCTACTGGGTACAAAATCAAACACGCTGCGAAAAAGGCTACTAGTGAGCAGTGTTAAGAGCAGACTCATTGAGGAGAAAGTACCGGATATAAAGCGCCAGAAAAAAACACGATAATAAAAAATATAAGAAACATGACGTAGAGGATGCAGGTATTGCGATGTGAGGCTCAAAACGAGGGATATTGAATGCTTTCGTATTGCGAAAATTTACCTCGTTCCAAATAAATTCCCATTTTTTGGTTTGTTATTTTATGTTATGTTATATTAGTCTATGTTATGTAATTTTATTATATGATATTATTTTATATTATTTTATTATTATTTTATTTTAATCGTAAATTGTTTCATTTAATATTGTATTTTACTTAATTTCATTTATTTTTTGTTTCATGTTTTCTATTTCTTTTCATTTCATTTCATTTCACTTCACTTTATTTTTTTATTTTATTATATATTTTTATTTTCATTATTTTTATTTTTTTATCGTTTTTATTTGATTTTATTTTATTTATTTTTAATTCTATTTTTTTATTTGATTTTATTTTATTTATTTTTTTAATTCTATTTTTTAATATTTTTTTTTATTTATATTATTTTTTTTTATTTTATTTTATTTTATTTTTTATAATTTTTTTTTAAATTTTTTTATTCAATTTAATTTTATTTTCTTCTCTTTTCCTTTCTTTTCTATTATTTTATTTAATTTTTTATTTATTGTTTTTTATTTTATTTTATTTTATTTTTGTTGTACTTTATTTTTATTTAATTTTTTTTTAATTTTTTTTATATCTGTTTTTTTTTCATTTTATTTTAGTTTAATCTACTTTATTATATTTTATTTAATTTAATTTATTTTTTAAATGTAATTATTTCTATTTCATTTTATCATATTTTATTTTATTTTTTTTTTGTCTTCATATTAATTCTTTTTACGCAATACTTCAAAGTTATTCATCCAGAACCAAGTTCATCATTTATGTTATGCACCTTTAACATCATATCGATAAACGAAAAATTTACTACAACAAGGCACAGTAGCTTTAATGGGAAACACAATGCATTACATGCCAGTGAGAGCGCAAATTCATGTACATACTAATGTTTTACAATATTATATAAGTATTTACAAAGCATATTAAGCTAAAAGCGTCTAACAGTGGAAAAACTAAAGCAACAACACACAGAAGAACAACGGTAGACATTGGTAATTGCCGTGAGTAAGTCAGTCAGTAAGCAAGTAGGACAACAGCATAGCCAACAACGTTTTACTGTCGCATGCCATGAAGCAGCAAGCCAGTCAACTCAATACACTGTGCACTTAAAGCGACGCGACAACACAACACAACAACACAACAGCTTGTTATGTTTGAGAAAACAAGTGGTTGCTGTGGTGCTTTTGGGGTGGGCGTGTGCGCAAGCTCACGCTGTGGGCTGACAACACTGTAATGGAATTTCCGTTGGCCAAAAAGGAAATGGGATGGTTCAGGGTAAGTGATGGACATGACAATATACTTATGCCATACAAACTAACATGCGAGAGTGCACACATACTGTACATGCCGGCAAGTAATATTGAGAGTGTTTTTTTTTTGATGTGAGTGCATTGGACAAGCGCCAGCGAAGGATAACGAAAATGGTCAAAATCGTCAGTGTGAAAATGGAAAGCGTGATAAAGGCAACGAAAGCAAAAGCGCAAAGCACGCATGACCGAAGACGATAGAGTAATGACAAATAAATATGCGCATAAAAGACTGAGAATTAAAGCGAAAAAAGGCAGTAAACTGTAGACTAGAAAAATGAATAATGGAAAAATGCAGATGAAAGCGAGCAGCGGCTGTCGTGCACGAGTGCTGGGCACTTAGAAGCGTTTACATAGGTATGTAAACTTAGAAAACACAAACACACACACACACGCTTAGCGATGTGCCTGTATATGTACATACATATATATGTATTTATGCATGAAAGTGAATTGAAAGGAACGTCAGTCAAATCAGCGGAAATTAATGTAAATTAAATAAACGTTGTATAACCGATTCCCACATAAATACATACGTACATATATACATATATACATATATACATACATATGTACATGTTTTATCAGAAGTTCAAACTGCAAAAAAAAAAATCAAAATGCAAACACAATTAAAATAAATCGTCAGTGCTGATAGCGCGCTTTAAATGAAATTTAATTAGAATAAGCGGGCAGCACAAGCGCTCACACACATACACACACACATAGGTAAATAAAATCGAAAACTCTTCTATGTTTGAAGCAAAGAGCCCACAAAAAAAGCAATTATTGTAATAGAAAATACTTTTAAAAAACGTGAGCAGACGACTTTCGTGAATTGACATTATTAATTGCAATCGTCGGTGAAGGGTTGAGGTTACTAGGGTAGTGTAGTGCGGTATGGTAAGGCTGAAAGGAATGGGAAAAAACATTGACGCTGATAAAAGTAATAGGCCCATGGACAGACTGACACACAGATAGTGGCAAAAAGCAATTGGAAATAAACAGTTGGAATGAAAGCACATATGTATGTACATAGGAGGGTGAGGGGAAAACGAGTGATCGCGGAAATTTTTTATTATTGCCGCCACCATTGACGTTTGGGCATGCAAAAGAGGACGCGTAGTTTACCAATGCATTGCACACAAACTGCGTCAACTACGTATGCACGCAAAGAAAAACACACACACACACATCTAGCGAGGCACGTAAAGTGGAAAGTAGAAACCCAATTTACGTGCAAAGTAATTTTTAAATTGGAGAATTTTAATGAAATTGTGAAATTTGAACGCACACATAAACAAAAAAAAAAAAAAAAAAAAAAAAAAAACAGCAACGCTTGCGCCTCAATGACAATAACTATCTATATACATACATACATACAAATGTACAAATGTACATGCCTATATGAAAAACAAGAAATATAACGCAAAACAATATAAAACACGCTCGTCGCCGCTACATTACCCCCTCACCTCAAAAAACACAACAAAGTTAATAATAACAAACAAAAAAAACGAGTAAATCAGTCAAAGTACAAAATTGTCGAATAGCGACAACAAAAAACAAAAGACAATAACAATACTAATAGTAATAATAATAATAATAATGGTAATAGCAGCAATGAATGGTACAACCAACGGCAGTAAATAACAGAAAATAAAATGAAACACAACAACAATCAGCAGGAAAGCACAAACAAAATGGGAAAAACAGCAAAAAAGATGCGTTGAAACAACATATATACATACATAGAAATGTCTACATACATAGAAATGTTATAACACGAGTCAGCGGAGGGAAAAATGTGGAGCGTCGCGCCGCATCGCATATCGAACGGTGTATAGTGGCATAGTATGCCGCGTGCAATCGCAAACACCCAATGAAAATTGCACCATTTCAGCACGACAGTTAAGCGCTTGAAACACACCGTAGCGTGTAGAGTAGAAATTGAAGCAAATCTTTCTACAAAAAAAAAATTTAATTAAAATATAAAAACTACAAATGCGGTACATGCTTACATAAAAATGTGACTTTTTTTAATATTATGATACATACATACGTACGTTCATAGCTAACATTTACTAAATTATTTGCTTGTTTATATGCAATTATGCATGAATTATTTTTTTTTAGCGTATGACAAACCGTTTTTTTTCTTTTTTGTCTAACAAATGATGGAATTGCGTTCAACAAATCAATGAAATTTCTTTTAACAAAAAAAATAAATAAAATAAAAATAAAAATAAATCAATATATAACACCTGAAAAGTGTTGAATTTTTATAGACGTGTTATATACTTGAGCACTTGAGCACATGGCTCAATCAGCATTTTAACTTTGCCGCACAAGTAGCGTCGGCCAATAAAGTCTACAGACTACCCCTATAAAGTGCATTTCTGAGCGACCCAAGCGTAATTGAAACTAAAATTCATGCTAATCGAATTCAAAATAAAAATAAAAGAAATGTTTTGACCGATTTGTGTTTTTTTTTCAACTTTGAATAAAATAAATAGAAAAAATAATAATTTTCTGATAGACAACATCTCGAAACACAAAGTCCCGGAAAGACGTCACGAAAGGCGTAATCTCGACTTGTCCAAATCTGAACAAATTATAGTCCATATATGACACAATCCGGGCAAAATAGAGATAGAGGTTCGATTAATGGCAAAAGAAGTCTGATGAGGAGATGTGGTGATCTCCGAAACAGTTGTCACTTCTTCCAATTTTTCTTTGTTGTATAACAAAATATTCCTTTCAAATTTTTTTAGCAAAAGAGGCCTTTGAATATAGCTCATTTACTTATACTTATGTATATCCACAAACAATTACAGGCCGCATTAAACAATTTATACAAATCAGGTGATTTTTTTAATAATTATATTTTTTTTTTTAATTTTTATTATCTTGATTGCCGTCCACTTAAAAGTTTTACAGAAAAGATACCTCGAAATTTAGTGTAATTATGTTAAAAATCTATCTAAGAATTGTTTTGTCGTAAGAAATTTTTTTATAGTGCAAAATGTAAATATTTTGCTTTAAAATTTTTGCATTTTTAGGTTTTATACGTGTCGCCTTTTCAGTGAGTTGATGGAAAAATTTAGCTTAAACTAAATAGCAACATATTTTTTTCTTTCGGAATGAAGAGTTGTCGGTATTTTGTCTTGGTTAGGATTTTTTAAAATTGTCTGGGTTATGTACTGTTAGTGGTCGTTCAGCTGGCAGGAATCTTGCTTGTCTTTCTCAATATTGCATCTCAGCATTTGAGAAGGGATACTAAATTAATGTCGTCTATAATGATTTTTCTTAAGCCTTCAAAACTGTCACGCTTAGCATTTTATTACGAAACTTTGATGCCCAGGTATTATAGCTCCAAATTTTGCTCAAATATTATCGAGCAGTGAGCACCCGCACACCTGCTCATTGCGCATTACACGAAAATTTTCGAGCCGATCACGAATATTTCGAGTATTTTGACAAGCAGTTAGAATTTTTTCTCAAAACTTTTTTTTATTAATTTTAAAATTATTTATGGCAAGTGTAAAAATGATTAAAACACCAAAGAATTTTGACAAACAATATTTTTTTTTTGTTCTGCTGAGCAGTTGAGCAATGAGCGAGTATTAAGCGAGCATCGAGGCTGCTCGCAGTGCTCGTTATACGGGTATCTGGAGCTCTACAAGGTATACACACTTCTTTTCTATGCTGGGTTAGATCGCTTCTCTTCTAAAGATTATCTTTGTTGAAATATAGAATACGAGATCATTTGTATTTGAAGCCACCTCTGGGGTACCTCAAGGTAGCATTCCTGGCCCATTATTATTTCTTCATTTTATAAATGTTTTTGGAATTTGCTCAAAAAATTTCAACTTTTTGCTTTATGAAGATGAATTAAAACTTTTTAGATGTATTAGTTGCACTTTCGATATTTTACTGTTGCTGGAGTATCTTAACAATTTAGCTAACTGGAGAATAAGGAACAATTTAATAATAAATGAAATGAAATTTGCTCCTGCATAACAAAAAATGTTTTAATTTTATATTTTCAAATTGCACAAACATGCTCAATTCGACTTGTTATCTTCTTGATAATAGGCTCTATTCTGTTAAAGAATTTTTAGATTTTGGTATATTGTTTGATACGGAATTTACCTTCATTAATCACATCAACTGTACTACACCTAAAGCTTATTATAGCCTTACTTTCTTGCTTTCTTACGGTGATATGGTGGCGATTCAAATATTCCTATACACGTAGAGTTATATACAACTCCTTGGTTTCTTCAAAGCTGGGATATGCTTGCTTAATTTGGTATTCAATTTATTCTACCCATTCCTCTAGACTTGAAAGTGTACAACGTAGTTTTATTCGTTTCGCTCTTGCTACACTTCAGTTCACTGATCCCTCACCTTCTTAAAATTCTTGCTATATGCTAATAAATCTACAATCACTGGATCTTCGAAGATCTATTCAGCTTCTGCTCTGTAGAATAGCGTTTAATCAAATGTTTATTGAACTTATCTGTGTATTCATTTCAAATTCTATTTCTGGAAATTTATTCTTTTAGTTTTCATATCCGTTGTAATTTATATTTATCTCAAGCTTCTATCTGATTTAACGCAAACTGGTCTCTCATTTATATACAGATTTCTAATATATTTAAGTAATGTGGTAATCATTTGTCAGAACTGCCTAGAGCGGAGGACTATATCATATAGCTCCCATACAATTGATTAGATAGATAGTTTGATAAGAGGCTTCTAATCTTATCATATTTCATCATCATAAGGTTCTAAAAAACCCAATCAGGTTGAAGTTCTGATCAATTTGATATGATTCTGCTCAGCTTCGCACTTTATCAACTTCTGAGGTTTTAACTTGCAAAAACGGACATTTTTCTCAGTGTTAAAACCGATTTTGTGATATTTTTTAGTTGGGAACTCTGAAAGTGTCATGTAAGAGGTTCTGTTGATTCTCTTAGATTATCCTTACTAAGTGAAAGTGTTTTATACCGTCACTAATTTACCAATGCTTATCTATTAATCGTTTATTCTATTTCCCTTTTTTAGCCTTTCTTTTATACTTGGACTTTTAGGTAAGAAGAGTTATGACCTAGTAGCCGAGCTTGCTGAAGTTACCCTAGTAAATTTATCGAAAATTTCGTTTCCTTGGATTATTTTATGTGAATCACCGAGCCTGATTCCGTTTTTTCACCTCGATTTATTCCCCTGTCACATTCCCATATTATGAGCGCTTTAATTGTACTTTCTCATGGGTATTGCTACCCTTTTTTCCACCATTCCCGTACCAAATCCTTCTACATTCTTTGATACATCAATATACCTCATCTGCAAGTGTTCTTTTATTTATTGCTTTGTTTAGGTTTGCTTTCGTGTTAGCTTCACTCCTTGGATTAAATGAATTTCATTTCATTTTTTTGCTGACCCCTAATGAAATTTGCTAGAAGTATGCTTTCTTTAATTTTTGCTCCCTTATTGGTTAACATGACCTTTCCTTGCCCTGTTCTCTCTCTCTCTTTATCGTTAATAGGGTTCTGTTATATGATAATTTTATGTTTTAAACCGTATTAGGGTCGCACCACGGTAAAGCACGTTCCGATGCTTTCATTTTTACAAGCAATAGGTAATTATAAATTATTTTCGAAGTCCTGCGTAGAAAATTTTTCTTGTAAAGGCACTGAGAAACAAAGAAGAAGGCTTTAAGTAAATAATTACCACAAATTTTTCTATCTCCATATAAATTTATGTTGGAAGAAGATATTTTCATTGGAGAAAATTATAAAGAAAAAGAGATGAAATGAGTTGTTCGATGAGCACTAAACCCCATTTTCTTAAGACGTATTTGAACTACTTCCCTGATGACTTTGACCGCCGTGAGTTGAGAATAAAGGCGAAAGATTTTTGCAGAAATTTATATTTTTCTGGTAGCTTCATCAGTGCAGAATTTTTGTCGTGTATCGACAAAGAACTTGACAAAACAACAAACAGTAATCAGATGATGCAAGGTCCGAGCTAACATATATAGTGGATGCAACAAAACTTCCCAAACAAGCAACCGCCAATTCTTGTCTGGTCGTCAAAGATATGTGTGGTCCAAAGTGGTCATTGTGATCAATTCTGTACTTTTATATTAATCAATTCTGACGGCTTTTGTGAAGAGCTTTTTGTAAGCTGAATAATTGTAGACAGTAGAGTTCACAATTTACCGTTTCATTTGGTTGTAGCTCATATACTCAGCATCTACTTGTTTGAGGTCAATTCAGGTTTTAAGATCGTTTCTGGAGGGTCACCGGTGTTTAAGGGGTTATGTGAGTGTCAGAGGTTAAAAAAGTAATTTTCACTATTCAAACAATTCACCATATCAAAGATATATATTTAAACAGTATTTTGTAAAGTTTTTATTAAAAAATTCCGAAAACTCAGCCATTGGTACCTCATCCACCTTGACGTCTCAAAAGAAAATGCTCTCGCCATGGACAGCATAACTCATTATTGGTTCATCTAATATCAAAAACCCAAAAAAAATTTCGTTAGTACATGGATAAATCTTGTTATTGGGCGAAGGAAAAAAAAATTTTAATTTGAATTTTTGACCGACTTTGAACAAAAAAAAAACACATTTTTTGATCATGTTTTCGCCATGCATTAGCTCGAAAAAATTAGTTGTAATAAAAAAATCCTGCGTTCAATGATTACATAATATTATTACAAAGATATGTGCGAAATGTGAACAAAATCGCTTTGTAACTTTTTGAGAAATCATGTCCACCGACTTAAAAAATAGAGTTTTAAGATAAACGCGTTTAAAGTTTCAAATTGACACAGACATGGCCTGCTAGGCAGAACTTCCAAAGAGTCTATCATTTAGGATTTAACTTCGATCGATTTGAAGGGTTTTAGGAGAATATTTTAAACATATTTTACAATTTAATAAGACAAAAAAAATCGATTTTTATTTAATTTTCCAACCCACCTAACCCCTTAACCATGATCTTCTTCTTATTAAATCCTTGTATTTAATACAATTTTCTTCATCTTTGATATCAAAATTTTGTAACGGAAATCAGCAACGAGCTCCTGCAAGCGGAGTTCACTTACAGTACTCTCCTCGTAAACCAGACATTGTTTTCGGCACGCTTTTGCAGCGCTTACACCCTTTTTTCCCCAATAAATAAAGCATCACATAAAGTATTTTTTCACAAATTTAATTAATTTTTAAGTCAAGAAACATTTTCACGTTCATGACGATTCACAGAGCTATCTTCACTAAAAATATTGCTTAAAATGTCTACTTCTAAAAACGTGGTTAGTTTTTGTACAACGGATTAGTTTCGAGCAGTACTATCAGTGGAAAAATGCGCCGAGTCTTTTTTAATTATCTTATATGTATGTATGTATGTATGTATGTATTTTTAAAAACTTTGTATGTGTCTAAAAATTATATGTCTATATTTACTTAATTTTTTTGTTTTTGTTACCTGTTTATAAAAAAAATATATAATCTCATACAATGTATACATATGGATATGTATGTGTATTACTGCTTTCTTATCACGCGAGCGCATTATTTACCTTTTTATTTTCCTGCACTGTATACAAATTGTATAAAATCCTATGTATGTCTGTATGTATGCCAAGTAGATTAGTACTTTTATATATTTCGAATACTTTTCATAATAATTGCTTTTAAATGCCTATGCATAACTTACTGGCTGGCACTTATGTTATGTATATACCAGTGTGTATGTACATATATAAGTAAAAAAACAATTCAATTAAAAAAGGGCTGGTGTATTGTTTGTTGTATGCAACTACTACACACGCATATATTTAAAAAAATATGCAAATTCAATTGTCAATAAATTTTGCAAATTAATTTATTAGATAAATATATAAATATTGTATATTTGTAAGCAATTGTAAATCTACATATGTGTGTTCACACATACATACATACATATGGGTGAGAATGGGGAAATAAATCCACTAACCAGAGAGAGAGAGAGAGTGCATTGCTTAAAGCCCTTGCACTACTAGACGCTGTATTGTTGAATACAGTAAAACAGAACACCTTTGAGAAGAAATGGCGTGGCTCCATTAGTGATATAGCTTTTGCCAGCAGGGCCTTATCGCAATCCACAGACTGGCGGGTGTTCGAAAATAATGGTTCTGTGCGGAAAACGTATCGCGCACTACGTCCATTTTAGCGATGTTTAGCGATGAAGCGCACTTCTGGTTGAATGGCTACGTCAACAAACAAAACTGCCGCATTTGGAGTGAAGGTAATCCTCAAGTGTATGTTGAAACACCATTACATCCAGAAAAACTGACTGTTTGGTGCGCTTTATGGGCTGGTGGAATCATTGGTCCGTATCATTGGACGTAGTGCGCGATACGCTTTCCGCACAGAACCATTATTTTCGAAATAAAATTGCACTATTTGCAAGCGTTGTTCAGGCGTGAGGCTATTCATGATGAATTGCCAAACCAAACTGAGAAAAAATCACTTGACAGCTGTTAAATCGGTCGCCATCTTGAAAAGTAATGCCAACTCTATACCTCTAAAAAAACACCCTATATATATATATACTCAGAGCCATCGCCTGTCTATAATGATAAGTATCGTCAAACACACGCAACGATTGAGAAAAAACGGCTGCCACCAAAAGGCTCAGGCCAAAGGGTAGAAGATTGAAACACTTGATGAGGAACTTTTCCAATTATTCTTGACGAAAATATGAGCGAGTGTAATGACATAGACCAGCAGGCCAACCTTTTTCGTTCAGCACGTTATTAAAGCCTGTGATGCTGCTATGGCCAGAAAAAAGCAAACTGTCTAGAGATGGCCAGCATATTAGTGGAACAGTGAAACCGAGGTGCTGAGAAGCGAAAGTCAGAAAGCGAGGCGCAGATTTCAACGGAGCATAGGCAGCGAGGAATGTATGAAAATGCGTGAAATGTTTAAGAAAAAGCGCAATGAGCTAAAAAAAAGCGGCGCAAAGTGGATGAAACCACATGGGATGAAGCGTATAAACTGGTAATGTCATGATTTGGAGGGGGCAAACGACAAGCACCTACTTGCCCTTCGTCACTTAGAAATGTAGTAGAAAAGCTCTTTCCCCCAAGCAAAACGAAGAAAGGGCAGATATACAACTTGAAGGCCCAGAGGCCACAGATGTACCAGCGGTTAATTATATGAAAGTGCTATAAGCTGTTGAGCGGTTTGGAAATTATAAAACACCTAGCCTAGATGGTGTACCGAATAGGGCACTGTAGTGCGCAGTAAACTACAATACAAAGCCTTTTATGGAGTTGTTTACACGATGCCTACAAGACGGTGTGTTATTCCCAAAGATATTGAAAATGCAGCGGCTAGTGTTCCTGCAGAAAGCAAACAAACCGGTAGGGGAACCAAACTTTTATCGATCTCTATGCATGATAGATACGATGGGCAAAATCCTGGAGCGGTTAATCTGTGCAATTTTAGAGAATCAGCTTGAAAGGGAAGGTTGCAGACTATCTGAGAATCAATATGGATTCCGGAGAAACCGGTCAGCCATTGATGCCATACAGAAAGGTCACGGATATAGCAGAAAAAACTATCGAAGGAGATAGGTGGATGTACGGCAAAAAAAACTACTGCGCGGTCATTACCTTTGACGTTAAAAATATATTGCATGCACTAGGGTCTAAAAAAACATCAGCGTATCTTCGGAACATAATAAAGATTTATTTGTCGGAAAGGCTGTTTATTTATGATACGGATGAAGAGCCAAAAAAATATAATGTGACGAGTGGTGTTATTGTGATATTAAGGTGACAATCCAACACATATGTACTGAGACTGTGCAAAAGATAAAGCAGTGGCTGCCGAGCTCAAAGCTTCAACTTGTCAAACCAAAAACCTAAGCTGTGCTTATCACAAGCAGGAAAAAACTTGAGTATATCTACCTAAGTATAGACGGGTATAACATAGCTGGGTGTTATATTAGACTCAAGACTCACTTATAAAGTCCACATCAAGAAAGTGTGTGAAAAAGCCGCGCGTGTAAACGCGGCCCTATCCAGAATAATGGCAAATATAGGGGGACCAAAGCAAAGCAGTAGAGCACTTCTGGCCAAGGTTAGCCAGTTAATTCTAATGTATGCAGTACCTGTATGGGATCCAGCATTAATTTAAAAAAACATATGCCAGAATGGCAAAATCGGTGTTCCGGCTGAGTGCCATCAGAACTGCCAGCTGTTAGTATTATATCTGGTGTAATGCCACCATAGCTGGTGAACTGAAGCGAATATATGACAAAGGTAAAAGTGTAGGCAGGAAGCTAACATTGGCAGAGCGCAAAGGAGAAATACAGGTCAGTATAAAGGAATGGCAAAATCGCTGGGACAAAAGAGCGGCTGAAACTGGATAACGAAGTGGCAGATCGAATAAAACCAGAAAGTATAGTGTCTCATATCCTACAATCGCGATAAGTATGGCATATTATGGAAAAGATGACAGCCTTCACCCAAAGCTACTGATTGGGCGTGGACCCGAATGAGATCTACCCTTAGCGGGCAGTACGAATCATGCATGCTGCATACTAGGAAGTAACATTATTTTTTGAAAGATTCCCCCTTCGGCAACAAAACAAGAAAAAAAACATACATATACAGTGTCGGTCAAAAGTCTGCAAACACCGCCTGTTTTCGTTGTGTAGAAAGTACTATCGCTTTGCAGAAAAATGTAGGTATACGGTTTTATTATAAATCCTTTTCTAATCAGATTTATTAAAACAAATCCATTATCTAACATAAAGTAAAACAATTATTTTGAAAAAACGCAAAAATGTCCTTGACAAAAGTCTACATACACCACAGCTTTACTAGCAGTTATGTTGATATGCTGTATTGTTATGGCGGTTAGGTACCCTTTTTTTCAATATTTTTTTAAATTATATTTTCTCATTTGCTAGTATTGAATTTAGTTGTGGCTTAAACGCATTAGCATCAACAATGTCTCCGCGAAAAGAAATATCCATTGACGAACGAGTCTTGATTCTTCAGCAAAGAAAAGAGAAGAAATCGTATGGTGAAATTTAAATTTTTTTAATTTTGTGTCCACCAAAGGTATAGACCATTGTAAAAAACTTTGAAAAAAAAATGAATCCACCGAAAGAAGCTAACTTGAAGAGATATCAGCTTTATTTTGAAGGAAGTGAATGATGATTCTAAAGTTACTACTCTAAAAGTAGTCGAAAACATCGCAAACTCATCAGGAACAATTCAAAGGGCTCTGAACGATAACGGCTTCCACAGTAGAATGGCACGTAAAAAGCTTCTTATTTCTAAAAAAAAAAGGTAAACTTCGCTTGGAGTTCGCTAAAGCACATTTAGACAAGGAAATGGATTTTGGCAAAAAGTCTTGTTTACAGACAGCGATCGAAGTTCAATATATTCCGCAGCGATGGAAGGGCAAAAGTTTAGGGAAAAGAAAGTACTGCACTTAACGCCAAAAATTTAGTACCAACAGTGAAGCATGGTGGCAGCAACGTATTGGTTTGGGGAGCGGTTGAGACTTCTGGAGTTGAAAAGCTTGTTTTTCTTGAGGGTAATATGGATCGGTTGAAATATGAGTCGGCACATATTGTTAAGGATTGATTGCTTTATCGCGCTCCAATGCAACTACACACACCACGTCAAAGACCAGATTTGAATGTTATTGAATATGTCTGGGAGAAATTTTCAGCGAAAAATTAGAAAAAATCATATTTCCAGCACAGCATTACTCAAAGAACGTCTTATTGAAGCTTGGGACAGTATTACTCCCTCAGAATTGACGAATTTAGTAGCTTTGATGCCACAATGACTTTAAGCTGTTATTGATGCGAACCGTGGACCAACTAAATACTAAAAAAGATCATTCTACCTGATGTTAACCAAAGTTTTTGCGCCAAGATAAGTTATGTATGTACTGTATGTAGACTTTTGTCAATGTTGGATTTACGTTTATTTTTGTCATAGCTTTACTATTTCATGTTAAAAAATGAATTTTTTATGCTTTTTTTATGATAAAGGAAAATAGTTGCCGTGAGCTGTGTTGTTAAATTTTCCAATAAACTTTTTAGAATTTCAATTCAACGAAAATAAAGGGGTGTATGTAGGCTTTTGTCCGCCACTGTATGTGCGTTCATGCATATATGCATATATATACATATGAGCACAGGTACCCATTTCTTTATATATATATATAACTCATATGTATTCCATATATACAAGTATTTATGCACACGCGCGCATAGCTAATAACAACTGTGTCAATTATCTGCTATGTACTAGTTTATCACATTGTTTACAGGCCATAAAGTTAAAGCGTGTCACTTCATTTTGTTTTCGAAGGGTGTATGTACTCGTATGTCTGTATGCTAAGACACATTTGGCAAAAATATGCCGCTGGAAAAGCAATTATGTATAAATATTTTTCATGTACACCCGCATACATACACACCGATGTTACGTAGATAAGTGTGTATGAATAACAAATAATCTTGATATTTTTGAAGGCCAATGTTAGTCAATAACATAAATACATATGCACATAGAGAAGTACGCATCTCTGAAAATATCTCCTATTTCAATAGTTATTTTCTTAAATTTGTGCGCCATAAACAAAATGCATATACTCGTATTTACACACACACATACATAATATATCCGCATACTCGTGTATTGATAACCGATACGCTCTTTGCGTTGTATCTGCTGTACGTCAAAGAGTTTCTATGTAGTTGGCAGAGCAGAGGACGACGACAACAACGTTCAATATATTATTAGTAGGTGACAGCAGTGTAAAGTACAAAACGTGCACAAAAACAAACAAAAATAAACAAAAATCAAAAATAAATAAATAAATATAAGTAAAAGCGGAATCAGCGCAAAAACAACCGACAAAAGATAGGTTGACAACGTCGACGACATTAAATTACCACAAGCAGCACGGCAGCAACGAAGCCTACATTTGCATATTTACTTATGCACATATGTATGTATGTCTATAGAAAATATATGTACATATATATGCATGTATATTGGTCAGACCTTTTGTAGTAAAAGCAGCAAAGCAGGGCAACGTCAATGGGAGACGACGCTGTTGGCGGTCGATAGATACGTGCATACATACATACATACCTACACATATTGTTAATTTACACATGAATAAAAGCATAGACACATACATACATACGTACATTCATACTCGTATATGTATACCGCTGCCACTGTTATTGCTATTAATATTGTTTGCCGCAGCCAACAATGTGGAGCTACCTAATCAAGCGAGCATTGCTATTTAGTGCTTATCCACAGTAATTGTTGTTGTTGGGGGAAATTGCTGCCCAATTTATGTACATTTGTTACGTTACTCACCTATGTATAAGTTTGTGGTTTCGATCCAAACGATTCGTCCACCACCCCGTCCACTATCGACGCCGCTTGGTTGCAACGCTCTCAGCGTTGCTACTGTTGCGCTTGCTATCACCTCGGCGCTTATCGTGGTGTTTTCTCTATGACTCGAGGAGCTTTTGTTGAACTCGGTAGGCACACGGTTATATATTTATATTAGTTGTTATTATTGTGATAATTTTTTTTTTTTGTTATTTAAATGTAATTGTGTTGTTGGCAATTGAGTATATTAAATATTCTTATGCTGTTATGCTATGTTGTTGTTGTTGATTTTGTTTTCATTTTTCTTTTCTCTTTTTACAATTGGAATTGAAATTTCAACATTGCACTTTGAGCCACAGCTATTTTTTACACCGCTTGCCAACATTATACATGTAGCCGCATCAAAAAAAAAGCAAAATGAAAAAAAAAATATGAAAAACAATCAGATATGCAATGGCGAGTCTATAGCCACACTGTTGTAGAGACACAGACACTTGGTATTTCCATTTTATGCACACAATATTGTGCTTATATTTATGTTTCAATTCTACTTTATTTTTGTTTTTCGCAAACTTTGCACTTTGCTTTTTTGCCTTTTCGCCTTCTCAAATCAATTTGTATCATTTTCCATTTCCACACACATACCGACGAAACTCAAACCAACAAAACCAAAAAAAAATCAACAGCCGAGCGCGCAAACACTTTTAAATGCACGTCAGTTATTATTGTTGTTGTTAATATGTTTTTTTTTCTGATACGAGTATATAATATCTTTTTTTTCTGTTGCCTATGTGTTGTAATTTCTTTTTTCTTCAACCATCACTTTAAGGTGAATTTTTTGTTATGTTGTGTAGTTGTGTACGAGCGAGTATTTTGCAAGCGGCCAAAACTAAAATAGCATTTATTTCACTTTATTTATATTTGGAGTTCTACGGACGACATCTCGAATTCAGAATTTCTAAAACGTCAGCAAATTATATTGTATATACCACGTACGTACATACATCAAGAGCAAGTGGAAAATAATAAGCTAACTAACCGAAAGAAACGAATATGTACTATATATGAATAAACAAGCGAACGTTTTTTACTGTTGATGCGCCACGGCAAACGAACGAGGAGCGAATGTCGTGACAATTGTGCTGCTATCACCCAATAAGCTAGTAGCTGGCAGCGTTAACAACAGCGAAACAGCGACAGCGAAAATTGCAACTGTTGTTGTCCATATTGCCAACGCTGTGCGCTCGTTAATACACACAGGTAACGGCAGCAGCAAAGAAAATAGTGAATGTATTGCGGGTATACAGGTGAGCGTTGAACAGTACATAATGAAAGATAATCAACAAATCTATATTAATTAATCAGCACTCACTTGTTATAATTAATTATTAGAATACTTTATCAAATAAAAACACTTGTGGAAAACAAAAATAATACTAGAAACAAACGCGCTCCAAATATTATTTCCGGTATACCGTTAAGTTAAAAGGGAAATAGTAACTATGGCGCACAGAGAGAGTCAAGGCGCTGACAGCCATGACATTTCTCTTGTGAAGACTATAAAGGTTGCCATCCATGTCGTAACTAAGAGTTGAATAAAAAAAAATCTGAAAACCAAAGAACGTATACGACTAACAAATAACGTATATGAATAAGAAGCGACATGGCGGTCTCGTAAAATGAGTTTTTGGGGGAAAGAGCGTAATTGAAATGACCAAAACGACCTCCGCTTCACACCCTTCTTTGTTTGGAGGGGAATATAAAAGCGAATTCGCCATGGAGCATATTAAAACAAAACAAAATGTCAGCTGCATAAAAAATTGAATAAAATGTGTGGAGGTTACAGCACCTGGAAATAAGTGAATTATTGTTGAAATCTTTATGGAAAATTGTTAAAAACTAAAAAAGTGGCATTAAAAATGAAGTGATTGTGAGAATTAATCAAAGTGCAGAGTAAAAAGTGTTTTGTTTTTTTGTGTGTTGAGGACTAAGAGAGTGTATGGTAAATTCAAAGAACGTATATGAATAAGAAGCGACAGATTCATACGGCCCTTGTGCGAATGCAAAAAAAAACCAACTGGAGGTTGGGAAAATGTGTATAGTCTCAATTCGCTTAGAATTTTTACTTTTTGCGGCGATGGAAACGATGCAGACAAATGACAGAATTTAAAGGGGTAGCAATGTAAATACTGTTACGATCTTGCTGATTCAACCTCGATGATTTCCCAAATCTTGCTGATTCAACCTCGATGATTTCCCAAATCTTTCGGGTACGATCTCTGGATTGTTAAATAAAAGTCACCAACTTTATTTGCAGTTTATTTATTTATAAAGAATTTATTAAATGTCCTTTTATTACTCAATAATTCACAATTCAATTACAATTCACTTCACTATTTACATTTACTTGAATTACAACTTTCACAATGTACTCTTTCTTATTACTTTACTGTAATGTAATCACCAACGCGTTTACTTTACGACTGATTGCTTTTGCAGTCGTGTGTCGCCCTTATATACTTGTCTGCTGCTTGAAAACGAAAGCCTTGAATAATCGAGTCGTTACGATAACGTATGTTCTCGTTTTTTTAGACGTTATCGTAAAGAGAAAGATTCAATTGTTCTAGGCGGTTGGTTGCGAGCAACCGGGTTATATATAAGGGCGACACACGACTGCAGAGGGGTCAGTAAGTAATCAGTCGTAAAGTAAACGCGTTCAACCGCCGCGAGGATGAAGATGTATCCTTGAAGGATTATGACAAGGAAGAGGCTAGTGATTCTCCGAAGGAGTTGGAGCAGCCCTTAAGTAAGATTCAAGAAAAGGCTCCTGTTTCTTCTACGGGTGTGGATATGAACATGTTGTTGGCTGCAATATCGCAAAAGATGGATGAACAGAATGCCAGCATGTCACAAAAGATGGATGCACAGTATGGCCGTAATTCACAAAATATGTCTGTAATGAACGCGAACATGTCACAAATGAATGCCAGCATTACATCACAAATGGTTGAACAGAGGGAGCAGATATCATCCCTAGAAGGAACAATCGCGCAAATACAGCAAAATCTGGTGAAAGACAATGCAGAACTTAAGGAAAGACAGGATCTAATTGAGAGCAAAGTCAACGAATTGCAAGGTCGGCAAGACAAAATAGAGGAGCTAATTAATACCAAAATCAACGAGCTCGAGCGACGTGTTCGAGATTTGCAGTTGCACCGTCCAGCCAGATCGATGAACGGCCCGTGGGCACCATCCTTTGACGGCACAGCTCCATTCCAGATCTTCAAGCTCCAGTTCAAGAAGACGGCTGAGTTAACTAATTGGGCCATCGAGGAAAAATCTGCTGCGCTACTTGTTGCGTTGAAGGGACCTGTAGCGGAGATTTTGCTGACTATTCCCGAATATGAGAGGGATAACTATGCCGCAATAATGCGAGCCCTGGAAAAACGATATGGTAGCGAGCGCAGGAGGCAAATTTACCAGATTGAGCTGGTACAGCGTGACCGAAAACACAATGAATCTCTGCAGGAATATGCTTTTGCAATCGAGAGATTGGCTCATTTAGCCACAGGGCATGCATCGGGTGAATATCTCGAAAGATTAAAAATCCAGAGGTTCATCAGCGGAATTAAAGACGTGTACACCAAGCGAGAGACTTATGCGAATCCAATGTTAACATTTGCTGAAACTGTTGCGTATGCTCAGACACGTGAAGCAGCGGCACTGCTATGTAAGCCAGCCTACAAAGTGAAGCGTTTGGAGGTAGAAACACCAGATGTGAGGACTATAATATTGAAAACTCTGAAGTCGATAAAAGGAATGAATCGTTCTGGTATCAAGAATCAGGTTGGGAAGTGCTTCAGTTGTGGAAAAGCAGGCCACTTCGCACGCGAATGCCAGTCGGGCTCCAACAGAGAGGAAAGACGGCGCAAACGATGCTCAAAAGCTGAGGGCATAATAGACGTCCGGCGAATAACAATTACACGAGCAGAAAAGTGGGAGGCAAGCCACTTAAGAAAATGTCAGCAAGAATATCCAGACTTGGAATTGGTAATGCACGGATTGGAGGTGAACAGACGGCAAAGTAAAGAACATATGGCAGCGGAAATCCAATCGCTAAGGCATACTGGGCCCAATGGAGCAGTTGAGAATTGATATCTGGCTGTTTGCATAGAGTATGGGAAAGTGAAGATGGCCAGTGCTCTGGAAGGCTAATAGTAGTTCCGAGGTTAAGAATTCCGGATATTCTTAAGGAATTCCACAATGGTCCTAGTGGCGAGCATCTGGGCGTTAAGAAAATGCTGGAGAAGATCAAGCAGCGGTTCGAATGGGTTGGTTGTCGTCAATCGATTGCTGAGTGTATTGCAACTGCAAGGAGTGCATAGCAACCAAAGGGCCAAAATCACGAAGCCATTACAAATTGAAGGCCAGATATGACAAAGCGATGAACTCTGAAGGTTTCCAAAGTGGAGATTTGGGGTTTGTCCCCAAAACGTCAATGCGTTTGGGAGGGCCCATATAAGGTAATCAAACGGCTAACTGACGCAGTGTATCGAATCCAGAATGTTGGGAGACCAGGAAGCAAGATGAAAGTGGTCCACCTAGAGAGGCTTGCTGCGTTTGGAACAGCGAATGTGTCTGATCGGGACGATCAGACTTAGGTGGAGGCAGTGTGGCGAAAATGCGAAGCGAATGTCAGATGAAAGAGAGGAGCCCACAACTGGCATGTTCTAGAGCGTAAAAGTAGACGTTATCGTAAAGAGAAAGATTGAATTGTTCTTGGCGGTTGGTTGCGAGCAACCGGGTTGTATATAAGGGCGACACACGACTGCAGAGGGGTCAGTTAGTAATCAGTCGTAAAGTAAACGCGTTGAAGATTACATTACAGTAAAGTAATAAAAACAGTACATTGTGAAAGTTGTAATTCAAGTAATTGTAAATAGTGAAGTGAATTGTAATTGAATTGTGAATTACTCAGTAATAAAAGGACATTAAATAAATTCTTTATAAATAAAGAAATTGCAAATTAAGTTGGTGATTTTTATTTAAGAATCTAGAGATCGTACCCGAAGGATTTGGGCAATCATCGAGGTTGAATCAGCAAGATCGTAACAATACGTTCTTTGTTACCATGCAGTCAAATATGTTCTTTACCATTTACGTTCTTTTATACATCATTTTAAATTTACGTTCACTAACGGACTGTTGTTTGTTGCTCATAATAAAAAGCTGGCATCCCTAAGCCCAACACAAAACTTTTGGGCTGTTGAAAACTACTAAACAGCTGATTGTTTCATTTTCACTTTGTCCCTGTGAAAGAAATACATTTTATTTGCAGCAGCTTTTGTATAGGCGAGAATTGTGAAATTTTGTTAGAAAGAAAGTTTAAATTATTATTTTGCTTGCATTAAAATGGCAGAAGAATGGCCTTCACAGAAATTTCGGCAAACTATGATTGCGAAAATGTAAGTGTAGAGTCCTTAGAGCTATATAAAAGTTATTTATTGAAATATGTATGTACATACAAAAATACATAATTTTATTTTAGAAACCAAGCTCTACAATCGACGGATCCAACGAAAAATGCTGCGGTCATGGAGAATCACATCTTCAAGAAATCTCGCAGCAAAGAGGAATATATGGGTTTAGTAGCTAAGTTATTCATGCATTTTCAAGATTTGGCACAAAGTAAGTATTTCTCCCAAAATATTCAACACACATACACACAAATATACACTTACACACCACGCAGTGTAAAGTGATTTTTGCCTAATTTATTCGATTTTAAAAATATTGGCTACGCAGGAAAACCGACACAACCTACGCCTCAGCAGAACGCCGAAATGAATCAACAAAACATGATGCCGGATCCTCTAAACGCGCTCCAAACACTTGCTAGTCAAGGTAATCGTAATGCACAAATGGCAGGCGGACCTAATCCTAATCAAATGGGACCTGGTGGACCTGTAGCTGCTTCGAATTTATTGCAAACCTTAAATCAGCAACGGCCCGGCCAACAGATGCAGCAAATGCAGGGTATACGTGGTCAAATACCTATGGGCGCAGGTCCGAATCAACAAATGATGCAGCAAATGGGTGGAAACATGGGTGGTGGAATGCAAATGAATGTAATTGGTGGTGGTGGTGGTATAGGTAATGCAGGTGGCCAACAACCGCATATGGTAGGTAATGCCCAACAACAAATGGGTGGTATGCCCGGTCAGATGAATGCTATTGGCAGCAGTGGCCCAGGTGGTCCGGGTGGACCTGGTGGATCCTCTCAGCAAATGCAAATAGGTCCAGGTCAAATGCAGGGAGGGCCAATGAATGTAAACGCAATGAGTGTGCAGCAGATGCAGCAAATGAGTCAGCAACAAATGGCTGTATGTAACACATTCTTTTTTTTTTTTGTACACAAAGGCATAATCAGGATTTTTTTTTTAGCAAATGGGTATGAACCATCAGCAGCTAAATCAAATGATGAGTGCGCGTTTAAACGCTGGTGGACCAATGGGACCGAATGCTGGACCACAAGGTATGCAAGGCATGCCACCAAATATGCAACAAAATCAGAGTGGTCCTATGCATGCCGGCAATGTAGTAGGTGGACCGCAGGGCCAACAAGGTGGTGGAATACCGCAAAACGCTGGTCAACAAGGTAAACATTGTGTTCTCTACCACTTTGTGTATAAATTAAATATACGTGCATTTACAGGTGGTATGGGCCAAATGATTGGCATGGGACCCAACATGCAACAGAAACCGAACATGCCTATGGGACAGGGTGGACAAATGTTTCAGGTGAACCGCGGTGTCCCAGGTCAGCAGCAACAGTTCTTACGTCAAAGTCCGTCGCCGAGTACTGTACCATCACCTGCTGGTATGACGGCTGCTCAACAGCAACTTCAGCAACAACAACAGCAGCAGCAGCAGCAACAACAGCAACAGCAACAACAACAGTCGGCACAAAATCAACAACAACAGCAGCAACAGCAGCCTCCACAAATGACAAATGCCCAGATGATTCCAAGCCCAGCGCTCGTGCCGACTTCAAGTCCACAAATGTCAAATCTTTTGCAAAATTCACAGCGGCAAATGCGCCAATCACCGAGTGCACCTCTTAATACACCCGGACAAGTGGCGAGCAATAGTCCATTTAACCCACAAGAGGACCATTTGTATCGCGAGAAATACAAGCAGCTAACGAAATATATTGAACCGCTGAAGCGTATGATGGCCAAAATTGGCACTGATGGCGCAAGTAAGTTGTTAGGACAAAAGTAATCATTTACAGTTATCAATAATGGCATTACTGAAATTTGCAGATACCGAAAAATTCACTAAAATGAGCAAGCTTCTGGAAATACTGAGTAATCCAAATCAGCGGGTGCCGTTAGAAACGCTATTGAAGTGCGAAAAGGCTTTGGAGAAATTAGACATTGTTAATTTCACGGGCCAACAGTTTGGTAAATCTTCAAACCCATTAATGGAAGTTGTGAATACAACGTTGCAGAGTCCTTTGGCAAATCATACACTACACCGCACATACCGTCCTTGTTTGGAATTGCTTTTCGGCACGGATATATGGTAAGCAACCTAAAAAATTAGTTAAGAAGTAACAAGTACTTAGACCTTTTTGTTATATTTTCCCCCAAAGTGCCCCAGCACCACCAAAAATACAACGCGTTTCGGAAAAACCTGCTCAGTACGAATGCGAAATACCACATATATTGCAGGGCGAAATAGCGCGACTCGATCAAAAATTTAAACTAACTTTGGATAACACAACTCAAAATAATCCGAAATCTATTAAAGTTGTTTGCTGCCTCGATGACAAACGCTTACCATGTGTTCCACCAATTACGGTTACCATACCTGGTACGTAAATTTTGGCTGAAAAAACTTAAAAGTTATTTAAAAGAAGACTAAATACTAGAAACATTGAACTTTTTTATTCATAATCAATTTTTTTTTTTTTTTTTTAGAGGACTACCCATCTGTGTCGCCCTCTTGCGCTTTGACTCAACATGAATATGGAACTACTCCGTTTTTGAAAGCCGTGCAGGATGCCTTCAAAGCACGCATTGCAAAATTGCCAAAATTATACTCATTGTCGCATTTATTGGACACATGGGAGATGGCAGTACGTCAAGCTTGTTCACCAAGCACTAAGAATGTTTTAGATTTAGCTGCGGTATTTGGCGCCTAAACAAATATTCAATTTTTAAGATACAATTACAATATATTGAAAAAGTGTCCGCTTGATGAAGAGCATGCTTACTTTGTTTATTGATTTGCCACACCATAATTTAACATATTTTTTACCATTTTGGAATACTCCCATTTTAGCCCAAATTTTTTATATTTCAATAAACTTGCAGTGCAAATATGCATAATTTTATGCTTTTTTTAAATACATACATACAATATATTCATAAACGAGTATTTTGATTTATATATTTTTTAAGAATTGAGACGCCTTTATTGTGCGTTTTCGGTACAGCTAAATCAACTGACTGAATTTCTATGCGAAATCGTCTATACCATCCAGAAAATATAGCAATTATAAAGGGTGATCCAAGTAGAGGTACTTTTTTCAATAACCTTTTTTGACAGATCACGCGTGAGTCGTGTCAAACTGTCATGTTATTCTTGTTCAGTATCATTGTACATTGTAAACCTTTACGATGGGAAAGACGTACGCCTGAACGACGTTTACAAATAATTCAAACTTTATTACGAAAATTCACGTTCTGTAAAGAATGTGTTTCGCGCGCTCCGCTCAACTTATGGTCAACATAAACGCAACACCAACACCAATCTTGAGACTTAGCATTCATTATTGGATAATATTCGACCGAGTAGACCACGAAGGCCGTGGAGAGTCGATTCGGCGCCATTCGCAGCAACTGGGGGGATATGTAAAGTCTAAAGACTATGGGGACGATCCCGCTTCGGGTGTCATTTGCCAGTTACCAACATCACGCGTGTCATTTGCCAGTTACCAGTGGAAATTGTTGAACAAGTCATTTTTAAACTTGTAGTAGCTTCTATTGCTGCCACGTTTATGCGTGGACCTTACTCCATTATTTGAGCAGCCGCCGCTGCCCAGGCGGTTGATGTATTTGGGAATATAATGGCTTAGATCACTGTCGTCAATAATAGCAGAAGAACAACAAAGCGGCGGGAATCGATGTCTAACGATTGGAACCTTAGTGTGTTCTGTTCGCATAAAAGGTCTGGTCTAGCTGTCTGTGTAAAAGGCTAAAATCCACCGTAAAACAACTGATTAAACTTTATCAGTGCGGTTTTAGACCTGGTGGTTCCACCATAGACCAGATACCATATATGAAATCTTGGAAAAGACCCGTGAAAAACGGACCAACACACGCCAGCATTCGTTGATTTCAAAGCCGCTTTGGTAGCACGAAAAGGAGCTGAATGCATGCTGGTATGTCGAATCGAAGAAGTTTGTCTCTAGGGACTTACAGGCATGTGACATGAAGCGAATGCAATGAAAGTATCCAACAAAACAAACAAAATTCCAAATTCTATTAATTTTTTGTGAAGGCGACCGGCATTCGACGAACGAGACTTAGCTGAAATCCAGAGTTCCTCATAGATGAGATGTGATGTTGTAACGTTGATGGGGTGACTTGTTAGCAATGATGTAATCTCATTGAGACGATGTGCGAAATGTTGTGATGAAATATTGTAATGTACTGAAATGATTGTTGTTGTTGTTATTTCCCAAGCTCGCAAGATCTTGATTTCATATTCAGTCAGAACAAATTTTCTTCTATTTATTTAATTTATTCAATTTCTAAGTAAAACTATGATGTTCTGACGTTGGTGTGATGATGATGTGTTGCGGGATGTGATGCGCTGATGCTATTTTGATGGACGATGATGCTTTGATATGATGTGAGGCGTTATGAGATAAACTAATATCCTTATTGTTGTTATTTTTCGAGCTCTAGAGCCTTTGATGTAACTTTCTCCTTTTATTTTAATTCAGACAATTTCTAAATAAATTTGTGATGTGATCATATGACGTGATGTGATGATGTGATGTGATGATGATGGGATCTGATGATGATGTGATGTGATGATGGTGTGATGTGGTCATGGGATAGTGAGGTGATGTGATGATTATATATGCTCTGATGATTGTTGTTTTTTCTTTCACTTTTATTCAGAAATATTCTTTCTTTTTATTTTGGATTACTTCATTCAACCATATCAGCCAGCAAAAATATACGATTGTGAATTGCCAAAACGTGTAAAATTCACATAAGCGATATTCTTCGTAAGCAGTTCATAAGAAATGTTTTGAAGTGCCGAAATGAGTCACTACAACAGCAACAATAACAAAACAACAATTACCTGAAATGCAATATTTGGAAAATCTGAACAAAATCAACCAAATTCAAAAGAAATCTCGATTCAGCAATTAAAAGTTCCTGTAAAATTTTAGGCTAACCCCCAAGTCTAATTTTTTTCAATTTTTAACGGCCTGTGTAAATATGCTAAGCTTGCGAGTTGATCCTTACGGCCCTTGACGAAATTAAAGGGTGATCCAAGTAGAGGTACTTTTTTCAATAGCCTTTTTTGATAGATAACGCATGAGTCGTGTCGAGCTGTCATGTTGTTTTTGTTCGGTATTATTTGGCATTTCATCATGGAAACGTTTACAAATCATTCAACTCTATTATGAAAATTCACGTTCTGTAAAGAATGTGTTTCTCGCGCTTCGCTCAACTTCTGGTCAACATAATCGGCCTACTGAGCGTAGCAACCGCAACACCATCACCCATTTTGAGACCCAGCATTCATTATTGGATGGATAATATTCGACCGAATAGACCACGTCAGGCAGGCAGCGAAGAAAATATAGCGGCCGTAGCTGAGAGTGTACACGAAGACCGTGGAGAGTCGATTCGGCGCCGTTCGCAGCAACTCGGACTGACACACTTTACGTCGAGATCTTAAATTTAAAGCGTACAAAATACAGTTTGTGAAATAACTGAATCCGCTCAACCTTCCCAAGCGGCATCGCTTCCCGCTCTATGGGCTCTTGAAAAGTTCCAAGAAGATCCGACGTTTTCGAGCCAAATTTTGTTCAGCGATGAGGCCCATTTCTGGCTTAATAGGTATGTAAACAAGCAAAATTGCCGCATTTGGGACGAAGAGCAATTTGAAGAAATTCAAGAGCTGCCATTTCATCCAGAAAAAACAACGATTTGGTGTGGTTTGTGGGCCGGTGAAGTGATCGGTCCATATTTTTTCAAAAACGATGACGGTGAGAGCGTAACCGTCAATGGCGATCGTTAGCGCCATGATAGCCGACTATTTGATGCCTGAAATTGAAACTCGTGATCTCCGCAACATTTGGTTTCAACAAGACGGCGCCACTTTCCACACATCGCATCAATTAATGGATTTATTGATAGAACACTTCGGTGAGCAGATAATTTCACATTTGGGGCCGGTCGATTGGCCACCAAGATTGTGTGATATCAGACCATTAGACTTTTTCTTGTGGGAATATTTAAAGTCTAAAGTCTATGCTGACAATCCCGCTTCGATTCAGGCCTTGGAGCAAAACATCACGCGTACCATGCGCCAGTACCAGTCGAAATGCCCGAGCGAGTCATCGAAAATTGGACACAACGGTTGGACCATCTGAGACGTGGCCACGGCCAACATTTGAAAGAGATCATCTTCAAAAAATAAATGCCAGAGAATGCTCTTTCGAATGATAATAAACATTAAATTTTAATTTTCTGTGTTTTTTTTCTTTAAAAAGGTAGGGAGCCTTAAAATGGATCACTCGTTAACGTAATTTGGCATTCTTTGTCCAACGCTGATTTTTTCTTTAATTTAAGTAGTAGAGGATTATTGAAATAAAACACAGTTGTATTATAATTTGATAGACACTTGGGAGATAGTGTTTACTTTGTATTTAAGTTGAAGTTTTTTTTTTAATGTATAAGTTTGTCTTCAATATTTTAGGTGCCTTAATGTGTAGTACTTTGTTTTCAGGCTATTAATTTTTTCATCTTTTTTCATAATTTCTTTTTGTTTTCAACTCACACATTATGCTTACACTTAATTACATAAACGCATTTATATATTTACGTGCAGATAAGAAAGTTTAGTAAGTAAATTTATGTACATTTTTTTTTATTACATAATATATTAAATAAGCTGTAGTTACATACGCAAATACACATATGTATGTATGTACATATGCATGTATGTTTTCAGTTTAAGAAAAACATAAATATCACAGATTTTTTTTACTACTTTTAAAAAATTTTGTTATGAAGAGTTTTTTTCATTTCAAAATTATTTGCTCTTAGTAAAATTAGCAAATAAATACAAACTTAACTCTTAATGAATAATTATAAAATAATAATAATTACTTATACGCTGTTAAACATAATTAAAACGGAATTATAGTTTTAATATTTCAAGGTTTAATTGAAAGGAAAGTGCTTAAATGAATTGATTGTAGTAGGCATGGCTAAAGGATTTGAGAATAGACGAAATGGGTACGCATGAGTACAACTTTTGTTGAAGGAGAGCGTCTGAAGGCCGCTCGCTTTTTCTTTTTTTTACTAAATATAAATAAATACATATGAAATATGAGATTAAATACATTAGCTGTTAAACGCCTAAAATTATGCTTGTATTTTTTAAGTAATTACTGAATTATACTTTAGTGCTTCTTCTTCTTCCTCCTCTTTACATATAATATAAACAATTTACAAAGTGAAGAAGTGAGGAAATTCAAAAATTCCAATACTCATCATTAGCACATGTGTGCACGTGTGTGTATGTGTATGTGAGTGTTTTTTTTTGAAAATAAGCAACAAAAGGTTTTAATTCTAATCTACATTTAATCTTTTCCACTTGGTTATTGTTGTATTGTTCTCTAATTGCATATACAAGTATGTATGTGTTTGGAATGACGGACGCTTGTCTGCTAATTCACAACGGCACTGCACAGCACGGCTTCGCCTCAACGCTTTAATGCTGTTGCAACAGTTGTTGTTGTTGTTGTTGTGGTTGTTGCTGCTGCTCTGCAATGAAGGTGGTAAAAGCCGTTGGCAGCGCACCAAATTGCTGCAGTCGCAACAAGTCGCTGGCATTACAGATTTGCAGTTGCAGACCCGCATTGACAGCAGGCGTTTGCTTTGCACTGTTCGCTGGCGCTATTGGACGCAAATGTGTTGTGTTGTTGTTGCTGTTGCTGCTGATGTTGTTATTGCTGTTGGCGCCAGCAGGCAACTGTGTTGCCGCCTGTTGTTGTTGTTGACCACCTGCAGCTGCCGCCACTGCTGCTGCCATGGTGGCCGCAGCCACATTGCGATTCACCCCATTCGCCTTATCCTTGCCATGTCGCTTAATGTGCTTCGACAAGTGATCGCTGCGCATGAACTTCTTCTGACAAACGCTGCAGACGAACTTTTTCTCGCCGGTGTGTGTGCGCTTGTGACGCGACAGCTCGTCGGAGCGCGAGAAACGCTTATCGCAATTTTCCCATTTGCAGACGAACGGACGCTCGCCGGTGTGTACGCGCTGATGCGCTTTCAAATGGCTGGATTTGAAGTAATTCTTGCCGCAATTGGGGTATTCACAAACGTAGATGCGTCGACGCTCTGCTGCAATTTGCGCGGCGGTCATTTTGTGCACCGCTGCTGTTGTGTTGGCAGCGTTGGTTGTTGCGGCTGCCGCAGCATTGATTGGACTGCCGGTGACATTCTGAAGTAGACTATTAGTAGCGTTCAACACCAACAATTGAGCGGGAACGGTTGTGGCATTGGTGGCGGTGTTGTGCGCTTGGGACGCCGCCGTTGCGGGTGTTGGATGAAAACTTTTCGATGCAATTACTTTATACTGTGGCGGTGTGTTGGTAGTGTAGATTTGTTGTTGTGTTGTTGTTGCCGGTAGGATGAAGCGGAATCGCGCTTGATCCAAAGACTCTTGAGATTTCAACTGTGTGTTGGTGTTGGTGGTGGTGGCAACGGTTTGGGTGTTGTCATTTTCCAACTTCGTCGGCGCTGAGAAACTGTTACAACGTGTGCGATTCATTTTGAACTTTAAGCTACGCCACACATTCGTTTCACTGCAATCGTCATCTGACGTTAGTAGCGGCGCTTGTGTTATAGAAGAACAGCTGCTACTACTACTGCTGCTTGTGGTGGTTGTTGTGGACGCTGCGGATGCGCTGGAAATGGTTGATGAACAGGAATTCTCATCGATGGTGGAGCAAATGCCCGAACTGTTCACATGCATAATAACACTAACACGCTGCGATTGCGCTTGTTCGGGAGTTGGCATGTGCTGCTTCGGTGTTTCGGGTGGCGGTGTGAGCGCCGCAATTGGTTGTGGCAATTCCAAACGTTGCTTCTTGCATGGTGGCGTTTCGGTGTCATCCTCTGTGTCAGAGGGATTTGGTGTGATTATTTGCTGCTGTGACTGCTGTTTGTTCTTCTGTTGCTGTTGTTGTTGCTGCTGCTGCTGGCCAAATTGAAATTTAGCTTTGAGCATCTCCTCTTGTAAATGCTGCACCGATGGTTTTTCATCCTGCAAAAAAAAAAAGAAAATTTAGTTGATTAATGAAGTGGTAAAAGCCAAAAATGAGTAGTGCCTAAATGTAGGCAATGCGTTATAAGTAAAGTGTAGTGCAGACAGTGGGCGCAATAGTGACGTATTTTTTTGTTTGCTGATTTAAAGCGTGACTTAATAATTATTGTTATTTATAATTTAATTTTTTTATTAATTTTTTTGTAATGTTTTTAAAAAAAATAATCTTAAAATAATCTTTTTATTAATTTTTTCGTTTATTTTTGCAATATCTTATCTAAAAATTTCTATAATTTGAATGAGGTCACTGGCATTATTCACAGCTGCCAACTCAAATCCTTACATACATATTAATTTACGCCGCTTCTCTTTCATAAAAGCCTACCTTCGTAAACTCTACAAAGTTTTTGAACTTGAAATGGCTGAGAATGGATGGCGAAAAGAAAAAAAAAGCGCGGCATTATTCGCAAACACACACACACACGAAGTCGAGGTCAAATATGCAGTCGACAAAATGTTGTTTGTGGTGGCCAACATTAACGCCAGCCAGCAAGTAGGCGCAACCTCCCTCTCAAGACTGTAACGAATACTCGTCGTATAACTAAGGCGGAATATGCGCTTAGAGTTCTTTCTGATGATGATATTTGCTACCAAGTACACGCTAGAGACGTACGAAAAAATATCTACCTTTCGGAACGTACGTAAGCGCATACCAGGCGTGCATAAACGCCTACCGCCTAGTATCCAACGTCCTAGCTGGCATTACGTGCTTTGGCGCTCGCTTAAAAGTGTACAAAATTGCAAACTATTGGGGGTAGCGAGATGGTTAGAATAGAGCGCGGAGACGGACAGTGAGAGAGAGAGAAAGAGAGAAAGAATTGGGGAGCGCGCGCGAGAGCCGCATCACAGTTGTTGTTGAGCGCTATAAAGTACGTAAGTGAGCGTGTAGGCTAAAAATAATCCATAGGCAATCGAGCACAATCACCGCCGCCGCCGCTGTCTTCCTCATTGAAGTGTGTGAGCAAAGTAGAAAAAATATACAAAAAAAATATCAAAAACAGAAAATAAATCCTTATTTCACATGGGTACATGGTACAAAGTCTGGCACGCACTCACTGCATGACAGTGCTAATAGAAGCAGCAGCAACAACGATAACAACAACAATTTCACACTTACATATCGACTATTTGCCAACGCTGACCGACTACGTCATTGGCATTGCTTATGCCATAAGCTGAGTGTTGTTATATATTTAACGTGTGGGTTGGTGAAAATATGCGCGCGCATATGTGTGTGTGTGTGAGTGTGCGCGAAGGTGTCGTTGTGTGCGCTAAGGCAGGTGTTTAGGCGTTAGTATTAGTGCGGGCATGTTAATAATATATTTTGTCTCTTTATTTAGATATTGGACTTTGACATCAATTTTTGCATTTAACCAACCGCTACAAAAAAAAAGTAATAATAAAAATAAAATAAAAATTGAGAAAAAAAATTGTAATAACGGCTATTTATTTTTATTATCAACAACTCGAATTATTAATTTTCTAAACTAAGCAACTGTATAATAATAAAAGAAATTTGTTTCATTAACTTTTATGTTTCCATTGACACTACATTAAATACATATGTACATATGTATGTGTGTTATCCTTCCTAATGGGCTTGGCTCTTGCTTTTCGCGAGAGTAGCCTAGTCTTGTGATTAGATAGATAAGCGATGGCAACAATGTCTATTAAATCTCGTGTTAAA
Source organism: Neoceratitis asiatica (assembly GCA_030068015.2). Lineage (NCBI taxonomy): Eukaryota > Metazoa > Arthropoda > Insecta > Diptera > Tephritidae > Neoceratitis > Neoceratitis asiatica. The sequence goes on along the minus strand of CM061524.1, from coordinate 44,138,775 downwards.
GCTTTAAACAAATTAATTTAGTATTTTTTTCTAATTTGGGCATTATAAAAATTATAATCTACTGATATGCCTAATCGTCATAAAAAAAATAAACAAAAAAACAAAAACAAAGAAATAAATTAAATGTAACGTAACAAGTCAACGACGTCAGTAAGCTCCCTTTTTTTCATAAATAATAACACGCTGTTGAAGCATTCACGTAGTCAGGCCGTGCTCAGCTATGAGTAAATACATATGTACATACATATTATTAAATTTAATAAAAATACAACACTGTGCGAGCACCGCCCCACTATTTTATACCCATTTATGTACGAGTATGCATGTGTGCATGCAAACAACGCCACTAACTAGCGTGCGTGCTCTTACGCGCTCATTTCCTCTAGCGCTCTCAATGAAACCATTGCATACCAGCAAGCGCGCTCAACACAACAGCAATGACTGTATGATACACCGCACACGAGCTATTATTGCCTTGGCTAGAGTTTACTCAGTGAATAGTAAAGCAAAAAGAAAAAAAACAATTGAAGAAAAAGCAGCAGGGGCAAGGCATGTATGAATGTATGTAGGCAGTCAGGCACGCAGCCAGCCAGCCAGCTAGCAAAGGGGTCGTACGTTATACTCACAAATGAATGTACTTGAGCGCATTTGTATGTATGTAAGCAATTTATGTATCTTTATACATATATATGTATATGGTCGATTTGGAGGCATGACGGCCATGCACTGTTCACGTGAACACCAGCTGACGACCGAATGAACACGGCGTGATCACAATGCCGGCATTGAGTGTGAAAGAGATGGTGTACATTTGTTTTCATAAAATTTGTACGTGCAAAAGTGATGGGCGCAGCAATAAATAAGCATAAGCACAATTTCATTTTGTATTTTTTTTCCGTTTTACTTAATAAATATATGTTTGTGTGTATGTATTATACAAGCTATTGTAGATACAGTGTGTGTGAATGACTATAGGCGACGGTTAAGGTAGACTGGCGTGTACGAAAATTCAGACGCTTTGTCATACTTCTTCAATGGCATAGTTGCTAGGTATGTATGTATGTGTGTAGGTATTTTTTTTCTTCTTCCTTTATTTTATGCTTAAGCGTGGTCGTAAAATGCGATTTTTTTTTAGTATTTTTTTGTGTTTAAGTTTTTTAGTTTGCTTTGCGCAAAATTAGCTAAATAGTAGTGTTTGAAAAAGCATCAAAGCAGAAATACACACCTTTTTAGTTTTGAAAAAAATACATACATACACACATACAAATGTATGCAGTTATAAATAGTCAAAGCATTTTTTATTGAAATTGCAAGTGAATCTCAGATTCGTTAAAAGCTAAAAAAAAATATTTAAAATCAACAAAGGAGACCAAGCATATAAAATACATACATATGTATATATGTATGTACATAAGTATATGCTTATCTCCTACTTAGTATGAAGTCATTGGCAAGCTAATGTAATAACATTCACACACAAAAAAAGGGGGAGTGTGCATCCGTTGCGAAAGCGTTTGCATTTTTGCATTTGCCTGCGACGCATTTTGACAGACATGGCAGCGGCGTTGTTGTTTGAGGTGTTGTTGTTGTTGTTGCTGCTGGCGCTTTTTTATGTGCTATTTTTGCCGCTGCTTTTTCGCAAGCGTTAATAACAAATTTAATGTGTCACTCGTTGGGAGCGTGCAACACAAATCAAGCAGTTACATATGTAGTATATATATATGTGCATACGTACATACATATGTACATATACAGATGTGCATACATTTAATTATTACTATTGCTACTGCATTGCAAATATAATAAATGTGTTTTTAATTAAAATATGGTTCATTTCTCTCATGGGTTTCACTTTTATCGACCTATTATAGCACAAGTGTAGAGTTGAAAAATAAAATAAAAAATTTAAAAGTCGTAAGGAGATGAGATTTTTTTTCTGTAGGATTTCTAGTTGTAAAAAATAAATAAAAGATTGAATTTCAAACATTTTTCCAAATAACTAAAAATTATAATTATTTTTGAAAATTGAAAAATGAAGTTAAAATAAAAAAATCAGTAAAATAAAAATATATTAATTAAAAAAAATATATTTTTCATTAAAAGAAAACCTAAATTTAAATGTTTGTATTTTTTTTTTAATTTCAATTTTGTTTCTAAAAAATTTTAAACGCCAATTTGCTACAAAAAAAATTATTTTTGCTATAAAAAAGTATATTTTTACATTTTTCTATAGCGAATTGAGTTTTTTTTTAAGAAAAATTAAGGAAAAAGTATATTTCTATTTTTTTTTCAATTCAATTCTGATTTCCATTTCTTTTCATTTAAAAATGGAATTTTTTGCAAATATAAAATTTTTAAAAATTAAATTTTATATATAATTAAATACCACACTAGCTCGCTCTCTAGCTACTTTTCCCCAATTGATACTTTGCCAATAGTGTAAATCAGCCACTCCCACATTTGCCTCAAACATACACTACACTACACTTTACTTGACGGTATTTTGTCAAATTTTTCTAAAATCGAAAAATTTCCGTTCGCATTTTGTTTCTTGCTTTTTGCTCAAAAAATATCCGCATACTTACAGTTTCGCTTTGTTTTTCGCCTAGTGGTGGTGTTGCTGGTGGTGATGGTAATAACGGTATATCCATTATGTTTGTTGTTTGTAGTAGACCAGTAAAAATTTGGGGATTTCTTGCTATCAAATGTATATTCAAAATGCTGTTGTTGTTGTTGTGGTGGTGGTTATCCAAAGAAATGCGTTTAATCAACTGTTTTTCTATTTTATTATTTATTTCTTTTCTTATATTGCACAGTTTGTTTGTGGAAAATTTGAAATATTTCGCACTCTAGCACAATTTGATTTTTCAAAAAATTTATGCTTGTTTTTACGCTTGCACTTGCACTTTTTATTTTTTATTTCCTTTGTTTTTTTTTATTCTCTAAATAATTTAGTCACTTGTATTTTTTTTTTTAATTTCCGTCTGTTTTGGAATTTTCAATAAATTCTTTGTAATTTTTACTTCTATTCTTTTGTTATTTATTTGTTTTTTTTTTTTGAAAAATTTCAAATCTTTTCTTTTATATATTTTCAACTTTTTCTTTTCTTCTTGCTAGCTAATCGCAGCTGAGCGGAAAATATGGAACCGTTCCGTTCGATATTCAACAAACGAATGAAAATATTTTGTTGCCTGCCGTTGGGAAGCCAAGTCGGTTTTGCTCTGTTATACAGTGCACAGCAGAGACGTCGGCAGAGCGACGCTACGCTACTTTGCCACTGGTTGTTCGTTCACATGGCACATGCACAGTGAGTGATTATTGTGTTGATGTTGTTCTTGTTGTTGTTGTTTTATGGACTACTTGTTCTTGTTGTTGTTGTTGGTGTTGTTGTCAGGGTTTGTTGTACGTGTGGAGTTCATGTTTGTTAGCTGTTCGTTTTTACTGGCGTTGTTTGACGTTGGCGAACGGAGGTGTATGTGGGGTTTTTTTTGTTGGTTGCTTTTGGTGACGGAGTCAATAGTCGCTTTTTTGCGCTTAATGAAATGTAGGTAGGTACATAGTATGTTATTGTTATTGTTGTTATATATTACCATTGTTTTTGGTGTGTTCTCGTATATACTTTACTGCTATAACTGGCGACTGGAGTTGTGCGAAAACCCTGGCGCGCTGTGTAGTGCTATACGTACACATATGTAAGTATTCAATGTAATGTGCGGGAGTTTATGTACTATATGTACCTATGACTGTATAAGTGTCTATCAATATCAATGCCTACACAAATATGTGTGGGAGGGAGTGTCCGTTGCGCGCGCTTTGCAATCGTCATCAAAGTAAAAATGAATTTTACGCCTTATCATCCATGAGTGGAAGTGTTGGTTGTTGTTGCTGCTATTTTCAATTGATTCTACGCTGTTAACGCTTACGTTAGTATTCTTTTTTTTTTTGTATATACTTATAAATATATGTATGCCTGAAAGTTTAAAGTGCTGCAGTCGTCACGCCTGCCCACACAAGCAGCGCCCTTTGGTCATCCACATTTTAGAAATACAAACATACATACAGCCATGCTTCATCACATATACATACATGCATATACGCATATATACCTATAGAGCAACTTATGAGTGCCCATACGTATGTATATGAGTATATTGCGGCAGGTGAAGGTAACTTGGAGTCGAAATATGTTATTGCTAACACAGACACAACAGATCTGCACATAGAATGTATGTATGTATGTATGTACATAGGCATGGTTGAGGGCGAAAGAGAGCGTTTAGCTTGTGCAAATATCTGCAGATGCGCGTGCAGATATAAAAGCTGCGTAGGTAGTTTGAAAATGATGGAATAATCAGGAAAATTCCATGAACTAAGAAAATACAAAAATAAAAACAACTGGAAATTTGGAGTTATAAAAATGCTAAAAAGCCTTGGCTAAAAAGTTCAAAAAAAAAAATAATATTATGAAAAAAGACAAACTAATTAACATACATACTTATGTACTTTACATATTTCAAGACGAATGTACATACATACATACATAGGTACGTACATGCAGCGCGTATACGTAATACTCTTAAATATACGTAGGGTAGATTTTCCAGTAACCGGACACTTCACTTTAACATTTCAAAATAAGCAAACCGTTGACTTATTTAAAAATTTGAAAAATACAATCGAAATGGCAATTTTTCGCAATTTTCGTTTTACTTTATTTTAAATAGTGGCTTTGTTGTTTCACTTTGAGTTTGAGTGTGTGAAGTGAAGTGTGAAGACGTTCGACTTTGCTCATTTTTTTTTGCTAGTTGTACTTCAGTTCTATCAGGTGAGTTTTTATTAATAATTTGATGATAAAAGTGTTTTACATGACTGTTATTCTATAAATAATTGATGAAAATACGTAATAACAGTATAAAATCATTGAAAATAGTTATATATTTTTGTAAATGCACCTGTCCGGATACTGGAATGAAAATATGAGTGTTTTCTAAAATCCGCACCAAGTGTCCGTTACTAGAAAAAGTCAAAAACCACATAATTCTAGTATCCAGACATGAAGTTACTTTTTAGCACTTTATTCAATAATATTTTTTTTATATTAAAATCAATTTAAGAATGAGTGATAAAAATGCTAAAGAATCTATAGAAAAGATGAGGAGGAAAGTCCCGGATGAACAAAAATTGAAGTTGGCGTTGAATGATATTCGGACAAAGACGATAAGTATTCGGGAAACAGCAAATATTTATGTCATTCCAAAGTCAACGATTATAGATCGGTTAAATGGAAAGGTCGCAGAAAATTGTTTTATTTTGGGTCCACAATCATTTTTGACAAGCGATAAAGAAGCAAAAATAACTGAATCGATAATAAATCGTTCCTTTAAAAAAGGACGATCTCCTTAGTACTTATATAGTTAAAAAAATTATAAGGGATGGTAAGAGAAAAACTATATTTAAAGATGACAGACCTGGTCAAAAGTGGCTAGGTTTATTTTTTAAACGCAATCCCGGACTTTTTAAGCGTGAAGCGGAAACGATTAGTTAGGGTGATCAGTTGTTACTGAACAGGTTATAAGGAATTGGTTCTCAGGGCTGTCTGGCTAACTTACAGAAAATAACTTCGAGGACATTTTACAGGATCCAACTCGTATTTTTAACGGCGATGAAACTAGTTTTCGCTTTGTCCAAAATCAGGAAAGGTTATAGCACCGAAAGGATACAGAAACGTATATCACATAACTTCAGGTCCTGAGAAAGATACAATAACAACATTAATCGCTTTTTCCGCCAACTGGTAGTAGCATTATTCCACCAATGGTGATATTTCACCACCACCAAAAAACATAGTCAACAGCATACCTGAAAATTGGTTTCTCGACCGTACAGAAAGTGGTTAGTTGAAAAGTGAGACATTTATCGAATACATTGTGAACTGTGTATGTAAATGTGTATAATAAGGTGCTCGCCATGGTTTCACTTCAAATGCATTCTTTAGATGGTCTTTCGTATATGGAAGCCTCCAAAAGTGAATTTATTTGCCTATCATCTGCTAAATAATATTAATTTTTCAATATTTTTATGAATGTTTTTTTGGTTTAATACTTTTTATAATGTTTAATTGGTACCTAACATATGTAGATATGTGTTCCTTATTGAAATTAATGAAACATTTCTAAAGTATATTTATTATTTTTTCTTCTAATATTAAATTAAAATGAAATAATATTTTTGATGAATGTTTGTCGTTATGTTTGTATACTTAGTATGTAAGTGCATTGAAATTAATGAAATATGTACAAAAATTTATTTTTGTTTTTGAAACCTTGTACTTATTTAATTATGTTTTTAAATTAAATGAAAAAAAAATTAATTTTGAAAAACATTATAATCAAATTATTTTAATTTTTTTATAATAATTGTCCGGTTACAGGACTTTCACTATCCGGTTTCTGGAAAATCTGCCCGGTTACTGGCAAATTTTGACTTGCATTAAAAGAATGATTATTACAAAAAATTCAGACCTTTATGTGAAAATGTTTGATTTTATTGGATCCAGAATTAGTCAATAGTCATTTATAAATTCATGGTTTTTTTAATATCACTGATAGAATGTAAACTACAGCAGTTTAAAGACAACAAAAAGGTTAAGTGGCCGGTTACTGGCATATCTACCCTATGTACGGCTGAAGTTTTTTTTGCCTCTTAATCTTTCGCTTACAAACTTTATATGGGCTGTGAGCACATTTTGTTTGTATGTATGCTTAAATATTTACTTACACGCATACAAATGTACGTACCTATGCGTTATATATACATATATACTTTTTTTTGCATACGAAATTTCATTTGTGCCGTGCCCCTATTCCCAAGCGATTTCATTCGCATATTATTTCAAGCGTTTTTTCCACTTTTTTCATCTTTTCGCCGCTTTTTAACTTTTATTTGAATTTAATTGTTTACGTGAAATAATTGCATACCTTTTTTACACCACCGTAGATAGATATAGAGGAAATTTATGTCTATTGTTGGCATATGAAAAGCACATGTATAGAAACTTGCTTCGCATACATACTAGCACATACATACATATGTATGCGCAAAAGCAGTCACGAAACCAACAAAGTGAGCGTTATTTTGTTGTTGCTGTTAAACAAGTTTCGCTCTTTTGCGCTAAAAAAAATCTTCGCGAATTGTAGGAAAATTAAACTAGGAAATTCTAGAAAGGTAAGTCCCCTATTTTATAAACCTTACGACGACTCATCGATTTGATTTGATGACTCATGAGTTATTCGCAAAAAAAAGGGACAGCTAATCTTTTAAATTAACCTCACTGATCGAATAAAAAGAGAGGGAAAGAGGGAAAGGAAAAAATAATAACATATAAGTATAGATATATAAAGATTTGATATTTTGAAATTTTTGTTCTAAATATGCAATGATTTAGTACTTCAATTTACAAATTTTCCGTTGAATTTTTATGACTCATGCCAGAAATTTTGATAACACTGCGAGAGAGAGACAGAGCATAAAACACCCATAAGAGAGTGTTTAATGAAAAAAAAAATATTAAAAATATTTAGTAAATATTTGCAAGGAAAGATCTCACCTCATTTGTTCAAACTCTACTATTACTCATTAGCAATGTTTGATGATTCAGCTCTTAAGAGTAATTGCTCGTTTTGATTAGAGAGAACTAGTAAAAGTCAAAATAATAATATTTAGTAATATGCTGAAAATCGTTTCAGACAAGAACTGATTGGGGAGGAGTAGATTTAGAGCTCCAAATTTCGCTCAAAAAATTTCAAGCTGTGGGAGCATTTGAGCAACGAGCACTCGCACACTTGCTAATTGCTCATGACTCGAAAATTTTTCGAACCGAGCACGAGCATTTCGAATATTTTGACAAACACTTTGACCTTTTTCTCAAAACCTTTTTTGTTAAATTTTATATTTATTTTTGAAAAGTGTAAAAATTATTTAAACGCCAAATAAATTTTGGCAAAGCGAGTATCGAGTGAGCATCGAGCTGTACCCAGTGCTCGATACCCGGGTATCTGGAACTCTTCTAGAATTGTAGCCCGCTTCCGATGATATTGCCCATAGTCTATAGGTTTAAGTTTTCACAAAATTTATGTGACGTGACACATGGGACTCTTCGAAGAGTATCTAACTGGTCTAACCATTGGGGAATCTGCGTCAACTCAAATAAGCTGATGAGACTCATTCCACTCACTTAGAGGTATAAAATAAACGCGCCAACTCTAAATAGCGTTAACATAATCCTAAGAATCAAGGCATAATTTCGAAACGTAGATCTGGACAAGCAGCTGAACTGGAAAGCCCCCATAGTAAGTAGTTATGAAAAGGCCTCCATTGTCCTTTTCTACTGGTGGTGAAGTAGGGTTGAAATTATAAGATTTTTCACTTGTTCTATTCATTTGATGGCCTGCGTTAAACTAAGTGGCAAGCGTAAGCCTCCTAAGCAATATTCAAAGATTAGCGATGATTAGTAGTAGTGGCGTACTCAAAAAAAAGTCAAATGAAGCTTTAAATTTTATTCTCATCATTTTACCACTGTATTTAAAGGGTTATCAGGCTACAGCGCTAGTCGCTCTTTGTTTAAAAGTGCTAAATTAGTAGAATAATTAACAATTTAGACACTAGAAAATCCTTGATACAGATTCAAACAAAGCAGCACAGACCGTTGCTGCTCAACTCTTCTTACCAGTAATTGAATTGAATAAAGAAAATCCTTAAATGGGAACAAAGGTGCATAAATTTCGATACTCCAGTCGACAGTATTAAGGTAGACTTGAAACTTAATGGACTTGAATGATGACGGTGTTTTCTTTAGGGTCTCTTTCACGCTACCCGATCATTGCAGGGCATTGATTGAAATTTCAGCCGTTATGGACCCAGCAGCTTATATTGGAATCGAACTCACAAGAAAGGATATCTTTGGTTTGGCTCGCTCACGAAACACTCAATATTTATCTTGTACCGTTGCCAATCTCTACTGGAGATAACCAAATAAAATAGGTTTTCCTTCTTTCGGGCTCCTGGTCACAAGAACATATCGTCAAAATTTGTAATGCAGTTGAAGGCATTGCTATGCCGAATTAAAATTAATTCGCTGTTGCAACACACCAAACATACTTGGCCAAAATGTGATCGGAATATATTCTCTTAGAAGAGAGAGTATTGAATAGGATGCTATGCAGCGGGACTGTGAGTTCCTTTTAGGAGATGCTGAACGTCCGATGGGAAGGTCCCTCATCTTTTAAGCGACTGCATTGCGCGGCGCTAGGTTCCAATATCTACAAACTGCTCGCCGATGATTTGCCTAAGATAGCAGACATCAAGATAAATTACTTATTGAAATTAATGAAGGAAATAGAAGTGGATGGATAGTAATAGCATATTAATAGGGGAGACACTGTGTTATCGCAATGCGCTTGTTTCGGCTTAAGGGTATTGACGCTCTCACATCGATAATCTCTCCAATCTATGTTGGGAATACGAATCAGAGGGAGAAGAACCAAGAAATTAGAAATGAAATGCTTCTATTTTTATTAAGATTCGAAAAGATATTTCAAAAGACATTTCGGTTATGGTAAGTTATAAATTTCCATATTCAATATTTGTAGATTTATTTTAAATAATTTTTTATTGATAAATATTTATCGCGAAGATTTAAAAAAAAAAATAACAAAAAAATTTAGATTTTTTATAAAATATTTAAAAATTTATATATTAATGGAACTCGGGTGAAATATTCTGTATTTCTACAAATTTATATATGGTTAATTATGACAAAATTCATTTCTAGCTTTGTTGTCAATTGCAAAATATTCGCTTACGCTGGCAAAGCATAGTATGTAGCAGCAGCGACATGAACTGAAAAATTTATAAAAATACCGGACCTTAGGTGTGTCAGAATAGCTTGTTGTGATCATTCACCGCGGCGATGAGGTAAGTACAATGGTTGAGGGAAGGTCATATATGAATGTATGTGTGTACATACAAATTAAAGCAAATGAACTGCTACCAATGTATAGTATAAAAGTTATGTATTTACTTGATCATGCATTGTACATAAATAGCCATATGTACATAGGTACTTATGTATATATACAAGATACATTGTTGTGTAGAGATTGAGATCATCGCTGTTTGAGAGAAAGAGAGAGGCAAAATATGAATATATACATCCATATATATGTATGTACGTAATAAAGTATATTAAAAATTATTGTACAATTGGAAAAATCACGTAGTAAAGAAATTAATTTTTTATTACTGTTGTTTACTACAAAAAGAAATAAAAAATTTAATTACAATACAGTAATGAAATAAGAGTTGTAAGCTACAATATAATATTTACGTTGTGCATACATAAAAAAAAATACATTCATATATTTGTAGAAAAGTATATTTCAAATATTATAAAGTTTAAATATTTTTTTCTCAAGTATTTTAGGGGGTTAGGTGGGTTTCAGAGATTAAAAAAATGAATTTTCACTATTTTTTTTTTGACATATACAAACATATATTTTATTCAAACAATTCACCATATCAAAGATACATATTTAAACAGTATTTTGTGAATTTTTTATTCAAAAATTCCGAAAACTTAGTCGTTGGTACCTTATCTCCCTTGACGTCTCAAAATAAAATGCTCTCGCCGTGGACTGCATAACTCATCACTGGTTCATCTAAAACCAAAAAATCAAAAATATTTCGTTAGCACATGGATAAATCTCGTTATTGAACGAAGGGAAAAACAAAAATTGATATTTGAATTTTTAACAGACTTTCAACAACAAAAAAACATTTTTGATCAAATTTTCGTCATGCATTAGCTCAAAAAAATTAATTGTAAGAAAAAAATCCTTCAGCGTTTGCCAAATTTGAGCAAAATCGCTTTATAGCTTTTCGAGAAATCATGTCCACTGACGTAAAAAATAGAGTTTTGAGATAAACGCGTTTGAAGTTTCAAAATGGCACAGACATGGCCTGATGGGCGGAACTTCCAAAGGGTCTATCTCTCATAATTTTACTCCGATCGATTTGAAATTTTAGGAGAATATTGTACAATGTAAAAAAAAACCAAAAAAAAATATATTTTTTTTTAATTTTCAAACCCAACTAACCTCTTAAAGGTTTATTCGTCTTGGTAAATATAAACCAAAAACATTTATTTACCTAAATAAATATTATTAAACTTGTATTTGGCAATATATACAAGTATGTACATATGTTTATTTAACATTTTTAACGTACATAACATATACATATACATACATGTATGCATCGAAAGCGCACTCCATACTTCAGACTTGGAATTCGCCATCTCTTGTTGCTAACGCCCATAGCTGCTGCATACATTTATCATATATTGGAAACACATTCGTATATCGTGCTTGGAGCGTCATCACCCGCCAACACTAAAAATTTAAACAATAACAACTCTTGCACAGCCAGCAACATCTGTGTCTTTGATGCTAAATGTACCTACATACATAAGTTTGACGAGAGAGAGAGAAGAAAACAACAAAGTTCACGCGTCAACCGGTTTTTTGCTACAGTCATAACAGCATCACCACCATCCACCAACGTGCCAAGTAACAATAGCAACAGCAACAGCAACATCAACAGCAATCGTGTCAGTGGCAGCAAGCAGTACCTACATACGAGCATACATACTAGTAAAAGTAATAGTAACAACAGCACCAGGGCGCATCAGCTGTTTTTTCCCTCAAATCCAATATGAATATGTCTTCATAGTCGTGCATACGAACTCAAACAAGCCACAACATACGTTATGAACATACTCGTAGATATATACGCGCATTTAAGTAGACTCTTACTTACATATATATATATATATATATATATACATACTTAATGACTACAATGCGCTCATGGACTTCGACAATGAAATCATGCTGCCAGTGCGTGATAACCGAAGTACATATCTATACTATGTATGCATGTATGTACATATGTGCTTATGTTTGTAGACGCAGACGTACAACTTCGCAGATACAACAATATTGAGCGCGCCAAATCTGTCGTGCTATGAGTGACCCATTAGGAAAACGCTAATGCACATGTATGTATGAACATGAGTAACACCTAATAACTAATATATAGTAACGGTTAAAAAAGCATTTATTAAGTATAATCTGTTATTTTAAAATAAATATTTTATTTTATCCAAAAAAAAAAAAAACTACGTAGCCTTGCTTTCACATTCTAGATCCGGTAGTACTTGGATTGCGTGGATTATGAATACTACCTGATGGGAATATATTAAAGTAACTTTAAAATATTTAAGCAATCCGAAATACTTTTTAACAAACTATAAGTCTAGATATCGATGTAGAACAAATTAAAAGCAGCATTTCAGAGCTGGTAGGCTTTAAAATAGATTTTTAAAATAATTCAAGATTCTAAAATCTTTGAATCATGCTTTCTACATTAGCAGATATGTTTATAAAGGTTATAGTTTTAAAATCGTCATATTTTATGAGTTAAGGTAAGAGGTGTTTTTTTTTATAAAATTGTTTTCAATAAACCATATTTAATAATATCCGAAAATGAAAGAAGAAGTAGTTAATATAATTGGAAGAAAACATATCATAAATGGAAGATTTTTGAAAGTTTTCAGATTCTTATGAAATCTATAGTTTTTTTTTGAATTTTTTTTCTTGTATATACAGCCGAATAATTCTTTTTTATATATTTATGTACTAATAAAACAGAACCTGCTACACGTTGCTATAATTTTTTTTTTTGTTGAATTTAGATATTATAATTGTCAATTAAAAGCAGAAGACGGGTAAATAATGTGTAGTTTATACCAAATATTAAACTTCAATCACATTATTGACCTAGCTATATATTTGTACTAGCGAACCCCAGCGTGCTTTGCTGCACTTATAAAAAAATCAAGAAAATCTAACTGATTTTTTTGGAAAAGGAAACGAAAAAAAATAGATTTTAATTTTTTTCCAAACTTTTTTCTATTAATTAAATTTTTTTTTTTACATTTTCTTTCATTTTCATTTTTTTTTACTCTTTCTCTCTCTCTCTTTCAACACCACATACAACGTAATGTAAGTGTATTTTGGAATTTTACATGTATTTGTTGTTGTTGCATGTATTTTGTATGGGTAGCGACCAATGTTCACTAAAATGGTCATATCTGTGGAACGGCTCCGCCAATCTCATGAAAACTTACACATTAACCTTCTCCTAATATTCCTTTAAAAAAAAATTGGTGTAATTTGATCTGGTGGCTCTCAAGTTATAGGCGTTCATCAAAATTTACATTGATTTTTATTGTATGTATATAGATTTATGTGCTAACAATATTGGCATTTGCACATTGTAGCGATTGAGTTATTACCAGAGATAGTCAGAGATTAGTTGCTATTTAAAGTCTTCTTCCAAATATAATACAATGTGATTGTTTTGAATTTTTGATTTACGCTTGCGAATAATACAATTGAATGAATAAGAATAGTTTTCAACCATATGGATGTAGCCCCATCATCTAACTCAAAATTGACTGTATACTAATAGCAGCGTTATACGAACAATCTACATATACTTTCATCCAACTCATACCTATTTCAGTCGATTTGTTGAATTGCGATCACCTTTTAAGAAAGAAGAAGTGTTGTATATGTTAGTCTAGACTAAAGCCTTTCAACGTACTAAATTTGAAGTAAATCGAACTTGCACCCTGTTTAATTGTCTGCATTTGCTTTTCAAACGTCATTTGCTTCTCAAAGGCAAACAAAAATTTAGCAAAAATCGAACCAAACCCTCTCTTTAGCAGAATGTTTTTTTTACCTTAATTTAAGTAAAAAGCTACCTATGTATCAAATTACAAGCAAATCGAGCAAGCGAAAATTCGTTCCCTCGTCCACTTCCCCGAAAAAGTATTTTTTTATTTAAATTTATTAAAATGAATTTTAATTTTTTGACAAATAATAGTTCTTCGAATCCGGGTTTTAATGAATCTATCTTGAAATTTTGGACAAAATCGGCTTGGCAGTTTTGGAGTTTATTTGATGCTGAGATACATACATACTTATAGATTATAATAATATATATTATCTTTTTTTTATTCAGCCCTATTTTGCATTTCGACTCGAATCGAATCTCCGTTCGGCGGATTTGGTATTCAGCATTACGTTCCGTTTCGTTCGATCTTCGAAACTTTCGATTCTATCCAATTTTATGTATTCTACATTTCGATCGTCGTTACGTTTTTGTACGTTGTAATTTAGTTGGCGGAGAACAGTTCGATCGTATATTTTTGTGTACTTAAATAACATAATTTTAACAAAAATGGAAATAAAATATGATTTTGGTAATTGGAAAAGTCATAACGATGCCTTTTTTTTAAATTTTATAAGCTTAATGGCGCTTTTTGATACAACACAAGAGCAATATGAAAATTTGAGGATTTTGAGCAACGTAGGCCAAATACATTTGATTTACTAGTAAAAGACTCCATGAACTCAAGAAAATTTTCAGTGACTTTGCCACTGTTGACTGACACATTCCAACGTTATAATCTGCACCAACTCTATGTTGGTAATTGCCTACTACTCGATTAGGTGGAGGTAACCATGCCGTAGTACTTGATTGAGTTTCTTGCGCAAAAATATCAAGGACATACTTGAAAGCATCTTTATTAAGTCTAAAGTTTATTTGAATCTAAATAAGTTAATTTATTATATAAAAAAGTTCGATTTCTAGAAATTCATCACTCATGTGAAGTGAATGACACTTGTCTCGCAATCCTCATGAAATATCGTCGCGGCTATTGATTCAATTTAACGTTAAGAACTCGATTTTATTTATATTTATTTGAGTTATGCAAAAATAATTTGCATTTGTTTTGTTTCAATTTCACACATTCACATGCAACTAACTGTCTTCGAAAATGTATTCTCTCTTCCTCTTCTTCTTTCGATTCGATCGTAAGTCAGAATACCCAATTACGATTTTGACGGAGCGGAGAGCGGGAACGTAATCGAAATGCAGAATAGCCCTGAGTATAAATTTCTAGTTTGTCTAAATATTAGTAGTTTAACAAATTAAATTGCATAATTGAATGTACTCGGTACAATAAAATAAGAACCAATATAAGCTAATTATTTAATTATCGCTAAGAAAATGAATACATATAATAAAGTGCACTATAAGAGTGCACTATCTATTGTTAGCTGCTGATAAATAGCAGCGCTGATTTATATAAACAATTATGAGGGTGTGTTTTATAATGCTGGAATACGACACAAATGGTGCTATAAGAATTACACAATCGTAACCAATCTTCATAATGAACGTAAAGTCACCAAGGCATATTTGTATTAAATCAATGCATTTTTCCTACAGGGCACACTCTTGTTGGAGTCAAAGCGAGTGTTGTGTATATTTCAACAATGGCTTCAAATGAAGCTAGATTGTGGTTTCGCGCCATTGTCCTATTTGTGACTTCTGTCGCTCGAAGGGGAAACTAGTGCAACTGCGGAGCAACGGAGCAGAATATGCAATCTTAAAGGCGGAGGTGTGTGACATTGTTATGGGTTTTTCCACATACCTACTAATACTGTCGAAAAAAAGGTGTGTACACCAAGTTGGATTGACGAAGCAGAAATATTTTTGAATTTATTTTATATCAGTGGATGATATAGAGAATTTTTCTACATGATACCGATTGCATAATCCAATATTTGATGGCAAAGTAAATAAAATTGCTTTTATAAATGCTAAAAATTTTGCGTTAGATAGAAGATTTAAAAAGAAACATACAGCGTAGCTGCCTATTAAATACATATAAATCACGGAAATTCTGTATAAACACATATGTATATTGGAGAAAAAAGAATAAAAATTTTATAAAAAAAAGAAATCAATTAAACAAATAAGCAATTTGCAAACTGGCCGACCAAGTTTTTGTGAGTTTTATTTTTTATAAAATTCACAGAAAAATAATCGAGCAAGATTAAAATATATTTTATTATTATTTATTAGATTTTTTAATATTATATTTAGATCATATTTTGGTTTTTTTTTTTTGTATATGCATGTATGTATGTTTCTTTTTCTCAATAGTTTCATTGAACAAAAATTGTCACACTCATGTCAAACTAACACCTTTTCTCTCATGTAATATAAATATTGTGCTTCTTACTCGTTTTCGCTCTTACTTACACCAAATACATATGTACATACATATGTATCTACATACGCGTGCCTATGAAATAAGTTTACAAAGTATACACTTATTCACTGTAGTCTGTATGTTATACTATATTTACTTATCTCAACTGTTGATTTCTCCTATGACGGCATGAGAGAGAGAGAGTGCGACGGCGCAATGACTATGCCAATTGGCAAGAGCGCCACAATAAACTTCAAGTGTTTATATGTACATATACTGTTTAGTGCAGATATTCAAGTATACATTTTTTTGCAGAGCATTGCCAATGGAAAATTTTTGTAACGGTACTCCATTAATTTATTAGTTTAAGATAAAAAAAATGGTTTTTTTAAACAAATAGTACATACATATATAAAACTTTTTTCGCTTACACTAGCTGAAACGGGGAATTTCACTTTAAAATGTTTTGTTTAATGCATTTTTAGATTAGATGAATGAATGAATGAGTTAGAAATTACAATGACTCATCATATGAATGGAATTATTCAACATAAAACAAAGCTAAAATTTATAATCTGATAAGAAATTAAGAAAATATACAGATATATTGTATATGATGCGACTATAATTACTATTTATATACTCGTTTCATAATTAACACGCCCTGGGTATTACTAATAATCGTGTTCTAAAACCAGCTTCTAAAGCGATCCAAAAATAAAATTTCCATAATATATTCTTTATTTGGTGGGTGTGACTTACTTATGACCCTTCAGTTTTTAAGGGGGTATTCTAGTCTAGAGGCACGAATATTGGCGTTTTTTGAAATTTTTACCATCCATTTTTTTACCATTTCTTTATTTATATTTCAAGAGTACACAAAATTATTAAAAAAAAAATAAATAAAATTTTTTCATGGAGTTATGAGTCCTTGAAGTAGAGAGGAAAAAAAGGATGCGTCCTCGTTGCCATGATTTCTACCCTTGTGGTCATCTGAAAAATAAAACAATGATGGATTCTTCATTAGTACGAATGTCGCTATCTCAGTACCCTGCAAAACTGAAAAAAAATTTCATAAAATTTTTTCACTAATTTTTTAACTTTGTCTAACACTTTAAAAATGTTACAAATTTCATGCGATAGAGAGAAATTTAAAGAATATTTGTGCCAAATCTCAAGTAAATGGGCTGATTAGAAATTGAGATATTGTGATTACTGCATCGAAAAAAGTAGTTTCGAGAAAAACGCGCTTAAAGTTGCCGCGTCAGAAAAATACCTGTATCTCCGAAAATAATTTGAATTTTGAAAAATCCTTTTACAGACATATTTTTAAATAGTCATACTTTAAAAATATACAAAAAATCGAATTTTCCAAAATTCTAGACTATAATACCCCCTTAAACAAAATCAATATTTTTAATTATGTATCATAATAAGGCTAAAACATTTCTTGTTATACTTTATATGTAGTGAAGTAATGAGAAAGCCTCAAGGTAATGAAGCAATTTTTCAATTTATTTCCTTGGTTAATTCGGCACCATTTGAAATCTCATGGGGAATACATTTTAAAAAGTAGTTGTGAAAAATATTGCTTGGTTCTTCGACTTATTTTAAAAAGTATAATATTTATGTAAGCAGATTATTGCTAGATGCCGAAAAGGTGAACGAAATTTTGTAAACACATATTAAAACAAATGGAATAAAATTTTTTTTTGGAAAATAAAATTTCGAAAAAGAATTAAAAAGTAAATAAATTGAAATTGAAAGAATAAAAAAAATTATTTCAGTAACATAATATTATTATTATATTACTACTAAATATTTTTACAAATAATAACTTATGAGACATATAGAAAAATGTGCTAGCTACTGGTTTCGGTTAAAAACACAATTTTTTATGCATATATGTATGTACATTAACGTCCTTAACGCAGCTACGAGCATTCTAATAAAGAAACAACTATAATAAATAATATCGAGACAGACAACCACAGACATAATTGATTATGCAAACTCTTTTCCGGTTATTTTTCGCACGTCTGCTTTGATTTCTGAAAACATTTAAACAGCTCATCAACTAATATACTAATTTCCATATTTGTTAGAGGAAAACCTGTTAATTGTTTTTTGTATTTTTTTTTTTTGCTTCGTAATATGAAAATATAAACGGCAAAAATCCTATGTCAATTTCACACAAAACGTGTCTATATTTTACAAAAAAAAAAAAAAATACAATAATAGTAAAAATCCCTCTATCAATCAATGAAATATACAGTATAAATCATTTATTATCATAACGAACGTCATTCGCACACCCTTTAAGTATAATTCCTTTATTGTACTTGCTTACGTATGCATGTACAAGTACAATAATACTTGCGAGTATTAAAAAATATAATAGAAAACAAACAAAAATGAGTACTTGAATTTGAAGAATATCATTATTTCGTTATAATTATATTGTATTAACGTCAGTGCGCAATTTATTTTTTAAACTGGCAATAATGTGTCAAAGCGTCCCAGTCATTAAATAAAAATAACAACAAAATAATGCATAACACACACATAACACATTTAAACGCGATGCAGAAAATTGTATATTACATACTATAGCAGCGTGGTTGAGCGCCAAAAACTGTGCAATGTACACAAAAAGGGGCTCGATTTGTCGCTCTGAGCCAATCAACGTGAAGGTATTTCATAAGAAAAACGTATGCCAGACAGACGCTCGCCGAGCGAGTACATATTCGACTATGAGAGCGCGTATACTATAGGACTTGAGACCTTAGGAGAGCAAACACTATTCAAATAAAAACAATTTTGTACATACATATGTATATAAGTATGTATACTAGAAATCATGCCAAGCCAATGCAACAAAAACAACAATAACTACAAGAGCAACGACAGACGGCAGCAGCAAGCAAGCAGCACTTGAAATGAGTACGAGTGTACTAACTAACAACACGCCTCACGGAATGCGAAATTCCAACTTAACTAAAGCAATACCAGCAACAACACCACAGCTCGTGGGTAAAACTTGTCGTATCTATCGCGGACACGACCAAAGCTGTTGTCATTATTATTGGTGTGTTGTAGCTGTTGTTGCAAATGCTGATTACTGTTCACGCATTGACCCCGTGATATTAGACTAGTGTTCACGTGAACAATATACAACAGACGTGGTCGTGGTTGCCGTCGTCGTCGTTGACGTCGACGGAGCAACAGCAATAACGATGACGAAGTCATTATTAACGGCCGCTTGGCGCGGCTCTTTAGAGCTGGTAGAGAGAGGGCAAGACGCATGCATAGTTTACTGTGCCGCGTGTGGAGCGCAATTGTGGAGAGCGTAAAATAGTTGAGTTTAGTTTGGGCTTGTTTTTGGATGAGCTGGACTGGTTGACTGTTGACTGCGCGTTTGTACATAAATTCGGTCGGTGTAGGGGCGGCATAGAGACGTGCCTGCTTCATGATATGTATGTTGTATATGTATGTAATTGTTGTTGTGCATACAATAAACATTAGCACGTTGAATGCGGTTAATTGTAAATTGGGTGGGTATATTTTTCTAGGTAAAAATAGGAACTGTGGACTATTAGAAATACATAAACATATTTACATTTGTATATATGTATTTGTGATCTCAGCACGATTTGAAGGTTTTTTTGTTTCTATTACTTTTTTGCGTCGCATTTTATAGTATTCCACATGCATTCTGTAGTGTTGCTGGAATTTTTCGTTTCTCATGGAAACAGTGTTCCATTTTGCTGAGATTTATTAAATATTAGCTTAATTAGTAATTATAGTAGAGAAATTTTCATAGAATAACTAGCAATTTACTGAATGGGATTAAATTTAAGATTTATATTTTTGGTCAGTTTTTATTAAACAAATCGTTAATAATTATTAATTATAATACTAATTATTATTATCGTTATTATAATTAAAAGGGGTCTCTACCAATAAGTTCTTCTGCCGAATTCTTACTTTACTCCTTTTTTTGTTGGATTTTAAAAATAAAATTTTCCTTTTTTTGCGATTTTTGCGAAATCTGAAAATCGGTACACCATATAAAGGGTGATCCAAGTATAGGTACTTTTTGCAATAGCCTTTTTTGTGACAGCTCACGCGTGAGTCGTGTCAAGCTGTCATGTAATTTTTGTTCAGTATTGTTTGGCATTTCATCATGGAGAAACTTACGCCTGAACAACGATTACAAATAATCCAATTTTATTACAGAATTCATGTTCTGTAAAGAATGTGTTTCGCAAGTTTCGCTCAACTTATGAGCAACATAATCGGCCTGCTGAGCGTACTATCCGCAACACCATCACCCATTTTGAGACCCAGCATTCATTATTGGATAATATTCGACCGAATAGACTACGTCCAGCACACAGTGAAGAAAATATAGCGGCGTAGCTGAGAGCGTAAACGAAGACCGTGGTGAGTCGATTCGGCGCCGTTCGCAGCAACTCGGACTGACGTATAGAACGACTTGGCGCATTTTGCGTCGAAATCTTAAATTGAAAGCGTACAAAATATAGCTTGTGCAAGAACTGAAGCCGCTCGCCCTTCCCAAGCGAAATCGCTTCGCTCTATGGGCTCTTGAAAAGTTCTAAGAAGATCCGACGTTTTCGAGCCAAATTTTGTTCAGCGATGAAGCTCATCCACAAGCTCACCATTTCTGGCTCAATGGGCATGTAAAAAAGTAAAATTGCCGCATTTGAGACGAAGAGCAACCTGAAGAGATTAAAGAGCTGCCAGTTAATCCAGAAAAAACAACGGTTTGGTGTCCATATTTCTTCAAAAATAATGCCGGTGAGAACGTAACTGTCAATGGCGACCGTTATCGCCCCATGATAACCGACATTCCCCATTAAATTTGAATTTTCTTTCTTTTTTACTTTAAAAAAGCTTCTTTAAAAAAGTAGACAACCTACCTTTCCGTCCATCTATTTTTTCTTAAATAGTGAGTACGAAAAGTTCTTTCATAAATGCGTAACTTAATTTACCTAATAGACGGTCGAAATAACCGAGTGGTTACCATTGCGTAACATTTGAATCGAGGTTCGTAGGTGGATGTTGCTCGTATCCAAATAAAAAAAAAATATATATTTTCTAATTGCGGTTACCCCTCGGCAGGGATTTTCTAT
This sequence comes from Neoceratitis asiatica, assembly GCA_030068015.2. Classification (NCBI taxonomy): domain Eukaryota; kingdom Metazoa; phylum Arthropoda; class Insecta; order Diptera; family Tephritidae; genus Neoceratitis; species Neoceratitis asiatica. Next base: position 44,117,430 of record CM061524.1, on the reverse strand, counting down.
CGCACCGTGTGTATTTTTGACATGAAATAAAAATACTCCGCACAAAAATCCAACGGCCATTCGGAGGCGACTTAGAATAAATTGTAGCTGCCTCCATTTAATAGAAAAAACATCAAGGCGCACACTACAAATTGGAGGAGAAGCTCGGCTGAAAATCGCTTCAGCGGTTGCAAAGTGCAAAATATAATTCGGTAACTAAATCACAAACGACGAGGTTTGGCCTAAAGCGTTGACAAAATCCAATATTTGTTCTTTCAGAAATCAAGATTATTTTGCTGAAATTATACATGGCTTCATTCACATTCGAGTCATCTCGGTGCACCTTTTCCGGTCTTATAGCAGCTTTCAATGATATAATTAAGCTTAGATTTCCAAGTCATAAGCCATAAACTCATGACCCATTCGAGACCAGATTTCAACAGTCTTACTTTAGTCCCTGAACAAATATTATTTATTGCCTTCTGCAAAGTTTTCCGCCTTTGTTATTTTTTCGACGACGATTTATCGTACAAAATTTAATAAATAGATTTTCAGAAAAAGTAAAAACATTACGACAATTCAAAATGCACCGTACTTGTCGAACAAATCTCATCTTCGAAGTGCGAGTAAATGGAAAATACAATATTAAATACTTTCTTTGGACACAATTTAAGAAGATCAAGAAAACAATTAGTCACGTGATGATTGAGTGAGTCTACAGAGAATTAAACGGTCCTTAAGAGGAGTTCAGGAATTTATACCTAAAATCTGGAGTTAATGTTGTTCGGAATGATATCGAAAAATTTATACCGAAGTGACAAATGAGTGACAAATGAGTGATAGTAAATAAAAAAAAAAACGTTTGAACTCATTATCACGGATTTTGAAATACCATTGTTCAGCTTATGTGAAAAGCAGAGTGTCGGCAGTATGGCAGGACATCTATCCGACCCTATAGATGTGCACCATGTCGTAGTTGAGATTAATAATTATCATCTCACCTAGAGAAATTTGTCCCAGGACATCTCTTGTGAGAGATAATTCCTCAGCAATTTGGCTATCGTCATGAACAATTATAGACGGCGAAATTTTATTTTGGACTTCAGTGTTGCCATAACCATCCCTATCTGGACAGTTCAAAAATAAACGAAAAACCTTAAAACATCTTTTCGTGCACAAGAACAAGCTGAAGTAGAAGCGACATAGCGCGGTTTGAGATTAAGATGCAGCAATCGAAACATAATTACTTTATTCAAGTATGAAAAAATTATATATTTATGTACACCATATACTCCTAACGGAATGATCAGCATTCAAATGGAAACACATTAAATTTATATATTTTCTGAGCTTTCTCTAACAAATATGCACACTCATCGACGACTAGCATATAGAACTCAACTTGGGCATGTTATTACAACTCAACAAGTTAATCTTGTGCTGTTTTACTAATGAAAGTTGCTCTTAAAGACGGTGTCTTAAGATGATACTCCAGAACGCGATGACCCGAATCAATTCTGAACTCAAGCAATGTTCTGAAATTTCCTTTTTCCTTACAGTAGTTGTGCCATCTTTTCTTAATAGTTGTTCCACAATCCCAGAAACATGTTTCTTTGGCCCAAAAAATCCAACATAAAACGTAATTTGGATTTTCTGAATGATTACAAAGCAATTTTCTGAATTCTATTTATCTCGAATAGAATATATAAATGTATAATTAACACTTTATAAACGATGAATCGCATATCGGCCGAGCATCTCTCGAAAAAATGGAGGGATCTCCGAACGGCTAATGGATTTTTATGAGGAATTTTTCACTTCATATTAGGGATACACTTGACATTTTCCCGCAGAGGGGCAACGTTAATTATGATATTGTGACGAAAATCCCATACCAAGGACAAACAAAACTATTGACAATGTAAATGCAATTCCCGGAAGGACAGAAAATAAAGAAGCGGCCGTATAATGCAAATTACCCATACCAAGGACAAACAAAGGGGTTGACAGCAAATACACGCTGTTGAGGTATAAAAAGAGAGGCAGCCGCTATCACAAGAGGAGACGAGTAGAAAACTTAGTGGAGTTAACACTGCTGTGAGCTGTGTGTGTTTGAGAAACGGATAAGCTGAGTGAAGCAGATAATAAGTGTGTAAAAATAATTGTAAAATAAGCCGTTGGCTAAAGACAAAATTGTAGAAATAAATTCCTGACGGTGAAGAAACCGAACAAATAAATCTTGGGAGTTTATTTAGTAATCCAGTGATCGGACTCGAACAAAAGGAGAATAATCGAGGCGAATTAGCAAGTTCGTTACAATATCATTTAAAAAGAAGTTTCCATAATTTTGGATGTAAGTCTGGCCTGGGTTCGAGACAAGACTAGAAGATGCTGAAAGAGCTGCCTACCTTTTACTCTAATGCTCTTAGCAGTTGTGAATTTAGGCCTTTTGGAGTCGCTGTTGTGGATAACCTTTGTAATTTGGCAGAAATTAAAGACCTAATAAATTTCATAAGGTAGTCCTAATGATTGGGAGAGAAGCTTTAGGGTCATAGTAAGCTGTTCGTGGTATCAGAGTGAGCATATTTTGGCTTAAGAGAAGCGATACTCATACATCGGCAGCTCTTCTAACATACCTACCTGTCAAACTAACTAAATTTTTGACAGCGAATTCTGTTTGCTTGAACTGATCAAATGTGCTACTGTGTTACTGTCGTCAGTGACGATTATAGTTTCGCTTAGAACTAATCTTAAATTTTAAAATATGACACTGTGGTGGATTTTTCTCACATCAACCAGTTGACTAACTAAATCAACTGTTTACATGACTTTTTCTACTTTCGTTATACAGACGAACACATACATACATATACATATGAATGCAGGTGCATTTACCCTCGCTTTGCTTGCATATTTCCAGGTGTGGGTTTGTACAAAATGACTGAACGTAAATTAACTGTAAACTGTATGAAAGACAATTTGAATTTACGTATGTGCGACTTACTTAAGCGCGCTGGATGAATAACGGTTGTTACAGAAATATCTGAGCATCACTGACCAACACACACAAACTCGTATACGACGTACCGTTATTCGCGCATCTGCTAAACATGTGAATTGAAATTACACCTGTAGATTTACATCAGTCGTCGCTCAAGCGTTCTCTGCACATGTTTGACGTTTTTTATTTTTATTTAGTTATTTTTAAATTTTGTGTGAGTGTGTGTGTCAAGAATTGCAAAGCCAGCGCTTTGGGATGCCTGCCTGTGTATCTGAAAATGACATATTGTCAGCGCAGATTGAGCTTTGTTAAATGATGACGTACTTTGGAACTACGCTTTTGTGCTCCCGTCGAGAGTGTACTAGGTATGTGTGCGTGGGTGTGTGAGGGCGCAGGATATATTATTGGAAGCAAATACATAGACTGCTATTTACGGCGTTAAGCTTATGAATTGCGCATATTTATACCCCATACCAGGTGTATTTAGGTACTAAGTATGTATGTGTGTATATTTCAGAGATTTATATAAAGGGTTTTCCAATAGGGATGATATGATATCTAAGTGTCGCTTTGGCCAGTAATGTTTACAATTTCATCATGGCAACGTTTACAAATTATTCAATATTATTATAAAAATACTCGTTCTGCAATTGCAACTTTTCGTGCGCTGTTGTCATTTTATGGTCGTAATAATCGTCCACCTGTTCTCGCTATTCGTCGAATCGTAGAAAATTTCGAGCGAACATTTTCCTCACTTAATGTTCAAGTGCCAATAAGACAAAGAACCGGTCAAAGTAATAAAAATATTGCTGCCGTTCTGGCAAGTATTGCTGAAGAACGCAATTTGCCGATTCCAAAATGTTCTCAAGAAATGGGGCTGTCTCAAAACAAAACCCGGCGGATTTTGAGAAAGGATTTGGGCTTGCATCCATATAAAATTGTTCTCAATCAAGAACTGATGCCATTGGACCACCACTAAAGTCGTAAATTTGCTAATTTTGCCTTGGAACAACTTGAAAATGATAAAGATTTTTTTTAAGAAAATCATCTTCTCCGATGAGGTTCACTTTCATCTGAGTGGTCGGTAAATAAACAAAACTGTCGATTCTGGTGAGAAGAAAATCCACAAATTATTCTTGAACAACCATTACATTCACTTAAATTGACAGTTTTGTGTGGTTTTTGGTCAGGTGGAATAATCGGTCGGTATTTCTTTCGAAATGAAGCTGGTAGCATAGTTACTGTCAATCGAGAGCGGTACAGATCGATGATAACCAACTTTTTATGGCCACAATTGGAGGAAATGGATCTTAACAACATCTGGTTCCAACAAGACGGGGCTACGTGTCACACAGCACTTGCAAAAACCGAATTATGACGAGAAAGGTTTGGAAATTCGATTATTTCAAAAAACTGTGTCACTGAATGGCCTCCAAGAAGTTGTGATTTAACACCATCAGCCTGAAGTCCAATAAACCAGACTCTCTTCAAACTTTAAAAGTAAATATTGAACGTACTACTCATGACATACTAGTTGATTTAGTGGAAAAAGTGCAAAAAAATTGGGTTCATCGAATTCGTTCGTGCAAAAGAAGTCGTGGAGGCCATTTGAATGATATTATATTCAGAACTTAATTGTATCGACTGTACTTCACGTTAAATAAAAAACATTTGAATTTCCTTAACAATTAGTGTATTTTTTTTTTTAAAGAAATCATATCACTCTTATTGGAAAACCCTACATTTTGTATGTAAATTTATTTAAAAGTAAATCTTAACCTTCAGCAACAATTATCAACTTGAAGGATTGCTACGCAGCATTACCGCCTACAGTAGCAGCAAGCAAGTACAGAGCAGCAGCAGCAGAGGACGTCTAAGAAAATTACTTCAGCCCGTTCACCTTGACATCTATTCTGCCATGTGCGCTGTTCGAGTTGAAGTTGGTTGCCTTGAGGCCAACTGGTAGCAAGCTTCTACGCGAAATGCTGGCACACACACACATACATATGTATGTATACACCGAAAAAGGCTGAACGAGCATTTCAGGGCCACTTATGCCAAGCCGACAGCACCAACAGCGGCAAAATTCTCTGTTATCCTGTTTTATTTTAAATATTATTCGTATGTTATATTGATTTTTTGCTGCTATTGTTGTGATACATTTTACACGCCAACTTAATAATAAACGTGAAAATGAACGCAAAACGGACGAATGTTTGTATATACATATGTACATATGTATGTATATAAATAAGAGCAAAAAAAAAAATAATTGTGGGTTTGGGAGTAGAGTATGTAACATACGCATATAACTAAGCAGGCAGGTAGGCAACCCGGTATTTATGTATGTAGTTATATTACATTGCCAGTGCACATACGCAAGTGGGACATGAACTGCCTTGTTGGTGGTGAGTAGGCGAACATGTGCTCTGCAAGTGGCCACTATTTTTAGTCAAAAACAACATATTGGGCGTATAAGTGGAGAATTGCTGTTATTGTCGCTGACGTCATTCATATTGGTTGCTGATGCTGGTAGCAGAATGTTTTTCTGTTGCTGTCATTGACTGACACATTGCTTGCGTACATACAGGCATATGTCTTCTCTATGTATGAATGAACTTGAAGGTACATGCATACATATTTACATATGAATGTAGGCGCGTTGTTGCATATATTTATAGTAATATGCCGTCAAATACACTCACTGACGTTTAAAAATTCTTTGATAGGCAACTGCAAGTTCAAGTGCGTGCTTAATTTGCATTTGGACTGTGGAAGTTTATAGTTTAATACATATACACATACATACTTATATATCAAAGCATTAAGGTTGGTAATGAATGGCATAAACATACCCCCTTCTTGTTATTTCTATTAAAATATGTTGGAAAGAGCATGCAACTGGAGGGTTCATTCACTTTGTTTCGAACCCTGAAGCGCAAGAAGTTTCTTTGACCTTCCTGCTAATCCAAGGCTCGCTGACTTTACATCTGCTTAGAGTCAGAACGCATTTTAATGGAGGAGCACTGACCTTGTCCGACAGTAGCGCTGTTACCCACGCGCATTAGCTCATCAACATCAACAGTGCAACCCCCGAAAATTGCATTGCTACCGCGTGCACATTTTTGTCTTAACAACAACAGAGGGAATAAAATTTTTTTTTACAATTTCTTAGCTCACTATGAGTGAATCCAGGAAGTAATAGCCACTATAAATGTCCGTATAAAATTTAGCCAGTCATTGCCTCCTTAATAACAAGAAGATTCCATCGCTTAGCTAAAATCATAGCTGGGGAATAATGATTAGTAATCCTAATGATTAGTAATCGGATTAGAAACTTTTATTTTGCAGAATAATTGATTAATTAGGATTAGTTGGCTATACTAATCGATTACTTATTGATTAGATTAGAACTAATCAAAAATCTAATCGCGATTAGTGACGATTAGCATATCTAATCAAAACTAATCAAAACAAAAAATCGATTAGATTTCTCGATTAGTTTTAATTAGATTTGATTATATCAACTATTTTGATCTATAAAATATATCATCGCTACCACTGCCTACACACAATTCTTCGTCTTCGCAATATGCATTTTATCAAAATGCATTCTCTTCGCATCCATATGTACATATACAGATGTACATATAAACACAATAACTACAGCAGAGCACTGCTTAGTTAATAACACAGCTGACCGCGTAAAATAAACACTTTTCGTTTTTCATTGTGGCCTTCAATCTAAAAACTTTGCCTGACTGTACCCAGGAGCAGATCAGTGAAAGGGTGATTAAAGTAATAAGCACTTTCTTCCAAAATGATTCCACATGTTTTGAAATGGCCGTGTCTCAGTTGGACTATGAAAGCTCTTTTTATGATTTCAGTGATGAAGGTAATTTTATCAATATTATATGATTTTTCAAACTAAATATTATTTTGGTTCCAGAACATGATGAGGAGGCGTTAATTCCCAGAACACCAATTTCACCAAACGAGTCAAACGGTTTCAAAGAAGTGGTTAGCAATCAGCTATATGCGTATTTGAATAACCCGACGCCAGGTCCTGAAATTTGGAATAAATATGGTGCACTGAAGGAAGCGTGTCTAGCGTTCAATACCCCGCTGACGTCATCAGCGCCCGTCGAAAGGCTGTTTTCATTTGCTGGAATAGTCAATAACTCAAGACGGAATTCATTGTCTGAATTTTCTTTTGAAAAGTTGGTAGTAATGAAGTCGAATATAAACTTTTTGTGATACATATGTAATATAAATCAGCATACATTTAAAGCGTCGAGAATCTCATGTTTTTTTTCAGAACGTGCCTTTAATTTTTATACTACAACTAGAATGAGAAAAAGTGGAGATAGACCCACCAATAAGTGTACCGAAATGACCAGGGCTATGAGCCGAAGACAATCCCGTCCTTACTTGTTTAATAAGATTTATGTTTACAGTGAAATTTTGAATAAAAGTTCTTTTAAGTTTGTTACTTTATGAATTAAACGAACAAAACAACAAAAATATTTCAAAATAGTTGATCTAATCAAAACTAATCGAGAAATCTAATCGATTTTTTTTTTATTAGTTTTGATTAGTTTTGATTAGATATGCTAATCGTCGCTAATCGCCATTAGATTTTTGATTAGTTCTAATCTAATCAATTAGTAATTTAAAATATTAAAGAATCAAAAAAATCTAATGATTAGATTATTTCATTTTTCTAATCGTAATGATTTCTAATTCTAATCGAAGTTCCCCAGCTATGGTTAAAATTCATCCATAAAGCAGTTTAACGCTCCTTTCTTTTAGTAGACTTTTCCTCTACAGCCCGCCCGTGAGAGTAATAATAGTGGAGAAGAAGCAACACGGCGCCAGCTCGGCGTTGAAGTGAGCAATGCAGTTAGGGATACAGTCGAAAACCTTAAGGACTGTAGAATATTCCATAATCGATCCGCAAAGAAATTTATAGATTCGCAACTCTGGCAGCCATTGCGCATCTTGCAATGTCCACAGGCACCTCTACACATGGCGACCGTAGATACGTACTAATGAGAGTCGCGCCTTAGCTGTTTAGCTAACGTTGTGTTCCTCGCTCAATATTTGATAATTTACAAATTTTGCGTGGTTTTCGGCACTAGATGTTGCTACAATACTATTACTTCGGGCAATAATCTGATTGTGCCGAACAAGCGCCTGTTGTGAAAACTGCCACTTTAAGCAATCATAAGGACAGTTCTGTAAATCGTCATTCATTTGAAAAGTAAAAGCGGCCTCCAAACGAGACGTGATAATGCTATGTGATTTATGGGGAAAATGCTGTAAGTGAACGCCGTACCCAGGAGTGGTTTTTTCGATTTCGATGCACCTAATAATGAAAATCATCGAAATCGGAATACTATAATATACACAGCTCCCATACAGTCGATTTGTTCAAATATGAGGTTTTGAGTAAAAAATTCGCGAAAAAAGCATCTAGGAGCTTGAAATTTGGTATTCTACAGACATAAATTCAAGTTGATATTGACACTGAAAATCATCGAAATCGAATTTTTCAATTTGCAATAAATTTCATTTGTTCTGAGAGGTATAAAGACCGCCGCATAGCCGAAAACAGCCGCTCTTTCTTGTTTTATTTTATTAAAACACTACATTGTTAAATATTTTTCATATATTTTGCTTGATGATGAACAAGAAGCTTCATAAATCTTTAAAAAAAAAAGACTAAATATATTATTTGTTAAGCAAATCAAAAAAATAAACACTTAACATGAAGTATTCCTATGCAAAAACTGAAGTCCAATGGAAAAAACCCAAATACATATATTAAACATTTCAAAAATAACATAGTAGTATGTACTTATCTTATACATATGTATATAAATATTGAGATTCTCAAATTATACTTCAACTTACTTAACATAGTATTTTCAGCAGATTCTGCATATAATATTCAAATGTTATTTTTTTTGGATTTTCAAAGGAAGAACATATTCTATAAAGATTTCAATACGAAAAAAATAAGAAGAAAAAATGTCATATCATCGAGAGTAGTATGTTGAAATTAATGAAAATAAATATTCATGCATGTAGTGGAAAGATCCAAGAAAAACTAAATTCGCATGAATTTCGGGTATATTGGCTAACCGCTCTTGTGGTTACAGTATTGTAATGCTCACAGTATTGAATTGTTTTATTTGGATTGAAAACGAAAAAAGAAAAAACGCAAGTTCTAGAAGATAATTCAATAAAAATATTTGCCTTTGCGTTTATTTGGTTTTCCATGTTGACAATTTATGAATGGAAAAATGTTTGAAGTTGCCGCAAAATTATTACATATACAGTGGCGGACAAAAGTCTACAAGCACCGCCTGTATTCGTTGTGTAGAAAGTACTATCACTTTGCTGAAAACTAAAGGTATACAGTTTGATTTTAAATCCTTTTCTAATCACATGCATTAAAACAAATTCATTCTCTAACATCAAATAAAACAATTATGGTGAAAAAATGCAAAAATATCCTTGACAAAAGTCTACATACACCACGGGGTTACTAGCAGGTTCGTCGATATGCTGTGTTGTTATGGCGTTTAGGTACCCTTTTTTACTATTTTTTTTTTTAAATTATGTTTTCTAATTTGCTAGTATTGAATTTAGTTGTGGTTTAAACACATTAGCATCAACAATGGCTCCGCGAAAAGAAATATTCATTGGCGTCAGAAACTTGGTTAAAAAACTTAAGTCGACCAATAGTACAGACCATTGTAAAAAACTTAATAAAAAAAATGGATCCACCAAAAATAAGCCGCGTGTTGGCCGCCGGAAGAAACTAACCCGAAGAGACATCAGCTTTATTCCGAAGGAAGTGAATTATGATCCTAAAGTTACTGGTCCAAAATTAGCTGAAAACATCCGAGAACAATTCGAAGAGCTCTGAACGATAACGGCTTCCACAGTAGAACGTCACGTAAAGGATTCTCATTTCTGAAAAAAATTGTAAACTTCGCTTGGAGTTCGCTAAATCACACTTCCACAAGAGACTCAATTTTTGACATAAAGTCTTGTTTAAAGACGAATCGAAGATCAGTATATTCAGCACTTAACACCAAAAATATAGTACCAACAGTAAAGCATGGTGGCGGCAACGTAATAGTTTGGGGAGCGGTTGCGAGTTCTGGAGTTGAAAAGCTTGTTTTTATTGGGGGTAATATGGATCGGTTGAAATAAATATAAGTCATTGTTGGAAGCTAATCTGAAGCCTTCGGTGGACAGCGAGGAGCTTGGCGCATACTGGATCTTTCAACAGGATAACGATCCAAAGCACACGGCGCATATTATTAGTGACTGATTGCTTTATCATGCTACAAGGCAACTACACACACCACTTCAAATCCCAGGTTAGAATGTTACTGAATATGTCTGGGAGATTTTAGAGCGAAAAATTAGAAAAACAAATCAGATTTCTAGCTCAGCATTACTCAACGAACATTTTATTGAAGCTTGGGACAGTATTACTCCCTCAGAATTGCCACGACGGCTTCAAGCTGTTATTGATGCGAATGGTGGACCAACTAAATACTTAAAAGATCATATTACCTGATATAATCCAAAGTTTTTGCGTTTTGTACTGTATGTAGACTTTTGTTAATGTTGGATTTATGTTTTTTGTCATAGTCTTACTATTTTATGTTAAAAAATAATTTTTATTTTATTTTTTATGGTAACAGAAAATAGTTGAAATAAACTGTGTCGTTACATTTTCCAATAAACTTTTTGGACTTTCAATTCAACGAGAATAGGGGGTGCATGTAGACATTTGTCCGCCACTGTATATGTTCATCTTTATCTACTCAGAGTTCACACCTACAAATAATTCTATGAATGTTTATTTATATATCTTAGTTTGCTTCTTATTTTGCTCCGCATTAGCTCAAGCGTCACTCTCTGGTCGAGTGAACCGCCCACAGCATTGATAGCAAATTAAATAGAAATGAATTGGAAAAAAAAATTATGTGAAATAATTTCGCAAATATTCTAAGTGTGTATTTTTTTCACAGCAGTCACGAGATTTCACACGTATATATTTATGTACGTCATTCAACGAGGCACAAAATAGCCATATTAACAATGGTGCAGAGGTACCCACATACCATCATAAGTCCTAGCCGATAATAATTAGAAATCGGCAAATGTTGTCAGTTTAATATTAATTATGTGGGCATATACATACTTGTACGTACGATGGGAAGTATGGCCAGCCAATCACTAACCGAATGATTTGAGGATGGTAAATTTTGTATCGTTAGATGACATTGTGCACTGGTTGGTTTTTGGTATCTCTCATACACGTGACATGCCATAAAGCCTTTGACGTCACACTTGCCTCCTCCACTGAGTTGGACAGTAATTTGATGACAAAGGAAGCCCACTTATTCTATATATTTTAGAGTTAAGTAAGTACCAGAAGGAGAAGAGATATATCAAGCGCAATTTATACTGATCGGTTCAAAAAACGAGCAGAGTTGATTTATCCATATCCGACTATCCGTCTGTTCGAACGTAAACTAGTCGCACAGTTTTTGAGATATTTCAATCAAACTTGGTAGGCAGATGCATTTTTATATTTAGACGATCATTTCTCGGAAACGGACAGATTGGAGTACTCCAACATATGAATCCATCGAACTAAAGAGTGTCAATTTGGTATTCGGACAGGTTAACATTAATTTTGTTTTATTCAACATAGTCGCTTTCAAGGATTATAAACTGATTATAATATATTTTTGTAGTACGATTTGTCCTTTGCTTTAAAAAAGGTCTCAGTTTCGGCGATCTCCTCTTCATTCGGTCTATTCTTTTGAGATTTGAGAACAGAAAATAGTCGCTGGGAGCCAGATCTAGAAAATGCGGTGGATGTGAAAGAGATTCGATATATGGATTTTTGTCATCGATTTCACTGACTTGTGACACGATGCATTGCCTTGGTGAAACAGCACTTTCTTTTACTTCAAATGCGGCCGCTTTTCGGCAATTTCGTTCTACAAACAGTCCAATAAAGCTATTTAATAGTCGCTGTTGATGGTACTTCATTTTTCGAGGCAGTCAATGAAAATTATTCCATGCGCATCCCAAAATACAAACGTCATAACCTTGTCAGCCGACTCCTGCGTTTTTCCATGCTTTCGAGTGGATTCATCGTGTGCAGTCCACTCGGATGGCTGTCAATTGGACTTTGGAGTGAAATAATGGAGCCATGTTTCATCCCATGTAACATATCGATGTAAAAACTCGGATTTATTACGCTTGAACATCTCCAAAAATTGCTCCGAATCATCAAGTCGTCGTTGTTTTTGGCCAAAAGTGAGCTCGCAGCAACCACTTTGCACAGAGCTTCCTCATACCCAAATATTCATGAATAATATGATGTACACGTTCAGTTGATATCTTTAAAGTACCTGCTACAGCCTCTTTTGAGCGTCCGCAGCGTTCACCGTCTTCGGTGCTCATTTCAACACGTCTAAACTTAGCATACCAATCCTTGATGGTTGATTTTCTTGGGGCAGTGACCGGAAACTCGTCATTAAGCCAAGTTTTTAAATTCACAAACGCGTCTATTGAAGGTTAGAGCTAACTGAAAATCATATCGATTTAATTATAGTAGCGCCATCTATGTGCCAGGCCTTGGACTTTCCAATTGGCATGTTATACATACATATTAAACTGCCTACTGAAACTCATCGAAATCGGACCACAGTATTATACCTATATAGTCAACATGCAACTGATTTGTACAGCTATGAGGTTTTGCGTCAACAATCCGTCAAAAAGTCAAAGGTAATCTACAATTATAATTGCACGTTGACACCGAAAATCATTAAAATCAGAAGACTATATCAGATATGAAAATTAATCTTTAATCCTAAAATGCCATACAATAAATTTGATATGTTCAGGGAATGTATGTAGGCTTCGGCATGGAAGAAGGCAGCACTTTTTTCTTGATGTTATTTGTATTGCTGTTTTTATGTCCGAAAAATCTCTTAAAGCGACAGGAGGAGTTCATTTAGATATGTCTGTTCATCTGTTATCTTCGCTCAACGAATAACTTGAGTAAAAATTGAAAACAACTTTTCTTTGCGGCTCAATGCAGGCTAGTGAGGTCTAAGCCCGTGCCCACTTTTCGCTGCAAATATCAATAACATTTATGAATTTTAGACCATAACTGACTCTTATGAACTATTTTGAAATCTGAATTCGAACATTATGAGTTATGAACCACAAATAAATACGGTACATACTATATTTTTTACGAATTTTCTATTTCAGTCTTTTCTTTGAATATATTTAAATAAATAAAGAAATATGTATTCTTGTTCGACAAACCTACATATCCCTGCAAATATTTGTAGACCATATGCTCCATTGGAATACCTACAAATATAGTCCTCTGTGAGAACTTTTGGACCAACTCATGTCAGTTTCGTTTCGCTGTTGAGCTTTGGCGTGCAGAATATATTATTATTTCAACGAAAATACGTAGAACAAATACGCAAATTAATGAATATTATTATTTATTAACAATAAACTATTAATTATAATATAAATTTACACGATAAATAAAATGGTTTGCTAACTTTTCACCAAAGCAGATTGTATTCGAAACTAAAGAGTATGTTCCAATGTAATTTTTCGCATATATAACTACTCCAAAATATAATCCCCTGTAAGTACTCCATGGAGTACTCGGGTGTTATACAGAGATGGATCATTTGGTCCAGCCCTAGGACATCACAATGTTAATTGGACCATATTTTTTGTATGGATTGTGGCAGGTTTTGGATTACTCTATTGCCCGCATGGAGTATATATTTCACGCGTGTATGGAGTATGCAGGGATATTGTACGAGTACATACATAGGTATATTGTACATGCACATGGATGCATTAGCTCTTTTATATTATATCATATCATATATACATATGTATGTATATTTTGATTCGCACAGAAATGTGCTATAAACGCCGGCCATTCTTTTCATTAGCACATTTTCGTGGATAAATTTAGATTTAGAAATTATTAAGTGCAAAGTGCATTTATCTTGTTTGTCGGATACAAAGTGGGGTGCTGCAAGCCCAATATTTATTTACTTATACACATGCACCTATACACATATATATATATATGTAGCACCTGCATATTCAAATTTAAAATGTGCAAGAATGTGATAAAGTTCGCCACATCTGCTGAAGCAATCTGGGCGTATGTATGAGCAACTGTTAAATTGGGCGTAAAATGCCAATGAATTCTGTCTGCAACTGCCAGCCGTTAAATTTTTATATGAACATGTTTATATGTACGAGAGTTTTGATTACATATAAATATATTAGAGTGTTGATGACTGTGTGAAATTTTATTTTTAGAGCTAATCAATTTGCTGCAGCTGCATACAATGTGCTATTTCATAATACGAGTATAGAGACAATTTTGCGATGACCTATAGACCCATGGCAGCATATTTAATGCACATAAATACGCAATAAATATATGAAATTGTCTTTTAAATTCAAAGAAACAGTAAAAGTGTGACACATTTTTCATATATATAATACTATTTGAATACACAGTGTTTTATGATATTGGACCCTTGAGTTTTAATTATTTTTATTTAACTTAATTTAGCTTTAAGTTTCATTTAATTTTTCATGAACCTATAAGAGCATGTAATATTGACTTAGTTCCGAAATATGTAAGTACCAGGAGATGAAGAGATAGACCCTCCAAAATTTTTACCGATCTTATCAGAATAACGAGCTGAGTTGGTTAAGCCATCTCCGTTCGTCTGGTTGAACGCAAACTAGTTCCTCAGTTATTGATATATTTCAACCAAACTTGGAAGGCAGATGTACTTATTACAGCTACAGATTTTTCTCAAACATTTTCGAGCAATAAGAATTTTTGAGCAACGAGTACTCGTACACCTGCTCATTACTCATTAATCGAAAATTTTAGATCCGAGCACGAGCAATTCGAGAATTTTGACAAACACTTTTACTTTTTCCAAATCTTTTTTAAATAATATTAAATTTATTTAGGCTAAGTTCAATAATCATTGAAATGCCAATGAAATTTTGACAAACAAAATTGAAATTTTTATGTTCTGCTGAGCAGTTGAACAGTAAGAATGTATCGAGCGAGCATTGAACTGCTCGACCTGCTCGATACCCTAGTATCTAGAGTTCTGATACTTAAACGTTTCAACGACTATTTGTCGAAATCGGCAATATCGAGCCACTATAACATATATACGACCGATTTTGGGTCATAAATCCATCAGAAAAGTACTTAGGATGGTGAAATTTAATATACAACACATTCATAAAGAATTGCATATTTGTTCTGAAAATCTTCGGAATCAGAATACTACATCATATAGCTCTCAAACAACCGATATGGAGTTTTGCGTAAAAAATCAGCAAACACGCATCGTGGAGCGTGGAATTTCGTATATTATAAATATATTATGAATTGCAAATTGGTACTCAAAATCATCGAAATCGAAAGAATACATCGTATAGCCTCCATACATAGCCGATTTGTTCAGATAAGGGGTTTTGTGTAAAAAAAATCTCCAAAAAAGCGTCTAGGAGCGTGAAATTTGGTATTTTACAGACGGAAATTCAAGTTTATATTGACACTGAAAATCGTTGAAATCCAATTTTGCAATTTGCAAAAAATTTGATATGTTCATGAAAGGTTTAAGGACTTTGGCATGCCCGAGGACAACCCCTTTTTTTATTATAATATTATGTTTAATTATACCTGTATTAAATGTTTTAATTTTCTAAATTTAATTTAATTTATTTTTATTTCACTTTCATTAATTTAAATTATTTTATTTTGTATTATTATATTTTGTATTATTTTGATTTTTATTGATTTATTTTAATTTAAAATAATTTTATTACATTTCACTTAATTTTTTTCTTCTCTTAACTTGAGTTTATATTTTTATATTATTATTATTTTTTTATTCATATTTAAATTTTTTGCTTTAAATTATTTTATTTATTAATTTATTTTACTTTATTTTTAATTTTATTTCTCTTTGTTTTGTTTTTATTTTATTTTAATTTGTTAATTCATTCCATATTTTTTATATTATAAATTTTACTTTATTTAATTTTTTAAAAATTTATTTTATTTAATTTTTCCTTATTTTAGTTTTACTTTATTTTATTTTATTAACTCATTATATATTTTCTTATTTTATTTTAATTAATTATACTTTATTTAATCTTATTGCATTTTATTTTATTATTTTATATTGACTAATTAAATTTTATTTTCAATTTTATATTAATTTATTATGCTATATTTTATCTCTATTAATATTATATATTTTTCAATTCATTTTCTATTTTATACTTCTTATTTAAATTTCACATATATATATTATTATTATTATTATATATATTTATATTATTTAAAAATATTCTAACCACAAACAAGTAAAAATAGCGGCTAAATATTAGCGCACATAATAGTTGTTGGTTAGCAAAAAATTGAATAATACAGATTATATGGCAGACGCTGGCTCAGCTGTTAGTGCACTCGCCTGTGATGCCAGAATCCGTCGGTTCGATTCCTGGCAAAATTAGTCCGATGAGGAGATGTGGTGATCTCCGAAACAGCTGTTACTTCTACCAATTTTTCTTTGTTGCATAACGAAATATTCAATTCAAAAAATTCTAACAAAATAAAGCTCGTTTACTTGAATAAAGCTCATTTACTTATAACCACACATTTATTTAATTTTATTTTATTTTAGATTAATTTATTTTATTTGGCTTAATACATTTTAATTTTGTCTTATTTTGTGTAATTTTATTTAAATTGTTTTATTTCTTATTAATTTAAGGGGTTAGGCCAATCTAGAGGGCCACAAAATAGGCCTTTTTGAGATTTTTTTCGGAAATAAATCTGATTCTTGACAAAAGACATTTATTATACATATAATTAACTGCTTATGATTATTTTTTAAGAGAAATTAATTTAAAAAGGGCGGCTATACAGCGTTCTCGATAGGATGTTTCCATTTCGCGAGCCACGGCCGGACACACAGCTCCTTTAATTTTTTTATTTTAATAAGTTTTTGAACGGTTTCCGCTTGTAACTAGCAATAGATACAGAAGCACGAAGGATGTTTTCAATACTTATATATATGCTTTTTTGGAAAAATGGCGGGTCTCTAAAGGAAAAAGTAACAATTTGGCTTAAAAAATGTTTGAAATTTGTAATAAAAAAAAATTATGCAAGATAAAAAAATCCTACGTGCTTCTGTTGATAATCTGAAAATATTGTCAAAATTTTAAGTGAATCGTTTGTAAATTGTTTGAGTTATGTTTCCGGTTAACTTGAAAAAAGCAGTTTTGAGATAAACGCGCTTAAAGTTTTGAGTATGCGTTACAGACTGGAACAGACGCTTCAACTAGAAAACGAAATGGGGCATTTAGAAATTTTCATCTGCCATAATCTTTCGGGATAACATTTTTGAGACCATAATGTATCATTTGAAACGAAAAAAAAATCCATTTTCCGAAAATTCTAGAGGGGCCTAACCCCTTAATTGAATCACTTCAATTTAATTTAATTTTATATAAATTTTTTATTCAAGAATTTCGAAACATTGCAAAATCTAGTAAATACCCCAATTTTCCCCAATTCAATTACTGTTATTTATCTGTATTTACT
This sequence comes from Neoceratitis asiatica, assembly GCA_030068015.2. NCBI lineage: Eukaryota > Metazoa > Arthropoda > Insecta > Diptera > Tephritidae > Neoceratitis > Neoceratitis asiatica. Next base: position 44,099,698 of record CM061524.1, on the reverse strand, counting down.
TTGCTTATCAGTTTGCCACAAATAAATAACCCGTTTAAATAAGTTTCACTGATAAATGCAAGATAATGTTTTTATATCTACACATACATATGATAATTGAATAAATAAACGTGATTGCTCTACAAATACTTAAAAGACAATTGACGTTCGGAATATTTCACTTTGCTTAAGTAATTATCTAGTTGATTGCGTTATCTAAAGACGTCAGTTTTCTTATCTGTAGCACATGTTGGTATGGAATTTACACTTTCCGTTTTGTGACGATTTTGTGAAATACTTTGCACTATTGCAATATTTTATAAAAACCTTTCGTATTTATCGGAAAAGCACTTGTTCACAAAAATTGTTACTATTGTTTTTTGTTTCTATGGACAACAAGTATAAAGCTTTCAATATTACACCACGACAATGACGATTACTTATCTCTTCCTAGCTTACAGCGGTTGTAACATGTTGAGAGTGACAGTGACTGTCACTGTAAAAGGTTGACGTGTCCATTTAGAAAACTTTCCAAAGTACTATTTTCCAAAGTAATATTCGTATAAGTTCATTAGCTATTTTTGTTTAGTATTTATTTAATAAAATGTGGTTTATCGGATTGCTAAATACCGATTTTGCGATTCTATCTCACACAAGTGATCATTTTAAAAGTAATATATTTCTATTTTCGTTGAATATGGCTTGATCACAAAAATTTTGTGTATATGAAACATATTTTTCGAATATTTTGAAATAAACAAAACAAGGTATTTTAAAAAATATTTTGTATGAAAAATTTTGTATTTGATACAAGCTCAATGCATAGGCTTGCAGTGTTACCAAATTCTCTTAAGGCCACTCTAGAATTTTCGGAAAATGGATTTTTCCACCTTCAAATGATACATTATGGTCTCAAAAATGTTATCATAAAAATTCTAAATGCCCCGTTTTCGTTCTCTAGTCGAAGGCCGTCCGGTCGGTAGGGAACCTACTCAAAACTTTAAACGCGTTTAACTCAAAATTGCTTTTTTGAAGTTGGCCGGAAACATAACTCAAACAATTTACAACCGATTCAAATTGAATTCGATTGAAATTTTGACAACATCTTCAGAAGTACCTAGGATTTTTTTATCTTGCATGGTTTTTTGTATTAACAAATTTCGAACAATTTTTTAGGCCAAATTGTTACTTTTTCCTTCAGAGACCCGCCATTTTGTCAAAAATGCTTAGATTGTAGCTATTGCTATTTACAGGTGGAAACGGTTCAACAACTTATTAAAATAAAAAAATTACAGGAGCTGTGTGTCCGGCCGTGGCTCCCGAAAAAATGGAAACATCCTATGGAGAACGCATATAGCGCCATTTTTAAATTAATTTTTCTTAAAGAGTAGTTATTAGCAGTTAATTATATGTATAATAAATGCTTTTTGTCAAAAATCAGATTTATTTAATAGTTTTCCCGAAAAAATCTCTAAAAAGGCCTATTTTGTGGCCCTCTAGAGCGGCCTAACCCTTAAGTCGGTTTACTATTAACCAACTTATGTGTTACTTTATAGGGCCATCTCCAAAAAAAAAAAAAACCTGTTAAATAATATTAGCTCGATATCTGAAAGAATTTGCATGAAAAATCGAAAGCTATCATACTCTGTAACTACTCAAGTGATATTCCACCGACAGATCGTGAGTTATTTTAAGATTACGTATAGTGTATCGAAGGCAGGCCTTGAGTTCACTTAGACCTTTATTATTTTTATTATCTTAATTTTTCATACTTATATAACATAGTATGAGATAAAAGACCAGATGTCATGTGTTGATGGGGGGAGAACAAATGAAGTCTTAGCGTAAGCCCTGAGCAGAAAGAGTGGAATTGTCGGAATCTTAATTTCCTACTTTAAGTACACACACCAACTTTATCACACTGGTTTCGGACAGGGAAGAGTGTACAAATTACCCAGATGGTTTAAAACTAGATGGTATTGTAAGAGGATGTGTTTTCTCACTTAATGATTTATTTGAACTCGCTGGTAAATGCATAGGAATGATCATTATAAACTCTAAAATATGGCCCAACAGGGCAGATTATCCTTCGTTTAAGCACTGGTCCAGAATCATAGGAGGGAACTGTAGCGCATACGAATTTGTTGAGGAGAGGGTGACACATTTTTTTTCGAATAAAGAAAGCATTGGTGTATTTCTTGCTATGTGAAAACTGCCACTCAAAGGAATTCCTTTAAAGACATATGAAGAAAACTTTTCATGTCCAAATTTGAGGCAAATTTTGCTGAAATGGGACCGGAGAAGAATGTATGACTTATACTTTCAAGAAAAGGAGTACATTTCAGAAGTAATTGGAAATATGACCAGACGATAACTTATAGAAGAACAATATGCGTAAGGGCTGCAGTTCAATTCAGGAGAAGTTAAAGAAATGCGATCGCCTTGCTCTAAGCAGAAATACAAGAGTGGTTTGATAAAACACTGACTTTTTGAATAAAATATACTTTTTTTCGGGAAATAGGTTTGATTTCTCGACATAGTCTCCTTTTAGCTTTATAAATTTAGTCCAGCGTTTTTTCCAGTTTTTGGATTCCTTCCTCAAAATAAGCACTTGCTTCTCTGATGACCTTTTCATTCGAGCGGAATCTCTTAAGGCTCAGTCATTTCTTCAAGTTTGGTAACAAGAAATATTCGCAGAGGTCTAAATCTGGGGAATATGTTGGATACGGTAGCAGTTGGTAGCCCAATTTATAAAGTATTGCAATGGTGACTACACACGTGTGCACCCGTGCATTGCCTTGATGGAGCAACAGTTTTCTGCTTTAATATCGAATCTGTTCGAAAGCTCTGAATAGTATTCAACGGTGATCATTTTATCCTTTTCAAGTTAATCCATGTGAATGACACCTCGTGTATCCCAAAAAACTTTGGCCATGGTCTTTTTGGTCGACAAACTTATGTTGGGCTTGTTTGGTGCATATTGACCTGGAGAAACCCATCCTTGACCCTTCCGTATCATAGTGAGCGAGTGAGTACTTTGGTCTAAGTGAGTCGATGTATGAAAAACTTTGTCTTTAGAAAAACAGGGTAAATGAATATTGATATAAAATGATATTTTAGGACACCCTCTGCAGTGCCCGATAGTACATATTTATTACGGATGATAACTGTAGTGAGACAAGATATTTTAAAACCGAGTAAATGTATGTATGTAAATTTTGTGTTGTGTTTACATACATACATACTTATGATATTCGTATTTTGTCACAATGCCATTATTCAACGACCTCTTTAGTTCATTAAACTGTGCGTGATGAGCAAACATGTTCTTTTTTCACAGTTGAATGTACCGCAAAAGGTCAATACGCGCGAAGCGAACAAAACACCTTCCTCACAGACTGCAAGCACATATATACAAGCAAGCATACATATTATATAATAAGACATATTTATGAAAACAAACAGAGAGGGTATATGCGAACCTTAACGACTCGCTTGCAACAATACCGAGGGCTGCTACTTTTATGCCACAACTTCTGTTATTGTTGCTGGTGCAATAGGCTGTACGTGTACGTGTGCACAGCAAGTGTTGATTGGACGACATTGAACTCCTGATGCTTGAATATTCAAGTGAAACTCCAAAACGAAAAAATTTTTAAAATGAAAAGTTGTTTATTCTCTGCCTTCAACCCAGTGGAAGCTGCGTGCATGTGTACAGGCGCATGGATGACCATGACCTGAATTCGTAAATTATCTTGAAATATATGGGATGGCAGACGAAAATCATGAAAATAAATCAATGAAAACATATGTATACATAAATATAAATTGCTATGCATACCAATACATAAGTGAAATATTTAGTAAATGAAGAAATCACTAAATAACTCAAATTCAGCGACTGAACTGAACTTAACGTTCACCTCACACGTTAATGAGCCTCCTCATGTGCTGGTATATGTATGCATACATATATTATATTTACCTGGCAGTATCGCATTAACAGTAAGGCGCATCGCCAAAAGTGAATGTCTCAGCTAAACAGCAAGTGAAGCAACCGAGCGAAATGTGCTCAAGTGCGGAAGCGGTTTCCTTGTATGAGGCCATTCACCGTGAATGCTCATGCGACAAGCGAAACCCCAATAAAGCATGGCATGGACAAAATCAGTTTATTAAAAACAAGCAGCGTTTTAAAATTTTGCAAAAATCAGCACTTGGTATACGTTTTGCTGTATGTTTATACATGTATGTCTGAGCACATCGGCACTTCCGATTATGGTTTTAAATATGCTCTAACACGGCGAGTTAGCGATTAGCTAGAAACTCTGTCGTCGTGTAAACCGAAAACTTTATATAATTTATTAACAGAGTTTGTTTATCTATATCTAATGCCTCTCATATCTGTGAATTTGAAACTTCACTGCCTTTTGAATTAAATAATGCATATAATGCACGATTACGGTCGCTGAATAGGTTATCTATCAGCCAAGCTTCTACAGTTATATGCCGGTTCTCAACAGCTGTTGGATATTTATGCAAAGCTTTTTATTTCATATCGGAAATACTCTGAGATTGCTTGATACTCTCTCACATAACCGCAAATATGGTCAACATTGTGTCAAAATAGTATTTCATATGAAAGGTAAAAAAAAAATAGAAAATTTGTCCAAACGGAAATGTTTATCCAATAAGAGACAGCTCGGCACAGTGTTTGAAGTTGTGATAAAAACTTAAACAAATCATTTTTTTAAAACATTTAATTCAAATTCTGCTTCAGAGGTGTACAAGCCTCACGTACAAAGTGCGCAGGAAATCATTCAACCCCTTTGGGTCTGGCAAAATATGGAGTTTTCTGCAGAGATGGCAAATTTTAGCAAATTGAAGGGATCAATTGACTAATCGAATGCTTTTCTTCAAAATGTTTGAGCTGTAATATAAATAAATTATATCAGTCCGTAGGAAATTCAAAGACGACGTGTATCCTCAGAATAACTTTATATAAAATTATTTTCAATTGTTCAAGATTTCTTTATTTCTTCTTAATTAAAATAAGAAGAGATGAAATTGATACCAGTTCGCTCTCCACCTGATCCTCCCAATAGAGTGCAGGTCTTCCTCGTAATATTTCTCCATAAGCGGGTACTTCGTAGAATACTTTTAAAGCTGTAGCGCTTTCACCCATTCGAACGGCATGAATAGCCGCTGTCTCTTGATTAACTATATCAATGTCGAGTTATGACTCGCACAGCTCATCGTTCCATCGTCTTTGGTATTCGCCATTGCCAACGCACAAAGTACGATAAATTTTTTTGCAAAACTTTTCTATCGAAAACTCCTATAGCCGACATTGTACAGGCTTCTGCACTATATGTCAGGACGGAAATCATGAGCGACTTGTAGATTTTAGGTTTGGTATGCCGGAAGAGGACTCCATTTTCCAATTGCCTACTCAGTCCAAAGTAGCACTTGTTGGCAAGAAAGATTCTGCGTTGCATTTCAAGGTGGATATTGTTGGTGCTGATAATACTAGTTCCTAGATAGACAAAATTATCTACGACTTCGAAATTATTACTATCAACAGCATTGTGGTAGCCAAGTTGCGAGCCAAGTTGTTTATTTGATGACAGTAGATATTTCATCTTGCCCTCATTCACTACCAGACCAATTCGCTTGGCTTCTTTGTCTAAATTAGAGAAATCAGAACTTTCGGTGCGATCGTTATAGCCAATGACATCAATATCTCAGCATACGTCAACAATTGTACACTCTTGTAGAAGATTGCATCTGGTCTATTTAGCTCGCATTACTTTCTCCAGTATCAAATTGAAGAAATCACACTATAGAGTGTGACCCTGTCTGAAACCTCGTTTGGTATCGAACGGCTTGGAGTGGTCCTTTCCAATTTTGACTGCGCTTCTGGTGTTATCCAGGGTCAATTTACATAGCTGTTTGAGTTTTCTAGGGATATCAAATTCAGACATAGCGGCATGGAGTTAGTTCCTTATCGTGCTGTCGAAGGCAACCTTAAAATCAATGAAATGGTGGTGTGTATCGATTCTTTTTTATCAGGTATTTTCCAAGATTTGACGCATTGTGAATATCTGGTCAATGGTGGATTTTCCAAGTTTAAACCCAAACTGATTAGGTCCGATCAGTTTGTTCACGGCGGGCTTTAATCTTTCACGATAATCGGCGCAGACCGTGGGGTTTCCCTTTTTAGATTGAGCAGAGTACACTTAGGTTCCACTCGTCTGGCATATTCCGACCATATTCTGCAAAGAAGCTGATGCATGCACCTTATAAGTTCTTCAACGTCGTATTTGAATAGCTCTGCCGGTTACCCGCCGCTTTGTTATTTTTATGCGGAAAATCGCTATTCGAACTTCTTCCTAATCGGGTGATGGAACGTCTATATCATCGTCACCTATTGGGGCTTCGAGTTCGCGATCTCCGAGACTTTTACTTTCATTGCTTTTGAGATTGTTGGAAATGTTCGCTCCATACACTAAGTATGCTTTTGACATCTATCACCAGATTACCTCCTTGCTACCTAAATGAGCTTGCATCTTCTCATAGAATTTTCGAGCATTACCTTGTTGACCAGCTTCTCAAGCACACACGCATTTCGCCTCTTTCTTTTTTCATCTGCAAATGCGTCTCGCTTTCCTCTTCAGGTTTCGGTAATCGATCGCAAAGTTGCGAGGTAGGCAGTCTGCTGACTCATTAATTCAAGGTTTTGAGTGCTCAAAATCACAGATTTTTCGGTCGATGTGAGAGAGCTCGCATTGCCGTGGTGATGAACAACTGTTTTTGGACGACCTTCACGGAATTCGTCTTGGAGTGATCTACGACCTCGATTGAATTCACCGTACCATCAATAAAAACTAGTTCTTGATGTAGTTTTATTACACTCATCATCGATGCACTGTTGTTGAGTTATTCCACGTCGAAGTTTGTAAAAATATGTGCATGATATAGTCGTTCCATTTGGCATGTTCCGACAAATTATCGTATAAATGTACCATGGAGAGACGGACATGGCTAAATTAACTTAGCTCGTGGTTCTGATCCGGTCGGTATCAATTTTGGTGGATCTATCTCTTCTACTTCTGGTACTTACGAACCAAATTTAAAAACCAATTGATGTACGTGACAGGTATAAAAATTAACGCAGGTTTCAAAAATGTGTAAGTTATTCTAAGTATTTTTTTTATTTGTAAAATATTTATAATACAATAATGAAAATACAAAACGCCGATTAATCGTTAAAAATCTTGAATTTTAAGAGAGATCCGTAATTTGACTGGAAATATGTTTGCCTATTCTAGAAGATCCAGCACCTTTCCGACGTTAGTTATACCTTTGATATTTAAACGATTCGAAAGGACGGACTCGTCAACGAAGGATCGATTGGAATATCAGAGAGCCAGCAAAAAAATCAAGTTTTTAAATCAATGTAAAGCAGGCAGGAGTTCTCCAACCAGAGTTCTCCAACTGCTTGAATAAAGAATACAGCTTTACTCCGATCATGTATATACATTGATCGAAAGCCGACGATAGTAAAAGAGACAGATCTAAAATAAGTTCGAAAGCTAATCTCTCAAAAAAGCAATATTGCACGGAAGCTCGACTGAATCGTGACAACATATGAAGAGCTTTTTCCGAAATGCGATATTTGTGTGATATTATACTGTACCGTGGAATCAATGTGGATCGGTATCGGTATGGCGAATTCGGTGAAAACCTAAGCAAACTACACGAGAAGAATAGAAAAGAAAGATAAACTTAATTCTGTGCTTGAGATGAACATATTGCCTAAATTGCTCTTGATAAAGAGGCGTGGCAAAGTAAACCGAGCGCAATATGAAATTGGCCTCAATCGGACATAAATCATAGCCAACGCAAATATGAAGTTTAGTTTTGAAGTAGTCGCGACAACGGATTTAAAATTTACTTAACCTGTATTCTTTTAATGCGAATATTTCACTGTGCGTATATTTAAGACTAGGCAATTCTTTTATATTAATTTTCTTCTTTTTTTCTGCCCATTTCTGTCGCCTCCCGCATTTGCTGTAATTCGAAACGCGATTGTTTATCGAAATTCACGTCAACAAGCCGACTGATATTGATAAGGTCAGCAGTCTAGTATACTGAGAGGGTAAATGGCCAAGAAGTAATATAATACCCTAAAGGCCGAGTCATTGCGACTGTGAGAATCAATAGTGACGCGACAGGGGATTGAAGCCGAGACGTTGTAGTGAGTTTGCGCGGGCTTATCATACATACCGACACACCCGCAACTATACAGTAAGTATGTTCATACATACCTATGTATGAACATAGCTAAAAGCAAAATACGAGTACTCTTCAGCTGTAACGAGGCGCTTGCGTTGAGTACAGCACGTTCCAGCTGTGCACGAGTAGATTGTGTGATCGACGGGCGGCTCGTCAATTCAAGCTTACGGTATTACTGTACAGCTGTGTGGTGTGGTGTGCGATAAGGAAGAAGTGGGTTGCTTAAAATATATTCAACGCAGCGATATGCTAGCAAAAAATCGCACTGACGTTATCGATAATTGTAGGTGATTAAAATATCATATTTGAAAATTTTCCAAATTGTTTGCGTCGTTTAGAGATTCCAGCTGTGTTCGCTGAGGTGGGATTAAAAATTTGTGAATAATAAATTTTCGAAATTAATTTTAATTTTTTTTTAAATATATTTTGATAATTATATCATTTAATATACTTAAAATTTACTACCAATCATTTCTGTAGTTAAGATTCAAACGCGGAACCTTCGGCACTAGCAGCAACCAACTTTCCGCTGTGCCAAAGGCCTCGATATTATTAGCCGTCTTTTGTTCAAATATCTGTGAAACAAGTAATGTATCTCTATGTGTTTTTGAGATATCATAAGGAAAATCTTCATACTGACGCACATTTTACTTTGCTTAAATGAAATCTATTTATAAATGTGAAGCAGTGAGAAATCTCTTAACATTTATTGCCAAGAGAAGCGCCGCCGAGAAAAACCGAGAAAAACAAAGGAAAGTCTGCGAAAAATCGACCAAATTGCTGGCGCATAACTCTGGTAGTTTTATTTTTTTTTTTCCTTCTGACTGTTGAGCCCATTGAAATTTTCTCTTCTTGTTTTTGGTGGCCGCGAATTCTTGAAAATGCTAAGAAAATTAGTGTCTGTTTTACAGTATTTAAATTTTCTGCCTTTTGATATTTTGATTTTGTAACAAAACGATTGTGACAATTTGTAAATACATATGTAAATTTATATAATCCCTTAGTTCACACCACATTGTGCGGACCGCAAAAGTATGTTCTGCCACAAGCTCTTTTGCGTGTTAAACTAGAAATATTTTTATACCTTTCATGAGCATGAAATTGTATTATAACTCTCGTCCGAAGTACGAAAACACTGGAAGGTACCGGCATGATCGGTATCGGGCGAGCTGAGTTGATTAAGCCATGCCCACCTGTCTGCCTATTGGAACTGAAACTAGTCTCTTGGTATTTGAGATATTTGAAGGAAGCATGGCGGGTGTATATTTTACCCAGCCAACCTTCTGAGAAGCACTCCAAAGGCGGCACTTTTAAAAGGCTTAGAGATAAATTTTAACTCAGAAATTATTCCAAATAATTCGATGTAAAGGTTAAGCTAGATTTTTATGATTTATATTCTAAACAAGCCCATAAATGTCCATACAATATACTCTAAATATTAAAAAGGGTGATCCAGGTAGCGGTAGTTTATTCAACCCAGCATTCATTATTGGATAATATTCGATCGAATAGACCACGTTTAGCACGCAGTGAAGAAAATATAACGGCTATAGCTGAGAGTGTACACGAATACCGTGGAGAGTCGATTCGGCGCCATTCGCAGCAACTCGGACTGACGTATAGAACGACTTTGCCCATTTTACGACGAGATCTTAAATTAAAAGCGTGCAGAATACACTTGTGCAAGAACTGAAGCCGCCCAACCTTCCCAAACGACATCGCTTCGCTCTATGGGCACTTGAAAGGTTCCCAGAAGATCCGACGTTTTCGAGCCAAATTTTGTTCAGCGATGAGGCTCATTTCTGGCTCAATGAGTATGTAAACAAGCAAAATTGTCACGTTTAGGACGAAGAGCAGCGTGAAGAGATTCAAAACCTGCCATTTCATCCAGAGAAAACAATGGTTTCATGTGGTTCGTGGGCCGGTGGAATTATCGGTCCATATTTCTTCAAAAATGATGCCGGTGAGAACGTTACCGTCGATGTGATGCGTGAAATTGAACCTCGTGATCTCCGCGACATTTGGTTTCAACAAGACGGTGCCACTTCACATACATCGCATCAATCGATGGATTTATTGAGAGAACACTTCGGTGAGCAGATAATTTCAAGTTTTGGGCTGGTCGATTGGCCACCAAGATCGTGTGATATCAGACCATTTGACTTTTTCTTGTGGAGATATTTAAAGTCTAAAGTCTATGCTGACAATCCCGCTTCGATTCAGGCCTTGGAGCAAAACATCACGCGTGTCATTCGGTAGTCACCAGGTGAAATGCTCTAACGGGTCACCGAAAAATGGACTCAACGGATATACCATCTGAAACGTAACCGCGGCCAAAATTTGAAAAGGATAATCTTCAAAAAATAAATGCAAAAGAATGTTCTTCGAATGATACTAAACATACCCAATTAAAATTGAACTTTCTGTGTTTTTTTAAGAATGTAGGGAACCTTGAAATGGATCACTCGTTATATGAATCAGTACACCACTCCGGCTGTTTTCTACAAGAGATCATTATATTACAAAAATGCACCCGCGTGCAAAGTTTCCTTGAAATATCTCAGAAACTGAGAGACTAGTATGCGTTCAAACAGACGGACATGGTTACATCAACACAATACGTCATTCACACACGATCGGTATAAATTTTAGTGGATATATATCTTCCCCTTCTGATACTTACACATATACTTCATGTAATTACATGAAAGGCATATTTATAACAATAAAAATTTTGACAACGGATTTTAGTCACGTCATACTCAAACAGCTGTTGGTCTGTCAGCAATTGTGAACGTGTTGCCCTGCATGCATAGTGTAGCTCAGTGGAAGAGGAAACCGTAGCAACAAAGAACTTAGTATTTTAAATAATCAGATATACTTATACATTCATATATAATTGTAGTTATATACATTTAAATAAGCGTATGCGAATTGGGCGTGTCACTTATTATTCTAGCTTCACATGGGAATTTGTGGATGTGCGTTTTGTTTAGTTTTTTTGATGTCTAATATTTATTTACAAAAACCATTAATTTATTCAAACAATTATAAAAAAACTCAAAAGGGGAAAAATATACAAATATAAACTTGATTAAAAGTCCATTTCGCAAACTCAGCACTTAATAACTGCTGAACTTGTTGCGTTGTGCCTGTAGGTTAATGAGACAGGTTTATTTGCGTATCGTCGCAGCAGGTTAATAACATACACTCTTTGTGCATATATATGTACATATGTATAATTAAGTCTACTTGCCATTTCAAAGGGAAATAATGGTTTTATTTTTCTACAAAATTTAACCAAAAATATATATTTATATACATATATGTATATTAACCTAAAGCAATTTGAATAAAAAAAAACATGCTAAGCAAAATTAAAATACAGATTCATAATGAAATAAACACTCACAGACGCTACCCAATGAGCACAATGCGTTCGTCTTCAATTCGAGATAAGTTCGCTTTATCCTAACAATTTGTTGAGACGACATTTCCCTAAGATGGATCGGCGAATTTTAATGCTTTGGAGTCATAAGTGAATTGAGTGTTACCAGTTAGTCAAATCATTGGAGTATCGAGAAGTTTTTTTTAAATTTATTTCCTTTTTTCTGAAATCGTGGACGATGCTCAACTCGCACCTCAGTCATCTTACTAAATTCGTTAAAATGGAAAGAGCATGCATTTCTTTTATGTTTCCAATATATAATATTTTCCATAAATATAGAGCATATATATAAAACGGGTGATCCAATTCGGGTTGGTTCCCTACTTTTTCGAAGAAAAAAAAAAACAACAAATTCAAATCTAAAGGGGAATGTTTATTACCATCCGAAAGAATATTCTTTGGCATTTATCTTTTTCAAATGGTGACCGCGGCTACTTCTCAGATGGTCTATCCGTTGAGCCCAATTTTCAATGACTCGTTAGAGCATTTCGACTGGTAAGTGGCGAATGACACGCGTGATCTTTTGCTCCAAGGCCTGAATCGAAGCGGGATTGCCCGCATAGACTTAAGACGTTACACATCCCCACAGGAGAAATTCTAATGGTGTGACATCACACAATCTTGGCCAATCGACCAGCCCAAAACGTGAAATTATCTGCTTACCGAAGTGTTCTCTCAATAAATCCGTAGAATGATGCGATGCCGCCGTCACTGTTGAAACCAAATATCGATGAGATCACGAACTTCAAATTCAGGTATCAAATAGTCGGTTATCATGGCGCGAAAACGGTCGCCATTGACGGTTACGTTCTCACCGGCATCATTTTTGAGGAAATATGGACCAATGATTCCATCGCCCACAAACCACACCAAACCGTTGCTTCTTCTGGATGAAATGGCAGCTCTTGAATCTCTTCAGGTTGCTCTTTGTCCCAAATGTGGTAATTTTGCTTGTTTACATACCCATTGAGCCAGAAATGGTCTTCAGCGCTGAGCAAAATTTGGCCCGAAAACGTCGGATCTTCTTGGAACTTTTCAAGAGCCCATAGAGCGATGCGATGTCATTCGGGAAGGTCGAGCGGCTTCAGTTCTTGCACAAGCTGTATTCTGCACGCTTTCAATTTAAGATCTCGACGTAAAATGCGCCAAGTCGTTCCATACGTCAGTCCGAGTTGCTGCGAATGGCGCCCAATCGATTCTCCACGGTCTTCGTGTACACTCTCAGTCTTTACAGAACTTGAATTTTCGTAATAAAGTTGAATAATTTGTAAACGTTTTTCAGGCGTAAGTCTTTCCATGAAAAAATTTCAAACGATAAAATAACAAAAATAACATGACACTTTGGCACGACTCACGCGTGATCTGTCAAAGAAAGGCTATTGAAAAAAGCACCTCTACTTGCATCACCCTTTATATATTTTTCGCTTTGTAGTAGCGGAAGGGAGTTTTGGTCGATCACCTCCTCCAATTTGTGGTTTTGCGTCTTGATGTTTTTACCAACAAATGAGAGAACCTACAGTTTATTCTAAGCCGCCTCCGAACGGTCGATGGATTTTTATGAGGAGCTTTTATTTCATGCCGAGGGGCGACCGCAATTAGAAAAATAAATTTTCTATAATTTTGGATGCTGGTCGAACCGGGGCTCGAACCCTGCCCTTCCGAATGGCAGCACACAATGCTAAGCACTCGATTATCCCGGCCATAAATATATATAACGTATATATGAATTTTTTCAATGTGCTTTGAGTATTCAGGCAAAAACTGAATCAGAAATATGTATATTCTGTTTGTGTTTATTGGGTATATTAAACGTGTCTCTAAATGTTTTCTAAAAATCAACATGTATATAAACACATATGTGTGCCTAAATGTCTGCCGGTCATGTTACCTTGACGTAGTAAGTACTTGAGCTTTAAACTGCCTGCTGGAATAGCAGTAAACAAGTCTCGAAATATAATATGTACATACATATACTGTATATGTTGAAGAAATTTGATGATAAATTTGGAAAAAAAAGATAAGATTTATTTTCAGCTATACTATGTACCCTGTGTATATGAGTTTTGTTCAGCTAACGGTGGTATGTAATGGCATAGGTAATCGAGATAGATATAGACATATACTTGTAGATATCAAACTTCATGAAATGAGGAGACGATCGATTTATCCCTGTCCGCCCGTCTCTCGGTGTATAGGTAAGGATTACAACATTTTGATGAAGCTTGATTCACATTTTCTTTGGGTCGGACAAAATTCGAGCCCACCCACCCATATAGTTCATAATAATTCAATAACTACATAAATATTATTAGTGGCGATCGCATTAAATCGAAAATACGAAGAGTGGAAAAAAATTCGGTTTGTCACTACCCACTTTTGGGTTAAAAAGTATACTAGGCAGATCCAAAAAGTAAGCCTACTGAGGTTCTCACGGCCAACGCGACAACACATTTCCTGAACAATGTCAATCCAGTCTCTAGACATGTGCGAAATACTCGGTGTCATCCGTTATCTCGTTTGGAAGGTAAAACCTTCGTTTGAGATTTATAATAAGGTGTAAATTGCATATGGTGATAAAGCTATGAATCGTACCAGTCTGTACAAGTGGTGTCGTGAGTTTAAAAACGTTCGTACGACTGTGCATGATGAACGGAGGAGGGGAATACCTTCAATTTTGACTGAAGAACTGCCTAAAAAATCGGAAATGCGCTCCATGATGGTCGAAGATTGACTGTGGATAAACTTTCAGCGATGTTTCCGCAAATTTTCAGTTCTCTATTACACGACACAATTACAAAAACACTTCTGATAATGTAAACAGTCGGCGAGACAGAATTGGCGGGAAGCTTGTTTGAGGAAATTATCAAAAAATGTATATCCCACTTCACCACCTGCATAGAGAGGAATGGGAACTATGTCGAAAAATTGCTTATATTATGTACTAAAGTAATATGCAATTTTTTTGGTTAGATAAACATTTTTACTACTAATTATCGGCCGGATTCTCCAGAATTTACCAAAAATATGCCCTCTCCTAGCATTATCTATAAAATGTAGATATTCCCAATTCGTAAAACCGAACTCTTGTCATTATGCCTTGGACGGATATCGCACAAAGGTATTTGCTCTAGTACAATGATTGTCACTGCCTATAAATTTCTGTTTTACACAGAATAAAAATCCTTTTATGTACCCACTAATCTCCAGAAATCTAGACCTATTCACTTTACAACTAAGTTACCCTGAGAATTCCGTTCAGACTTCGATACTTCAGGTGTTGTAGAATTTTGGGGGCAAGTATTCGTCGTAGTCGTTATCTCCAGAGTAGTACCAGTCGCTGATATTTGTCACTAATGATCTATAGTAAATAAAAAGTTTACTCAATTTATTCATACCAACAATAAAATTATACTTTAGACCTTGGGTGCACGACTATTTACTTAAAAATAATTGACGTGAATCAACAACAAAGCTAGATAATTTCGGAAATCCAAAATATACTTAGTAATTTACAACTAATTGTGCAAAAAAATTTAATA
Source organism: Neoceratitis asiatica (assembly GCA_030068015.2). Taxonomy (NCBI): domain Eukaryota; kingdom Metazoa; phylum Arthropoda; class Insecta; order Diptera; family Tephritidae; genus Neoceratitis; species Neoceratitis asiatica. Next base: position 44,084,437 of record CM061524.1, on the reverse strand, counting down.
TAAAAAATAAGTGAAAACTAAGATTCGCATTGTAACCGATTTTATAAATTTCCTTGCAAGAAACACGAAAAATGAAACTTTGAATTTAAGGAAAATTTTCATCAACTTATTAACATACTATGGTCAATTGGAAAGTCCCCTGACATATATAAGTAAATGGTGGTACTAGAATTAAATCCATATAATTTTTAGTTATAGCGTGTATAAATTTGAAAGCTGTTGGATCATTAGTTTGTGAATTATAGAATTTTGAATGAAGCAACTTTTGTTATTATGAAAAAAATGGATAAAAAAGAATTTCGCATGTTGATAAAATATCACTTTTTGAAGAGAAAAAAAGTCGAAACTAAAATTTGGCTTGATTACGAGTTTCTGGACACTGAAGCAGGACAACAACAAAGATTGGTATGCTAAGTTCAGACTCGGTGAAATGAGCACTGAAGACAGTGAACGCAGTGAATGCCTAAAAGAGTTTTTTTATCTACGAAAATATCAAAAAAATCCACAAACTGACATTGAATGACCGTAAGTTGAAATTGAATAAAATAGGAGGCATTCCAAAGATAACAACTCAACGTATACATTATATCATACACGAATATTTTGGTATGAGAAAGCCCTGTGCAAAGCGGCAAGTTGATGATTCTGACCCGAGTTTTTGCATGGATATGTGACAATAGGTGAAACATGGCTCCATCATTTCCCTCCGAAGTTCAAGTGACAGTCATCCGAGTGGACTGTACACGATGAACCCGCTCCAAAGCGCGGAAAAACGCAACAATCGGCTGGCAAAGTTATGGCGTCTGTATTTTGGGATGCGCATGGAATAATTTTCATTGACTACCTTGAAAATTGAAGGACCATCAACAGTAGTCGCATAGCGTTATTGAACCGTTTGAAAGACGAAATCGCCGAAAATGGCCGCATTTGTAGAAAAAGAAAGTGCTGTTTCACCAAGACAATGCATCGTGTCACAAGTCAGTCAAATCGATGGGAAAAATCCATGTATTAGATTCTCGTATTCTCCAGTACTGACCCCAGCGACTATTACCTGTTCTCAGATCTCAACGGAATGCTGACTGAGAAGAAATTTTCGTCGAATAAAGAAATGATCGTCGAAACTGAGGCCTACTTTGAAGCAGTGGACAAACCGTACTACAAAAATTATATCGAAAAGATATGGAGTCGCTTTAATCAGTGCATCACCCTTGAAGGGAACTATGTTGAATAAAAAAATAAATTTTGTCCAAAAAATTTGTTATAATTTTGGAAGAAGAAGAAGATGGTGGGGCGGTGACTTCCATTGATCGTTATCTGCTATCTGCTGGAAATTTAGCGTAATACACATTACTGTCAACGATATGTAACTAGAACTTTTCTTCACTACATGAAGCCACTAGTCTCCTTTACGATTTTCGAAGGTTCACATTTGTGTCCCAAGAGATGGCAGGGATTAAGGAACATATTAACCAACACGAAGTAGCTAGAAAGTAGCAAGCTGGATAGAAAAGAAAAGAGAAAGGTAATGCCTCAATATAATATGTCATCCCTTATCTTTCATTACAAATTTACATTATGTGACATGGCAGAATATGCCAAGTTTTATTAGAACATTTAAATTTTCTCTCAACACAAACAACAAAAAATTAGAAACATTTGTGTTCAATAACTTGTGACAGCATCAAGTATATTTTAAGCAGAAAATTAGCTTATTTTCTGTCGCTACTGCTAATTTGAAAATTTCGCGAGAATACAAAACAAAATTATGTTACAAAGTTCAATTTCCCTGATATTTTTAGACCTTAAAGTGTATTTCCATCATTTTATGCTACACGTTTCAGTGAAAAGGAGATCAAAGTCTATTTGGTTGTTTGTTTTCACCAACGCATTATGCTCGCATCAATTTATGTTACGTGCTTTTGTGTTTTGTTTTTATAATTTTTGTTTTTCTTTATTTTATATTAACGAAATTTTTAATTTTTCAGCAGCAAGTGGATTAAACTTTTAACTGTCTCAAGGTCAAAAAAAAAAAAGTTTTTCTACAAGTGTCAATCGGAAATCGAACTTATTTCTATGTGAATACAATATCTTGTGAAAGCTGAGCACATGGAGATGAAAGAGCATTCCAAAACATAACTTAATTGGACCAATTGATCACAAAAAGTAAGGTCCACATCACCGGCATCCAGGAAATGCGATATACAGGACAATGACGGAAGATTAGAAGCATCTTGTGGTTTTTATTACAGTGGCCATATGTATAAAAGAGCGTCAGATTATTGTTGGATTTCTGATGGGAGGGCGACTCAGTCAACGAATACTCACGTTCAGCCCGGTAGAGGAACATCTATCCACAATCTGCATCAAAGCGAACTTACGACATCAATACACCCCGGTTAATGGCTAAGACTGACTGATCGACTTAAATCGAATTATGGTTATATGCAATACCGACGTAAAAAAATCCATCAAGCCACATAGTTGTCGCCAGATAAAAAAACTTGAAACCAGATCGGTCATGTTGTGATAGAAGGAAGCCATGTGCCCATTGTCTTATATATGCCTAAACTACGAAATCCTAATATTGCCTCGGACTACTATATTCTTAAAACGAAGATACGTGTCCGCATTTGTGTAATCTAGGTAATGAATTTAAGATAACCATCATTCAAACTTTTACCTAAGGACATATATTCTTTTCCTTCGCTACCACCACGTGGTATTCTGTCAAACTGAGACAACTCTTATATCGTTGGATATCATTGGAATATACGAGGTTGGATTGCCAGCCGTGGTGTTGCAATCTGGCCTCTGACAACCTTATCGTAAATTTTGACATTTTCGATGTTATAAATACTCAGAACGTTTTGACAGTTTTTAAATTGAAGCTCAATCGAGGTCTTATAACGCTCCAAAGTCGTTCAAAAACAATTTTTATTCTGGAAACTATTGACATCGTGCAATTGAGACAACTATAGGCATTAGTGGGCCAGCTTATATTCAATATTGTTCATGCTGGATTGCATGGAATTTTTAATCGCTCAAAAAGGCTTGTTTCGCTTGGTCGAGAGAAATGTAACAAAAAAAAAAAAAATAAAATAAAAATAAAATACGATAGCGGTACTTCGAATACGTCTACGCGTAAGAGCCTGGAACAACGCGTACGATATTGGAACAACAGACAACTATATGGGTGTTTCAATGAATGAACCAAATCCACAAAAATTGTTTGCGCACGAAGCACTTCCAAGCAAATATTTTGAAAAGCAATAAAGCAATCTACGATCATTAACATTTGAAGCTGATCTCGGGGTACTCCCTTGAGATATCAGTCGCACTTTTTCTTTATGGACTTACTTCTGCTTAGTTTTTCTTCGCTGCAGTGCAATGTAGGTGCTGCCAATATCTTTTTCTCAATTAGTTTCTTCGTAAACTTGGTTATTAGTGTTGTTGTTTTCGTGAGGTTTCTGACATTGCAGTGTCGTCCTCGGTGTCATTCTGCGTTCAATACACCTTCTTATGACAGAAAAGCCAAAAAATTGGTATTTCTATATATGGGGGTTTTCAATAAGAGTGATATGATTTCTTTAAAAAAAACACAGGTTTTTTTTTAAAGAAAATCATCTTCTCCGAAACAAACAAAACTTTCCATTCTGGTGAAAAGAAAATCCACAAATTATTCATGAACAACCATTAAATTCACCTAAATTGATAGTTTGGTGTGGTTTTGTGTCTGGTGGAATCATCGGTCGGTACTTCTTACGAAATGAAGCTGGTAGCACCGTTACTGTCAATGGAGAACGGTATAGATCGATGGTAAACAACTTTTTATGGTCACAATTGGAAGAAGTTTATCTTAACAACATCTGGTTCCAACAAGACGGGACTATATAACACACAGCACATGTAACAACCGAATTATAGCGAGAAATGTTAGGAGATTCGATTATTTCAAGAAATTGTGACATTTAATGACCTCCAAGGAGTTGTGATTTAACACCATTAGACTTTTCTTGTGGGGTTATTTGAAGTCATTGGTCTTCAGCAATAAACCAGACTCTCTTCAAGCTTTAAAAGTCAATATTGAATGTGCTATTCATGACATACGACTTGATTTAGTGGAACAAAAGGCTGAAGAATTGGGTTCTTCGAATTCGTTCCTGCAAAAGAAGTCGTGGAGGCCATTTGAATGATGTTATATTCAGAATTTAATTGTACTGATTGTACTTCATATTAAATAAAAAAATAATTTCCTTAACAATTAGTGTGTGTGTGTGTTTTTTTTAAAGAAATCATATCACTCTTATTGGAAAACCCTATATATGAATTGTATACAGAAACAAACATATGGACATACTTATTGAACATATTGGCGCGATCAATTGATGAATGAGTGCTTTGCTTTGGGTGAGTCAATGCATCAACAAGTGTTTCAGGTTGGGTGTAATACATATGTACATACTCGTGTACACATAAGTGCCGAGTCAGTAGGTGAGTTTGTGGTCGAACGATTTGTTTACGATATATAAATACTTATATACAAAAATTTGTAAATGTGCACGTTATCTGTATACGTAAGTATCTGCTTTAGTTAATTTAGTAAGAAAAAAAAGCTTCTTTTTTATCACATTCACTTTGTGACCGTAAATTGGTGGACGACCTTGCCGCGATAGCATTGATGCCTAAGCGCGAAAGTGCTCTTTTTTATTGGGTGCAGTGTAAATGCAAGTTATTAAAAACGAAATTTAGCACACTTAACTTTTTAATTATTTCTACCTCTGATACTACCTACATATATTTTTTGGCAGACATTAGTTTTTTTATCACTCACTTAATGCTGATGATGTTTTTATTGATATTTCTCTTTGGGTTCTGGGGTTAATTTAATTCGTTTTGACGAAATTTTATTTATATTTGCGTATCGTGATTTGAGTTTTTTTTGGGTATTGTGCGACCGTTGTGCATGCCCTGTGCGAGTGGGCATACGCCTACTTTTGCCAAACACATGCGATACAACACATGCCCTCATTTTCTTCTTGTGCATACACACTTGACGCACATATGTACATATGTAGGTATGTGCAAATGTATTATTTTTATTGATTGATTTAAATATATTTTTTTTTGGGCGACTAGAATTTATTTTTAAACTTTTATAGATTTCGATTCAATAATTTTTCTGAAAGCAAATACATACATAAGTATGTTTTTAAAATAATCAATTCAGCTTATTTTTTGTTTACTGATTAAAATTACAACGTATAAGAAAAAAAATAATTTTTTTCATATAAATTTATTTGATCAGTGAAAAATTAATTTTATTTATATTTCTATAGACGGCATATGACTTAAGACGCCCAATTCTAAACTAAAGTTGCTCGGTTCGTTGAGCTAATTTCACGCTGGGCTCGTTAGTAATGTAGCTAAAATGAGCAGCTATCGGCGAGACCTCAAATATCGAATGAGGCCTTTTCATAGCTGAGTATCATGAAACTGAAAAATATTGGAAAATATTCTTTAAATAATATTTACCTGAAATATTGAAAAAAAAAAATCCTTTCGAACGATAAAAACGGTAGTGTTAAAATAAATGGTTGTGGGTGTGGGTAATATCTGTACGAAACTTCCGATCTTTTGCTAAGAACAAAGAAAACAAAAAGATCAGAAACTGAGATTTAAAGCGTGGAATACCTTTAAACGGTAAAATATGGAATGAGATTTCTAGTTTTGGAAAGTACTGGAAACTTGACCTCACGCAGCTAACAGCTGGAAAAGAAATCTTAATGGTGAAAATAAATTGTGATCGACTAGGTATTACTCCAAAAAGCACAGTATGAAGTGTCTAGGACACCGTTTTTTCTATTTCAGTGTACAAAGTGTTGTCAAGCTACTGTCCTTCTTATCCTTTTAACGGAGTGCCGTGACTATCACCAGTGGCTGGCTTCCATAAAGTCGAAAATGACCGCCTTATTCTGCACCAGACCCATCCACTTCGATTCCTTGTCAATTCTAGAGAAAATAGAACCAACTGAGTGGTTGTGAAGGGCAATGATATCATCACACTATGTATAGAAAATCATCCTGTCTGAAATCTTGTTTGTTACTGAACGAAAGCGTCAGTTTACATGGCTGTATAAGTTTTGTAGTTGTATTAGATGCAAACATAGCTCTGAGGACACAGAAGTGCAAGTCGAGTAGAGTAAATCGGATAACTGTTGATGGGCCTGGCTTTTTTTGATACGGATATATCCATGTAGCTTGATGGATTTTCTTGCGTCTGGATCTAGTACTATAAACAATCATATTTCAGGTCACAGAGAAGTCGAGGTCGTTTAGAAATGTTTCGTCATGGAAGTTGAATTTTTCGTGCTGACTGTTGAACCATACCATACCATATTGGCAATAATTTTTACATTGTGGTAGGCAGCGGGTGTGCAGAAAGCATTTTTGGTCACACCGTCCTTCTCTTTCGTTTCGCATTTCGCTTTGATGCGGATTTTGGCTAGATGTGCATCCACCGGTTTGATCGCCAAGACTCGACAATGGGGTATCCTCCCACCACAAACCCAACACCAAATTTGCGCTCCATTATAAGTCCATTATAGTAGATTTCACAAGAGCCCACCTTCTTCCGTCTTTGTCCCGTCCATTGCACTTTTTCGACGTCGGTGATGTTAACCTTTAGTTGTACGGGGGAATCAACCAGCGGGCTCTTTCCAATTAAGGAAACGGATATTCCAGGTGCATGACCTCAAATCTTGGTTTTTAATATAGTTGTCATGAAATGCGGTGCCTCTCATATAAAACATTATTTACTTATTCATTGGAGCTGGTTCCTACGTGACAAGCCCAGTGCAAAACCATATTTATATAGCAAGCTGCTTATCTCCAGACCGGCGCTCGCTCGCAAACGAACCTCTAGTGAGCAGACGCTGAAAAAAAACGACTCTAGTGAACCTTGAAACCGATTATATCGGAGTGGCTCCAATAAACCTGTCTCCGTTTTAGTTGTTATCCAAGGCTTAACAAGTTGGTTACCGCATCTCGTACAAGGGTTGCTCGCATATCCAGGATGGGGCGACTAAGATGCAAGAGTAGGAATCAAGTATATATATTTTTATGTGCGCACTTTTGATGAGCGCTATCTAAATTTCAAAATTTTATTAAAAATACTACGTCAACATTATTGTAATTTACCTGAAGGCGATATGGCATGAGATTGAGGTGAAAATTGCAAATTTTGTGACGTCATTGGAAAATAACAATGACGAATTGATCACCATTACCTTGCATATATTCGATGTCAACCCATGTAGGGGCATAATAATTCATACATACATACATACCTATATTTAAAAAAAATTTGCTATTTACGCCATGGAGAGAGTACCGCCCGTGTCGTGAATCACGCAATCATCAAGTTGACTCACAAAGGTGCTTGAGCTCTAGCTTCTATTGGGAATATACAAAAGTAAGTGTGTATGTATGATTGCATGGAAGAAATATTAAAACTAAAACAAAAAAAAAACCGCCATAAACTAGTTTTCATTCAGACATTTGTCGAATATAAAATTGATAAATATGAAGTTATTGATAATTTTAGATGAAAAGCAACACAAAAAAAAAAGTAAAAGCAAATAAAAGAAATTAATTAAATAAATTTGTATTAAACCAGTTCAAGTTTAACTTTTGTATTTGCCATAAAACACGCTTTGCTTGTGGTCCTAGCATACCCATATGCCGGCATTTATTATCATATTTTATTATTGTTGCATTGTATTATAATTGGTTCACACATGTATGTGTATAAGTATGTAAGCTTATGCACTTGTACATAAATATTTACAATTGTTGATATGAATATTCATGCATTGTTTTCATGTTCCGGCATGTGCTAAGCGTCTGCGATGGCTGGCCCACCAAGAGTAGAGTCACAATTAAATCATTTGCCGACCGAGTGATTTCCGCCGCTTGGCGTAGTGACATCACTCCAAAGTTCGAAACCTACTTCTTATTCACAAGCCTGTTTATATATATATATGTATGTATGAACATGTTTTTTCCACTTGTTTACTCTAACCAGCTCTCCTTTCTTCTTATTTCTTTTTTTCTCTCTTGTTGGCGAAACCTATGCGTGATATATTTTGCTTAATATGAATTTTGATTCTCTTTAGTGCCTAAGTAGCTGTCGATATGGGTGTGTCTTCAATTGCCAATGTACATACATATGTATGTATGCAGTACATTCATATTTATTTATGTTCTTAATAAGTTTTTTTTTTTGGAATTTTTGAAATTCGTTCAAGCTTGCCGAATTCATTAAAAATCTTTATTTTTTATTTTTTTCAGACGAAAGTAAAAACACTTGTTCGAACAGACAGAGCTACACGCGGAAGGAATTGCCCGTCGTATTTGCCAAAGAGAACATAAACCAGAGGGATATTCTTCTATATTAATTCTTTTTCTCGACTACTAAAATCATCAAAATATTAATTAATGTTTTTCAACTTCAGTTCATGAATTATGTTTTTTTATTTTATTCAAAAAAAGAAAAAAAAAAAAGAAAAAAAAACTGAGTTCCTCATATTTTTTGGGATTAGAGTACGAAAACAAATAAAACGAAAATCGCTTTGTTGGCTTTCGAAATATTCTCTATTAAAATCTATTAAGATCTACACTTTTGCATGCGTTTGAACCAATGATCGAAGCGCTTTTGCTGCTCTGATTGAGTTATTTCCAAAGAGTACGTACTGAACACATCAACCGCCTCTTCAGGTGTCAAAAAACGTTGACCTCTCAGTCTATTTTTTCCGTACGGGAATAAAGAGAAGTCTCTCGGGGCCAAGCCAGAACTATACGGTGCATGACTCATCAAATAGATGTTTTGAGTGCTCTAACATGCAGTTGTTTCAGTCGATGCCTAAGAGATCGCATTGTCGTAGTGAAGAATGTTCCATCTTCGGCAGTGGGTTTTCCTGATTTATTGAAACAAGACAACTGGCAAACAAATAGTTTTGTATCACTTAGATTTTACTGTTCTGAATTGTTCTAGTTAGTAATGCGGTTGCAACATGTCCAGTTTTACCAAAAAAAAAAGAGGCAACCGTTTCCTTGGATGTGCTTCGTGCGCGAAAAACTTTTGTTAGTTTCGGCTCATCTTGAAATACTTTCGAGCTCGTGCACATAAATCCACGATTCATCATCTGTGGCGATGTCATACACGTGTTTCGAAGCAGCGCTATCGTATTTTTTTAAGCATATTGTGTGGGATCCAACGTGAACAATATTGGATGCATGCTGTTCCCACTAATGCCTATACTTGTAGTTGTCTCAATCTCACGATAGGTGGCAGTATCAATAGTTTCCGGAACAACAACTGTTTTTGGCCGATCCTCACAAAATTGGAGGTCTCTAGAGACCTCGCTCAAATTCACCATACCATCCATAAACACTGGTTCTTTAATTAAGGTCATCGATGCACTATCGCTGAGTTAATTCACATTAAAAGTTGTAAAAAATAATAGCTCGAAAATGGTCGCGCTCTTATATCAAAATATTCTGACTATGTATATATGTATAACTTTCGTATATATATTTTATTTCTTTGCCAGCAGAATACTTAGGTTCTTCATAACAAAAGACTGAAAAATGGTGTCTATGGTATTGTAGTGATTAAACAAATCACTAGATCAAAAAGTGTTGGACTCCGAGAAAACTTAATGTTGGCGAAAAGAACGTCCTGAATGAAACTTTGATACCTTCTCATAGAGTTCTTCTACCACTGCTCATACATGAGGTGTGTTCAAAGGAAAAAGTGAATTTTGTTTTCTTTGATTACAATGGTGTGGTGCATCATGAGTTCCTGTCAAAAGGTCGTAAAGTTAAAAAAGAATACTACAAGGAAGTTATGCAACGTTTGCGTGAAGCAATACGACTCAAATGATCGGAATTGTGGAGAAACAAATCGTGGATTCTGCATCACGATAATGCACCAGCTCACACAGCAATGCTTATTCGTGATTTTTTGGCCAAAAACAAAACCGTAATCATGCCTCAACCTCCGCTTTCCCAGACTTATCTTCCTGCGACTTTTTCCTATGCCCAAAACTAAAGAAACCGATAAAAGGAAAATGTTTTACCACAATCGAGAAGATCAATTCAGAATCGTAGGAAAAGCTGATGGCCATACGGAAAAGCGCATTTCAGAAGTACTTCCATGATTGGGAAAAGCGTTGGCACAAGTGTATTATATCTTAGGGGATTACTTTGAAGAGGACAAAATAGATATTATATGAATAAATAAGAACTTTTCAAAAAAATTCAAAATTCACATTTTCCTTTGAACAGACCTCGGAATGCTGAGATTTCTGAAGCTCATTATAAAGTCACAAGTCCAAAGGAAGAAAAGTGCTTCAAATACTTAATATCAAAGTTCCCACGCCTCTCAGAAACCTATTTTTCTTCATCACGGATCTCAAAAGAAGAAGAGGGTTAACTTCAAAATAGTCATGAAGAAATTTTTTTAACTAAAAACAAAAGTGATTCTAAAAAAATTTAAGTAAGTGAAGAAGGAACATGAAAAAGAGTGAATGTGAACAATTTCAGAAAGATATTAAGTAGATGGAAAACGAGCGGATAAAGCGTTTCAATGATGACAGTCGACTGTTCTACGCTACAGAAAGACCTTCCAGATGCCTTGTACTAGCGATCCATTTATTTTCTAAGATGATAGCTTATTTAATATATAGTATATACCTACATTGTCAGAAAAAGTGATGTACTATGACAGATTGAAAGTAATTTTTAGATTCAGCACGTCCAAAAACTCCACGTTCTTGTAGGCTTCCTTGAGGTGTACGGAACCGACAGTATTGAAGCACATAAACAACCATTGTGAAAAGGAACTTCTTAAACACTTCTTTTTGAAGAATCTTTGAAAGTATACCAGTATTCTGTGACATATGGCAACTTTAATATATCCATTCAACCTCTATTGGGCAAAGTGACCTACTTGACACGTGCATCCAGGTGGAATACACTTCTAGCAAAAGTAAGTTCCTGCTTTTGAGCTTTGTTCCAAGCAATTTAGTGGTGTTTTTGGATAGAATCAATATGTTGTTTATTGGTTTAGTTGTTTATCTATGACTTCAAATTAGCTCAAAATCCCTTTTTTTGAAATAAAACTTTGCATTTTGTAAAATAAAAGGACGTTACGGTATTTTCGGGTTTTAGAATATCTAAATCCATAGAAGTCAGTTGATAGCATCTATATGAGGTATGTTCAAAGGAAAAGGTGAATTATGATTTTTTTGAAAAGTACTTATTTATTTATCAATATCTATTTTGTACCCTTCAGAGTAATCCCCCTCGTTTATAATACACTTATGCCAACGCTATTTCCTTTGAACATAACTCGTACAGCATTTCAAGTGCTTTTTTAGGCATTTTTCAATTTCATTTCCTCTTCGTCTCTTTTTTAAATGCTAAAAATCTACATACGGGTACCTATAGCTATACAACAGACTTGTTGTATATAAAATCACACCATAAATTGCACAATCAGCATTTATTTAATATGCGCAAATATACTTTCTATTACTTACACGCAGGGTTATTTTTAGCAAATTTTCACGTTTGGCATGCTTAATCGGTATTTTGATGAACCCACTAACTCAGGGAAACTCAGAATTGAGTATGAATGAAGATTTCAAACTAAATTTCATTGTATTCTGAAATTAATTTTATTAATTTTTGATTTTTTTTTTCTTTCATTCACACATTTACTATTATTTTTACAAAAATAGCAAATGAGGCGATAAAAGCAAATAATTTAATATATAAATATATGTTACATGAATATATGTATGCAATTATTTGATTGTAGGAACGAGCACATCTGGTTGGCTAGAAATTGCAACAGACTACTTACATATACAGTATATTTAACAAAAACTTATTAAAACGTGTGCACTTAGAAAATATTAAAACAAATAAAATATTGATAAGCGATTATTTATACAGTTTTACGTATTTATATATGTATACAAATACAATATACTTATATGTATGTATATATTTGTAGTAATTGTGGACATGTAGATGCAATTGTTGTCAGAATAAATTGCATTGAGAGTGAGCGTTTATTTCATTTATTTCATTTTGAAAAATGTCACAAGGAAATTTCAAAATACTTAATACTTGGCATCCGATTATGGATAAAATCGATGTTGAGATTTTTAGTCGTAGTTAGGTGTTTAGAGAAATAATAGCATTCACTGCACATAATTTCCTCTGAATACTATTTTTGTAATGTGTACCCAACAATCAAAAACAGATCTCTTGAGAAAGTATGCTATTGAATAAATTAATTTAACTAAACTCCTTTCTTTTGAATTTCTCCTCTCTCTCTCACTCTGTACTATGAATATTTTTTCACTTTCTATTTTGATGTGTTTCAAAAGAATTTAAACTTATAAAAGTATTCCGGCGGCCCTAGAGATCACTTGGCATATTCATCGACCACTTCCCTATAATTCCCTCTTAAGGGCTTAGGCCCCTATAGAATTTTCGGAAAATGGATATATATTTGCTTTCAAATGATACATTATGGTCTCAAAAATGTTATTCCGGAAGAGTATGACAGATAAAAATTCCTAAATGCCCCATTTTCGTTCTCTAGTTGAAGCGTCTGTATATTCGTGTACTCAAAACTTCAAACGCGTTTAACTCAAAACTGTTTTTTTCAAGTTGGCTGGAAACATAACTGAAACAATTTACAACCGATTTACTTGAAATTTTGACAGTATCTTCAGAAACACATTATCTACAGAAGTACGTAGGATCTTTTTTATCTTGCATAGTTTTTGCAAATTTCGAACAATTTTTTAGTTCAAATTGTAACTTTTTCCTTTAAAGACCCGCCATTTTGTCGAAAATGTATATAAAGAAAAAATCCTACGAGCCTCTGTAGCTATTCCTATTTACAAGCGGAATCCGTTCAACAACTTATTAAAATAAAAAAATTACAGAAGCTGTGTGTCCAGCCTTGGTTCCCGAAAAAATGGAGACATCCCATTAATTAATTAATTAATTTTTAACTACAATTTAATTTTTAATTAATTAATTAATTTAATTGAATTAATTTTTCTTAAAAAAATAGTTATAAGCAGTTGATTAGATATATAATACATGCCGTCAAAATTCAGATTTATTTAATAGTCAAAAAAGGCCTATTTTGTGGTCCTCTAGAGTGGCCTAACCCCTTAAGGCTTCCACTATTTCTTCGATAAAGACTTCAAACCCAGACTCACTATTAGCACAGCTGCTTCCGGAAAAAAGATTCTCATGATTTGATTTATGATTTCTCACTGTCTGACCCATGAGTTTCATCAATTGTTAAGAAAATATATTTATCATTAATTAGTTTTTCGAGTTGTATCAGATAATATTTTGTTTTTGAGGAAAATTAAAAAATTACAACAGTTTGTGTGGTAGAAATTATAGCTATTTCGGAAACCACCACGTTTCCTCATAAGACTTCTTTCCAGACATCCTTGTTCGAAGTGTATCCGAAGTGGGATATCCACAGCACAAGCCAATGGTTAAACCATTAGACTACGTGTATGCCGGGTTAACTCATTGTTGTTTTTCACTTTTTTTTTTATAATAAATAAATAAGCGGTGAAAAATCGGAGTTAAGCTGAATTATGGGAAGTCAAAATTTGCTGTCTCTTCGAATTTGAAATTTTCTCAAGAATTCCTTGAATTAATTAGTAACTTTTTATTGAAATATTGTCCCATGTTTTGAGATATTGGGTATTTATTGGAGGTTTTTAAGTATTTTAGCTAATAAGTATTCCAGATCGATCGACAGCTTTAGATTGACGGAGCTTTCCATAAAACATTTGATTCTTGGAGTGTGGCTGCTAAGAAAACAATATTCAAAACCCAATACAGATTTGGCTTAAATCACTTTTCAAAAATATCAAAATTGTTTTAGGTATTGGCTGGTGTTATTTTTCAGTTCCATCTTCTAACAAGTTTAAATTTTTTTATATATACGCAGGTGATTTGATAAATCAGTGACTCATTGAATAAAATATATTTTTTCAGCAAATAACCGTTTCTTTTCTCAAAATAGTTTCCTTTTAACTCTAATCAATTAGTCCAGGATTTTTCCAATTTTTGTATTCAAGGCTTCAAAATGGGTGTTTGTTTCTATGATGATCTCTTCATTCCATCCGAATCTCTTACCGTCCAGCAATTTCTTTAGTTTTAGAAACAAGAAATAATCGTAGGGGCCTGAATCTGGAGAATATGCTGGATGCAGTAGTAGCATTCGTGAATTTTTCGCCAAATACGTTCGTTTCTGCTTCAAATTATAGATTCGTTATATATACATACAAAAGCTTTGAATAATATTCGTCGGTAATCGTTGTATCTTGTTCTAGGTAATCGATGTGAATGACACCTCGTACATGCCAAAAACTGTGGTCATAACGTAGTTAGCCGCCAGATCCACCTTGGCCATCTTTGGTACATGTTTATCCAGAGATCTGGATCTCTGCCGTGGTATGGTAAATCTATGTTTCGTCTACGGTAACGAAGTGATGCAGAAATTCGTTTACATTGCGTTTGAACATCGCCAAACACTCCTTTGAAACGGTTACACGGTTGAGCTTATGGTCGCGTGTGAGCAATCGCGGCACCCATCACGCGGATAGATTTTTCGTTTCCAAATATTTATGAAAAATGTGATGTGTCCACTCAGTTGAGATGCCTACAGCCTTAGCCACTTCAGGTACATTTATTCTCCGATCGTTCAATATCATTCCATCAATTTTATCAACGATTTCTGTGGTGAGGACGTCTTTCGTGCGACTTGATCGTTCGGCGTTATTTGTTCTGGTACGACCACAACGGAACTCAGTAAACTTCTTCTTAACCATTAAAATTGATTGTGTAGAGTTCCCCACAGCATTTATCAAGTCTTTCTTTGGTTTCGATGATGGTTCTTTTAAGTAAAAAAATAATGCTTAATTAGCATACGAAATTAAATTTTTTCCATTCCTATTTTCACGAGGTCCTCTGCTTTCAAAGGCTGTCAAACACAAGCAACATAGCGTAGCTTGCTCACATTTTACAGCTGTCTATTAATCGATGATAGTTGACGCGAGTTGTGTTGTATTTGCAGTAACTATGCAGCAAATTCAAAGAATCACGGACTTATAAAACAGCCCTCGTATATTAATGAATATTAAATTCGACGTAAGAGTGCTACAAATTGTTTTTTAGTTTTATTGGCTTTTTTACTACTAAAAATTTATTCAAAAATACCGCAGCTCCACCCCAAAAAAGGTTATCAAATTTTGACTCATTATTCATTAATTATAATTATATATATGCATGTGCATACATATATTTTGTTATTATTTCCTATGTATGTTTGATTGTGAATACATTTTTTCTTGAAAAACAAATAAACAAATAAAGAATAAAAATTGATTGGAAAATTTCCATATATAGGAAAAGGGCTTGACTGGCAAATTCATACAGCGCATTTGTTTTAGTAGGTATATACATACATACATACATGTATGCAAATATAAGTGTTCATATGTTCGTAAAGTAGTATATAATAGCATGAAGGTAATTGCGACATTAATTCCATTGCACATTTATTTAATTTATTTGTCTTCAGTGCTTATCATCAAAGTTATTTGCACAAAATCCATTCTAAGATTCTCCACTTAGTAGCAAGCACTGTTAGCCACTTTCCAAATTCAAATGTACGTAATAGTTTACTGTATGCAGAATCTGTAGATAAGTAAATGTTTATATTCATATATTTTAATTAATAAAATTAAAAATTTTTCTGAGAAAAATTTGTTTTTTGAACCAAGAAAAAATGCATAGAACAAAATTCACCGGTCAATTGAAAAGTCCCCGGCCTACCATAGTAAAATACATTTTTTGGAAAAATTCATTTTTTTTTATTCAACATAGTTTTCTTCAAGGGTGCTACATTAATTATAGCGAACCTCCATCTTTTCGTTATAATTTTTGAAGTACGATTTGTCCTTTGCTTCAAAATAGGCCTCAGATTCGGCGATCACCTCTTCATTCGACTAAAATTTCTTCCCAGCGGTCATTCTTTTGAGATATGGGAGCAGAAAAAACTCGCTGGGGCCAGATCTGGAGAATACGTTGGATTCGGAAGCGATCCGAAGCCCGATTCCTGGATTTTTACCATCGATCCCCTTGACTTTAGACTCGGTGCACTTTCTTTTTCTTCAAATACGGCTGTTTTTCGGCGATTTTGTCTCTTAAATGGTCTAATAACGCTATGTAACAGTCGCTGTTGATGGTCCTTTCTTTTCCAATGTAGTCAATGAAAATTGTTCCATGCGCATCCCAAAATATAGATGTCATAACGATGCCAGTCAACTTTTGCGTCTTTCCACGCTTTGGAGCGGTTTCATCGTGTGCAGTCCACTCTGATGACTTTTGATTGGACTTCCGAGTGAAATAATGGAGCCATGTTTCATTTATTGTCACATATCAACGCAAATCGGGTGTATTACGGTTGAACATCTCCAAACATCAACTCTGGACACGTTCAGTTGATATATTTAGAGTCCCTGCTAATTCATTCAATTTGAATTTACTTTCATTCAAAATCATTTTGTGAATTTTTTTATGTTCTCGCCGGTAACAACCTCTTTTGGGCGTCCACTGTGCTCACCGTCTTCGATGCTTACCGTCTTCGGTGCTCATTTCACGAAGTCTAATTTTAGCATACCAATCCTTGATGGTTGATTTTCCTGGGGCAGTGATCGAGAACTTATCATCAAGCCAAGCTTTTACTTCAATTGTATTCCCTCCAAAAAGCAGTATTTTATCCACACACAAAATTAACTAAAAATAATATATGATTTAATTCTAGTAGTGCCATCTATAAATCAGGCCGGGTATTTTTCAATTGACCTCTTATTTGGGCTTTATTTAACATAAAAGTAAGATAATAGTTATAGGTTAGATATAACTGGTTGCCTCCTTAGGAAGCCTCACGATGATACGTCCGTAGTTTTATCAAATCCACTATATGCGACCAAGACTATGTACTGCTACACTTTCGTTGTGTCTCTAGACTGCTGTTCTTTTAGCAAAATGAAGCAGGTGTTTCGGTCCTTTTCCGCCCTTTCCCTGCATTTCCTGCAGTTGTTGTCCTTAACCGGGTCTAATTTTAGGACATGCAACGCCAACAGGCGAGGCCTTGTTAACAACAATATTAGCAGCCAATAGTCTGACCTCTTTGTCGCTAGTAGAAACTTAGTCAGCTTTCGTCGTATGTTTTTCACATAATTTTCGCTATATTACAGCCTTTTGCCTGCCGATACCAAAGTATTTCTGTCTCTGCATATATTTTACTTCCATTAATGAGAATGGTAAGTCCATGGCTACTTCCTGTGACGAGAGTACTCTCTCTTTAGCGAGTCTATCGGCTATCTCATTGGCCTTGATACCTATGTGCCATGATATATAGTATATGTGGATTTTGCTTTTCTCTGACAATCTTTTGATTGTCTTTTTGCAAAGTAAAGCCTTTTCGGCTCCTTGGCTGTCTACATAGATATGTATGTAGTACCTCTGCCGCTATTTTTATTGCAAATATCTCGGCTTGGAATATAATTCAGTGGTTAGGTATTTGGAATGATCGTTTTATTTACGGTTGGGCGCAGTAAACTGCAGTCTCCATTCCCCTGTTCAACTTAAGTCCTTTTCTCCATATGCCTCTATTGTAGCTGTCAAAAAATTATTCGAAACCCAAACCCGGACAATGCAATCTATTCGTCTTCTCAGAGACAACGCTAAACTGATTTAATGCGTGTAGCCTCCTGGCAGTTTTGAATGCGCTGTTTTTAGCTAGTAGGCTTGCGAGTGGTATACTCAAAATCTCATGAAGAGATGCGTTGTAATAATATTAATATTCTATTGGATTTACTCTGTCGTAAAACAATATGGAGGCCAATTGTCCAATCTAGCTCAAGATTAAGTTTTAGATTTTGTAGTGTTCTAGCTAATCCATGGAAGTCGACTGTGCAAGAAGACGACGTTGAAACAACTCCAATGGAAGTTGAACAAACAGCGGGGGAAAACGCAAAACCAGTAGAATAACCTAAATAAAAGAACTTCGAGAAGTTCCTAAGGAAGTGAGAAAATTCATGGAGGAGATCCCCTCGACGAACTAACTGGAGGAGCTAGCAGAGAGACTGAACTATATGGGTACCGAAGAAGCAGCAACTACCTATTGCACTCCGATTTAGACTTAAGACGCCAAACGTAAAATTAGTACAGATCAACCAACATGTCTTCGGATGATCTAGATTTCACTTTGGCATAAGATATATGGACCTATAAATGTCAGAATTTGTAAGCAGAAATCTGGTGGCAATTAAAATTTCCACCGAAGTAAAAGAAAAGACGGTTGGAGTAGTGGTGGCATGAGCTTACTTCCTAGGGGAGAAGAATATTATTACACCTCAAAAAACTGAACGTCTAGTGGACTGCTAACGACATCGACACCTTCCGCTAATAATAGGAAGCGATGCCAAGGCATATAGTACAACGTGTGACAGCTCAGACAAGAAAGTCAGAGGTATTCTAACAAGGCATTGCAGACTCCGATACCACGTGCAACAATTAGATATCAGCTCTGCATACACAAGCTGCTTTTGTAACATGGAGCTGGAAATATCGGTACATCTTTTAAAGAGTACGTAGCGGTCGCATTAAACAGGCCAAAACACCTTCGAGAGATACAGCCTGAGTTGAATCACATAATATCTGTTGATCCCCATTTTGTTATAGGTTTCCTGATGGTAATGGGGATATATTTACCAAGAATTATACTGAGATCGGAAGGCACAATAGACCAAAGGTCGTAGTGCAGATCTTCTATACTATTTAAAACTAATTTATCACCGCTTGGCACAGCCGCTACTAACAGTTGTAAGATAGAAACCAAAGGCGGTAAGATGTTTTTCCCAATCAAATAAGAACTGAAATTGTAGAAAACTACTTGTTATCACTTATGCGCGATTTAGTTATTAGCTTATTTACTAGTACGAATGCCCAAATTTCTGTCTAGAGTCGAAAGGATTCCCGAAATGTTTTTTTGATTCCTGGGTTGGATGTACAAGTGAGTGTTAAATCACTTTCAATCGGGTTCCAGATCATTCACTTTAGAAAGTACTTCTTGAAAAGAATATATTAATACGTATTTAAAAGAAAAGTTTCTTTAAAAATCTAATTTCAGTAGAACTAGTATTTGTTTACGATTATTTATTTTGCATACTGTATGTAAGAATTACACATGCATAAACTTGACTCAGGTTACTGTTATCAGCAACCAATCAATCCACTCAATAAATATTAGAACACACTTAAGAGAATAATGTTATTCTTTGTAACGCCATTTCTACATCTTCATACTTTGTGATAACCTTGAAATAAAAAGTTTCTAAGTGCTATAAAATTTGAATGGGAAAGTTAATTAGTTAAAAAAAGAAAGGTTAAGGTTTAAGTTTTAGTTGCTGATAACAGGTTCGAAAAGCTTTAGTGGATGCAAAAATTTTAACTCGATTAATGAGCTATCAAAAAAAAAAAATTATAATAAGAATAAATAAATAAAACATAAAAATAAAATAAAAAAATAAACTGAGAAAATAAAATAAATAAGATGAAATAAAATATATATAAAAAAATTAAATTAAAATAATGAAAAATAAAATAAAAATTAACTAAAATAAAAAATGAATTAAAAAAATGCAACATAAAGAAAAACGTAAAGGAACAGAAGTTTTCCGCTTACTATACTCAACAATCACCTTTCGTTATAATTGTTACATTTATTTGCAATTAATAATTTACTTATTTTCCGGCCCAATGTTGCTGTGGCTTTCTGTATTTTGTTCAATTTAGATTTTACAGTTGGTATTAAGCTGAAGATTTTTCTTAAACATTTTCGAGCACTGCGAGCATTTGAGGAACGAACACTCGAAAATTTTTCTCACGCGCACGAACATTTCGAGTATTAAAAAAAAAACCGCTAAATAGGCATATCTTCTTCTTTAAATTTTTTATATAGGCGTTCCTTCTCTTCTCTGTTTGGAGTCAGTTGAAAATATCAAGTGATACCAGGTTGCTCTCCACCTGATCCTTTCAACGGAGCGACGGTATTCCTATCTCTCTCTCTACTTCTGCCAGCGGGTACTCCATCGAATACTTTCAAAGCTGGTCGCTTTCATCTATTCGGATGACATGACCTAGCCAATGCCCTCGTATGGCGACGTGCGAGCCAAGTGCGAAGATGACTGTTCGTTTGATGACAGAAGATATTTCGTCTACCAGACCTATTGGCTTTGATTCTTTGTCTAACTTGGAGAAGACAGATCTTACGGTGCGGTTGTTATTCGTCGGGCATGGTTTCGTTCGACTATATTCTACAAATAAGCTGATGCATGCATCTTGTTTACGATTCGCCATTTCCTGGGTCTTCACTTTCACTGCCATTGATCAGGTTATAGAAGTGTTCCCTCCATACTCTAAGAATGCTCTAGACATCTGTGACTGTGATCTGTAATTGACCATTACTTCATTGGTCCCTACATGAGCTTGCTCCGGTCTTGAATTCTGTTGTAAGTGGGAGCATCTTTTCATAGCATTTTTGAGCATTACCCTTGTCGGCCAGATTCTCAAGCTCATCATACACACGAATTTCGGCCTCTTAATTTTTTCGTCTGGAAATGTGTCGCGTTTCCCTTTTCAGCTCTCGGTACATATCCCACCCCGCATCACGCAACTAGGGGCGTGAAATTTGGAATTCTATAGAAGTATTATATTTTTCAATATATTTTATACTTCCATGAAAGGTATAAAGACACTGAGAATTATCGAAAAAAATATTTTATAATTTACAATAAATTTTATACTTCGATGAAAGGTATAAAGACTTCGTCATGGTCGAAGACAGCCATTCTTTCTTGTTTTAAATTATAAATTTATTTATGCAAAGTTTAAAAATCATTGAAATACCAAAGAAATTTTGGCAAACAAGATTTAAAATTTAAAATTTTTTATTCGACTGAGCAGTTGAGCAATGAGCGAGTTATGTAGTGAGCATTGAGCTGCAACTCATAGAGGTTCGCGTCAGATGTAGACAGGGATTAGTTGCTTTTTTGCTCCTCAAGACCATAAAGTGAAGTTTGAGTAAGGAAACCTCGAAGTAAGGCGAACATCATACCAATTTTCATTAAACTTTCAATCTTCGTTCCCCTTTTCGGAAATGAATTTTTCTATATGTTGATCTAGGCAAGGAGCTATATACTCATTCTCAAACTAATCGATCATTGACCATTTCCGGGAAATGAAAGTGCTATATAGATTTATCTAAACATAGAAATACGCTCGTCCAGAAATTTAACCAAATTGAGCAATAAATATAATAGTAAAAATATTTTTTATTTTGTTTTCAACGATCTTTATGTGGTTGAATCGAATAAAAAAATACCGTTTTTATCGAAAAAATGGTTCCTTTGTTCATTTTCCGGAAGAAAAAGTGTTAATTTAGGCAAAAGACTACATATGCACTAAATTTGAAGAAAATCGAACCAAAAATACAATTTATCGAATAGGTAGCTCCCTGACTCACATGCTCGATTTTTCTTCCCAATTCTTCTTGTTTGGCCGGAGATCAATCCGAATTGATGTGAATCATTGAAATCGGTCTAGACATTTTTGAGGTTTAAGCGTAGTAACATCACTTTCTTTTATACATATCAATATATTTATAAGTTTGTACAATGCAAATACAAATAAAATGAAGTAGACGCCCTCTATTACGTCGAAAAGATTAGCGCCTTTGTTGAAATGTTACCTCCAGACATTATTTTTAGACCCAATTATCATAAATAACAACTTATAATTCTATAAATATATGCCTATATATCAATATGTACATAAATTTGCACATATTATTGATAATATTTATATGTATGTTACATTTTATATATATATATAGATGTAAACAAAATATGAGTATGTGGGGTTGTTTTTGCAATGTCAGAGATAAGTGTATTGCTGTACAATGCAGGGGACTGTATTGAAAATTGTTAAAAAATAGTACGGAAATAAATTAACTAACGAAATGTGCAATATTAATACACACAAGAATCTATATATATTATATAAATTTAAAATATGTAGAATATACAAATATATAAATATGACTCATCGATTTAACTTTATCGATTTTAATGGGGCTGAGCGCACAGAAAGTTGGTATGGTTTGGGCTGGAACCTAAGACTCTCCTGTAGTATAGAAGGTAACAACAAAATTAGCATCTTCCTTAACTAAAAAAAATTATATTACTTCAGAGCTTTTTCCCAGCAGTACAAAATAATAAAGACATCGGTTGACAGGGCGTATGAGTAATCTCCATTGAGATAAGGCGTACAATAATCGGGTAGAAAATTTGACATCGATTACCATTAGGCATACATAATTTGTTTTCGTTTTATTTTGTAAGTTTTAAAAAATTATTTAGTGGGGACGGTTATATCCGAGTGCATAGCAACAG
This sequence comes from Neoceratitis asiatica, assembly GCA_030068015.2. Taxonomy (NCBI): domain Eukaryota; kingdom Metazoa; phylum Arthropoda; class Insecta; order Diptera; family Tephritidae; genus Neoceratitis; species Neoceratitis asiatica. The sequence continues at coordinate 44,061,797 of CM061524.1, read as the reverse complement.
CCAAAAGTATGGAACATAGTTTTCTATACACAATCGCCCTCTTTAGGGAATGTCAACCACTACGAGTGTATTTCTGACATGAAAAAAATGCTCTGGGAAAATATTTTAGGTTCCTCCATTTATTGGATAACGCTCTTTTTTTGAAAACGATAACGATTTTTTTAAGAAAATCATCTTCTCCGATGAGGCTCACTTTCATCTGAGTGTTGCGGTAGATAAACAAAACTGTCGATTCTGGTGCGAAGAAAATTCACAAATTATTAATGAACAACCATTTCATTCACCTAAATTGAAAGTTTTGTGTGGTTTTTGATCTGCTGTAATTATCGGTCAGTACTTCTTTCGAAATGAAGCTGGTAGCATCGTTACTGTCAATGGAGAGCGGTATAGATCGATGATTGGAAGAAGTTGATCTCAACAATATCTGGTTCCAACAAGACGGGGCTACGTGTCACACAGCACGTGCAACTACCGAATTATGACGAGAAAGGTTTAGAGATTCGATTATTTCAAGAAATTGTGATATTGAATAGCCTCCCAGAAGTTGTGATTTAATACCATTAGACTACTTCTTGTGTAGTTATTTGAAGTCATTGGTTTTAAGCAATAAACCAGTCTCTTTTCAAGCTTTAGAAGTCAATATTGAACGTGGTGTTCATGACAAACGATTTGATTTAGTGGAAAAAGTGCTCAAAAATTGGGTTCTTCGAATTCGTTCCTGCAAAAGAAGTCGTGGAGGCCATTTGAATGATATTATATTAAGAACTTAATTGTAGCGATTTTACTTCACATTAAATAAAAAATATTTGAATTTCCTTAAAAATTAGTGTATTTTTTAAAGAAATTATATTACTCTTATTGAAAAACCCTATACATAACATCTATACATAAATTGATTTCACCTCGTCCTGTAATATAAAAATATCTTATTGATAAATAAAAGAAATAATTAAAATATTTGTATATGGCTAGCAGGTGTGTGGCTGTTCATTGCTGCCACCCACGCTTAAAATATAATTATGTAGCTGACTACACGACTCGTTGCAACCTGCACGACTACTGGCCCGAATACTGTAGTGAACTCAACAAATATTAATCAACACACTACTAAATACCTATTTGCATATCCAGTAAAACAAAACTTTTGGCTTAATATCGGTGTCTGGCCCACTTCCTCGAAAGATTTTAATTTCAAGTAAAAATTTGTTTTAATAGTGCTGTTCCAGGTTCATTTCGCGGAAGATGCGGTTCTTTTAGTAATTTTGGTAAAAATCAAATACTATTTAAATACCAAATTTGAAGTAAATCGAACCATAAAAATATTTTATGACATAGAACGGTATTCCAGCAAAAAACTACTTGATACACAATACACAAGTTGAAGTAAATTAAATTATAAATAGGATTTTTTCAAATAGATCGGTCCTTGATCGACTTCCCAGATGTTTCTAAGCGTTTAAAGCTTTTCTGAACTACAAAAGAAAATCAATTAATTCTTAACCGACGTCACATATACTTTTTTTTATGTATGACGACGTATAAGTATAATTTTTTCAATGGGGTTTAGTTGGGTTAAAGCGTGTAGTTGAAAATTGATCCCATTGATAATTAGAAATATTTTTAATCAGAGGCTTATTCTTTGATTTCAGCATATAATACCACAAGTTTTCCGACTTTTGTAAAAATCCTTTTGTATTTGATAGGGTATAGGGTATTTGAAGTTGATCACACAGAAATTTTCTTTTAATCACATTTAAAGAAAGGGGGTAGATTTCACCAATTTCAATGTATGATCAATTATTACTTTTTAAATAGCAGTAGATAATTATTTTTATATTGGAAGTGGTATAGCCAAAGGTTTTTTCCATAAAAATATTGAATAAAATTTATATGCTAATATTTTTATAAGGGGCAAAATAGGAAAAAATATAAAAATAAATAAAATAGTTCACTGAACGCAAGATCATGCACATCTCTTCGTCCGATTTAGATAATTTTGCTTTTATTATATAAGATATGCTTCGAAGCATGGTCCAATAATAGAGAGGATTTTTTGTTCATTCAAACATTTTAATGTTGGGTTGTGTGTTATAAAAAAATGTAATAAGAAAGCCACAAAAAGTTTTAAAATCAAATCTTAAAAAAAAGATGTACCTACGTAATAACTAAGGATAAAAAAATCATAATATATTCAGCCTTATTAGCTAAGTTCTTATACTAATGAAACTATCCTTGAGTAACTTTCAAACAAATTTTAATTGCCTTAAATTCTCTCCGAGAAATCAATGCAGAAAAATTGTATCTGTATACTTTGAAAACTCTAGAGTATGTTATAGTTTTTGAAAAAAAAAAAAATATTATGATGTACCACTTCCTAAATATAAGTGAGTTCTTGGAGGAGATTCTAGAACCGAAAGATAAAAAACATAAGCTCCTTCACCTAAAACACACAGAAAACTTAACAGAAAATGTCAAAATTTAGATCCGTTTTTCAGCCGTTTTTTGATGAGTTAATATTAAAAAAGTACCTAGAGATTTTCGAATAAAATGTTCAAAATTAATAAAAAAAGTGACGATAGAATTTTTTTTCAAATAATTTTCACATCGCGTTAATATTTTCAAAGTGACAAAGATAAGAGATGTTGATGTATATACTCGTAACTATATATATTAATATTTTATCAGTAAGAGTGAATTAAATTGTAAATTATTCCATACTAACAAGATAGAGGTGTGCGATAAAAGGTTATTTATTTAGTGGTTTCGAGATTGCAGGGCTGTACTTATATTTTGACATCTGTCAAACCAAACATATTTGATTTAAGTTAAAAGTCGGGCATTTATAAATGTTGATCACTTAACAACCGTACAAACCGCTAAAATTGTTGAAACCTACCATTTGCCAAACATGGCTACGTTTCGTGCTTTAAGAAGAGGTTATAATGCACATAATCGTCAAGAAATTGGTACAATTTTTAAGAAATTTGAAGAGACTGTATTGGTTACAGATATTTTACTGCCTGTGCATTACAGTTTTGCTCGTTCCACCTCAAATATCGCTGCTGTAGTGGAAGTGTAGTCGAACACACGTCTATTTCTCGACGTTTTTAAGAGCTGGCACTTTCTTACGGCACATAATGACGTATTTTGCACTGGGACTTACCGCGATTGGACCGCGATTTTTCCAACAAAATTTACTTCAGCGTTGAGGTACATTTCTCTCTCGATGGATACGTAAATAAGCAAAATTGTCGCAAATGGGGCTCCGAAAATTCTCAAATAATTGAAGAGAGGCTACTACACACAAAAATAACTTACTGTCTGGTGCATTCTTTGGTTTGGAAGTGTAATTGGACCTTACCTCATTGAAAACGCTAATGGTGATACTGTCACTATTAATTCGGAGCGTTGTGGTCGTATGAAACCGATTCTTTTGACCTGCAATTGAAGAACACGACTTGGACGATATGTGCCACATCTCACACAGCACGAGCGAATATGGCTTTATTGGCGAGAGAAATTTCCTGGCCTCGTAATCTCTCGTCTTGGCGATGCCAATCGGCTCACGAGATCGTGCGATTTGGCACTGTTAGACTTGAATAATGTAGTGTTTCTCATATATTGCCAAGATTTAAACTTCATAATAAAAAAGGGAAAATTTATTTAAATGCATTTTATTTACGTTTATTTGGGAAACCTCAAAATGGATAACCCCGTATGATGTATTCGCATACATATATATATATATATATTGTACACAAAATTTAGAATAAAAATGTTTACAAAATAAAATAAAATAAATAAATAATAAAAATTGTTCACCAACTTAAAAGAAAACATACTTGCACTATTAACTAAATAAAACTTTTTTAATTTTTTTATGGTTCTTTTAATTTATAATGATTGGTTACCACCACAAACAAAGAAAAATATCTAAATTATGGTATAAATTTAATAAATTCCTCATATTTACATTTAAAAAAACCGAAATTATTACGTTTACACAAGCCGCATAAAAACGGGCGCAATCTGGTATTTACATATCATTCTTTATTGCACACATATATGTATGAGTAGCAAGCCCATAATTAGAAAAACATGTGAACTGACAATAATCACGTACAACCGTTACACATACAACTATTACCTTGTTTTTTTTTTTTTTTTTGCTTATTTAACGTTATTGAGCAGCATCAGTACAAATGCTAACCGCCCACTTACACACACATGAACACCTTCATGTCATAAGTGACGAATAATCGAATGATATTATCAGCGGAACTAATTTTATTGTGAACAAAAATGTAATCGCATGCAAGTATGTACGAACGTATGTATGTGCACTCATAGTATTGAAATTAACATGTATGGTGAATAATTGCATCTAAAAATGAAATACTGTAATCTTTGGACATATTTACGTGCTCATGACACTTTCGACCGTATGGAATAGCAAATTTTATAAACAATATATAATCAAAAAAGACGCTTCCTATTGAATATAGATTCATATTGCAAAAAATGAATTTAGTCAGATAATTTCCAAAGAGATTAATAAAGGAAAGAAGGAAAGAAAATACAAAAATTTTATTACTTTTTGATGTTTATTAACACATTATCACATTTTAGTTGTAAATAATGGTGTTTCTCGTTGGAAGTTTCGAATTTTAATGAGGCAAAATTGCTCAAATACTACCCCTCGCATTTAACAATTGTTAAGTTTTCTTATATAAAATGCTAAATAACAACATTCCCCAATTCAACTAAGTCTACTGTGATAAAAATTAAATTTTAAATTAAATTATACGAGTATGTATGTACACTCAGGCAAATATTTGGCTTCTACGCTTAATCAGCAATCTAGATAACTCTTCCCGTTAAGCTTTGCAAAGCATTAAAATATTGAATTTTGCTTCTGACGTAAAAAACCACGGCCATAAAATGATTAAAAAAATTTTGCGAAGAAAAAAATATAATTTACTTTTATATAAATATAACGCAATAAACAATTAATAATTTACTTTAATTACTTCCATATTTATGCATGTATAAGTAGATAACAACCTTGACGTAATCAAGAAACAAAAATAGGTTTTTACATATTTATAATATATTTTCAATTTTATTTATATTTTGATAAATGTGGAATTTAAAGCAAGAGCGCAAGATTAGTTCTGCTGAAAAATAAAATAGAGACGTCAATCCCGAAATTGGCTAAACATGATAAAAGTTAGTCGAATCGAACCAATAATTTATTTCCACATTACTTTCATGTAATTTATTGCTACTCATTCCTCCTCACGGCACTTTGTGAGTACTGTTGTTCAAAATCATTTTAAAAAAAGTTAGAGAAGCTATATCAAGGCCTCTCAGACATTATTTTTCGACCACTCACTTTAATTGCTCAATATACACATTCCCAGTTATCTGAAAGTTAAGATCTTTATGACTTTGTTCCACATTCACAACTCGAATGTATAGGTACATCGTCTGCCGTGCTTTACGAGAGGACCTGTCTTGGCGGTCTAACCTTACGATGCTCAGAAATACAACGGATCAAAGCTATGCGTTAAGCAGCTCCCAGTAATGCAAGAATTATGGTGCCAATTGGCCATGTGGAGTGTATATACTAACTACGTTGGTAGGTTTCAGGCCTATCTAGAATTCTAACACGCTTTGGATCGGGTTCACTGTTGCAATGAAACTCCACATAGAGCTTAAGCATAAGAGCTTAAGCCACAATCATTACGATATTTCCAGAAAAATCTTGTCACTTGAACAGGTCGGAGCAAGTTTCGAGTGCCCCTGTTCTCCGTGGTACCGAATTTTGGTTTCTGGTCAAACCTCGTAGCTAAAACTATTACTAGTTGGGTAGTGGCCTAGGATTGGATTCCTTACACCTAGTACCTACTCACAACTTGCTAATTCACACTATTAATATAAATTCTAATCAGATGCTCGTCTAACCATGCACCAAATCGTCAAGCTCTGTTCCTCACTCACAGCTCACCGTTTTACTCAAGTGTCTCTCATGCAAAAATCTCGAAAGCGGCTTGGGAAAAAACTGTAGGTTCCTCCATTTTTTAGAAAAACATCAAACCACAGACTACAAATTGAAGAAGGAGCTTGGCCGGAAAGTTTCAGTTATACTCATATTGGGAATAAAAAAGTCCCCGCCGTTTTTGTCACTAACTGGTGTTGATGCTCTTATTTCGGGTAAAACTAATCCGGTATTTTTTCGTGAAGACAGTGCTGTAAATCGTCTTTCACGTGAAAAGTTATTTTGATTTTAAATTTTAAATTTATCAGATGTTTTCTTACTCTCAGAATGGTAGAACCGCAAGGGAGGACCAAAAAATTTGTGTAATTTACGATGAGAATGCTGAACGCCGAACCCAAAAGTGCTTTGCTCACTTTCATTCTGGAAATTTTGATGGCACTTAATTCTGGGCGGCCACTCACTCAAGAAGCTGATGAGATTCTGCAACTTGTGGATTAAGAAGGCATGCCAGATATCAGGAGATAGCGAAGGCATTAGGCAATATTCACGTGCAGTTTGGAATCATTTAATAGTCAGGCTACTCAAAGAAGTTCAGTGTTAGGGTGGCACATGAATTAACGCAAAAAGTTATGCTTGACCAAATTACTATCGGTGGCAAAATTGAACGATTTCTGAAGCGACTCACAACTGGTGGTGAAAAAGGGGGTTAAATGCGATAATACAAAGCGAAAAAATCATTGTCAAGGGCCGCTGACCCTCAAAAATCTACTTACAGGCCTAAATTAGTGGCAAACAATGTGATGTTAAGTGTTGGAAGAAATTGAAAGGGAATTGTCCATTATAAGCTGCTACAACCTGGTGAAAAGTTCAATTCTGAGCTCTACTGTTAACAATTAACCAGCTTACAACAAGCTTTTGTAAAAAAACCCACAGATTTGATTAATAGAAAATATGTTGTGTTTTATAATAACAACGTCGGGCCAAATACTTCCTTGATAACCAGAAGAAAATTGTCAGAGCTTGTGGGTGGGAAGTTTTGATGCATGCCCCATATAGTCCGGACTTTGCACCATCTGACTACAATTTATTTCGGTCTCGGAAAAATTCTGTTGATGTAAAAACTTGACCACAGAAGTTCTACACTTAAGGGATTATGAAGCTACGTGAAAAATGTCAAAGGGTCTTAGATAGTAATGGTCAATATAAATTTGATTCAAATCAATTTTAAATAAAGAAGAATTCCAAAATGTACAAAAATCTTGGATTATTTTTTAGTTATCCAAAATATAGTTGTTTCGGAAATATTCGAATATGACTTATGTAGAGAATATTTCCAAAACATAAAAAAAATGTTTTTAAATAATTTTTTTCTTAAATATTATTATATTAATTTTTAGTACATTTAATATTTTTAATTATTTTAAATTTTTCATGAATATTTATTAGAGCTCTAGATACCCGATGGCGAGTACTGCAAGCAGCTCGCTCGATACTCGCTTATTGCTTTACTGCTCAGCAGAACAAAACAATTTTAATTTTGTTTGTCAAAGTTTCTCTGATATTTCAATGATTTTTACACTTTGCATAAATAAATTTAAAATTAATAAAAATAAGTTTTGAGAAAAAAGGCAAATTGTTTGTCAAAATAGTGGAAAGGCTCGTGCTCGGTTCGATAAATTTTCGAGTAATGAGTAATGAGCAGGTGTGCGAGTGCTCGTTGCTCAAATGCTCGCACTGCTCGAAAATGTTTGAGCAAAATCTGGAGCTCTAATATTTATAAATATTTGTAACGTTTTTAAAATGTTCTACATAATTAAATTTACACATCACTATAATTGAAATAAAATTGCTGACAGTGGACTGGCTGGCTGTAATTAATCGGAGCGCACATACAAAATGGACTTTGAACTTAGTTCCGTCGATTAATGTTATGGGTTATTTTTGCATTGCTGAGTAGACGAGATAAATTGTGGGTGTGAAAATGAAGAGTCAACAATTATCAATTATAAATATTTATATAAATGCATAAGTAGAATGATAATGCATGTACGTATTTACGTGTGTGCGACTATGAAGCGAGGGTGGAGAGGGATTTTCACAGTCGTTCAAGCAATTATCGTAATTCCGATATGAAAGAATTGAAAACAATTCAGATATACGTATATATACATACATACTCTATGTGCATATATGTTTTTAGTTTCATGTAAATGTCTAAAGATACGCTTATACATATATACATATGTACTTAAATAAATGTTAATGGACGGCGCTTTGCTTTGTTTACGATATAAACCAAGCCTTGTTTTTGCTCCTCCTTCAATGATACGCGCTACCAAGGTACGGTTATTCAACCTTATGTTACAAACCTGACATATTTCATCAGCAATTTTAATTGCAAATATGTAAATGTAAATACGCAATGTTTACACATTTTTATAATCTTCATATACGGTTTCATTACGCAGGTTTTTGTAAAGTTTTCGCATAAATATCGTAAATATTGCAAATTTTTATAATTTTTTGTATTTTTGAGGATCTTCAAGCTGCCCACACTTTATTGCCTTTGTTATTGTTAAAGCTTTTATATTATTTTTTAAGTGAGTTACAACTTGTTGCATATAGGTAAAGGGATCTTGTTCATTTAACGGTACCATGCGATAAGTTGGGTTAGGTTAGAAATGGCCGATCCTAAGAGGATCCTACGAATCACAAAGAGTAAAAATATCTTGAGCGACTTTTGGTTGAGAAAAAAATTTGCCTGGTAACATGTTAACTCCTGTGTACAGATGATTACATTTCTTCTTCTAAACCACTACAATAGTGGGTATCCAGAAGGATCCCAAGTCGCACTTTGTGAGCTCCAATCGGAAAATACCCGATCAGATCTCCCCCTAAGTGCGAGAGTTTTGATCTTGGGATAGAAAGGAGCGCCTTTGACTTACCTTGCTCTTCCTTTGGCTGGAGGAATTGCGAAACCTCTCATGTTGAGGTGATAGCCAAGCACTTCCTGCGTTGGTTCAATGCTCAGAAGCAGAGTTGACAGAGTGGCGTCCATTTGCACATTGTCCGGTATTAAAGAAATGGTAGGACTCATATTTGCAAGCTTATCAGCACTGCAGCTTCTAGATATTCCACTGTGAACCGGTACCCATATGATTTTAATGCAGAAAAAATCGACACTTCAACCAGTGATAACAAGCATTCATTCGATACTCTAGAGCTCACCATGAGTGAACCCAAGACCTTAGTAACCAATTGGCTATCTGAATATATAATAGCCTATCGAACATACTTTGAAGGAGCGTGCCCACCTGTTCGCTACTCCCGTCTGAAACCTACACAATGGTTTGGAAAACTAAACCATCCACCGATGGGTAATTCTCGACAGAAGATACCCGCAAAGACTTTTCCGTCAAGCTACGACCCATCCTTGCAGAAGTTAAGTGCTTCTTTCTTCCAGCGGCTCTGTCCCTTCCAGTCTTCGTATGAAACGATTAGAGTGCAGCAGAAGCCGTTCGGTGCCACCTCGGAGATACCACAATCCAAGCAACTGGGAATGAATTCGAGCTCTTCTAGAGCCTACTATGCTCGAGCCTACCAATGGCCCAAGCTCCCTGACTCTTAAAGCAACTTTGGCAGCGATTGACCTACCTGGAGTAATCACAAGCATTATACTATACGTTAAGTTCCAAAGTTGGAGTAGTTCGAAATGCACCAAAGTTGCTGATGAGAGCGACTTTCAGCATACGAAAACACCGTAAACCAAGATAGGTTTGACTATAGTTGCGTAGATCCAATACAATACTCTAGGAGAAAGGCCTCATCACTTACCGAGTAAGGCCTTGCAGTAATATAAAGCTACCGATACTTTCTTCTTTCTCTACTCGATGTTTGCCTTCCTTGATTACTTTTCTGTCTAGAATTGTCTCTAAGCACTTCAATTTCTCTGAGAAATGAAGGCGAACGCTATCGAGGGGGCATCACTATCGATACCCTACATCATGGTAAGATCAGCTCTGGCCGCCCAACTTGTTTCCACTTTTAGGTGCACGCGTAAGAATTCATTAATCGTTCTTAGGAATTTACTTGTGAACATGACAATGTAGCATCTGCGTAGGCGTCCATCTTCCGACATCCGGTAGGCATTTATTCTAATTATTGTATGGCCCGTGGTGTCTATTCTACTCCCATTTACCGACTTTGTACCGTAGAGGTTTTGAAAGTTGAAATTTTCCTTAAGTATGAGTTACATTTTGTAGCTGGACTGTATTAGTGATGAAACGGAAGGTCATCCTATTAGACTCTATCTCATTCTGGCTACTGCAGGAGAACTGAAATCTTTTGGAAACTACATATTTGGATCCAGCCTCATGTAAAATTCGTCGATAAAAGCGATATATCAAGCCTGATAAAAGTACTGTTCATATTGTTTCTAGCTCTTAGATCAAAGTATTGACTTATAACAAGGAGACAAGAATATTTTACTTCCTTTAGGGACAAGGAATTTTTTTAATTATCACACTACTAAACATATTTGCTTCGATTTCAGGAGTAATTGTATGCTCTTATAAGAGATTCTTCTCTCCTCTCGGTTTAGCTCCTCAACATTAGGAATTTTATTTAGAAACGGATAGAAAACAGATCTGAAAAGATTTGAGGCTGTCTATAGATCAAAATAATATATCAAAAAAAGTTTTCATGGAAAGACACTAAGATTCGGTAAATAAAATTTATAGGCGAACGAGTGAAAACGGCAGAGAAATGGAAAAGGTCAAGCATATTATAAAATCTAGAAGATACAAGCTATGTTGTTGATCTAATTTCCAAATTTATTTAATTTCAATCTCTATGGGGATTCATGTTTTCCTTCGTATTCGTATTCGTAACCGCATTTAATTCATTCACTCATTCCAAAAGCTTCACTAGCTAGTTGATTGCCGCCTAGGACTCCAATTTCCAAAAAAAAAAAATCTCAAATCCTTCGATCGATCTGTTCTACTCAATTCACTTAGAACACAGCACAAGTGGTATTTGACTATCGCGAAGCAATCGTTAGTTTTCAGAACAATCTATAGTATTCAATAGTTTCTAATTAGCGTTCTTCAGTTTTCGATCTACATCATTGTTCGAAAAAATTGTTCCCAAACTAAAAAAAACTGAATGCAATACAATCGGAATTGATAACGCCGGAGGCTAATTCGTTTCGGGATATTCGATTAGCATCTATTTGCAAACGACCAATTCCATATGAATCGCAAAACGTCACAAGGATAGGCACAATATCAAACAATGGGTTCAAGAAAGAGTGGTTTCAGTCAATTAGCTTTGCAAATGAAGCAACAAGATTTCTTGAGCAAGAAATTTCCACAATAGTTGCAAACGAAAAGAGAAGCGCTGAAAATATTGAATCGACAGAGAGGTGTCACAACAGATACTCGTTTTTTGATTTTATTGAAAAAAGACTCGAAGATTGAGATTGTCATCTAGAGCAGATACAATTATTCAAATCGCAGCAAGAGATATATATATAATTCTTATTTGGAAAGTAAGTACATTGTATGTTCTATAAAAAATAATAGTACTGAGTCTAATATATGAGGGCTGTTTGATAAGTCAAGGAATTTTGGAATTTTCCGCGCGATTAATAGACTGCTGTAAAATTTGGAGCAGTTTGTTTTTTACAACCATTGAAAGTAGACGACCTCGTGAATTTTAACTAAAAGGAAACAACCCTGTGCTGATTACGCATTATCACGCAGTAAAAAAAATATAGCGGCCGTAGCTGAGAGTGTACAAGAACACCGTGGCGAGTCGATTCGGTCTCGTTCGCAGCAACTCGGACTGTCGTATGGAACGACTTGTCGTATTTTACGTCAGATTTAAAATTGAAAGCGTACAAAATTCTGCTTGTGAATGAATTGAAGCCGCTTGATCTTCCCAAGCGAGATCGCTTCGCTCTATGTTCTCTTGAAAAGTTCCAAGAAGATCCAACTTTTTCGAGCCAAATTTTGTTCAGCGATGATGCCCCTTTTTGGCTGCCATTTTATCCAGAATAAACAACAGTTTGGTGTGGTTTGTGTGTTGGCGGAATTATTGGTCCATATTTCTTCCAAAATGTTACCGGTGAGAAAGTAACCGTCAATGGACGGTGACAGCGCCACTTCCCACATTTCGCATCAATCAATGGATTTATTTAGAGAACACTTCGGTGAGCAGTAATTTCACGTTTTGGGGCGGTCGATTGTCTACCAAGATCATGTGATATCACGCCTTAAGACTTTTTCCTGTGGGGATATGTAAAGTCTAAAGTCTATGCGGACAATCCCGCTTCGATTCAGGTCTTGGAGAAAAACATCACGCGTGTCATTCGCCAGTTACCAGTCGAAATGATCGAACTAATCATCGAAAATTGGACGAGTAAATATATTTTAGAAACTGGGTGACGACTAAAATCGTTCGATTACTCATTTCGCCTCCGAGAATGGAGAAAACATCGCTGATAACTTTATTCTCAATGTGAGTGCTTTCCATGACATCTTCCATATCCGTCCGAATTTTGCTACACCTTACCTAAATTTTTTACTTCATATATTCTTATCTTATGCGTAACCCACTCTGCATTTAATTTTGAGACTCCAATTTTATTTTTAAACTTATGTTGGTTTGTATTTTCGGCCGCAAAATGAAGTCGAGAAGTAGGCAGTCGCGCCTTTTGACCATAAAAACCTCTCCCTTGTGCTCTCAAGGTGAGGTGACGTTATTTTTGCTAATTTAACTGCCGACGAATGAGGTCAACGACTAAATTTAATTCACCTCAAGCTCGTGCGGGCGGGCGGCTCATTTGCTCGGTGTCAATTTGTTTGTTTATTCATTCGTGCAGCGTGTGAAAAGTTTTCAAGAGCAATGAGCTTTACTCATACATCACAAGAGTTATAATAAATAAATCTGTGCACATTGTTGCGCATAATTGCATACAACTATACATATGTACATACATATGTATGTAAGTACAGCGGCAGTATATGCTTGTAGCCATTTTTCATGTATTTTTGGCATTACGTTGCTCTCGTTTAACTGCTGCTGGTTACTGACCCTATTGTTGACATTCTCTACTTACTCAGCACTTACAGGTGCTGTTAGCTGTTTGTCGTTGCTTCTCTTTCAGTGTTTACTCTCACTTTCCTGTTTCCCTTTTTGGATTTTGGATTTTTGCGAATTGTTGCGCACAAGTTCAGCGTTCTAAGGATTTTTACTTTTGGGGGCTGCGTGAAACAGCGTAAATAAATGAAGTGCAACACCCTTTTAGGGATGCCTTTTTGTACAGCTGAGCGGCGAGGTCACTGTGCTGCCTTGCCAGCCGGCTTGGTTGCGGCCGCGGCGGGTGACTGGCCCCACCATGGTCTGGTCGCTAATTTTTAAGGTATATAAGCACACAACAATGCTCCTATGAGTGTGTGTGTGTGTGTATGTGCGTAGCTTACGAATTGTTTTGTTGTCATTTTGGCGGTCACCAAACTCTGTGCGTTCACTGAAATTCAATGAAATTCGCAAATGTTTATGTTATAATTTCGGTCATTCGCATTTGTTGATCCACAGCGAAAGTTCAAAGGCTTTTCGCACCCGGTAGTGGGGTATAGCTTCCTAATTTTTGGTGAAAAAAATAAACAAATTTTTATCGCATTTATTGCATGAATGAATTTGCAGTCACATGAAGGAGTGAAATACCTCGTTAATGGCTTATCAGTAGCTCGCTTGACGTAGAGGCTAGTCATTTTCACAAATTATTTTACGATTTTTTTAATTGTTATTTTTAATCTAATTTAAGATAGTAAAAAATTAATGGGACTTCGTAGAGATGTGTTAAGAATAGTGAATTTGTGTAATTTAATTCAGTAAAAAAAAAAGTTTTTTTCTTGTTTTCTACTAAAATTTAGTCCCGTTATGTTCTAGCCCATAACGTCCAACGTAATAAATAACAGGAATAACGAATTTGGACAATCCAAGATGTGGCGTATGGTGAATATCTAGTCAATTTTAGATTTACCCGTCTGAAGTCACACTGACTTGGTCCAATCAGTTCGTTGATGTTAGGCCTTAATCTTTTGTATTCTACGCTCCGTGGGATCTTATAATCGAAATTGAGAAGACTTATGCAACGATAATTGGTGCAGTTTGTGAGGTTCTTATTTTGTGGATTAGGTTGAGGTTATTTAGGGTAAAATCGCCGGGTATGCACTCATCCGACTTTATTCCGCAAACTAGCTGACCCATGCATTTTACCAGTCCTTCAGCCGGTAAACAATAGAGTAACTTCGATTTGCTGTTCTTCAAGCGAGCAATCGCTATTCGTACTTCATCAACCTGATGATGGAGTGTCTATTCCACCGTTAGAGTTTGGATTTTGGGGTTCGCCATCTCCGAGTGTTTCATTTTCATTTCAGTTAAGCAGGCTGGAGTAGTGTTCCCTCCATAAACTCAGTATGCTCTGGGAAAGGCACCCCGATGACCTCCCTGTGTGTTTCATGAATATGCTCCGGTCGTGAAACCTTTTGCTAGTCCCCGTAGATTTTTCTGAAAAAATTTTCAAGCATTAACTCTGTCGGTCATCTTTTCAACTTCTTCTCACACACACATTTCGGCCTCTGTCTTGTGTCTCGCTTCCTTTCTTGTGGTATCTTTGATCAGTCTTTTTTCTATCCCGTACACTACGATAAACCTTATTATATCAGATTTTCTGGAGTACAAGTCGTGCAGAAAGACATTTGGCTGTCTGTTGTGATTGCAGCTTCTGACGACTTACCCTCCTTGTGTTTGTCGACGACCAAATTGTAGTCCGAAACGATATTTAGAACTCGGGTGTACATGGTCGAGTTCTTTAATCCGGAGAAACATGGTCCAGTTCTTTAATCCGGAGAGAGCCAAGTAGCTTGATTCTCTTTATCAGAATCTGATAGCACATACGACCATATTTCGAGTCCCGGCCATGTCGATCAGTCTCAACTCATTCGGTATCTTTCGTCTGAATTTTCCGACTGTCATGCGTTAAGGTCAACAAGCACATTTTTGGCATCGTGGTGGAAGTAACGCTCGCAGGTGCGTTCGAGAAGCACATAGAAAGTATTTTATCGGCTCACTCCTTCATCGGATCGTCGCCGCTAGTCAGCGATATGTTAATATCTTGTTATAATGAGGGTTTTGGCCAGACGTTCATCCACAGTGGTGATCAATGGTACTCTGCCAAATTTACGCTCCTTTATATGGCTGCTGTAATACCATTCGGAAGGCTAGGGTTCGAGTCCAGGTTCGACCAGAAACCAAAATTATAGAAAATAAATTTTTTTAATTGCCGTCGCCCCTCGACAGGGAATTTCAAACCCTAAGAAACATGAAATAAAAGTTACCCACAAAAATTCGTCGGCCGTTCGGAGATGACTTTGAATAAACTGGAGTCCCTTCATTTGATGTTAAGAACATCAATACGAAAAAACAAAAATTGGTGGACAAGCTCGGGCGACACTCGCTTTAGTGGTTACAAAGCACAAATATATGTGTATATAATAAAAGTCACAAGAACTTATTCGTTTCCATACTTGCTCCGTTGTTGTTGTAGTAGTAACCACAAAATATTCCTCATATTGTGTTTCGGGGAATAATGTGGGAGCGTATGTCACGACAACTATTGGATTTTAGTCGGCTCTTCCGAAAGGCATGCCGTACCGCGGTTGACTTCTTGAACACCTAATCCGCAGAGGAAGTCCGCGTGCCTTGTACGACGGTGATGTCAGTTTTACTTTTATCCTGAACAACAACTAGCTTGGTAGCGACACCTTCTCAATTAAGATACCATATATTATAGGCGGTCGCAACAGCCGATTGGTTAGCATTGCGTATTACCATTCAGAAGGCTAGGGTTCCAGTCCAGGTTTGAAGAACCACCAAAATTATAAAAAATATGTTTTCCTAATTGCCGTCGCCCCTCGGCAGGGAATGTCAAACCCTCTGAATTTATTTCTGACATGAAATAAAAGCTTTTCAAAAAAATCTAGAGACCGTTCCGAGGCGGCTTAGAATAAACTGAAGGTTCCTCCATTTGTTGGTAAAACCACCAACCACCAAGCACTGCTTCACACATTTATGAAGCGAAATTTTTTTTTAGAGACCGACGACTGCTGGCATCCACAGCTTTGGGGTACACACGATGCAATGAAACTTCAATAACATCTTAAAAAGTATATGTGGCTCCCTCTCCACTACAGATCCCTCTCTTTTAGTCGTAACTCAAGGCTCTGCACGGGTTAGTTATCACACCGTTTTCAGAGTGTGTGACGAGGGCACAAGAGCGGGAATCTGGTAAAGTCTTGTCACTATAACTACAACCCAGACGTAGGACTACACTCATTAGATCCTTTGTTTGCTAACAATGCAACACGCATACGGACATTTGTACTATTTTTTAGTACTTTGAGTTGGGCATATTAACTAATTTCCTTTCCTAATAGAGTAAAGGATTTTTTTTTTCAAATTATCATTTAAGCCATATGTCATGTGGGGTTATTTTTGGTGTTCCATTGCACACCTAATACAATACATACATACATATATACATGTAAATAATGCAAATATGGCATTATTCTTACTTTTTCTTGTAATAAATGGCTATTTCCAATTGTCCTTTTAGCCACCGCGTAAAATATAAAAATGCAAATAAAACAAAAGGTGTTAACGGGAAATACATTATTTCCGTTACTGTCAGAATTTTTTAAATGTATGGTTGTAAAAACGCATATATTTCCATGGCTTTTTTTTGCTCGAAATAGAATCACAATTCAGCTAATGGTTTTTGCACACAAAAACGCGTAGTGCATTCGGCATGGAAATTACCCGCTAGCATATGTATTTCAATAAAATTGCCAAAATAAATTAAAAGAATAAAATTAGCGAAAAAATGCTAAAATGCTCTTGCATTTGCATACGTACATATGTTTCTATGTACATGTTACACATTTCCCTGTATTTAAATGGAATCATTAGGCAGCAAACTGGAAGAGATTTATGTCACAGAAATGTAGAAATGAATACTTTGGCTTATTAAGAAAAAAATATGGAAAGCTTAAAAAGAAAATGTGGATTTATTATAGATTTGCAAGGCAATTTCCGTAGCATAATATTCTACTGGTTGGCGACTGTTGTTTGGGCATGCAAATTATAAATTTTTTTAAATTATTTTTTCTGGTTAACCATGCAGACTACAGAGTTCGTGGAATAATTATTATGTACCAAGTGGATATTTCTATTTCAGTATTTAATTTGGCTTCAAAAAATAGCAGATACAGATTCTAATACTAAAGTAGCTTTACTTTATTTAAACTACCTCGAACATCACTGCGCGCCATCTGTGGGCTCTAGCAAAAGACTGTGCAAGAAGTTCCACAGCTAAGCGGCACACCAAGTGGCGTGGTGCCAGTCTTAGCTAGTTACGTCTTAGAGGAAATCACCGTAGTAACGTCACTTCCGCATGATTGACATATTCTCATAGATATTGCTACGATTTCGCTAAGTTAACCTCGATGATTTCACAAATCCTTCGATTTCGATCACTGGATTGTTAAATAAAAGTCGCCATACCTGCAGCCTCTTAATTATAAAGAATTACTCAAAGTTCATTTAATATACCGATCCGGTTAGACACATTTGCTGTTCCATACGCTGCACGCCGCTCTAGGTGGAGCACATTTATCTTGTTTCTGGGTCTCCCAAGGGTCTGGGTTCTATACACTAAGTCGATTAGCCGCTTAATTATCTTATAAAGACATTCCCAATTGCACTGAAGTTTTGTGGACAAACCGTTTTTTCGTTGTGCAGAGATTCGTTATGTTTTAGGTTGCGTTTTTCCAGCTCCATATGGTTAATTTGCTTTCTGTACTTGCTACCGGGAATAATCTGCAAGATTACCGCTGCAGGTCCTTTCAACGCAACAAATAACGCTGCGGATTTTTCCTCAATGCTTAGATATCTGGAAAGGAATTGTGCTGTCAAAAGATGGTTCTTCTACCCAGGAGCCGTTCATCGATCTGGTTGGACAATTCAAGCTCGTTGACTTTGGTCTCAATTAGGTCCTCTATCTTATCTTGCCGTTCTTCGATTCTACCCGTCTTTCTTTAAGTTTTGCGTTTTATTTTGACCAAATTTTTCAGTATCTGTGTGGCTGTACCTTCTGTGACAGCTGGACATCTTGGCATCCAACTTTTGCGTGATGGTGAGATTCATCGCAGACATATGTTTTGAAATTACAGTAAAAAGCATGTTCATGTCCATACTCGTAGATGAGCTAGGAGCCTTTCTTTCTATCTATCATTATATAGTAATCGATTTCCTCGCAACTAACGGCTGGAATGATCTCTAGCACACCAGTTTTCGGCGTCTCTCTGACATTCACTTTGCATTTTCGCCACATTATTTATTTACATTTACGCCGATTTAAATAATTCATTTTAAAAAGTTTTCTGACAAACAAGCTGCTGATAAAATTTGTTAGATGCTGGAAATTTGCTAGTATTCATTACATAAATTTTTGGAATAAAATTGGTTTATGAAAAAGCAAAAATTATTTTGACACAAAACGGTTCGAGCTCTTTTTTTTTTGTTTGCCTCCAAACTAATGTTATTCACAGGATACTTGGTTTACGATCGGAAATCGTGAAGTACTTGAAACATATGCACAAGAACCAGGTGAAAATCATCAGTCAAAACTATCTCCACTTTCGTGGCCATAATTCTAACACCCGTCAACAAATACAAAGAGGGTAAGATGTCAGAAGCTGTAATCACAGTAGACAACCAAATGTCTTTTTGCTCGACTTGCACTCCAGAAGAAGAGATTTGTTGTAGCGTCGAGGATATAAAAAAGACTGAAAAGAAAGTTAGACGCATTTGTAGACATTAAAAAAAGAGACCAAATGAGTGAGTATGAAGTGTTTGCTATTAGAAAATGCGGCTAACAAAAGAGGTCATCTGGTGACCATTGCTTAGGGCGTATTGAGCTAATGGAGGGAATACTTCTCCAGCATGCTTAATAGAAATGAAAATGAAACACCCGAAGATGGCAAACCCGAAACCACAATCGATGAGGATTGAATAGAAATTTCATTATCCGTTCATGACGAAGTACGAATAGCGATTGCGCGCTTAAAAAACATCAAAGCAACGGTATCGGCTGAGCTGATGGCCAAAATAGTGGCGAAGAGCTGACAAAATGCATGAATCAGCCTCTTTGCAGGATAGTCGGATGAGTGCATGTCCGGAAATTGGAATCTTAGTGGGTTAGCCTAATTCACAAAAATGGGAACCTCACAATCTGCACTAATTATCGTTGAATTAGTTTCGATTTCTGCACTAATTAGCGTTGCTTAAGCCTCCTCAATATCGCATATGGGTTCCTAACGAGCGTAGTATGCAAAAGATTAAAGCACAACACCAACAAACTGATCGAAAATTAACAATGTGGCTTAAAACCTCACAGATTTACTATTGCCAAGATATTCCCTATGTGCTAAACCTTGGAAACGCATGGGAGGTGGATTAATTCGTTTTTGAAAGTAAGAAAGAGCAACTTTTACCACGCTGTGCCTAAAGAAATAGAACGGAAGTATAAATTTGCGATGAACAAGATCAGAAGCTCTGAACGAATCGAAAGAGATCCTCCCTAGTCGTTCGAGATCAACAGAGATTTATTAAAGGTGACTTTATGTTGTTCTTGTTGTAGCGGTTCACTTAACCCGCCTAGAATCAGGTAGGTCTAGTCCTAGTCTTCGAGGTCATCTAACAGCAGGCCCAGGAAGAGTGCAATTTCGACGGGTTCTGTCCAGAGGGAGAGGAGTTTTTGATGAGTCGGCTTAAGTGGGCATGCAAAGAGATGGTTACTGTCTTGCGGCGGCATCCACGAACAATGATCAAGCCTGTATTGCCCAGTAACATTAAGAGTAACAGAATCAGTTGAATCGGCTCTAGAGTTTTCGAAGAAACCGCAGGAGATGGCTTGATGAGCAGTAATAGACAGATAATTAGATAATTAAGGAATAGTGGCTCCGCGAGCTAGTTTATAACATACGGATGGACGAAAGTTCTCGATGTTGTACTGGTAGCCGCAGAGGAAGAGTATGACCTTTTTCCGTTGAAAAGATCAAGTAGAGAGGTACTTGGTTTCAATTGGCTTCAAAAAGCTTCAAGAAGAAAATACTGATATGATATTTATGGTTCGCTTAGCGGTATCTTTGAAATATTACAGTTAAATGAGAGGTGAGCACTATTTAGGATATACGATGCTGATCGATGATCGAAAAATAAAAAGGGTAATTGTATTCTCAAATAGCATAAAATGATTGGACAAATCAGACTATCAGGTTTATCATTCGCTGCATCGCAATTCACGGATAACAAATTATTTCAGCTTAAACAAATCTAAAGAATCGATCAAGTATATGTATGAGTAAGTAAGCCGTCTAACTTCTAAGGCTTAGTAATATTTTCGGATGTGTGTAAGTAAAATATTTTTATTTAGTTGAGCAAAATATTATGCCAATAAAATATCAATTTTTATTATACATAATTTACAATTTTTAAGTTTTTCTGCAATTTGTGACCATATTTTTGTGCTTTACGAACGATTTATTTTTTATAATATTGAATTTAAAATATTTAAAAATATTTGAATGTAAAAAATCAATTAATTATATCATATCTGAGCTTTCCTGCTTGTTTTAGTCAAAACACTTGTCTTACCTTTATGAAATTTGTCGGGGTTGTTACGCTAGATAGAACTTATGTTAAATGATTTTTCTTTCCACATTAATTTCTTTTAATTATTACTAAATTTTAACATAACACGCGCACTTATGTTGTATATATGTTGTAATAAAATAACTTTCATGTGTTCACACGTGATTGCGAATATTATTATATTGTAACGAACTTGCTAAATTCGCCTCGACTATTCTCCTTTTGTTCGAGTCCGATCACTGGATTACTAAATAAACTCCCAAGATTTATTTGTTCGGTTTCTTCACCGTCAGGAATTTATTTCTACAATTTTGTCTTTAGCCAACGGCTTATTTTACAATTATTTTTACACACTTATTATCTGCTTCACTCAGCTTATCCGTTTCTCAAACACACAGCTCACAGCAGTGTTAACTCCACTAAGTTGTCTACTCGTCTTCTCTTGTGATAGCGGCTGCCTCTCTTTTTATACCTGCAGATGACCTAACCATTCTGTTCACGCGCTTAAGGATAGGCTGATTTTTCGTTTGCCTGCGGTAGCTGCAGCTACTCCGTTCATCCTTAACGACGTGGAATTTCCTTTAATCTGTCTACCCTTTTGTTTGTCCTTGGTGTGGGTAATTTGCATTATACAGCCGCTTCTTTATTTTCTGTCCTTCCGGGAATTGCATTTATATCGTCAACAGTTTTGTTTGTCCTTGGTATGGGATTTTCGTCACACTGCCCTCCACCTAAGTCTGATCGTCCCGATTAGACATACCATCTGTTCCAAACGCCGCGAGTCTTTCTAAGTGAACCACTTTTATTTTGGTTCGTGGTTTTCCAACGTTCTGGATTCGATAGTCCGTACTATTTATTCGCCCAATTACTTTGTATGGACCTTCCCGCTTGCTGTGCAAGATTTTCTTCCGAGGAGAATCGTGCAGCATTACTAAATCTCCTTTTTCAAAGCTTTCAGGATTCTTCGCCTTAATACATCCTTCTACCTTGTTGTTCATAACCTTAGGGCGTTGCTCAAAAGTTTTGCGTACCTCTCCCAACTTCTTCATTAGGGCACGAGACATCTTGCCATTTCCGTACGTATTTCCCTTCTGCTGCTCTTTCTTTACCAGGGGCACATCATTTCTGTTGTACGCATGATCGTGGCCAATACTTAGCGGTAACTGCATATTTCCATACTCTATCACTCTTTTCTTTAAGTCGATTTTCATTCCTTGACCAAGGAGAAAGTCCACACCAACTATGACTTCATCTAAGATTTCCGCTACTAGGAACTCATGTAACACTGTCATATTCCCAATGGTGACTTTACACGTGGCTTTTCCCAGAACTCTGGCGTCCTCACCAGTTAATGTTTTCAACTTAGCTCCATGTAATGGGCTTATTTCCCTGGTGATCAAATCGGATCGAATGATGGAGTTTGACGCGCCCGTGTCCACAGTTAGTTCTCGCTTATGTCCGTCCACATATCCTCTGATAGTAACGTTGCTCGCCTTGTTATCGATTTGTCTCGTAGAACCCATATTACAATCGCGAGCTAAGTGTCCAGGCCTTCTACAGTTGTAGCAAATCCTGGTTCTCATCAGTTTGGCGGTTTTCGACGTTTCCCAGATCCCTTTCATCACATCTGGGCTTTCCAACTTCGCACAGTTCGCTTTGTACGCTGGTCTGCACAAAACCTCGGCCGCTTCCTTTGTCTGAGCATACGAGACAGTCTCGGCAAATGTTGGCTTTGGATTCGCATACGCCTCTCGCCTGCTATAATTGTTTCTTATTCCGCTGATAAACCTCTGAATTTTTATCCTCTCGAGGTATTCTCCAAGACTATCTCCATAACCCAAATGAGCTAGCCTTTCAATCTCACAAGCAAATTCCTGCAGGGTCTCGTTGGACTTCTGATAGCGGTTCTCTAATTCCATCTGATAGATTTGTCTTCTATGCTCGCTACCATAACGTCTTTCCACGCCTCGCATTAGTGCCTCATAGTCATCTCTCTCGTATGCAGGAATTATTTGCAAGATTTCCGTTGCAGGTCCCTTCAATGCCATGAATAGTGCAGCTGACTTCTCCTCCATGCTCCAGTTATTTGCTCTAGCCGTCTTTTCGAACTGAAGTTTAAAGATATGGAAAGGGGTGGTGCCGTCAAAGGATGGGGCTTTTATGCTAGGGGTGCTCCTCGAAATGCTTGGACGATTCGAAAGCAATTCGTGGACACGTCCTTCCAATTCGCTAACTTTGGTCGCAATTAGCTCCTCTATTCTGTCTTGCCTTTCCTCGATTACGTTCTGTCTCTCCTTGAGTTCTGTGTATTCTTTAACAATACTCTCCTGAAGCTGTATGAGCCGGGATGAAATACGCGCTTCTTGGTCTTGCATTTGCGATGAAATGTGGGCATTCATTTGTGACATGTTGGTATCCTGTTCATCCAACTTCTGTAGCAACTTGGCATCCTGTTCATCCAACTTTTGCGCAATTTCTTTTGTAATGTTGGCATTCATTTGCGACATCTTGGCATCCTGTGCACCCAACTTTTGTGATATCTTGGAATCCTGTTCATCCAACTTTTGTGACATCTTGGAATCCTGTTCATCCAACTTTTGTGACAGGTTGGCATTCATTTGCGAAATTGCTGCCAATAACATGTTCATGTCCATACTCGTAGATGAGCTAGGAGCCTTTTCTTCAACTTTAGTTGCTGACTGCTCTGAATCTTCCGTAGTCTCAACAGCCTCTTTCTTCTCCATTTCTTTCTTGGATGTCTCCTCGTCCTCACGGCAGAATTCATATTCGCTCAAATCTATGCCTTCTGCTTCCAAAGCTTCTCGCAGCCGTGATTGTAGTTCAGCCTTATTCCCGGTTGAAGATAATCCCCTCTTCGCCAATTCCTTTTTGAGCGGTAGTATCGTAAGATCTTGAATCTTGACCATTTTCAAATATTTTTGTTGTTGTTTTTTTTCCGGAATTTATTTAGCAATTCCACTTCTGACACCAATTGTAACGAACTTGCTAAATTCGCCTCGACTATTCTCCTTTTGTTCGAGTCCGATCACTGGATTACTAAATAAACTCCCAAGATTTATTTGTTCGGTTTCTTCACCGTCAGGAATTTATTTCTACAATTTTGTCTTTAGCCAACGGCTTATTTTACAATTATTTTTACACACTTATTATCTGCTTCACTCAGCTTATCCGTTTCTCAAACACACAGCTCACAGCAGTGTTAACTCCACTAAGTTGTCTACTCGTTTTCTCTTGTGATAGCGGCTGCCTCTCTTTTTATACCTGCAGATGACCTAACCATTCTGTTCACGCGCTTAAGGATAGGCTGATTGTTCGTTTGCCTGCGGTAGCTGCAGCTACTCCGTTCATCCTTAACGACGTGGAATTTCCTTTAATCTGTCTACCCTTTTGTTTGTCCTTGGTGTGGGTAATTTGCATTATACAGCCGCTTCTTTATTTTCTGTCCTTCCGGGAATTGCATTTATATCGTCAACAGTTTTGTTTGTCCTTGTTATGGGATTTTCGTCACAATATTATATTATTGTATATAAAGGGTGTTTTTTATAAAGGTATAGAACTTTAAGTTGCAATAAAACAACGATGGATTATTCGATTGACATGAATTTTATTTATCCAAAAGATAATCTTGTGGCATTACATTTTAAATATGATTTCTGGCATATGACCGCCACGGCTGGCGCGGATGTAGTCCAATCTGAAGGTCCAATTTTGGATGAATTTTTCCAACATTTGTGGCCGTATATCGGCAATAACCATAAAGCGCACCAAACAGTCAGTTTTTCTGGATGTAACGGTGTTTCAACATACACTTGAGGATTACCTTCACTCAAAATGCGGCAGTGTTGTTTGTTGACGTAGCCATTCAACCAGAAGTTCGCTTCATCGATAAAATGGACGTAGTGCGCGATACGTTTTCTGCACAGAACCATTATTTTCGAAATAAAATTGCACTATTTGCAAGCGTTTTTCAGGCGTGAGTCTATTCATGATGAATTGCCAGACCAAACTGAGAATAAATCACTTGACACTTGTTAAATCGGTCGCCATCTTGAAAAGTAATGCCAACTTAAAGTTCTATACCTCTATAAAAACACCCTATATAAAACTAATTTAGCCTTTAATATTTTTTCTTCAACGCTGCGTTCGGAGGCCAAGGTTTGAGCCCTGGCTCAACCAACATCCAAAATTATAGAAACTTAATTTTTCTAATTGCTGTCTCTTCTCGGCAAGGAATGTCAATACCTCTGTGTGTATATCTGACATGAAATAAAAGCTCCTCCTCATAAAAATCCATCGGCCGTTCGGAGGCGGCTTAGATAAACTATAGGTCCTCCGATTTGCTGAAAAACAAAAACATCAGAACGCACAGCACAAATTAGAAAAATCAGCCGTTATGAAGCCTAAATTATATATAGTACATACTTGCAGGTTTGCATGAATATACATAATACAGTTTTCATAAATATTTGCTGGAAATATTACGGAAGTGTTTTTATTTTTAATAAAGGAAATTTTATGCGAAATTCTTTGTAAAACGAGGTCGGTTTTGGCTCGGCCCAGAGTTATTTTGTGAAGCGCAGCCGAAAGCCGAAAATTTGCAAATTGTTTCATCTATTTGATTTGAAATAATGTGAATACGTGGCAGCCCTTATAGTTATAAAAGACAAGCAAAATAACGGTCTAGTTTAATTAATTTGAAAAAATTAACAACCGTTAATATGAAGCTGCAAAATACATAAATATAATAATAATAGATGGAACACAAGCGAGTAAATCACTGCGGTGCCGTCAATCCTTTTGTTGGTTCAGATGACACCCACACTCAAGGGATTTAATCGCAGTAGATGGTAGCTTAGATATGCTTTTATTCAAGGCTATTATAATAATCCAGCAAATGCTGCTGGTTTAATTATAAAGAAATTATGCAAAAATCGATTATTAAAAACGGAAAACCCCTTCCTAAAATTTATTGAGGTAATAAAATAAAAAACTAAGGCCGAAAACTTGTATTTTTATATTTTTCTTGCATTTGGCAATAACAAAATCTTAAGTAAAGCCGAGGGCAGTTAGGACTTTTGCAAAACATTGCGTGACAGATTCACTTTGGCGTCTAAAATGAATACGTGCTATTCAACGAAATTGCCCTCATAAGCAACGCTGATGCCAACGGAACGCCAAAAGGTGGCCATTTTTCAAATTTTTGCGCGCGCTAACTACTTCCTAATTATAATTTCAATTTATTTACCTATTTTTTATGCGAATTACCAAAAATTAAGAAGGAAACACCAAAACAAGTTTAATAATTACTTACTTTGACAAATTTTTAGCTTTTTGATAGAAAAATAATTGAAAAGAAAAATGTTCATTGTATCATATCTTGGGGTTTTTCCCTATGCAAAGTTGGAAATGTCACGCAACGCAGTAAAGTCATACCTGCCATAGGCTTAATTGTTTTGAGAACAAAAGAATAGCGTTAACGTTAATATTTTTTTGTATTCAACTCTAAATTTCTTAAAAACTATAGTTCTCGGTTGAGTTTGGTATTCATCTTCTGAATATTCTACCAACCCCTGTCACTAACTCTTCTTCAAAGTTAGGTACGATAAGGAAAAAGTTTCCCATAATCATAAGATATGAGAAAAAAAAAATAAAAAAAATATTATTTTCATTACTTTAATTTTATAATTTATGTTTGACCTTTTACATTTAATGCCACCAGAGAGATAATTTTGGTTTGGCCATCATATTTAAGTGCATATTATAAGCTGATTAAACGATTAATTGCTCTTTCTCCAATTTCCCCATTTTCACCAACTTTAATCAAGTAAAATAATTACAATTTGAATCAAGCTGGCAGCCCTCTTGTGTACTTAAACCAAACATGTGTTCGCTTACCATTCAGCTGTTGTGGATGTTATTCACACATATGCGCGTGCATGTGTTTGTATGTATTGTGTTTGCTTACACACGTAAGTGTGAGTTTATGTGATGAACCGCTAGCAAAACAAAACAGCCGAGAAACATAAGCCAAAAAGCAGAGAAATTCCGGTTCCGGTATACACTTGAATTTGTTTTTGCTAATTTCTCAACCCGCACCAGCGCCACTTCCTCGCACAATGCATACAATGTTGGTATTTGTTTTGTTTTGCTTCCACTTCTGCTTCGATTTGACATTTCGCGCTTGATTTCTGTTGACTGCAATGTGCTCCATCCACTAGTTTGCTTGGTTGCTTTGTTGTTTGGCTTTGTTTTCTTTTCATTTTGCCAATTGGCACCCACTGCTGCTGCTGCTGCTGCTGCCCATTGCACAGCCCCCTCAGAGCATACCCATGCATGCATGCTTCATAACCATTCGATTCAAATTTGTTTCTTCGATTTGCTGTGTGCTTTTGCTTTTGGTAAATTTACTTTGGTGGCGCTCGCGCGTTTCGATTCATTCGGCGCGTCTTTGGACTTCGGTGTTCAGTTGTGAGTAATTCGCCGCGACGTTTAGACGTTTTTCCCATTAGTTTTGTGAGTGAGTGTCCATTTTTCCGGTTGTTTTTTGCGGCGCTTCACCGTTTTAGACGTTGATTTGCGATTGATTGCTGCTGTTGGTCAAGTCCAATATGAATTGTTTATGGATGATTTAGCGATTTCGGTGGCCTTATCGAATTAGAAAATTTTACGGTTGTTGTGTTGTACGTGTGCACATAAGTGGTGAATTTTTGTAGCGTCGTTGGTTGATAATTACTGGTGAAACATACATACATACCTACATAGTTACTTAGCTATTTGTGCGTTATTGTGGGCGGCAGCAATTGTCACAAATATAATTTTCAATCAATTTGTATTCGATAATTAACAAAAATGTTAAAGTGAACGCTTTGAATTGATTTATAAATAATTCTTTTTGTTTGCACATACATCTGTACATATATAAGTACATAATCTGCGGCAAGTGTCATTTATATGTGGCTTAAAAAGTAACTCCGTCGGTTAGTTAACAAAACGCTTTGCGCTGTCAATTTTGTTGCTAATGGTTATGTGTTGCTGCTAGGCTTGTTATCATCAGTCGATTGTATCACTCCAGCGATTTATCATTAAAACGCTCAAAAAAGAAATGTTTGGTGAACGCAAAATGATTAAATACTGATTTTTATGATTACGATTATAGTGCTTTTTTTTGAGTACTTAAATTAAAAAAAAATAAAATAAATTAAAAATAAAAAAATTAATAAAAATTGGCGACTGTTATTTTGTTAAAAAAAAAATAGATAATTTTAAATATAACAATCGGGAATAAAAATTCATAAAAATAAATGGTGTCCACTAACAAAAATAATTTACAATAAAATAAATCGATTTAAGCCATACAAAAAAGCGTTGCAATATAAAGTGTTAATATATAAAATATTTATTCTGATAATTCCCAAAAAAATATTTAACAATAATTTTGTAATAATACATCAAATAAATAACAATAATCGTGTATAATAATATTTAAAATAAAAGCTTTAAAAAAATCATAATTTCCACTAAAACCAAAAAAAGAAAGCATCTCTCGTGCTTACACAATACATTCCAAAATACTCAACCATTGTGCTATTATTACACTAATACGCCCACATGTTCAACATGTTTGAAACTTCTTAGCATTTTTTGTGCTGATTTCGGAAAAAATTGCAGTTATTTTAGCATTTTCCTGGCGAACAATGTCCCGACGTAAACAATTAAATCCAAAGCCGCTCAATAAAGGTGTGTATAATATAACATATTATTATAATAAATTGTCCAAAATGTGTTTTTTTAACTTTTGGGATGTTTTTATTTAAAGGCCAAAGCACGATAAAAACAGGTTGTAATTCTTTTTCAATAAGGCACACCATTTAAAAAAATTTGCATTACTCAAAATCCATAGAAAATTGAATGAGGGATTCAAAACAATTTGTTTCAAAACTTTATCGGAATTATAAAATACTTTAAAATTGAAATTACCGAAACTTTTAACATAACCTCGCTTTTTTAAGAATATTTTGAGCTGATATAGCTCTCCCTTTTCTTACCTAGAAGCTATTATTATTACATACAGCAAATCCAAAATTTAGATTAATCGCTTCAGAAGATCCTGAGAAAAATTTAGTTTCTTGATATTGAGAAAATTTGGATTTTTTCGAAAATGTTAATAAATATAGAGCTTAAACTTATAATTTCGAATTATGTTATCGCTACCAAAATTTTTTGAAATCATGAGCCCGAAACCTTTCTCTGTATTTGTCGTTCTATGGCTTTTGGTTCAATAAATTTTAACTAAACCGACACAGCTCACAACAATTTAATTCAGATTTAGAGGTTTAACGGCTGTTTAAACGGAGTTTTTAGAATTTTTTGGGACTTTGAGTCGTTTCGAGAATTTAAAATTTTGGTATTAGCAGTTTATACTATTTGGAGGTTTTTGAGGCTTAGAGATTTGGAGATTTCTAGAGTTGGAGATTTTTAGAGGTTCAGAATTAAAAAAATTTATACTTCAATCTTTAAAAATTTTGAGGTTTTCAGATTTGGGGATTTCGAGATATGGCGATTTGAAGATTTTGACATTTCGAGACGTTTAAGGTTAGAAAATATTTTTAGATATGAAGATTTTAGGATCACAAAATTTTGATTTTTGGAAATTTTTGAAAATAGGTAATTAGACTTTTTTGAAATTTCGATACTTATTGAAATTTGCAAATATATTGATATTTGAAGATTTTGAAATGTTGATATTTGCAATTTGATATTTTTTTGGGATTTGGAGATTTTTTTTTTACTTGGAGATTTGAAAATTTTTTTGGAGGTTTTTCAAATTTGGAGATATTATCATATTTGGAAATTTTGATATTTGTAGATTGAGATTTGGAGATTTCTTGAGATTTGGGAATTTTCTAGGGTTAAGAAATTTTGAAATTTGAATATTTAGAGTTTTAAAATTGTTTAAATTTTGAGATTAGAAATTTTTAAAAATGGAGATTTCAAATTAATTTTTAAGTTTTAGATATTTTAATATTTGGATATTTTTGAGATTTGTAGACTTTTGCGATTTGAGCATTTTTTGAGATTCGAAGCTTTTGAGATTTGGAGTTTTTTAATTTTTATTTTTGAAAGTTTCTGAGAATTATGTTATATTTAAATAGTGGTTTTCAGGTGAGGTGCTTTCTTCAGTAAATTTAGAAAAAATGTTTTGTAGGCGAGGGGATACAATCTTAATATATACAGACAGACAAATCCAAGCCCAGAGTAGGAAATCTTCAAGCTCTCTGGAAGGCAAACTAGACATATCTATTCATAATCTGGGTCTTCGTACATAGGAATATCTTCGGTAATGAAAAAGCGGACAATTTAGGGAAATCGGAATCATGTTTTAACGAATCCGAAGTGGAGGTATTGGTGTTCTTGAAGAGTAAATTTTAAGATCTGTCACTACTAACTCAAAAGTACTCAGTACATTAACTCAGTTCTACAAGCGACTTCTTTTCGAAAGTGAGATCTTTCAATCCCTGATTCGCATGCGGTAATAACTAAAATATTGGGATGGTATATTATTATATTACATATATGTATACTTAAATACATATATATATATATATATATATATATATATATATATATATATATAAGTTTAAATATAATAAAAATAATTTAAAAAAATCTTTTCATCAAATGACTGCAAATACACCCACTATATGCTGTTTAAAAATCCCTAATGGCTGGCAAAAATTATCACAATTAATATAAACAAATTGATAAAGAGAAACGCATAAACATTAATATAATTACATACATACATTTTTTATTAATTAGTAGATATGTGAAACATATTTATTTTAAAACTCATACGTTTCCGGCTTGCCTCTACATACATACATATACACACATAACATGCTGTGCGTTAATGTCTATAAAGATTTTTGTAAGAACACGCAGCAACATTCTGCCCGGAAGTGTTATATCACAATTTGATATGCAATGAAAGCCCAACACCAACTACACTTGATAAAGACGTATGTATATAGTATATAAATAAATTAACTTACTCTTAAATTGTGTCAAGCAGAAACATGTTGAAGCACTGCTGTGTATAAAATAAATCATAATAAGAACTTATTTGATTTTGTGAAAACATAAGAGAGAGAGAGATGAAAATGTCCAAAATGTTTAGTTTGTTTTAGTCTTCCCAAAAGAATAAAATAAATCAACCACTAAAGCCAACTTTTCAAAAAAAAAAAAAAAATCCTTTTATTTTTCACCTGTTCGTGTACTTTATTTTGACTACACTGGTTAACAAAAGAAAGGAAAATATTTGTTTTCTTTGATTTTGTTGTTGTTTCTATCTCAACTGAACGCATATTTTTATACCTTTCATGTATATGAAATGGTATATTTACTTTCAACGCAAACTAATCCCTCAATATTTGAGATATTTCCCCCAAACTTGGTAGGAAGATACACCTATACGTTTAAGCGATCATTTGTAGGAAGCCGATCGGATCGCCCCACTTTAGCATATATACGACCGATTTTCCAGATTTGAAATTTTGGGTCAATAACCCGCCGAAAAAGTATTTACGGACGTGAAATTTAATATAGTATTACACATATATAATGAATTGCATATTAGTACCGAAAATCATCGAAATCGAACGAATATAACATATAGCTCCCATACACCGACATTTTCTGATGTGAGGTTTTGGTCAAAACGCAGTCAAAAAAGCATTTAGCTTCATGAAAATTGGTATTATCCACAAATATTAGGAATTGTTTATTGGTAGTGAAAATAATCGAAATCGGAATACTATATCATATAGCCCACATACAACCGATTTTGTCAGATATGAGATTTTGGATCAAAAATTCGCGAAGATTCATGACATTTTACAGACATGAACTCAAATTAATATTGACACTGAAAATCACAGAAATTAAATTTTGCAATTTGCAATAAATTTGATAACTTCATGAAAGTTATAAAGGCCGAGGACAGCACTTCTTTCTTGTTTTAACTAGAACTGGTACAGAAATTTCAATCACGGCATGGCAAACGTCATTTAAAATTGGACTTATATCATGTAAAATATCTCAATCATCTAAAATGTAGTTGCACAGTGTATTAAATTCATCTTTTAATGAAATATTTAACAATTTAATTAATTTAGTAGGGAACGTAGTTATCTAGAAACAATTATTGCATACTTTATGTCGTATTCCTATTTTAAATATTCGCATGAATTTATGCTTTTAAACTATATTCAAAACTGTTTCGCCCAAAAATATTTGCAAAGTATATCTACCATCTCAACATTCGTTTGCCTCGCCCGATCACAATTTTCGTAATCTTTTCGTAACAGTTTCCAGTTTACGCGTCAAGATCAGTGGGGATAAAGATTTTATAATTCAATAACAGTACGTTAGAGAAAATACCTCCCCAGTATTTTCGTATTACAAAAAAAAAAAAAAAAAAAAGAAGCGAATTATAAATGAAATATTAAGAAAACTGACGATGATCTAAAGATATATCGAGCAAAGTAAATTTTATTTATTTATTTATTTATGGATTAAGATAATGCATTATAACGTATACTGCAAATAATGCTAAGTTTTTTTTTTCAGCGAAAATATTTAAAAAATTTAAATTCATATACAGCTCTAACCTTCAGAAGACGCTTGTATAAATTTGACAACTGTCAGATCATTTGTTTGTGAATTATAGTATTTTGAGTGAAGCAACTTTTGTTATTGGGGGAAAAAATGGATAAAAAGGAATTTCGCGTGTTGATCAAATATGATTTTTGGAGGGAAAAATACACTTTAGACTAAAGCAACGGCGAGTTGATGATTCGGAGCAGTATTTGGAGATGCTCAAGCGCAATAAACCCAAGTTTTTGCGTCGATATATGAAAATCGATGAAACATGGCTCTATCATTTCACTTCGAAGTACAAACGACAGTCATTCGAGTGGACCGCACACGATGAACCCACTCAAAAGCGTGGAAAACGTAACAGTCGGCTGGAAAGGTTATGTCGTTTGTATTTTGGGATGCGCATGGAATAATTTTCATTTACTACATTGGAAAAGAAAGTACCGCGAACAGTGTCTATAACATCGTGTTATTGGACTGTTTGAAGGACGAAATTGCCGAGAAATAGTCGTGAAAGTGCTCTTTCACCAAGACAATGCATCGTGGCACAAGTCAATGAAAACGATGACAAAAAACCATGAATTGGGCTTCGAATTGCTTCTGCATCAATCGTATTCTTTGGTCGCCAGCGACTATTTCCTGTTCTTAGATCTCAAAAGAATGCTCGCTGGGAAAAAATTTTCATTGAATGAAGAGGTGATTGCCGAATGAAAGGAAAAATCGTGCTTCAGAAATGGTATGGAAAAGTTGGCGGGTCGCTATAATCAATGTATCTCCAATGATGTTGAATAAAAAAAAGAAGAGTTTTGCCAAAAAAATGTGTTTACTATCGTAGGCAGGGGACTTTTCAATTGAACTGTTATTAATACTAAATATAAAGGGTGTTTTTTATAGAGGTATAGAACTTTAAGTTGCAATAAAACAATGATGGATTATTCGATTGACAGGAATTTTATTTATCCGAAAGATAATCTTGTGGCATTACATTTTAAATATGATTTCTGGCATATGACCGCCACGGCTGGCGCGGATGTAGTCCAATCTGGACATCCAATTTTCGATGACTTTTTCCAACATTTGTGGCCGTATATCGGCAATAACACGGCGAATGTTGTCTTCCAAATGGTCAAGTGTTTGTGGCTTATCCGCATAGATCAATGACTTTACATAGCCCCACAGAAAGTTGTCTAGCGGTGTTAAATCACAAGATCTTGGAGGCCAATTCGCAGGTCCAAAACGTGAAATTAGGCGGTCACCAAACGTGTCTTTCAATAAATCTATTTTGGCACGAGCTGTGTGACATGTTGCGCCGTCTTGTTGAAACCACATTTCCTGGACATCATGGTCATTCAATTCAGGAATGAAAAAGTTAGTAATCATGGCTCTATACCGATCACCATTGACTGTAACGCTCTGGCCACCATCGCTTTTGAAAAAGTACGGACCAATGATTCCACCAGCCCATAAAGCACACCAAACAGTCAGTTTTTCTGGATGTAACGGTGTTTCAACATACACTTGAGGATTTCCTTCACTCCAAATGCGGCAGTTTTGTTTGTTGACGTAGCCATTCAACCAGAAGTGCGCTTCATCGCTAAACATCGCTAAAATGGATGTAGTGCGCGATACGTTTTCCGCACAGAACCATTATTTTCGAAATAAAATTGCACTATTTGCAAGCGTAGTTCAAGCGTGAGTCTATTCATGATGAATTGCCAAACCAAACTGAGAATAAATCACTTGACAGCTGTTAAATCGGTCGCCATATTGAAAAGTAATGCCAACTTAAAGTTCTATACCCCTATAAAAAACACCCTTTATATATACATACACATATACAAATATATATGCAGATGTGTAGTCGGTGTATGTGAGCCCTAAACATTTCCGCACTCTAATAACCAGTGAGCACGTTTTCTTGATTACACGTAATAAGCAAGAGTAGATCTTTCAACTATATATAGTTCTTTGTAAAATGTTCTACCAAAAAAAAAAACTTAAAGGTATCTTTTTGCATTTTCTTTTCATTTTTTTTGTCTTAAAAGCCATATTACTTGTATTTGGAGCAAAAGCTTAAAATGCGTTTATCGGTATTGAGATAAGCAAAAGTAAAATACGACTTAGTTTAGAAATATACTTAATTATATTGTACGACCCGTATATCTACACACATACATACATACAAATGTATATATATTCTATGGAATACCTGCAGCTTTCATGCATGCAGAGGTGCGAAGTTGAGTGGTCGTGAAGTAGTTAATTGAAATAGATTGCAAATGTTCGATAGTGTTAAAGGTGCCATAAGCTGTGGCATTTTAAATAAAGTCGTATTGGCACTAAAGCCCGATAATATTCAATATACAAATTTATCAGGTATTGGTTGATATATATGTATATGTATGTATCCAAACTTATTTACAGTATGCAAAGCATTTGTATTATGCATAATCACATACATTTGCATATGTATGTATGTATGTACTTAGGTATGTGCATTGCCGACGATACATCAACTTAAGTGGCAACAACGAAATGTAATTAAGTCAGAAGGTGTGACCAAGCATCACAAAATAACAAACTAATAAATTTGTCTTTAAAATAATGAAGGAGAAAAAAAAAACAAAACAAATAAAGAAAACAACAACTTACAACAATGACTAAATGAAAAAAGAGCAAAAGTGCAAAGTTATTATTTTAGAATATTTTTATGTAACATATGTATATATATTATATATATGTATATCATTCATGCATGTGCATTTTGTGGAATTTTAATTTTTAACTTTTATTTTATTTTTTTGTATTCATTTATAAGCATATTCGAATTTGCACTGATTTCTGCATATATATGATTTATAGTTATATATGTAACCACGTGATTTCATAATTCACTCAGCGCTATTGTTTTGCAGCTGGTCAGTGTCTATGTTTATACGAGAATGGATTGATAACTCATTAACTTTTTGATTAAAATATATATTTTTTTCGGCAAATAAGCGTTTTATTCCTCAAAATAGTTTCTCTTTAGCTCTAAAAATTATGTCCAGCCTTTCTTCAATTTTTGAATGCCTTCGAAATACTACGTTTTTTCAAGGTCCCCAAAATAGGCGTTTGTTTCTGATGTGTTATCTCTTCATTCAACTTGAATCCCTTAACGCCCAGCCATTTTTTCAAGTGTGGAAACAAGTAATAGTCGCAGGGCGCTAAATCTGGATTTCGATGGAGTATCAGTTCGTATCCCAATTTATGGATTTTTGCCAAGGTGACAACATACGTGTGTGTATTGTCTTGATGGGTCAACAATTTTTCGCCAAATGCTGTCATTTCTGCTTCAAATCGATATCGAATCTATCCAAAAGCTCTGAATAATATTTGACGGTGATCGTTTTACTGACTAATGACACCTCATGCATACCAAAAAATTGTGACCATGACCTTGTTGGCCGAAAAACCCACCTTGAGCTTCTTTGGTGCCTATTCACCCAAAGAAACTTACTCCCGTTATTGCTCTTTGGCATCTGGTATGTTGCGGTGTATCCATGTTTCGTCTACGGTAACGTAACATCTCCAAAATTCGTTTGGATTTCGGTTGAAAATCTTCAAATACTCCTTTGAGGTGGTTACACGGTTGCGCTTATGGTCATGTGCGAGGAATCGCGGAACTCATCGCACGGATAGCTTTTTCATTTCCAAATATTCAATGTAAATTAGACAACGATGTTCCTATCAGACAAAATACAGACAGCGCATATAAATCCCCATAACTTCCCTACAGCACCAAATAAAGTAGTTTTCGTTTTTATTAAAATTTTTCATCAATTTACTGTAGTATGTATGACCTATAAAATATTTCTGTTCTTTATGTTGCAACTTATTCCACTTCAGGAAAAGCCAAATAAGAACCTAAAACTTATAGTTCCAAACAGAAATCTGCAAAAAACGACCCACTTTAAAACTTGACTGCTCAATGGTGTTGTTTATGGAACGAGAGTAAATGTCTTTTCGATTAAGTCTTGTAAACACAGAGCAGTTAAAAAAAACGCCCAGATGGTTTCACCCCGCCTTCCTCTATATAGCTTCTGCAATAAAGGAAATGTGGATTTTCGAACTGATTGAATGTGTTCCATGCAGTGACGGTATCTAGCCAGGGTTTCTATCAAATGGTATAAGTGGGACTCATTGAGTACTACAAAGCTTTCAGTATCATACTATGCACCTCAAGACAAAAGGATCTGGCGATTGCGCTCGGCCTAGTAGTATTAGTCCAGTCTAGTTCGGACAGGACGAACGACTGTTAATCAGAGCGATTCACATTGGTGATAAGGGATTTAAGGATTCTAATTATCACAAGCTCATTAGTTTTATAATTACCAGAAAAAGTGATTTTTTCCGCAGACCCAGTCACAAAGAAATAGATTCACCGAAGCTCGGTTTCAGGCGCCACATCTCGCTAAATCACCTTTAGAGTCCATACAAATTGGCGGTACTCCGAAAGTCAATGATTTCTACATTCAAGAATGAAGTTGAGGCTGGTTTAGGCATCGAGCCGACTTTTAACTTAGCTTCTCTCAGTCTAGTCTTTCCAACGGAGTGTACGTATTCCTCTTCCTCCTACCGATACAGCATCGTAAGTTCTGCGTTCTTCAGGTTAGATAAAGAAGCGAAGAAAATGAGTCTGGGAGTGAGTGAGGGCAAGACGAATAAATAGTCATCGCATTCGCGACTTGGGTCCAACTGGACTGTTGACAGTCATAACTTCGAAGTCGTAGATAATTTAGTCTACCTAACAACCAGCATTAACAACGCCAACAATGTTAGCCTCGAAATCCAAGATTTATGGTCCTTTGGGCGTTGGCAATAGCCAATACTGCAGACGATGGAAGCATGAGCTATACGAATTATACGACGACATAGTTCAGTGAATCAAAAGACAGCGGCTACGCTGGCTAAGTCATGTCATGGATGAAAGTGCCCTAGCTTTGAAAGTATTCGATGGAGTACCTAATGAGGAAGAAAAAAACCTCCACTCCATTAGAAGGACCATGTGGAGAGCGACGTGGTATTTCTAACAGCAAAGAGAAGGAACGAGCCCGCTATTGTTGATGCGGCTATACTAGCGTAAACAGTGCATACGCCAAAGAGAAGAAGGAACAGAGGTCTTGAAGGCACTGAAATGGATGAAAGCTCAAATAAGAGATTGATTAACTATGACAGCTCTGAAAATGTGTTGTGAATCCGAGTACCCCTTTAATTGATGAGAGAACTGGGCAACTATCGTGAAAATGGGCGCCTCAAGCTCTAGTAAGAGAATATTTGAATATTATCAAGAAGTGTCGAATTATTCCTCCATTATTTTTTCTCGGGTACCGGAACAATATAATGTCAATATCATCGATTTAAATGGATCTATTTTCGACAAATATGGAAATCGACAAACGTGTAGTTGGTCAGCCAGATCCAGAGGTATTGACTAAGATAATTTTGAAGCAATAAAACTTAATTTACGGCAATTGTGAAATAATTTATTACAGAGTTGTAATCATATATTATTTGAAAAATTTATGCTTTGGAGAAACAATTAAGAAATTAATACAGATTTTTTTGTTCAAACTCAAGTGCCTACTGCAGTGAGTGAACGAACAGGAAATATTAGCCAAGTTTTAAGCACGAAATCAGCATTCCTGAATGTGTGAAGTTAATTTATATAAAATATGTAGTTTTAAACATTCTAAGTGGCGGCCGCGATAGCCGAGTGGTTAGCATTGCGTACTGACATTCGGAAGGCCTGGGTTCGAGCCCAGGTTCGAGCAACATCCAAAATGAGAGAAATTTTTTTTTTTCTAATTGCGGTCGTCGGCAGGGAATGACAAGCTCTCCGAGTGTATTTCTGGCATGAAATAAAGCTCCTCATAAAAATCCATCAGCCGTTCGGAGGCGGATTAGAATAAACTGTAGGTCCCTCCATTTGTTGGTAAAAACATCAAAACGCAAAACCACAAATTGGAGGAGGAGCTCGGCCGAAAATCGCTTCAGCGGTTACAATGCGCCAAATATATATATATATAAATATAATCATTCTAAAGCTTTTTATTTTCATTTTAAGATTAATTTTATCACCATATTTAAAAGAACCGAGAGATGAATAATGTAGAAAATTGAAAATATTAAATGATTAACTATATATTGTTGGATATATGTATACATATAATATTACTCATTCATTGATATCGTCCTCTGAGTCACTTTTCTAAGTTTTGATAAACAGTAACCACACGCGTGAAAAGTATATTTATCGTACATATAAAGAACCTAACCGCAAATGGATTAATATTGAGGAGTATTTGCATATAATTTATCAACAGATATTTGAATATATATATATCAGCTCATTATAAGGAAACACTGTCCATACCTTTTAGATAAAACTGAATTTAATTCTATTCAGTTTTAAGGATATGAATTTGCGAAGTGAAAAATCTATGATAAGAATCTTCAATTTCGATCAGTAGTAATATACACTCGTAATTAGCGCATTATAAGCTCGGACATCATATGTGATGTGCATGGAAAAAAGTGAATTTTGTGTACCTTTTAAGCTTTATTTTATGCGTAGAAAAACCATCACTAAAACTTTGGAGAGACTTGATAATTACTATGGGGACTTTACACCTCTATAAATTTGAATGGTTAAGTAGTAGTTTACTGAGTTCCGTTGTGATTGCACCATTACGACGAACCTTCAGGTCACCCAAAAGAAGTCGTCACGCCAGATATCGCCCATAAAATTCATGGAATGATATTGGTCAATCGTAGAATATAAGTGCGTGAAGTAGCTGAGGCTGCAGAAATCTCAACTGAGCGATTACATCATATTTGACATTAATATTTGGACATGAAAAAGTTAGCCGCACGATGGGTGCTGCTATTACTCACACACTACTATAGCGGAACCGTGTAACCACATCAAATTAGTGTTTGAATTTTTCGATACAGTAAACGA
The DNA here is from genome assembly GCA_030068015.2 of Neoceratitis asiatica. Taxonomy (NCBI): domain Eukaryota; kingdom Metazoa; phylum Arthropoda; class Insecta; order Diptera; family Tephritidae; genus Neoceratitis; species Neoceratitis asiatica. The sequence continues at coordinate 44,022,336 of CM061524.1, read as the reverse complement.
AAATTAGATCCACCACACCACGCCAGAGGCCAAAGAACAAGCAGGACAGTAGGTCCTTCCGAGCTAACGTGCACCAAAGAAGGCCAAGGTGGATCTATCGATCAACAAGGTCTTGGCCTTAGGTTTTGTGGGATGCACGAGGTGTCATTCATGTCGATTACCTTAATAAGGATAAAACGTTCACCGAGGAATATTAATCAAAGTTTTTGGACAGATTCGATACGACCGCATATGGCGAAGAAAATTGCAGCTCCATCAGGAGCATGTACGTGTGTAGTCATCATTGCAAGTATACATAAATTGGGCTACGAACTGCTACCCCATCTAGAATATTCTCCAGGCTTAGCCTCCTGTGACTATTTCTTGTTTCAGAAGAAACCTGAAGAGATGGCTGGGTATATGTACACATAATTTATGCAATACAGGTTGATAATGAAATGTGTTGCCGCTCCTCTTCCGGAAAGGTATAAATTTTCTTTGAGAAATCAGATATGAGTAGGGCGCTAGGTCGAGTCTAATCTGAAAGGCGTCTTCTAACTAAGTCGAGACCGAGAAACTGGTTTTGGTTCGTCGAGAGAGGACTTTATTTTTCAATTGCCTACTCAGTCCAAAGTAGCACCTATTGGCAGGAGTGATTCTGTGTTGGATTTCAAGGCTAACATTAGAACTAGATAGACGAAATTATCTACGACTTCGAAGATATGACTGTCAATAGTGACATGGAAACCGAGTCGTAAATGCGATGACTGCTTATTTGATGACAAGAGATATTTCGTCTATTCCTCGTTCACCACGAGCCCCATTCGTTTCGCTCTTTTGTTTAACCCGGTGTAAGCACAACTAATGAGGCTTTTGTTATGACTAATGATATCAATATCAGCAATTGTACACTTTTGTAAAATATTGTACCTTGTCTATTTAGCTCTGCGATTTTTATTATTCTTAGCCAGTATCAGGTTGAAGAAATCATACAATAAACAGTCAAACTGTGTGAAACCTCGTTTGATATCGAACGGAGAGATCATTTTTAATTCTGGCTGTTCATCGAAAGCAGCTTAAAACAGATGAAGGGGTGGTATGTATCGATTCTTCTTCTCAGATGTCTTCTCCAAGATTTGCCGCTTGGTGAATATCTGCTAAATGATGGATTTACGAAGTCTAAAGCCACACTGATAAGGTCCAATCAGCTCCTTGATGGTGGGCTTTCATCTTTCTTTCAGAAAGACGCAGACCTCGGAGTCTCCTTTTTTTGGATTGGGCAGAGCATTTATTTTCCATTCGTCGGACATGCTTTCGTTCAACCATATTCTGCAAAGAAGCTGATGCATGCATATTGTCAGCTCTTTGCCGCCGTATTTGGATAGCTTTGGCGGCAATCCATCAACTCCCGTCCCTTTCTTTTGGAGCTGGCAATCACTATTCGACCGAAAATCGCTCAGCGGCCAAAAAGCGCCATTTATATATATAATCGCTCTTATATTTTTATATAATCGTCATAGTCGGGTGATGGAACGTTTGCAAATAAAAAATAAAATCCAATTATTAAAATTCGATATTTCCTTGCCATCGACTATGTTAAGAACTATTCTAAAGGATATTTTATGCATTAATCCCACTAAGGCCTTAGGCAAATTTTCTATATATTCGATATGGTGCCGGCCGAGTTTCTTCTCACAACTCAAATTACCATTTCAGTGGATAGAATACATAAATGAAAGTTCGCGGCGAAAACTCAAATTTATTCCAGAGAAAAGCATTCTAAAAATATTTTCATGGTTGCATTATTCGTTTAATTGTTTTGGTGGTCATTTTATACGTTTAAGTTATAAGTTAATGAGCGAAAGGCCTATTTATTTATTATTGTTCGATTATTGTTTTTACGACAAAGCAAAATGGTAGAGGTGACAGCTGTTTCGAAGAACATCACTCTTTTTGGGATCGATCCTGCTTAATTTTATTTAGGAATTCCCGGCATGTTTCTTATATAATGCATCAGAGCGAGATTTTCTTTTCAATAAGTTTTTGACAAGCTCGGCCATTTTTCATGTTTCACAGACGGACCGACGGATAAGACCAGTTGAATACTGTTCGTCATACTGATCGTGCCGCTCTTTTGGATTGTCTACCTCTTTTCTTCCTACTATATCATCCATTACTTATACAGGAAACAGGAGACCTTTTTGGAGTTCAACCAAAGCTCAATGTATGGTCAACATAATCGGCCTACTGAGCGTACTATTCGCAGCACTATCACCCATCTTGAGACCCAGCATTCATTATTATATAATATCCGACCGAATAGACCATGTCCAGCACGCAGTGAAGAAAATATGGGGGCCGTAGCTGAGAGTGTACACGAAAACCGTGGAGAGTCGATTCGGCGCCGTTCGCAACAACTCGGACTGACATATGGAACGACATGGCGCATTTTACGACGAGATCTTAAATTGGAAGCGTACAAAAAACAGTTTGTGCAAGAACATCGCTTCGCTCAATGGGCTCTTGAAAAGTTCCAAGAAGATCCGTCGTTTTCGAACCAAAGTTTGTTAAGCGATGAGGCCAATTTCTGGCCTGTCTACGTATGGGTAAGTAAACAAGCAAAATTGCTGCCTTTGAGCAACCAGAGGAGATTCAAAAGCTGCCATTTCATTCAGAAAAAATAATGGTTTGGTGTGGTTTGTGAGCCGGTGGAATCATTGGTCCATATTTCTTTAGAAAAGTAGCCGGTGAGAACGTAACCGTTAATGGCGACCGTTATCGCGCCATGATAAAAGGCTATTTGATACCTGAAATTGAAGCTCGTGATCTTCGTGACATTTGGTTCCAAGAAGATGGCGCCACTTCCAACACATCGCATCAATCAATGGATTTATTTAGAGAACACTTCGATGAGCAAATAATTTCACGTTGTGGGCCGGTTAATTGACTACCAAGATCATGTGATATTACATCGTTAGACTTTTTCCTGTGGGGATATGTAAAGTTTAAAATTTTTTGCGGACAATCCCGCTTCGATTCAGGCCATGGAACAAAACACCACGCTTGTCATTCGCCAGTTACCAGTCGAAATGCCCGAGCGAGTCATCGAAAATTGGACTCAACGGATGGACCATCTGAGACGTAGCCGCGGCCAACATTTGACAGAGATAATCTTCAAAAAATTAATGCCAATGAATGATCTTTCGAAGAATAATAAACATTCCCCATTAAATTTGAATTTTCTGTGTTTTTTTCTTTAAAACCTCGAATTGAATCACCCTTTATAAACTTGAATTTCTAATCACTTACGCTTACAGCTAAGTGCTCAATGCATAAATTATATAATTAAATACATTTAGATTGTTTTATTTTATTAATTCACAAAATAATTAAATTTAAATGCGATAAGAATGGTTACACCGAATGTGATATTCTTTTAGTTACCGTTTGCGATGAGAACGCTATGAAAGCGTGGCGCTTGTGGTAAAATGAGTAGCATATGGCATAACGAACATACACGTGCAAATATTAAATAAATAAACAAACAAACAAATATCAGCAAATATATGTATGTAATTAATGCAATCGCATTTATATATTAACTACCACGGCTTGCTTGCTTGTTGACTATGATGATTTGCTGCTGGTTGAGTTGATGATCATATGGGACGGGTGGAGGCGAAGAGAGATCAGCAGGTGGCGCTCGTTTTACCATTTACGTTATATATATATACGTACATACAAAGTTACATATATATATATATGTAAATATAGCAAGAAACTACCAAATAACCAGCCGCTCGGCCCGCCAACCAGCCACTAGTCAGCTAGCCGATATATGAATGGATAAGCTAACAGACGTGTCAATGGCGCAGGTGGAAAAAATTGTATACCTCTGCAGCATTAACATATGTACATATATATATATATATACAATATGTATGTATGTATGTATAAACATAGCTTCTTCTTTTATTTTCCGTTTGCAGTTTATTGTTTTTTATTGTTCTCTGTTTATAGTTTCATTTTTAGTTCATTTGCGATAGCGCACAATGGAAAATATGCAGCGATAAGAAATTTTACAGTTACAACGTACAAGTAGTGTGCTTTTGCACCAAGTAGGAACTCGATATTAAAATCTAACTGTGTGTGTGTACCCGTAAGGTGGTGGTCCGCTGTCGGGGTATAACTAAAAACTAGTCTGTGAGATATTGAAATTTTTGTGAGAGGTTTCTCTAAAAGATAAAATATAAAAAATATTAAAGAATCACAGCGGAGAAAAGCTTAAGAAGCGATAGTCACCTTTTTTTTGCAATAGAAAAAAACCATAGCACCTTGTTGGTCCCTAAACCTATCTGGCGAACAAAATGGTTGAACAGAATCCCAGAGAAGACGTCTCAAATAAATGAGAACCCATGACCCCATTCATTTTAACATCAATATTTTCATTTTTCAATATCTGAGATGTTTCAATGTTCCCAGTGAAGAAATCTTTTCAGAAGGTTGTCATCTCGCTCGATACTCGCTCATTCCTCTACTGCTCAGCAGAACAAAAAACATTTTAATTTTGTTTGTCAAAATTTCTTTGGCGTTTCAATGATTCTTACACTTTGCACAAATAAAGTGTTAGTTAAAATACTCGAATTGCTCGTCCTCAGTTTGAAAATTTTTCGATTAATGCCAATAAGCAGGTGTGCTAGTGCTCGTTGCTCAAAAGCTCGCACTGCTCGAAAATGTTTGAGCAAAATCTGGAGCGATAGTTTGTTGCTTTTAGTGCCAAATTGTGAAAGAACCATCTCCTCAGTTAGGAAGTATGGTAGATGCTAGAAAAATCAGCTCTTTCGGATGATAGATTGTATTGTTTCTTAGTATTACTTAACTGACTATGACTAAGGACTGTGTAAGCAATGGAAAAAGTTATCGATGAACAATGACCAAATTACAAGTCCCACCTCATTACCATCTTACTTACGGTGCAGAAGCGTGGGCGATAACAATACCCGATAAGTCGGCTTTGGGAGTCTTTGTGAGAATGATTACGCCGCCGAAAGAACGAAAATCCAGTTCTGAAACTATTAGATACAGTACCGGCTGCTGATATCAAAATAAGAGGAAGACCTAAACTAGGGTGGAAGGATTAGGAAGGGACTCTCCTACCCAGAAGTTCTACCAAATTTTTTATCTATAACTAAATCAGAAAAAGGGAAATTAATATCACTAAAAGAAAGCTTTTTATCAAGTGAGTTTTAAATATTTACTGCTCTGAGAGCATAGCACTAAAGACGGAGAGGTACTCCGTCGGCTATAGTGCAGATATTTACGTTTATGATATTGGCTCTCAATCCAACTCAATCCAAGAACATAACATTTTGCCTAAATTTTGAAGCCTTGTGTTCTAATAAAAAACTCTTTTCGTACTATCGGCAGCAAAAGCTTTCACATTTCTGCATCCACTTCTTTAAAATACCTTCAGCTATTTACAGCTTGGTTCTTTCATTTGTTAGTTCTCTAATACTGAAGGTAACCTGAAACTAAAACTCTGCCTTCCCAGCAAACATTGTGAGCTTTATTAAAGGAAGTAAAATCATCAAATAAGCTTTAATAGGAAAATCGAAAATTTTCTTGAAGACAGTTTAGTAGTAGATCAATATGAAACAACAGCCACGGAGATATTAATTTCAAAAATCTACGGAAAGTGGATTTAGCTGAGTTTAGTTCAGAAGACTACTTAATGCTGAGCGCTATGCATCCGGCCCGGCTCTTGAGTGAGATCATACCCGACATAAACTGATTGGCAACACTGATTGGGACGCACTAGAGAGCACACGAAGCCTATTTAACACCTTAAATGTGGTCAGGTTATCAATTTCTCTCTTCAAATAACCAATATAGTATATAGCCATATTCAAGCTTTTAAAACTATGCATCAACGTTCATTGGCGAATTCGTGCGAAAACCAAAGATCCGACTAGAGCTTTCGAACTTTGACAGCAGTGGAGTAAGAACTTCCTTATTGAAAAGCTCTAAATAATCGAGGAACAAATAGCTGTAGGAATTTAAAGAAAGTGAAATACAGAGATCAAAATGTGTGAAAGCTTTTGCTGTTGATAGGACGAAAAGAGCTTTTTTTATATGAACACAAAGCTTCAAAATTTAACTAAAATGCTGTGAGCACAATGCAGTTGGTCTAATGAAAATCTTATTGAATTTCTCGATTTCTCCGTCCGTTTAATATTCAATTCCTATTGTACTTTTGTAAAAATGTGTATATGTTATATGTATGTACAACAAATGCAGAGCATTTTTAGTTGCAATTTAAAAGGCTACACTATTGCGCAATACTATTACTCAATACTATCCTTAACTACTGAACCTTGAAAATTTAGTGTACAAAAAAAAAAACATAAAATTAAGTGAGAATTTCCAAAAGCGTATTAAATGCTTTTCTGTTCCGCGTCAGCAACCCGCATTATTTCGCCCATTATTTGTTGTTGTTGTTGTTGTTGTTGTTGTTTTACTTTACTTCCTTATTCGTGTTCTGTTAGAACCGAATAAGTGATAAAACCTTATCTTTTTTGAAGCACAATAAAAAATACTTATACTTTGCAACTTCTCAATTGGCTCGCGCGATGGCGTTTCACTCGCAACAATCGCAATACACAGCAGTTGCCCGCGTTCTTTTCGATAAAATGCAAAACAATTTTTTTTCTTTCTAAGTATGTATTCATTTTATATATACTAGTACTAGTGTGTGTGTGTGTGTGTATTTTTTTTGTACGTGTGTATGAACTGCATAGATAATATACTAATTTATCTGGTATCGCCTCTGTGTTTGCTTGTAATCTCTTATTGTATACTTTTGCTTACTTCATTACTTGCGGGTCGAACTGCCAATGTAATATACTTATACCCAGTTATGTATGTAGGTTTTTGACTGTAAATTTGCGCGGGAGCTTTATGTAAAAATATTATAGATATGTATTTCACAACTCTTATGTATAATGTTATAATTTTGTGACCTTAAAACTGCAAATTGCTAGACTTAAAGAAAATGACAAAAATTAATAGCTGATTGGATTTCGCTCTAAATTTAACAGTTTATCTCAACCAAATAATTATAAAGGGTTATCCATTTAGTTGTTTCCAAAGTTCAGGCCTTAACTAAAAGTCAGGCATTTATTAAAGTGAATCGCTTAACAACTGTACAACGCGCTAAAATTGTTGAAACCTACTAAAAAAAAAAATGGTGATCCAAACGTGGCCACATTTCGTACTTTAAGAAGAGATTATATTAAGTGAAAACGTAGCCGAAGATTTGAATATGTCTATTTCTTGACGTTCTCAAGAACTGGGACTTTCTTACGGAACATTATGGCGTATTTTGCACTTAGGCTTACACCTACATTCATATAAAATCTAGCTGACACATCAACAGAAGTCAGCTGACCATTCACATTTTCTTCTTTTCTTCAGCGACGGAGCACATTTCTCACTCGGTGGATAAGTAAATAAGCAATTTGTCGCATTTTTGGCATGCATTACAAAAAAAAAAAAAAATTACTGTCTGATGTGATTTTTGGTCCGGAGATGTGATGTGATGAGGATCTTACTTCTTTGAAAACGATAACGGCGGGACTGTCACTGTCAATTTGGAGCGCTATAGTCTCTGGCCTGAAATTGAATCACACGACTTAGATAATATTTGGATAAACGTTTAACTTTTGAGTACTTGAAAACCAGCATTTGTCAAGTTATAACTGGTATACCGCCCAATATGGGCCAAAAAGGTGACGTACTTTCTCAAACTGTGTTCAGTTTTTGAAAGCACAAGCAGGGAAGATCCTCCAAGGATCCTTGTCAGGAATTAGGTCTGAACTTAGTGCTGGAAATTTTAATACCAGAATTTTCCGTAAAAAAATATTTCGTGATTTGTACCGTGTGATTTAACCGTTACCTAGTTGATAGATTCAATTATTGCCATTAATATTTCTAGTAAATTCGATCAGCTCACTGTTCGAAAAGTCTTTATATGTACATATCAGCATTTATTCGAGGTGGTATGAAGCATATAGGCGCCTTTCCTGCCTATTAGAATGCAGCCGCAGAGCCGCTGTTCTTGGCGCGAATCCCCCCATTATTTTTTGCAGCTGTCTTGGCCTTATGAGTTTATTTGTTTTTCATTACTAAATACGATATTATGACACTCTTGGGTCCAGAACTGGTATTTCCGAAAATTCGAAAGTAGCCATAATATGTCACTCAAATAGTTTAGGTTTAAGTACCATGGAGGTATGTGTAATGAGTTTTTTTCGTTTAGAATTTATGCAGTTTATTACTTGAGCTCCTGCCAGCTACTTATCTCCTCCACTGCTTGAGTTCGAATCTGTTGTTCGCATCGATCATCATAGTTGGTTTTCCGTCCGTTGTCTCGCGCTGTACCATAATAAATGGCGCTTTAAAGTTTAGTTTTTGTTGTTATTAAAATGGCTTAGAATAAGGTATACTTCCCCCTAACGAATTGTGAAATACACCCCAAGGAAGAAGTGCCCTTTATATATTTTTTCATCGATAATGTTCACATTATTAGGGTATTATGATGAAAATAATAAATAAATAAATAAAAAATTTTATTTTATTTTAATTTTAGTTTAAGTAGGAGGAAAAAAGGGTTTTGAAGGCTGTTTCAATAGTTTTCCATTTCAAGATTTATCTTCTTATTCATAGTATAAAAATAATATGTATAAAATATTCGCCGTTTTCATAAATAAATGCACATCCATTGTTAGTTTTTAATGGTAGAAATTAGTAAGAAATCTATGACCGCACTCTACACCTGCGATCGGCAAAAGATTGTGACTAAGACCGTACGAGTATATTGTATACTGGCTATACAAAGCGTTAATACGAATGTTGCCTTATATGATTCAAAATTAGAGAGCACAAACAAATATTAATCATCGAAAATCGCTTTATTGTATTTCCAAATATTATCCAGTAAGATCTATACGCTTTTGCATGCGTTTGAACCAATCGTCTAATAACTTTTGAAACTCTGCGTGAGGTATCTCCAAAAACATGCGTTCTGAATTTATTATATTTTTTATGTACGGGAATAAAAAAGTCATTCGGTACCAAGTCAGAACTAAAAGCTCTATGACTCACCAAATCATCAAGCGATATTGTTAGTCCTCAAAAATGCAGTTGTTTCAGTCGATGTGTGCGAGATTGCATTGTCGTTGTGAAGAGTGATCCGTCTTCGGCGGTTGGTTTTCCAGATTTCTTGAAAGACAACTTGTAAACAAATAGTTGTGTAACACTCAGAATTTACTGCTCTGCGTTGACTAGTTTTACGGTTGCGACATGTACAGTTCTCCAAAAAGAAAGGAAACCATTCGCTTGAAATTGCTTCATGCGCGAACAACTTTTCTTAGAGTCGATCATCTTGTAACACCCATAGAGTCGACTGTTGTTTACTTTCAGGCTCACACATGTAAATCCACAATTCACTACCTGTCACCATGTCATAGACGTGTTTCGAAGCACCGCTATTATATTTATGCTGTAAAAAATAATCGCATGAGAATGTTTGCGATTTAATTCCATTTTTTGGACGAGATGAATATTTTAAGTTACTGTAAACAACACAAATAGCGCTCATATGTCAAAACGTTCTGAGTATGTATAACATAAAAAATGTCGAACTTTACGTTAAAGTTGTGAGTTGCCAGATTGTAGGACTAGCGTTGTCAAATCCCGATGTATATAGGTAATCCTCGTAGCACCAATATTATTCAACAGAGTTACTGTATGGTGGCCAACATAGAGAAAGCTACCTACAAGGGCAAGCTGGATAAAGTTCAGCGGACCGTCTCTAAACTCATTACAGAAACGAACTTAACTGGAGAAACCACACAGGACACGCCCAAATATTGAATTCTACACCATTTTTGGAAGAGATGGATTACAACACTTCCGAATTCTGTTTTGAAATGGGAAACTCAAAAAGGAATGAATGGAAAATGTATCAATTCTGGATTAAAAGATCTGTAACTACCTTCCCCAACGGCTCAAAACCCCATGGCAAAGTGGATTGTGGAGTTTACTCTGAACTTCTTGCAATCAACATGAGCAGAAGACTTACCGACCATTCCAGCATCTTTGAAGCGTCTCTTCAATGCAATCACACTACCTCAAAGAAGGCAATAAGGTACCGAGAAATCTTAAGCAAACTCTTGAGTAAAAGTGCAATGTCCCGACTAAATCGCTTGGGTTCCTCGTCATAGAGACATCTCGATGCCGCGGAGCTGGCTAGAAGGGAAACAGTCTTAACCACGGAAAACTCTCGACTTGAAGTGGGCACACCTCTTTACTTGACAAAATACCTGCTAAGACTGATCTTCACGAGAAGAACCAACAGCAGATGATAGACTGAAACCACTTGCAAGGTGACCAGATAAATTTGACCATTGATCGAAGTAAAGCAAACTAAATCTTTGCACCTTCTCCATAAGCACACCAGCCGGCGTAATAACCTGACACTGCCTTATGGAGACTCATGCTAGAAAGATGAGCTGCTTCTGTAACGACTTTTGTCGCAGCTGCAGATACATAGATGAGGAGAAATTGGTGGAATGGGCAGTACATCAATGCAACCCGTTATCGCTTTCACGATGATTTCATCAATAGGCGTCAATAATAGCATGAACTTCATAAAACGAACCTACTAGAAAGGTGAGACGAATCGAGATAGGTATAAAAACGAGTCAACGGGCCTTATTGCACTTGATAAGGGTTCCGTGTTCGAGCAACCTCTTCAACTAACTAACTTACTATTTGTATTGACAAATTGTTTTCAAAATCTTACATAATTAAATCATTCATTTTTTACTTAAATATTTCTATTTCTTTTTTGAAAAAAAAAAAAAAAACAGTATTACCGTCTATTACAGAATTATTACTTATTTACATATTACTTATAGAAGTTAATATGGTAAGCATATAAGGAATTCCAAAATTAATGAAATGAAAGGTGCCAAACTGATTACTTTCTAATTTTATCATTTTTTTGTCAGTTTCTTCTGTTTCCACTGATGCCATCATAGCTGTTATTTGCTACTATTTAGCGATAATATTGTTATTGTGTATATATTAACTATTACTTTTTGGATATTTTCAAAGTTTATACTAATATACTTAACCCTTGTGAGGGCTGGACAAAATACGGCCATATTGGTTGATGCTTCTAAAAATTCACTAAAAAATTTGAAATCTTTATTATCGATTTTTTTATAGAGTTCACGAACTCTTTTTGATTCTGTTTCTAAAATCTCTTAATATAAAGAAATTCTTCTCTTGTTAGATTTTAATTTTTCGTATCAATGTTTGTATGTAGAATGTCTTTCTCTAGGAAAAGTTCCCATAATAACAATATGAAACTATATTTTTAAGTGTCGATTAATGACATCTTATCAATTATAAAATCTATTAATTGTTCAAAAACAAAATATTTTTCATTTCATCGTTTAATACTTATTGAAATTAGTAAATAAACATGTGATTTGTGTACTAATATTAATTTTAATCGAAATGGGGCATATGACCGACCAAACTATTATGTATGTACACTATTATGATTATACAATATTCTTTTATTAGTATTTGTAGAATTTATATGTAGGTATATTTCTATACAATAATTGAAATTAGTTACAAAACATTTTCCGCATAACTTTGCTATTAATATCTAGTCATAGTTGAGTAAGGCCCCAAGCTCGCGACGTGTTGTTCACGAGTTTATGGATGAATCTGTTCTTTTCGGAGCGTTGCTTGTTCTACATGCTTTTCGATTATTTAAATAAATGTATCGAAGTTATGATACATTATTTTGAAACGATCGAACGGAATGAAGTACATAACATTTCACTAATTCTAGTAACTTAAATAAAAATGGGATAATATACATAGATATCAAAAAAAACTATATTTAGAGGAAGCAAGTTTTTTAATTCTTTCAAAAACACAGATAAACTTTTTGCAGCAAAAATATTTTCACTTAAATTATAGTAATAGCCTATAGTAATAACTTCAAAAAAAAAAAGATATTGATCTTAACACGCCAAACAAAGAAGATAAAATCAAAATCGTCGCCTTTTTATTAAAGCATCACCATTTTATTTTATTCCTTTTATTTTTTTTAACTATTAATATATAAAACTGTGTTGTTGGGTTGTTTGTTGTAAATCAGATTGAAACATTTAAGTTGACGCTCGTTACTTTATCGCCCGATCAGATCAGTTAGTTTAATATTTTATTGATTATTTTTTAACAAAAAATAAATAATAATAAATAAATAATGACTGTTTGGATGCACACATACAAGCGCATGTATTGATATATATTAGGGTGGTCAAAATTGTACATACTTTAAATGAGATTTTTTTTTATCCTTTTCCGCATTAGCCGAGTGAGAATGACAACGCGTACTATCATCCGAAGGGTTTCGGCAGTTTGATTCAATAAATTTTTAATTTATAAAAAAATAAATCAAAGGAAAAGTTTGTTCTAAAAAGCTTTGCGTTTGATATGTTTCTTTGTTCAAAACACAACTAAAAGCAAAGTTGGCGCTTGATACGAGGGTTACCTGATATATATCAGATGTTGACAACCCTAGCATTGTAATATGGTAACTGACAACTTTATCGTAAAGTTTGACATTTTTGATGTTGTACATACTCAGAACGATTTGGTATACCAGCGCGTTTATTTCTACGTGGATTAAACCAACAACAATAGTAAATCGATGAACTTAATTCAATATTTGGTGATAAAGCTCCATCAAAGACCAGTGTTTATCGACGGTGGTGAGTTAAATCGAGCTCGTAGATTGTTATTCGAGAAACCTTTGATGCTGTGCGCAAGCTGATATTGCAAGATCGTCATGTGATCTAACGGAAGATTTAGACAACTATAGACATTAGTGGGGCCAGCATGCATTCAATCTTGCATGAACATTTGATGTTTTCCACGTTTCATCCCATATAATTTGTCAATCGCTCAAAAAAAGGCTCGTGTCGATTGATCGAGAGAAATATTTTGTTTCGAAACACGTCTGACATCGTTACGGGTGATGAGTCATTGATTTATAATTTAAACAGTAAACAGAAGTCGACTGTATATATTTTTTTCTTCGAAAAACTGGACATGTCGCAACCGTGCCACTAAACGAAACGGAAAACTAAATTTTGAGTGAAATACTACCATTTGTTTGCCAATTGCCTTTCAAGAATTCAGGAAAACCAGCAGCCGAAGACTGATCACTCTTCATCACGACAATGCAAGCTCTCGCCCATCTGCTGATTGAAACAATAGCATTTTTGAGCACTCAAAACAATGATTTGATGAGTCATCCACCGTATAGTTCTAACTTGGCACCGAATGACTTCTCGTACGATAAAAATGAGCTGAAAAGTCAACGTTTTTCGACACCTAAAGAGGCGGTTGATGCGTTCAGAATGTTTGTTTCGGAGATACCTCAATCAGAATGAAAGAAGTGCTCCGACAATTGCTTCAAACGCATGCAAAATTGTATAGATATTAATTGAAAATATTTTGAAAAACAAAAAAAAAGCGGTTTTCGATGATTAATATTTGTTTTTGCTCTCTAATCTCGAAACATATAAGGCAATCATCAAAACAGCTAAAGTAGTTTTTTTCCCAATATGTGGTGTGGTACTTAAAGCTCGACACAAAAAATGAACAGATTTTATTGCATTTTTATCACTTTGGTTAGTTACAGAAACCTTTGAGTCACCCTAATATTCATATATTTCAAAATATGTTTACCTCGAGCTTTGCACATCTATTCAAAATATAATTTAAATAGCACAAATATCAAATATATAATATACTTTATTAATATTATTGTTAGAATTTTCCCTTATCAAATTAATTAATTATGACTAGCAATTAATTGAATTAACATAGCAATCTATGCAACTTTGTTGGACTTAAAAATTCGAATTACGCTGAAATGAGTATCAGATAATACATACAAAGCAGTATTATATACTTTTATATTGTGCCGTGCCAAAATTTTTTTTGTCCATACTAACTTGTCTCACAAAAAAGCTTTGGAACAAAAAAAAAAAAAAATAAAAAAGGAAAAATCAAAAAATTTCTAAAATCAAACGACAGTTGACAGCTCTTCACCGCCACTACTGATTAACTGCCGATTTGATAAGAAAGTCTGCTAGATCATGATCATGCTACAAGATCGTGAAATGCGATATTTGAGAACCAGCAACGCATTGAACACAAGAACACTCATCGCTATCGCTGCCATTGCATACATATAAGTATATAGTTGCTGTCCGTCCGCTTGGTTGAATTGACAGTCACAATCGCTCACACGCATTGAAGTTCACGCTTCCACTAGGCCTTCCACTGTTAATCACTAAGCTTGTGAAGATCTTTTGACACAAACACATAATCAGCTGCTCCATCTGTCCGTCCATCTAATGCGACAATGCATGACAAAGTTTTTTGCTTGATTTTACGCTTTGCTTGCTTCCTTCTTCTTCTGCTTCTTCTTTGACCGTGAGTCCATTGTCCGTACAATTGCTTTCAACTATCCTTCACTTTGCCCTGCGTACATTCGTTTTGCATTTGACCAATTAAACAGTGTTGATCGTTGATCAGCGATAGGAGGACCTCGTGAACTTTCATGACGATAAGCCTACTTGGAAGGCTGTCAAGTGTGTGTGAATGAGATTCTAAATAAAAATAAAATTTCAAATGATAATTTTTTTAATTTACTTTGATACTCTTGATTGCCTTGCAGGTTCTGGGGTGTTGATTTTTTAATAAGTATCTATATACATATGTTACATATTATCGCATTGAGTCCATATGTATTAGATATGTGATGAATAAATAGTTAGTTGCAAGGTAAATAATATTAGAAAATTTCTTTACCGGCGGCAGGTACCACCATAGCGTATACATAATGTTTTCCGGGAGATATGTATTTAAATTTTTTTTATCTTTCTTCGATAATACGAAGCTATATGACAAGCTAAGTTTTTTTTGGCAATGTCCGGTTCTACGTCCGTCTGTTTGAACACAATCAAATTTCTCAATTTTTGTGATACTTGTACTGAAAATTATCGAAATAGGACAACTACATATTATATATCCCCATACAACCAATTCGTGCAGAACTGATCAATGGAAATGATGTTCGTTCCATTCTAACGAAATTTCTAAGCTGGGGTATGCTCAGTATATGGTTGCTGAAATAATAACTCAACAGTTTTGAAGTTAAAATTTTACTAGTAATAAAAGACTTTGTAAGGATCCCAGTTCTCGGTTTCTAGGGTCGTGACAACAAAAATTGACCAAGCTTGATTGGGGAATTTTGATGCATCCACCATATAGTCCAGATATTGTACCATCTGACAACCATTTCTTTCGGTATCTGTAAAATTTTCTTCGCTGTGAAATATTGTCCGACCGAAGAGTTCTTCGCCAATAAACCACACGACCTCTCTGCACTGATTATGAAGCTATGGGGAGGGTTCTACCTGCGTATGGCCTTTGCAGTTGACATTTCGATAATTTTAAGAGTGATTGGCAACCCTGGTGAATCAGGCACTTAGAGCAACAAGTAATTGGGCTAACTCAGTGTGGCTCAGTCAATCTTGTAAGAATTATATATTCCTGTTTACAAGGATATAAAAAGTACCGACCCGAATTGGATCAAACCAAAGCTAGGAGAGTCTATTTTACAGCTGAAACGAAACGCTAAGTACCTAGAAATTGTGTTGGATAGCATGTTGTCATGGAAGCTGAATGTGGAGAAGCGAGTAAAGAAGACATTAGCAGCCTTATTCATATGTTGGGCTGCACAGAAACAAATATATCTGGAAAGACTGGAAAGAGTCTTCAGGCTATCAATGATCAGCATCACAAAACAAAACACCATCCGAAGCGCATCATGCGATATACCACCCGTAAGCCTAGTAGCAAAAGCACTCATAACTGCTACGACAAGGATGGTGGCAAAGATACTAAAGGGTTAAGGTCCTCACAAAAGGAAAATGAATATTTGTGTAAAAAGTTAAGCAGCCATATAGGCCTTATTTTCAGGAAATACGAAGTCAGTAGTGATTGCAGTTTGCAAGAAATAGGCTCTGGGAAAATGGCTGTAATATAGCGTAATAGCTATACTCACTGACTTATTACCAGTACCGGAGAGGTCAGACTCCAGGCCGCTAGGCGAGTTCTTTACAGGGCATTGCCCATTGGCCTTGCACACCTTTCTTAGAAAGAAAATTATATTGTATAACGTTACTCTATAACTTGAATAGAGCACCAAAATTTTCCAAATTTATGATCTTCAAGCAAAGTTAGCCGATTTGAAATTATGCTTATGGGCTCTAGCGAAGTGACTACAAATCAGGTTTTTTGATTAAGCATTTATTTCGGGGAACAAATTAGCGTTTCTTGACTAGCTGAACACAAACTGATAACGTGATTAAACACAACAATTGGGAATATTTTCAATATGGTTTAAAAAAATTATAAACAAAAAAGTATTTTTGAGCATGAATGATTGGTTTTTAATCTCCGTTTCGAATTGTCTATGTTATGTTCACCTAATGAATGCGGTGACATGTTTATATTTAACAGAT
Organism: Neoceratitis asiatica; assembly: GCA_030068015.2. Classification (NCBI taxonomy): domain Eukaryota; kingdom Metazoa; phylum Arthropoda; class Insecta; order Diptera; family Tephritidae; genus Neoceratitis; species Neoceratitis asiatica. The sequence goes on along the minus strand of CM061524.1, from coordinate 44,005,666 downwards.
ACTTTCATACATATATATATATAAGTAAATATGTTTATAAGTCTGTATACGCAAATCTAACATCAAAATTTTTGATTATTTTTCGGTTTTGTTTGCAATGTCTTTTTTTCAATTAGTCCAATCTCCACTACCATTAAATCGAATGTTTCGAAGTCCAAAAATAATTAGATGTATTCATACATACGTACATACATACATTGTTTGCAGATAACCGTAGGCACTGCGTTGCACCTTTAATCAACATTCACTGTGGGTGCTACGCTGCCGCAGCACTGATTCTACGTCGATTTGGTCTATCATTCGGATGAATCGAAATTACACATAAATGTTGTTTTCAGATTTCAAAATGAGTACTCACTTTTGGAGATAACTAAATTTAGTGCTTTATAAAAATAGACACGCATATATACATATATACAAAAATTATCTACAGAAATATTATGTTTTTTCAATTTTTTTTTTTGTATTACTGAACTCGTGCTACTGTTGCAAGGGTCGCTAATTGCTTATTGTTTAGATTTCCTCACCTAAAACTCCAAAGTGTTTCTCTTCTAAGTGTGTGTGTGTATATTTGAAAACATTTCCATTATCTATTTGCCTAATTTTATTTTTCTTCTGTAACTTAATTGGTTTGTATTTCAGGCATATCGGTGAATAAAATCTATAAGCGAATTTATGGATTTTTAATCGTTTATTTTATGTTGAAATTTTGAAAATCAAAGAAGCAAGAAATTGGATGGAATGCTTCCTTTTTCTAATTTGTGCCATTTTTTTAGAATAATAATAAGAAGAAAATAGCTTGAGCTTTGTGTTTGTATCTCGAAAATTTTCCTACAAATTGTTGGTGCGTAACTATAGTTTTGCCGATCCGCAAAAGGCTTTTGAATTCAAGGCTTGGTATAATTTTCTGATCGAATCATAGGAAAACTTACACTTTCTATTTAGCAAGATCAATTCACTATGCCAATCTCCGCAGTTTAATACCGAATTACAAACATACATAAAAACAATAAGGTGGATCAAGTTCAGGTGGAACTGAGCATTATGTTCCAGATAAATGTCTAATGTTTATAAGTGACGTAATTGCGCGGAAGCTTATGAAAACACTAGCGGTACCATGGTGTGTTTTACTACACAAAAACAAATATTGGAAAAATGAAAAAAAAAAAATTATTTACATTTCAATTACTTGTTTTTTTTGTCGGTTTTGTTTAGAGAATATTTGTCTAAAACCCTTTTTTTAACAATACTAATGCATTCCCGAAGGGTTGGAAACGCCTACGAAGCCTGTGGGGGAATTCTTTAAATTATACGATTTGTCGAGTTGTTAACTAACGAATTTTGTCGCTTGCACTAACGATTGTGTGATTCGGTAACTCAGTTATAACTATCGTTGTTAGCTGACATTTCCTTTTTATTAAAATGGCGAAAGAGGATCGGAAACATAATAAAATTCGTGATAGCAATTATTTAATAAAAAGTTTAAAAATACAATAAAAAAATAAAAAAATTATGGTTTTCTTTCCAAATTACGCTGCATGACTGTTCGCACTGCAGAGGAATTCCAAATAAATTAATCATTTACCGCCAAAATCGTGAGCTTAGGATCATATATCTATGTAAAAAATACATATATTGAAGTGTGTTATTCAACAATTAAAAAAGAAATTCTCTTGCCGTTTGCACATTGATAGAATGGTATCCATGGTAGTTGACATAGGCAAAGGTATTCATGGTAGTTGGTAGTTGATTTATGGAGCTCATGAGTAAGATATGAGTGCAATCGATAGCCCCAATAGCGCCTGCAACAAGTGGTGAGTTTGATGAAGCGAAAATTTCCTTTACAGCTTGCCGTTCTATTTGAGTCATAAGAAACCTAACCTAACCTAACCTAACATCGAACGGTTGATTGCGTTTGCTACTCTATGTGCACAACAGCTTAAGAACGGTAAGCACATTGCTATCCCCCAATGCTTTTCAGCAGGACGTTGATAGCATCCAGTTGTGAAGAATCGTAAGAAGGTTAGAAACTTCGAGCAATTTAATAATGTTAAAAAATTAAACACAAAAAAAATTGAAATTGGCATTATTTACCTGTTTTTCTGTAGATATCGCCGTTATCCTCCTGCCTTTTAGTTGGCTACCAAGTTGCGAAATAATTTCATCAACTAAATCTGGGGTTAATAGATATAGCTTTCGAAATTCGGTTTCACTCAAGTTGAAAGGATCTTTCTCTTCTCGCAACAAACTTCTCTTCACTGAGGAAGAGTGCATTATTTCCTCATCTTGGGATAAAACATATGCTAAATACTTTAAAAACATTTTAGTTTGTTTTATTTTTGCATTCTTTTTTGTAATTTTGCGATTTATATTTGATAACTGAAACTTGAATTAAAATATGAACACTTTTTGTCGATGGCGCTAACACCTCGAAAATTTTTTGTCATTTAATTAACAACTTATCTTGTAGTTGACGACAATCTGCTGATCAAGCGATAGCGAATATTGTGACTTCGTTACTCGAATCGCTAAAATTGTCGCTAACTATTTTAACGATTCGAAAATCGTTATAATAGCATACAGAATTCTACCTACTACTGGTCGCAAATTAAAATATATTTCACTCAGAAACTTCATAGCCAGCTACATAAAACTTTGTTGAATAGGTTGCCTTTCCCCTCATCAAAATTTTTTTTTTAAATCACTTTATTTTGATACCATTATTGTTGTATTTAATATGTGAAATAAATATTTCAAATTAAAATTTTCATATAGGTGGTAACCTTTTTCAAAAATGTGTTCTCATGAAGCCGTTCTTAAATATCTTCAACTTGATACCCATATTATATCATTTATTATGTTTATAAATTGATTGCATTTCAAATTTTAAAAAGATGGCATCCATCAAAGCAATTTTGCACTATAAGCCTTCAAAATTCTATTTAGTTTAATACCCTCAATATTACATTTATTTTAATTTACCAATTTAAGGGTATTAAATTTTCAAACAGGTGGCAACTCTATAAAAAATTTCTCCTTAAAACTTTCTTTATTCTGGTATCCATATAATCATGTATAATGTATAATATATTATATCAATTTGCTTATATTAAATTTGTTAACAGGTGGCAACGCTGTACCTATATTTTAATATCTAATTTATTTTATAACTTTTTCAGAGCAGATGGTAGCTCTGCGTATTTTAAATCTTAATCATTATCGAGTACTTTTGAACACATCCATTTCGGTTCGGACGTTTACTTTCCGTTCATAGACACACTTAAAGAGGGCTCTATATGATAAATGAAAAATTTGAAAACAGTTGACAACCCTGCTAAATTATAAATTTAGCTATTCTCAAGTTCTCTAAGATACACACACAACATTTCTTTTAAATCAGTGTGGAATTTTAAGCAAAATTTAATCACAATTCTTTTTTTTAGAATTGTCTTATGAAAAAATAGCTTTTTCCGGGAAGCTGGGACTGATCTATCCCGCCAGCCTTATTCATATTTTGATTCACTTTAAATTTCGTAAATAAGTTGCTTTCTTCCCTAAATGATATGAGGACCTGGGAAGTGGATCTGGGGCCAATCTATCCTAAACAATGTATGGTTCGATTCACTTGAAATTCATTTTTTTCCAGGCAGTGGACCAGATACCGACTTTTTTGAGACAAATATTTGTTTGGTTAAATTTTGTTGATTTTTGGTGTGAATGCATCTCTTTGTCTAGAGAATTGCTGTATTTCAAAATTTTATGTTAGCAATTACTGTTTGAAACTACAAAATTAAAATATATATATATATTTTCATAAAATAAATTAATAAGTGTTTTAGAATCCGATGGTTCGCGAAAATGGCGAAACTCTCTTCCACCAACTTGCTGAGGATATGTACGTTGAATTTGAAATTAAGCGATTAATTTTTAACAGTTTAAATCAGCAAAACTACGTACTGAAGATTACATTCATCTTCGGGATGCTACCAATGCCGATGGAAATGCATAGAATTTAGGTAAAGCAACTATTCTTCCAGCAACATAGGTCGAAAATATTTTGATTTCTCGCATTCCTTTGATTCCGAAGGTCATGTCATTCGACTTTAAATGGCTACAACTTCAACGGAGAACATCCGTCTGGTTTCCTAATTTAAAAATATACGATATGGACGCGGCTTTTCCCAGAACGCCTTTCGAAATGAGCAATTTGCGATGATCACTGCATCTCAAATAGGAAATTATCAACAAGAAAAAAGATTAAATTTAGTTACAGTAACATTAAATGTTCCTAGATATTTTTGTCTTCATTTTCAATGTTTTTGTCTCCATTTGAAGCGAAAGCCCATATTTTCAATCCAAAAATTTCTTTTTTCGGATTTGGAAAAAATGGTTAATGTAAAAAAATAAAACACAACTTTCGGAGATTTGTTATACTTAGATATCATTTACGATTACCAAGTATGAAAGATATGAACAAATGGCGGTGTACAAGAAGTTTTGAAAAAAAGATTTCGACTTAAACTAGTTCGAAGTTTCTGTTTTTATTGTGCACTGTGCTTTTGAGAAGACACAATCGGGCTATTAACTTTGAAATTTTTTCTCTGACTGACTTAAAATTTTTTTCGAACGGAGCCGAAATTGGAATAACCATTTCAAAGTCTAGCAAAAGTCAAGGTAATGTTGAATGTAATATTTGACTGACTATCGCGGTGTTGTGCACTCAGAATTTTTACCAGAATGTTTCAGGGAGGAAATTGTTTGAAAAAGATATAGATAGATATGTTGAAATTCATAAGATTTGCGCCACGACAATGTACCATCTCGCACGGCTATTATTGTAAACGAAAATTTAACAAATATCTCAGCCTGACTTTTATTGACTTTTTTCCCTTCCCAAAACTGAAATTGCCACTTCGAAGTACCTGTTTTGAGACGATTGGAGACTTGAAAGAGAAATCGCGTCGAGAGCTGCAGTTAATTGACAATATTGAGGGCAGTAAATATGCTAATTGACAAATCGAGTTCAAACCCGAAATCAGAGTTGATCCCGTAAACTTTCCGAAAAAACAATTTTTAACACTTTTTTTTTACGACTTTTTAGACAGAATGCGCAAGCAATATCTAATTTTTTTTTGCCGTTACAAACAACTCAACATACTTAATATACCCTTCGTACAAAGTATAGCCGTGTATAATTACATTTTAAAATATTTGGGAGCATTTGATCATTAATGACAAATGTTTCCTAAATTAAAAAAAAAAATGTGAAAGTAGGAAAATGTCATAAAATTCATATCTCAATAGATAAACAAAAATATCAGTAGCTAACTTTTAATTGCTCTTGTTGTAGCTGATTTGTTGCTCACGAGTACACGCATAAAAATATTTGTACAATGGTTTCCAGCTATCTATTTATTACTCATTATTTGGACATGTTTATCGAGTTTTTGTTGGCATTCCTTTCTTAGAATTTATATTTCGTAGACTGTATAAAAAAAGTACCGAAATAGTTTGAAATTATTTCAAATTAAATAACAAGCTCCGTAGCAACTCAATGCATTAAGGCTTATTTAATAATGTCAAAATGTGATTTGGACATGTTGCTATTAACTTGAAATTGAAGTATTTTGGTGTTTTAATAAAAGTATTAGGAGTTTAATAGGATTTTATCTCAAATATGTTATTTTCAATCCTTTTCTTGCCACAAAACTGCTTAGGTTATATTAAGGTATAAAGACTTACTTCACGCAGCACCTCTTTGATTTTTTTTAACAAGATTAGATTGATTCAACTAACAGGTAAATTGAAAAGACCCCGGCCTGACACATAAATTGCGATACTAGAATACATATGATTTTAAAATGGCCCTAACATTCAAAAGACGTGTGTATTAATTTGACTGCTGTCAGATTACTAGTTTTTGAATTATGGCATTTTGAATGAAGCAACTTTTGTTATTGTGGAGAAAATTGAAAAGGAATTTCGCCTGTACATCATATATTCACGAATATTTGAGTATGAGAAAGCTCTGTGCAAAGTGCGTGTCGCGCGAGCTCACTTTTGGCCAAAAACAACGACGAGTTGATGATTCGGAGCCGTGTTTGGAGATGTTCAAGGGTAATAAACCCGATTTTTTGAGTCGATTTCTTCACTATTTTACTTCGAAGTCCAATCGTTAGTCATCCAAACGGACTGTTCACGATGAACCCACTCCAAAGCTTGGAAAAACGAAACAGTTAGTTGGTAAGGTATTGCGTATGTATTTCGGGATGCGCATGGAATAATTTTCATTGACTACTTTGAAAAACTAAGGACCATCAAAAGCGACTAAAACATAGCGTTATTGGACTGTTTAAAGGACGAAATCGCCAAAAAAAACGATCGCATTGGAGAAAAAGAAAGTGCTGTTTCGCCAAGACAATACACCGTCTCACAAGGCAGTAAAATTGATGGCAAAAAACCATGAATTGTGCTTCGAATTGCTTCCGCATCCACCGTGTTCTCCAGATCTGACTCAAGGCGACTATTACCTGTTCTCAGATATCAAAGGACTGCTCTCCGGGAAGAAATACTTGTCGAATGAAGAATCGTACTATAAAAATGGTATCATTGTTGTTGGAGGGTCACTATAATCAGAGTATCACGCTTGAAGGGAACTATGTTGAACCGATGCACCAGTGAACGGACATCTCTTCATCGCATGTGTACAAACTCCAGTGGAATGGGGGATGAAAATTCGTTTGGCGCTGGAGAGTCAAAACTGTGGTATCACAACCCTCTCACTTGGAGGCCTAGCTACATAAAGAGCGAAAGGTTGAGTTAGCCTGAAATCAAACATTTAATAAGCCGCTGCCACGGATGTACGGACGAAAAGTGGTCTTTGTACCTGCGTAAACTTTACCACCGTTCAAAATTATAGAAGAAGCTTTATCTCATGCGGTCGATCTTGGGCAAGAAAACTCAGCCCCTCTGAGTGTAATTTTCACATAAATAAAGATTCTCAAAAAATTTGATCAGAAAGTCCCTTCGTTTGAAATGAAAAACATCAAGATTCCCACCAAAAATTGGAGAAGAAACTCGATCGAAAATCTTTTAAGAGGTAATAAGGTATTCTTTATGTTATACATAACCCTTACCTGAACAACACTAATATAACCAGTGTGAGCACAATAGTGGCGTATACAGAAGTTATGGTACACAGTTCAATGGCCTTACAGTACTTAGCATAATTTGCTTAAGCTTAACTGCTGTAAGTTCATTCTGTTTACAAGTTCCCGTACATAACTACAATAACAAAAAACTTTGCGAATGTTAGCCGTTAAAATGCATTGCATCGCAACGCAACGCTGTGGCTAATCCACTTTCGATCCATATATGTTACATACAAACACATGCGGCAGCAAGGTAAAATGCTGCTGATAGCTTTTTAAAAAATTACACTCTTATCTAAATGCCAGCCTCACAGTCTCGTTTTCCATTATGATACAAAGATACGCCACAGAAATCTCAAAGTAATCGAATGTCGCCAATGCATTCGCGTTCACCCTCCTCCTCAACCCTCACTCACTCCTTAGCTGTAGTGTTGTGCGTGGCATGGCTGTTATCAGTGCACTCTACTCCATTCTTATCCACAATGATGTTCTTCTTCAGTCTACAACAGTTGGTGAGCAAAAGCCAGCTTAAGCCCTGCGGCTATCAACCGGCGCTGCAACCCAAGGGTATCGCCGGCAGCAGTTTGCAGAGAAAAAATAAATAAAGAGACTACCGGCAGACGTTAAAGTTGAAACTGAATCTGAGTTTGGATTAGTGGAATGTGAGTGCTGTTTGGTTTGCTCTGCGTAGCGCCTCCTCAAAGTCAGGGAGCAGCTCAAGTTTCGGTGGCGCAACTTGCACGGCAACAAGCGCCAGATGCATGTTTACTTAACACACAACAATAAAATATCACAGGAAAATAAAAAAATGAAATTAAAAAATAAAAGAAAAAGTAAATCAATAAAAAATGAAATGAAATATAATAAATTAAATTAAATTAAATTATGATATAATAAAATAAAAATATATAATCAAATAAATTAAAAAAAATAAAATAAAAAAAAATAAAAAAAAAATAAAAAAATAAAAAAAATAAAATAAAATATAAAATGATATAATATAAAATAAAATAAAATAAAATAAAATAAAAATATATTAAATAAAAAAATAATATAAAAGAAATGAAAATAAAATGAAATAAAATAATATAAAATAAAATAAAAGAAAGTTAAAATTAAAAAATATAAAAAATTAATAAAATTATAAAATATTAAAAAAAAATAAAAAAAATAAAAACTTTAAAAATTAAATAAAATAAAAAGAAAATAAAATAAAATAAAATAAAATAAAATAAAATAAAATAAAATAAAATAAAATAAAGTAAAATAAAATAAAAAAATAAAAACAAAATTAAAATTAAAAAAAAATAATAATAAATAAAATAAAGTAAAATAAAATAAAATAAACATCTACACCAAAAGTGTGTATACAATCCCAGTTCATAAGCAACAAAGCCCATTGCATAAAGTAGTATGCCATTCAGATGTGAATTACATCTCTCTAAATTTAAGTGACACCTCAAAGATTGATATCCCAACAGACGTTCAGCATTTTCAGTCATTAATTTTAAAATGGAAAATGAAGTCAGTCTACGAAAATATCCACATGCAATCGATCAACCGGAAATAGACACAACTGCATCCAACGACTGGCTAAGCAGACCAGGAATCTTTGCTGAAACCGAAGGTTTTATGTGCGCTATACAGGACCAATTGATTGCAACTAAAAATTATAAAAAATATATCATCCGTGCGGCCATCGAAAAGGATTCATGTCGACGATGCCAAAAACAACCTTAAACTATTCACCACATTAAAGGTGCATGTGCTCCATTAGCAGTCACCGAATATCCGAAAAGACAGAACAACGTCGTAAAAATCAATGCTTAGCAATCAGATATGGATTAATAACGGAGGAATGTCCGTATTTCAAATAGCATCCCCAAACAATTTTAGAAAACAGTTCAACAAATCTATACTGAACGATCAATATTGACAGCTCATCCCATGTCACCTGACATAACTGTAATCGAAAAACACCAAAAAAGAGCCCTGCTAATAGACATAAGAGTGCCGAACACGCACAACCTGCAAGAATGCTACGCAGAAAAGTATAGAAAATACCTCAATTTAGCGCACGAAGTTAAGGAAATGTGGAGACTGGATAGTGTCGATATAATTCCAATTATCATATCATCTACGGAAGTTATTCTGAACAATTTTAACACGAGTCTACTTATAGATAAATTAAAAATGACTGAAAAGTGACACCTAATACGGAAGGGTGTTATATTATCCATTACTTCAATAGTTAGAAAATTTTTAAACATAGAATAATTAAAAAAAATACATACTTGTAATCAGATTCTTGTATCCTTCAGTCATAACCAATGTACAGTAGTATTAATGTATACTTATAAAGAGAGCAGAAAAAATAAATAAATAAATAAAACAAAATAAAATAAAATAAATTTAAAGAATCAATAAATTAAAAAAATGAAATAAAATAAAATTAAGAATATAAACTAAAATAAAATAAAGTGAATAAAATAAAAAAATTAAATAAATTAAAGTAAAATAAACTTAAAATAAATTATATTAAATTAAAATATGACAACTTAAACTATAATAAATTTTAATAAAATAAAATATATTTTATTAAAAAATGAAAAAATTGAAATAAAATAAAACAAAAGATATAATATAAAATTAAATTAAATTAAGTGAGATAATTAAATAAATAAAAAAAACTAAATTAAAGTAAATTGAAACAATATAATATAAAATAAAGTAAATTAAAATAAAATAAAATGAAATAAAACAAGAAAGAACGGTTGTCTTCGGCCATGCCGAAATCTTTATACCTTTCTTGAAAATCTCAAATTTATTGCAATTTGCAAAATTCAATTTCGCAGATATTCAATGTCAATATATACTTGAATTTACATCTGTAGAATACCAAATTCCACGCTCGTAGTTGCCCTTTAGCGGATTTTTTTTACCACAAACCTCATATCCGAACAAATCGGTTGTATGAGGGCTATATGATATAGTCGTCCGATTTACTTTAAAAAAATCTATTTAAGCTTTCAAGCGACAAAGCATTTTATCGCTTCATAATACTCCTTAATCCACTGTCCGTAATCAGACGTTTGCGAGTGTGTGTGTGTAAATAAATTTTTGTTTTTTAACATTATGCGTGCGAACCAGTTTCCAAGCGCACCGAGTGCCGGTTGTCCATCAAGTTGCTGTTACATACATATAAGATATAAAGAAAGGGCTGCTGTTTAACCGTCTGTCTACAAAACTGAAATGCGTGTCTTGTAGTTTTAGTGCGGTGCTGTTTGTTCAGTTTAGCATAATTGCCGCCGTCACTGCTGCCACTGCCATTCCAAAAACGTATTCCCTAGTCCAATGCCATTACCACCATGGGCATCGCATGTGGACAGGGGCTCTCAGGCAGACACGAACACTTGCATTTGTTGCAACTTGTCGTTTATGCGTTTGCGCAACTCATTTTTATTTATTTTTGCTTGCTTTCGGTTGAGTCGCGACGGAGTCGGTGTCTCTCTGTGTGCACCGGCGCGGGCGAAAATTAATGTTAACAACGTGTTTTCCCAATGTTTGCCATGTTCCTGCCTGTGTTCCATTTCACGTCAAGGATCATGCATTAATGTCGCTGACGGGTGTTTGGTTTCATTACCCAAAGGTGCAACTTGCTAACAACAGCAATAACAACAAGAATTCGAGGCGTGTATATCGTTGCATGCTGCGCATACGCACGCAGTGAATTGGATCGAGTTGGTGTCTTGCCTTGTCTTCGGCTCACTTCTCCTGTTGTTGTTGCCCCGAATGGCAAACAAATGGTAGCATTAAAACATTTTAATTATGCCTCGAATGTGTGCAACTGGGTGTAAGAAAGTGTTGTGTGCCACAATGATCGCCTTTGCACGCGCTAACATGCATTGGGCTAACTTATTGAGTCCAGATCAAAGGTTTTGCTGATTCTTTCTTTGTTTTTTCTAAATTCTTTATGATCTCCTTTTTCTTGTTGTTGATGCTTGGTTGGGCATGCATGCGGAATGATTGAGTTGTGTTAAAAGGATTTTTTGAGTGCGGTTCTTCGCGCTTGAACTTCATTGCTCTCCTGCTTCTGGCGTGTCTGCGACGTCTGTCGCTATTTTATTATTATCATTATAATTCTTTATGGTGGTTTAGTAAATTGTCGCATCTACACACATTAAGTAATGTAATGCAATTTTATGTTACAGATTAAATCATTATTCCATTGGCAAATGTCAGACTAAGAAAAATGTAAAGCAGATGAATTGATTCTGATACAAATGAGTAAGATTATTGTTATTTGTAGGATTTATATGCTCGTAAGCTTGGTGTCGCATACGGACAGCGGCGATCATTTAACAATTACATAATTAATAATATTAATAAATGGGATCTTCATAAACTGGTTTCATTTGAAGTTAAAGAGTAATATTTGAAAGATATATAAATTAAAAATCAGAACACTCAAAATACGAAAATGGTATAAGCGAGTCTGAGTCTTTATACCCCGCTGTGACGAATATCTTCAGTTATCTATATCTATCCATTAGTCTATCCGCTTGTCTGTGTACACTATAATTCGTAAGCAAATTGAGATCTCAGACTTTCTTGGTACAAGTACTATTACAAGGGACGAAGAGCACGATCACCTTCCACAAAACGATAATTACAAAATAAGCTATAATTATTAGATAATTCAGTTCAAAGCTACAGCAAAAATATGAGTGTAAAAATTGTCAATTTCTATGATAGCGTCGTAGTTCAAGATCAGAAAAGCAAAAATATCCGCTAAAAACCCGACTACTTTAGGAAATCTAATGGATGAGGCGGTAAAATGGATTAAGACCAGTGAATAGTCACTGAAAGTTCTATTCGATGCTAATTTTCTTTTCAGTAACTCTCCAGAAATCTCAAAGAGGAAAGTGATGTGAATGGCGCGACCCTCATTGACCTTCTGAGGGATCGCCGCTTGACTTGGCGATTAACTCGTTTAAAACCCTTAACTTCCCGTACCAGCAGCGTACCAACACAACTTCAAGGGGCTTGAAGCGGATGCTGTTTTTTTTTAAATCTTCTGCGAATTATGTGAGACTAGGGTAGGTAGTCAAGGTAGTTTTCATTCCGAAGTTCTCATAGGTCTCACATAGACTTTAGACCAACTATTTCTTTTCTGTTGAATACACTAGAAAGGCTGATTGAATAATATAAAAGGAGTAAAGTTTCTCGGCAGGGAGCTCGGTGGACAAAGCTTTACTTAAGATTGTTACATTCTTAGAGGAAGCCCTCCATTACAAGGGTTAAAGTGAAATCGAATTTAACACGCCTTATCTTAAATTATCTTAAATATTTTATGCGATAGAGTTATCGAGGATGAATGGTACCAGTAGCGGTTCCCCTCGATAAGGCGTCTTTGCCTTCTTTTGTCAGAGGAAGTAAATTAAGGTACATTTCTTGACAGGAAACTAGACTGGTATATAAACATAGAGGTGACAAAGAAGAAAACATCCATAGCTTTATATTGCTTTATAAAAGGTCGCAAGAGGCTTAGCCTTTCTCATAAAGTAGTGCATTGGATCTAAACAAGTACAGTGAAAGTGGTAACTTTAGTTAAGCCGCTGGAAATGGTTCAACACGTAGCTCTCAACAGCACCTCTGGTGCACTAGGAACTACTAAAACCCTGTCGTTCCACGCCATGCAAAAGTCGCTGTAAAACTCAAGGAGTCTGGAGCAATGGTCCGGCTCAAGCGTGGGGTACTCTGCCATTCTTGACGGACTTGAATTTATCTCTATTTGATTGTAGCACTATATCTCCGAGCTGGTGCCGAGTGGCTCCTGGATGGGGAAAAATACTTAATTTCTCCACGGATGCGTTGAAGCTTGACGGCAGAGTCAGTGTAGGAGTCTTCTGTGAAGAATTTTCCAGCATTGGAGGTTGTTGACAGTAATACTTCTTTCTAATACTCTTACACTTAGGGTGAGTATTGATTGGAAATGGAATTTTTCAGATCCTCACCAGCGTAGTTCTGATGAGCTGTTCTGGGGTGCGAGGGTGAGAATGTAAATTATCGCATCCCATACGTATATCAACGCGAAGGAGTTAGCCGACATGAATCAAAATTGTTGATTTGTAACATGCACTAAGCGATGCACTGTATGAAAATTGATCTAGGCTTCTGGATATTTTTATTATTTATGTCCTCTCAACCGACGTGCCTTATCTGTCCATATGGGATATTTTTAGGATAAGCCACTCCTTTACAAACCTATAGGTTTAGCGGGTTGTTATACCCCGTTAAGGGCACGCAAAAAAACTAATTAATTTCGTCCATCTCGGGTAAGGGGAGACTCAGATAACGCTCAGTTTCGGTAAGTCCGAACCAGAGGCAGAGGAGTGTTAGTCAGTTTAGCAGCGCATGTAAAAGATAATTACTGTGCTGTGTGGTCTAAATCTAGATTTAGAGTTGTACCAATATTAAGCCGGTTTTAGGAGAAACGTACTCTCTACCTCTGGTAAAGAGGTTATCAATAACCTAGCAGTAAAGAAAATCGAGATCGCACAGAGATAGTTATCGCATTTTGCTGCTTGTAGTACTATGCACTTTACGGAAGCCACATTCGTGCGAAGCAGAGCTAAGTGAATAAAGCTTGCGGCAAGGCGTTACTATTGGGGAAAGGTAAGAAACAGTAGAATATCGCTTCTTTTGACAGTTTACGTATTTTCAATAGATGTACCACTCTCCCTTTTAAATTAAGAGATCAAAGACAAGTTGGCGATGACCTAGTAGAGAAAGCCCCGACGGAGCAAAATGTTTTCACATCAAAAGTCTTATTCTATCAATGCTGAGAAATATTCCCTCGTAACACAATTAAAAACAATTATAAGTTTTTTTTGCAAAAATATTGGTCCCAGGTACACTTCCGGACAATAGTATGCTGCTTTTTAAGTTGGACCAAATCACTGGTGGATATAAAATTTAGTTATAGATGGTTCAGAATTTTGCTCATAAACAAAATTATATCACGTTGTCTCATGCAAACTTTACCCCTGCCTCCTTTTTCATTACTTTAGGGGTATAATTGCGTAAAACTCTCTCTTGACGGACCAAAAACACGCTCTAGTTTCAGAACTATGCGATCCATTGCTTAGACTGTGCCTTGATACGTCTGTCAATCATTCAGAACCAATCATTACATATGTAACATGTCAATTGGAAAGTCCCTGACCTAGCATATAGACCAGAAATAAATCAAACACAAAAGACGCGTGTATAAATTTGACAGCTGTCGGATAATTATTTTGTGAATTATAGCATTTTTAGTAAAGCAACTTTTGTTATTGTAAAAAAAGGATAAAAAAGAAAATCGCGTGTTGATAAAATATTGCTTTTTGAAGGAAAAAAATGCAGTAGCATAAACTTGGCTAGATGACGAGTTTCCGGATACTGTTCGAGGAAGATCAACCATCAAGGATTGGTATGCTAAGTTTGGACGTTGCGAAATGAGTTCCGAAGACTGTGAACACAGTGGACGCCCAAAAAAGATTGTTACCGACGAAAACATAAAAAGAAATTCAAAAAATTATTCTGAAGATCTCAATTAAATGTGTACCATATCATTTCATTCACGAATATTTGGGTATGAGAAAGCTCTGTGACAGTGTGGATGATCCGGAACAGAGTTTGTAGATGTTCAAACGTAATAAACCTGAGTTTTTGCATCGATATGTGACAATGGTCGAAACATGGCCGCAGTTCAATCGACAGTCATCCGAGTGGACTGCACACGATGAACCCGACGATGAACAAATTTCTATATCATATAAGTCATAGCTCCAAGACATACAAGATATGAGATTTTGGATGTTTACTACTCCATGCAATTAGTTATAGGCCAGATTTTCTTCGTTTCCACCCACATAACTTGGCACTACATTTAGTTCGGAAAATTCTTAATTGGATAATGAGAAGCACAAAACACTTGAGTCGAACGCCCTCAATTAATAAAATTTTGAGTGTTTACAAACATAGATGTATGTTCGAGCACTTATGGAAAACATATATTACAATAAAATAAATTATAAATTATCAAAAATCAAGTATTGTAACTCGCACACACACACAACATAAACTCTTACATTAAATTTATATTTGTATAAATAACATTAGCAAACATTAACTACTAATCAAGTAATTGAGAAGAAGCGCAGTCAAGCAGGCAGTTAAGTATTTATATACATATATATATATACTTACAGACATAAATATATATGTGTGGTTAAATATTGTCCGTCGCTCAAGCCACTTGTTCCCTGTACTATCAGCTCCTATCAGGCCATGTATCACAGAAATATAAAATAGTCAATTATACAGCAACCACTTAAGGGGCTAAGCAATGAAGTGGCCACTGAATGTTATGATCATTAAGCGAGGGGTGGTAGTGAGTGAAGAGGATTGTATAAATATTCGTACATATGCATGTATGAGTGAACTATGTGAACCAACTATGGCATATCATGGTGACTCCGTAAGACAGCACAACACAGCACCAGCCGATATGGCAGATAGTCTTTTGGTGATAAGCACATTTTCCTGTTGTAATATGGGCAAAGTAATCGAATACGAAATGCCTGTTTCGCTGATATCAGCAAAAGCAAAATAGTTGTCGAACAACAACTAAATAGTTGAAGAAACCAATAAATCTATACATACATACACACCGCTTTGGTATCAAAATCAGTTGCTCTGCCTTCTTCAATCGATGGTAATTTATATTTATTAAATCGGATATTTTGTTACAGGATACGCTCTTACATATAAATATTTATAAATTCATATATATATATATATAAATACAAAATAATAATACAAATCTATTTTTCTCTTACGACCGTCCGTAGTCTCAACTCAAAGTGATGGTAACTTTTTATTAAAAAATAAGATAGTTCCTGCCAGCTGAGTGTTTTCAGCTGGTTGAAGCACAAGGCTGCTGTAATAAGTAAGTGACTATTTGAATAAAATATATATTTTTCGGCAAGTAAGCGTTTTATTCCTCAGCAGCGTCTATACATTTAGTCCAGAGTTTTTCAAATTTTTGTATTTCTTCCAAGTAAGTGATGACCACTTCGACCACTTCGTCCCGAATCTCTTATCGCTCAGCCCATTCTTTAGGTGTGGAAACAAGAAATAGTCACGGGAGGCTATAGTTGGAGAATGTGCTTCATGGAGTAGTAGTTCGTAGCTCAATTTATGATTTTTTGCTATGATGTCTAAACACGTGTGCACCCATGAATTTCCCTGATGGAACAGCACTTTTTCGAAAAAGACAGTCGTTTCTGCTTCAAATCAATATTAAATCTGTCCAAAAGTACTGAACACTTTACCATCCTCAAAATAATCGAATAGTGAATGACACCTCTTGCATACCAAAAAAACTGTGGCCTTGATCTTGATGACTGGCAGACCATACTTGGCCTTCTTTGGTGCATGTTCACCCGAAGAAACCCAATGGCTTGGATTGTTCTTTTGTCTATGATGTAGTGTGATGGATATATGTTTCGTCTACGGTAACGAAACGGTGTGAAAATTCGTTTTGACTGCGATTGAAAATCGCCAAACACTCGTTTTAAAGGGTTACATGGTTGTGCTTGCTTTTTATGTCCAAATATTCATGTTAAATGTGATGCACCCGCTCAGTTGAGATGCTTACAGTCTCAGCCTCACCGCTTACTTTTATTCTCCAATCGTCCAATATCATTACATGGATTTTGTGAAAGATTTCGGTATTACCATCTCTTTTGGGTGACCTGAATAATTTTCTGTGGATTTTCCATTCTTCGAGAGTAGTCTCGTAAATAATTTTCCGAGGCGCTCTAATGTTATGCAGAGCTCAAGTATATGGTCCTGTCCTATTATATATTAAATAAATTACAAATTTGTACTGGAGTACTCTTTGATCTACATAGAGTACGTTTTACATACATATTTGGAGCACTCGCAACTATTGCAAGATATCCTACATTTTCGTTTTGATTTTCGCCTCGTTTATGACTTCCCACTATTTACAATTATTTGGTTTTTACAAATTTGTTTTGGATATTTAAATTGCTTTTACGTAATTAATGAGCATCCCAGTCATAAATCTATAAATAATCGATTTTATAGTAAATTATGTAAAAGGATACATTAATGTATGTGTGTTATATATTAGAGTGAGGGAAGAGTGATTCTATCGCATTTGTGGGCTAAAGTGAAACTATTTGCTGAGAAAACAATATCCCAATGGCACGTAAAAAATCTTGTAGCATTAAATTTGTCATGACTTTTGAATCGTTCAAAATAAAATTGTTTGCATAGCGGATTCTTGTAGAATCAACTTGTTTTTGGCTCACCCCGTTGTATGTAAGAAAGTATATGTGTGTGTTCATTATCTAAATGTGCATGTTTAGTAAAAAAAAAAATACTTGCTACTCTTCGTATCTACTAATGAAGAGTAAGCTGAGAGAAAAAATATATTTAAATTATGTTTATGAGAGTGTTTTTTGCCCTCCGAAGGGGTAATCTTCCAAAGATACTGCCACTGGCAGCATGCACGATTCATACTGTCCGCTAAAGGTACACCTCATTCAGGATCACGCCCAGACAGCATTTTCTAGCTGTACCGGACTTGCGAAGCAGTACGCCTAAGTACTAAGCCCCACTCCGTCTGCTATAGCTTTTATTTGGACCTGCGGGACAGCCGATTAAGCATTACTTCGCAGGTCCAAGCTGGGCCAGAATGCCTCTTCACATACTCACTGCAGTGTTATGTTATTCATCCGGTCTTATGCCTCTCCGCTGCCGTTCCTTTATCCTCAGCTCTTTGAGCGCTATAGCAGCCCACTCCTTCATTTTATCCCATACCAACCTCGATTGCAGCATGTGGCTCACAATGTTGTCGGGCGTCATCTGCGGAGGTACTCGCTGAAACAGCCATGACCTGACAAAAATTGTGTGAGATAAAAGTCTGTATATCCATGCTGCCTCTCAATCCAGGCTGGTACTCTCTTAATTAGTCTATGTGTCCATCTTCCTTTTCCTGTCGCATCCCACTGCGATTGCCACTCGTCGAGGCTCGCCTGTCTCTCCTTCCTGCGCTCATCGGCAGTCAGATGCCTATTCAACGCTTTTGATTTTTTTAGAGCCTGGCAAACTCCGAAGCCAATATATCTGGTGGCATTAGGCCAGATATGATACCGGCTGCTTCATGAGACACCATTCTAAATGCGCAGGCTACTCTAATGGCGCTTAGCCTGAAGACTGCCTTTGCCTTATTGGCACATGTTTTTTGTTGCAAGGCTCCCCCCAAATCGGAGTAGCATACATCAGTACTGACAGACTAACTTTAGCTAGTAGCACTCTTCGACTGTGGCTAGGACCACCAGTGTTTGGCATAATTCTAGCTAGGGCCGCTGTCACTTTGGCTGCCTTTCCACAGGCTTTATCAATATGCGCCTTGAAATTGAGCCTAGCATCGATCATAACGCCAAGGTACCTCAACGAATTTTGCGTCTTGACGTCGTAACCATCAATATTCAGGGTTACCTCTTCTAGTTTTTTTCTACTGGTGATGAGTACCGCTTCTGTTTTTCTCCGGCAAGCTGCAGCTTATTTGAAGTGAGCCAATCCTTAATCTTCAATACGGTTTCTTTACAGATACAGTGAATTTGTGAAAGTTCCTTCGCGACGATTGTCACAGCTATGTCGTCCGCATAGCCAATTATCTGGACCTCTCTGGGCAGCGGTAGGCGTAACACCCCATCGTACAGCACATTCCATAGTAGCGGGCCGAGTACGGAGCCCTGTGGTACTCCACCTGTTACCACGTAGCTTTTTGGACCTGTATCGGTATCGTACAATAACAGTCTGTCAGACAGATAACTACTGATTATCCTTAAGAGATACCCGGGTGTATTCTTGACCTCCAGAGCACTCATGATATGCGGCCAGTATGCCGAATTGAAAGCGTTTTTCACGTCAAGTGTTACAACTGCGCAATATTTTTTCTCGCCATACATCCATCTGGTGATACCTCTATGGCCTTCGCCGCAATGTTCGTTAGTTTTCCTACTGCGTCTATGGTAGACCGATGTCTCCTGAAGCCAAATTGGTTATCAGATATACCAGGCGACTCATTTTCAAGGTGGCGTTCCAGGCGTGTACAGATCAGTCTCTCTAGTATTTTGGTCATTGTGTCAATCATACAAAGTGGCCGGTACGCACTCGGCTCTCCTGCCGGTTTGTTAGGCTTGTGAAGAAGGACCAGTCGTTGCCTCTTCTATACCTTCGGGAAAACTCCTTCATTTAGGCATCTTGTATATAGCTCGGCGAAAACTCTGTTATTATGCTTGATGACAATTTTAAGTGCTTTGTTCGGGATGCCATCAAGTCCAGGTGCCTTTGCATTGCCGAATCTCTCAGCCACTTCAAGTATCTCTTTCCCATTGATAGTCAAAACGTCCGCTCCTGCGGGTATCCTTCTGACAGATATTGGCTCTTGGGTTGGGAAAAGTGTTTTCACCACCTTTTCTAGCAGGTTAGGACAGGTTGGTGCTTGACCTCTATCCCCCTTAACCTTCGCCATGACTATTTTATACGCGTCACCCCATGGATTCTCGTCAACCTTCTCACATAACTTTTTGAAACATGAGGACTCACTTCTTTTGATCTCCTTCTTTAACTCCTTACGCTTTTTCTTGAAGTATTCGCGCAGTCTTATATAATCTGGTGTACCTTGGCTTCTTTGCGATAACCGTCTCGCTTTATGGCATTCGCTTCTTAGTATGCTGATATTTCCAGTATGCGGGCTTTCGGGACTTTTTTTGCCTTTTCCTACACATGGCAGCGTCGAAGGCTTTGCTTATGTGCTTCACGAGCATGTCAACTTGTTGGTCTATGCTATTCGAGCTACCTGGGTTTCCGTCCAACATGAGTTCGAAAATTTCCTCATCTAGCGTTTCCACCTTCCATCCTTTTTTCTGGTTGGATCGCGTTTGTGTTTGCTTTCTGACTTCTAACATAATGGCGTGGTGATCGCTATGTGTATAGAAGTCGCACACTTTCCAGCTTGCTGATCGAACCAGTGTGCTGCTGGCGAACGTAATATCTATTATCGATCCACGACCATTCTTCTCGAAGGTATTTCTTTCACCGGTATTGGGCAACACTGCGTCTAGCACAGAAAATGCTTTGAGCAGCGCATTACCCCTCTTATTTGTGTGGCTACTACCTCACTTCAATGCCCAAACATTGAAATCGCCTGCAATCACGTTAGGCGTGGTAGTAAGGGCGTCCTGAACTAGTTCGTCGAGGATCCTTTCGTAGTTGCCTTGGGGCACACTCGGGGGGAGATAGCAACTATAGAAATAGATTCCACTTATTTTTGCCCGCGTATAGTAAGATTTTCCAAGGAGCGGCTTGTCTTGGAAAGCCTTGCCCCCACAGGCCCATATGGCAGCTTTGTTTTCTTTATCAGAAATCCAGGTACCGGTGCTTATGTTCCTATACTGCTCACAGACTATAGCCACATCTGCCTTCTCTTCGTATATTGTCTGCTTTAGGAGTTCCTGTGCAGCTTTGCAATGATTAAGGTTGATCTGAATTACTTTCATTTGCCCTTTTTACATGCCGCTTGATATAAAGGACACTTCCAACTTCCGATTCTGTGACCCGTATCTTTTTCCCCACAGTTTTTTGTCACATTCTTTGACGAGGTGTCCCTTTTCGCCGGGCACTTTTTCACTTGGCACAACATTGGCTTCTGTTATCCTCGCTAGTACACGCCCTCGCCAGATGTCCGTATTCCAAGCACCTAAAGCATTTTCTAAGGTTCGGTTTTTCGCTTATTCTGCAGACCACCCATCCAATTTTCGTTTTTTTTGAGCGTCAAACAGTCTTTTTGCATCTGCCGCCGGCAGGCTGATCAAAGCCGTCTATGTGCCCGCGTATGCCTGTCTGATTGTTTTGATCGCACCTTCCCCGAAGGAGCTTAATTCCTTAATTTGCGATCGAATTGCCTCGACTATGTCCTCCTTGGTGGTTATTTCGTCTAAGTCGCGAATCTCGACTGATATCTCGTGGGTTAGGGCTCTTATCTGTGCCTGGTCACCCAACACTTTGGATATCTCTTGTTCAAATCCTTTTGTGTTCGTTATTTGTGCCTTTGTCATTTCTAAAAGTATCTCGCCTTTTGCCGTCTTCCTGATACGCGAGACGTTCTCCCCAAGCTCGTTCAGGGCATCGTCCTTTTTGACAGCCCTAAGTATGTCACAGTATGACATATTTCCGGCACGTGCAATGATTATTGTGTCTGGTCTCGGACGTGGAGCATACGTTGCTTTCTTCTCCTTTCTATGCGTCTTGCTCTTGACCTGCGTGCAGCCATTTTCCTGGTCCACTTCCTTGTCTCTTACAGGCACGTTGCTCACATTTCTGTTGCTTGTACTCGCCATCTTTTGCACTTCCGTTTGACTGGCTTTTTTCTTCGCCGGGGTCTTTCTTAGTACTTCCTCATCCTCACCGGCGTTGAATTTGCTGTTATTAGCCTTTGAGGAACATTTTTCCTACTTTCCTTAATTTTTTTTTGGGCTTGGGCGTGAAGTTTCGCCACCCAGCTGAGTAGATCTCGGATTTGGTTGTTGATCGATCGTTGCGGCGGGCGCATTGCTTCGGTCAACTTCCTGATCACCTCTCCTAGCTCAGACATGACATCCTCAGCAGATTGTGTCGTTTCTGCCAGAGGCGTGCTATCCTGCAGCGCGGGTGGCGACGATCTTGCTCTCGCAGGCTTTTCCCCAGTAAGCACCTTCTGTGGTGATCTAACCAGCTTTGAAGCACGTCTGAAGGGGTCAGCTTCGACGCTAACTCCGCTGTTAGTCAGCGTCCTCCTGGACCCCGCGGCTGACACTTCAACAGAGCAAGCTCGCATCACACTTTCCATCTCAGCAGCGGAGACGTCGCTGTGAAGACTTCCAGGGACTCTCAATACGCCGCGTTGTGTACCGGTCGGGTTATTTACCAGCCACACCTAACATGGTGAACAGACGCTGATCAGGAAGCCGCCCATTTTGGGACCGTCGCGCCTGGATTTTTAAGTTAATCAACATATATGTTGAAAGGGACACCTGTTTCTAAGAGGTTGTGTTTATTTGCCACTGTCACAAAAACATCATCGGGCTTGCTGGCTTTTACGCCACCCCTCCGCTTCTGCCGCTCATCGTCGGGGGCTGCTTATTTCGCAACTAACCTGTTACTACAGGCGTCGGGCTATACGCGACCTGCCGACCCCCCCGGTAGCTTAGAGCCCAGCTATGGTGACTGTCTAAACCGTCCCACCGGGGAGTGTGCCATTATGTATCTGTACCACGCCGCGCATGTTACGCAAACGTGGTTATGCAACCAACCCACGTGAAGCCTTGGGTTTCTGTTAAAAGAGAGGAAGCTTCAGCCCGACATATTCGGTTTAAAACTTCACTGATCGTAGCGTCTGTTCACTAAAAGTGAAGCAGTGAGCAGGCGTTGACCTTGAAACAAGTCGCCCGCCATATATGTAGATCTATCTTAAGGACTATAATTGTCGCAAGTACATGATTTAAACGCCAGCATGGGCTATGTTTGATCGCTGGATGACACCACCATTGTCTAGGACATATCGTCCATCGGTCGGAAAATACTATATCCCTATGACATTTATTACAGTGGCCATATAAAAATGCAACAATGTTAAAATAGTGGCCGGCGATCTCGACGATAGGGTGAACAAAGAAATCGTAATTGACACAGCCGTTAGAGAATTCGCTCTTGATCAACTTCGCTGTGGCCCGAATTATGATTATCTTTAATACTAATAGATTCCCGCGGCGGCAGATATGAATTGCGATTTTCCAACAAAATTTTCTTCAGCGACGAGGTACATTTCTCACTTGGTGGATACGTAAATAAGCAAAATTGTCGCATTTGGGGCGCCGAGAATCCTCAAATAATTGGAGATCATTATACCCAAAAAAGAAGCTTACTGCCTGGTGCGCTTTTTAATCCGTAGGCGTGATTGGACCTTACTCGTTTGAAAACGATAACGGCGAGTCTGTCACTGTCAATTCGGAGCGTCACGGTCGTATAATAACCGACTTTTTTGGTCTTCATTTCAGCAGACTACTTGGACAATATGTGGTTCCAACAAGATGGTGCCACATGCCACACAACACGAGCGAATATGGCTTTATTGTGAGAGAAATTTCCCAGCCGAGTAATCTCATGTCTTGGCAATGTCATTTGGTCATCGAGATCATGCGATTTGATACCATTGGACTTTTTTTGTAGGGCAACGCGAAACACCGTGTTTATGTGGATAAACCCTTAGCTCTTGAGCACTTGAAAATAAATATTAATCAATTCGTCAAGTTATCACTCAGATACCCGCCAATATGTGCCAAAAAGTAGTCATAATTTCATTTCAATGATCTAAAGCTTCACATATAATTCCAAGGTTCAAACCTTGTAATAAAAAAGAAATTTAATGAAATAAACTATTTTAAATGCATTTTAATTACGTTTATTTTGGAAACCGCAAAATGGATAACACATTCGTAACTACTTATTTCCCTATCAATTTTACGAACGGAGGCTTATTCGAAACTTTATGTCATTGTGTCCTACAGCATAAAATTAAACTTCTTCAAAATTTCTAACAGGATGTAGCTTATATAGGAAATATACACATATTAATGTAATCAACAACAAATATAATCTCAAAAAAATTTCTATAAAAATCAAAAATACTTCAATGGAAGTTTCCATAAATAAATGTTGACAAAGATTATTTCTTTTAAGAGATAAGTAATCTCGTATTGATTTGGCAAATTTTGCAATAAACTGAAGCACCTATGCAAATATGCATATTAGAATTAAAAGTGACATTGTTATTTTTAAAAGAGTGCAAAGTGCATCAACAAAATTAATTTCAGCATTTGCGAGGAATTTAATAGAGGTCGCTTGTGCTGAGGGCATAGTTTATGCGAAATACAAATAAACGCAATGTTTAAGCCGGCGGATGGAAAGATATTTATCATGTGAAAAAAAATATATTATTTAAAAATTTTACTATATAATATCAAAAAATCAAAAAAAAAAAAAATCAAAAAATTATTTAAAAAAATGTAAAAAAATTTTTAAAAAAAATTTTATGCTAAAAATTTTTTTCTTTTTTTTCAGGTAAGTCCGATAACCGACAAACACACAAATGAGGATCTGACAGCTCAAAAGCAGAAAGTTTAAAGAATATTTAGAGAATATTTATAACAAACACTTCTAATCAATTCAAAACTCTAATCTCGAAATATACTTAAACACACGTGCTCAAAAATACCGTCGGTTAAAAATCTAAAGACAATAAAATCTCAGAAAATTTACTAACAAAATCCCACAAAGTGTTGTTCAAACTTTACACATTAATAAAATAAGTAAATAAAATTCCAAAATGATTTAAACACGATGAGATCTTGAGAACATTTGCTGTTGCTGTTGTTGTTGTTGTTGACAACGGAAATATGGAGCCAGAGCACTTTGCCATCCGAAGCGATGTTGAGATCTGATAAATAACGTTAAAGTGAACAAAGGAGAAGAGGAAGAAGAATAGCAAGAGATATGCTATGTCAGTAAAGAGTTGTGCTTCCCTACCAAAACTCCAAAGCTGTAATAAACTATGCCGACACATTGACGACGCCAACGCCGACGATGTTCAAAGTATTGATATGCGTTCAGGCGAATGAACGATATGTGCATGTACAAGTGGACAAACGAGCGATGTTTGGTGGACAGATGTATGACCAGATAGAAGGAAGACATAAGAAGGCGTCATTAATTTTACAGATATCAATGTGAGTTGTAAATGACTCATTTTATGCTTGTTGCTTGTAACAGCAGCAACAAAAACCAACAGCAAAATTATCATTTATGCACTTAGTGTGCAACGTGAACCAATCAAACAACACATGACACATAGTACATACAGGCTACAAGTGAGTCGGATGTTGGGTTTGAATTTGAAAAATGTGTGCGCCAAGATAACAAGTCTATAAGCTCAAAGATTGTCGACTAATTGCGTAACACAAAGTATGAAGCAGTGAGTATGGGTGAGAGAGAGAGCATCGAGTTTGGTGACGCGTGGATGGGATTTCATGGTGGCATATACTTCGATTAACTGTCCAATTATCGTTATTTGAGTAGCGATAAACGTTGAGTGGTTTGCATTTAGCCATCGTAATAATTTGATCTGTTTTTTTATGACCTCCAATTGAATGGATTGGTCAAGGAGAATTGTGAAAAGGTCTGAAAAGGACTTAAAGCTACTCATTAATGATTGATACTATATTTAGTAAGCATCTTTAATTATTTTTTATTTTGGATTTTTAACTCTTACTATACTTTAATTTATTTTATTTTATTTGACTTTATTCAATTTAATTTAATTTAATTTAATTTATTCATTTTATTTTATTTTTTTTTTACTTTATTTAATCTAATTTATTTAATTTTATTTCACTTGATCTGGTTTTGTTTTATTTTAATTTATTTTTTTATTTTACTTTATTTTATTTTATTTGCCTTTATTGCATCTCGTTAGGGAGTAAATTTCGTTTGTTGGCGACAGCTTAGCTACAGGCCAATAGTGTACAATTTATTAAATACAAATATGCTTAAAAATATCTAATAACAAACATTAAATTAATTATAAACTTTTACTGCAAAAAATTTCTAATAATATGGCAGGAATTCAATAAGGCTGCTTTTGCATGTTGAAGATGATGTAATCTGGCGAATGAGCCTTCGTATGTTTTCCTTAAGAGTAGTATGCACCAGGCAGTGCGCAGATATATGATGTTTGACAGTAGAAACATTTTTCTTAACTTCCATTGGCGTTTCAAATCAATACTAAGTCAGAGTACTATGCGATTTTTTCCATGTTTTTTGCATGTTTTTGTTGAGAGGAACCGCAATATCAATTGTAAATACTATCTTACTAGCCTTGTCAACCACAAATATATCTAGTCTATTGTGGTCTCTCGTGGCGTTCGTCAAAACGGTTCAATCGTAATATAGAAGCAAGCTAGCATCTTCGTGCACTAGTTCCGGAATATATCTGTAGTATGGTGTCTTGTTTTGCTAAATGTTGTACTTCTGGGCAAGTTGCAAGTAAATTATTTTCGTGATGTCATTATGTTGCTTAAGATACATCGAATTAGCGAGCGTAATACATCCAGCAAGCACATGGTCTAGAGTTTCGT
Organism: Neoceratitis asiatica; assembly: GCA_030068015.2. Classification (NCBI taxonomy): domain Eukaryota; kingdom Metazoa; phylum Arthropoda; class Insecta; order Diptera; family Tephritidae; genus Neoceratitis; species Neoceratitis asiatica. The sequence continues at coordinate 43,979,196 of CM061524.1, read as the reverse complement.
GATATTACATCTACGGCATCTGTCTGCAGGAGCACTTACTTCACGAATTACATAATTGACATAATTTCTGGTGGGAACGATTCCATCTTGCATTGCAAAAATTGTTCCTTCTGCTTCGATGAATATTGTTCTGTTTGCGAGCCATAAGTGCGCTAATTTCAAATCTTTCCGATATACGCCGTGGACTATCATTTCAGACCGTTTCTGCAGTTCTTCATCTGTTGATATCGTGTTTCTGCTTTCATAAAGCTGGTTCATTCGCAGTGGAGTATAGTTATCATCTGCAGATTCTACAGTCTGATGAATTACAGACTGTGGTGACTTTTGATGGAAATAAGCTTTGAGATTTAAAAATAATAGTTTGTCATGCAACGCTCCGATGTCAATCTGGCCTTTCACCTTCCTTTCTGGTCAACGTCGTTCGAAAGACGGAAGCTTTGGGATGATGAGCTTTATATTTGGACATGACTGTACGTATTATCCGCTGCTTATTTTTCAGCTAGGTTGATGATTGGTAGGACCATTTATTACTCCATACCTGTACTATACCACGAGTATAGCAAACGAATTTATGGCAAGTGTCTGGTTTCTTCCACTTAATTGAGTTTAGCTTATAGCATGAAGCCGTGTTAAACTCCACCACTAGTTTTTTACGCATATGCGTGGTTTTTATACAATTGCTCAGCATAACTCCAAGATACTTGTATGTTTCATCTGGTTCCACCTTTCTTTTTAAGATACTTATTTTGTGGCATTTCTCAAGACCAACAGGCTTTTAATGTCATTGGAAAAAGTTGCGGCAAATTCCAAAAGCTTTTCAAGATGGTTTGGCTTGCTGACATAAAGCTCCAGATCATCTGCATCATCAGTCTGGCCACGTTTCACCACATATCCGTAGCGTGTATCCCGTAGAATATGACTGAGAGGGTTGATGCTGATGTTGAACCAAAATGGACTCAGTGAAAAGCATTATATTCGGATTGAATTGATGCCATGAATGGGGCACTGAATCGAAAGCTTTCATCCAATCGATGTATGATGCATAAAGATTTCTGTTTTACCTTTTAGATTGTCCAAGTACTACTTGGTCTATAATTAGCTGCTCTTTACATACCTGTGACGATCTTATGCACCCTTTCTGTTCTTCTGCAATCAAGTCAATGTATTCATAAAAGACGTTGGATATGCATGACGTCAGTATTTTATAGACAACCGGGAGACAAGTTATTCTTCCTCGCCGGACATTGTCTTTGTAAAGATCTCAGCGATTTTGGCATGAGTACATGAAATTTTTTTGAAGCTGATGTATGAGAAATCGGTGGCTGGAATATCAGGAAAATTGTCCTTCATATCTGATATCCAGCTTGCTGACGGATTATGCTTCTGAGATTGAGACCAAATGGACGACCAATAGGCTGTAAAAGCTTCACTCGAAGGTTGCTCTGTTTGTGTTTGGGCTTTTACGTTTGATTTTAGCCTGATTAAAAAAAGTTTTTTATTGTTTTTGAACAAGCTTTTATGTTTACGTCGGTTCAAGGAAAGACTATATTTCTCTCTTCTGATACAAAAAGTTTTCAATATTTGTTTTAGCGTATCTAGTGTTCGCATTGGCGTATCTAGTGCTCATTAGTTTCAAATCTGGAGTGTAAATTAAAGCTCTTGCAAATTTTTGAAACTTGATTTCTGAGGCGTCTCGAGACACTGCCATTCACAAATGCCTTTATCTTTGCTATTTTCTTGCGATAGTCTTTTAAGTTCTTACCTAGCATTTGCAACCACATTGGCCTACCATTTTTATTTTATTTTATTTTATAATATTTTATTTAGTTTTGTTTATTTCATTATATTTCATTACACTTTATTTTATTTAACTGTTCATTTTCTTATTTTATTTGTTTAATTTTTTTAAATTTTATTTTATTGTGTTGGATTTGATTAAAATTGATTTTATTTTAATTTATTTTATTTCATTATGTTTTATTTTATTTAAATTTAGCTCAATTGTATGCTATCTACTTATATATTTTGATAATTAAAGTTGCAGCTAGAGATTTCCATTTGCAATAAATTCAAATCATTATTTCATCTTCATAAGCAGTTTAAGTTTTGTTATCTAATAACAATTGTGTGGTTGGCGTGTGTTGTTGACGCCTGCAGTAATAATCAACATTTAGTCTGAACTTCTATATTAACTTTGCTTTTATTGTCATTTTGCACATTTCCGTTATTTTCATATTGCTATCAATATTGTTGCACATTCATAAAACGTTGTATTTATGCATGTGTGTGTGTAGAATGTGCATATATATGTATGTTGAAGAGTCATTTGATTTCTAACTTAATTTCCCAGAGACTTCATTACTTCATCAACTATTGACAAGATTGTTGCAACACGTATTTTGCTCCTGTTAAATGTGTAAACTTTTAACATTTACAATAATTCGTATAGTTATTTGTATTATATTCCGTCAAGCGTATACTTATGTACTTGTATATGACATAGATACAGATCGTTTTGTTTGAGTGGGTACAGTGACTACTATGAACGATCGTAGTAATGTGTTTAGCTATGTTTTCTTAAATTGAGCTAAATGAAATCATTACAACGGTACTAAAATTCTACAACAGTAGAGACAATGGAAATAAAATATTTTTTTCAATGTTATTTTTGTCTGTGTTATTGCGAATAAACTTTTGAATTACGATGGTAAGAACCAGTGAAAAAGATAATTTATTAATCAGCTTTCCTTGCTTCTAGTCGAATATAGTTGTTTGTACGTTTTCTAAGGTGGCTTTTATTATAACTTTCCCAATATATAGAGTTTTCCAATAAGAGTGATATGATTTCTTTAAAAAAAAAACACACTAATTGTTAAGGAAATTCAAATGTTTTTTATTTGATGTGAAGTACAATCGATACAATTAAGTTCTGAATATAACATCATTTAAATGGCCTCCACGACTTTTTTGCACGAACGAATTCGATGGACCCAATTTTTGAGGACTTTTTCCACTAAATCAAGTCGTATGTCATGAATAGTACGTTCAATATTGACTTTTAAAGCTTGAAGAGAGTCTGGCTTATTGCTAGAAACCATTGACTTCCAATAACTCCACAAAAAGTAGTCTAATGGTGTTAAATAACAACTTCTTGGAAGCTATTCAATGTCACAATTTCTTGATATAATCGAATATCCAAACCTTTCTCGCAATAATTTGGTTGTTGCACGTGCTGTGTGACACCTAGCCCCGTCTTGTTGGAACCAGATGTTTTGAACCAGATTGTTAAGATCAACTTCTTCGAATTGTGGCAATAAAAAGTTGGTTATCATCGATCTATACCGCTCTCCGTTGACAGTAACGGTGCTACCAGGTTCATTTCGAAAGAAGTATGCACCTATGATTCCATCAGACCAAAAACTACACCAGACGTTCAATTTAGATGAATGTAATGATTGTTCATGAATAATTTGTGGATTTTCTTCGCACCAGAATGGACAGTTTTGTTTATTTACCGCACCACTCAGATGAAAGTAAGCATCATAGGAGAAGATGATTTTCTTAAAAAAATCGTTATCCTTTTCAAGTTGTTCCAAGGGAAAATCAGCAAAGTTGTTCTTGCGTTTATCTTGCCATGAGCATTTATGAGTACAATAAAAAAGGACAGATCATGACATTAAAAATGGCCAAAACGACACTTAGAAATCATATCATCCATACTGTAAACCCCTGTATTCTAATGTATTCTTCTAAATCTATTTCTATTTCTCAAAGCATTTCATATTTTTGTCGGTGTGAATGACCGATTCTCGTTGAACCTTCTCAATGTAATTCCGGATTGGTCTTTTTAGCTTGTTAATTAGTCAGAAGTCAGTTGAAATCGTGACGGAAAACTGACGAGGGATAAATGCAGTAGGAGAGAGTATTTTTATAATCAAACGAGATTTGACTTTCTTCAGGCGCATTACACCTTTCAGAATGAATAGTTTTAACCACTTATAAACGTTTTTATTGAACAAAGAATTGAATGATGCCTCCTTTTTGAATATTTTAGATATTGCAAAACACAAAACACAAGCATGATTACCTATATGTCAATACTACCAACTTAAAATCAAAACAAAAATTATCTTTATCGAGATACATTATTTCATTCACATTAAAAAAATGTATATTTATCTCAGCAAATGGCACTTTATGCGGGTCTTTTTTTAGCATGTGGATACATTTTATACTTAATACTTATTCACCATTAACATTCTTCATTTATATAAGATTTGAAAGGCCGAGGAGACGTGTTGTATCTACAAAGACGCCAACGAGGATGATGCCGAGCATAAATTTTTCAAGTACACACGGTGTCAAAATGAATCTGAATCAGACTTAAAAATATGGCCGGACCACTAAAAGCAGATAACATTATCTCAGGCATGCTCCTAAATGAAAGAAGCAGGAAAAATGAAGCAAAGTTTATAGAATGCGTGGTAAGGGCTAAAACGCGGGACTTAAACTCACCATAAGAAAAATGGAACGCCACCCTGAAGCAATGCGAAACTAGTTACAGGATGGGCGACGTTTCCTTAGAGGAGAGTTTTTTTATTAACCTGCATCGGCATATCGCAGCATATCAGGTGAAACTGTGCAGTAACAAACCGATGAATATATATCGACCTCCTAGCATTCGAAAGGAAAAGAAGCTGGGCACTAAGGAAAATGAGGGACCAATGAAACATCGTCAATACCACAAGGAAAGATAATGAAAAGAAACTCCGAACCAATGACAAGCCCGTTCGGATCTAGGGAGCTGTGGCCGAGGGACAGCCAGGCTAATGGCAAACGTCAGAGCATGGAATAACAGAAAATTCTGAGAGAAGGTTTATTAGCATATATAACACAGATACTAACCGGGCACGGATAGTTCAATAATATTTATATTCTACATTAATCAGCCAATCGCCAACCATTAAGGGCATTGAAAATATTTTCGAGAAGCTGAATATGCATATTGAAGTGAATAATGAAAATTTGTACCCAAACTTAGAAGTAGAATGAGATAAATGATACCCTAGATGAACTCATATGAGATATTCATCTTTCTGCCCGTTTGTATCGTGCGAATAGAAAACTTGACGTAAAATTGAGACACTTGCTAGACATGCTCTTAGGGGCAAATTATAGACGATGGTAATGCTCACAGTTTAAAATTTTAGTAAAAGTAAATAATCCGCCATAAACCAGTATTGTCCATCTGAGACGAGATATTTGCGATTTATTGAAGAATACTCAGGCAATACAGCTTCTTCTTCTTGTTCATTCAATGTTGACGCTCCTATCGTTTTTTCTTTTTGCTATTTGGATGCAAGTCCAACAATCCAGTTCTCTCTCCATTTTATCCTTCCAAAGGAGTGGACATCATCCTCTTTCTCCGCTTCTACCAACTTATTGAATACTTTCAAGGCTGGAAAGCTTTCATCCATTCGGACGATATGACCTAGCCAACAGAGCCGTTGTCTTATTATTCGCTGAACTATGCTAAAGCCGACGTATAACTCGTAAAGCTTATCGTTCGATCGTCTGCAATATACATCGGTCTGCAAAACCTTTCCCTCGGTAACGTCTATTGCTGTCTCGTCGGTTGTTGGCAATGTCCAAAACTCTACAAGTAGCAGACACGGAATGATGACCGATTTGTAGAGTTTGATCTTTATTCTTTGAGAGCGGGCTTTACTTTTGAATTTCCTACTCAGTGTTGCCAAGAGTTTTTTCCAATGGATTTCAAAGCTGACATTGTTGGTGGCGTGGATGCTGATTCCTAGGAAGTAGAAGACTATCTGCAACTTCAATCACTATTGATGTGGGAGCTAAGACGTCATTGCATCGACTATTTATTGGATCACAGAAAACATTTCGTCTTATCCTTATTCAAAATTAGATCTATTCACTTCGCTTCTTTATCCAGTCTGAAGAAAGTAGAACGGTATGGTTGTTTAGCCTGAAAAGTCACTTTTTACTAAGAATTGTAACTTCTCTGTTTAACACTGAAATTCGAATTACTCTCTTTAGCGTTAAGTTAAAAGATCACACTGTAAGGAGTTACCTTGTCCCAAACTTCGTATTTATACCGAACAGATGAGAAGACACTTCCCGAATCTGACATAGCGGCACCGTGGCAGCGCCTTGCCATTAAAGGCATCTTTAAAATCGACGTAAAAGTGGTGTAAGTGGATCTTTTTCTCTGGTGTCTTATTTATGGTTTGGCTGAAACTATCTGACGGTGGGTATCTTTCGCACAATACGCTAGATAAGACCTTATATGATATAGAGGAGACTTATCTTACGAAATTGAGCGCAGTTTGCAGAGTTGCCATTTTTGTCTACAGAGCAGAACACATGTTGGTTCCAGTATTTGTACATGTTTTCTTCTGATCAGTTTTAACAAAGAAGCTGATGCGAGGAGGTGCTCAGTTTTTTGCCGTCATATTTGAATATCTGTTTTCTCATACAAAATTTCAATAACGAATTCTTCAAGTAAAATATTTCATAATAAATTAAAATAAAATATCTGTTTGGCAATCAAAGAGCTAGATGAACCGTCGAAACATTATTTATTTTCGAGTATTGAGTCTGTACGCCGACAACTAATTTCAAAATGAAATTGATAAAAAGTTATAAATTAAAATTTTCCTTGGGGAGTGGAAAAGAAAAAGGGTAATAGTTGCCTCAAACCGAGTAAATTAAAAACCAAATCAAATTTGCCCTCAGCTTTGGAAACACATACAACAAATTTTGAAATCGCCATAGTAAATCAGGCTGGTAAGAAGTAAATTAAAGGGCAATAGAAGTAAATGGTCGCAATGTGCGCACACCAAACTAGAGAAATCGAAATAAGATCATGCAACAAATCAAAACAATTGAGTTTACTGTAGTTGTGCATGTGAGTATTTGAATGGCTACAAATTGTTCAAATGGCCCACAAGTCAACAACACAGGCTGACAAACACCCCAACACACGCCAGCATCATACAGCATAAACACCGAAGGCAAGACGCACAAGATAGAAAGGTGGTTGGCAAGCGCAAGAGACGAGCCAACAACCAAAGACAATCCGCTTGGCTAACGACTCACAAATTGGCCATAAGTTGGTTGCAAAGTTAAGCAGCCGACAAGCAACTGTCTGCGCCTCACTCACTCACTGTGGCGTTGGGGACGAACGGTCGTATAGGTCGTATGGTTGCTCGTTTGTGTACTCGATGCCACACACACACACATACACTCTCTCTCTTGCCTCTTCCTTGCCGTACCCAGCATGCCGGGTCTCGTTGTTACGGCTGCCTGCCGTGCATATTGACCTTTGTGAACCAACACGCTCGAGCTTGTGGTAATAACGTAGCGAAATATTTAAGTCAAGAAAATTAACACCTTTGCTAAAGATTTTGCATTTGTGATTTCCGTCCGCAGCACCCATAAGACACGATATCGCACCCAACGAGAAAGAAAGGCAAACATATAAACACTTATACACTTGCCGCTACATACATACATATGTACATACATACGTATTGAATGGGGTTTGAGCTGCATGTAGACTAGACAAAATTCAGTCAGCAGCATTTTTGCTCCCACACCACACAGATGGACAACCAGATGGGCAATCAATAGTCATAGGGAAAAGACATTTACTTTTTCTCAAGCAGGGTCTTGGTTGTGGGTGGAGCCTATGTATATATACAAATTCTATGCATATATATAGAAAGGTGTTAGGCTAACAACTATCTTCGTTGATCTACGTATACACGTACGTGTGTGTATTTGTATTTATATTGAGCTCATTTTTCTTGCCGTTAATTTGACTGCTTTACATGCCCTTTTACAAGATCTCCACCATGAGGCGAGTTAATGTCAACATTCTCACACTTGGCGATATGAAAATCATTTGAGAAAGAAACCCAACAGTCCAACTAAATTTAACTAATAGAAAAGGCTGTATCATTTCAGTCAATTGGCATCGTCCCACCAAGTCACAATCTAACTAATGACGACTGGCACAGTGTGTTGAGACTTGAAAAAGTAAAGCGGAAATAGCGGAGAGCCGACAGAACGGATAACAGCAAAAAGTCGACGAGGCGATCCTATTAGAAAAAGTTTGAGCTCCACACGAGGACTAGATGGAGGTTCTTGACCCTGTATATTATTAAACAGTAAGTTGAAGAAACGATTAGCTGATAAGGAGGCTTCTCCTCAGCTTGAGCTTGAAACTGGACTGGTTCGTATTGTGTGGTACTTAAAGAGGACATATTTTACACTTTTCAGCATAAACTAATCATTAGTGAATGAGAAGCCGATTACGTTCATTTCAAATTTCTGGGTTCTAAACTCCACGCATTGTATGGAAGTAGATAAATAGAGTATCGAAGAATTTTTAATTCGCAGCCCACGGAAAACTCGAAACTATGATTTCTGAAGTGAGAGTGATTTGAGATTGGAACTAACTAATTGAATGCTCTAGTATTGTCAGTAATAACAGATACATCCTATGTGGGATATAGACTAGCCATCAGACCTTGTAGATTCTGGCTTCTTAGCATGTTAAGAGGTCTTTTTGGTACGACATAAAATTCGTGTTTAAAATTATGAACCATCTCAGTATGGATGATGCAACACTTATGCTTAACAACACCTTACAAAAAATAGTCCAACGGAAACAAATCTAAGCAACGAGGCGGCCAGTTGACATCGTCCTCTCGGATAATTATGCAATTTTTGAATACAATAAACAAATTATAGATTATTTTGCTGGCAACCGCCGAGTTGGAAATGACCGGAAATTAATTTTCCGGTGATCTTCAACCTATCGATTCAAGCGAAATCGCATCGGATGGCCATGGGTGTCAGCTAATGGAACAATCGGGCCATATATGCCTTCATATCGAGGTCTTTGTTACAAAATTCTGGACAGATAAATGCGCATAATGATTAATTCCTCCGAAAGGTGTAAATTTGATGTTGATGACTATTCAAGCACACTTGGAGCTACTACAACAGCAATATTTCCCCCGAAAGCACTAGAGGAGATCGTACATGAGCTGTTTTGTTTAATAGCGCTGCATAAATTGATCCATAAACTGTTTGGAAAGAGGGTTGTTTCCTCCGAAAATAAGTTTCAAATATTTTCCAATTTTCCTCAATCGTAAACTTGATCAATTCATAAACCACGAAACTTGTACTGAATATTGAACACATCAGGAATGTCATTGAAGAGCTGTAGTTCAAAAGGCAAACAATAGTTAGACCAACCATTTTACTCACTCCAATGAACAGTAGTTAGATCGAGTGTACGTAGGTAATCATGAGTGAGACATGGGACCATCTTTTCTGATTTGTACGACTCTATCTAGAACAGACCTTAGACATTTAGGAACTTCGCAACTCAGAGAGAAGTCTCTAAATAGGAGGATATCTAGGTCCTTTTAAACCACACAAAAACCGTTCACGTTCTTCGACAACTTCACCTCGAACTAAGTTTAACCTCCAACTTGCACTACAAGACTTAGCATCCCGCTAGTGTAGCCTAGCCTAAGAAAAATGCTTTTATTTTTCATGTGGATGCTCACCTTTGCGGAACTCATAGCAAAAAAGCCTTCTAAATTGTAAACTTAGCTATGTTATAACCTAAACTAACGGGGTTAGATCGCCGAAATGATTTTTTCCTTTGAATCTTCTGACGGGAATGACTATTTCTCACAATTAATTGCGGCTGAGTAAAGATACTAAGCAAATTTTGACCGAATGTCTAATGCTTTGATAATGAGCTAAATAAAACTCGTTCCTGGTACGTCCGTTTTAAAAAATAAAATTCGAATTTTTGAATCAAAAGTTTACTAACCAAACCACCGCACCAAAGATTCTGATTTGCACATGTACGCATGTAGATCTGCTCACCAGCATATTAGCAAATTTATTTTCCGAGCTGTCACGGTTGTTGCCACCACCACTGCCGCTATGTATACGATTATATTGTTGCTAAAAAAAGTTATCGTTGTTGCTGCTTCTGTTCCTGTTCACGTTGCTCGCTGCTTGTTGCATCCGCTTAAGACACGGTTGGGCTTTGGCGATGGCGATCTCTTTTTGGGCGTTTACATTCATGATACCTGCAGTGCACTCTTATTAGCTTTAAATGCATTTGCGAGTAACAAATACGAGTTAACAACAGCAACAATATTATTTCAGCATCGCAACATTGTGTGTGGAAATCAAAAAACCAAAACTAAAAAAAAAACACAAAAAAAATGGAGAGTGAGAAAAACTGCCGCTTATCACACTTAACGATATTCTTCACGAAACAATTGCTTACTTTGCCTTTTTGTTTAACAAGATCTCAATGCGATTAAAAACACCACAACGGCAAACTGCCTCTCCGCAGCCTTGCGCCCGCCTGACGGTAGGTACAATACGGCGAGATACTGCGTTTACCTTGTACAATCACCTCAGCCGGAATGGCGGCGGCAACCAACTTGGCAGGCAATGAAGCAGCACAACAAAAGTATAAAAAAGACAACAATCTTCTAAGAAGTTTACCTCGGGCAAACAGCTGTTGGGCGATGAAGGAGTTGTAGGATCGGTTAGGTCTGGTCAGTTTGGACTTGTTTTAAATAACATATACTTATGTAGGTGTAAGTATAAATGTGCGAAGGCAAATCGTGCTTAGGTGGGGTTAGCTTGTTTACCAAACATATATGTATGTATGTTAGTATGGTGTACATATGAATGTTTACAATTCAAAGATTAAGCGCAAATATAAGAGCAAAAGCTCTACATCCAATCCAACTCATTATCGCCTCACCCGCATCTGCATGTTCTGGGCAGCACATTTAAATTGACGTTTCTGATGGTGTGAAATATATACATGAGTAAGTATGAGTATTTCGAAAAAAAAAAAAAAGATGTTCTCGAAATAAAAACTAATTGTGTGCATGAGAACTCAAGTATTTTGTTAGAACTCAAAATTATAGTAAAAATCACCTTCCGAAGTAGCATTAGTGAAATCGCATTTCCTACGCGGCTTAATGCCTATAATTTTATAGTTTTTGAAGGCTCAGAACCCGATAACTTTCGTTGCTACTCAAAATTGCCATGAGAAAAAGACTTCATGACCACTGCGTCGCCTTTGAAACAGAACCCACTGCAATTATAGAAGGCGCTTCGTGATTACTCAATTTTGCAGTATTTACACACTCCACGAAAATCTAGGTCCATCCGTTGAGTCCAATTTTCGATGACTCGTTCGAGCATATCGACTGGTAACTGGCGAATGACGAGGTTTGAATCGAAGCGGGATTGTCCGCATAGACTTAAGACTTTACATATCCCCACAGGAAAAAGTCTAGCGGCGTGAAATCACACGATCTAGGCCCGAAGCATGAAATTGCCTGCTCACAGAAGTGTTCCCTCAATAAATCCATTGATTGCTGCGATGTGTGGGAAGTGGAGCCGTCTTGCTGAAACCACATATAGCGGAGATCACGGGCTTAAATTTTAAGCATAGAATAATCGGTTATCATTTTGCGATAACGATCGACATTGACGGTTAAATTCTCAGCGGCATCCTTTTTGAAGAAATGAGGACCAATGATTCCACCGACCCACAAACCACACCAAACCGTTGTTTTTTCTGGATGAAATGGGAGCTCTTGAATCTCTTCAGCTTTCTCTTCGTCCCAAGTGCGGAAATTTTGCTTGTTTACATACCCATTGAGCCAGAAACGGGCCTCACACTGAACAAAATTTGGCTCGAAAACGTCGGATCTTCTTGGAACTTTTAAAGAGCCCATAGAGCAAAACGATGTCGCTTGGGAAGGTCGAGAGAGTCCATAAGTCAGTCCGAGTTGCTGCGAACGGCGCCAAGTCGACTCTCCGCGATCTTCGTGTCCACTCTCAGCTACGGCCGCTATATTTTCTTCACTGCATGTTGGACGTGGTCAATCTGTCGAATATTATCCAAGAATGAATGCTGGGTCTCAGGATGGGTGATGGTGTTGCGAATAGTACGCTCAGTAGACTGATTATATTGACCCTAAGCGAAATGCGAGAAACACATTCTTTACAGAACGTGAATTTTCGTTGGCTGATTTATAAACTTTGTTCAGGCGTGAGTCTTTCCAAGATGAAATGCCAAGCAAAACTGAACAAAAGTTACATGCCAGCCTGACACGACTGACACGAGAGCTGTCAAAAAAAGGTTATTGAAAAAAGTAACTCTACTTGGATCACCCTTTATATGCAATGTAAAAAAATTGCTTCGATCGAATAGATGTGTTCGAAGAGAAGGCCTTACTCCTTCTAAACAGAACCTACATTAATAGCACAACCGGCATAATAACTAGACACTGTCTGCTGGATACTCTTTGTAGAAGAAGGAAGAGTCTACTTCTGCCACAGCTACAGAAATTTGGTTTAGAAGGAATCGGTAAAGAACTATCGCTACGGCTGCCCTGTCCTCAGTGCGGTTCGACATAGCTTCTTTAGAAATTTATACTTCGTCTACCTTGCAGAACTAGCTCCAGCAAATGTCAGCATTCTTGTGGTTTTCAGAAAACACGCTAAATTGTTTGACACTTTAAGAAAGTCTGAGAAACCTTTTCAAAAGGTCAGGTAGTGGGGCCACAACGGGTTAGAAAGCCTAATGGGAATAATAATGTATTCGCGATGAGGCAACTACAATGCCTATACTATACTACTAGTTATACCCGTATATTTAGTTTGGATTCGACCAAAAACAGTGTATTACGCTAAAATACAGTAACAGATGCGTGATTTAGCTGAACGCTCAATAAATGCTTGGTTAGTTTCAAGACCTCAACCAGCTTTATGTAAAAATTGTAGTTTGTAAAAATCGGCAGCGCACTAGACGAAGAATCTACTTGTACTTAGTTCATCCTATTTGTCTAACTTTGCAGACACAGTTTGACAAAATATTGTATAATTTTTCCCGCCAAGTACATTTTTAAGGATGTTTTAAGCTAGGATATCTATTAATAGATTATTCCATTACTCTGAAAAGTTATACAATATTATGGAGCTTGGAAGCTGAATTCGATTGGCATGGTGAGCTGCCAATTAAACCTCCGTAAGCCATTGGAGTTAATACAGCCGCTCGCTGCACTCTGCACAACAGAAGCACCAATGACGACTATAATGGCTGCCCTCGAAAGGTTACCAATGGAAATTCCGGTGGAAAGCACAGAGGTGAAATTCGTGGCTTTAAGTGAGCTTTATGTTAGAACTTTCGCATAGGGAAAATAGACTGTATATTCCAACGTTTTATCATGCCATCCGCTAGGGGATCCGCATTATCTAGACAAATTGCGCTGAACTAGACCTCAAGCTTCCAGAATATTGCGGTATTTTCCAGGCGTAGGTCTTCGCGGTAAGGTAAGCCGGTGAGTTAGCTTACTAGTTGCGAAGAAAGCAACTACATATCTATTACTGATGACGGAACCTGTACATGAAAAACCAAGAACGCAAAAGACTACGTACAATGTGGCGGAAGAAGGCGAGATGGAACGGCCAACAAAATCGCCGAGAACACGTGTAGGAAAACACACTCCACTTGTTGCTCACTCGAAAGGGCGATAAAAATTCTGTAGGACTTAAACAGACTAAAATGATCAGCTATAAGACAGAAAATGGGTAAAGCCTTGGAACACCTCATCTGTTTCTATGGTGTTATCTAGACCACGATTTAAACGACTCGAAGTCTCACTGTTTACAGGACTAGAACAATTTTAAAAAAAGGAAGATATCAGGGCCTTCTTAAATTTCGGAAAGAGCGTTGATGCCCTCCCATTATTTTACCTGAATTTTCTTTGATGGAGACTCAATCAGGCACTATAAAACACCAACAGACAGCCAGTATAATCGAAGATTTTTTTAAATTAAAGTAACGCTCTAAAAAATAAATTTATCAGCAATAACCAATGTGTATACTAGCTCGCTAATGTCGAAACTTCAAAATCTGAGATTTGAGTTGGAAACCTTTTTTCCAGTTCACACAGATTCGGTGGTAGCAAATCTTTTGTATGATTTGTACAAGTTTTTTATTTTTAATATTGGTGTACAAATTATTTCGACCCGCTCTCAAAAAATGGCTCCACCTGTAATCTACGTCGACCGATAAGTCTTGCAAAAAGTGGTTTGGACGACTCAAAAGATTATTACGTTAAAGGTAAAGATCGTCCTGGCCAATTCAAAAAGTTGGAAGATGAGAAATTGGAGGCTTTACTAGAACGCCCAGAAACGGTGATTTTGCAACATGACAACGGTCTGCCTCATGTGACTATAAAACTATTTAAAAATGCTAAAATAGGAGGTGTTACCCAACCCGCCGCGTTCTCTAGACGCTCCTTTCATTTACTGTTTTTTCGAAGGATGCAAAATTATCACCGGCTTGGGTATTTTGAAGAAATCGAAAAATGGCGCAATGATTGCATCGTGGACAGAGAGGACTCATTTTTTAGCAATGGTATTCGATATTGGCTTATGTAAAACGGTGGTCAAAGGAGTTTAATGATACTTATGTTGTTGCTAAAGCTTTGTCTATATCGTTATTAAGACCTATTCTTGAATACGGCTCGATGATTTGGAACCCGAGGTATCAAATCTACTCTGATAGGATAGAGTGTATTCAAAAAAAATTCTTCCTATTTGTTGTATTACATAACTGCATAGTAGCGCTATTTGCTCTAAGAAATTTGCATTGGGACTCTCAGTATAATCTTCCATTTTATACTAGTTTTCTGAAACTTATCAATCTCCCTATTCTCGCGAGTCGTCGAGAAATGCTTTGAGTAATTTTCATGGTTAAAATAATAACAGTCCCAATTTTCAGCCCCATTATTCTCTCTGAAATCAAATTTAATGTTCCGTTTTGAACGTACAGACATTTTAGCCTTGTTTCTGAAAACTTGTTAATCGAATTTTGAATTTTACGAGCCTTTGTTTTTGTCTTGATTTCAACTCTCATTCAAGCACATTTGATATATCTGACTCTCTTTTTCATATTAAGACAATTATTTTGGCGACTCTCAATTAATCTTTATATAACATTTTGTATTTGAAATTGCTCTTAAAAATCAGCTGATGAATTTTGCTCAGTAGCTGAACTCTTTTAGTTCTCGACACTGAACAAACCTCTCCTCATCGTGACTCGGCATTGATGAAAAACAAAACAAATTTCGTATGTTATGCGGACAGTGCCCCTCGTGTGGATGAGCGGGAGGTGGGCAATCCGTTTGGATTAAAAAAAAAAAACCAAAATTGAAATTTGAATTTTAGCAGGTCCTTTAAAAAAACAAAAATGTAATTAAAAATTTTGTTAAAATTTTCTTCAATTAAGCCCCCTTTTTTAAGTTGTTGGAAATTATAGCACGAAGATGTGGGCAACATGTGATCTAGATTTATTTGCTAATTTTGAAAAGATTTTTACAGTCGACTTTTAAAATGTAGTTTCGAAAAAAAACTCATTTGAAGTTTTGAGTGAAACGTGAAATTTATTTTCTATTCCATTTCCTTATATGTACATATACCAATATATTGCAGTTTTGTGTCACAAACCACCCACAACGCACCTCATATCATTAAAATTACTAAAATTCCAAACAAATGACTATGCCAATTGACTTCATTCTCTGCTTTCTCCATATAAACAGAATGCACAAAAGGACATACATATTTATATGCATTCTTTAGCAGTGAATCAGTTGACAATAGCATTTGTATTTGGCGGGTATAAATGTCAATATATGTATGTGAATTTCTCTACATACACATGTACATACACACTTTCTACATGAATTCGACATTTGAAGGCACGATAAAAGAGAAGAAGAAGAAAATATATATATACGTCCGTACATACTGATGGAAAAAAAAAATGATAAAAAAAATAGCCACAAACCATAAGAGATGAGCTTGGAGGTTGGAAAGGTGTAAAGTGGCATGCCACATACATACATATGCATGTACATACGAGTACATCCAAACCGAGGTTGGTGTGAGGAGTCAAAGTCAGCGCTTGCTTTTAATGCCACTTTTCTCTACGTCTGACTGACGGTGCTGCGAAGCAATTCAGGTTGTTGTTGTTGCTATTGGTTTTTAGGTTTGGCTGGTGGCACCCTTTTGCTGTCTGCATTCTGCTGTCGTCCGTCCACTACGGTTGACTGCTCGTAACAATAACGATTGTTGTTGGCACTTCTGCCTTTGTCTGCTGTTGGCTATAATCATTATTGTTGCTACTTTTATTGTTGCAGTTATTGTCAGCTTATTGCTGCTGCTGCTGCTGCTGCTCCTGCTTCTGCGGCTTTCGTCTGCTTGCTTGCTTGCTTGCATTTTTCCAGCAGCATAATGTGCATTAGACACGATTCGTGATTTATGAGGTGCGAATTGCACTCAAATAATTTTTTTCATTCGCAATTTTCTTTTTCGCCATTTTAAATTTGTTTTATTTTTTTCTTCCTTCAAGTTGTTAGTGTGTGTGTGTGTGTGTGTATATATGCATTTCATTGGCTTTATTAAATTGATGTGCAGTGATTTGCTGTTGCAGCACCTTCAATGCAATTTGCGGCAGCTGTTTATTTGTGTATATGTGTAGGTTTGCTTTTAAGATAACTGTATTGGTGTGAGCGGAGCACACACTCATGGCTATGCGCTATAGCATACCGCTATTTTCGCCGCACAGTGCGCTGATGGCGGGTAAAAATGCATGGAAAATTTGTTTAATGAAAAAATTCAAAATTTATAATTTTCTTGAATTAAATTTGAATAAATATTTCATTTTATGAAAGTACATACATACATATGTAATTTAAATCCGCTTAAATATGCTGATAAAAAATCAAAGATACATTTTTTCGATAAAAAAAGATTTTTTAAATTTTCCTAGACTGATTTTATACACGCAAATAATTGATCTTTAGCTTTTCATCTTTCATTAACACTTTTTTGCCATTGCATCGTGTAACGAATGTTCGATGTCGAAAACTATTCGTACAGAACTTTTCAGAGCTGTAAGCGAGCAATTGGTGGGCATATCCCCGCGAATACACACCGCTAGTATGTCAGTTGGGTAAAGAGTATTAGTGTAATTAAAAATAGTCAAAATCCACGATTTGAAGACTGAGGAGATGAGTCAGGTGCTGGAGAAACGGAATCTGTCCACGTCGTAAGGAGTGTACAACTAGTGGCTCGCTTGAAAGAGGAAATTTAGAAGGAACAAAAAACATGTATTCCAGATTAAACTGAAGAACACATCCCCAAACGTTGAGGAAAAGGGCGAAGCTGTTGGTTCTATATAAGACGGTGCAAGACGGTTGTAGCTAATTCGCATTCTGCCATAGCTATGAACGTGCTATTTTAGAAAAAAATGGATGCACAATAGGTGCAAGAACAGAACCAGATATCAACTTTAAAAGTGAATATTGGGTAAGTACAGGATAACTTGGTCCTCAGTCCTCTAAGAGCGACGTAAGTTCGAGGATAAAGTGAACGAGGTATTCCCGAAATCTTCAGATGTATCATCTATTTGGCGTTCCCAGAGTAGAAACACTATCCTTCGATAGCACTATTCCTTTCCAAGCCTTGAAACTGCAATTCCAGAAGACAGCTTCAGCAAAAGATTAGAGTATAGAAGACAAAACTGTTGCCTTGTTTGTAGCACTCACTAGACCTACAGCGGAGATCAGACTCTTCCCGAACATGAGAGAGATAGCTATGAGACATTAATGCGAGACATAGAAGGGAGCGACCATCGGAGGCAAATCTAGCAGACCGGAGCACAGTTTCTAAAAGCTCAACGTGATGATTCTCTTAGTTTATCCCAGAGATTGAGCGGTTGCCTCATTTAGCGAATGGAGAAAACTCTGGAGATTATCTTAAAAGGGTAAATATCCAAAGATTTGTGAACGGAATATGCAAAAAAAAAAAAATACACAAAACAAATGACATACGTTAAACCAAAGTTATCATTTCTTGAAACTGTCTCGTATGCCTAAACCCAGGAAACTGATGGGCTCTTTTCTAGACCAATGTAGTAATTAAATCGTGTGGAAGTGAAAAATCTTGGTATGATGGATGGAATTCTGAAAACGCTGAAGTCCATCAAGCAAAAAGTTGTATTGACGCTACAGCCAAAAAGATAAGTGTAAGGAAATACAATATATAAGGAAGGACTCCACAAGACAGGAAGGATAGCCAAAATTCAAGGCTGAGGAAGGTGAACAATTGATGGTAAGCCATTGAAACTATCCAACCTAAGGAGACATATGATGGTCTTTGCAAAGTAATGCTCTTTAATCTCCATCTTCCTAATCGAAAGGAATGCGAGAAATCTTAATTCTTGTGGGTGTGTGGCTAAAGATTGTTAACTACTGATACGGGCTCATTCTATTATTATTGGCCACTATGGAGGAAAGTCCTTTACCCGGAGTTGAGGGCAGTAACTAATGAGTACACTCAGGTTGTAGAAGAAGTAAGGTGTGTAGTCATAATCGGAAACATGGGAGTGCTACATAACTTCATAGTAGCGAGAATTGTTTGTGAGGTAAAAATTGGTGTGGACTTACTCTTTGGTCATGGATTGAAAATCAATCTTAAAAAAAAAAAGGTTACGATCCTTTGTACAACAGTAATCAAGTATTTCTAGCTAAAAACGAGCACCAACGGAAATACTGTTGCGATATCTCGTCTATCATGTAGCTTGAAGTTCGAATCAACTAAAGAAAAAAAAATTCTTCAGCTGGTTATTTACATTTTTATTTGTGTTTTAGGAAAAATACAGTTCCTTAAACTAATTTGGGTGATTCAG
The DNA here is from genome assembly GCA_030068015.2 of Neoceratitis asiatica. Classification (NCBI taxonomy): domain Eukaryota; kingdom Metazoa; phylum Arthropoda; class Insecta; order Diptera; family Tephritidae; genus Neoceratitis; species Neoceratitis asiatica. The sequence goes on along the minus strand of CM061524.1, from coordinate 43,960,340 downwards.
TTCTGCAGTTGGACTCATGCCCTTGGAATATGTAGGTAAGAATGAGCCGACCTGCGATGTTCTGATTAATATTTGCACTCCACCGGTATTATAAGAGAAAAAATTTTTTTTTTCAAACATCTACTCATTTCCGGCTTAGTAGATTCAATTTTCATGAAGCTACTTACAGCCACACTCATATTATGCCCCTTTTTGTGATGTTTTTGATAATAGACTCATAAATAGAGGTTTTTCTGCTTATCTCGACATGTGCGCCACCTAACGGATCAGCCATAGTCCTTTTGGCTACAGTCGTGCCCTTTGGCTACGAGTTATCATTTGGCAAACTTAACGAAATGGTGTACTGTGCGGCGTCGTTGACATCATCACCATCAGAGCATTTGTGGTGTCGCCTTGGGTTTACATGGGCGCTCCACACTACCAAGGCAAGCGTTCGATGGGCAAAAAACATTTATTCTTTCCTTTTTTCTGCAATTTTTCCACAATTTGTTTTTGTTATTATCGTATTAGTGTGCTTTTTTTTCGTTTCTTCTGTTGCCATCCAGTTAAGCGCACGTTGTTTGACGTGCCACACTGATCGCCAGATTCAATACAGTAACAACAATAAGAAAAATATTAAATCGCTTTGTTGTCACTGTAGTACCCTTTCTTCGCTGTTATTGTTGGTGTTATTGCTTCTGATTTTATTTCTTTTTTTTGTTCTTGCTTTGCCTGTCGTTGAAGATGTAATGATTTTGTTTCTTTTGTAATTTTATTGAAAGAGGTGCAAATTACTACTACTGTTATCCTTCAGTTCATAAGCCTCTGCCTGCGCTGCTCACTTGGCGATTGTTTATTATTTTCAGTTTTCGCATATTTTTTTATTATTTGTAATTTAATTTTTGGTCGTTCTATAATGCATATATATATATATATATATACGTTTTCAATGTATGTATTGTGGAATGTATATGTTAAAAGCTGTTGCGATTAACGGTTTACCATTGTTATTTCTCCGTGCCTGCTTGCAGTATCTAACACTTCCATGTTGCATGCTAAAAAATAATTGCATTGCCAATTAGTTTCGGCATCTTTTACTTTTTCCCATTTGCAGTGGCAATTTCTGTGAAAATTTTCATCACCATGCCAAGCCTTCTCATAATCCATTGCTATGAAATAAAACGAAGAACTAAAAAGAAATTAAGTGAAGGTGGTGAGTGTTTTTGATTTTTTTTTAGGTTAATTCGACAATTCGTTGATGGAAATTATAAAGGAACTGACAATGAGCAACAATAAACACTGTCATTTATAGAAAAATTTGACAAAAACTGATAAAATAAATAAACAAAAACAAAATAGATTTCCACTATACGGCGTATTGTAGTTTTTTATTATTATGCGGTACTGCGGTAGGCTATCGGAAAATATTGGATTTTCTTTTCAATTTTGTAACAACTTTTTACACTCCTTTAAACCACAAAACATTTATTTATAAGTGCAAAATATGCAGCCGGCTTCCATAGTTTGTAGGCATTTTGAAAAAAAATGTCGATAATGATCCAATTGTGGAGTAGTTCTAAGAACCTGCTCCAGGTAAAGTTTGTTTAGGAATATAATTTTTAAATATTCATGTTCGAATTATTCCGATCTGTAACTTGAAGAAAATAAATCCAAATAAGTTAAAATAAAAAAATAAATAATATAAAACGAAATAAATTATAATAAAATTAAAAAGTTAAAAAAAAAGGTGGAAAAATATAATTAAACAAAATAAAATAAAATAAAGAAACAAATATTAAAATAAATTAAAATAAAGTACAATAAAGTAAAAAAAAACTAAAATAAAATAAAATGAATTAAACAGATCACGCATGAGTGGTGTCAAGCTGTCATATTACTTTTGTTCAGTATTGTTAGACATTTCATCATGGAAAGACTTACGTCTGAACAACGTTTACAAATCATCCAACTTTATTACGAAAATTCACGTTCAGTAAAGAATTTGTTTCGCACGCTTCGCTCAACTTATGGTCAACATAATCAGCCTACTGAGCGTACTATGCGCAACACCATCACCCATCTTGAAACCCAGCATTCATAATTGGATAATATTCGACCGAAGAGACCATGTCCAGCACACAGTAAAGAAAGTATAGCGGCCGTAGCTGACAGTGTATACGAAGACCGTGAGTCGATTCCGCGTCGTTCGCAACAACTCGGACTGACGTAAAATACAGCTTGTGCAAGACTCAAGCCGCACGACCTTTCCAAGCGGCATCACTTCGCTCTATTGGCTCTTGAAAAGTTCCAAGAAGATCCGACGTTTTCGAGCCATATTTGGTTCAGCGATTACGCCCATTTCTGGCTCAATGGGTATGTAAACAAGCAAAATTGCGGCATTTGGGACAAAGAGCAACCTGGAGGGGTTTAAGATCTGCCATTTCATTCAGAAAAAAAACTGTTTGGTGTGGTTTGTGGACCGGTGGAATCATCGGTCCATATTTCTTCCAAAATTATGCCGGCGAGAACGTAACAGTGAACGGCGACCATTATCGCGCCATGATAACCCACTATTTGATTCCTGAAAATGAATCTCGTAATTGGATTTATTGAGAGAACACTTTGGTGAGCAGATAATTTCAAGGTTTGGGCCGGTCGATTGGCCACCAAAATCGTGTGATATCACACCGTTAGACTTTTTCCTGTGGGGATATGTAAAGTGTTAAGCCTACGATCCCACTTAGATTCAGGCCTTGGAGCAAAACATCACGCGTGTCATTCGCCAGTTACCAGTCGAAATGCTAACCAATGAAACGAGTCATCGAGAATTTGACTCAACGGATAGACCATCGGAGACGTAGCCGTGGCCAACATTTTAAAGAGATTAATCTTCAAAAAATAAATACCAAAGAATGTTCTTTCGAATGATACTAAACATTGCCCATTAAATTTGAACTTTTTGTGTTTTTTTTTTCGTTAAAAAAATGTAGGGAACCTAAAAAATGTTCTTTTTTCGACCAAGCCGAAGTCATTATATTTTTCATGAACTTATCAAATTTATTACAAAATTCAATTTTCGATTTCGATGCATTGTCAGTGTCTCTTATTTGAATATAAGTGGATAAAGTAAAAAATGTCATACTATTAGATAATTTTTGACTGTTAGATGATTTTTTGACGCATTGTTGATGTTAGACCTCATATCTGAAATAATATGGGAGGTATACTATAAAGTAGTCTGATTTCGTATATTTTCTTTACCATTATTTAATTCATTATATTGTGTACAATATCGTATTGCATGTTCTTTATTAAAGTATTGATGACCCAAAATCACATATCTGAAAAAATCGATTGTATGGGCGCTATGAGTATGTCTCATAGTGGACCGATCTGGCTGGTTTTGTCAAATGAGAAATATAATACAAAACTAGAATTCCTTTAAAACTAACGGCGTAGTTTGCATTCAAAGGGAGAGACAGAGCGCTAGACTGACATGGCTGAATTAGCTCAGCTCGTCGTTCTGATCATATCGTTATAAATTTTAATGTGTTTGACTCTTTCCTTTCTTTTACTTACATACTTCGTACCATTGTTAATATTTATGAAAGGTTAAATAATATAAAATTAAACAGAGTGAAGAAAGACTCGTTCGCTATCGAACAAAATGCTATATTTCCTCGTTTTCTTCGATCGCGATCGAGTCTGACAAATACCAAAATCGCCAAGGATGGAAGCAGTGCTCGTTTTAGCTTGTTTCGCTAAATTGCGATCGATTCAGGCAAGCAACAAATATGACTTGATCCCCCAAAGCAGGGTCTTGATCGCATTATTCGATCGAACAAGCGATCAGGCCGATCGCGATCGACTTACTGGTTTATGTTTTTTTATTTGTTACTTTTTCATCTGTGCTGATTTAAATGTGGATTGTGCTATGCGCAAATGAATGTATGTATGCTAGCCTGGTATGCGATGCGATTATCTACCCTCTAACAGCTTTTTTTTATTAGAAGAATGCAATGCAAAAGAGATAAGAATAACTTTTACCTTTCCATACTCTTATAATATACACATAAGAGTGACACAAAATTTGAAACACAAAATTTTCCAAGATTAAAGCACCAAATATGATACTACATTATTAGTAAAATACGATTCGTTTGCGATCTGTTATGATCTGTTACCACGGAATATCGAGAGCGAGTTTTTTATTGTCTGATCGCACAATTGTCTGATCGATCATGATCGATCGCGGCTTTGATCGCGATCGAAGCAGTCGACAATCGTTGTCAGCCGATCGCTTTCGAGCGATCCGAAGCGTGTGAGTTTTGAAATTAAATTAAAATGAATACAGCATCAGGTGTGAAGTACTAATTGTTCCAACTTCAACAAAATGCGTGTGAACACCAACCCTAGGGATGCGTTTTGATGATTAATTAGCTCAGCTAGTTTTTATATTGATTTATCTTTACGCAACTTCGGACTCAATAAGCTGGAATCTAACGGTAGAGAGGTAATAATTCAATCTTTCCCACAGTGTAGAGATTTTTTGACAGTTCTCAAACAAAAAATATTTATTTTACACCAAATTGTTATCATACCACTTGCGTATTTCCACAACAGCCAATACCTTGCCTCTCACCATTTTATGAGCGTGTTGTCAACGCCCACAAATTAAATTTTTGAATTGTGATAAGCGTACTCGTGATACTTACAAACATAGACATTTAGCGTACAGAGTATCTTATCTTTTCTTAGTTTCTTTCTGTACTTTTATTACCCCCCAAGTAGCGCATACAGGTTCCTGCATTTCTTGTCCATGCCCTCTTTACATAAATACATATATATATATATTTTATTAATCGGGTATTTGGTTGATTATACATACATATTTACGTAAGTACATACACCCACCTGCAATTGCACTTGGTTAATAGCTTGGCATTTTGGAAAATGGACTGCTGATGAGTGTTGCTCAAGTGCCGCTGGCAATGGACGCAAAAAAAATGGCTATGTCGCCGATAGCTTAACATTGATTAGACGCAGCTGGTGTTCGTAAAGTGTTTAGAAATGCCAATGCTATGAATAAAAATCAGCATGTTTTGAACAATTACATAAGCATATGCAGAAATAAATGAGTTTGAGTTCAGGGATTCAAGTTTCGCATTCTGGATTTCAGGAGGTTTCATGTAACCAAACAAGCAAATACAGATATTTGTTTCCTCCCTCCCCAATTATTTGATACTTTGTTTATTGTTATCCAAATGAAACAAGATAAATACCTGGAAATAAGTAACTTTTGTTCAATAAGTCTCTATGCAAAGATCAGCGTTATACTCGAAGAAGCTTTAATACTAAGGTCTAGTAGTACACAACGTACTTATGCCTACACTTTAAGGGCACTGCAAAGGTTCAGTATATCTCGTAAAGCACAACGTTCCAACGTAACTCTTTACCAACACTTTTCATACAAAGTAAAATGCTCTAGCACCTCCACTTCAAATGCCAAAACTCAATACTAACAGTTAGTTTTACACATATTTTTTACCAAATCATCCCACTTCTTTAATACCATCATTTGCTGCTGCTGCTGCGCAATCGATTGGGAATGATCTTGCGGCAACGCTCAACGAACCGTGAAAGTGTTACATTGCACCTTCGCTTTATACCAAAGTAGATTTGACTGCAACCAGCAAACAGACGTCGAACGTCCAACCGTCACGTACTTCACAACGAACACTTTTTGCCACGCCCCTTTATCCAGCACTCGCAACGTTTTCTTAATACATTCTCTATGCCGATCTTGTGTTTGGATAAGTTTTCGTTCTGCTTTCGGGTGGCTTAACAATGTGCGAACGGATTGAATGCTAGGTGGCTAAGATGGTTGGTGAATTATATTCTTTGTATGGCGTTCTCAGTTTTGTATGCAAAAAAATTTGAGAATTATGTTGATGATCGCGTAATCAATAAATTGCTCCCAACCCACAAGAGTGGTGAAAAAAACATATCCTACTTTTATCAAAATGAATCAATAATAAAAATTTATATACGTATACTTGTATACATATATATTTGTGCAAATACAATTCCACGTAAAATGAGAATTAAATATTTCAAGTTTAAAATGAATTTTGTTTGTAGCGAAATATTCAAATTCTTCTTATCGATCCAAGCATTCCTTGCTCTAAGGTTTATTTCCATCGTCAACCGAGTAGTTACTTATTTGTGACACTTCGATGGTAAATGAAGCTGTCCATTATCGACATTATTTTATATTTTTACATTAATTTGTTTAGTTTTAGTTACACGTTTCATGTACATGGAATGGTATATTAACTTTTGTCCGAAGTGTGTAAGTACAAGAACGAAAATAGATAGACCAACCGAAACTATAAATTTTATCCCTACCTTATCAGAATCACGAGTTGAGTTGAGTTAGCCTTGTCCATCTGTCCGACTGTTTGAACGCAAACCAATCCCTCAGTTTTTGGGATATTTCAACCAAATTTGGTAGGCAGATGCATATTCGTAGTGAAAGTCATCAAAATCGGAAAATTATTTATTATAGCCCTCAGCAACCGATTTGTTCCGATATAAGGAGTGGGGTCAAATATTCCCTAAAAAAAAACTTTTAGAAGCCTTAAATGTGGCATTATGCTCACATTTTATATATTGCATATTGGTAGTGAAGATCAACCGATTTCTTCAGGTCTGATGTTTTGGGTAAAAAATCCGCTAAAAAGGCATATAGGAGCGTAAAATTTGGCATAATGCACACATATTATGAATTGCATATTGGTACCAAAAATCATTGAAATTAGAAATTTGGTATTCTACAGACAAAAAATCAAGTTGTTATTGACACTGCAAATTACCTAAATTGATTTTTGCAATTTGCAATAAATTTGAGAAGTATAAAGAATTCGATATGGCTGGAGACAGCCGTTCTTTTTTGTTTGAATAATTTAATTTTTTTTGGGTATTTTTAATGCGGCCTGTAATTATTTTTTGGTTATAAGTAATGAGCTGTATTAAAGGCCTATTTTTAAGTTTTTTAAATTTTAACTTTAATTTAATTTTTCTATTTTAATTTCTTTTGTTTTATTTAATTTAAAATATTTAGTTAATATTTTTATAAATTTTTTAATTGAATTTAATTACACTTATATTTTAATTTATTTTATTTTATTCAATTTAAGTTATTTTACATTTATTTTATTCCATTTCATTTTATTTTTTTATTAATTTGTTTATTTTACATTTTAATGCGTAATTTAATATTTTTCATTTTAATTTATTAAAATTTTTTAAATTCATTTTATTTTAATTTTTTTATTTATTAATATTACCTTTTACTTTTTATTTTTTATTTTTATTTTATTATATTTTATTTTATTTAAGTCTAATTTAATTTATTGTATTTTATTTAATTTTATTTAAATTTATTTAATTCATTTATTTTAATTTAATTTTATTAAAAGTTTTTTTTCATATTCTTTTTTATATTATTTTAATTTGATTTTAAATTACTTTTTTCGATCATATTTGTATTTAATTTTTTTTTTGTTCAATGTAATTTCATTATTTCTTTATTTTGAATTAATTTTTTTTTGTTTTTGTTTAAATTATATTATTTTATATAATAATAACTTAAGTTAGTTTTAATTTTACATTTTTATGTTTTATGTTTTATTTTATTTTTTTTAATTTCAGTTTTTTATTTTTCCCCCTTACTTTATTTAATTTTTAATTTATTTGGTTTTTTGGCTTATTTTTATTTTTTTCTCTGTTTAGTTATATTTCTTGTTTCAATAATTTATTTTATTTTTTCTATTTTAATTTATTTTGTTTTATTTAATTTGTTTTACTTAGTTAATATTTTTAAAAGTTTTTTAATTTAATTTAATTATATTTTAATTTGTTTCATTTTATTAAATTTCGTTTAATTTTTCATTAATTAATTAATTTTTTTCGTAATTTAATTTTGTTCATTTAGTCTAATCAAGATTATTTATTTTTTATTGTAATTTTTTTTTAATTCAATTGTTTACTTATAATTAAAATTTTTTTTAATTTCATTTAAATCTGATTAAATAATTTTACTTTATTGTATTTTATTTAATTTTATTTTAATTTATTTAATTAAGTTAATTTAATACAATTTCATTTTAATTTAATATATTTGATCTCCTTTTTTATTTTATCTTTATTTGGTTTCTTAATTAATTTTTTTTCTATCATAGTTTGATTTTTTTGTTTCATTTTTGTTTGTTTGTTTAATATAATTTATTTTATATAATATTTAATTTAATTTAGCTTTTATTTTATTTTGTTTTTTTTTGTGTGTTTTATTTAAAAATTTTTTATTTTAATTTTATGTTTTATTATGTTTTTTTTTGGTTTATTTTTTTCTGTTTGATTTACAGTTTTTTTTTTTTTTGTAAACCGACGTAAGTTTATCTTGAACTTTAAAAATATCAATTCTAAAGTCAAAAGACCTAAAATAATAGAAACTCACAAATGTTATTTGATTCAAATTTATCTAATTTATTCTGAAGCCATGGCGGTGTTGATTCCATCAAATAGACATTACAGACATTACATATATTCAAAATTATTTGTGTTGAGTTCTTATGGGCGGAATGCTGTAAAAAGCGTCTCGCCACCGGAAACTGAAATGTGAAGGAAATAAGCGAATGTCATAATTTGACAATGAATAATGATGGGCTTTGGCAACGCCAACCTGACACTCTGTGACAAAAAGGTACAAAATAAAATACCATTATCAGCATTAGCCATCATCAGCAAACAAAAAAAAAATGTATGAGCACCTGCTTCAACGGCAAGTTGGCAATTGGCTTTTTCCCACAGCCACGATTTGTTGATTATCCGCAAAGCAGAATGCATATACTCAATTTACATGCTTAACTATATAAGTTTGTATAAGTATATATATAGACGCAATGCTGTTTGAGTTTCAGCTGCGCGTCTACAGTCATTGTCATCATTAATAATGTTGAAAATTCCATTAAAAATGCCATCGTAATGCTCAGTTGTTTGTAGATTGCACTTTTTAATCCATCTTTTATTGCGATTACGTTCATTATTAACTTAATTTTTAGCTGCATATTTATAAGTTTAAAATTTATGGAAGCTAATTTCAAATTGACTAGCTATTTCTGAAGTAGATCTCCAATGGAAGTGGCTTGCTTATTATGTATGGTCTGGATTAGCGGGATTTTTCCCTGTTTCTCTTGTGTCTCCAGTATTACCAACTCGATACTGGTTATATTATTTCTCCGATTAAAATTTTCTGCCCTCTAGACTCACTCAAATTTGTATTCAGAAGATATTTCTGCAGACAGGGTCCGGCTAATCTTACTCCAAGGCTTTAATTTTTAAGTATAATCAATTATTATATCATCTTGGAGACGTGACTTACTCTCACACTTCTAGTACCTTCTTCGAAGAATCTTCTCTTTTAACTGCCAACGTGTGACATTAAGATAAGTAAGTGAAGCAATTGCGGCCTTAGTTAAGCGTTCTCCAGGTCAGACATCGCATTCTTGTAGCACTTATGCCTTCGATCCACTTCACTGCTGACAGTCATAGTTTCGTAGTTGCGTAGTCAGCATGAGTTTTCGAGAAATGGCCTTCCCTTCTAGGAAATTTTCGCCATTTATTACACAAAGAAAAGGAAGATGGAAAAACAAGAGATGCCATCTGTTTGGAAATTTAAATTGGAATTTTTTTTTGAAAAGTACTCGAACCACGCATATTGTAGTATGAATATTAGACTGTAGAGAGTAAAGGTGACATAAAGACAAAATATTTGTGGAAAGGCTGGAACTCGTTTCAAAATTTAAAAGAAAAATGCTTAAAGTTAATTTATTATAACAATATGGGTATCAAAGTAAAGAAATTTAAAAATTCGTAATGCTGGAAACGTTATTGTAACGTGCTCAAATTTTTTTTACCAGAGAAAATAAGAGGAAGAGTAGAGCCTCGAGAAAAAATTCTAAAATGTATTTTCCAAAATTACCACCTTTCATATTAAAATTGAAGTTAGGCGTACTCACCATACCACTCTAAAAAATTAACTAATGAGTCAGACTGTTGATTGGTACTTATTTTTCTGAAAATCCTTTAAAAATTTTATATGATCAGAGAAAATTGAGTACCTAGTTTTATATAGTTCCCCGGGCAATTAATCTTATAAAACAATCCAGCGCCGTTTGTTAACTAATATAATAGTTGCAATCTTTTGCACCCAATCTGCAAACGAACATCTAGTGGGTTATCGAGTTACTTGGCGAGCAATAACAAAAATAGGCAAGTTGAGTTGACATAACCTGTAACATAACCTGGCTTACCATGCTTAAGCGACAGCAACCATTAATAGTGGGTTAAAATTTGGTAGCATTTTGAATATCAAACTGGTGATTACTCAAGAAAATTTCTATTGAACGAAGAATGAAGCTAAACGACGTTCTATATAAAAACAAATGAAATATAACAAAAATATATTTTTACCCTCAAAAAATACTTATCCATTAATTTCTTATTCTTATTTCTGACTATTTGTCAAAATATAAATTATATGTTAGGTTAGGCAAGTTATATATATCTACGAGTAAGTATATAAAGGGTGTTTTTATAAAGGTATAGAACTTTAAGTTGGCATTACTTTTCAAGATGGCGACCGATTTAACAGCTGTCAAGTGATTTATTCTCAGTTTGGCTTGCAATTCATCATGAATAGACTCACGCCTGAACAACGCTTGCAAACAGTGCAATTTTATTTCGAAAATAATGGTTCTGTGCGGAAAACGTATCGCGCACTACGTCCATTAGCGATGAACCGTTGAATGGCTACGTCAAAAAACAAAACTGCCGCATTTGGAGTGAAGGTAATCCTCAAGTGTATGTTGAAACACGGTTACATCCAGAAAAACTGACTGTTTGGTGCGCTTTATGGGCTGGTGGAATCATTGGTCCGTACTTTTCCAAAAACGATGGTGGCCAGAACGTTACAGTCAATGGTGATAGGTATAGAGCCATGATTACTAACTTTTTCATTCCTGAATTGAATAACCATGATGTCCAGAAGATGTGGTTTCAACAATACGGCGCAACATGTCACACAGCTCGTGCCACAATAGATTTATTGAAAGACACGTTTGGTGACCGCCTAATTTCACGTTTTGGACCTCCAAGATCTTGTGATTTAACACCGCTAGACTACTTTCTATGGGGCTATGTAAAGTCATTGGTCTATGCGAATAAGCCACAAACGCTTGACCATTTGGAAGACAACACATCCGCGCCAGCCGTGGCGGTCATATGCCAGAAATCATATTTAAGATGTAATACCACAAGATTATCTTTCGGCTAAATAAAATTCATGTCAATCGAATAACCCATCGTTATTTTATTGCAACTTAAAGTTCTATACCTCTATAAAAAAACACCCTTTATAAGTACAAGTGGGAGCTTCAAAGCAGAAAGTAAGCACATTGTTCCGATCCCAATCCCTGAGCTTCACTATTTGATACCCTCGATATATTTTCTTTCAGAAATCTCAGTAAAAAAATTGTCGAGGGAAGCAGCTCCTAGCTCTGTCGAAAGTAGGGCTGTTGCATAAAAAACGAGAGACCGCTTCTGCACCCTAATCGTACTTGCATTTTCTTTAAGATCTAAAAGAAACCCCTCACCGTCTCGATGCTTGTCGTCCCATCGTGTAGTGGCTTTTTAAGACTATTGAAACTTTAAATATGTCTTTTCGTTTGAGAGAAAGTATATATAATATGTCCTTTTCCTATCCCATATCTGCCAAGTTTATCTACATGTTCTGTAAGTTGCAGTGCGATTCCATTCTAATTCATCCGACACATAATTGATTTCTTTGAGTAGCAGTTTACATGAAGCAAAAGGTATATTAATACGTTTTTAGTCGGGAAGAATCTGTTTTGTCGTGCCATGCTTCGTTTGACTTAGAATTCCCCTCTAAGCTCATGCGACCAGGAACCCAAATGAGAGATAACACTGTGACACAAAATGAGGGTTCACCTCTCCGTAATTGATGAAACTAAATGGAGATGAAATTCTATCCCTCCCATATCAAAACCTCATATAGGTCTGGTTTCATTTTTATTTTTACTTAAAGTTGGCAACCCTGTGTGTGAGAAAGGTTGATTAAAACTTGATCAAATGAAGCAATTTTAGATGGTTTTTTTTGTATATCGCTTTTTTTGGATATAATTATAACAGAACTAATTAGGCCATCTTCTGTAGGGATGGGATAGCATGAAAGGGAGCTCAAAATATAGCTTTCTTGAGAAAATACCTCCGCCATTGTAAATATACTACCTCAATACTGTTGATTGTATTTAAGTATTTGGCTTATATAATTTAATCGTAACTAACGGGTGATCCATTTCGCGACACGGGTGATCTTTTGCTCCAAGGCCTGAATCGAAGCGGGATTGCCCGCATAGACTTTAGAATTTACATATCCCCACAAGAAAAAGTCTAACGGTTTGATATCACACGACCTTGGTGGCCAATCTACCGGCCCAAATCGTGAGATTATCTGCTCACCGAGGTGTTATCTCAATAAATCCATTGATTGATGCGATGTGTAAGTAGCGCCGTCTTGTTGAAACTAAATGGCGCACAGATCACGATATTCAATATCAAGCATCAAATAGTCAGTTATCATGGCGCGATAATGGTCGCCATTGATGCTTATGTTCTCCCCGGCAGCATTTTTGAAGAAATATGGACCGATAATACCACCGGACCATAAACCACACCAAAACACACCAATAATGAATGCTGAGTCTCAATATAGGTGATGGTGTTGTGAATAGTATGCTCTGTAGGCCGATTATGTTGACTATAAGTTGAGCGAAGTGCGCGAAACACATTCTTTACAGAACGTGAATTTTCGTAAAAAAGTTGGATGATTTGTAAACGTTTTTCAGGCATAAGTATTTTCATGACAAAATGCTAAACAATACTGAACAAAAATAATATGACAGCTTGAAACGACTCACGCGTGATCTGTCAAAAAAAGGCTATTGAAAAAAGTTTCTCTATTTGGATCACCCTGGCAAAAGTAGCAAAAATTGAGCAGCAGGTTAACGGTCACATTGCTTAAAGCAATATTTTGGTCACACAACAGATGCATAGATCCATTGACAAATCTTAGAATTTTTAACAACTTTCTTAGCAATAGTTTTTTACATATATAAAAGGCGAATTTATCTTATGTATCCTTGGTTCTTAGCCTTGGATCAATACCATTCAGAGATCACGGGTTCATTGCCGATACAGTCCACAACAGTTAGGTCAGCTAAATACTCCATGAAAAGTCCGCTGCATCAAGTCGCATAGAGTTTTTGGAAACTAAAACGATTTCAGCTCCAACAGATGTTTCAACATTACTGCAATGATCCAAAGAAAATGTGATAAACCCCAGTTTTTTGTTCTATTCAAGAAAGGCTGCTAATGATTAATTCTCTACTTACACTATCTGAAGAGAACTTTTATTCATGATGAACTAGTATGAATTCAATCCTTAAATACCAGTCCAAAAACGAGAGTTTTTAAGCACTACTCTGGTCTTTTAAACACTGAGCGTCAGAAAAATTCCTGCATACAACAATCATGTGTCGAAGTCCACTTGTATCGCATTGTCTCTCAAGCGTAAAGGCAATAAAAAATACGATAAACAACGGAAAATATTCGCAAAACTTAATTTAAGCACCGAATTCTATAAAAGCTTATCTCAAATATTGTCTAGTCGTGAATACTTTAATTTACAATTGAAATCTAAAATTTGATAACATTGTTTTTGTTTTTTTGTATATACACACATACATACGTACATATACATCTCGCTTCGGGCATCCGCATTAGTGGATTTCTGTTGTTTGATTTCCAAACAGCGATAATAATTTCTAAGATTGACTTTAGCGATAAGGTTTCACTTAAAAACTCATTCCAATTTTAGTGTTTCGTTGGTAATTTATGGATTTCAGGTGCACATTAAGCTTTGAACCGGCGCGCATGGACGTTGTTTTGGTTATGGTGTGTGGTTCACTCGAGATTTCATTATTATTATTATTATTTTTAATTTATATTTATAGTTAATATAAATAAATGTGTTTGTATATATTATATCGGCATTCATGTACATTTATGTGTATGTGTGTATATCGTTTGCTTTATTTTCTTGCAAAAGTTATCATATTTTTTTCAGGTTTTTGGGAGCAGACAAGTTTTTCACATTTTGATTTCTCAAAATAAAAGGCATCGCATTAAGAGCTTAACTAACGATCCGTGCGATTTAAATTGTACTCAACCTGTCAGAGTAGAAGTTATTAATTAGTTGTGCTTTTTATTTAAGTTTCATTAAGATTTGTTATTCATTTGAATAATAATGGATTAGTGTTCACGAGTTAGTGTCTCTATCATCCGGTTTTTCATGCTCCATACACTAATGGGTTGCACGTTAGTTTATATGGATATGATTGTGAAACTATGGTTTATCAGAGCAAAGATGTTTTTACTGAGTATTTTGAAAACGCTTTCAGTTTTACATGTTTGTAAATCAATTTTATGATGCAACATTAATAACACAAATTTATGGAGTATTTTTCACAAAAATATAATATTATACAGTCTTCTCATCGAAGTTGGCTTCGCTAAAAAATAAAAATAAAAATAAATAATAATAAAACAAAATAAAAATTAATACAATACAACAAAGGAAAGCGAAATAAAAATAAAATAAAAGTTATAAAACAACAACAACAACAGCAAAATTAAAAAAAAACACAAAAAATAAATTAACATAAATAAAATAAAACTAAACAAAAGAAATAAATAAACATAAAATAACAAAAATAAAATTAATTAAAATTAAAGAAATAAAGGAAAATAAACCAAAAATAAAAATTGATATTTCAAAAAATTGTATTTAAAAAAATCAAATTAAAATGAAAAAAAATTTTTTTAAATCTAATTAAATAAAAAAATGGTATAAAATAGAAAATAGAAAAAAATTATTTAAAATAAAATATAAATATATAAAACAAAACAATATATACAAGTCATAGTAAAAACATATATAAAACTGAACAAAGTAAATGGTTTTCCAATAGGGATAATATGCTTTCTAAGTATCGTTTTAGTCATTTTTAATATGTCATCTGCAATTTTTTTTTCATTGTATTCATTGTATTCAGAATGTTTACAATTTCATAATGGCAAGATATACGCAAGAGAAACGTTTACAAATCATTTAATATTACTATCAAAATAATCGTTCTGCAATTGCAATTTTTCGTGCGCTTTTGCCATCTTATGTGCTCGCTATTTGTCGAATTGTTGAACATTTCGAGCGTACATTTTCCTTACTTAATGTTCAAGTGCCAATAGGACAAAGAACCGGTCAAAGTAATAAAAATATTTTGTTCCTGAAAACCGCAATTTGTCCATTCCAAGACGTTCTCAAGAATTGGGACTATCTCAAACCACAACTTGGCGAATTTTGAGAAAGGATTTGGGCTTGCATCACTATAAAATTGTTCTCACTCAAGAACTGAAGCCAATGGACCACAATAAACGTCGTGAATTTGCTGATTTTGTCTTGGAACAACTTTTAACGATTTTTAGAAGAAAATCATCTTATCTAATGAGACTCACTTTCATCTGAGTGGTGCAGTAAATAAACAAAACTGTCGATTCTGGTGCGAAGAAAATCCAGAAATTATATTTGAACAACCATTACTTTCACCTAAATTGACAATTTGGTGTGGTGTTTGGTCTGGTGGAATCATCGGTACGTACTTTTCAATGTGGACACACAATTGGAAATTAACAACATCTGGTTCCAACAAGGCAGGTCTGCGTGTCGCACAGCACGTGCAACAACCGAATTATTGCAAGAAAGGTTTGGATATTCGATTATTTCAAGAAGTTGTGACACTGAATGGCTACTTGTTGTGGGTTTATTTGAAGTCATTGGTGTTAAGTAATAAACCAGACTCTCTTCAAGCTTTAAAAGTCAATATTGAACGTGCTATTCATGACATAGGACTTGATGTAGTGGAAAAAGTGCTCAAAAATTGGGTTCATCGAATTCGTTCCTGCAAAAGAAGTCGTGAGGCCTTTTGAATAATGTTATATTCAGAATTTAATTATATCGATTGTTCTTCATATTAAATAAACAAACATTTGAATTTCCTTAACAATTAGTATGTCTTTTTTTTTTTAAGAAATCATATCACTCTTATTGGAAACCTCTACAGGGGTTACAAAATATAAATAATAAAATTTATTTAAATAAAATAAAAAATATAAAGGGTAAATGAAAAATATAAATTACAAAAAAAAAAAAAAAAAATTAAACCAAAAAAAAATAAATGAATTAAAATAAAATAAATTTAATTACTAAAAAAAATAATAATAATAAAATAAAGAATAAAATAAAATTATAATAAAAATGAAATCAAATTAAATTAAAAAAATTTAAAAAATTTTATTGAAACAAAATAAAATAAAATGATATAAAAAATAAAATTGAAAGTAAATAAAATAAAAATAATAATAATAATAAAAAAGAAATAAAATAAAATAACAAAATAAAAATATTAAAAAATGAAATATCAAAAATTAAATTAAATTAAATAAAAAAGTAATTAAATAAAAAATTAAATTTTTATTTTGGTTTTTTTGTTAAATTAATTAAAATAATATAAAAAAAAATTATTTAAAACAGTACAAAAATAAATTAAGGGAAAAAAAGAAATTTAAATAAATAAAATTTCGTAATTTCAAATGATCGACTAAAAGAAGCCCAATACAAACAAGCACCGAAGTGGTCGTTACAAGGATGTATTAAGCATTCCCTGCTAAGACATTCCTATTGAAATATATGGAAATAGCTCTCCTTACAAAGTAAAATATTACAGGACAACCTTAGATTTTGAACTCAACTGGAACTTAAACAGGGCGAAAAGGCTGAGAGGAAATCTACTGCACTTAACGTTTACAAAGCAGTGATGTTACCCTCCTATGAAATAATATATTTTGAAGCTAGGATATAATTATGAGTTTTTAAAAATTTTTGCTTTTTCCGGAAGTATTGAAAAAGCGTCATTAAAACATTGTGAATCTTGATATATGGACCGCTATAACCCATATAATATCTACTGCATACATTCTTCAGATGCCAATCAAAAAGTCGTGTTCCATGAATAAGTGTAGGCGGATCATACTTTCTCTCCAATCAGCAACAGCAAAGTGGCGAGCGCGCAAATGCCGCTGGATATTTATATGTCCACGAAAAATCTTCAATAAAACATGTATATAACATATATTTATATATTAGAATGCATCGAAAGTAAAGACGAAGAATAATATGAAACACACACACACACACACACACACACACACACACACACACACACGCAATTGCTCAAACAAACAAGCATTCTCCGATTTGTTGCAACGATAAGTTCAAGAAGCGGCAATATTTAGCACCAAAAACGAGCAACCAACAGTCAGCATTGGCTAAACTCTCTGGACGATGGATGACACGATGAGAAAGAAGACAACAACAAACATTACAACGCAACAACAAAATCTGCATGTAGTGGCAATAGCTGTGAGTGCATCTTGGCCAGCGAGATAAAGCACAAACCAGTATGTTAACGCAGTAATAGGCCGCCACTCCGCCACCATCCACCCCACAAAGAAGCTTGCTGTAAATAGGGAAATCATGATTATGCTCTTGGTTGAGGATAGTTCCGCACATATGAATACATATGTAAGAAATATACTTATTTACATCGGTAGAAAACACTATTGCTTGGGTCAGTCGGAAGCTAAGGGATGGGGGCATACTGCAAATTGAATTGATTCTTAGCAGTAAAGATATGTATGTATATAAAGGGTGATCCATTTGGAGATTCCCTACTTTTTTTAAGAAAAAAACACAGAAAATTCTAATTTAATGGGGAATGTTTATTATCATTCGAAAGAACATTCTTGTTTGGCATTTATTTTTAAAAATTATCTCTTTCAAATGTTGGCCGCGGTTACGTCTCAGTTGGTCTATCCGTTGAGTCCAATTTTCGTGATGTTTTTCTCCAAGGCCTGAATCGAAGCGGATTTGTCCGCATAGACTTTAGACTTTACATATCCCCACAGGAAAAAGTCTAACGGTGTGATCTCACACCATCTTGGTGGCCAATCGACAGGCTGAGAGCGTGAAATTATCTGCTCACCGAGGTGCTTTCTCAATAAATCCATTGACTGATGCGATATGTGGGAAGTTTCTTGTTGAAACCAAATATCGCGGAAATCTCGAGCCTGAATTTCAGGCATCAATTAGTCGGTTATCATGACGCGATAACGGACGCCATTGACGGTTACATTCTCACCGGTACCATTTTTGAAGAAATATGGACCGATGATTCCACCGGCCCAGCAACCACACCAAACCGTTATTTTTCTGGATGAAATGGCAGCTCTTGAATCTCCTCAGGTAACTCTTCGTCCCAAACGTGGCAATTTTGCTTGTTTATACTTGTATACCATTGTGTCAGAAATGAGCCTCTTCGCGGAACAAAATTTGGCTCGAAAACATCGGATCTTCTTGGAACTTTTCAAGAGCCCATAGAGCGAAACGAAAAGCGTTACAGAACTTCAATTTTCGTAATAAAGTTGAAAGATTTGTAAACGTTGTTCAAAACCAACAAAAATGGCAGCCTCAAAATTCAACACTGAATAGCTTTTCTGCTTCGTAAGGTTTCGTTGGTGGAAACAGAAAAAAGGAAAGAGATATTTACGTGGATGGAAAGGCCCAATTGAGATGAACTTGACTTCACTTGGTATATTAAAAGGCAGAAAAGCAAGAAACACTTCTCAAACTCGACCTTCGAGATAGACATTGGTACGGCTGTGAATCTACGGCCTTCAAGATTTTAGGTTATTTTTGGAAATAGGAAGAAGTCACACGAAGCCATGTTTGGCGCATATTGAGTCTGGAACATCGTTCTAGCATTATTCTTTGCTAAAAATTAACAAACAAGCAACGAAGTGTGAGCAGATGCGCTATCTTTGGGCAAAGGATATGAGCAGCTTTTCCACAATTTCGGCCGCTCTTTATTCACACACATTTTGACTATTTGATCCGCTGACAGGAATTTCTGATTCACTATCCTATTACAATTCAGGAAAACAGTGAGTTTAATCTTCAGGTTTGACCGCATTTGTCGAGCCTTTTTCTTTGTTGGCGGGTGGGAATTTTTCCACTGTAATGGTTGTCTCAGTTTCGAATTCAAATCCGTAAATCCATGTTTGCTCATCTATTAATATTTAAGTTTCAGTTATTCTACATTGTCATTGACATCATTTAGTAAGTTCTAAGCAATTGCCATTTACCACTTTTTTGGTTCAAAATGCAATAATTCTGGAACAAATATTGCTTGCTACGCGTTTCACACCCAAAACATTGAGTAAATGTCATAAAATGACCCAAGCCATCTGTCAACATCATCTGCGACAAATCAAATTGCGACTCGGCGATCGTTCGTAACTATTTCACTTTTTCTACGTATTTAGCAGTTGCTTAAGTGCTGATGTACTTTTCAACGTCTTCGCAGTCGTCTGGGAAATGCTTATGTCACTCTTGCTTTACTCACTTTAGGCTTTTGTTAGCATTTCCTTTAACTATCGACAATGACTCAGCCCATAAACGCACGTTTATTCTTCCTCGCTGTCACAGACAAATTCAGCAATGAAAAAAGCTGAAAGTTTTATCATACATCAGAGCCATGTTTACCAACCAAAATAAAAGAAAACTTTATGACAATCAGACTCTCCGAATCCGTGAACCTTCAGATAATCGTGAGCATAAAATATGCAATCATTCCATGTAGGTAAAGGTCTCACGTTTTTAGAGTTCACACTTGTTCTATAATATTATAAAACAAAGTTCTCATCGGCGGTTGTCTGTCTGTTCGCGATAAACTCAAAAACTACTTAACGGATTTTCACGCGGTTTTCGCCTGTATTTAGATTGATTCTTGGGGAAGGCTTGTGTGAAAAATTTATTAAGTTTTATGTGCACTGTTTATATAATGTAAATGCTCATACGAGGATTTTAAGGGTTTACATTGGCTTAACTCAAAAAGTACTCAACCTATTTTGATGATTGCTTTTTTTAGAACAACTTGTTTCCCCTGCAGAAGGACTCTTTTCTTAAATTACGAGATTGAGCCCTATTCCCTTGAGGTTAAAGATTTTGAAAATCTATTCGTTCACCGAATATATTCTTCAAATGAGCATTGTTTTCTTTTGTTTCTGGCTTTTATCTATTAAAAGCTCTCGCTCTTTCTCTGCCTCCCCCTCTACTTCATCCAACTAAATTGTTTTATACTGCTGCAAAGATTATATTTAATTGTGAAGAAGAAAAGAGGAAGAACAATATCTCTGCGTGTAAAAGAGAGCCTAAAACAATTGTAAAGGGTGTTCCAAGTAGAGGTGATTTTTTCAATAAATTTTTCTTGACAGATCCCGCGGGAGTCGTGTCAAGCTGTTATGTTATTTTTGTTTAGTATTGTTTGGGACCTCATTATGGAACGACTTACTGAACAACATTTACAAATTATTCAACAATATTACGAAAATTCACTTTCTGTGAAGAATGTGTTTCGCGCGCTTTGCTCAATTTATGGTCAACATAATCGGCCTACTGAGCCTACTATTCGCAACACCATCACCCATTTTGAGACCCAGCATTCATTATTGGATAATATTCGACCGAATAGACCACGTTCAGTACGCAGTGAAGAAAATATAGCGGCCGTAGATGAGAGTGTACACGAAAACCGTGGAGAGCCGATTCGGCGCCGTTTTCTGCAACTCGGACTCTCGGCACATATGGAACGACTTGTCGCATTTTACGTCGAGATCTTAAACTGAAAGCCCACAAAATTCAGCTTGTGCAAGAGCTGAAGCCGCTCGACCTTCCTAAGCGACATCGCTTCGTTCTATAGGGTCTTGAAAAGTTCCAAGATGATCCGTCGCTTTCAAGCCAAATTTTGTTCAGCTATGGGACCCATTCCTGGCTCAATGGGTATGTAAACCAGCAAAATTGCCGCATTTGGGATGAAGAGCAACCTAAAGAAATTCAATAGCTGCCATTTCATCCAGAAAAAACAACGGGTTGGTGCGGCCTGTGGGCCGGTGGAATCATCGGTTCATATTTCTTCAAAAATGATGCCGGTGAGAATGTAACCGTCAATGGCGTCCGTTATCGCTCCATGATATCCGACTATTTGATGCCTGAAATCAAAGCTCGTGATCTCCGCGACATCTGGTTTCAACAAGACGGCGCCACTTCCCACACATCGCATCAATCAATGGAGATAATTTCACGTGTTTTTTTCCTGTGGGGATATGTAATGTCTAAAGTCTATTCGGACAATCCCGCTTCGATTCACGCCTTGAAACAAAACAGTCATCAAAAATCGGACTCAAATGACGACGTAGCCGCGGCCAACATTTGAAATAAATAATTCTGTAGCTGCCTTATGACCTTAAAATTATATACGAATAATAGTATATCAAATTGGAAACAGGACCTTAATTCCTTCAAATTATTATTGTTATTTTCAATTATAAATATTTTTGTGTAAATTATCTTGATCTTAACATTTCTTACAAACTTATCGATCACAAGAAGGCATTCCACAAATACAATATTTACTCCACTTCTGTCGCCATTGAATTCAATTTACTAAGCGACCGGTCTTCATTGGTGTTGTTGCATTTTTTGTGATTGTTTGCAATCGACATCTCTTTTTATTTTTGCTCTTTCCTTTGCTGTTGCAACATCGCGCTAATCTTGCAAACCGCACACTATGAGGCACTCCTGCAACAACAGCAACACCACACACACACACACACACACACAATTTTATACATTTATCATTGTTTGTGTGGTAATAAAGCTCGTCCACGCGCTCCACACACCGGCGAGACACGCTGATTGGTCTGGAGTATTGGCATGGCGCCGCCCATATCGGGTTTCATTTTTTCTTT
This sequence comes from Neoceratitis asiatica, assembly GCA_030068015.2. Lineage (NCBI taxonomy): Eukaryota > Metazoa > Arthropoda > Insecta > Diptera > Tephritidae > Neoceratitis > Neoceratitis asiatica. The sequence goes on along the minus strand of CM061524.1, from coordinate 43,938,239 downwards.
CCTCAACATTGTTGCTCGCATTTTTTTTTGTTCCCCCCTCTCTCCACCGAATTTGGAGGTGTGTGCTTGTGGAGCTGATTTAATGTATGTGTGAGTGTTGGTAATTTTTTTTTGTAGCCGGCTGGGGCCACTTATCTTGTATTATCTCGCATTTTATCCCGCGCCCAAAACCTCATAGCCGTTTTCTCACTGGTCGCAGCGCGTCAGAGACTGGTACTGGTACTCGTACAACCACTTTTTTCTTCGCTTATGCCATGCCCATGGCATAATACTTGCAGCAACTGGCAGCAGCAAGGTTGGCTGGCTAACCTGGCTGGTTTGGTGTGTTTATATGTGTGCTTGTTAACGATATTGGTGTAGTTCGCTGTCACATATTTACGCTACTACGTTGTTGTTATTGTTTTTATTGCACTATCAATTCCTGTTGTTATTTTTTTTTTGTTGTTGTTGATTTTATTTTTCCTTTTATAGTTGTTTAGCTACTTTTGTACTGCTCGTATTATTGAGAAATGGCGTTTATATGGTGTTGATGTATGTGTTACAGGTGATAGCGCGTGCATATATCCACACACTTATGGTTGAATACCTCTGAAACACACACATACATATATATATATATATGTTGGAGGACGGCTATATATATACATACAAATACATAGTGATTCATGTGTGATTCATACTCAAGTGCATTTGTGGTTTACTCGCTCGCGTACACCTGAAATCCACTCATACACAAATACTCACGAACACCAACACATGCATGTGTATGCGTGTGTACGTATGCATGTTGATAAATTCAAACGTTTTTATATGTCTGCTTGGCTTGATAACACATTGTTGATTGTTTCTTCTTGTTGTTGTTGATATTGTTGTTGTTGCTGTTGGTATTGTTAACATTTATTGTTATGACTGTAGTAGTAGTTGTTGCTTTTCTTTTCACTCTTTTACTTGCCTTTCTTGTTTTGCTTTTATCTTTGTTTCTTTTCCAACATTTGACATGCTCTGAGTGCTTTTAAATTACATACACACACTTACATACTTACATACACACTACTTGTCGTCCAATCTAATTCGATCGATTCATTATTGATTGGCTGAACGAAAGTGGTGGTATGTGCATTGCTATTTTTAAGAGATTTTTTAAATGTAAGGCGGCGTTTTAGCACTGCTGGGGATTCCGAAGAAATTATTAGTTTTGTTGAAATGTGGCAAGGCAAACATATAGCGATTATTACCTATGGAACCTCGCTCGACGTATTACCATCTAAAATAAATAAATTTATAAACATATAAATTTTCTCTGAAAGTGTTTTTTATATCAGTCGGAGCAGCCTCCACCAAATGATATCATATTCCCACTAGGAAGCCTGGTAATTTGAATCATATTAATTCCCTAAATCTTACTGGTAAGTAAGTTATAAGTTAAGATATATTATCTTTTAGGCTAAAGGCTGCCAAGTCCACAAACTTAAGTGGACGCCTTTCAATATTGAAGTATTGCATTTCCAAATACTTGAGACGTTCCCAACTCAACATTCGTCTTCTGCAGAATATCCTTTTAGTGGTAAATAATAAAACTCCACCTAAAAATAGTCCAAGATAGTCAAATATTTTTCAATAAATAGAAGAAATAAGAGTTTGAAATTGCCAGGAACGGAAAAAGGATTTTCATGAGAAATTATTTCTCATTTTCTTTTTATTAATATTTTGTATATAAATATATATAATATATTTTCCGCTCATTTGTACGATCAGACGCTAAAAAAAGCATATTTTATCAAATCGTCTATCTCATCCATCGGCTTGTTGATGAACTTTGTTTTACGAGACGTTTTTCATAACATACGATAAAGAGATATACCAACGAAAACTTATACCAACAGACTCAGATTGACGTACTAAGTTGAATTAGCCATCTCCGTCTATCTATATGTCTGTCCGTCAGCCTGATTGAAAGCAAACTTCTGCTATTGCTACTAAATTGGCGTAGGCACCGCTTGCTTTATCATTCGTTTCTTCTTCTCGCAGCTTGGTGCCGAATGGAGAAAAAAAGCGTGTACGGATCTCTCAGAACTTGGTATTTTCGACGGAGTGGAAGTCTTCGTATTCCTCTGCTTCCACGTGCGAGTACTGCGTCGAAAATTATCGAAGCTAGAGCGATTTCATCCATTAGGATGACTTGACCCAGCCAGCTTAGCCACTGTCTTTTTTCACTGGACTATATCATTGGCGTCGTATAGCTCGTACAGTTCATCGTTCCATCGTCTGTGGTATTCGCTGAAAACTTCTAGTGCCATCTCAATGGATGTCGACGTCTTCCTCGCTTCTGCTCCATACAGCAGGTTGAGAATAATGAACGACTTGTAGAGTTTATTGTTGATTTGTCTGAGAGGACTTTACCTTTCAATTTCCTACTTTGTCCAAAGTTAGCAAGAGTGGTTCTGCGACGGATTTCAAGGCTGACATTCTTGGCGTTGTTGATGCTTGTTGATTTGTTCCAAGATAGACGAAATTATCTACAATTTCAAAGTCATGACTATACGCTGACTGTTGGTTTGATGACAGGAGGTATTTCGTCTTGTCCTCCTTCACCACGAGACCCACTTGCTTCGCTTCTTTATCTAATCTAGAGAAAGCAGGACTAACGGTGCAAATGTTCCGGCCAATGATATCAAAATCATCGACATGCGTTAGCAATTGTACATTGAAGGGAAACTAGTGTCTACTTTTTAAGATATTTCAAGCAAACTTGGTACACGGATATATTTTTATATCCATACGATCATTTTTTGGAACCGGTCAGATCGGACCAATATATCAAATAGCCGTTATACAACCGGTTTGTTCAGAAATGAGTGGTTTTGAGAAATTTGTTATCTACACACGCATAGAAAAGTGATCCATTTCGAGGTTCCCTAATTTTTTAAATAAATAAAACGAGAGAAAATTCTAATTTAATGGGGAATATTTATTATCATTCGAAAGAAAATCCTTTGGTATTTATTTTTTGAAGATTATCTTTTTTAAATGTTGGCCGGGGCTACGTTTCAAATGGTCCATCCGTTGAGTCCAATTTTCGATGACTCGCTCGAGCATTTCGACTGGTAACTGGCGAATGACAGGCGTGATGTTTTGCTCCAAGGCCTGAGTCGAGGCGGGATTGTCCGCATGTACTTTAGACTTTATATATCCCTACAAGAAAGAGCCTAACGGCGTGATGTCACATAAGCTTGGTGGCCAATTGACCGGCCCAAATCGTGAAATTATCTGCTCACCGAAGTGTTCTCTCAACAAATCCATTGATTGATGCGATATGTGGGGGCATCAAATAGTCGGTCATCATGCCGCGATAACGGTCGCCATTGACAGTTACGTTCTCACCGGCATCATTTTTGAAGAAATATGGACCGATGGTTTCACCGGCCTACAAACCACACCAAACCGTTTTTTGTGTGGATGGAATGGCAGTTCTTGAATCTCCTTGGGTTGCTCTTCGTCCCAAATGCGGCAATTTTGCTTGTTTATATACCCATTGTGCCAGAAATGAGCCTCATCACTGAACAAAATTTGGCTCAAAAACATCGGATCTCCTTGAAACTTTTCAAGAGCCCATAGTGCGAAGCTATGTCGCTTGGGAAGGTCGAGCGGCTTCAGTTCCTGTGCAAGCTGTATTTTGTACGCTTTCAATTTGAGATCTCTACGTAAAATGCACCAAGTGGGTCCATACGTCAATCCGAGTTGCTGCGAACGGCGCCGAATCGACTCTCCACGGTCTTCGTGTACACTCCTTTCTTCACTGCGTGCTGGACGTGTTCCATTCAGTCGATTATTATCGAATAATAAATGCAGGGTCTCAAGATGGGTGATGGTGTTCGGAATAGTAAGCTCAGTAGGCCGATCGTGTTGACCATAAGTTGAGCGAAGCGCGCAAAACACATTCTTTACGTTGTTCAGGCGTAAGTCTTTCCACGATAAAATGCCAAATAATACTGAACAAAAATAATATGAGAGCTTGACACGATTCATGCGTGATCTGTCAAAAAAAGGCTGTTGGAAAAAGTGCCGCAATTTGGATCACTCTTTACAAACGAATAGTGACACCAAATATCATAGAAATCAAATAATATATCTAGTAGTCCCCGTACAACTGATTTGTCTAGACATGAGAATTAATATTTAATCCTAAAATGCAATACAATAAATTTTATATCCTCAGGTATAAAGACTAGTGCCATGCCACCAGCACTTTTTTCTTGTTATATTTGCGATATAGAAACTCAGCGTGCATAAAATTATTAGTATGAAGCTGGTGCATAGAATGACAATTGAAATTTCGGCAAACATCGACGCGTTATCCGAAAATTATTCCAGGAAAAATCAAGTTTTTTTTATCAAAGAACAACAGATGTAAAGTTCACTAGACAAAACGAAGTCAATAGCCAAAACAAAGTGAAACATTTTACTCTGTATCGCATTATCTAAAAAGTGCATATGTATGTATATATATATGTGAGTAGGATATATTTATTAATCTATTGTGTTAAATAAACTTTGTTAATATTCAAAATGTCTCTTTTATGTGCCCAACGGAATGCATTGATTGTAGTTTCATGTAGCACGTTCCTCAACTTATATATTCAAGTACGTACCCACACATTTTTATACATACTAGTGTGTGCTCGTATATATACATATATATATGTAAACTTAAATGTTATTATTGCAAAAACATTTATCGGCACAGGCAATCGCGCGCATTACTTAAGTTTTATCACAGCGAAAAAGCTAAACTGAACTAAAAAGAAACATAAAACCGAATATAGATAACAACACAATGCAACAAAATATGTATATATATATGTGTGCATATGTATTTACAATAAAAAATTAAAAGCAAAAAATTATAATGGAAACAAAATGCACATTATATAAGTATAAAAGAGCCATTGATAGCGCTCAAACATGGCTGACGACAACGTATATGTATATATACATATGTGTATATCTACCATATATATATATGCACTAAAATGTATCCACATACACTCACACATATCTACTTATAGATACTGAAATAAAGTATGTAAATAAATTTTTGTTTGAAAATTGAGCATAAAACGAGCATGATTTTGCCACTGGGCAAACGCGTGTAACTTGAAATTTCCGCCAACGGAGCAACGAAACAAACAACAAAATGAACACAACAACACGAGTAGTGCCTGAGTAAAAAAGCTGTAATGCGCGCGTAATGTGTTGCAATCTAGGCTAGAAGAGTCGAAGTCGAAGTTGCCGATGATGATGAAGAAGAAGAAGACCAACAACAACAACAATAAGTTGTGGGATAAGAAGGCGCCCGTGTAGCAGCAACGACAGCTGCAGCTTGGTGCTCTTGGGGACGTTATCATTTTGGAATGTGGATAAATGACTGGTTGGCGGCCGCGTTGTACCGACTACGGTTGCTAAAGTTGCCTTTTCTAACCACGCTGCATTCTGCTGCTGGCGCTTTCATAGCTGACAAACACTACTGCTGCGGTGTTGGCAACATAATATTGCTGTTTCGCATCTTCTTATCAACACAGGCCCAGCCGACGACGACAATGACGACACCATCATCTCATCATTGCTGTGTTGTCTTATGCTGTTAGTTTCTGCCGCCGCCACTGTCGCCACTGTCGCCACCGTCGCTCGCTTCGTTCATTAATGGAATCGTAGACGATGCGCTTTTATGTCTTAAGATTGTAAATTGTAGGCGATAAAGTAATGTGTAGTAAGTATACTCGTACTAATTACATGCAAGCAAGACAATGTGTTGAAGCGGCAGAAAGACGCTGCCATTTGAAATTTTAGATTATGTGATATTAATCATTCATTGCATTTACATTCCACGGTGAATGGAAGGTCTTAGATAACCGGCTATGTGAGAGTAGAAAATAGTTGGTATTCGAAGGAAATCCTCTGGAGTAAGTAATTCCCACACTGGGGGATAAGAAATGAGAAGAGCATGTCATCGATCATTCACAGCTTCAGGAATACCGAGTATTAGTAGGAAAGTCGTGGAAGAGAGTAAGACTGGGGTAGAAACGGCAGCATTGGCACATGACAGTCCTCAAAATGGTACGAGTTAAGAAGCTGACTTATCGAAGCTGTGTTGCCAGTCCGTCCAGTATACTTGCAGAAACTCAGCAACATCTTCACCCAGACCGCCACGTCTTTGTATGCTTTTAGGGTTGACTGCGTGGGATGAAGTCTTTTGGTGGTCGAGTTTGGCGAGCTTTTTCAAGCACGTATCGGAGCTCAACGCTATTCCTCTGTTAACTATCTATCAGCATGTTTTCACATGGAAATGAGAGATCGCCTCCTTCGGTGGATTCTGGTAACGACTAACAAGACACAAACACCCACTTAATGAAAGCTCCATGTAAATTAAAAATTTACTTTTAATCGCAAAACTAATCAACTTGCGATAATGGACAAGGAGTATCCAAGTGTTAAAGCTGAAAATTCTAAATGGCACATAATATTCGAAGATCCCAAGTAAGACCAATTTTCAGTCATATGTTCCAGTATGAAAATTAGATTTTATTTTTGGAAAAAATGTTTGTATTTTTATTTTTGGAAAAAATGTTTGAGAACTTCTTTGGCTTTTTTGAAGCTGGCCATCTCTGATAAGATGAGAATGAGGCTTAACTTTTCCGACTTTGGGATCTGCGCGGCGTTTCTAATGTGGTCCGACGAAGTCCTTGATGTTTTAGTGCGGAATCGTGCCGCCAGTTTGTACTAGAATGGTGCTTTTGTTTGTAGCCTACTTTCCTTTACAGATTTTGGCTCTGAGTGGGTTTACTGAGAAGGACTCGATTGTCTAGACTGAACTGACAGTTTGTTATTTTCCCCGCTGCTCGGTGTTGTCTTTTATGTATCAAAAAGCAGGCTATCCCAAAGAGATTTTTCGATAAATTTTGTTCAGCAACAACATATTACCCGGGTTTATTTAGCTCATTGACCACATGTTAATTTGGCATCAGTAACGGAAAACTTCGCTTACAAAAAAAGAATATACTTAAGCAAAGCAGAGTTTCTCCCAAAGGTGAGCGAGTACTCGAAAGGATCTGTTTGAAAGCAGTCGATACAGTCGACATCCTCTAGATCCAGGATGCAATTTCTCATCGCGGACTATCTATCTTGAAGATTAAGGTGTGTCTCTCGGAAAACCCATAGTGGATCGCCTTGGTTTTTTGAGACTGAAATTGAAACACCATTGTTTTCATATGTATTTTCACATTGATTCCTAACTTCTACCCTTTTTTGGTAAGTGTATTATCGCAAACAAACCCGCCGTACATCACTGAACTCAAACAAATGCTTTCAATATATGCGTATATAACGAAAAATTCAAAGAAGTATAGATTTCTTTGGAAAACTGCATGGACATGGATGTTTCTGAAACTTCTTACTCCCAAATTTTGTGAACACTTCTACCACGCAAAGACACTCTTACAGAAGTTATAGCCAAGTCAAGATCGCACAAGTTGTTATCGAATACTTCAGCATGTCTCATCTGTCGAATCAAGAATATTAGAATACGAATAATTATGAGAACCTTTGAGTTATAATTCAACGAATTAAGATCTAGTGATTGTCGTTCGAATGTACTCAATTCAGAGCTCCCGTTGAGAGCTCAACGATTTTTAATTGTACTTTTTATTGCCCATTTGTCACATAAAGATATTTATTGCATTCACATTTGGTTTATAACGGGTGATAAATTTCGAAATTCCCTACGTTTTTAAAGAAAAAAACAGAAAATTTTAATTTAATGGGGAATTTTTATTATCATTCGAAATAATATCTTTTGCCACTTATTTTTTGAAGATTATCTCTTTCAAATGTTGGCCGCGGCTACGTCTCAGACAGTCCATCCGTTGAGTCCAATTTTCGATCGCTTGCTCGAGTATTTCGACTGGTAACTGGCGAATGATACGCGATATATTTTGCTCCAAGGCCTGAATCGCAGCGGGATTGTCTGCATAGACTTTAGACTTAACATATCCCTACGGGAAAAAATGTAAAGGTGTGATATCACACTATTTTTGTGACCACACCAAACCGTTTTTTTTGTCAGTTGAAATGGCAGCTCTTCAATCTCTTCAGGTTGATCTTTGTCCAAAATGCAGCATTTTTGCTTTTTTCTCGAAAACATTGGATCTTCTTGGAACTTTTCAAGAGCCCATAGAGCGAAGCGATGTCGCTTGGGAAGATCGAGCGGCTTCAGTTCTTGCACAAGCTATATTTCGTATACTTTCAATTTAAGATCTCGACGTAAAATTCGCCAAGTCGTCCCGTACGTCAGTCCGAGTCGCTGCGAACGAATTATAGCCGAAGCGACTCTCCACGGCCTTCGAGTACACTCTCAGCTACGGCCGCTATATTTTCTTCACTGCGTGTTAGACGTGGTCTATTCGGTCGAATATTATCCAATAATGAATGCTGGGTCTCAATATGGATGATGGTGTTGCGAATAGTACGCTCAGTAGGTCAATTATATCGACCATAAGTTGAGCGAAAACATTCTTTACAGAACTTGAATTTTCGTGCTAAAGTAGAATAATTTGTAAACGTTGTTCAAGCGTAGGTCTTTCCGTGATGAAATGCCAAACAATACTGAATACCGAACAAAAATAACATGACAGCTTGACACGACTCGTCTCGAATCAAAAAAACGTTATTGAAAAAATTACCTCTGATTGCATCACCCTCTATTTTTTATTTTTAAAATACTGACAATGCGTTTTAAAATTGCCAACAAACAATAAAGCATACAAGTAATCGCATTTTCAAAGTTTACACATCACTGAATTCGTATTGCGACAGTCGGCCGCTGGTTTGGTGAAACGATTATTACAATTACAGTTAGACGGACGTGTACATATAGAAAGGTGATTGTACTGAACACTACTAGCGCTGTTGTTGTACTTTCATTTTCGAAATCTCAATTTATATTTTAGAAAAACTCTGCAACATTTTAGTTACCAACGCGGGCAACATTTCATCTTTTCATTTTTTTTTTAACAGTAGATTAATGTTTTTATGTACATTAGGGTTGTTTGGCAGGAGGTAGTATTTAAAAAATAAATCTATAATATAATATATATATTTTTTAACATTTTATTTTATGTACAATTGTACACCTACTTACGCATGTGTATGAAATTATATGTGTTTTAATCCAACAATGGACCTTCCTAATGAAATTTATATTGGAAATCACCTATAAGTAAACAAAATTTACCTTCTGTTTGGTTGTGTACATATACATATATGAGTATATATGTGAGTATTCATACATTTGTTTAGCGATCGCTATTTGATTGCATTTTAGAATTTCAATTTCGATGCAATTTATGGTACAATTATGTGATAAATATCTGTAATTACTTTCAAAACTGTGTACATACATATAACAATATGATACTAACTAGGTGAATTTAGAGATGTAAACAAATGGAAAATTATGAATTGTGGTCTGTATAGTCTACTCGTACATATGTATGTGTTTAGATATGTTTATGTCGCATTAGCCGAGTAGTTAGCAGTGTGTACTTTCATTCGGAAGACCTGGGTTCGAGTACAGGTTCCACTAACAACCAAAATTATAGAAAATTAATTTTTCTAATAGCTTTCGCCCCTCGGCAAGGAATGTCAAGCCTTCCGAGTGTATTTCGGAGTGTATTGTATAAAGCTCCTTATAAAAATCCATCGGCCGTTCGGCAACGGCTTAGAATAAACTGTAGATCCCTCCATTTGTTGGAAAAATATTAAGGCGCTCACATTAATAATTGGAGCAGGAGCTTGGCCGAAAATAACTTTAGCGGTTGCAAACCGTTAATTATATTTATATATGTGCATACGTATGGGTGTAACTAAAAGCGCCACTTGGCAATATGCTTGTATGAAATAATCTAAAAATAAAAATTTAAATTAATAAGAAGCTAAATTGGTTCTACTAAACCTTGTATCAATCCTCCTTTATATTATCGGCGTATTTTCAATTTTATATTTTTATCTCTTCTTTCAGGTAATATACGATTTTGAGGATGTGATACATGTGGTTTCGTAAATAGCAATACAATTTTAATAAAAATTTCCTGAATTTGAGAAATGGTATCATCAAAAAAGGTTTGTGATCTCAGAAATGAAATTCTTAAATATGGAATACATAACATATATAATATGAATTCTCATTATGTTATTTTAAATTTATTATTTTTGCCCATGAGGGAGAAATCCAATTTTTCTTGAATTATCTCAACAATTATACAACGAGATTTGGCATTCATGTGTATTCCTTTGAAGTGATAAAACTATGTAATTTACGAAAAATATTCCGCTCACACATTTTAGAAAAAATTTATTTGGTACTGAATATGCTCAATGTCCAGATCGTAAAGCATGTGGTTAGTAGTAAGTAAAAGAACGAATTCTCAAAAGAAAATAAAATAAAATAAAATAAAAAAATTAAAAATTAAAAAAAAAACCACTGAGCGAATAAAGCTAAAAATGGTAAGAATGCCTTTCAATTCCCGGTTGTGGCGGCTCAGCTTAGTCCAATACGACAACCCTATTTCACACTCCACACTTATAGTAATTTTTTACACAATCATTCGTTGGTCATTCACTATATTCATCATTTTAATTTTTTACTCTTACTTCTTTCTAAATTATTATTCCCAATGGTTTACCCATCTTCCGCCCATCCACACAAAGGGCGCAGTCCGCATCACGCATATCAATATCGAGTCACGATGAGCAGGAGTTTCCTTAGTGTCGAGAATTAAAAAACTTCAGCCACAGAACGAAAATTCATCAGCTGATTTTTAAGAATAACTTAATTCAAACATAAAATGTTATATAAAATGGTTAGTTAAGAGTCGACAAAATAGTTTTGTTAATATGAAAAAACGAGTCAGATATGTCAAATGTGCTTGAACGAGAGTTGAAATTAAGACACAAACAATGCAAAGGCTCGTGAAATTCAAAACTCGTTTTACAAGTTTTCAGGAACAAAGGGCAAAAAGGTCTAAACATTTTGAACGGGACATTAAATTTGATTTCAGAGAGAATAAGGGGGCTGCAAATTGAGCCTGTTATTATTTTAACCATAAAAATTACACCAAGCATTTCCCTGGGACTAGCCAGAGTAAGGAGATTGATAAGTTTCAGACGACTAGTATAAGGATAAAGATTGTCCTGAGAATCCCAATGCATATTCTGAAGGCAAATAGGAGGAATTTTTTCCTAAATAGACTCTATCTTATCAGAGTAGATTTGATACGTTTTGATACGCCGTATTCCAGAATAGGTCTTAGTAATGTTATATACAATACTTTAGTAACATAAGAATCGTTTACAAAAGACAAGATACCTTTGGCTTTGTTGACTATCACACCAATGTGATGCCTGAAGTTCAATTTGGGGTTCATAGTAATCCCCAGGTCAATAAAACCTTGAAGAACCTGTTCCAAATTGTAGTTATCTATAATTTAAGTAGTTGTCTGTATGGCTCTTCGGAAGAAACACATAACTTTACATTTCTTAAGATTTAGGGACATCCGATTTATTTTACACCATTCAGCCATGCTGTTTATGTCTGTTTGCAGTAAGATACCTTCATTTGCCGAAGTGTATGATTTGTCAAGTTTTACATCATTAGCATACATTAAAAGTTTTAAAAATTTTATCTGAGAAGATATGTCGTTTATAAATAGTGAAAACAGAATCGGGCCTAGAGGGCTGCACTGAGGCACTCCTGAAGAAACATTAACGGTATCTGAAATGAAATTTTTAAACATTGCTCTTTGAACTCGATCGTACAGATATGTGGAGATCCATTGTAAAAATGGTGGTTGAAAACCCAGTAAGTCAAATTTCTTGATTAGCAACGAGTGACACACTTTATATATAAATAAAGCTTTGCTAAAGTCGGTATATATAACGTCAACGCTGCTGCCCTTTCTGAACACATCCATGATATAAGAAGTGAACTCAAGTATATAAATTGGTGGTTGTAGATTTAAAAGTAATGTAAGTGTAAAATTTTATTTTATTTTAATAAATAAGTATTCGTATTATATATAAATTGAAACCTCATAAGTGGTGAACCTGTCAATCGAACGCAATTCGGTGATTATCAGATGGACGTAGGTAACGACGATGCCAACGCAACAAAAAGCATGAATAACAGTCAATCACAAAACGAAGTTTCTGTTTCGAAGCAAACGCCGTCCGAGTGCAGTTTCAGCATGCAAGCTCCACCGAAAACTGTCATCCCAGCTCTCAGCAAAACGAATTTCGTAATTTCTAGAGATAGTTATTGTCATACTGGCTCTGAGATAAAATAATTGACTAATTCAAAATTAAGAATGTCAATAGTGTCGTGAGAATCTAGACGGGGTTAAGTTAACCACCCGACTGGAACCATAAAGAAACTAATAAAGAACTTTAAAGAAAACAAGTCGAATGGGGAAAACATAACAGCTTCGGATAAGAACTTCCAATTTCGATGACGACCACAGCAAATTTACAAGGGACTGTCATAAACTACGTAGCTTGATTTTGGCTACTTTCAGCCCCCCCTCCTCCCACGTGGTCTATCGTAGCTTTTACGCATGGAAAAAAATGTTTATTAAAAAAATTAGGACATTTTTGCTTCAATCCAAGCTTGGAATGAAACACGAAACTAACCATTCATGTAAATCATCTACTACAGGCACACATGTTTCTTCAGTAATACTTTGACGGTCAAGTTGATTACTGGATTCATCAATTTCAATGTCATCTTCCTCAAACCATTCAATTATCGGTTCAGGGATGCTGTCAATTTCGCACATCAACTAATTATTACGACGTTTCAGCGCTGCTTTGCACGACTTTTTTACCATCTATGGTTTGACCGTGTACTGTTTTGACGTGACCTTCTGCGTTTTGGATGCATAGTATACACCGCAACAATCACAGGTTCTTCCTAGTATACAAAACAATGATCTATGAACCATATACAGATAATTATAGCAATGCAAAGTTTGCACCACAGATACTGGCATCGAGTATATGTTTTGCACTCTCTTATTCTTGTTGCTGGCTGGGGAAAGGAAAGAAGGAGAAAAAAGCTGCGCTTTCTTACTGGCAAGCAGTTAGGCGCGGAGGTGTTCTGCGCATTGTAGCTCGTCGAACTGTTGCGTCGTCGTCACTCGCGGCATCATGTTGAAACAAATGAGTGCGCGTTACAAAAGGAACGCGTATTTTAAGCTCGTTCGCTTGCTTCTATTCTTCCTGATTATGGATTCTTATAGTTATATTTTTTGTTGCATTTGTGATAGAGAAAGAAGAGAGAAGAGAAAGAAAAGGATAGGTCCTTGTAGCATTTATTAGAGTGGAATAGTGCCAACACCCGAATTAAAGATAGTGGTCTAAGGCACAGCAAAAACTCTTCAAATAATCTGAGACAGATTGACTTCGCCGGGACCCGAAATATGCTATCTATATATGTATAAAAAAATTTATGTTTTTATGCATGTATGTTCCTTATAGACTCAGGAACCCCACCGCCGAATTTGTTCAATTTCAGGAGTGTTCTTGTAATTTTTTTTTTTTTTTTTTTTTTTTTTTTGGTTAATTGATCATAGAGCGATCTATTCCAAAAATCTTAGTTCTAATTTGATTTACTTGAAATTTATTACACAGCTACATTTTTGCATAAATTAACACGGTTAACACTTTTTCTTCCGGGAAGTGGCCCTATTACGGATCTATCCCAAAAAACCGTCTATATTGTTCAATTTTTCAATTTACATGAAATTTGGAACTGGAACGAACTATCTCTACACACTTTTTGCCTAAATTAACACATATAACAGAATTTTCTTCCGGGAAGTGGACCTGGGGCGACCTATCCCCAAAATGATATTTATGGTTCGATTTACTTGAAATTTGGTACACAACTAGAATAAGGAAGTGGACCTGGGACCGAACTATTCAATTGCCGCTGCAATATGTTAATCCCAAATTTTGTGATACCATAAATACAAATATGTAGAGCCACAACAACGTGCGATCGCGTATTGCTAGTCCATGTTAAAAGTTTCTAACGACAAATCGGTTCATTTATGTATCATCTCTGTGCGGCAACAAACACTTGGAAGGTTTGATGCTTCTCATGTTCATTTGGTTTTATATAGCAAGGCATAACAGCGCAGAGATGAATCCATTCCATGATGTCGAAGGAACCATACAATTCTAAAAGCTTATTTCAAGATTTGACACATAATGGAAGTCTGTACAATAGTCAGTCCTGGTAAATGATGCCAAATGGTTGCGGTATCATTTCATTTACGGTGATCTTCAAATTTGCCCCCCAAAAATTGGCCCAAATTGTGAGGTGAACAGAGCACACTTAAGTCCACAGCTCGCAAGATATTCTTTCATCAGAACATCTTGCATAAGTGCTGATGCATACGCCTTTTAATGATCTACCCGTATGTTTCAATAATTCCACGGATAAACCTTTGTCTTCCGCGACTTTGTTGTTAAATTACTGCGGTGTTATCTGATGATGGACTAACTCTTCCATTGTCATCGATTTAGGTTCTGGGTCTGTTTCTTCAAGGACTTTATTGACGCTGCAATTAGGTTGTCTGAAGGGGGATCAAAGTAGAGGTACTTTTTCCATTAGCCTTTTTTTGAAAGATCACGCGTGAGCCATGTCAAGGTGTCACGCTATTTTTGTTCAGTATTGTTTGGCATTTTATCATGGAAAGACTTACGCTTGAACAACGTTTACAAATCATTCAACTTTATTACGAAAATTCACGTTCTGTAAAGAATGCGCTTCGCGCGCTTCGCTCAACTTATGGTCAACATAATCGGCCTACTGAGCGTACTACTCGCAACACCATCACCCATATCGCGACCCAGCATTCATTATTGGATAATATTCGACCGAATAGAGCACGTCCAGCACGCAGTGAAGAAAATATAGAAGCCGTAGCTATACACGAAGACCGTGGAGAGTCGATTCGGCGCCATTCGCAGCAACTCGGACTGACGTATGCACCGACTTGGCGCATTTTACGTTGAAATCTTAAATTGAAAGCCCACAAAATACAGCTTGTGCAAGAACTGAAGCCGCTCGACCTTCCCAAGCGACATCGCTTCGCTCTATGGGCTCTTGAAAGATCCAAAAAGTTCCGACGTTTTCGAGCCAAATTTTGTTCAGCGATGAGGCTCATTTCTGACTTAATGGGTATGTAAACAAGCAAAATTGCCGCGTTTAGAACGAAGAGCAACACGAAAAGATTCACTAACTGCAATTTCATCCACAACAAAAACTGAAGTGATTCAAGAGCTGTCATTTTATCCAGAAAAAACAACGGTTTGGTGTGGTTCGGTGGAATCATCGGTCCCTATTTCTTCAAAAATGATGAGGGTGAGAATGTATCCGTCAATGGCGGCCGTTATCGCGCCATGATAACCGACTATTTGATGCCTAAAATTGAAGCTCGTGATCTCCGCGACATTTGGTTTCAACAAGCATCAATCATTGCATTTATTGAGAGAACACTTCGGTGAGCAGATAATTACACGTTTTGGGCCGGTCGATTGGCCACCAAAATCGTGTGATATCACACCGTTAGATTTTTTCCTGTGGAAATATGTAAAGTCTAAAGTGTTTGCGGACAATCCCGTTTCGATTCAGACTTTGGAGCAAAACATCACGCGTGTCATTCGTCAGTTGTCAGTCGAAATGCTCGAACGAGTCATCGGAAATTGGACTCAACGGATGGACCATCTGAGGCGTAGAAGCGGCCAACAGTTGAAACAGATAATCTTCAAAAAATAAATGTCAAAAAATGTTCTTTTGAATGGTAGTAAATATTTTCCATTAAATTTGAATTTTTGTGTTTTTTTTTTTTAAGTAGGGAACCTCGAAATAGATCATCCTTTATATGTTAAATAGAAAGTTCAGTGCTCTCTCTAAAGAATCTTTGTATCGTAGTTGTTTTATCTAGCTGGTTCCGACAGATGATGCACACTTTAAAAAAATACAGTAAAATCAAACATTTTATGCTCATAAAATTAGAAAAAATAAGAGATTGAAGATTCCAACTACTTATGCAGAACATATCGGTGAGTCTACTCATATTTTTTTTCCTAATTTCATAATTTTATGAGAAGTATAAAAGTTAAAATCGCAAAAACTTAGAACCACACTTGAATTCCACTAATTTCCTACACAAGTATCGCTTCATATATGAACAATGAGCATATTCCTGCAACACAAGAACAAACTCCTGAGTTTTTGCATTGCAGCACGCACGCACACATACAGAAACAAACATAACTGCATACATAAAAATGCGAATTAAGATCACGTAAAAGTGCGAATAAATATAACCATAAATAACTATCTACACGAGCGCACACATTCCATCAAACCAACAAACATACGCTCATTTGAGAGTTGGCAGTCATGTGCAAGTGTGCAAAAATGAGTAACATGATGGAAATTATCAGCTACTTGCAAGCAGTTTGTACAACTTTTTTTCTTCCAAGTATGTATGTACGTATATGTTGTATGTTGTATGCTCATATGTCTTACTTATGTGCCGAGAAATGTGCGTAAGCAATCAGAAGGCAATCTGCACGTGCAATAGCACGAATGCACACAACCAAACATACATACCAATATACATATGTATGTATGTACAATTAAATGTAGATATGAGTAGATATGCACATGACTGGGAATTTTGCGCAAAAGTTTTCTTAGCGACGACGGCGGCAGTGGCAGCAGCAAGTGTGGGCGTTGCGTCTTGTCACATACCGTAGCAACTCGTGCACGGAAGTTTTTTGCTGCTGCTGCTGCTGCTGTTGTGTTGTTGTTGTTGTGCATTGAGTGACATGCGGTTAAGACGTCTTTATAGCGAGGCACTAGCAACAACAACAACGATAATAACAGCGTACTTTTACATGTATGTTAATACATATATATGGCTGGCTGTGTGTGCTAGTATAATATTCAAGTCATTGCTGCAATATCACTTTCTACTTGGCTTACTGCTACAAGCACGCGCTCCACTCCACACCGCACCATACCTTTGCTCCTTTGCTAATGCTTTCTTTGCTTTTGCTTATCGGCTGCGTTCGCTCAAATTTTGTTTCCTACATTTCTTTGCTTGCTGCACATATGTGTGTATGTATGTATGTATGTGAGTGTAGCAAGTAATCTTGTCTCATGCTGCTTGCCACTATCAAGATTCACATTAAAATGTATCTTTTTCTCGTCTCACTGCTGGCGTTCCCGTTGACGCCAGCAGCAGCTTCCAGCCACAAAACATGCATTCATTTACAACTACATTTCTTCATATGTGTGCAAACATGTGTGTGTGCTTGCCGCCAACGTCCTTCACTTAGCACACACACACACAGAGAACTTTCATAGAGGCGCATGTGAGTGTGTGCAAACATGCAAGTTTTCATGCAAGGACACGAAATGCAATCACTCATTTATACTTTTATGTATTTTCTGGTTGCTACCACCCATCTCGCCTGAACTCTCTTCTTGCAATACACACATCCTTAGCTTCTTTCAGACCCTTTGCTCATTTTAGTTTGCTTATAAGCATATTTTTTGCTTGCACACACATACATATAACATACTCCACTGTGAGATTTTTGCATTTTGCAATCCTTCTTTGCATATCCGTTATTTTGCTGAACACATCATCTACTCGCAGATACATACACACATTTATGTTGTATATGTAAATATCCTGTTTTAGTCCTTTTTTTTTTTTGCTTGCCTTACTTTAATCCTTCGGGCTGTGTAGTCGATATCTTAAGTTTCACGTTTCATAAAATTTTTGGTAGTAAAATTGGCTCACTGATAAAAGTCATAATTTTAATGTTTGTATGTAAAATTAGTTGTTTTTTTGCCGTTTCCTTCTTGCTGTTGTTGCTGTTATTTTGTTAGCTGCCACTTTATCCATTTATTGCAGAGATAACATTAATGTTGTGCACTTATCCTCCAGCCTTGCCTCTGCACTATGTGCAAGTTGTTTGTGTACATGCACCGTGTGCATCATGTTGCTTGTGGTATCATCTTTATGCAGCAAGCATGCACGCCTGTGCTTATTGGTATAACTCAATTTTTGTTTTGCTGATTATCGAAATAGTTATTCGATGTGGTAATATATTGCTGAAAATTCGTATCTTATATAAACTTACACACACATACACATTTAATATAGATATTTGTAATAGTTAATGCTAAAATCCACTGAGAAGAAGAAGAAATATGCAAACAACTGAAAAATATTGTGTAGAAAATACGAGGGTGGTTTGATAAGTAAAATATATTCCAGTAAAATATATTTTTTACGGTAAATGAGCGTTTTATTTCCCAACAAGGTCTCCTTTTAGCTCTATACATTTAGTACAGGGTTTTTCTATTTGTGTATTACCTCCAAATGGTAGGTTTTTTTTGTAGTAGGAAGAACGAAATCTGGAGAATATGCTGGATAGCGTAACCCAATTTATGAATTTTTGCCATGGTCACTATACACGAGTGTTGTTCTGATGAAACAGCGCTTTATTTTCGTCAAATGCGGGCATTTCTGCCTCAAATTAATATCAGTCCAAGAATGCTGAATAATATTCGCCAATGATCGTTTTACCTTTTTCACATCGATTAGTGAATGACACGTCGTGCATCCCAAAAAACTATGAACATAACCTTGTTCATCGATAGACCCTTTTCTGGTGCACGTTCACTCTGAGAAACTGACTGCCTTGATTGTTCTTTGGTCCCTGGTGGGGTGTGATGGTTCTATGCTTCATCTACGGTAATGAAATGGCGCAAAAATTCACTCAGCTGATGAGATGCCTATAGCCTCAGCCACTCCACGCACTATTATTTTTCGATCGTTCAATATCATTTCATGAATTTTATTGACAATTTCGAACGTGGCAATCTCTTTGGGGCAAACGTTCGGTGTCACTTTTACTGGTACGACCACAACGGAACTCAGTAAACCGCTTCTTAACCATTGAAATTGATCGTGCAGAGTCCCCATAGCATTTATAAAGTCTTTCTTTTTTTTCGGTGATGGTTTTTTTTACGCAAAATATAATTTTTAATCAGCACACGAAAATCACTTTTTCCCATTTTCTTTAAAATTCACAAGGTCGTCGACCTTCATTGATCGAACATAAACTAAATGGCGCAGCTTGTTTAAAATTTTACAGCAGTCTATTAATCGATACCAATTGATGGGAGCAGTGTTATATTTACCGTAACTGCGCGGTAAATTCAAAAAGCCACTGGCTTATCAAACCATCCTCGTATCTATCAAAACTTATACATCTCGCCTGTCTAAAACAGTACTTTATCTCTAAAATTATCGAAAAAAAAAATGTATTTAAACGCTTCAGATAAAAATTCTGCCCTCAGGTTTCTAAAAAAAATAATTTAACGAAAGACTTTTTGAGTTATAACCAACAACTCAGAAACAAATGGCTACTTTTGGCCAGTTCTTAGGTAGCTATGATCAATTATATATAGGAAATAATTGGCGCTTTTTTCTATAACTGCTGAAGTGATTTCTGATCGAGCACCTTTTACGGTTTGTGATGTACGTTCTGAATACCTTTATATGGATCTTTTCATTTCATGTCAGAAATACACTTGGAGAGGGCCTTGTTACCTTGTTACCGCTCCACCACAGCGACCTCTATGATTAGAAATAACTAAAAATATAAGCTCGGAGGATTTTTTGGTAAGTTGAGATGGGGTGTTTAGGATCTGATCACCCTCAAAGCATTGTCCAGGGTCATTTACCATCGCAGTGTAGTCACTTCGTTGCCTTCTGTGTTTGGTCAGTTGATTCTGTCTGGCTCCGCTTTTACTTAATGAAATTTACTGTGAAGCAGCCAACAAAATCAAATTAAGTTTCAATTTTTTTGGATGCAGTACACGTAGGTGAAAGCAGAGGAAGAGAAAGATCTCTACTACGTTGGAATGATTTGGTGGAGAAAGATCTGATTCCACTTGGTATTTTCAATTGGCACAAAACACCGAAAGGAAAGAATGACATGCTCTTGTTAACTATGCTATATACGCGGTGTCTTGGTCAGTAAAGAAGAAGGAGCAAAAACCCAACGTGTAGAACTTGAATCAGAGTTAACCCTTCATTATAACAAATAACTGCTAGTAGTATCTACAACGTCAACCAATTATACGGGTAATTTTATGTTAAAAACTCATCAACTTTTGTAGACACCGATTGTTAGGGAACTCGGGAAAAAACTTCAGGTAATATTCGCTAGTTCAATTGAAAGATATTTTTGCACCCAGAGCTCTTAATGTTCTCTAGCTTTCCGAAAATAACATGCGTAGATGCAAATTCGTGAGTATACTATTAACCTAGACAATTGGCGGCCTTATTTATAGCTGGACAAGTCTAAAAAAAATTTTTACGGACAAAAATGAGTTACTTTTCACTTAAATATGAATCGATAAAAACTTAAAAAATCGAAAAAAAAACTTCTTTTTTTTTTGATAAAATTATCGTTTGATTTAAGTCCAAGCTTGATAGCGATATCGAGTTGGAAGTCTATAAGCGGCTTCACTTCGCCGTTTGTCTCCTTCAGATCTCTGCGATATAGCAGCCAACTATTAACTACAGACGGGCCAGTAAACAATGCACATATACCGTTTGTTAGTGCGGTGGTTGATCTTGTATAATTCAAAGATCATGTCAACTTCACCCATTTATTTGTGTTAGCAATAAACTATACCTGGTCGCAGCATAGTTGAAAACTTTTTTGATTTTGGCACCATCTCTTGCAATCGGTTACAAGCCTTCTACCTGCATAAATTGAAATTAGTTACATACTCTTATTGTCATACCAACGGCACGCAATTAAGTTGCGATTTTTCTCATATTTAAAATCGCTGTAACCACCTCCTTGTTTTTGGAATACTTTTTCAGTTCTTAAGACACAATTTTTCAATCTATTACTTCAGATTGTGCCAAAAAATAATATGCCGTTTGCTCTTAAAGATTCATTACACTCACTGTCATCAACCAATTGTCAAAAAACAGTTCGAAATTTTGAATTAGATGCTAAGTCTAAAACAATATCCGATGATATCCCCAAACCAAAAGGCTTAGGAAAAGGGACTTGCTCCGATATAAAGGGTGAAATCGTAAATGACACCAAAATCACATTCATCACCTTTTCTTCCCATACACATTTTTATCAAATCCAGCATTGCTGCAGAAAAAACTTTCAGCCCCGTAAACGTAGTCGAATCTGTATAGCTACCCCCTGAAATAGCAGTGATCCGACAAAAATTGCGTCAAATAGAAGTCTGTCTCTCCATTTTATTTCTCAATCTAGGTTGGTATGCTCTTAATTATCCTATTTGTCCATCTTAATGCGCAGAACTGGCCCCATAGTCGCATTGAAATTGCAAAGGCAGTATCGTTGTAGCCATCAAGAGGGTGACCTCTTCTATTTTTTCTCTGCCCGTGATAAGCACCTCTTCTGTTTTTCTCCGGCAAGCTGTAGTTTATTTGAAGTGAACCAATTCTCTTTTCAGATACTTTGAATTTGGAAAAGTTTTTTCCCAACGATCGCCGCTGCAATGCAATGCATAACCAATTATTTCGATCCTTTGGCAGCGGTAGGCGTAACATATCATCGTACAGAACATTCCATAATAAGTGTGAAAATCCACAAGTTACCAACTGAATTTTTGGTCCTCCATCAGTATCCTAGATACAGTCTGTCCGATAGACTGCTACTAATTATCTTCAACAGATACCCATGTGTATTTTTTGACTCCAATGTCCTCATAATATGCGGTCAGTAGTTGGGAGCATATTTCACCTTAAGCGTGACATCTGGCCCCCTCTATAGCCTTGGTCGCAATGCCCGTGAGTTTTCCGATTTCGTCTATAATGGAGCGATATCTCCTGAAGCCAAAGTTTTTCAGATAAGTCAGGCGACTCATATTCTGCAAGGTGGTCGATGCACTCTGCTCTCACACTGGTTTCGGTTTGGCGGATCAGGCGTTGCTTTCGCAATACATTCGGGAAAACTCCTTCATTTAGGCAACATATATAAGTTCGATATAACGATTTTAAGCGCCTTATTCGTGAAGCCATCAATTCCAGGCGCCTTGCCGAATCTCTCCGCCACTTCCGATATCTCCTTTTCGTGGATTGTCAAAACTTTCACAGCGGGTATCCTCCTCTACGCGGAATAAACTCGTATGTATGTGCAAACTTACCTTTTTAATACAGTACAATGCTTTTTTAAAAAATTCATATCACTTAATTCTATACACTTCCTTATATATTTGCATATTTATTTGCTCTAAACACATATATTTTAGCTTGCCCCTCTCCAACTTCCGATTCATACTTGTGAGATGAATGTCCTTGCCTTGTTGCTTTTTTCTGAAACACAACCACATTTCGAGCTATCTACATATAGAAAAAAGTATAAAACGAATATATTTGTTTTTGTTTTTGCTTTGTGTTTCTCACACATACTCCCATAACCATGCATGCATGTATCCTGAAACAATCACAACGTATTCGCGCCTTAGCGCCAACAATTCACCAATTCCATTTTCTGTACGCCTGTTCGATGGCACACACAAATTCTAACAAAAACAAATAGCTCTCTAACACGGAATGACATGAATGTATGTGGTGAAAAATACACAATAATAATACACTCTGTCACAATAAGGGGATGATTGGGGAGAGAGTGGATGCGCATATGAAAAGCAAATGCCGGCATAAGAAGTTTAGAAGTGTTTGTTTTTGTATGTGTATGTGTACACTCTTTTGTTTTCTTGCGTCTTTAAGTATTGTTATTTATTATTGTTATTCTCCTGGCCTTCTTGCGAGTGGTTAAGTAATTTCCTTACAAACCACAAATGTCCTCTTTGGATTTCCTTTCTTTTTCTTTTTCTTTTTCTGTTTCGCATTTCTTTTTTTTTTTTGCGGAAAACTCACACAAAACTGTTAGCTTTCATTCGTTCTGTCATTTTAATTGTCATTGCGGAGCTTGTGTTGTTTTTTTCGGTTATTTTAACACTTTCGTTGATGTCCTTGCTGGTCATATGCCTCCCATTTGCCCCATTATGTCAATGTATATTCCATTTGCTTTAATCGCTTGTTTCCCTTTCTACACCAACTTACTTACTTAATTACATTTAACTTTTTGTTGATTTTGTTGTTGTTATTGTTATTGTGGGTTTTCCCGCATGCCTTTTGCCTTATCCTTGATAAGCGACGAAACAGTTAAATGTGATCCTGCGCTGGCGATAAAAAATATGAAATTTTAATATTTTTATCATTATGACCGCTCTTGTTTCTGGCATCGTAGTACCGTTATGTGTCATTTCGTCCCGATTGTAATTTTTTTGTTACATTTCGCACAATAAGCAATTTGCTCTATCGATTCAAAGTAATCTTTGCTGCTGCTGCTATCCTTCTCCCGCCCTCACTTCTTATCAGCATTTCGTTTTGTTTATAGGTTAAAAATTAGCTGAATTCGCATTATTATTACTTTGGGTATGAGATAAAGTATTTTATTTTTGTACAATTTATTTAGCGCCACCCATCCCGCCCCCTCTCACCCTCTGAATAAAATTAGATATTATACTATATATGGAAATAGTTGGGTAATAATAAAATTTTGTATTGTTTTTGGTGAATAATTGCTTTAGTGTTGGCTTGAATTCTTATCTTGAAATTGTCTTCGAAACTTCAATAAACTTTGAAAAACAATTCTAAATGATATTAATTCGTGACACTCAATTTGATTTAGTAAATAAGGCATTAATTCCAACACAGAGTATATGTAAATGTTTGTTTGGAGTGTTTTGTATGGGCTTTTTGTCGGTTGGTTGGTTGTTTATCGCTGACATACTTGTGCGTTATCTTTGAGATACATTTTGAAAAGTAGACGCCATGCGACTATCAAAGAGCGTCCGCCGCCACTCAATTTGGAAATGAAGTTGTGACCACTTATGGGCAGTTAGTTGTAGGAGTATTAACAAGGGTGTTTTGAAAGGCTTGTTTGCTTGATGAATGTTATGTTTTATTCAGTAATATTTGAATTAAGAAATTGTATACAAACTGTTACAAGTTTTTAAGTAAAAACCAGAAATCGGAGTTTTTAGAACAGAAATTTATGTAATCTTAAGAATTTTACAAATTAATTCGGTCCGTGTTTTTTTTTGTTTGTTCAAAAAAGTATTTTTTATTTAAAAAACTTAAAATCTACATCATTCATAGTATTGTTCATCGAAAGCGTCTACTTTTTACCATTGCTCTGGTAATTTTCGAATGCCATCTCTAAAAAATTAGTCCACTCTGTTCTCGATCCAATCATCAGCCATTCGTTGATTTCTTAAAAAAAAATCTGAAGCAGTGACCTAAAATTATCAAAAAAGCCAGTAGTCGGAGGGAGCAAGGTCTGAAAAATTCGGCATATGAGATAAGACCTCCTATTTCAGCATTTCCAAATAATTTTTGACCGTTACAGCCACGTGGGGTCAAGCGTTGTCATGTTGGAAAATCAGCTTGACATGTCTTTCGATCATTTCTTGTCGTTTTTGGCACAATGCATGGCTAAAACGCATTAGCTCTAGTCAATTCATTTTGCATTTGGCGTATATCTTGATCCAGTAAAGCTTTCAATTCCACATCTTTAAACTTTTTGGGTTGACCAAGACGCACTTTTTCTTCGAAGCTAAAATAAAGTATCGAAACTACCATCTGACTTATCGGTGGACCCAGATTCACGTTTTGTAAAGAATGTGTTTCGCGAGCTTCGCTCAACTTATGGACAACATAATCGGCCTGCTGAGCGTACTACTCGCAACACCATCACCCATATTGAGACCCAGCAATCATTATTGGAAAATATTCGACCGAATAGACCACGTCCAGCACACAGTGAATAAAATATAGCGGTCGTAGCTGAGAGTGTACATGAAGGCCGTGGAGAGTCGATTCGGCGTTAATTCGTTCGCATCAACTCGGACTGACGTATAGATCGACTTGTCGCATTTTACATCGAGATATTAAATTGAAGCGTACAAGTTACATTATGTGCAAGAACTAAGCTCGACCTTCCCAAGCGACATCGCTTCGTTCTATGGGCTCTTGGAAAGTTCCAAGAAGGTCTAACGCTTTCGAGCCAAATTTTTTCCAGCGATGAGGCCCACTTCTGGCTCAATTGGTATGTAACAAGAACCATTGCCGCATTTGGGACGAAGAGAAATAAAGATTCAAGAGCTGCCATTTTATTCAGAAAAACAACGATTTGGTGTAATACTCAATTACTCAAATGCTTGGACGATACTTTCGAGATATAAAAAAATTCAATGGAGTATGGCTGTTCCTATACTATGCTTAGGTTCATAAAATCGAATCAAATCGTTCAATCACCCATCATTGGTTCCAGAAATGTTCCTCAAATTCTTTTTCCAAATTTATGGAAAAAAATTTACAGACAGGAAATTTTCTGGCCAGAAGGCGACCTTGAATGGTGTTAGATGATGAAAAAAAAAGGATTTTTAATGATTTAAAAAATGACAAGTTATCCAACCATTTGAGTTTGAAATATGCTTAAAATTTGTAATTACACCTACAATATTTTCATTCCCCGGAACCCACTCCCATATCCTAAGCTTAATAGTGAGAGCTTTTTTTTCGATTCACCTATAACTGATAAGATTTTTCAGATACAACTAAATCTCAAAGTATATTTTCTACCACATTTTCCTTTCCCTACATAAAACCTCAAAAATACATTTCTGAAATATGAGAACCGTTTAGATTTATTAAAAACATTCAATTATCTGTACTGTTTGAGTCTTTAAAGGAAGTAAAAATGAAAAAAAAAAATAATAATAATTCATTAGTGTAATTCATAATAAAGCAATTCTTCTTTTTTTTAGTTATTTCTAATATAAAAATATAAAAATAATAATATGTAAATATCTCTAAAGCTTTTTATGCCACTACTTTGTTCAGTGCAGCCATCAACCATGAAACTCACAACATCAATGACATTCGTCTGACCACCGGCGCCGACACCGATGCCGACATCAATAAAAAACCAAAGTAACATTTGATAAATTATGATAAAATTGACAAATTTCTAATTCATTTTTTTATTATTAATTTATTATCAGAAACTTAAGCACATAGTCAGCCAGGGGCGGACAAACAATCAGTGTGTCCAATAGCAAAGCTGGTCAATCAGCTTTTGTTTGTGGGTGGAGTTGTGTTTGGATAAATGTGTGAGAGATTGATTGGACAGTGATTAGTCATTATCTTGATTCATATTACTTTTTGAAAATTATTTATTGCTTAGCATGGCTTTGTGCGTGTACCACAATATACAATTTATTTTATAACCGTATTCGTGAGCCTACACAAAGTAGAAGTTGTGCACTTAGACCAATATTTTATAATCAATGCTGTGCGTCTATGGGCGCCTAGCAGTGAGTTAGCTTGAGAATAAAAATGAAATCGGATAATCCGGTCCTCCTCCTTCCAAATTTTCGTGAACTGTTACTTTGGTATGAAAGACCTGTCGAGTTTTTGAAAGTTTTCGAATAATCTTATTACTAGAATATTATTGATACAAGGACTATGCCATCCAAGCGCACAGCTCAGCTACTTTTTTATTGCCGATTAGGTACCAGCGAGAGAATATTAGGTGTTTGACTACACCGCTCATCGGCATCGGTACTTTCCACTACAACCTATCCGCTCCCAGTGGAGGATAATAATAATCCCATGCCAATGAATTTACCTGTCGTATAATGGGACTAAGATCCTGGGCAGCATTCCAGAGCTGCATGGAAGTTTTAATGGCAGCAGTTTCTGCTACGAGGTGCGACCCAGGACTTAAATATGGTACCACGGGAAACAAGAAGCCCTCGGAACTTGCTCCGACCTGTTTGATACAGGTAAGGCCATCTCCACCAGGAATTGTGCGAGCTAGTGCTGGCATAAACCGTGTTTGAAGACATATTGCTGGCATTTTATGGACAGATTCAAGGATTGAGTATCAACAAGTAAGGAAGGCTAACGCCGGATGAAAACAAACATTAGACTTTCGGCTGATATTTATAACAAGTCCAAACATCGAAGTATAACTTTTGTTTATATGGGAGTTACATATATTTCTGGATCTATGTCAACCAGTTTTGATAGGAGTTTATTCCCCATTCAAAGTACAATACCTACCAAGTTTGGTTGAGCTCTATTGTTTACTACCGTAAATTTTCGATCTTGAGTGAAGCGGAGGAGTGAAAAGTAAAAAGTTAAAGACAAATGCGTAGTTGTTGCCCCATTACGCCCACATTCAACTCGTGTTCATACTAGGCCATGCGAAGTATGAGTATCAAATTTTATCGAAGTCTGTTCTGTAGTTGTTGTTGAGATATACCCTTTGACTCAAAAGAGAAAAGTGCCAAGCACAACCGAAATTCTTCTCCATAATCGATGTGAATGACACCTCGTGTATCCCAAAAAACTGTGGCCATGACCTTGTTGGCCGAAAGACCCACTTTGGCCCTTTTTGGTGCATATTCACCCGGAGAAAATCACCGGCTTGATTGTCTTTTGGACTCTGGTGTGGCATGGTGGATCTAAGTTTCATCTGGGGTAACAAAACGGCGCAAAAATTCATTTGGATTGCGGTTGAACAACACCAAGCACTCGTTTGAAGTGGGTACAAGGTTTGCAATTATGGTCGCGTGTGAGCAATCGCTGCACTTTTTCATGTCTAAATATGCATGTAAAATGTGATGAACCCACTCAGTTGACATACTTACAGCATCAGCCCCCTCACGCACTTTTATTCTCCGATCGTCCAATATTGTTCCATGGATTTTATCTACGATTTCCGACGTGAAGACCTCTTTTGGGCAACCTGAACGTTCGGTGTCATTTGTAATGGTACGACCACAACGGAACTCAGCAAACCACTGATTCATCACTGGTGCAGAGTCCCCATAGTATTTTTCAAGCCTTTCCTTGGTTTCGGCGATGTTTTACAGCAGTTTATTAATCGATAACAGTTGACGGGAGCAGTGTTATACTCGTCACTGGTGGTTTTGTGGTTGTTGTGGATCTTTTGTGAAGCACTCTGCAAGATTCTTGGAGCTTTCAATTCTCTAAAGTGTGTCCTCACTCCATCTTAGTCTTACAATGCATCGAGCCGTTCCCAAGCTTTTTTACCAGGTTTCATTTCGCCTGTCTGTCTGCTTGTTACTCGCATGAAATTGATTTTGCCAGTTAAAAAATTAAGTTTTCACAGACTGAAACCGCGTCAGTGCATACGAAATTCGCACATCCGTCAGTTCTCTGCCACTGTATACCTTCACTGTATTTTTCTGTTTTTTTTTTTTTTGCTTCAACAATCGATTTAAACAAACAAAATATACGTAATTCGACGATTACTGCTAATTGATAAGAGCCATTGCATATCTGCAAGGTAAACTAGAGGTCCAACTGGCACCACTCACTGCTGAACCAGCTACTAACGAAACAATCGCCGTTACTACACATACATACAAATATTACGTGCAAGCAAATTCTATGGAATCGTCATCGTATCTTAATCGGCATTTGCATTTCTTATGTTTGCTGCAACCAAAAGTTTCATGCAATAGCCACTACACACACACACCCATGTATGTATCACCTAACATATGCAAGTAAAAATATAAATATATTCTACAAACATATATATTCACCATACATAATACATATAAGCATATTTTGCTTAAACGCAAGGTGCGCGCACAAACTTCTGCTGCCCGCCAAAGAGTCTAAAACTGTGTAAAATGAATAAAAAGTTGTTTTATAGTGCTGTGTCAGACAAGCAGGCGTTGTTGCAAGTTGCACATTACTGTAGAAATACTCATTCACACATACGTATGTATTTGTACTTGCTAAAAATGAGAGATTTGTGTGGTAGGTGCGCAGAGCGCTTCGTTTGCTGATAGTCATATTCACATACATATGTATGAGTATGTGTTGTAGTTGTTGTTGTTTTAACTTACGCAATAATGAATATAATTGCAGCATTTTATCGTCAAAAATAAAAGATTTTTAGTTACACAACTACGCGCCAACACATCCAAGAGTGTTCTCATCTACGGCTAGCCTAGCAGAAGAGCTGCCCATCGTTCAGTAGCGAGTTATTAGTTCATTTGAGTGCATAATCTTTCGTCTTTATTCACATTATTGTTAGTAAAAATTCTTATCAGACCGCATTGATCCAGTACTCGAAAATCAGTTTGAATTCAACACTTAGAAAAACCTCTATAAATTGTTTAATATGAGAATTCTGGAATGACCAGACTTCAGCAAACAGAAAAAATTATTGACGTGCCATTGTATACTCGGCTAAAATCCCATAAGTGATACATCGTTAATTAAGAAGGAAAAGAAATATATATATTTCTTAGGTCTCTGTAAAAAATGGTCCTCTGAGAGGTATCCGCAAGTGCTTCTAGGCTAAAAGCATGTTTACAGGATACCAATTCAAGACTGCCGTAGCCGAATTAGCAGCAGTATTACTAAAGTACTTTCTAATCCAAAAGTGTGCTCTACTCAATCCACAACACGAACGCGGCGGTCTGCATCAATTATAGTGGGATAAGCCTCCTCAAAATCGCTTATAATGTCTTATGGAGTGTACTGTGTGAGAGATCGAAGCCCACCGACAACGAACTACTATTACATTGGCGTAGGCACACCTTACGCGATAATAGCCGAATCAACGATAGCGGCGCCATTCCTTCCTTCTTCTCGCTGTTCTATGGCAATTAGAAATGCTAAGTTGGCTCTTCATCATCACTTTTCCTTCGCTTCCAATAGCTGGTACTGCATCGAATAATTTCCAAGCTGGGGCGCTTTCATCCATTCGAATCACATGACTTAATCAGCGTAGCCACTATCTCTTTATTAAAAAAAACTGTGACAGTGTATGGTGTAACTCATTCCATTCCCTGTGGTATTCGCCATCGCCCTTACGCGGAGAACCAGAAATCTTCCACAAAACCTTTCTCTCGAAAACCCCTAGTGCTAACGCACGATCGTTGTCGTTGTTCAAGGCTATTCACAATATAGACGAGAATAATGAGCGAATTTGCCCTTTTTTGACGAGAGAGGACTATATTTTTCAATTTACTACTCAATCCAAAGGAGCAGCTGCTAGGAAGAATGATTAACATATGTGTTGGATTTCATGGCTGGCATCATTATTGGTGTTGATTCTGGTTCGTAGGAAGGCAAAGTTATCTATGACTTCGAAGGTATGACGTGTTAGCTCAGACGGAAACGCTGTGACTGTTTGTCTAACAGATACTTTACGACGACAGATAGGTTAACTTCGGGTTTCGGGAATCGGGTCTTACCAGTCCTTCGACTCGTTGACGTTTCTAGAGCTATTTTGAAATCTTTGAACACCAGAGAATATGTGAGGATGGTTAAGTTTTTATTCTTCGAATCAACGTTTAATACACCAACTTAAGCATAAATACAGTGATCTATGTGACTGAAAGACAATGTGATAAGAAAACTAATATGCTACAACTCGCCTAGAATACGAAACGAGTAAAGTAACTAGTCAAGAATTTAATTTTCCACTACGAAACCAGGCAATTCATCTTTCAGTACTGCCTGAAATCTTTACGAAAGAAGTTACTTGTAGTCATTACGTTGGGAAATACTTCCTGTCTTGGAGCTGGTCTCAAATTTTATTAGTCACAACCAGTAGATATTTTTGTTCGGTGCATTCAAGGCAGATATAAATTAAGTTTTGGGGAGAAATTAAGAAAACACCAGTATTAGTAGAAAAGCCACTAGTAATACCCAATGTAGAAAGTCGTAAACAAAGTAAATAAAGAGCATGAAAAGGTTGGTTTAAAATGTAAGTATATTCACGTCCATTCGCGCCTGATCTCGTGCCGAGGACAATTCGAACTGTAATTGGTTTTCGGACAGAAGTCTGTTGACTTTTCCACTGACGGGAGCTGAATAACGCTGACCTTGTCATCTGAATATCCTTTAAAGCTATCATATTTTAAATCTACCACTAACAAACACTTGCTCCTAAACACAAACCAAGTTTCATTGCGTAAATAAACGATATATCGATTTACAAGTATATAAGTACAAGTATAGTGAAAAGTTGAGAAAGCTTACCTTCGGTTTAGTTCAAACCTTACACCTCTTCTACCTTTACATGTATGCTACATCGATAATATTCAATGCAATCAACCTTTCATTATTCACACACGCAATTCCACTACTACGTCGATAACTATTGGATTTTACCATACAGATTGACTGCCTTTGCCTGAGTATAATTGACTTTTTGTATCTGTACACATAGTCGATTTGTTGTTTGTTACCTCTAGATTTTAACTTATGATTAATTAAGATTGATTGATAAATAAAACCCTTCTATCCAAGAAAATGTAACTGACTTCTTAATAGAGAAGAGTTGCGACACGAAGAAATTTAATGAAAAAAGACTTTCTGATAGAAGAGAATTTATAAAATACCACTTCGCTGCCATATGGCGACTTTTCACCGAATTTCAATATGATATGTTATGAAAAAAATCAACTTTTGCATCAAATAATATATAGACTTTAGATACTTTTACCTGGCGGTGAGGGAAATGCCCATCACATTATCAATATATATTTCAAATATGAATTAAATCGGACCATAAATAAGAT
This sequence comes from Neoceratitis asiatica, assembly GCA_030068015.2. Taxonomy (NCBI): domain Eukaryota; kingdom Metazoa; phylum Arthropoda; class Insecta; order Diptera; family Tephritidae; genus Neoceratitis; species Neoceratitis asiatica. The sequence continues at coordinate 43,906,381 of CM061524.1, read as the reverse complement.
ATTTGGCAATAATTCGACTCTAGCGCCACCTATCATAATTTCTTTGAAGTTAAATCTCCACAACTACATCGGCTATTCCTGTTTTTAATTTTCTATAAAATTAAATTTTTATTTTTAAACGTCCACAAATTATCTTTTGAAACTTCCACTTGATTAAGAAGTGCGTACAGCGAACCAGATGGTGATGGGCTCGAACTCATGCTAACATTGAAAAATCTCGGCTAGTAATGTCAATGCCTCGAAGCGTCAGTGTAACTATTTAAGTCATTTTGATTTTTAACATTTTTTTAAGTTTTAAGGCCACCCAAAGGGGCTAATGAATTATTTCGAAAGTTTTTTTATGTCATGTCAGAAATATACTGGATTATATTGAGATATACTACCGAGGAGTGACAGCATTGAACAAAAAATCTGTTAGAACTTTGCCAGTCTATCAAGAATATTCCATTGGCGAGGAGTTCAAGCTTCTATGCGGAGATTGCTCCTATAAAGGAAGCCTCGAAGGGTGCTTTCTGTGAAAGAAACCAATATTAACTCAGATAGCCTATCGGATATTACGATCTTCGATCCTTTGGCCTCAGACGACGAACAAAACTCTCGCACACAGCAGGAGTTCTAACTGGACATTATCCGATAGGCCTTCAGGATAATAAATGTGGGATTTTGTCGGACATTCACTGACCTAGCTGCTTGGAAGAAAATATTATATCCTCTACGCAATTTTTTGAGAACTGTTCTGCGTTTGCGAGACTGATATTGAAAATTCTCGAACACCAAACGTTTATTAACTTGTAGGAGTTAACAGACTTTGAGGTCAGGCGATTTTGTGGCATGTACTAAGCGAATTAATAGCATTTACGGAATTTTTACTCTTCGTGGCATCACAACGGACGTTGAGATACATGTTTATGAAGATTATCTTAGGATCAGCAACTTCTACTTAATTTAGACTAGATTCCATTGAAATATTTAAGATTTGTTTTTACTGGAGTGGACATTCCAGTGTGCTTCCTTAAGAAAATTCTTGTTTAGCCTGATTTATTAATGGAATTTAATAGTTTGAAGTCTATGCTTTCAATCAGTTGAATTACATACGAGGCGTACTCAGAAAGTAGTGATGATTTCACGGCCAGAGAGAGGCGAAGGGGCTGGCGGGAAACTACTTCGAGGAAAGAATAATATTAATTGATACCCAGTTTCATCACTTGCATAGAGAAGAATGGTGAATTTGTCGAAAAATTAATTTTTTTGTTTAAATAAAAAAAATTGGAAACCTAAAAAAAATCTGTAAACCTACTTTCTAGATATGCCTTGTAATATATTTTAAAGACTACTCATCATTATCCCAACGCGACCTCTACGTTCCATAGAAGATTTACCGCTGAACAGCTAACAGCTTGATTTGGCAGAACCATTAGCAGCAGCGCTACTGCTACTCGTACTACTACCGCTGCCTCTGCGCAACTTTGATTCTGACTCTGAACTCCGATTCTGCTGCGACAGACTGACTGTGTTGGCGATCTATGAGGCTATAAAAAGCTTATAAAGCACTAAAATGAGATTTCAATTCGTGATAAATTCATACGGCTTTTAAAGATTCATAGATACGCGCACACAGCCAATTCAATAAATCGCATTTTGTGATATAAAACTTGGCGTGGATTGGATATCGTGCGATATTAGCGGTAGCAGCAGCAGCAGCAGCAGCAACGGGTGCGGCAACGGGAATGGCTGTGCTGACGCCAGCATACACTATGTTTTAAGTACTATGGTTAGTTGTGGTGAAGTGTCAGAGGTGAGGGTGCTTTTAATGAAATCCGCCTGTTTTATTGCTACGTTGTTATTGTTACTTTTTTTTTTTTTTTTTGGTGCAGATTTCAATTGTTGATAAATCTTTTTTATATAACCAATTCATATCGCATTGCTCAGTTATATACACACTTATATTTATTAAGTGTATGTTTATATAGTGAAAATGGTTACCATCATGCTTCACATTCACATTCTAATTGAGTTGGCTGTGTGGTTGCCATTGAACGCTAATGTGGGGGTAGATCTCTGCTCATTATCATAAAAGGCGATTGATGCCAACACATCAAAAATCTTGAAATGAACAATTGCGAGAATTGAAAAAAAATAATCAAATACAAACGAAAAAAATTAAACGAGAATAAAAAATAAAACGAAAAGCAATAAATAAAGCGAAATAAAGGAAAAAATGTGTCACAATTTCGAAAAAAGATTTTATTGTGCGATATGCCATTATTGACGGTCAGGTATGTTTTGTTTGATTACTTTTTTGTATATACATATATATTTTCTCTTTTTTTGCTTTTTGTGTAATTCTCTTTTTTTCACCGTCCAGTCATGGTCGTTATTATTATTGCATTTGTTGATTTCCATTTGTTTGCGTTGTAGATTTTATCGAAAAATCGATTTGATTTATTTTTATTCTCTACTTTTTCTTCTATTTTTCTTTCTTTTGTTTTCTTTTTTGCTTTTTTCGCTGAACTTTTTAAACAGTTGTGCTTTTTGTATGATCGCTTATTGCGCTAGCATCAGTCTATTGAACCATAAGTGATTTCGCTATTTTTATTGATTTAATTTAACTGAGATAAATATCTGTTGATTATTCCGTTTCACTTTTGCTGCTAATGTTTATTCGAATATATTTGCTCAGTTTTGAACAACAATTTTCTTTTAAAAAAATGTATGAACGAAATTTGTACGTATACATATATTTGCATTCTCCTCTCCGTGCTCAATAGTCAGAAAGTAGGTGTATTGAGGCTCTCACTGCTGGAGGATTTAATTTTCGCCATGTTGACAACGCGATAGTGTAGCCAGATCTCTCTCTTTTGTAACGAGACTAGTTTGAAGACATAACAGAGATGACATAACATCTGTTATCTCTTTTGGACGGCAGGTCGTGACCCGACTTTAAAAACGGTCGTATGTGTGCGTCTTTACGTGTTGGTTAGAAGAATATGTTGACTCACACGTAAACAGGAGAAAGAAATTAAAAATGATATTTAGTGTGGATATATTATCAGTGCATTTATTTTATATGAAAATATTTTACAATTAATGAGGATAATTAGTGATGAGCCACCAGGAGTGGCGCAGTGGCTGATGTTCTCGTCTTGACGGTTTTTCACAAGTGAAGTTTTTTACTTATTTCATACGGTCACGTATAACCGTTTTCAATACTAGTTATTTTTGGAGGGGAAATAAAACGTTAGTTTTTTGGTGAGAGCACGCATGCAGTAACCACGCATTAGGGTGGTCATTTATATTTAGGCTGTTGGCCTAAACAGTGTGCATGATGAACATCGGAGCGGAATGCCTCCAATAGTGAGTGACGAAATTTCTGAAAAAATCGAAAAAGCGTTCCGTGAAGACCGCAGATTGACTGTGGATGAACAAACTCAACAAGTTCTTCACTGATTGAGCTGAAATTTTAGCATGATATATAATAGAAGAAGAAATAAAAAAACTAAATGAGACAAAAGCACCTGGCTATGACGGTATTGACGTAAAAACGATCAAAGCGCTTTCAGAAAAATGCATCATATATTTAACACACAATTCTTCGACTTGACCATTTCCCAACGCAGTGGAAATGTGCGGAAATAATAATGATACCTAAGCCTAACAAGCCAGAAAATGATATTAAATCCTATCGACCAATTAGTTTGCTGGTGACGTTCTCCAAAATATTTGAAAGAATATTTCTGAGAAGAATGTTACCAGTTATTGAAAGATACAATATTATACCTGAGCACCAATTTGGTTTTAGAAACAAACATGGCACAATAGAACAATGTCATCGAGTCGTCAATGTGATAACCGACGCACTAGAAAACAAGGAGTATTTTTGTATGTACAACAGGCTTTCGATCGTGTGTGGCACCCTGGGTTGCTCTACAAAATAAAAAGGTATTTGCCGTCGCCATTTTATCTAATGCTAAAATCGTACTTGAGCGGTCGCAGGTTTTATATAAAACACAGGAACGAGCGTTCAGATATACACTCAATTGAAGCCGGGGTGCCTCAAGGTAGTGTACTTGGACCTGTCCTATATAACATTTTCACTTCTGGCTTTCCAACAACTGACGAGGTCTTGATTGCAACATATGCAGATGAGACTGCTTTATTATCACTGGGTGAAACCCCAACTAGTTCTACATCACATATTCAATCCCACCTAGAGAAAATAGAAACATGGATGAAAAAATGGAATGTTAAAGTTAATACCGACAAATCCCTTCATGTAACATTTACTACTCGAAGAGAAGATTGTCCTCACGTATATATAAATGGTGCTCATATTCCTCAAAAAACTTCAGTCAAATACCTTGGAATGCACCTAGATCGACGACTTACCTACGACTTGGAAAGACCACATCAAAGCAAAGCGGCAAAAACTTAAGATTAAGACAAACATAATGTATTGGCTCCTTGGTGCGAAGTCTGAACTCAGCCTTGAGAACAAAATTCGAATATATAAAGCAATTTTAAAACCAGTATGGACCTACGGTATACAACTTTGGGGCACGACTTCAAAATCAAGTATTGAAATACTACAACGCTACCAGTCTAAAACACTAAGAATGATAGTAAACGCACCATGGTTCATAACAAATGAAATAATACATAATGATCTTAAAATTCACTTTGTAAAAGAAGAAGCAAGAATGTTGTCTGATAGATATCTTAACCATAAACTTAGCGAACACAAAAATACCTTAGCAATTTGCCTATTAGATGATAGTCAAGAAACGAAACGACTAATGTTAATAAGACAGATTGCAAATAAATGATTATTATACAAAAAAAAAAAATATAGTCCGCATCAAGGATAATTTTTTATTTATTTTTCGCATCAGTCAGATATCTGCGGAAGGTGGACCTGGGACTGACCTATTCGAAAAAATCGTATTTATTGCTTGAAATTTGGTACATAGGTAGCTTTTTGCTTAGTTTAGCAGGAACACTACTCTTCTCTCCGGGAAGTGGACACCAATTTAATTGGGAAAAAAATTGACTTATATTTCGATTTGGTTAAAATTTTGGATGATATGTCTAAACATTTCTTTACGAGAATGAGATCACCGACAGACAGACAAATTTCTTCATTAAAATTTTAATGACACAACACTTGTGACCGAGTCAACTAGTATCCATATAAGTACGGGTTTTCTTACCTATCTTTTTTATCTTATGTTGACAAAAACAACCTTTTGTTGAACATATTTAAAATATATTATTTCGCTTTATCCTGATCTGAAATTCCATCTGGCATTAACTTCTCTAGTAACTATTATTCTACTCGATATGCACTCTGTGTCAACTCCAACTCCAATAAGTTGGAACTTGTTCTCTTTACAAAGATATATTTACAAAATGCCAGCTAAAAGACTGTTAATTGTGTTAACCCAAGTCTGAGAACGAAAGCAAAATTTTTGGTTATACTTCTCGACAAGAGGCTAACTGGTAATCTGATTTATAAAATAGGTATGAAAAGGATTCCATCGAAATCTTTACATCTAAAAAAGCTATTTTTAAAAATTGAGACCTAAGTCCCAAGATCTATCACCTTCGCTTACGGATGGTTATATGGTGGCTTACGTTAAACAATGTCGCAAATGCCTTAAATCAAATCATCAATATCCAGCCTCTGGTTTTATTGGGTTCCCATAGCGCAGCACTAAATACTCTCTCAGGTTAGCAGAAATAATCATACGACGAAAATATGTAAAAGGGAGTATATTATTCCTGGTGGGTTTGACACTCCAATAAACAGCTCTCAAGATAAAAGGGAGAAAAGTTGATCCTTTTTCTTTAGGAACTAAAGTCCGTATTTACTTATCAAGGTGTAAGTATGTAGGTTTATCCATCCTCCTACACCAATTTTTAAGATAGTTCGTTACAATTATGTGGAGTGGATTAACAATGATAGGCAGGCAGTGAAATCCACCAACTAACATCTCTAATGAATATAAGCGCAAGACTACCAGGGTAGACCAAGAAGATATTTCGGCACACGAAACATCCTCAACTGGGTTGGAGCTGATCGTCTGCACTTTGGCTGGAAAAAGGGTTTTCTGTAGCAGCGAGTTCCGCCACACACAAATTATAGATAAACTCGAGACCATATTGATCTTGCGAGTGTGGGACAGATACCGAGAGTTGAAAAGGGTAGCGAGAAGCACTTGCATTTAGAAAAAGGGAAAGGCCGAAATGAAGGAGAGGGATAATGTTCAAAAGTTGAATAAAAAACTGAGAGAGAATGTATTAAATCCATAAATTAAGCTCGATTCTCGACTTTGAAAAATAATTTTAAATTTACCCGTCGACTTTCTCGAGCTAACTTATGGGGACTCTGAAAGGCTTCCAAGATTACGAAAAAAAAAAATCTAATAAAAGGTGGATCATTAATATCGCTGTCTATCTACGCGATATCTATTCCAAAACTAAATAAAGTAGAATGACGAGTACAGAAAACGACGTAACGACGTTAACACTAATAAGATGGACCTAGTTCCATTCATAAGGAAATATAAAACTTCAACTTGGATCAAACCAAAGTTTATAGCCGAAACTAAGCAGGAAATACTAGGGGAAAGTATAGCAAACAGTCGTGAAGACTTAATGTGGACAGCAGCAGCAGTACGTAAAGGATTTTGGATATACCCGGGTCCCTTCACCAGCACTTTCGCAATTGGATATTCGATTCAATTGTTGAGACAATAATTTTTCATAGTGCTCTAATTCTCGACAGAGCTGGAAAACAGCAAAAAAGACAAATCGGCTAGTAAATATATCTAGTAGGGTCAAAAATAGTACATAGACTCTTGATGCTCAGCTTTGCCGGAGCCGGCGAATAATAGGGCATTGATAACAACCCCGAAACTTACGCTACAAGAGAAGCACACACAAATAAACGGTGAAGTTAGCTGCGCCCAACCGAAGACGAGAAGGTCATACAGGATACCAAGTCACTGCAGTACCTTCCGGCCCGAAATATTTGCAATAAAAATTTAGAATTCATATTTATGTAGACAGCCTAGTGGCCTTTAAGAACGTACCTTCATTGAGAGTGAAGTTAGTTGTGGTTGCACTATGTAATGAGCACATCAAAAGAAACGGAGAAAAGAAAAGGAAACATTAACATCGAAGCATCGAAGGCAATGAGATAGCTGACGAACTGGATAAAACCGAAGTTTTTTTAAAATAGAAAGTAACTATGGACTTGCTAGTCTCTCTCAGAGAACAAGAAACACTCTTATACGAGTATGGTCAGTTTAATAGATTTTGGGAACGAAAAAGGAAATGCAGAATAGTGAAAAAATGTGCAAAATACATAACACGAGGCTTACTGAGTTCTTACTAGCAAAAAAGAAGTCAGATTCCAGACTTCTAGCATACCTTCAAAATTAGGTCTGGTTGAATGTGAGAACATAAAGCAAATAAGCATTTATGACTGCTAGACTGATAGGTGAATCATACTTGGTGAGTAAAAGCTGATAAATCTACAACCAGCAATGGACAAAGGACCAAAGCGTCTACTTTATCTTGCTAAAATATATTAAAGTTCTTTAAACTGGATTCAGTGTTGGGACTCCCATGAATCAAACAGTTCATCTAATCTAACGGAGGGGCGAGAGGTGGGAAATGGGAAACCGACTTGATATAGATATAATAAGAAGTTGTTGATATTAGATAAGTTAGCTTAGAGACTATTTTTCTTAATTCAACAACTGAATCTCTAATTAGTGTATAACCATATACATATATAATTATGTATATGTAGATATCATTTTAAAAATTTGTTATGGCTTACACTAATCAGGTTATGACTTTTTGCTAAATAATTAGCATTTAATTTATCGCTTCTTGTTGACTTCATACTTATGGGACCCATCTACTCACCTATCGTGACTACAATGTATGTATGCACGTAGGCATATCTGGTATCTGGTCAACAGAAATGAGTCGCAATATTTTGGTGTAATGAAACACAATGCAAGTCAGATAATGTTTTTGTTCGATAACCAACGTCTCCGGCCTTTGGTCTGAGTTATACAGACGCGGCACATTTATGCAATTAGCGTACACCGTTTGTTCTTTGTCGTTTGTTCGTTGGCGCGACCAAAACGATTTCTATCGCAAATATTCAACCAGAAATAGCACGTACGCGCTGGTGCTGGTGCTGCCAAATCGCTGAATAGTGGATAAATATGGCAAAGAACAAAAAAAAAACAACAAAAAACATTTTATCGTAATCGATTATTTCTTTGGTGCCATTTTGAGCTGTGACAAATGCGCCACAAACCAAATCGAACGGAAAATCAAAACGCGTGCATGTGCGAGTATACGAGTATAGGTGCGCGACGGACTGTTCGAGCAAGCAAAAAAGCAAACCAGCTAAAAAAAACAGCAACAGCAACAAAAAATCTAGATATTGAACAAAACGCGCGACGTGAAAAACGTCATGAAAAATGAATTAGAAGTGCGGCGAGTTTTTAATGATGATTGCTTTTGATTGATAACATTTTACTTTGCATTCGTATTCTCGCACCGCTCAACCACCCAGCCACCCACTTACTCACTCCATGTTCGGCACCCTCTCCTAGATGGAGTTTTTTAACTTTTAACTGCTAGCGGCGTTGGCGTCAGCAGCAACGGAGAAGCTCACCTTTTTTGTTGTTGTTGTTGTTGTTGTTGTTGTTGTTTATTTAACTTTGTACTCTGTTTATTTGTTAATTGTGTTTGTTGTTATTCTTCTGGTTTTGTATTGTTGTTGTTGTTTTTGTTGTCTTTTCTTTCTATTTTTCATTACGATTTGACCCAAAAAACCAACGAACGCGCTTTTTAATCGCACAGTGGCGGCGCTCCGCCACTCTGATGCCATAAGCAGATAACGCTGATGGATTTTTTCCTTGCCTGATAAGCGTTGTTTATTTTGTTGGTGTTTTGTTTTGTTGTGTTATTTTGTAACTAATTTTAATGTTATTCATTATAATGTAAATTTAATTCAAATATATATTTATATACTGAGTACCGTTTAAGTAGTCTCTAATTGAAGTATCTTCCCAATGATAGACAAGGCTTTCGCTTACCATAATCTGCACAACTTTTTTTTTCAACTTTGATGAGATCTTCAGAGCGAAATTGATCCTCTTTCTCAAATACTGGCAAAAACTATTTTTTAATAATTTTCTGAATTTGAATTAATTTGGCAAAGGCACTAGTCATCTTGAGCTCATATGCAATTTACGCAGATTCGAAATAACCGATGTCATTCTATATTTTCGTTAAATCCAGACGAAGGGCTTATGGGTTTCCACCATCAATGAAAATTTATGTTAAAATTTCTAGTGGTTATTATAGAATCGCAGAGTTTTTTGAATCTTATTATGCGGCGTATTCGATAGCGTAAGAGCGCCTTTTAGTACATTCGGTCCAGATAATCTCACATTTAGTGTAGTTAAGTTCTGTCCCGTTTTTCTAACGGTTCATCAACATCGAAAAAATGGAAAATTCCAATTTATTGGGGAATGTTTATTATCATTCGAAAGAACATTCTTCGATGACTCGTTCGAGCATTTCGACTAATAACTGTCGAATGGCACGCGTGATGTTTTGTTCCAAGGCCTGAATCGAAGCGGGATTTCCTGCATGGACTTTAAACCTTACAGCCTAACGGTGTGATATCACACGACCTTGGTGGCCAATCGACCAGCCCAAAATGTCAAATTATCTGCTCACCGAAGTGTTCTCTCAATAAATTCATTGATTAATGTGATGTGTGGGAAGTGGTGCCGTCATGTTGAAACCAAATGTCGCAGTATCTCGGATATCACGAGCTTCAATTTCAGGCTTCAAATAGTCGTTTATGATGGTACGATAACGGCCGTGATTGACGGATACGTTCTCACCGGCATCATTTTTACTTGTTTACACCATTGAGCCAGAATTGGGCTTAGGATATTCTTTGAACTTAGAGCACATAGTGTGTAGCGATGGGGTCTGGGAAGGTCGAGCGGCTTCAGTTTTTGCACAAGCTGTATTTTTGTACGCTATCAATTTAAGATCTCGACGTAAAATGCGCCATGACGTTCCATACCTTAGTCCAAGTGGCTGCGAACGGTGCCGAATCGGCTCTCCACGGTAGCGCGAGAAACATTTTGTAAACATTGTTCAGGCGTAAGTCTTTTCATGAAATGCCAAACAATACTGAAGTATCATGAAAGCTTAACACGACTCACGCGTGATCTGTCAAAAAAGGCTATTAAAGAAAGTACCTCTACTTGGGTCACCCTATATACCATTAACCACCATATTCAAAGCTTTTATCATGCAAAATATAATTCCCTCGTCATGGAAAGAGGGGCATTGCAAAATATAATGCCCTCGTCATGGAAAGAGGGGCATTGCAAAATTATGTTTTATTCGAAAGATGTATGATGTTATTATAACTGATGAAATAGTTCACACTGTGATATCAATTATTGATACTTCTCAACATAGGTTTTGTAAAAATAAGTCCATCTCATCAAACCTACTTGAATTCACTACCTATGTCAGTAATGGTTCCATAAATGGTTATCGCTTTGTGGTTTTGCATTTTAATGTTTTTACCAAAAAACGAAGGCACCTGTAGTTTATTCTAAGCCACCTCCCATCGGCCGATGAATTTTTATGAGGAGCTTTTATTTCATGTCAGAAATACACTCGAATTTTCTATAATTTTGGATGTTGCTCGAACATGAATTGGAATCCAGGCCTTCCGAATTGTAGTATCAATGCTAACCAAGAAGCTATTGCGGCCGCCTTATGTCATTGTGACCGATCCTATATTGAATACTTTACTATAAACTCGATAAGTTTGGGCTTCTCCTATCCCTTTTCAATGAATTTCATCATATTTTATAAGTAGAAAGCAAAGATTGGTTATTAACTCTTGTACATTTCATGAAATATCAGTAACATCTGGTCAAGAAAGTCATTTCGATCCCTTACTGTTTCTTACATTCACCAATGATCTTCCCCATGTGGTTATTTATTCTAAAGCATTTAGGTATGCAGATTATGGCAAGCTCTTTAAATCAATTCATTCTATAGAACAAAGAGAAGTTTTTTAACTTGACCTAAATCATTTAGTAATTTGGATTGATGTGAACTGTATGTAAAGTGTAAATAAAAGTCCTTCTCTAGAATTTTTTATATATGATTCATAATCACAATGCTGAACTACTGACTTCATTGATTTAGGTGCCACAATAGACCCTAATAGACTAAAAATCATATAAATTATTGTGCTAATGAAATAAAAGGGGTCCCAGTTTTCATTAAACGAGTTTATTTTTGGAATATTGTTCTAGTTTATAAAATCCACACTATTAATTGGACAGTGTTCCTATTATCCTATAATAGTTCATTCCTACTTAGCGAGTGTAATTTTAGTATCTCTTTAAGATTATTTAGACACTTTAGGTCCCTTTTCTTGATCTTATGCAAAACAAACTTAGCTGTTTGTGTATCCACAGTTTTTAGGCCTTGGGTAACCGCTTTTCTTGTTTTTAGCTATGGGAATCAATATACTCAAGTTGACTGTATAGATAGCGCACTATTACCAAAATCTGACGTACAGGCCAATCTCTTTTTGTCTAATCTTGGTGCTTGGCACGGCTATCCTACAGACAATAAAGACAAGATATTTGGGGTATTCACATTGTTGTCCTAATAGGAAGTTAAGCATCTTTAGTTCTACACAAAAGTTCCTCTGAAGGTTTTGTATTTAGTTCAAACTCTTATTAAATCATTCAGTTCTACTTGGGTTCACGGTTTTGGTTCTTTAGACAGTATTTCTTCGGTAGATTTTTCACCATTAGTTCGTTCAAAAGATGATGATCACGAAAAGAATAAATAAATAGTTGAATTAGGTACTTTTTATATATATGTGTAGGCACCCTAACCCCTGGCGGGTTCTTTTACGACTGACCCACTGTTTCAAAATTGCTACACTTAGGAAAATTTTTTTTATTGTTGCCAATGGATATCAAACACTCTCACACCTCATTTCTTGAGGTATGTAATCGAATGGTTTTAAATAAAATATTGGTGTAGGTTAGGAAAAGTTGGCTATAGATGTGGAACAATTAACTCACTTAGGCCTGAGTAAGTTCACTGTAATACCAAGATATTTACACTATTGCTAATCTTCACTATCTATCCACTTCGATTCCTGTATAAATCTCATTAAGTAATTTCCTTCGATTCCTAGCTTAGACCAAGTCGCATGTATTTCTTGCAGTTTCGACAATATCTCTTAAAAGGAATTCCCGGCCTCGTTCCCTGTTGTTCTATTTAGTGGTGTCCTATTATGACACCTTTAACTTTAGATCTATCCTCTTTTTTGAGAGAGAGTATATTTAGGAGATCTTTTCCGAACCCACTCCGGCCAAGTTTTTCAAAATATTCTGCAAGCAGCTGTGCGATTCAATCTTAATTCAATCTGCTTATAGGTAAACTCTTCGAGTGGCAGTTTGTATGCAGCAAAAACTATACGAAAGTGTTCTTTGTAGTCGTGCTTTGCCTTGCAAGTTCGTCTTTCATACAATTACCCATTATGTTGGGTAAGTAAGTAAGTGATAGTTTTTTCTGCTTGGCTATTTTCTGTAGGGATCGAGTGACCTGAAAGAAACCTAAAAAGGTGGTTTTCTTGAGAAATCACCTCCGCCAGTTCTTCCACTGAGTTTCGTTTCATCCTTATATCAGAGTTAAGCACAATTGCATTGTTACTAGAAACAAGAGTTGAGGAGCAGCAATCATACTGTCTGGTATAAAATTGTAGCTTTTGTCAAAAATCTGGCGAAACAGCATTTAGTAGTGTAAAATATGGAATTCAACACAACAATATTCTACTAAATATTGACACTGAAAACCATTGAAATCAGAGGAGAAAATTCGTTCAGACATGAGGTTTTGGGTCAAAAATCTTTTTTAAAAAAAGCCTCTAAGAGCGTGAAATTTGGTATTCTACAGACGTGATTTCAAGGTAATATTGCACTGAAAATCATCGAAGTCAAATTTCGCAATTTTTAATATATTTGATATGTTCATGAAAGGTATAAAGACTTCTTTCTTGTTTAGCATAATTTTGGTTTAAATTTTTCACAGTGTATTGTATATCATTTGACGTTTCGCATCAATGACGCATGCAAATGAAATATAAGAGATAAAATGAAAAAAAATGTGACAATATGCACTCACATACAATGTGACGCGTAGAAAGTTGCAACAAAAAAGATATAAAAAAATGGACTTCTATGCAACTATCACAAGAAATATGTGAGTAATATGCATGAGTAGAACGAGATATATGTAACATACAAGTATAAGCATGTGCAAACAATGAATGGAATAGGTATTAAGAGCACTGTGGCATAACGCGTGGCGTCTCGTACTTAGTACATACGTGGGATGCTACCAAAAGGGTGCGGAAACTGACAACAAAGGTGCTAATAGAAGTGTGTATGTCAAATGGGAAAATCAATTGTGACACTATCAAGACACCAATGGCAAACAATGTACAACAACTGCAATAAAACAATGGAAATAAGGAGTAGGGAGGAGTGGTAAGTATTTTTAATTTAAGAGTTACTAAATTTGAATTCGTTCCCTTTTAATTTTTTATTTTTCAAAAATTTACATAAATGGTGTTTTTTTATACAAATTGTTCTCAATAATAAATGAAATGCATATAGTTTTATATTATGGCTTTATTCCAAAGACACGACTTTGTCATTATGTTTTAAAAATTATTTCGGACAAGTGATTGCCGCGGGTTGAAAAAAATCCACAGGCCAAATTTTCGAACACTTCTTGCAGCATTTGGTGCCGTATGTAAGCAATAATTCCCTAAATATAAGTCACTGTGGCAAACTGAACTGGGCATAAATCAAGTGACAGCTGTCAAAAGAACCAACTTCGAAAAAAGTAATAAAAACCACATATCTGAAAAAACCCCTTTATTAGTTACAAACACAAAAGAGAATAAAAAGAGGTCAAGTCAGAACTATACCGTCTATGGCTCATCTAATCGATCTTTTGAGAGCAGTTGTTTCAGTCGATGTGTGGGAGCTCGCATTGTCAAATGGCAAACAAATGGCTTTGTACCACTTAGATTTTACTCTTCTGCGTTATTCTAGTGGTACGGTTGTGACATGTCCACTTTTCACAAAAAAAAACAGGACCTAGTTGCTTGGAAGTGCTTCGTGCGCGAACAACCCTTATTGGATTCGGCTCATCTTGAAACACCTATATAGTCGACTGCTGTTTACTTTCGGGCTCATACACGTAATTACCCAATTCATCACCTGTCACGATGTCATAGACGTGTTTCGAAGCAGCGCCAACGTATTTTTTAAATATTTCTGTGTGGGATCCAACGTGAAAAAAAATTTTCCTGTCCCACCTACCTGCCTATAGTTGTCTCAATCTCACTATAGGCCGCATGATGATCTTGCAGTATCAGATTGGTCACAGCATCAATAGTTTCCAGAACAATAACTGTTTTTGGACGACCTTCACAAAATTCGTTTTGGAGTGTTCTACTACATCGATTGAAATCATCATACCATCGATAACCACTGCTCCTTTGATGGAGCTTCATCGCAAAAAATTGAATTAATTTCACCATCGGACCAGCTTTTCTTTCGACCTTATTGAAAACCAATCTCTTCTTTGCGGTCTCTAAAAATGTAGTTCCACACTTCCTTACACCGATTTGTTGATGAGTGCTCAGAGAGATGAGGAGTGTAAGTGAAGCGGAAAACCATTTCGCTGTCTTCTGTGATTGCAGCTTTTTGGCGTCAAACAGTCCTTGCATTTTTTTACAGAGGCTACATAGAGCCGAGCACATATCTTGGATGAGACAAGTTGTACAAGGGTAAGCTTATCTAGAACACTATTTCTGTCAATCACAATATTATTGATTTGGTTACTCCAGCTTTTCGAAGTCGGTTATCCTCAACCTATTAGCGCATGTTTCTCTATGGAGCTTGAATTTTTCGCTACAGATACTTTTTTGTCCACCCTGGCGTTAAAATTGTCAAGTACAATCTGATTGTGAAGAGGGAAGCGTTCATAGGTGCGTTTTAGCGTAAACTATCTGTGGTCACACCTTCATTTTCTTCCGACAACAGCGGTATGATGGTTCATTCCTACGAGGACCTCAACCAGCTGGGCACCGTCAACTATTTACAGCCGAAATTGTAGTGAAAAGATGCTGCTATAAGACTTTGCTAAACTTCTAAACCGAATATGTTGGAGAGGCTTCACTAAACCTTCTTTGCTCTTAGCCGCGACTCAGAGCTCCGCACTGGTTAGTTACTGTATCTCGCAAAAGGATTGTTCATAATTCCAAGTGCACGACGAGGATATAGAAATCGAATATGGTCTTGCAACTGACATTCCACGGGCAGGACTGCTCGCCATTAAAAAGCAAAATTCTATATTTCACTGAACAATAACGAAATTGTAAGTTACACCGAGGTGCCTCCCCCAGCACTTATATAGTGCATCTGTAACAAGTAAGCTCCCGGCGCGTGGGGCTACATATTTTCGGCAATCCCAAATGTTGTTGATATCTTCGCGTACATACACACGCAGCAACAATTTTTCGTGTTTATTTTTGCTTTCGATTTCTGTTTTATTTATGTTACAATTTCTTATCGCAACTGGGCAACACCACTCGCACACAACAGCAACAAAAAAAGTAAACACAACAAATAACTATGTATTGTACATATGTACGACAGGAACACGCCAAAACGTCTCTTATGCTCTCTCTCTCTCTCTCTCGTTTTTTCTTTTCAACCATATCCTTTGCCATGCTGACCGCCTGGTTGGCGTATCAATGGAATTCGCTCACCGACACGCGGACACTGTAGAGGCGAAGGCATCGGGAATATATTATGCCCAAATGAAGAAGTGGGTGAATGTGGGCGAAGAACGTGTGTGTTGGTGCACAATTTTGGCCATGTTATCCCTTGTGTGCATACGCACACACATATATATACATATGCATATGTTTATGTATGTTTGTGTCATCTGTGCTTTTTTTTCCTGCTACCCAGAGTAACTCTGCAACTCAGGTTCCATTCATTTGATACGATTCTAAGCGAATTTGTACCGCTCTCTGTTGGTATATATATGTATGTCTTTTATGCCTCGACTGCACCTCCTTTTGTTATCCTTTGAAGGCTAACATTATCGCAAATACACACACACACACACACACAGTGATGGCTGTCCCACTACTCCATTCACTTTGCAACTATTCAAACAACTATCACATCGCTTGTTTTAGAGAAGATGGAGGTGGAGCTTTCGCGTTATCACACTCACCCACACTTAAATGCATACAATATATGTATGTATGTGTACATACATACATACATACACACTCCCACTAATGGTATTGGTGTTTTGTTTTGCTCTTACTGGTTTTGCTTATCTATTTTGCCATATCGCTAAGAGAATGAATGGCATGGCACGCAGCTCGCGATAAGCAAAATACGAGACACTCGACTGCAACTCAGCACACATACGCACAGCACAAATGCTCATACAAATATATAGTTACAACAAAACAAGCTGGGTTTGTGTGTGTGTGGCAAGGACACACCTACGCTCAGCTGACCGGTATAGGCTTTGTGTGGCGCTCCAGTGGAAATACTCATTCCTCGTCTAACGCACGGCGCTAACAAAAACCGAAAAACTCAAAGCCCCTCTTGAATACATTTGTTTTTGAGTTTTTTTTTTTTTAAATTCATTGCATTGCTGTTGGACTTTTTGAGGTTAGAACACCCAGTTGACGCCTCATTGGCACACTTTTCTCATGTTGTAAGGAGAATTTATTTGGTTGTTTGTGTATATGTAGTTGGTGTTAGGCTGTATTTTTGGAAAATAACTTTTTCGGACTGAAATTTTTTTAACCCTTTTGTTGAGATAATTAATTAGAAAGAGTTTGGAAAATAAGTTCAGTTCATTTCTAAGCAAATGGCTGGTCTTCATGGACTGAGAGCGAGTGGAGATAATATATTTCAATTAAGTTTTATGCCTCAATACGATAGAAAAACATATTTCAAGCAATTTAGTACTCTGAATCTAATGATCGCGCATATAATTTTTTTTTTGGTTTTTAATACCTCTACTACTACACTGGTGGAAAATATTAAAGTATAAAAAATTCAAATTAAATGATTTTAAAGGTTGAAGTATATAATTCGTCGTAGGAGTAGAGAAAAACTTCCAGGAAGAAAAACAGTATTTTTTTTATACAAATTTGAATGCAAAAAATTAAAAATTCGATTTTTATATTCTGCAAAATCACATAGAATGTAACTTACAAAGTAAACTGGACTCCTACCTCTCGATCTTTATGTGCGCTCGACCTTCATCTGATTTATGCGTCATATATTCCGCGATGACCTAAGCTACAACTCGACTAAACAACACATAGTTGGATTAAGCCAGGGAATACAATGAGCCTTCTCAATAGCATAGCTGCAGCCAACCGCGATCATGTCCTTCATCTCATTATTGAACCAATCTCCGTCTAATGAAGGGAAGAGCAACCTAGTACAAAAGCATTTTGAAACGACAGCATTGAACGACTGGGCTTACTGCCATCTGTTGATCAATTCTCCCCTATATCTATTTTTCAAAATAGAAAAATCTTTCCGTGAGTACGCTGTTCGGACAGAGCAAATGCCATTGACCGGATCAGATGAGAGTCGGATGCCGCAATGTCTGATGAATACAACAGCTAGGGTAATACTTCCCAATCAAGTATTTTTAAATAGTTTTCCATTTTCAGTTTTCATGCAGCTGCTTGAGGACGAGCATTACCATGAAGAAGAAGAATTATGTCTTGTTTGGAGTATCTTTGAGGGGGTTCCAGTTGTTATTGCGTTTGAATTAAGCAACTCCTAATACACCAACCCCAGATGTTCCCGCAAGTGATGCGTATTTGGCTCAAATTTAAAAAATTTTGGATAAAAATTCGATACTAACACAAATCAAAATTAATAATGTAATCATGTTGTTTCTGAATTAGCTAACTAATTTTTGAGCAGGCTAGAATGAAGTTCCTACTACCACCCTATGGTCTTGATAAAACCAATTTATTTGGAAAGTTGTATATGTGCAACTTGTGAGAAATAGTTTAAAAAAAACTGAAGCTGATAGCTGAGAACCATTTTCTATACAAAGCCTTACGCCCACAAAGAAGTTGTTGTAGAGTCTCCTTTTCTTCTACTTCCTACTGTCGGTGCCACTGAGACAGTAGCCTTTTAAATTTGAATAGTCTGAATGTACCGACCTTATTCAATTCAGACTACGTTTACTTGCTTATAAGCTATACAGGGATTATTAAAAATTAGTCCTCCCTGTCCCCGAACCAATTATTGAACCATTCTTCGATTTCCTCCAAAGACCTGAATCGAAAACCCTCCAAATCGTTTTGCATCCGTCGAAAAAGGGACTGGGTTAAGACCTCCCCTTTCAGCCTTTCCACGTAGTTTTTGACCGTTACAGCTTCGTGGGGGCGAGCGTTATCATGTTGCAAAATCACCTTGTCACAATTTCGGGCCGTTTTTCTCGTCAACGACGCCAAAATCACCAGTTTTGAAGCGTCGAAACCACTTTCTGCATGACTGCGGTGGACGCAGATTCACCATAAACTTCCAGAAGCATTTAATGGGCTTCAACTGCACTTTTCTGACAAAAATCCGGACACTTTCCAAGAGACAAAAAACAATGTTGTTATTAACGGATGTGAAATATTTCCAATAAAATAAGTAATCCTTTTCAACATCGGTTACAATTTGTAGGTGGAGCCATCTTTTGAGAACGGACTGAATTAATTTATAATTTACAGCTAGCCAGAGGCATGCGTGAAACACATCTGTTTGCCCGAACCCATTGCACATTTACTGCGAAGGATTTTTCTCGTCCTACTGACAAATTAAGACAATATTTTACTTTCCTTAATGCAATCCTAAAGGCTTCCAAGATTTCAAAGACATATGTCCATATATTTATTGTTGTAATCACCCTCCTTATCAAAACCAGAAAGCCTATAAAAAAAACTCTGTCATAATGTGGTAGTTGACAATTCTGGTATCTATTTTTGCTGGAAACACAACGCAATCCACTCGATCGAATTTGGATTCGTTCGTATAGATACCGATTCCTGTGTCTTTGTACGTTTTTCATGAGAAATTCCTGTAGGATGTTAGTCCCAAGTCGAAATAAAGATACCCTCCCCGAGAACTCGGCTCCACGTTAAGATAATCTAGGAGAGATTTCCACTGGGTTTCGTATTAATTTACCCCCTTTAACTATGTCATCAAACTCCTTGCGGGTCCCTTTAGCCTACCAACAAGGTCGGCGACTATTACCTCAAATGACAAGCAACGAAAATTTCCCTCTTCAAAGTACACCATCCTCGTATAAAAAATACTGCACAATTTATATTTCTTTATCGGTTCTGCAGTTTATCTGAATCGGTTGTATACTAGCTCTGGTCCTCGAGCTGATTAGTGGCTATGACATTAGTTGCAAGACTTTTATTTACAGTTAAACTTTATACCTGCTATAATAGAGCACAAATACACAGGAATTTATATTTTTAATTCAAACCCTCACATTAATAGAAATAAAAAATTCATAAACGAATACTTCGCACCTAACGGCTTTTACTTGCTTGAATCGCAGTTTCATTCAATGAATTTCCCATTTTGGTAAGTCACACTATCGAATCGTGGTGGTGTTGGCATAGCGGCGCTTTTGCTTGTAAAGGGTGTTTTTTATAGAGGTATAGAACATTAAGTTGGCGTTACTTTTCAAGATGGTGACCGATTTAACAGCTGTCAAGTGATATATTCTCAGTTTGGTTTGGTAATTCATCATGAATAGACTCACGCCTGAACAACGCTTGCAAATAGTGCAATTTTATTTCGAAAATAATGGTTCTGTGCGGAAAACGTATTGCGCACTACGTCCGATTTTCATAAGCGAATTTTGTTTAGCGATGAAGCGCACTTCTGGTTGAATGGCTACGTCAACAAACAAAACTGCCGCATTTTCAGTAAAGGTAATCCTCAAGGGTATGTTGAAACACCATTACATCCAGAAAAACTGACTGTTTGGTGCGCTTTATGGGCTGGTGGAATCATTGGTCCGTACTTTTTCAAAAACGATGGTGGCCAGAACGTTACAGTCAATGGTGATCGGTATAGACCACTGATCACTAACTTTTTCATTCCTGAATTGAATAACCATGATGTCCAGGAGATGTGGTTTCAACAAGACGGCGCAACATGTCACACAGCTCGTGCCACAATAGATTTATTGAAAGACACGTTTGGTGACCGCCTAATTTCACGTTTTGGACCTGTGAATTGGCCTCCAAGATCTTGTGATTTAACACATCTAGACTACTTTCTGTGGGGCTATGTAAAGTCATTGATCTATGCGGATAAGCCACAAACGCTTGACCATTCGGAAGACAACACTCGCCGTGTTATTGCCGATATACGGCCACAAATGTTGGAAAAAGTCATCGAAAATTGGACGTCCAGATTGGACTACATCCGCGCCAGCCGTGGCGGTCATATGCCAGAAATCATATTTAAAATGTAATGCCACAAGATAATCTTTCGGATAAATGAAATTCATGTCAATCGAATAATCCATCGTTGTTTTATTGCAACTTAAAGTTCTATACCTCTATAAAAACACCCTTTATGTAGTCCTGTGGTATTTTACGTACAAGTATATACATACTAGACTCGAATACAACTACAAATACGAATCAGTTTTTGCAACTCCCTGTCAACAATAGTGCAACTTATCGCATAACAGACAGGATGTTATTGTTCCACGTTTGCCAACTACGCTCTCTCTCACAATGCACCAGACAGAAAGGATAATGATTGCAGATATGTTTGTATGCATTCATATTTGCATGGTGTTGTGAAACTTATTGAAATGTGTGCGTGCGTGTATGTGTGTGTGTGTGTTGTTGGGGGCAACTATCATTACTGGGGTAACAGACAATGCCAGGTAACTGTGATAAGGAAATGCAAAACCTGAGAATCTCTTTCTGCGATTGCTGATAAGCCAGTAGATTGCAAATGCAACGCATTTGATACGAAGGGGCGTGGGTAGCATCTCTGTGTGGATGCTGGTAACAAACGCAAGAAAATTGGCAGTGGAATATTGAAAAAAAAATTAGAGTGTTGAGTGATTTTGTATTGAAATTTCAAGCCGAAGAGCCAATTAAGAATTTAAATATATATGTAGATCGAATTGAAAGTGCTTTGTGATATCACAGATAAATATCTCCCTACATTCCCTTCCATGGTCTCTGCAGCTACATACTGCTTTTGAAGATATTTTCAAATAGGGTGAACTATCGCCTCAGACTGACTTAGAAGAATAGGAATGGACCTACATCTATTTCAGTGATATGAGAACTGTTTTGTTAACTCTTTTTCCTCTCGAGGTCTGCTCTCGTAAGTTATTCTTCCCAGTTATATTGGTCCCAGTACTGTCAAGAATCTTTTCAGGCATCGAAATCGCCATCGGTTATGTAGTCGTACATTCGAGACCTAAAATCTATAGAATTATTGAAGAAATGTAGATTAATCTCATAAAAGAACTACGTCTCCTCCGCCATCCGACTTCTTTAGAAGAGAGTTTGTTGTGAAACTCTATAACAAGGATACCTGACTCGAAAAGAGATTTTTTTTGTAATTGAATTGAGGACAGAACCTATGAAGTGTCAATTTGCATGCCCTCAATACCTCTAGAGAAAACTTCCAGAAGATAATCAGTATGATCTGCCGTCTTCCTTCCAAACAGTTCAGAGTAATACTTAACAAGATAAATTTTTAAGAAAAAAATACCGAAAATTTAAATTTAATGGAGAATGTTTATTATCATTCGAAAGAACATTCCTTGGCATTTATTTTTTGAAGATTATCTCTTTCAAATGTTGGCCACGGCTACGTCTCAGATGGTCCATCCGCTGAGTTCAATTTTTAATAACTCGTTCGAGCATTTCGACAGGTAACTGGCGAATGACACGCGTGCTGTTTAGCTCCAAGGCTTGAATCGAAGCGGGATTCTCCGCATAGACTTTAGATGTTACATATCCGCACAGGAAAAAGTCTAACGGTGTGATATCACACAATCTTAGTGACCAATCGACCGGCCCAAAACGTTAAATTATCTGCTCACAGACGTGTTCTCTCAATAAATCCATTTATTGATGCGATAAGTGGGAAACCAATTGTCGCGGAGATCACGAGCTTGAATTTCAGGCTTCAAATAGTTGGTTATCATGGCGCCATAACGGTCGCCATTGACAGTTAAGTTTCCACCGGTTCATCAACCACACCAAACCGTTTTTTGTTTCTGGATTAAATGGCAGCTCTTGAATCTCTTCTGGTTGCTCTTTGTCCCAAATGCCGCAATTTTGTTTTTTTTATATACCCACTGAACAAAGTTTGGATCGAAAACGTCGGATCTTCTTGGAACTTTTCAAGAGCCCATAGAGCGAAGCGATGTCGCTTGGGAAGGTCGAGCGGATTCAGTTCTTGCACAAACTGTATTTTGTACGCTCTCATATTAAGACCTCTACGTAAAATGCGCCAAGTCGTTCCATACGTCAGTCCGAGTTGCGCCGAATCGACTCTCCACTGTCTTCGTGCACACTATCAGCTACGCCCGCTATATTTTCTTCACTGCGTACTGGACGTGGTCTATTCGGTCGAACATTATCCAGTAATAAATGCTGCGTCTCAAGATGGATGATGTTGCGAATAGTGCGCTCAGTAGGCCGATTATGTTGACCATAAGTTGAGTGAAGCGTGCAAAACACATTCTTTACAGAATTATAATTTTCGTAACAAAGTTGGAAGATTTGTAAACGTTTTTCAGGCGTAAGTCTTCCCATGATGAAATGCCATACAATACTGAATACAAATAACATGATAACTTAGCACGACTCACGCGTGATCTGTCAAAAAAAGGCTATTAAAAAAGCACCTCTACTAGGATCACCCTATAAATTCAAAACTGCGACTTCGTATAAGTGAACAGAGCCACAATCAAGCTCTTTATTGTAGTTTAAATATCACTTTTAGGGTGTAAACATATTAGACCCTCAAATGGAGCCTTATGACTAACGACTTTGCTGAATCATACATATTTGGAGCACCATTTAATTTACCCTTTTCGCGCGCGTTTCCGAACAAAATGTTCAACTTATTTTCTCTCCGTTCCACGTACCCCATGCGCTCCCACAACGTCGACTTCAATGCCAAAGTAAACACCCTACACCACCAATACATACTAACACTTCATGTGAAATCTTTTTCCTTATCGCTGCACGCCTGATTGATGGCCATAGATAAGCATTTGCGCCAGTCGCTCGCTCACTTACTCACTT
Organism: Neoceratitis asiatica; assembly: GCA_030068015.2. Lineage (NCBI taxonomy): Eukaryota > Metazoa > Arthropoda > Insecta > Diptera > Tephritidae > Neoceratitis > Neoceratitis asiatica. The sequence goes on along the minus strand of CM061524.1, from coordinate 43,882,845 downwards.
ACTCACTCACACACTGCCAAAAAGAAAAATAAAAACAAACAAACGCCCACTCGCTCGCTATTATGTCTGCTACCAAAAACGGTACTCTCTCTCCACCATTTTCTTCCCATTACACCAGCTGGAGTTCAATGGCGTTGTATTTTGGCGCTTTGCTTTATTTGGGTTAAACGCGCGCGCCCGTATATCCTTTCACACACATACATACACACAACACTGAACTTCTACATTTACACACTTAGACCAACCGCCTACATCTCTGCTCTCCACTCATTTCTCTATTACCCATTTATTCTTGCAATCATGCAATGCAGCCTGCTCGTCTCATGTACTTGTACATACATACTCCATTGTTTGGTCCCATTAGCGCGGGTGTTATCAGCTCTTCGTCGTGCTGCTGCCGCTGATTCCTTTTTCAGGCTGTGCGCTCATATAACTGTTTGTCTTGTTGTTGTTGTTGCTGTTTCTTGTTGTATTTGACTGTATGGTGGTACTCCGTCTCCAATGATATCGCAGCTGAATGGGTGAGAGTTTGCGATAAGAACGTAAAATATAAAATATAGTGCGCGCTGTGAGGAATGTCCTTTTTTACGTAGTGTTGTGTTGGATATTTCTCTCTCAACGCCACCATTACCGTCGTTTCGCCTCTCTGCTTCCACTTTATTTTTGCTGATGTTGTTATTTGCGGCACTTTGTGTCGTGACCCGCCAGAGTACACTGTGGAAAAATATTAATATCCTTTGGTAGAGCGGGCGGGATTTTAATGAAAAATCGGAATTGGATAGACTGCATGCCTCAGAGGTTTATCTGATAAAAAAATGTTTCAAAATACACTAAAAGACTTTGGATTAAAAATATATTGTGAAGAGCCGGACAACCCTTCATGCTATTTGCCTATATGCTGATTACTCATTATTTTTTAAGAGAATGTCAGTATATGTCCTTTAGAAACATTAAAAAGTATATTTATGGCCGGGCAGAAGATAAAATATTAAGCTCACAGCGTTTTACGTCAACAGTTGATGGGAACGCCACAACGGCTATTCGTCTGGCGACCGAGAAGCAACAAGAAACTCTTAAAACGCTACAAAATCGGCGCAAAGGATTCCACAAAAGCGCCAGTAGATGTATAGAGATGAGATAAATTGTGTTTACTCCTCGTAAGAGCACCAAAATAATATATAAAGACACCGAAGGAGAACACAGTTAGTTGTTTCTCACGTAATATCGAAATTATTCCAGGTCGTATGAAAGGGTACAACCTACTAGCATCACATGCTCTATGGTACTATGGACATTACTGGTAATAATATTTGCAGTAAATGAGCACCGGCCTTATCAAGAATACGGTTGACACATAAGGGTTACGCAGCCAAGAGAAGTGGACGAAGCAAAAAGCGTTAACCTCGTATATTGCCTACATCTAGAACTATATATAACCGATAGGTTTGCTATTGCTTAACACTTAGTCTCTATTCACTGGCCAAATATTCGATAATAAGAACAAAAAAATTCAATATTGAGTCAGACAATGTCTATACATAATTTTAGTAACGTGTCTATTAATAAATTTCTTCTCATTTCAGGTGAGTTCAATGGAATGTATTTTCACTAGCAAAGTAAGTATTTTATTATTCATTGAAAAGTTGAAATTAACCTTTTTAAAATGAGGTTCAATTTGGAGGCCAAAAACAATCATCTTATACCAAATGCATCCGAAACTATTATCGCACTGTATAAGCCTGGTACCGCAGTTCCAGGTCACTGAAAAAAGCGCATTCCCGAATAACTCGCTTTTCTTGCGTAAAAATGTGAATGAGCCTGTGGATGAAGCAGGAGCATTATACTCAAAAAGATAGAAACAGAAGATTCCTCTGGCCAAACCTCTACAATTCTTGCGGTTGCCTTTTTATAGAGTTTTACTGGCCTTTCGTCCGCACAAATGCGAGTTTTACCGGTCCCCTTGAGCCAGTATACTTTTCGTCCTACGGTTGCATTTCTGAGCCAGGGTATATAAATATTACCATCCGGGTGTTATCAGTCCTTGTGTATTACAGTAAGTGAGGCGATATTTGCTGACTTTGTTACAAGGTTCTGCAGTTTTGGCTTCTGGCTTATGATGAGGACCAGCCGACGGTCTATGCTTCCTGGATATCTTGTTTTCCAAAGACTTTACGTATTCTTGGAGATGCTAGAAGCGGCCCGCTTTTATCTGACTGGTGGGAGTATTTCCTCCAGGGAAAAATGCTTTATCACGCCTGTATTTTGCCATTTCGGCTCTGTCAATGCGGTGTCTAAAGAAATATGGAACGGTGTTGAATCGCCGCGTTCACTGGCTGAACTTTTAGCCGTGCAGACATCCAGAGCTGGATTTTTGTTATTCATAGTACGTCCGGTTCTTTGACTAGGTCTCATATCAGTACCTTTCTATGGCTAGGTAACTATGGTAGAGCTCCATACCACAGTAAAGTTGACATTATTCCCAGAAGTTGACCGGTAGCCGGAAGACTCCGTTCAAATAAAGTCAAATCACACAATAGGCTCAAAAACACGTTAGACTCTGGATTAAGGGGGTAATGAAAGTTCAAAACTCTCCAGGTCTTGGTCTGTTGCGTTCAGTTGGATTAAAAGGATCCCCTCTGAAACTAACGTTGTTGATATGGGATAGACCACCAAATTACAACTGTGTCCTCCAGGGGCGACGAGAAAGTTATTTATGCTGAGCTGACCGATGCACAAATCCGTGACATGATTTGCAGCACATACTGCTACCCATTTCGCTTACTCAACATTGAATTCGGTTTTGACTCTGACTGGAGATGTTAAGATGATGATTAATACTAACCACGGGACCATGCCTATATTGGACGATACTCTGCTCATGCTCTTCATGGCTCCGGACCTATAGGTGGGCGCAGCACTAGAAAAATATTATAAATTTAAACATTTAATATTAGCTTCTTCCTAAAACCATACAACTTCCCACAATACAACAGTACGTGCCACTCTTTCCTGCTCTTCGCTTTTTGGCACTTGGGGATATCAAAAGAAATCAGGTCGCTCTCGATCTGATCTATCTAACGGAGTGGATCTCTGCGTCTTCCTCTGCTTCCGCCAGCGGGTACTCCAGTTTATACTATCAGAGTTGGAGCGTTTTTATCCATTCCGACGAAATGGTCTAGCCAGCGTAGCCGCTGCCTCTTCTACTGTATAGCTCAGCGTTCTACCATCTGCGGTATTTGCCGTTGCCAACGCGAAAAGGATCATAAATCTTCTGCAAAACTTTTCTCTCGATAACTCTTAAAATGAGCTCATCGGATATCGACATCGTCAAAGTTCGTGCACCATATATAAAAATGGGAATGATGAGCGACTTGTAGCTCTGCAATTCGTATTATTTTCTCCAGCATCAAATTGAAGAAATCACATGATTACGGGTTACCCTGTCTAAAACCTCTTTTGGTATCGAACGGCTCGGAGAGGTCCTTCTCCATTCTGACTGTTGTACTCTGGGATCTGCTCTAAGGTTTTTTCGAATATCTGGTCAATGATGTGATGATCAGGCCTAAAGCCACACTGATAAGGTCCAATCAGTTTTTTGACGGTGGGCTTCAATCTTTCACACAATACGCTAGATAAGACCATATATGCGATATTGAGGAGGCTTATTCCACGATAATTCGCGTAGACCGTGGGGTATCCCTTTTTTGTTTGGGCAGCGAACACTTAGGTTGCATTCGCGTTCGTCCGACCGTATTCTGCAAAGAAGCTGATGCATGTAACTTATCAGTTCTTCGCCGCCGTATTTGAACAGCTTTTTTGCTAAGCCATCGGCTTCCGCAGCTTTGTTAGTTTTCTAAGCGGGCAACCGCTATTCGAACTTCTTCGTAGTCGGGTGTTGGAACTTCTATACCATCGTCATCGATTGGGTTTAGAGTTTGCCATCTCCGGGTGTTTCCCTTTCACTGCCATTCAGCAGGCTGGAGAAGCGTTCAATCCATACACTAAATGTGCTCTGGACATCTGTCACTAGATTAACTAATTGGCCCCTACATTAGTATGCTTCGAACTTAAATCCCTTAAAGCGTCTGTTGTAGTCACTTCGACTTTACGCAGACCTCTAATCCTAACAGAGTTATGTACATATGTGTGTACCTACAAAACTATGATGACTTATGATCATAGTATGTATTAAGGCAATATCCCAAATCCCAAAATTTATCTTTGTTTATTTCGGTCAGTGCATTGTTTACTCATATTTTATCATTAGTTGCTTTGTTCGTTTTTTTCTTTTTCTTTTTTGCTTACTATGAATTTTCTGCTGTCTTGGCAGGGTTTTTGTTGCTGCTATTTTTTGCATATTTTTTTTTCTACCCAGCTTCTACCAACCGGCTGCGTGGTTGGTTGTTCGTTTGAAATCTCCAACGAGCATACACAAAATGCACTTTCTGATATGCACACGAGACCAGAGCATCAAAAGGGGGAGAAGAGCAGTGAAGGTATAGTGTGTGTGTTCGGGTGGAGTGCACCGGCATTGACACTACCGCATGGAAAGTAGATTCACACACACACACACAAGGTGTAGATAGGCTGATGCAGCATAACTGGGAGCTGATATGATGACAAACAAATATGCACACACAAACACACTCATAAACACATAAACACACTCAAATGTATGCTCATACTATAGAGTGAAATTCTGAGGATTTCATGTTTGTCATTGCAATTCTCATTTATCATACTGCGAATGCATAAACATGATAAGGATTTATGGGCGCATAGAGACACACACACAGAGTGAAAGAGAGAGCGAGCGAGTGGCATTGCATGGTTCAGCTGACGCTGCCTGCCATCAATGTTGATGCTTGTTGCTTGGTGCTTGTTGCTAGTTGCTGTTGTTTCTACAGCCAGCTTTGGTGTGGTATACTGCCACACCAACCAAGAACTATTCGCATTTAGCTGTCGTACTTGTCAATTCTCAGTACTTGACTATCTATTTGTAACCATACGTCCATACGCCCACCCACTCGCCTGCTGCACAACGTGTAGATCCCACTGACTGGTTGACTAACTTAATGGTAACTGATAGATTCCCATAATATTGTCAGCTCACTTTGTGGATTTCCTAGATATACATATGTATGCATTTTGTTTTTGTTATTTTTGGCATTCGCATTGTCATTGAAACTACTTGTGTATGTATGTATGTATGATCTGGTTATGTTGCAGTCGATGCGATAAGCGTCATAAGTCTGACAATGATAGACTCATTACAAGGCGATTCAATTACGAAATATACTTGTATAGATGCATACATATATACAGACTTTAGAAGTATAGATAAACATACAAACATATCTCTGCAATTCCTTACAATGTGTGCGTTGATATTCTGAGAAATATTGTATTGCCATTAATATCCTTAAAGTATTCCCAATCATTCTTACAACTATATGCACATACAGTATATACATACATAGTATTAAAAAATACACATCCCAACATTTGCACTTACATAGGTTCAATTTAGTTTCAAAGTACTACGCACATCCAATTCCCAAATTCCCAAATTCACATAGACTGCTCTTTTTCACTAAGTCGTAACTTTTTTCCACACACCATTCTCCTCATAATATGTTCATATTTATCCAATTTGTTTAAAAGACTATAAGCGCTGTTATCCTTTAACCTACTTACACTTACAAAAATATAATGTTCGAGGGGGATATACACGAAGTCTGGTACACTGAAGAACATAACTCAGTATACAGCATTTTTTTTATTTTTTTTATTTTGGTAATGGTCAGATTTTGGGTACTTTTATCATAAGCCTTTTTTCGACAGATCACACGTGAGTCGTGTCAAGCTGTCATGTTATTATTGTTCAGTATTGTTTGGCATTTAATCATACAAAGATTTACGCCTGAACAACGTTTACAAATCATTAAAATTTATTACGAAAATTTACGTTCTGTAAAGAATGTATTTCGCGTGCTTCGCTCAACTTATGGTCAACATAATCGGCCTACTGAGTGGACTATGCGCAACACCATCACCTATATTGAGACTCAGCATTCATTATTGGATAACATTCGACCGAATAGACCACGTCCAACACGCAGTGAAGAAAATATACCGTCCGGAGCTGAAAGTGTACACGAAGACCGTGGAGAGTCGATTCGGCGCCGTTCGCAGCAACTTGGACTGACGTATGGAACGACCTAACGCATTTTACGTCAAGGTCTTAAATTGAAAGCGTACAGAATACAGCTTGTGCAAGAACTGAAGCCGCTCGACCTTCCCAAGCGACATCGTTTCGCTCTATGGGCTCTTGAAAGGTTCCACGAAGATCCGACGTTTTCGAATCAAATTTTGTTCAACGATGAGGCCCGTTTCTGGCTCATTGGGTATGTAAACAAACAAAAATGCCGCATTTGGGACGAAGAGCAACTTGAAGAGATTCAAGAGTTGCCATTTTATCCAGAAAAAACAACGGTTTGGTGTGATTTGTGGGCCGGTGGAATCATCGGTCCATATATCTTCAAAAATGATGCCGGTTAGAACGTAATCGTCAATGGCGACCGTTATCGCGCCATGATAACCGACTATTTGATGCCTGAAATAGAAGCTCGTGATCACACCGTTAGACTTTTTCCTGTGGGGATATGTAAAGTCCAAAGTCTATGCGGACAATCCAGCTTCGATTCAGGCCTTGGAGCAAAACATCACGCGTGCCATTCGCCAGTTACCAGTCGAAATGCTCGAACGAGTCATCGAAAACTCAACGGAGGAACCATCTGAGACGCAGCCACGGCCAACATTTGAAAGAGATAAGATACGGGCGTTCTTTGATGCCCAAAGGCGGGTGCGTATCTCAGCTGCTACAAGATAGTGATCCGAGTCGAAAGAACATTGAATGTGTGTATACAGATCCAAAGTGTGCGGCAATATTTAAATTCAGTCATTTAGATTTTCATGGGAAAGCACAGTGAACGTCACTTAGATTCCAGGTCACACACGCTGGTGAAGCTGTCATCATTAGAAACTGCCGATAACCTTCAAATCTTGCAGCAACATAAGTCATGCCACTAAATTAAGGTGGATTACAAACAACTTAAACTTTTACTTGAGCTTAGCAAATAGGAATGAAGTATTTTTTTAGGTGTACTGACAGGGCATCAACTTCTAGCATGTCAGCTTCAAAAACTAGATCAGTTTGAGTCTTAACTAAGTCTAGATTGGAATGTTTACTGTCGTCAATACGGAGAAGCGTGGCTGATATTTATTTTAAGCCCACGGATCGGGCAAGACTATAAAATCCGAACCATGCAAGTTGGCTCCCTTTCTTGACCTTTATCAGCCATTTTCTCTTAACTAATGAATTAAATATTCGATCTTGAGTCAAGTAGGGAGTGCAAAGTAAAATTTCCCTTGTAGTTGTGCCCGATTGAGGCCATACTCGTTTAGTGTTCTTATAAGTATCAAATTTTCATCGAATTTTGTCCAGTGCTTTGTGAAATATACTTTTTAAGCCAAAGTTGGTGGGGTCATGCCCATCTGGCTTTTTTTACTCATATTTATACTATTTGACCAAAGTTCAATTTTTCATTCACTGATTCGAAAGAAAAAAAATTTGCTTTAAAATTTAAGGATTTAATTTCCGTCTCTGAAATTTTCATATTTTCTGTAAGATTTTAGCAAAGAACAAAAAAGCTACGATTGAACTCTTCCGCAAATTTCGGAATAAAAGAGAAAAAATTCCAGATTATCATCTTCTTTCTCAGCACAAAAGAAATAGAAATATTCTAACATATATAATTTTCCAATGAATTATTCTTCTGAAATACATTTTATTCATGTTTTCCGAAATTCCGATACACTTTTCATTTTTTAATATTTGAAATAGATTCTCTGACGTGTTGTTTTCTATAAATTTCGCAAGCAAGAAAACAAAATTTTTAAATATAATCCATTCAACAAAGCAAAAATTTTAATCATTTATGCTCACCAGTGTTAATACGTACATATGTAACTAAGCATGTAATGTAAGTATAAAGTTTTGTTTCAACAAATTCTAGAATACTTTTTTGTCTCTTACTCCTTACGTTTACTTGCGTGCATGCAACAATAAATGGTTTTATTTGTTTGATAAAATCTTTAGTCGGTCAAAGGAAGAAGGACATTTACTGACCGCATATTCATGTAAGACACAAAGCCATGCACATATAGACATTACAAGACATACCGTGGAAATATACTTGTGTCTAAGGAATAAAGATTACTATTAAGGGTAAATGTACGTATTTCTATGTTCGACTGAGTGTAGCTAGTTGGTTAAGTACTTCATACATATGATGACTTTGTCACATATTCCATTTCCTCCGTTTGTTTTTGAGTAAATACACACATTTGTGATGATTATTTAATATGAAATCTGTTGCTTCTTTGACATTTTCGTTATATGTACGCATGTATGTATGTATGTTAGTACGTATGTATTTAGTATCAATTGTTTGAGTTTTAAAAAGTTTAGAAAAAACTAAATACATAAAAAAATTAAGTAGAGTATTTACATATAAAAATTAAATAAAAAAAATTATTCTGATAAAATGCAAAACGCTTTAGCAGGTGGCTTTGAAATCATAGGTATAGGTTTTTCCAATAAGAGTGATATGATTTCTTTAAAAAAAGACACACTAATTGTTAAGGAAATTCAAATGTTTTTTATTTAATGTGAAGTCCAATCGATACAATTAAGTTCTGAATATAACATCATTCGAATGGAATCCACGACTTCTTTTGCGGGAACGAATTCGATGAGCAGAATTTTTGAGTACTTTTTCCACTAAATCAGGTCGTATGTCATGAATAGCAGCTTCAATATTGACTTTTAAAACTTGAAGAGAGTCTGGTTTATTGCTAAAGACCAATGACTTCAAATAACCCCACAAGAAGTGGTCTAATGAATGGTCATGAAAAATTTGTGGATTTTCTTCGCACCAGAATCGACAGTTTTGTTTATTTACCGCAACACTCAGATGAAAGTGAGCGTCATCGGAGAAGGTGATTTTCTTAAAAAACTCGTTATCGTTTTCAAGTTGTTCCAAGGCCAAATCAGTAAATTTACGCCGTTTATGGTGGTCCATGGATGAAATTGAAAACATGACTGAATACAATGAAAAAAAGACAGATCATGACACATTAATAATGGCCTAAACGACACTTAGAAACCATATCATCCCTGTAAGCCATTTTTCTCATTTTTCAAGCAATAAAAAAGTGGTCGCACATTTTGGAAAATCCCGAAAAGTGCTCGCACACTTTCACGAAAATTATCAAGAACAAGCACTTTTCTGCCTTATTCGGCAATTCTGTAAATTATAAGCACTCACAAACTATTAATTAAACTATTCTCTATGTTAATTATATTCGAAAAAATTTCTAAAAATTAATTTATTTAGTTTATTTAAATAGCTTTTACGTTTAGAACCATGGAAACGCTTTTCGCTCAAGATTTTCTTCAAATTTGTGGTGTGTGTTAATGTTTTGACAACAAATTGAGAGACTTACAGTTTTTTCAAAACCACCTTCAAACGTATAGTATTTTTTTAGAATATCCTTTATTTAAGAAATACAAACGGATGGGTTGGACATTTGCTGCCGAAAGGCGATTGCAATGAAATTATTTTCTATTATTTTAAACACTCTGAAGATTTTTTGTTCTAATGACCCAAGTCATGGTAGCGCGCTCTACTAACTACTACTACTCGTCTACTACGACCGCCAGTAGCCAGCAAATATTGATTAAATAGTTAACCGGTCTATTCGATAACTGGACATTAAGAACTTTACCTTGTTAGACTTTACGATTCAGATTCAGATAGAACTGAGTGATTCGATTAATCAGATAAGTCTTTTCCACTACTTAGATTTCGTATTTTAAGTCTTTCACCGGAACTGAACTAGTCCGATGGCTCCTGCGGTTAAAAGAAACCTAAACTTAAACTGCTGAGGAGAGATGTTTCTATTACATATTAAGTTCGTAACTGATTTAAATTGCTAGCATTCCAAAATTCTTAAGTTAATAGACCCAAATGGATGGGTAGATCCTCCAATTTCCTTGACGAATTCTTTTCAAAAGTGCCAAGAGATGAAAAGACAAAGGGACATACTTTATTAACCAACGACCTAAACGAGTCAAGATTTGAAGAAGATTTTATTTGAATTTCTAACATTCTAAAATTCGTAATGTAAGTAAAAAGAGCCAAAGGTATTTGGGAGAATCCTCCAATTTCCCTTAAGGAATTTTTGTCAAAAAATTACAATATATATAATAAATTAAATATTAAAAACTAGTACTGCACGGATGGAAAAATTTAGATGAAAACTATAGCGTCCATCTCAAAACCATTTGGTTGGTTGATTGATTCAAAGCGGAGGTTCAGGACCTGATCGCAGATGACCGTACTTAAACTGTTGAGTGGGCTCTTTGAGCTCCCTCGCGTATGCTAACAATGCGCTTACGAATGGTTTCATAGATTTTATAACTGTTTTAATTTCTTCCAACCATGCCTGCTCATCTATACTACTGTGAAAGATATGATGTTGATGAATCGGCTGAGACGCTCGGAAAGTAAATTCCTCTTCAAAATACCCACAAGAAACTAGCTGATCTTTTGGTGAATACAAGTAACACTTTGGTATGTCAGCAATCCACACATCTCTGTTCTGTTGCACAAGCTGTATTTTGTACGCTTTCATTTTAAGATCTCGACGTAAAATGCGCCAAGTTCCTCCATACGTCAATCCCAGTTGCTGCGAACGGCACCGAATCGACTATCCACGGTCATCGTGTACACTCTCAGTTGCAGACGCTATATTTTCTTCTCTGCGTATGGCAAGTGGTCTATTCGGTCGAGTATTATCCAATAATGAATGCTGGGTCTCAATATGGGTGTTGGTGTTGTGAATAGTACGCTCAGCAGGCCGATTATGTTGATCTTAAGCTGAGCGAAGCGCGTGAAACATATTCTTTACATAGCGTGAATTTTCGTAATAAAGTTTAATGATATGTAAACGTTTTTCAGGCTTAAGTGTTTCCATGATAAAATGCCAAACAAAACTGAACAAAAATAACATGACAGCTTGACACGACTCCCGCTTGATCTGTCAAAAAGAAGCTATTAAAAAAACTACCTATACTTGGATCATCCTTAATTACGTTACTACATGTTCTAAAGCTTCTTCAAAACGAAGTGTAGAACGTCGGAACTCGTTTGTATAATAAATTCTCACTATCCGCATGTTCTTATATTATTTCGTCAACTTCAGATGCGCCCTACAAGGCATCCAATATCGTAAAAAAAACGTGCATAATTTCCTACAGGGCTTAATCTTTTTTTTTTTTTTGCTCATACATCACATACATATTTACATACATATGCATGTACATTGTACACATTTGTAAAACAATATGTATTTCTTCGCATTTAGGTATATATTACTGTGTATAACCATTCACTTGTGTGTTTATAAATATTACTTTCTGACTTTATTACTTTACCATCTCTTGCCATTTTAAAATGCTTTTAGTCATATCTCTTCCTTTTGAGAGACAGTCGTCCACAGTAAAGAAAAAAAACCCCAGCAAAAACAGATATGAATAGGATATATATTGTGCTTATCAGTTGAGTAGTGATAAAACACACACAATTATCATAGCAATTAGCCCTGGCGACATCTCGACGTCTCCACAAGTTATCGCCTCAACGTTGCTAAACGCAAAGTAAAAAAGTACGAGTAAATAAATTGAAAACAAAAAACCTGCGAAGAGGAAAAATGAAAATATACTAAATGAGTTGAAGTGTGTTTTATCAACAACAAAAGAAATATTTCGTATTCAAATTCGATAACAAAGCGAAAGCCAGGCAAAACACGTAAAAGGCAAAAGTGCACTTAAATGAACAATAGTGTGGCGCCGCCAAAGGCAAGTCGATTGAGTCGAGTTCGAGTTCGAGTCAAGCGGGCCAAGTGCAGGTAGGCAAGAAGCAGAGGCAGTGTTACAGAGATAAACGGTTACTTCATGTGCGCTCCCGCGGGTAGGAAGTGGTGTGAATGAGTGAGTGACGGAAGGAGATCCGAACTGCGTACATACTTACTATGTACTATGTACATGTGTGTGAACATTAGAGTGGTCGTTAAAAATTAAATTCTTTTCGACGCCAAAAAATATCTTTCATCGACCAAAAATTTACGGAAGTAGAGAAAGGCCTTCAACCTAAATGGTGGTATAGAGACTTTTTTCAATAGACTTTTCTGACAGATCACGCGTGAGCCGTGTCAAATTCTCATGTTATTTTTGTTCAGTATTGTTTGGCATTTCATCATGGAAAGACTAACGCCTGAACAAAGTTTACAAATTATTCAAATTCTGTAAAGACAAATTCACGTTCTGTAAAGAATGTGTTTCGCGTGCTTCGCTCAACTTATGGTCAACATAATCGGCCTACTGACTATGCGAAACACCATCACCTATATTGAGACTCAGCATTCATAATTGGATAATATTCGACCGAATAGAAAATATAGCGACCATGGAGAGTCGACTCGGCGCTGTTCGCAGCAACTCGGACTGACGTATAGAACGAATTGGCGCATTTTACGTCGAAATCTTAAATTGAAAGCTTGAAAAATGCAGCTTGTGCAAGAGCAGAAGCCGCACGACCTTCCCAAGCGATATCACTTCGCTCTATGGGCTCTTGAAAGGTTCCAAGAAGATCTGCCGTTTTCAAGCCAAATTTTTTTTGAACGATGAGGTCCATTTCTGGATTAATGGGTATATAAACAAGCAAAATTACCGCATTTGGGACGAAGAGCAACCTGAAGAGATTCAAAAGCCTCCATTTCATCAAATGATACCGGTGAGAACGTAACCGTCATTGGCGACCGTTAGCGCGCCATGATAACCGACTATTAGATGCCTGAAATTGAAGCTCGTGATCTCCGCGGCATTTGGTTTTAACAAGACGGCGACACTTATCACATATCGCTTCAATCAATGGATTTATTAAGAGAACACGTCGGTGAGCAGATAATTTCACGCTTTGGGCCGGTCGATTGGCCACCAAGATCGTGTAATATCACACCGTTAGACTTTTTCTTGTGGGAATATGTATAATCTAAGGTCTACGCGGACAATCCCGCGTCGATTTAAGCCTTGGAGGAAAACATCAGGTGTGTAATTCGCCAGTTGCCAGTCGAAATGCTCGAACGAGTCATCGAAAATACGACTGTCGAAATTTAAGACAGATTATTTATGCGTTAATGCATAAAATGCTCCAAAAACAATTTTATATTTATCCCGCCATGCGTTTTGTTTAGTTTAAACTAAATGCTCTGTGTTAAATTAAAATAAAAATTCCACCACTCTAATGTACATTCAACTATGCGAACCGGAATGAACGCAGTGAGGGGTGTAGGAGTCAATGATCGCTGAAACGGTTTATGGCATATTTACATGCATATTTAGGTAAAAGTAAGCGGATAAGAACTTAAAACCGGACACATTACTGTTTTTCGGCAAAATTTAACGTATCAATTTGAAATATCTGTACCTAAGCAGTTTTTAAATGAAAAAAAATTTATAATATGATAGCTTGCCGCCAAAGTATGTCAACAAAATTCTTTGTAAATTTTTTCAATAGCACTGGAGTAGTTTTTTTTTTTTCGAAAAAAAAAACATCTTGAAACATCTTGCGAAAATAGTGGATTAAGAAAAACAATAAAAGGTTGTCCGACCATGATTAAGTTCGAATAGCGATTGCTGGCTGGGAGCATGACCAATGCGGTGGAGCCAACGTCATATCTGAGCTGAGATATTTAAATAAATCACTTGTATCAGTTTGTCCATGTAATATAATCGGATTTTAGTCTGCCTGCTTATAAGAACCTAAGTGTTCTCTGTCCAATCCAGAAGAAAAGAGACTCCAATTATCTTGGAATAAGCCTGCTCAATACCACATATAAGGTCTTATCTAGCATATTATGTGAAATTGAGACTTTAGAATACTTTCGATCAGATTCATCATTACTTAAATATTGGAAGACTCCTAAGAAAAAGAACGGCATCCACAACCCTTTGTCAATTAGAAAGCAAACAGACAGAGCATCTTAGAAGGTAGACAAACATAGCTGGCTTCACACCGTTACGTCTAAAATTGATGCCAAAAAAAAAAAAAAATTTGAATTGAAACATTACCAGAACACGGTATCTTTTGGCACCAAATGGTACTTCTTACAAGGGAGATCTTTATCGTAAACGTTATTCAGCCTAGTGCTGAGGGAAGAAAATATTACCTGCACAGCTAAACAGAGATAACACAATATTCTACAAGGGCGTAAGATTCCATCTCATCGACCTCAGCAACTGCGTCGCCTACTTTCTGCAGATTGGACAAATATGCGAATTGAATGGGCCTGGCAAAATTGTTGGATTGTTGAAAGGGACCTCAGAGCAGACCGCTAATAGCTAAAGCCATTGTGTAAGCTCATTATGCTCTCCTGCGCTTAGTTCGTTTGATGTAATGAACCGTTTTATTCCATTATTCCTATATCCGCAATACTGGAGATTGAGGCATGATGGTGGATATAACACTTCAATCGACTTAACGAAGGGCACTCGTAAAGGTAGTGCTCCTGCGTGTCCTTCTTTTCTGTGCTCGCTCTGCACTTAGCCGATTCAAACCCAACTAGTTTTTTGAATCTCAATACACTTAGAAGAATGCTGAGTTTCGATTTATTTAGAGCACATATTCAAACTTCGTATTGGCACCGCTTGACTGTCGGCAAGAAACTAAATAACTTTTCATATCAATGGGGTTGCCTGTTTGGCATCTTCAGTAATACGAGCAATATCTGCTTGGAAGACCGAATCATCGTAATACTCTTTGAAGGTACCGTATTTATTGGGAATGTCACGGGAGAACTTCGCTCCTGTGCTTGCTTCACATTTTAAACACATCAGTATGGTTATAAAAACTACTTCTGCCCAATCTTTCCTGTTACGGATAGATTAGATGACATACACCTGACAGAATATTTGTTTTTCCAGGTCCCATTGTAAGCTTAACCCCAATTCTGTTATAACATTTTTATGCTGCTATGCCCTACACTTTGAGAAAATTGGATCTGTTTCATACATCACTTGTATATTAATTGGCCTAATCTCAAAAAATTACTCCCAGGATCCTCCTCGTGCCTGCTATACCTAGTAGACAGATTCGTTTCACCTATTCGAGAAGTTTAATGCGGCACTTCTCATTTAGTGTAGTCCAGTATACTAGTGTTCCATATGTTGGTATGAGTCTTACGAGAGACTTTTGTAAAGCCAATACACGATTTACGGCAGACTCCATCTTGGCGCATCTGCTCTTCTGTGGTTAATCCAAGTAAGGAGCGCCTTAGAGGTTCTACTTTCAGGCTCGAGATACTTGATTGAATTAAAGAGAATTACTATATTACTTTTGAAGGATGTTAGGTTAATTTGGCGTTTTTTTTTTTGTCTTCTTCGTGAGAAGGCAGTTCTTAGTTTTTTTTCCTGATTTAAAGAGAGCCTCTCTCTATTACTCATGATGAGACTTTTGGCATAGAAGATCATATAATGGCCTTTTGCTTGCCTATTGATCAAAGCATGTTTCATCCAGGCATGTAAGTCCTGTTGGATTCCAAATAAAGTAATTCATTGACGAAGTTATTGAAATGGCGTTGGCATTCCTCGAAGCTCCCTCCACGAGGATGTACTCTCGTTTATGCAAGGAGTATGTCATTGATGAATATCGGAACGAGTTCCCAAATCAATGAGTCAAATTTGGTTTTGAGACAAACCGGTTTCGGCGTTCTGCCATCTTCAGTGCCGTTGATCGTTCTGTATGCCATTGTCTCGACTACTTCATGCATAGCGGTACAGCCCCAGAGAATTTATTTTAATTTCATTAATTTATTATAATTGTGAATATTGGACTGGCCAAGATTCGATCTCATGATCCTGCGAATAGCAGTATGCATTGATGACTACTCGCTTTACGTGGGTGCTGAGTCCCTTTAAACAAAGTTGCCTGATGAAATAATAAACTTTACTAAATATTTTGACAGCAGTAACTTTGGTCAATCATTTTTTTTTTTTTTTAATATTCAGACACCTTTTCCCGAAGCTGTATGATCAGGTCACATAAGAATATAAATGTCTATAGATTTATGCTTTTATAAACTTTGTTTTTTCTATAAATATCATCCAATCAATATCCATCAATATTGTAAGTCACATAAAAGGTACTCAAGCCGGATATGCAACGAATAAAAAAGGGAAGAAGCAAAAACTAACACCTACCGACAGGACATGCAGAAAAATAATCTGAATACCGTTACATTGACAGAGAGATACCGATACAGCACAACTCAATAATGCACTAACTGATAAATGCATTCTTTTTGTCGCTCCAGTTTCATATATGTACATGCAACTTTTATACATACATATAAACAATACACTAAAAATATATATATATATGTATATGAAAATACAGACATATATGTATATGTACAATATATATCTGTATTTTCAACGCTTGCTATTCAACGAATGTCAATGAGCAAATCGACAACGTAAAAGTGACAAGCGATGAAACAATAATGGGTAATTGCCAAGGACCTTCTTTCTTGCTTACCGTTAACAGCGATATGAGGACATGGCGTTCAAAATGACAACATTCAAGTTGAAAATTACAAGAATGGTATGAAAGGGAGCAAAATAAAAATAAAAAATTCTAAGAGAATACACACAAACAGATATACATGTCTTAATATATAGCGCATATTGTGCACCGTTGACACTTGTAGTCACCAGGAACTGAACACGTTGACGACAACGCTAATGACAACGCTGACTGGCCCGTTGACGTGTGACTCGAGGTTTTGGTGTCGCAGCAGAGTGTTTTAACGACTGTTTGCTTGCTACTCCGCCGCTAATATGAAGGAGAAAATCACGTGGTTGGCTGGTTGACGATTTGGTTGCCTGACTTGTCTGTCATCTTAAATGGTTGGCTGATGAATCTGGCGTTTATCATCATCGTCGTCGCCGTCAACTGCACTTACAGCTCATATGAGTTTGTGTGTGTATATGATGAGTGTATGAATGCTTCAGCTGTCAGTGTCCTTATGCAGGTACTTGTATGTCTATATGTATGCTATATCATATGATTTTTCCTCTTCCTATATCTAAATATATATATATATATACATAAACACATCCTGAGTGATATTCTCCGTTACCTTTGACTACATTTTCACCGTGTGATCAATGTCATCGTGTCTATATCTGATTGTCGGTGGGTATTATTACCTTTGTTGTCACACCGCTGCTCATGGCGTCGATAGGTATGATATTGCTGATTTTGGCAACTAACAGACACTCACAAACTCACCACACTCTCAACACGTCTATTCACTACTCACATATTAAGGCGAGAGTCGACAGAAAAGAATGCCGTAGGTGATCCCAAAATCCTTAAATTCCCTCAACTGCACAGATATGAGCTCGGATCTCGAGTTTGAAAATATATTTCTGTCAATAGTTAAGGTTAGGTGGGACTGAAAATGAAAGAGCTCAAGACGAAATATTTCTTGTGTCGCGGATTTGAATTTGGGCTTCTTCATCATCACTGCTAACCGTTTATCTAGAGACTAACATTATTAATTGAAGTCCAACGCAGAATTTCTCTTGGCAGCACGTACTACTTTAAACTGATCAGTCGTGATCGACTTCAATGTTACAAGCCAAGCAATCTGTTTTCTCTCCTACATTAACGAAAACCAATTGTTTCTGTAGTAGTTGTACGTAGGAAACTTGAAATGCCGTATCACAGTTCTCTTGTATCGACGGACTTTTTTTTTGCTGCACAGAGCCGCGTGCATATCTTAGCTATGAAAAGATAAAGATCCAAGTCGTTGATGGTTCTTCGAAAATTACGCATATCTAGAAAATTAGCTACATATATATCTTCCACATGATCGATTTGGTTGCATGATTTTCCATCCCGTTGCAGTCATGTCGTTTGATAAGATTTATTGTGCCTGAATCTGGGCTACAACCGTATTTCCTGCCGTTTAAGAATGTTTCGTCATGAAAGCTGAATTTTTCGAATGAGACATCCTAGTAATGATGTAACAGAGCAGGGTTCATTGAAAGCATCTTTGATCACATCATCCTTCATATCCGTCAGCGCTTGGACGCAAATCGACGATATGTTAAAGACCTTTGCTTTGATGCTGATTGGGGCGAGAAATTCATCCACTGGAGTGACTCTCATAATTTGTTGGCGGAGTTTCTCTCCCACCACAAAAAGCAGATTTTCCATCGCATTTCTTGGACAGCAGTTATGTCAGCCTTAAGTCTTACGTTGAAATCAGCCTGAATCCCAAATTAAGGGACCGAAACTTTTAGATGCATGCCCTTAAATCGAGATCCTTAAAACATTTTTTGTGGTCGTCATCAAAAACAGGGGAAACCCCCAGCCAAGGCATGTTGAGCCACTTGAGGTAGCTACCAAACGGATGTTTATTGGCTACCCAGAGAATGATTGGTCTAATATCGGAAGTAGTAAGCTGGTGAACGAAAAACCAAGCTCTACAAGTCCCTCAGAGTCCCTGTATGTTTCAGAAGCAAGGACACTGACGGCATTAAATGAGTCGACAAGAAAGGGTTTGTGAAAGATGTAAGGTCCTTTATGGACGATTTAATGTTAATATATTATTATTATATTATATTATATATAATTCGGCAAATTAAGTGACTTGGCTGAGCCAAGTAGCATGTATGGATGTGGGATGTTTTGTTTGGCTTGGCTTTTCAGGAGTTATCTTTCATTTCAAACCCCTCGTAAAAGATCACTCTTTTTCCCGCCTATCATTAGGTCCTACTGCATCCTAAACTTTTCTTCGTAAAAAACGACCTAACGAGCATGTTGTCATGGTTCTCAAAAAGCATTGGTTCTGGTCCAATCTATTACAAAGAAAGCTAACTGTAGCCATATTTTAAATAACATACTATAGGAAATAACCGCCTCATGAATCTCGTTTGCTACCGATTACCAGGTGGAAATTCGTAAAATTTCGTATTAAATATTTTATTATTATTATTATTTCTTCGTGTGTAATATATGGTTGAGGAGGCTGGCACTTAATTTATTTGAAACATTTATTAAATTAAATAAAATATTTTAGCATTAGCATTAAATTACAGAAATTCAAAAATGTTGGAAAATATTTTTTATTAGTGTTGCCACCTGTAGGGAAACGTAGATGTAATTAAATTAACAAGATAAGAAAAATACTAAAAGCGAGTATCAAACTGAAGAGAGTTGGCAGCGCCAACAAGGCAAATATTTTGAGACAAGCTGCGCCCTGTTCAAAATCTTCAACACCTTTCGTGGATTAACTTTGACTAGTTAAAAAAAATTTAAATTTTTGAAGGCCTTAAGATCAACTGAAATTATTATTTTTTTATTATTTATTATTGTGTCTTTCTTTTTCAAATTTTGTTTGGAAAAAATGGGGTTGCCAGAACTGTAAAATAATTAACCGAGTCAGAAAAATTATATTTTTGAAAAGGACTGGCATTTATTAAAAGAGGAAAAAATTAAATATTTTTTAAAGAGTTGCCACATTTGATTGTGATATTTTTTTTTTAAATAAAATTAATAGGCTAAATAAAATACTGTAACATACCAGGTACTAAAGGAGTTAGTTTAACAAAAATTTTGAGTGTTGCCACATATTTGAAGAGTGAAATTTTAAAAAGCTCAAATCTTAAAATGTGAAAAATCATGGTTTTGCAGAATATATAAAAAATTCGTGAAAATTATTGTATTTTCGAATGGTCGAAAAAATGTATCTTTTATTAGAATATTAATAAATTACTTTTATTTTTATTATTCTTTTTTCTGTTTTTTTTTTTTTTACTAATGTTGTCTTGGATGTCTTCAGTTACTCAAAAAAATTTCAGAAACACATTTTCACGCACTCTTGTCAATATTTAAATGTCACTGTGCTCTCCAGTCGACATTTTCACTGATCATTCGGATAACAATGTACCGCTAAGTGAGCGAGAGAGCAAGTGAAGTGAGCAATAAGCAATGAGTGGTCGGTACGTGAAAATGTATATATATAAGTGTGAGTTTGTCAGACCGCGCCATGCTAGTTGGTTTTAGGGGGCTGCAAAAATGTTGCGCCGTTCTCACTGCATGGCACAACCGCTGCGTCACACACACACACACACACAAAACAACCAACACAGACGCCGCATGCAAGCGTACAGGCTGAAGCGCCAATAGCACTTGGCACTTGGTATCCCCCTTCGAGTACTACGTATGTATGTACGTACTTGGTTATCGCAACCGGAAAGGCAACAAACATAAAAGGAAGGTGCAATAAAATGTTGTTGTTTTTTTTGTTTTACTTTTTTTTTACTACTTAAAATGCATATTTTTGTTGTTTTGTATTTTATGAAATTAACACTGGTGCTACCCGCAGCTAACAAACAGTTGGTAGTTCCCCCTTTCATTGTTTTGTTTGAGAAAATAAAATTAAGTTGAAGAAAAAGTATAAAAAATATGTATGTATGTATGTATATAAACGTAAAAGATATGAATTTTAACGATACGAATATCGAATAAATGTTAATGCAGTGCCATGGAAAACTTCTGCTGATAAATTTTTTTTAGATATTCCATGCATTTTTAGTGCATTACAAAAGCAATTACAAAAACAAAATACAATAAGCATTGTAACGACTACAGCACAGCAACTACAACACCGCACACAGAAACATCGATAACTGAAATTGAGTCATAATAATGCTTACTCACAAGCAAGCATAAAAAAAGCTCACCCCCACCACCAAATATATACTACAACAGCATTTTCAATACATACGCACATACATATACACACACATACACTTATATATAATTCTAAATATGTATCTTTTGCATCATCGACAACACTTTCCAATGCTTGTGTAAGTGTTTTTGTTTGTGTGTGTGTGTTTGCGTAATGGGTGCAAGTGCTTGAGTGCTTAATGTACTGTATTTGCTGCTTACGAATCAATGGATATCTCACTTTGCCTTCGCATATCAGCCAGGATGCAACGTCAGTTGATTGTAACTAAATATATGTTGGTAAACTGGTTTCATTTTAATGAATGCAAATGCGATAGGCAATGCATGTAAGTATGTATGTATATATATATGAGTAACATTAAATGTGTAACTAAAACTGCAGTCGTAAGATACTTGAAGGCTTCCTGAATGAAAATGTAACATTCTTTTTTTTACTGGCAAACGTGTGTGGCATGAGTCATCTGCTGATTATGTTTGTCATAGAAGTGAGCGTGATAAATCACATATGTATATATGTATATAACATAATAATAATAATAATATTATATATTAATACAATAATAAAGGAAAAAAACATAATTTTTAAGATTCACTTGACGGTTATATGTGCATGTTAGTATGTACATACACATAGACCATAAAGTCTGCGTTCACCCACCGCATTTTTTATAGTAAAGTACAAAAACAATTGAAATAGTTAATTGAGTTAAAATTTTTTACATGAATTTATTCATTATATTTCTCAGATACAAAATAAAAACCCCATATTTCCTATTTTCATTTTCGAGATAAAGGTATCTAAAGGCAGCAACATGCAAACATAGGCCCCATAAAATCTGCGTTCAGTTTGCTTTATTTGAGACTACCGTTAGTTTTCATGAAGATGTTCCTTCTTTTTGCATATTTTCTATTGTCTTTTATTCTAATTAACCATTTAAAGAGTTAGTGCCGTGTTTTAATATTAGTTTGAAAAAATGAAGACCAAAGGGAAAGCAATTAGTGTGTCAGAAAGAAAAATAATTATTAAACTGTGTAAAGATGGCGAAAATTTCCAAAAAATTGGACAAACGTACGTATTCCTCCGTCCAGCGTCTAGTAAATAATTTCAAGCAAACCGGTATTTTAACGTCGAAACCCCGATCTGGCCATCCAAAAATGTTATCAGAACGGAAAGAACGCAACATAATAAATATGGTGAAAGTTAACTCGAATTGCGAATTGCGTCAACAAATATAGTTGAAAACGTAAATAAAAATTAAAAAAAAAACAACTTGTGCAGAAACTGCTAGAAAATTTATATCTCGCTTGCCAACAGACGAAAGCGCATTGATTTTGCTCATAATTATATAAACAAGTCTGCGGAATCTGGATTCTGGAATCAAGTCATTTTTTCGGATGAGAGAAAATTTTATATATTCGGCATAAAAGGCCGAAATCAGGAACTGCCCTTGAAAAGCAAAATCAAGTTGCTACAATGAAGCATGGAGGTAGTGGAATTATGGTGTAGGGGTGCATGGCGTATAATGGTGTGGGTCAACTTGAATTTATCGAATCGACAATGGATAAATGGAGATATTTAAACATTTTAAATAAGAAATTGAAACAAAAGGCTTATCTTCGACGTTTTGGTTTCAACGGGATAACGATCCGAAACATACTTCTCAAAGAGTCAGACTTTTGCTCTTATACAATGCCCCTAGGCAGCTTAAAACGTCTTTTCAGTCACCCGATCTCAATCCTATAGAGCACCTTTGGAATATATTAGAAAAAAGAATTCGTCAGCATATAATAACAAGTAAAGATGTTTTGCGAAGAGTTATGCTGACAGAATGGTCCCGAATTGCAGCTGAGGAAACAGATAAACAACGTAGTTATCCAACAAAGTGTTAAATTTAATTTTTCTTTATAATTTTTAATGCTTTTGCAAATAATTATAAACCTAAACGCAGACTTTGTGGTGCCTATGCTTACTTGTTGGTACACTTAGATACCGTTATAACGAAAATGGAAATGGAAATATAGATTTTTGCTTTTGTATTTTAAACTTAAAAATATATTCAATCAATTCATGTGGAAAAAAAGTAAATGAATTAACTATTTCAGTTGGATTTTTACTTTACTTAAAAACTTGTGTTGGGTGAACGCAGACTTTATGGTCAATGTGTATGTGATAATTGAATATCTTCTTCTTCTTTATTGGCGTTGATACTCTTACTCAATCATAGCCGATTTAGCAACAGCTCGTCAGTCATTTCTTCTATTTGCCATTTGGAGTCAACGAAGTGGAGCTATTCCTTTCTTTCACTACCTCCACCAGAGGATGATACATCTAATACTTCAAAAACTACAATACTTTCACCCATCCGGAAAACATGTCCTTAACGGCCGCTGTATTTTTACTGAATTACATCAACGTTGTCGTATAACTCGTAGAGTTCATCGTTCCATCATCTGCGAGATCCATAAATCCTTCACAAAACCATTCTCTAGAAAACTTCTAACGCCAACTCATTATATTTTGTCATCGTTCATATCTCCGCATCATGTAACAGGATAGGAACGATGAGTGACTTGTAGAGTTTAGTCTCTATTCGTGGATGGAGGGCTTAGTTGCCTACTCAGTTCAAACTAGCTCCTATTGGCAGTTGAATTTCAAAATTGACATTGTTGTTGTTGTTAATTCTGGTTTCTAGATAGACGAAATTATCTACGATTTTTAACATTATATAACATAATATATATTTCGACAGTGACGCGGAATTCAAGACCGGTATGTGCTGGAAAGGCTTATCCCTTGATATTGGCATAGATTGTGGGGTCTCCATTCTTGTGGGCTTGTCAGCGTAGACTTATATGCCAATCATCAGGCATGCACTCAACCGACCAAAATTTTCAGGGTGGCTGATGTATGCACCTTGTCAGCTCTTCATCGCCATGCTCAGTTGGTAAGCCATCGGCTCCCGCCGCTTTTTACTTCAGGAGTGCAATTGGCAATTGTATTCCATCATGGTCGGGCTATGTTAGGTCTATACCATCCTCATTGATTTGGAATTCGTGTTAACCATCTGCGGGTGTTTCATTTTCACTGTCCTACAGGAAGCTAGACAAATTTAGTATACTCCGGGTGTCGGCCGCCAGATTACCTCCGTGATTCACATATGTTCCGCTCCTGAAACCCTCTGCTAGTCGTCGCATTTTATCATAGAATTTCCAAACATTACCCCAGACCGCCATCTTCTCAAGCTACCTCTCCTAGGTCTCTCTATTCGGCTGCAAATGCATTTCAATTCCTTCTTCGACTCTCGGTATCTCTCCCACACAGCGCGTACTGCGATCGCTGGAAACGTTGCGAGGTAGATAGTCTTCTTTCTCCACTGCGATACAACTATCTTCTTCGTACCAGCTATTCTTTGGCCATTTTCGAAAACAAAGACTTTCGTTGATGGCTATACGTATAAAGCTTAGAATTGCATCCCACGGTTATCTTATACCATATTGCTGACGAGTGCTCTCAGAAAGAGAGAGATAGGAGCGCAAATCGAGCAGAAAAATGTCATATTTTATCTTACTGGCATCAAAGCCAACATGCATGAATATGGAAATGTCCCAAAAATGTGTGGTTTTGTGGCCCAAACGGCTCTTTAGTCAACCGACTTTTTAGTTAAGAAACGGTATTTAACGATTATTAAATGGAAATTTAGCGTTTTGAGATTAGAACATTGAACTGGTCGGTTATCAAAATTTTTTTCTAAAAATCAGATTCAGTGTTAGCCATCCGATAGTCTGTTTGATCACATTCCGTGCGACTTAGGACTCTTGTGAGTTCTAGGCAACATTCTCTCTGACAACCCCAATCAGTTTATTGAGAGTCTTGGTTGATAAACAGCATGCTGACGATCACCCAGCTCGAAAAAATTTAAATTGACTCAATATTATAAGTTTCCCCTGCTCTCTTTCTTATTTTTTTCTTTTAATTAACAATAGTTTTCAGCTTGAACATAAAGACCTCTTACAATACTCATTCAACATACGAACTTCACAGGATTATATCGAAGCCCATCTTATGCAGGACAGCCAACACAAGGCGGCTCTTGTAAACGGTCGCGTTTTCGTTGATTTTTCTCGTTTTTTCTCTTTAATGGCTTTTAGTACATAGGATCTCTAATATTGAAGCGTTGTGCTTCTCAGTTATAGAAATACCTTTAAGTTCATAACCGATCAATAATACATACTCCGTCCGAGTGAAAAAAGACCGTTCCCACGAATTTCCCAGCTGACTATGAAACCTTAAGCTTATTGGTATACGCTGTGCTCTTTTTCTGCCTATTCGTGTGGTCTTGTTTTGACGCAGGTTCTTAATGATGAATCTAAGGTTTCATATCCAGTAATAATTCAACTCAGTACACAGTCACGATTATATTGCTTGGTTGACGATAGCGCAGAGACTAACAATGAATCCTCGTTATTTTTAAATAATTATGAGTAAAGGAACATGTTACGACCCTAATCACTCCCTCGACAACCCTCTCATTCCACGAACATAAAAACTCTTCCTCGCAGCTATTAATTACTAATTGCTTTCAGTTTTTATGGAATTAGTTTCTATATTATATCAATTAAGGATTTCAGGACTGAAAGGAACTCAATTAGCTCATTGAATGCCAGTGTGAAGAGGATTTTAGATTAGAAGAAACTTGGTTTTCGGACAAACTACCAACTTGTCGGCCATTTTCTTCCAAATTTGCAGCATCTGCTTAACTTAGAAATCTTTTATGTCAGTAAAAAAATTAAATTGTAAAATACATCGTTAAAAAACTGCAAAAAATCAATAATCCAGGAAGCTTTAGGGCAAAATAATAATCTAAAATAATATCTTTAAGAGAGTTTCTCATCACATATTTCTAATTTATAGTTTTTTTTCTCATCTCACCTCCACATTTCTGTCGTCACCCACAATAAGTCGTTAAGTGCTGACAACTTCACCAACACAAAGTAAGTAAGAGCTCTTTTTTGAAGCACCCTCACCTTTGCATGCGAGTATGTTCATTACCCATCACAAGTACAGTGGATACACAGAGGCTTCTCAGTAGATTTATAACACTTAATCTTGCAATCAATCAAATAATTTAAATTTTATATCTTCACAACACACGCACTGCCTACTTGGGTATGCTCGTATTTATGTAGATGTACATATGTATACCAACTTGTGCGAGTATAGTGGTTGATTGCCAGGTTTTTGGGCGCCGTTTGGCAGTATCCAATATTGACTTATCTTTATGATACTTCGCTGATTCGTAACGTTGCTGCCAGCCGACCGGCTCTGTCATATGATTTGGAGGGCTGATTAGAAATACCGAATAGTGGAAGGGGATAATGAATGTTTTTATTATAAACAGAAATATCGTTAAGCGTTAGTTGCTTTATTATAAGTTTTTTTTTTATAGAAATAAATTTCTTCAAAAGCAACTAGACTAGAGCATTTGTTCAAACATTTTCGAGCAGTTCGAGCTTTTGAGCAACGAGCACTTGCACATGTGATAATTGCTCATTAATCAAATTATTCGAGCACGAGCAGTTCGAGCATTTTGACAAAATCTTTTATTTTTTTCGGAATTTTTATTTTTAATTTTAGATTTTTTAATGCAAAGTATAAAAACCATTCAAACCCAAAAAAATTTTGGCAAACAAAATTCAATTATTTTTGTTCTGCTGAGCATTTAAGCAATGAACGAGCAACGAGCAAGCATCGAACTGCCCTTACTACTCGAACACGGGTATCTAGAGTTCTACCTGAAAACTTATGCACTTACTCTGTAAATGCTTAGCCGTATGGAGCAGTAGATTAAAGACACTTGATTATAGTTTAGGAGATTTGAAGGATTGCACGACGATTTTTCTAAATGTGGAATGGTTTAATCAGGTGGGCAGAGCCTCTAGCGTTCTTTTTTGGCATCACAATTGATCCGTACGGCAGGTTAAATATGCTGATGACCAACACCATGACGGATATTCTATTTAAAACCCTATGATCGGCAAGCCCATCCCAGTGACAACAACCCTCAATTCCTCCTTACCGATAATGTATCTCCAACAAGCCAATTTCTCTCTTTCATCATGTAATTTCGTGGTCTATTGTGCCTTAAGGTCCTTTTTGATGTATATCATTTATAAGGTTTTAGTTAAGGAAGTTTTGAAGATCATTCTTTTTGTAGCTTTCTCCCAGCCGGATGTATTCGAATCGTAGTCACATACCCTGCAAAGTACTACTAATGTGGGCTTACTAAAATCATGCCTTGATGTTGACTATAAGGGAAAGTTTCACTAGGTTCGAGGAAGGCATCTAATATCAATTCCATCTTAAACCGTAGACTTCTTAATCGTTGTTATCGCAAGCACGACCTAGTCGATTTTAACCGAGGACACATAATCAAGTCGAGGAAAGTTATTAAAATGGGCATAAAACCCATCCACTATACTCCGCCAAAGGTACTAAACGCATTATAGGAGCTCAATGAAAATTCATTATACCACGCCAATATTACAGGGTCATGATTTTGAAGTCTTTTTAGAGCCAGAGGCGAAGACTGAGAATGTCAAAATCTCAAAGTATATTTCTGATATGACATAAAAGCATTTCGAGAATATCCTACAACCATTTAGAGGTGGCTTAGAAAGGAAATATAGAATAAATCGAAGGAGAATTTACAATGAATTTCCTCTAAAACAGACTAGATTCCGGAGAAATCACAATTCAAATTATGATGTCAATCTCCACCCCTTTTTCCCGAGTAATGGTGTTCGGTGAGATGAAGTTTATTTCTATAACAACCACCTCCTGGCTATTTCTGACAATTTCATAAAAACGTCTTATTGTTGTTGTATTGGTCTACTCAGTTCCGTCCTGTTTCGGTTTTTTGAGCAGAGTTTCTGCAGATTCGTTAATGGAGTGATGGTTTTTCTGGAAACTGCTCTCTTTACTAGGCTGCGATTGTTTCTTTTTCAGGAAGATTTCCTTCCCTATATGCATTTTGCTTTTGATCTCTTCCTCATCAACTGAGGTGCCGGCAGCCTGAGCTTAGGTTATCTTACTGAGAACTATGAGTAGTACCGACTTTTGATCAGTTGACTTAAAATCTTCTCTTTTTTTGCGCTGTTTGTGCCCTTTAGTTACCAGTGTGCTTTTCTTGGTATTCATGTCAGCTCTGGGGGTGGAGGGTCCCACATTTAGGATTTTGGTATTTTGGGTTGTACCAACTCTTTTTACTGCTGTCACTACCGGCGTACTATGGCTGGTACATCCGGTAGTACTCTTTATTGTCTCCTAACTGGAGGCGAGAAGAATGTCTTCATGGGATTCCGTGTAGTCAAAGTAGCTGTCTTTTTAGTTGTTTTAGATTCATTTTCGATCCCACATTTCAGCAGGAAAAGGTTAGTCACTCATCCGGGGAGCTGGCAGTCGCAGAGAGAGTATTTTTCACCTTCGATCTCGCTCGCGCAGCGGAGGAAATATCGCTCGCTGATCATGAGCGAGGGTATCTCGACACCCTTGGCTTAGGATGCGATATTCTCACACTTACCACAATCAGCAGTTGGACGAAGAACCGAAATTCACATCCACATTATGGGGATTATGAGGTGCCTCTTGTAGGAGACAACTTGACGGCAATCAAGATAAAGCTGGTGGATACAGGTTTGGAAAAGGTTGCGTAAAATTAATGTTTTAAGAATAAAAGACATTTCCCAAGTAAAAAAAGTTCTGACACTATTTAAAAAGACGTTATAGAAGATGCCCCAGGAGATGCAAAAATAAAAAGCAATCTTAGGCCTTTCTTGATTATCTATTCTAGAAGATGGACTGGACGGTAAAATAATTCATCGTCATCAGGAATTTCAAGTGGATGGATAGCCAGACACGGTGATCAGGAAAACTTAGTATCCCAACGTGTTTTTTTTTTTGCCCTAAGTAAAATGGATCACCTTTCGCGAGAAACCACCCTAACCAAATTCAATCTTACTAATAGTAAATAAATCGACATTTGAAAGATACAGTGTGGCATACGTTGACTGCTGTCCAAATAGACCATGGAATCAAGATCAGCTCATTGTTTTTCAACACTCACCAGATTGTCATGATAAAAATTTGTTGAAGAACACCCAATGGGAAGTCTATGGTAGTTCGGTGTACATATTGTTGGATTGGGTGGGAAACAATGAGTTTTCGAAAATTAGTAGTATGAGTATGGACATTAATACAGTATCATCATGTCGAAATTCCAAAATACAAAAAAATCGAAAAATTATCTTCCGAAAATATCGTTTCGAGTTTCAAACAAAATTAAAGCAAATACATATCTACGAACAGGTACAGGTCTTCATACACATACAAACATATGTGCACTTGGGAAGGTAGTACGTATGTATGTATGCCTGACGCTATAATTCACTTTGCGATAAATGTTTGTAGATAAACAAATGCAATCAGACCTACATAAATATCTACGTAGATATGTATGCGTATCATCATTTATAATATTTTTAATTTCGTTGTTGTTGTTATTGGCTGTTTAATTTTATTTGTACATTCGCCGTTTATTTACCGCAATTCATATCGCCACTGTACATCGCTACTACTCGTGTATGCACGAGTATGTATATATGTATGTTTGCATGTAGTTTGCCATTGGCGGCAGGGCGAGCGGTAGCTGCATATGCATACCCTACAATAATAATATTTGAAACAGTAACAGCCGCAAATAACATAAAGCAAAATCCAACAACAACAATAATAATGCAACAACAAACAGTTGCGGGGCAAAGAAAATTTAAAAAAAAACAGGAAAACCAAGACATTATCAATGCCAGGATCTTATCGTCGACTGCAATCTAAGCAAACGACGCGATGCTGCTGACGTTGGCGTCGCTGCTAAAACTGTTTGTTGTCGGCATAGCTGATTTTGGGCTGTCGATAAGACGATACGCTTGTGTGGGTATATCTATCAACACACACAAGCACACACACACACGTACCCAAAGTTTTACTTCTATGTACCAACGTGTAGTTGTAGCGTCAGTGGTGATGGTGGTGGTGGTTGTTGATATGCCGGTGGCATGCAATGCCGTAATGCCACATGTCTACAAGTACAAATATTCATTTCAGTTCATTTCATTGCCTTCCGTTTGCAGCCTTTTGATTTTTAACGTTGTTGTTGTACGCTCGCGTAGGTGTGGTATATACATTGTATTGTTGCTATTGCTGTTGCTGTTGCTGCTGCTGTTTCTGTTGCTGCTGTTGTATTATGTACCGACCAACGCTCTCTCTCTCTCCCTATCGCTTATCGCTCGCTCAATTTCAGTTCGCTTGCAGTTTTTAATGTTGTGGCATATTTTATTTCATTGCTTATCGCAGAAAGAGATCAATTTTAATGTTTTTCTTTACACACAGCACCATTTCATACATACATACGCACAAGTAAGGAATCACAATGTTCAGGTGGAACCAAACCTTGACTTCAGTTGAGTTGGTTGTTGCTCTCTGGGCGTTCAAAGTTGGCTCGCCTTGCCTCGCCAATTCAATCTGCAAAGCTGAAAGCGAGTTCCTTCGACAGTTCGATTTATATGTCGGCATAGATTTATAACTGACTCAACTCGCTCTCACCCTGGTGAAGCGAAAACTTCCTAATTTCACAACACCTTTTCAGATCCTGCTGCAATAACACTAATTTCCAGTTGTAAGGAGAGATATATTCTCATTATTTCTCAATATAAAGTGGTCTTTCGCCATGCCGGTAATTTTTTTTTTTTTTGGCCCCGGTAGATGAGATATCTTCTTCCTCTTTGGCGTAGGCACCGCTTACGCGATTATAGCCTCGTCAACAATAGCGCGCCACTCGTTTCTTCTCTTTGCTGTTTGGCATCAGTTAGAAATACCAAGTGATACCAGGTATCTCTCCACCTGATCCTGATGGAGTGGAGGTCTTCCTTTTCCTCTGCTTCCACCAGCGGGTACTCCATCGAATACTTTCAAAGCTGGAGCACTTTCATCCATTCGGATGAGATGACCTAGCCAGCGTAGCCGGTCGTCGTATAACTCGTTCCCTCGTCTGCGGTATTCGCCATTGCCAACGCACAAAGGACCATAAATCTTCCACAAAACTTTTCTCTCGAAAACTCCTAAAGCCGACTCATGGGATGTAGACAATCGTCTAGGCTTCTGCACCATATGTCAGGACGGGAATGATGAGCGACTTGTAGAGTTTGGTTTTGGTTCGTCGAGAGAGGACTTTACTCTTCAATTGCCTAGTCAGTCCAAAGTAGCACCTGTTGGTAAGAGTGATTATGCGTTGGATTTCAAGGCTGACATTGTTGGTGTTGTTAATACTGGTTACCACATGGACGAAATTATCTACGACTTCGAAGTTGTGACTGTCAACAGTGACGTGGGAGCCAAGTCGCGAATGCGATGACTGATTATTTGATGACAGGAGATATTTCGTCCTGAACTCGTTCACTACCAGACCCATTCGCTTCGCTTCTTTGTCTAATCTGGAGAACGCAGAACTTACTGTGCGGTTGTTATGACCAATTATATCAATATCATCGGCATACGCCAACAATTGTACACTCTTGTAGATTGTGCCTGGTTTATTTAGCTCTGCAGCTCGTATTATTTTCTCCAGCATTAAATTGAAGAAATCATACGATAAAGAGTCTCCTTGTCTTCCTTCCCAATTCTGACTGCGATTCTGGTATTATGCAGGGTCAGTTTACATACGGATATCAAATTCAGACATAGCGGCGTAGAGGCAGTTCCTTATCGTACTTTCGAAGGCAGCTTTAAAATTGATAAAAAGGTGGTGTGTATCGATTCTTTTCTCTCGGGTCTTCTCCATGGCGCATGATTAATATCTGGTCAATGGTGGTCCGATCAGTTTGTTGACGGTGGGCTTTAGTCTTTCACACATTACGTTATATAGGACCTTACATGCGATATTAAGGAGACTTATCCCACGATAATTGGCGCAGACCGTGTGGTCACCCTTTTTTGGATTTGGCAGAGCACACTTAGGTTCCATTCGTCAGGCCTGCTTTCGTCCTACTATATTCTGCAAAGATGCTCCTTTCAGCTCTTCGCCGCCGTATTTGAATAGTTCTGCCGATAATTGACCATATTTCTTCAGACGTAACAGCATATGGATCAGAATTGTCGAATTTTGCGGGCAGAAATCTCTTTCAACTATCTCCGAATTTGTGTTGGTGACTTCAATAGGACCTTGCGGAATATATGCGGCTGTTATGCATACCACTGTCAAAAAAAAGTTGGAGCGTAGATATTTACCCTCTCAGTGGCTAATGGATCGCTAAGTAGGCGTTTCCAGGCAACGCCAATGCTGTTGAGCTATAGTTTTAAGTTTTTAACATTTTTTTTGTGTATCATGGGGTTTCTTTACCCATCTACTTAGATGGGGTTTTCAGAGATTTACATCATGAAAGTGAGATCGACGCTCAACTTGGTCTCAATACTTTAGGAAAATTATCTTTATTACAGTAGATGACCGAGATAAATAAGTTTTAGCTGAGAAATATTTATAGCTCAGTGTGCACTGAGAAGCCACCCTCAAGAGCTATATGTTAGTGCTGCTCATTTTGTATTGCTAGACCCCTAACATTTCAAAACTCTGCGGATAATATTGTTAGAGTTTAGTCGCTTGGAACTATTCTATTTAATGCCAGAAATACGCTGAGAGTGATTGAGATTACCTGTCACTTACAATACATTTTTTGAATATTTTTCTGTTCAAGGTTCGTACCCAGGATAGTAGATTGCTCAGATACTCACTAGGCTATCATTGGTCTAAATGTACGCAGAAAAAAATTTTATATTAAGAGACTTTTTACCTTCTCTACTCTGGTCCTCCTATGAATTATAATCACATGACTTCGCATGGAGATCTTGTTTTAAAATAAAAACTTACCTCAGTTTTCAAGTGAGTGGAAAGTCACGTCTCTGAAATAAGTCTAGCTTATTTTCTGCTCATATGGACAGTGGTTCGGTGAACAAACTTAATATACCTTTATGTATAAGTATCTAGAATAATAATAAGCAAACAACAGTATTCGTTGACACAGCCACATTAACTACTACTGTTTATTTGTTTATTATTTATTTATATGTGAGGATGTCTGTAAAGATACACCGATCGAGAGTAAATAATAGATATGGCATACATGCATCAATGTCTGGCATCTAAAAGCAAACAGTAGCGAAATAGATACACCAAAAAAAAAAGAAGAAAATCGGGCCATTGTACGAAGATAACGAAATTGGGCGTAAAAGTGGCAGAAGTCTTTGAATAGGTTGAAACCACATCCAGGAAATATACGAGTATGCGAGCACGTATATTTCTTCAGCCTTTCTTATTTATAGTACTTTGGACACTATAATAAACGTAAGGGACCGTAGGCTAATAGTTTTGGTTTCTGAATTTCTTTTCTTAAAAAAATAAAGAACACTTTTTTATTGATTATTAAAATATCTTTACTTAATAATTTTGGTTTACCACAAGACTGCTAAAATCAGACCGGCTTAAAACTAAAATTTCTTAATATTAAATACAATTTTTTATTGAGAGAAAATGCTTATTAACAAATACAAAAACTACATTAAAAATGCTTTATGAACGACACTGAAGATGGCAGAACGCCGAAACCGGTTTGTCTCAAAACCAAATTTGACAAGAGACGACGGGAACTCGTTCCAATATTCATCAGATTTATGTTTACCTTGCATATTTGTTCAGTTATTTTTGGTACAATAAAATAATCGTGCTATTGGCGTGTGCCGGAAATGCAATTTATTATTTGCAAAACAATTCTAGAGAATTAGGTAAATTTATTATTTGTAAAACAGTTCCCACGAATTATCTTGTATTAAAATTTATTGGCATGTGCCGGAAGTGTACCAGACTTAGTAAGTTAAGTTTGTATTACATATTATATTGGGTTCATATTATGTAAGGGGGTTTTATCATAACAGCTAATCTCAAATATTTTCTCTAGAAAACTCTTTGGATATCTCTTATGTTGGTTTTCTCTAGCAGTTGACTCGAAGTGCTGAGTGGTTTGGAAATAAAGGTAAGTTGACCAGAGCCATATGAGGAAGATAAAGTTGCTAATATTTGCAACGGACAATTCTAACCGTTACTAATTCACCTTAAAATCAGAGGTGTATTTAGTAGGGAATTTTAGATTTTGCGAAATTTAGCATCAACAATATTTGAACTCAGATTATTTTTGTGTAAGATCTATGGTCACCTAGCCTATACAAGTCTTGTTAATTAAAGGGTGTTTTTTGCACTTGAAGTGGAAATAAAACTCATTTAAATTTAATGATATGGTTAAGAATTTAGATTTATTATGAAAATAAGGGTTTGCCATTATGTTTTAAAAATGATTTCGTGCAAGTGGCCTTGGAGGTGTGGCTGGCTCGAATAAATTATAGCCTAGAGACAACTTTTTGCAGCAGTTAGAACCGTATGTCAGCATTAATACGTTGAATATTCCCTTCCGAGGCGTCAATCGACGCGGGTTTCTCTGCGTAGGAAAGCGACTTCACATAACTCCACAAAAAATAATCCAAGGGTGTTAAATCCCCACAGTCCCACGATGCGAGATAATGTTCTCACTAAAAATTTCTTTCAATAAATTCGTTACCTGTATTTTATGTAGCGTCTTGAAGACAGGATAGCATTGAAGACGAACAAGGTGCGACAAAACTGAAAGCCTCAACTGATGAGCAACACGTAACGAAAAGACAGTTGGTTTTAAAATTGGAAAAAAAAAAAACTTTCAGGCGGGGCTTACTTTGAAGGCGATGAAATAGGTTTAGAAGCTCCAAATGAGTGCTAATGGGAAATCCTAAACATTTTATGTTATTAAAAAATGTATGTAACATTGTCCGCTACTACGGGCATAGCGAAATGTTCGACAGTGAAAATTTACTCGAATTTGACCGAAGAGGGTTGGTTAACCTCATTAGGAGTTTAATATGTTCAGTGAGTCAGAATTAGTATAAATACGAAGTTTTATTGTTATTAGGAAATTAGTCCTTGAACCAATCAACATAATTGGGAGTGAAAAGGGCAATAAAAAATACAGCAACAGGGCGTAGAGTTTTCATATGCATTTTTGGACCTCTGTAATGAAGAGAAGGATGGTATATTGAGTCGAATTGTTACTGTAGGCGTAACTTGGATTCATTATTATGAACCTGAGTCGAAACAACACTCCACGCAGTGGCATAAATGTGAAAAATACTATGCTCCAATATTCGAGTGACTATGTAATAGAATCCAAGCAAGAGAAACTACGAGGAAAATCGACGTTTGTCCTGCATAGGGTGGGCTTCGATATTTGGAATCACCCACATTTGGATTCTTACCTGTTTCTAAAAATGAAAAAAGAGCTGAATGGTAAAAAATTGATCACCGATGATGAAGTCAAGGAGGCAATTTCGGCATATTTTGAAGATATAGAGAAAAAAAATTTATAAGGGTATGAAATAATTAATTAAAGTGTCTGAAAAGTGTACCCATCGAGATTCCCCACGGTCTTCGTCTACACTCTCAGCTACGGCCGCTATTTTTTCTTCACTACATGCTGGACTTGGTTTATTCGGACGAACATTATCCAATAATGAATGCTGCGCCTCAAGATGGGCGATGGTGTTGCGAATACTACGTTCAATAGGCCGATTAAGTTGACCATAAGTTGAGCGAAGCACGCGAAACACGTTCTTTACAGAGCGTGAATCTTCGTAATAAATTTGAATGATTTGTAAACTTTATCGAGGCGTAACTTTTTCCATGATGCAATGCCAAACAATACTGAACAAGAATTACATGACAGCTTGATACGACTCACACATGATCTGTCAAAAAAAACATTGAAAAACGTACCTCTATGTGAATCACCCTTTATATACACAATTTGGTTCTTTTTATTTCCACCTCTTATCTCCCAGTTCGCGAACATAAAAACGCTCCCTCGTACTTACATATTCTTTCGCAACTAATCTCCAACACTCGTCGCATATTTTACAGGGCCCCGTGCTCGTATAGCTAAATACAGTCATATGTAATTATATATTCAACTGCTTAGTTGCATAAAATGTTAATTATTTCTCTGAACTATAACTGATAAGTATATATTTTTTCTATGTATGTTTATCTAATTATGCAAATCGAATGATAAGCGCTGTATGAAAAGCAGTTAAATTAGCTGTATATGTGAACCTTTGTCATGCAACGCTTGAAATCCGCCCCTGTGCCAACATGACATACTGCTTATCAATGGAAAACAGATAAATATTGTATGGTATGTATGTATGTTCGAGCGCATGGGATGATGTGTTTATCGCTGAAGTGGCAGAGCAACACCCACCAGTAATGGTATGTCTAATATTGTGCAACTATACATATACTTGTATACCCGTACATATGGATATGTATATCTATATAACAAAACGGCCACTCAGTTAACGTAAGCCCTTGCAAAACTTATAGTGAGCTTGGCAGCAACAACAGCAATAACAACAGCGTGCGCAAATACGTATGAATTTGTTAATGTAAATGTTGTTGTTATTGTTGTTTTTGTTGTATGCATGATAAACGCCTGATATTGTGACTACAACTAACAAACAACCCTAAAAAGGAAAAATTTCCCAATGAATCTAATTAAAAGTCAACAACAATATATACAGATAAATGTGACAACAACAATAATATTAAAATACCTCATTCGTGTTGATGGTGGTGAGGCGAAAAGTTTGTTGCTCCAGACATAAAAAAACACAAACGTAACATGGCAAAATAGTTACAAATGAAACGCTGCAGCCTGGCATGAGGACTGAGGGCTGGGTGAGACGTGAATTTCGAAATTTGTTACCAGAGTCGAGTGGTTAGTACTAAGTAGTAGGGGGGTTGACAATGATGGATTGTTGCTTGTAACTGAGAGGGCGCATGCGCAACGCACAACAGCTGATTATTCGGCAAACACACACACATACAGGCACACACAAAAAAACAAATTCATTAGAAGCGACGCAGTTCTTCTCATTGGAGAGCGTGTAAGGCAGAGAGCAGCTGGCACGTCAGTTTGGCAATTGGGCAATGAAAATTCAGAGAATATTTGAGTAATAAAATGAAAACTCAACTCAAGTGCAAATGAGTAATTTTCATAAAAGCACATACACTTATGCCTTCTACTTGTGTTTCTGTGTGTGTGTGTGAGTGCTTGTGTGAGATGTGGCCGCCAAGATACTGACGCTATTATTATAATGCCAAGAAAATGCAAACAGCGATAAGAGTGTGGACTACACTCATAAGCACAAGCATACATACTTATACATACACGCTGCTTCGTGGCGGACATGCGAGCGCAGAGCAACATTAAAATTGATCGGAGAAATTTGATAAGCGGTCCCCAGCTAAGAGCAAAACAAAACACACAAGAAAAACAGAAGACATAGAAACAAGTCGGCGATGCAGGATATACAACGGACCACATACGCGTTGGGCTGTTGGACTGCGATAAGCACAGGTGGCAGAGAATGTACTATGTAGATGTGGAAATGGTCAGGCGGCAATGAGCACAGCGCTGCGCTATCATACCGCTCACGCGTACACACTCACCCTTCACTCGTCCATGCCACAACATTTTGCGCACTTGCTACTCTACCCACAGGTTTCAAGACGGCTGATTTGACCGACTGGCTGGCTAGCTGATCGACCGTCATATACAGGCGGGCAGGCAAGCACACAGGCAGATAGATAGATAAACAACCGTCTACTGTGGCGGCAGCAACGCGCAACAACGTGAGAGACGCAACACTATCAGCCGGCTAGCCAAGTGTACTGAGCCGACCGTCGACCGTCGAACACTCAATGCAAGTCAGCGCTGGCTCGTTGACTGACTGTTTGCTTGGTTCGGCTCGACTGTTCGTTGGTTGTTGCTTGCTTGCTTCGGTGTTTTTAGCTGCTTGGTTGTGGCATTGTTTAGCGTCAGAGATACAGATACAATTATATGAAACGCCTTATCGCCGCACAATAATCAGAATTCCATTAGCTGTAGACGCGCTATCGTACAAAAGCATCGCTCATCGTCTCAACTTGCCACAAACATATACACACACCCATACACATGCAAGTACATAGTGCATAAGCGCAAATCTACATCTACAAAATATACAAAACACAACTCATTTCGTCTGTGCTTCATTATATTACAGACATACATACATACATACATACATACTTCAGTACGTTTTATTTTATTTTAGTTCAGTCTGGTTGAGGTTTTTCGTTTGGGTCACAGTTCGTTCACAAAATATTGCGATTGGCATTGGATATAGTGACGATTCATTTTTCCAACATATGAGTATGCAACATTTCGTATAAATTTGTAGATGTTGTGTGTGGATCCAGGTACAGTGTAACATTTTCCGACAGAAACTGGCCTCTCATGCGCCAGTCATTCAGGCTAGCCATGGATGAATCGTTACTTTTACGGCGAGTTGAGTTGAGTTCTATAACACGCTGAGAGGGTGTCAAATATGTCATATGAATTCTTAAAAAAATGTACCACGGATCCGTTAATTTTTGAGTCTCATAATTTAGACTAAACGGCAAGTTCAACTTCCGATTTAGAGAATAGCTCCAATTTCTCATATGAGTTCGCAGATTTCTTAAAAACCTGAGTTCTACCATGAACTACCTTGTATTATTAGAAGAGTTTTTCTTACATCAAAAGCAGTCCACGCATTCTTCCAAGCAGAGATTGAAATCTATTAAGTTATTGTACACATGCTCAGCACAGAGTCTAACTGTGTGAGAACATGCAAGGAAATAATAAACGACTAGTCAAAGGAGAGCACAGAGTGAATTGAGCCTCCGTTCATATGAATAATTCAGAATGCAATAAAAAATCGGATAAGCTAGTACTGCTGAATGACCGCAGACTCAGATCTTACAGCGATATCAAATGTTGTCTAAATCAGTATACCCTAAAGGAACATTTAAGTGCTTCCAACATAGATTACGAAACGTTAGGTGCACATCATATTTAGCTCGGAAATATCCTTTTGAAAACCGAAATTAGTTTGGCAAATCATCCACAAAAGATATGGAAACGATGAGTACTATCTTTGGGAGTCTCAGGCGTACTATTTCCAAAATTTCTGCCGCTCCAATTTTACATGGATAGGCACAGATAAGTGGTAGAAGAGTTTATCAAGTCGAGGTTTATGAGGTTCAAATTCAACTGCTTTTTTAACCACATTGATAGTGTTCTCGGTAGAAATATTATTCAAAAACACTAATTGACATCCAAAACAAATTCTTTTGAAGACGCGTATGGAGATTATACCATTTTGGCCTTCAGTCGCATAATTTCTAATGCCGAAAATGGAGTTTAAAGATAAAATGTTTTACCAGGAATATACAAGATGGGTTTATATTGCCTGCACTTCCATTTATACTGTCACACCGACCACTTATCAGGTAGTGTAGGAGAGGAAGTGGCGTAAAAGACAGACATACAGCTTACCAAAAGACTAAAACACCTTGAATATTTGGCGAAATAAAATGTGAGGATTCAGTCGTTAATTAAGTAGGATACGAGCAGTCTTCTTTATATCAATTTTAGGTTTATATATATATGTTTTTGTTACTCGTATAAGTTGGTCTCTTTTATGAAGAGTTGATGGATAGAATAAGTAACGTGTCTCGCGCTAACCACCCAGCAGAATGGGAGCAGAATAGGTTGCTCAAGTAGATAGTTTCAAGTTACAGTTTGAAGTAAACACGAAGGATATGCGCAGTTCTCCCCAACTGCGTTTTGTTGATAAAATTCCGGGTATCGACTAGTTACTCAGATGCAATATATATATATAACTATATATATTTATTTATAATCGAAAATTCGCAGCATACTCCGAAATCAGAGATGGGATACTGGATACCGCTTAGTTAATCAGGGTATATATAGATATATAGTACGAAGGTTTGGCTTCAATATACGGTATCATCACCTAGAGTGAACGGGAGTAACTGGGAAAGAGGTTTCGTAAGGGAGGATGGGTCCAAAAATGCCTTGCAGGCTGGTGGCTCACTTCTCGTCTACCAAACACAGCTAGCATGTAGGAATCACTAGAAATTTAAAATCTATAGGATACTAATGGATTACAACAGGGGATATTAACGAGTTGGCAACCCTTGAATATGTAATAGTATTATATCCGTTACGAACTCTCAGGAGAGAGCTTAGATTGCAATTTGAGCATGCAATTGAACCACGTAGCTCCTTATCCATCGCCACGATGAATTATTAAAGAACTTCAAAGTATAAAGAACTTATTAAATAGAAGAAAAGTACATATGCATTGCCGTTAAAGTAGTATCGAATTTTGAGTAGAACTAAAAAAAATCGAATGTTTGTTCTATGCGTTCCCGACTCTCTCTTAAACTCAACGCAGGACATTCAGAAACCATCAGGTGCCAAACCTGGAATGGTTATCACGCGTGAGTCGTGTCAAGCTATCATGTTATTTTTGTTCACTGTTATTTGGCATTTCATCATGGAAAGGCTTAGGCATGAATAACATTTACAAACCTTTCAACTTTATTACGAAAACTCAAGTTCTGTAAAGAATGTGTTTTGCGTGTTTTGGTCGACATAATCGGCCTACTGAGCGTACTATTCGCAACAACATCACCCATCTTGGGAACCAGCATTTATTATTGGATAATAATCGACCACAGAGACCACGTCCAGCATGCAGTGAAGAAAATATAGCGGTCGTAGCTGAAAGTGTACACGAAGACCGTGGAGAGTCGATTCGGCGCAATTTCCAGCAACTCGGAGTGATGTATGGAACGACTTGGCGCATTTTACGTCAAGATCTTAAATTAAAAGCATACAAAATACAGCTTGTGGAAGAGCTGAAGCCGCTGGATATTCCCAAATGACATCGCTTCGCATTATGGGCTCTTGAAAAGTTCCAAGAAGATCCGACATTTTCGAGCCAAATTTTGTTCAGCGATGAAGAGATTCAAGAGCTGCCATTTTATCCAGAAAAAACAACGATTTGGTGTGGATTGTGGGTCGGTGGAATCATCGGTCTATATTTCTTCAAAAATGATGTGGGTGAGAACGTAACCGTCTATGGCAACCGTTATCGCGCCATGATAACCGACTAATTGATGCCTGAAATTTCAGCTCGTGATCTTCGCGACATTTAGTTCCAACAAGACGGCCTAGTTTGAGAGAACACTTCGGTGAGCAAATAATTTCACATTTTGGGCCGGTCGATTGACCACCAAAATCATGTGATAGCAGACCGTTAGACTTTTTCCTATGGCGACATGTGAAGTCTAAAGTCTATGGGGGCAATGCCGCTTCGATTCAAGACTTGGACATGCGTGTCATTTCCCAGTTACCAGTCGAAATGCTCGAACGAGCCATCGAAAATTGGACTCAACGGATGGATCATCTGAGACGTAGCGGCGGCCAATATTTGAAAGATGTAATCTTCAAAAAATAAATGCCAAAGAATGTTCTGTCGAATGATAATCAACATTTCCCATTAAATTTAAATTTTCTGTGTTTTTTTTCTCTAAAAAGTAGGATCACCTGAAGAGAGTATTCAAATAAATATGAGTCATAGAGATGAGATTTCTAAGGCCTTCATTTCGAAAACTTGCTTAAACCAAAAATAAATTTTCAAAACTCGAGCACTGTGCACTGAAATTAGTCAGCTAACTGGCTGAGTGACTGACTGACTTGCTGCATACATATTCGTACATATGTACACTGATATTTCGAAGTGAGTGCTGAGGAATGATGCATTCGTACATATTTATGAACATAAATGCGAGTACCTAGATATGTATGTGCTCATGTGCGCATGACCAAGTGTTTGTGAATATGTGTGTGGGTTTTCACTAAATTTCAGCTGTTGTATGTATGCATACATACATATGCATGTAGCTGCTTTCGGACGATGACGATGTTATCTAACTGCGCTGTGCTGAGCGCTTATCAGCGTTTTATCGGTTTTTCATACCCTCTCCGCATTTGTTTCTGTCCCGCTTACTTGGCGGTTGGATATTCAACGTCAGTTGAGTGCAACAAAAAGTTTCTTTCGCAGTTTTTTTGTTTTGTTTTTGAAAATGAGTGAGCGAGTGTACCACCAGTGAGGTCGAACTGAGTGAGTACTTAACGCTGATGTCGCCACCGCCTTTGAGTGTGTGCGCGCGCGCGAGCGTATCATTGAATAGGCATGCAGCACAGAAGAGTAAGCGTCTGGAAGAGCGTTGAGCGGGTGGGCGGTTTCCAAAGCTGGATAGCTGGATAGCTAGCTGGCTATATAGAGATAATATGTACGCTACTTATATACATAAATGTATGTACACATGTATATATGCACACGAGTAAGCTCATAGCTTACAACTCGCCACACAGCGGAGCACAAACTTTTTACAGCGGCAATGTAAAATGACTGACTGGCAAGCTTGAAAGTAAAAGACGAAAAAGGCTCCGAAGGCCCAAGCAAATGCTTGCCAGCTTGCCAGCAAACAAACAAGCAAAGTACACGGCAATCAGACTAAGGTAGCAGGTTACTAGCGAAATGAGTAGTGAAAGCCGAGACCATACGTGGAGCAAAGGAGTAAAATCCTATTTGTTTGCTCTAATAAAATGTAAGCGCTCAGCGATTTGACATTGACACTTCACACAAACACAAGACGCACCGTTATAATTTGCTCACAGCGAGCACACAAATAGAGTATCCTGCGCTCAAGCGTACTTCCTGCAAGAAATTCAACCCTTTTTGATGAGGGTCGCAAACAATCGCCCCTACAAGCTATCAGCTGTGTTGTGAGAAAACTCAACACTCATACAGACAAACACGCACACCCGCACTTATGAACTCATAAGGCAAAGAGAGCACTTCCGCTCTACGAGCGAACAGCACAACAACTTAGCTCGGCATATGCGCGTGCAATTCGTGTGTGTGT
Organism: Neoceratitis asiatica; assembly: GCA_030068015.2. NCBI lineage: Eukaryota > Metazoa > Arthropoda > Insecta > Diptera > Tephritidae > Neoceratitis > Neoceratitis asiatica. The sequence goes on along the minus strand of CM061524.1, from coordinate 43,839,821 downwards.
GTGACTGAGTTTATGTGTGTTTGTGTGCATGCGAGTGCTTGAGTGCGATTTCATTGTAGTCATTTCAGTTGGTCATGGAACGTGAAACGAGCAACATAACTTGTGTGTATACGCGGCGCCAAAATAATATCGCGTGAAAAGCAAGCAAACCACAGTACGACGTGAGCCTCCAACGCATTCCGTTTGCTTCAGAGTCCAATTGTTTATTTGTTTTATGTCTTCAAAAAAAAAACTTGGAATTTTTTTTTTACCTGAAGCGAGATTTAATTGTGGCTTCAAGTGTATGCTGTTTGTGTGTGTATTTGTGTACATTTAACCCAAATCGTTACAGTGAGTGTTGTTGGCTGGTTGACTGGAAATCGCTGCTGTTAAGTGCTGCGAAATGCGCGCGTAAAATTTTACGTTTTCGAAAAATGCGCTAGTTAAATCGCTTCAAGATAAAACGTGCAAAATGCAAGCAAATAAAAGTTAAAGCAAACAAACAAAAAATAAGAAAAAGAAAGCGAACAAGTGAATGTTGATGCGAATTCTGTGATAAAAAAAGTGAGTTATACAAATGCATACATACATATAGATAAAAAAATATTTAGTTGTGAAAATAGTGAGCAAAAGAAAATGACATAAAAATAAGCGAAACAAGAAGCAAAAGCAAAAAGCCAAAAAGAAAAACAAAAATCAATTTGTGACTTATCACTTTGAAAGCACTGCAAGAGCAACAAAAAAATTACAAAGTAAATTTAAAAAAAAAAATTCATTGCAAATATGTAGTTTAAACGAATTTTCAAAAAATTACCCTATGACATTTAGTTAAAAAAATATTGTTGATGTTACACATCTAATCCCATAAATACACCATATGGCAAGCGCATTTCAAAGGCATTACTCAGCTTTGTGGTGTTAAAAATAAATTAAATAAAAATAAAAACAAAAATAAAAATTAAATTCAAATAAAATAAATATAAATGTAAATAAAAAATATAAGAAAAATTAAAATAAATTAATATTAAAATAAAAATACAAAAATAAAAATAAAAATATAAAAATTAAAATTAAAATATTAAGAACAAAAATTTCAGAATAATAATAATATCATAAATCCACATATCCGATAACCAATTTTTTAAACTAACAATAAAAGCGTCATTCCGTCACTACATCATAGTGTCCATACGTGCATTGTTTTCATCTATACTTACATACAAACAAATATATACATATACTTGTATATATATGTGCACATAGTATATGAATAAATAAATATCGGCGTTGAGTTATAAAATATGCATAGATAAAAATCGTCAACATTCAACATTATTACTCTACTACTGCTGTTGCTGCTGCTGTTGTTGCTATTTCGTGTTGTTGTTTTTTCGTATATTTACTTGTGATAAAATCAGCTTGTTTAATTTTTTCATTGTCGTTGTTTGAGCGTTGTGTTGCTGTTAATTTTTTTTTTTTTTGGCTTGTGCATGTGACTGACTTCTGCTCAGAAACACAGCAACACACACACACACACACTCGCACTCAACAAACTTTCATACCACACGCTCATTTACGGCGATAATCAACATTTTTGTTGGGGATGCGGGCCTGCCCCACAAAGTTTTTTCTGCTCATTTTCTCCATGGTATTTGTCACTCACCAACTGTTCATTATTATCGTGAATTGAATTTATCGCCTCTGTGCGCACGTGTTAGTGTACGAATGTGAGTGAATCTTAAGCGGTAAGAGCGCGCACGTTTACCGAGTGTGTGAGAGAGAGAGAGAGAGGGAGAGCGTGTGTGCTGCAACAAAGGGTGCAATATTGAGTATGTGCTGTGTCAGATGGTGGTGCATAGTGTTGGTTAACGTTTGAGAAAACAAAATGTTTGGTAAAGTAAATATATTCGATTTTATTATATAAAAATTTAATATTTATGAATTATTTTTCATGAAATATGTTTGACAAAAAATATATAAGTTTTGATACATATTTATAATTAATTTTGGTGACATTTGCCATTTGATCACTTGCAAGGAGATATACAAATACTCATGTTTTTGGATCGGCAGAAGTTAAGGTTTCTTGTATCGTTTTTGATCCAACAATCGATGATTTTGTTTCTAAAGGCTTCAATGAGGCTCTCAAGAAATTTAAACTTGCCAAGAGAGACCCGGTTAATAATGGTTTTATTTCTTAATGATTTAATTTTTGAAGAAAATACCAATAATAGAAATTGACTGATAAAAATCAAACTGCAATAGAGAAAATGCTTTCTTGAAATACTGTGGATGGTATTTCATATAAAAAATATTTATAAAAAAATATCTTAATAAATAATAAACAATTTCCAAAAATCAGTAATTATCCCAAAATAAATAGCAAAAAATCGGTATTTCGGTAACATCTTTTGACGAATCCATAGTGTAGTTGATACCAGTATCATTAGGAACGCTCTGGAGCGAGTTTCACTTGCAACTTGTACAAATATCACAGAGCTGATGGAAATATATATCCAACTAAAAAATAACGAAGCAAATTTGCCCAAAGGATGATAGGGCAAAAACAAAACCAAAGAACATACGAGGTTAGTTCAAAAAGTATCGTGACACAAACACACACTGTTTTCTCCGATTGCCGAGACGACGTCTTTCATGAGCTCTTGCCACAGAGTCGTACGGTCAATATTACCTGCCATTCGGGATTTGTGGAAAAGCAAATATTGGCCTTTGCGCTATGATAACGCATCTGTTCACACATCGTTCCTTTGAATATTTGGCCAAAAGCAACACAGTAATGGTGCTGTATTCCTCAGACATGGATTTCTGTGGCTTTTTCCCTCAAAACTTAAAAAGTCCACGAAAGAGCGATAAAGCCTAAATCGAAGGAGGAGTTAACTAAATCACAAACAAATTCCCTTTTTAAGTGCAAAGAGGATTTCAAAAACTTTTCAGCGGCATTCCTACCCACCTGCTCATTAATTAGCGTCATGTTTAGTATAATGTAAGGTCTATCACTAAAAAAGCCATTGTAAGACTAAGATACTCTAGATACTTGTTTGGCTCGACCGGGAGACACCCGCAGTTCTTGACGAGCTCGATTTAATTCCCACATGGGTTATTGTATCTCAAAGCTGGAGCGGAGTAGTTTCTTCTTCACTATAATACCTTCATGGGAAGAATAGAGAGGACGCAGCCGAAGTAGCTTCTTCTTCACCAAAATATATTCATGGGAAGACTGGAGAAGATGCAGTCACTAGAAAAAGGGAGCTTTTAACTTCTTTACAGATGAGTCAAAGACTATCGCAAAGTCGGCGCAGAAGTCTTCTGTTGTGAATTACGCATCGGCGGAGAGTTCAGACTTCCAGTTTTTTCGACATTCGACGCTTGTTTCCAACATGAAAAAGATCAACATACCGCTTCCTAAGTTTGTTTCTGTGGGTCAGTCTAATATTTAATCAGATAACTAATCGGTCTGGATTCACACACGGCAAACTTTCAAATTGTGAAAATATATACTTGTCATCACTATCTATGGCGCCGACTTATTTCAGAATTAAAATTGTATGGCTAGCAGTTCACAGCGGACTTGCTCGGAACTTCAATTCTACTGAGCTTACACGTATAGGTAACACCGCTTTGATAATTTTAATTTTTAAAGCCCGATAAGGTCAATGTATCATCATGCGGTCTACTTCTGATCAGGTGACTCTTGACCCAACTTATCGCACACTGGGCTTTCACCTTCATAAGCGTGATTAGAGATCCTTTAAATACAAAATGTTCTGTGAAATGAATGGGAAGCTGCTTTCCATCCCAAGAACTAAACTCTAGCACCAAGTGAAAGTGCCAACTGGGCATTGTCCGAAGAGCAATCATGCTGTGAAGATTGGTATTTTTCAGGATCCTCACTGTTGTAATTGCCTCGACGAAGAGATGGAATTACCTTTTCACTTTCTTCTGAACTGTACTACTTTTTTGTATCTGAGACTGAAACTTCTCAGATCGCCCAGAATAACTAAGTCGGAAGAGTTAACGGACATTGACATTAAACTAAATTAAATGTGGTTAGCGTTCCGAATATTTTTATTAAACACGAATATGTCTTATGTGGCATTGTGGAGTTCTCTTGGGTCAGCCAGTTCTACCTAAACTACCTTAATCCTAAATATATGATAATTTGTAAAATAAAAAATTTATAGCTATGAACCGTGTTCTATGACCAACCACAAGTTCTACTGGGTTATATGCCATCATGCACACATACATACATACATATGCATATAGCCATGCATTCACAATATAAATTTCTTATGCCAATCATAAGCAATTCAAATTACTGCTAAATAACTGCCAAAACCGCTGACTAACAGCAATACTAACCAATATAACAAATACACACATTCACGCCTGACAGTGTTGGACTTCCTGCCTACCGCCTACCGCCTGCCACCTGAGTTGGCCACAAGGCAACAAACAAACAAACGATCAGACGGCTAAACAGCCTTACGGCCAGACAGATTGCTAGTCAGCCAGCCACTCGGTCGACTAGCCATACTTGAACATACATATGTATAAATGTATGTACATATTTACATATGTGTATGTACGTATATGCATACACCTCTTTATAAAGAGGAATATGTTATTGACTGTGGCTGCTACTCCAACTCGGATTCTTATCAGTTTGCTATCTGTTGGATACATTCATTTATAAAAATATACAAAACACATACATACAAGCATACAATATTCCCCCAAAACAACACGTGCACATGCTAAAGCAACAACAACAGCAGCACACACATATATACAGATATGTTACGTGTGTTTGTGTTTGTTCGCATTTGGTATCTACGATCTAGAAATGAAGAAGGAGGAAACAAAAACAACAACAACAACAACAACAACTACAACAAGCATAACAAAAACAAAAGACAAACGAATTAAACAACGAATTCTGCGGATTGTTGTTATTATTGTTATTATAATTCCTTGAAGTGAATATCAGCAAAATTTAATCACATTCTCAACTAAAATACAAAAATACCAACAACAACAACAACAAAAGCTTAAGTTAAGCATTAAAGGCACGGGCGCAGAAGTTGGAGAAAAATTGCGGAGTTAGCGGCTGGAAATGAACAGCGAAATTGTCGAAATATATATTTACATACCTACATACATACATATGCACACGTTATGTGTAAATCCAACACTGGTATTTACATACATACATGCATACATACAAACATACACTTTTTACAATCATTTATACAATCAGCAAGCAAGTTAACTGCTCGTACATACAAACATACATGCATACAATTATGGCGTACAATACGATAAATGTACCAGCAGTAAAAATATGTATATACAATATATGCATACATACAAACACATTGTTTCACTTGAAACAATTATTATTCCCTTAAGATATCAACAATCAAGCAGAAGTTAAGCCAGTCAGTCATACGATATTAAACATATGCGCATATGCATATATATACATACATACACACATATGCATATAATCACATAAGTGCTATCTTAGTATGTATGTATGTATGTATGTAGCTTTGTTGGTTTGTTTGTTAAGCACACTCATATTCTCAGTAGCGATTGTAATGTAAATTCGTTAAGAGGGCGAACTAAATAAAACTCTTTGAAATGCGAAACAACAACAGCAACAATAACAATAGCAGCAGCGGTGAAAAAAACACCTCCACCTCCATCGAAGAAGTTTTTTAGTCGACGGGGCTGGCCGGTTTACACAAGGTATATTAGTTTCATTCAACTAGAGGGAGCTTTCAATAACTTGCCACCAGATACCGCAAGATCTGCGGGAGAAGACTTATTTGTGAATACTCCATTGGTGGGTTTCATTATTCATCTGCTTCATTGTGGAACAGTGACCGCTAGCGAAGCGGGGCCTCGGTCAGCCAGATATCTCAGCAGAGGCACATCTCAGTGCGGCAAGTTTGCACAAACCTTATGTGATCTAATGATCAGGGAGTACTTGGCAAGCTATCATTCTGGTCCAGCCACAGTGGCCTCAGTGTTAGCTCCACTATGGTCGAACTTGTTCTTTTTAGCAAGAAATACAAAATTTCGTCAATAAGTCGACAAGCTCTAAACGAAGTCCGCCTAAGCCTGACAGCTAAAGCGATATTTTTAGAAATCATTCTGGATAGTAAATTAAGCTGGAAATAGCATGAAACGCAGATATGTGGAGAAGACCTCAAATGTGCTCTATGTCTGTAAAATAGTTATCGGAGGAAACGGAGCATTAGTACCAGAATCTGCCCCTGGATCCGTGGTAAGGTCCATATAGTGTTGTTGTAAGTTGATTCTCTCCACCATACCCTCATCATCGTCTCGACCTGCTACTTGTATATGTTGCAAAGGCATGAACGATGACAACATGTCATGAGTCGCCTTTCGGGATTGTCGAGTGAAAGGTTTTGTTATGGTCATTGAATCATTGGAAAGGGCGAATCTCACAGCCGATGGAGCGAAGCGCAGTACGACATATACGATGACATTAACGTATTTCAGCAAATTAAGATACAGCGGCAATGCTGGCTAGGTCATTTAGTTTGGATATATGAAAACACTTTAGCTTCTCCAACTGACACCAAATGGCGAAAATAAGAAACAATTGTCTCGCTACTCTTAACTTCGCTATAGTCGCGTAAGCAGTGTCTACGCCAATAAAGAAGAAGATTCTGGTGGCCCACAATCGTGTAGAAAATAAACGTACATCGTTTTGGGTAGATTGAAGGGACAGCGCTGACGGCTTCGTGGTCGGCTCTTCACTTAATTAAACAGAAACAAGTGGAGCTGTTAGCCCTCAGGGTACTCAAGAATCCTAGATTATACTGCTCTACCAAGCAGCATACTTGAGTTGCATATCCACTCCAACTTTATAACACTGATTCCTGGCAGGAAAGCATAAACGAACAAATGCAATACTCCAACCAGGAGCATTAAAGCTTTCACAGACAATTTAAAATTTGATAGCTGCGTGAGATGTGTTGTTTTCTTATATAACCCTTCATTGGAACTCTCATTTTCGCTGTCTTTTCATTGTAGTGTGTTCCGAGACGAATTGTGGGTTAGCAGGAAGCTGTTAAAGACCTTGGAAGTGAAAAATCAGGAAGAGACGCCTTCATTTTCAGGGCAGCAATAAAAGCTCTGAGCAAACTCTAAAACCGTACTAGATTGTTGTAGATCTCTTCTTGGCATAATTGAACAGAGGGACCCCGTTTGGGTCCCTGGTCACAAAGACATAGAGGGGCACTGCTGGGCACATTACTTGATAGGCAAGGTACGACCAAACACTTCTTCTGCATATAGAACGCATTAATATTCCAATTCACTTGACTCTGTAAAAGGAGGACATTTCAATGGTAACTGGGATGCTGACGAAACTTTGTCTATAAGACGGCAGGCCTATAGTACGGAAGGCAGAAAGGCTACGACCCTTTCAGAAGTTGTTGTAGGAGCTGCAGGAATGGCGAAGAGAATGAAACGGGTTTCTACCTGATATGTTATTGCTTTGCTCTAATCAGATGTAGAGTCACTTCAATGGATAGCTTTTGCCGTGTGACAGACACTATAGTAGGTGGATGGGAAAAGAGCCGTACGATCAGAACAAACTCTGAGTATATTACTGGCATGAAATAAAAGCTACTCATAAACATCCATCGGCCGATCGGACGCGGCTTAGAATAAACTGTTGGTCCCTCCATTTGTTGGAATAACGTCAATATGCACATCACAAATTGAAGGAGGAGCTCGGTCAAAAATCGCTTGGAGGGACCAAGTGAATGGAAATTTGATATCTGCCCGCCAGTGTGTTTGTGAGTGTAGACGATAACTAGACTTAAAACTGAGTTACCTTGATAAAACTTCGGTTCCAAACGAATTTAGATTGCCTTACATTCATATTTTCATAAATGCTTCAAGTGTGCACTGAGCCATCGCGTGGTATTTTCTTAGTATCAAGGCATTTGAATTTCTCTGGATTAATTTAAATCCTACATGCAGGCAGGCAGTCAGTTGGTGTTTGTGGGCGGTTGCGATTGCTGACGAACTTCTTTAGAAAATATTATGTTATCATGGTATTTAATTTGTATTTGTTAACATGTAATTTATGTTTAATCTCTGGTTGATGCTTACGCTAATAATTTAATTTGAAAAATTTATGCATCATTTTACACCAAAAGGGAGTAAATATAAATTTCTTGAAATTTTCTTCGATTATATGAAATTATTTAAGACGAAAGTATCAAAAATCCATATAATTGGTTTCTTAATCAACCTTTACACGCATCCTACATTACAGACAGTCTATAAAAATTAGGTACAACAACAAAAGACAAAGAAAGCGGAAAAAACAAACTAAGTTCAGCCCCAATGTCGGATGAAAGATCAAGTTAAATTCTAATCTCATAGTCAGCGATTCGATAATTTTCATATCAGGAGAGCGATTGGATCCCAAACAAATTGGTCAGACTTTAAAAGATAATATATTTACCTAACACTAAAAAAAAGTGTTAGAAAAAAAGTAAGGCAGGCTTATTTCTGATAGATACACAGCTGATATTTATACTAAAGTGATAAGTCAGTGACTTTTTGAATAAAATATATTTGTTCGTGTTAAGCGTTTTATTTCTCAATATAGTCCCCTTTACTGCATTTAGTCCAGTGGTTTTCCAATTATTGTGTTCTCAAAATGGGCGTTTCTGAGATGACATCTTCATTCGACCCGAATCTCCTACCCCCAGCCCTCTCTTCAAGTTTTGAATCCAAGAAATTGTCGCATGGGGCTAAATCTGAATGGCGTAACAGATCGTTGCCAAATTTAGGAATTTTTGCCATGGAGACTACACACGTGTGCACCTGTGTATTGTCGTGATGGAACAACATTTATTTTTCTTCGAAACCAGTCGTTTCTGCTTCAAATCAATATTGAATTTATCCAAAAGATCTGAATAATATGCGTCGGTGCTCATTTTACGTTTTTCAAAGTATTCGATGTGAGTGACATCTCGTACACCCAAAAAAACTGCGAACCTGAGCGCGTTGGCCGACAGCCCCACCTTGGCCTACTTTGGTACAAGTTCACTCGGAGAAACTCGCTGTCTTAATCGTTCTTTGATCTCTGCTGTGCTATGGTGGATCCATGTTTTGTCTACTGTAATGAAACGGTGCAAAAATTATTTTTAATTACGATTGAACCTATCGCGCAGATATTTTTTTCATGTCCAAATATTCATGTAAAATGTGATATATCTGTTCAGTTGAGATGCCTATATTATTCCATGGATTTTGTCGACGATTTCTGGCGTAACGACTTATTTTGGGCGACCTGAACGTTAGGCATCACTTGTGCTGGTACGACCACAACGGAACTCAGTTAACCACTTTCACCCATTGAAATTGATGGTACAGAGTCCCCATAGTATTAATCAAGTCTTTACTTGGTTTCGGTAAGGTTTTTTTTAGCAAAAAATAATGCTTAATCAGCACACGAAATTCACTTTTTACCATTTTCTTTAAAAATCAGTAGGTCGCCTGCTCTCAATGGCTGTCAAACACAAATTGCTCAAAATTGTACAAAGAATGCTATTAATCGGTAACAGTTGATAAGTTGTATTTATAATAACTGCGCGGCAAATTCAAAAAGTCACTGATCGATCAAAAATAAAAGGCCTTCTCCATTACACCAACAATTGTTGATTGATTGAATTGTTTGTAAGATATGCTTTTGGACCCAAAAGCTGATGGTATCACGAACACCAGTAATTGTTTTCCACCCCTCATATTTATATACTGAATGATGGCGATTTTTTTACTTCATAAAATTAATGTTATATGGAATGTGGGCGTAAACTTGGTCCAATTTCATCCCTTTGCAATAACGTCCGTACTTGTGATCCCAGTAATGTCTGAATCAAGTTTCATTAAAATATCTCAATCTCAACTTGTGTTATCATATACACATATGGACGGACAGGCAGCCGGATGGATAATTGTTTCTTTTCATCACTTCATGAAGTTTGATATGCTTAAACTCGTACAATTCGAAAGTAATTACGATAATAGGGATTTTATAGATAATAATTTTTGTAACGTTCTCTAGTAGATATTTTTATCTACTTAGGAAATATGAAAACTATTCATAATCAGTTTGGAAAAAAAAACTTTTTAAAGAAAAATAAATAAAAAATCCAACTCGTGCCGCTTTTCAGCGTCATTACAATGCAAATACGAGTATATTGAAACTCATATAAAGTATATCAATGTAAATCAATACCACAGTATATTGAGTCACATTTCATGTAATTACATACATACCTAAATTGTTATGCTACACATTTGTACACACATTTGCACGTAAAATCTCTTGTCACAGATGTCGCATTTAGAAAACAAATACAAAATATTGAGACATGCTGTAGATTTACTCTTTGAGATAATCGCTTTGAAATTTTTATTATTTTTAATTTTTTATTTTTTTATTGCGAAAGATAACATTCATGTGCTTACATATAATTTCCCAATACAAAACTTAGTTTTTGATTTTCTATGAGAATTTTTATTGTTCGAAATTTGACCTGTTAGAGGCTTAAAGTTCGGTTTAACAAAAAATTTAAATACGAGCTTTTTGCTTTCATCCATTTCGAAGTTCGCTACTTTTTTAAAGAAAAAAACTTAATGGAGAATGTTTATTATAATTCGAAAGAACATTCTCTGCCATTTATTTCTTTTTAGATTATCTCTTTCAAATGTTGACCACGGCTACGTCTCAGATGATCCATCCGTTGAGTCCATTTTTCGATGACTCGTTCGAGCATTTTTTGTGTTGTTTCAAGGACTGAATTGAAGCGGGATTTTCCGCATAGGCGTTAGACTGTACATATCCCACAAAAAAAGTCTAACGGTGTGATATCACATGATCTTGGTGGCCAATCGACCAGACCAAAACGTGAAATTATCTGCTCACCGAAGTGTTCTCTCAATAAATCCATTGAAACCATTTGGTCAATGTGGAGATCAGGCATCAAATAATCGGTTATCATGGCCCGATAACGGTCGCCATTGACGGTTACGTTCTCACCGGCATCATTTTTGAAGAAACAGGACCGATGATTCCACCGGACCACAATCCACACAAACCATATTGTTTTTCTGGATGAAAGGGCAGCTCTTGAATCTCTTCAGGTTGCTCTTCGTTACAAATGCGGCAATTTTGCTTATTTACATACCCATTGAGTCAAGAATGGGCCCCACTGCTGTTTTTGGCTCGAAAACGTTGGATCTTCTTGGAACTTTCAAGAGCCTATAGAGCGATGTCGCTTGGGAAGGTCGAGCGGCTTCAGTTCTTGAACAAGCTGTATTTTGTTGTATTTTGTACGCTTTCAGTTTAAGATCTCGACGTAAAATGCGCCCAAAGCCGTTCCATACGGCAGTCGGAATTGCTGCGAACGGCGCTGAATCGACTTTCCGGACTTCGTGTATATTCTCAGCTGCGGCCGATAAATTTTCTTCACTGCGCGCTGGACGTGGTCTATTCGGTCGAAAATTATCCAGTAATGAATGCTGGGTCTCAAAATGGGTGATGGTATTGCGAATAGTATGCTCAGTAGGCCGATTATGTCGGCCATAAGTTGAGCGAAACGCGCGAAACGCCTTCTTTACAGAACGTGAATTTTCGTAATAAAGTTAAATGATTTGTAGACGTTGTTCAGGCGTAAGTATTTCCATGATAAAATGCCAAACAATACTGAACAAAAATAACATGACAGCTTGACACGACTCACGGTTGATCTCTCAAAAAAAGACTATTGAAAAAAGTACTTTTACTTGGATCACCCTTTATAGAAGAAGCAGGCACATAGACCAGGAAGTGAGAGAGCATTATCTCTGCAGCTGGCTAGCGAACAGTGCGTCCCAACATTTTTTCCTTTGTGAATTTTTTTTCGATTATCTAGCAGAGCTACATATATGGTTTGAAAATCTGGGAAGGTTAAAGGGGGAGTAAATTAAATATTACTTTCGTTTACTAAACGCAGATAATAGGAGAAATTAAATTTTTTTTTTTAAATTCTGATATGGAAACTTTCCTTTTTTCACATATGTATTTATTATTTAACATTAATTAAGTTCTTTTATGATTTTTATACTAATGAACATTAAATTATTTTCATTTTAGGTGATTGCGCTGAAACAACCGACGAGATGACAGCCGATAGCAGAGGTGAGTAGTTAATTATCAAATTCTATTATGATTAAATAAATAAATTTTAATTTAAATGCATTACAGTAATTTTGCATAAAATTATATTACACACTGTGTCCAAACAAGTTTAAACAAAATTCAAACAAACAAATTGATGCACTACTTTAAGTGGCAGTAAATAAAAATAAATAGAAAAGATTCAATAAAGATCACATAAAATTTTTAATGCACAGTCAATATTCAATATTAGAAGCGCCGCAACACACACTAATATTTATTTATTTATAGTCACTGTGAAAGTTTGCTATTAAAATAAGCTATAAATTTACTAAATTAAATTTCACACCCAGCGGAGAGATAAATATGTATGTTCGGGTATATGCATAAATAGGTAAGAGCGAATATTGAAAGAGTTCAGTGCAGTGATGACCTAAACTCTGACGGCGTAAAGAGTTTGAATAAAACGAAATTAATCAGTATCTTTATTACCGACCGCCACTTTGGCGCGAAATAGTGTGTAGATATGCATAGGTGTACATACTCGTATGTATAGATACATATGTATGACTGTGTCTTCATAAAAATCAATCAATAACAAAAAGGAGTATTTAAAATTACACACACACATATATACACACATACGGAATGGGTTTAAAATAAAAGGCCAATATAGAAAAAGAAAAGATGAGTACATATGCACTAATGTAGAAACACATACACATACACATACATAAGTATGTATGCATCCACAAAGCTCAAACTAATAATAGATTTATATGCGTTTAAAGGGCGTGATCTGTCCTGCTGTCCTGGTGGCGGCTATAAGTTTGTTGGTCGGTTGGCTGGTTGGCTGGTTGGCTGCAGAGTCGCGTGCTAAGCAACAGATAACATTTTTATACACTGATTTGTATGTATGTTTGAATGTGCGCATTTATTTAGAATGAAGTAAAAACCCAAAGTTTATCACCATCTACAGCAATGCAGGCAGAAGCAGCAGCAGCAGCATCATCAACACTGACACTACCCTAACCACCATTGTCATCGGCCAGCACTCGTCGACCAAAGGATGTCACCATCAATATCAACACACACAACCATGCGTCAGCGCTTTATTCGCATTATTTTGCCAATAAAAATTTAATCTTCTTCGATCCCAAAGCCGCCGCTGTCGTCACTGATACCCGTCGCTGTCACTACCACCCCTTTCGGGTTTGTCCTGTTTGTGTGGCTGTGGCGATATGCGCACATTCACAGTCATTTGAAGTTCCCTTTTTTTATTATATTAATGCTAAGCTTTATCTATCATAAAAACACACACCAACCAACCAACCAACCGAGCATGCACATCCAGCTAAAGCTAATGCTGATGCTGTGCTGCGAAACGGCCAATTGCTCTGAGAGTTTGGGTAAATCAAAGGATGCGAAAATGAATTTATAGATAGAAGGGTAGGAGTTACGAATGGTGTGAATATATTTTGTTGGAAATTTCTTCTCACATTTCTCACACCCTCACACACATATACACATTCCCCTTTTTTTGAGTTCGAGTGTTACTACTATACTTCTATGTCGATCTTTTGACTTTTTGTCATTCGGAAATTGACTATGATATACATGACATAACCTATTCAGCCCTTGTTCCATTGGCGACGGGACGTCTGTCAGTTATGTTGCGGTGGCGTGGCGTGTGAATAAAAGTCACCCCCATTTTACTAAATTGTGGTTTTTGCATTATTTTGTGAACTTTTCTCACATGTAAAGTGGTGGTGTCATGCTACATATAAGAAGTTCTATATGTATGAGTCCATCGGTGTGAAATCTAATAATATTTTGCATAATCAGAAACATAAAAAATTGGTTATGAACTTCAAAACTTTCTCACAAAAATCAGTATGAGTTTCTCTATTGGTCAATTAATATTTTAATCCTACGCAGTAACACCCTGCCGCAATGGGCGTCGATCATTAAAATTAATAAATTGTAATTATTATTATATGAACGGATTTCACAAAATTGTTTAATCCTCTTATGAATAGTAGCAGTAATTTGGTATTTCTGATTAACTTTAGCTGTAATTGGCTCAAAAATAAAAATTAAAGGGGTATATTGATATGGGTCTGGCGAGCAGTTGATCTTATGTACCATGGTAAAGCTAAGGACCTACCGGAACACCGCGATGGCTTTTAATGCCACCTTTTACAAACGTGAGAGTGATATTTGCTATTAAGCAGCATTTGAATCATATCCACTAAATTGTTGTGCTCATATCTACCCGTCTTTATTTGTACCATTTTATGGTTTCTGAAACTCTTCATTCTCATACCTAACAACATGTATCAGATTTGATCACTCTCCCGATCTTCTATCTGATGTTAAAAGCCGAAAATTGGAACGATTCCCTCATAAAAGAATACCGTTAAATTCATTAGTGAAATGATACGGATATTTGAGAAAACGTTCAATGTTTTTCCCATCACATTTTTGAAGACATCCTGAAAATGTTAACGGTTTCCTTCGATATGTTCTAAGTGTGTAATTTTACTGGGAAATAAGATTTAATGAATTTTCACTTCAAGAAATATGAAAACTATATTCTGAAACGTTTAAAGCATGGACTTTAGCCTGATGGTAGCATGTCCGAATTGAGACTAAATTTCTTCTTTGCAGACCCTATTAATCTTACTTCTTTGTCAACCTTCTACAAAACGCTATATATGTAAGTTTTTATGGTCCTATGCGGTATCACTGAGCATAGACATGAAGAAGTGTCTATCTCTCTGTAATAATAAATAAATGAAAATAATGAGCAGTAATCAGATGAGCTGTTTAGCTTCAAAGAGGCTATTTTTCTCTCCGAGCGGCAATATGATTTTGTTCCTTTTCTACATGTAGCCAACTCAGCTATAGTCTTAAAAAAAATCGTTTCTAATTTATTATTGTTTATTATTATTAAATATATATTTCACATGTATGGTGAAAGTAACGGAATATTAAATAAATATGAAGCTTCCTGCGTCAACTATCCCAGCGCCATGATGGAGATACTTCCGAGCTACATGGGAACGAATGGCAGACTACTTCAGAGAAAAAGTTTCTGGCAACCCTGGCAGTAACCTCGCAGACCGTAACATTGTGAGAGCCGTAGCCCATGTAAACATTATTTTTCTTCTCATAAATCTGTTGATCAATATCTAACGACATCAAATGAATTTACTCTCTCCTGAATCATATCCTCATTCGTGTCCGATATATTTTGCGTGATGCTACTTTTGTATGGCATACTCAGTGCTTGCAGAGCTCGAAGAGCGGGTTCTCTTTTACCTTATGATGGGGTGGCCGCAATAGCCGAGTGGTTAGAAGTATGTACTTCAAGCGAAAAGTCACGGTTAATTTTTCTAATTGCGGTCACATCTCGGCAAGGCATGTCGAGGGGGTCGAGTGTATTTTTGACATGAAATAAAAGCTCGTCATAAAAACCCATCAAACTGTAAGCCCCTCCATCCGTTGGATAAACAGCAGGACGTAGACCACAAAATGGAGGAGTAGCTCGGCCAAAAATCGCTTCAGCGATATCTGTTATCCAAATCATAATTTTATCGATCTAGTGATCTGTGATCTCCTTTGCGGAAAGAAAGTATCGTATATGTTAATCGAAACAAAAACCTACTAAAGTAATAAATTCCAAGCAAATCGAATCATCCCTGATCAATTTCTGGCATTTGTTTATCGAGACAAAAAGGTAATTATCTCAATAATAATCTGGCGAAAGGATATTTTTTAATAATAAAAAAATCTTTGCTTAGCAGTTATAAGCAATAAAATTAATTTTATTTTTCTGACAGGTCGCAACTCCTTCAAAAAAAAACAAAACTTCACAGGAATACTCTCTGGACTCCAATTAAGCTGATTGAGTAGTCCGAGACTATAAGCTTTATACATACATACATCCTCTTTTATATAGAGATATAGACTATTGCGAACCCGATATGTCCATTCGAGTAGCAATTGTCACCAAGTTATTCTTAAACACCATTGCTCTCATTACTTTTCTCTTTGCAGGTGTCTGTTCATTTCGCTTTAGGTTCCTTCATTTCACTTTATGTCATGGTTGTAACTACTATATACATTTCCTCTTCGATAATTTCACTCATACTCAAATTCTTTTGGATATATTACACTTAACTAACAAGAGTAAGAGAACACTATGTATCTCACACTAACTCTACTCCTTTGCTCTCTAAACTCTCATACTCACAGCTTTCTTACAAAATCTGCTAAAATTTGCTATTGGCTCTTAGTTGATATACCCGAAGATACTGTAACAAATTTATGGCAAATCTCTTGGCCTAAATATACAGGTATGCATTTATATTCCCCCCATTAGTCGAAAGTACTTTATGAGTACTCCGAAAGTAATTACTAACCATATACATATATGTATATATTTTGGCGCTGAAATGATTTTTGGCCGAGCTCCTCCTTCAATTTGTGGTTTTGCGCCTTGATGTTTTTACCAACAAATGGAGAGACTTACAATTTATTCTGAGACGCCTCCGAATGACTGATGAATTTTTATGAGGAGCTTTTATTTCATAGCAGAAATACACTCGGATGGCTTGACATTCCCTTCCGATGTGCGACCACAATTAGTAAAATTTATTTTGTAAAATTTTGGATATTGGTCGAACCTGGACTCGAACCCAGGCCTTCCGAATCGTAGTATGCTATGCTAACCACTTTCTCATTGCGGTTTAAAACTAACCATATAGCATGAGATAAGATTAGCATTAGGAGATTGTACGGAAGGATTAAATACCTGAAGTCTGCAGAAGAGGCGAGTATCCTTTAGATTATTACCTTGCAATGGCTCTCGATCCTTTAGTCTATATACGAAAAATTAAGAAACAATTTTCTTGATATAAGCAGCTTTCATTAAGTAAACCAAGCAACAAATTCTCTGCTTTTATTAACTCCTTAACCATAAAACCAATTAGGTACCTCCAAAATCACGCAATGACTGCTATCATGAAAACACGAGCATTGAAAAATGAAGAGAACTGGGGAAAATCAAGAGAAACTTTAGGTCTTTATAAGTTAAATTAAGTTGAACTAATTGGCTCAAGGGAGTCTCACATAGACGATAAAACGTTTATAGAGTTACCAGATACTATTCATAAGATCAAAGATTTTCATAAATTGAGAATTAAATGTTTGTACCTATAATTCCAAATGATATATTTGTAATTTTTACAATGAAACATCGGAAATTTCACAAAATAATGTGAAGTGTAAATTTTCTACAATAAAGTAAATAGAGGGCGAAATGGTGATTTCCAATTCATAATAGAATAAGCACAGATTTCTTGATATCGAAATGAGAGTTAGTCCATTTTTACATTACAAAGCAGCATTTTGTAAGTACTCCAAAGCACTTCATGCAACCAAAAAATATCTTTCTGCTTTTAAGCTCCACGCTTGTTAAACCATAGTTGTATGGTTGTCAGTAGTGGTCAGTTTGTGGCTTTCATAATAATATTCTCACGTGCAATCATTTACTAACAGGATTAGATAGAAAATTTTATATCTGTGTAGTGTAAGCACATTCCTCATTGAAATGCCTGCAATGTATGTACAGTTTATTATTATATTTTATATTTTAACTTTTTTCTTGGGTTTTTATTCCTTATCTGTTGTTACCATGCTTCTACGTTATGTCAAGTTATAATTTGGGTTCCTAAAGTTATTAGCAAAATGTGGCTTGGAGGAACGAACCTTGGTAGTCATATTAATAAATCATTCTTCACATAGTTTTAAGAAAACTCACAAGTAATTTTTAGTTTTTATGTTGGTTTTAAGAGTTTCAGACAATTTTTAATAATTTAAAATGAATTTTTAATTTATTTTTTATTTTGTTTAAATAATTCTAATTTTTTTTATTAATAATACAATAAAATCTTATCTTGTTTAATTTAAAAATTTGAAACAGTCGAGAATTATTTATAATTTTGTCAATAAAGATTCAATTGTGATTAATTTAAATATTTATTTAAACTCGCAAAGACGCATTTTTGCAAGTAAATTTAATTACTTTCATGTTTTCACTTTATACACTTTATTATATACATATATATCTATTTTTTATGCATAAATTTGTATGCTCACACATTCATTCACACAAACTCCCACTCACAAAAAATCAACAATCATCACATTTAATCGTCACTTCTACAAACTGTCAAAACTGTCAACTATCATGACTAGTCTATTGATGTCACATGACGTATGAATAAATATAATGATGCTGCTGTTTTGTAACAAATAATATGAAATTGAATTAAATTACAATAAAATTTCTATTATTTACACATAATCGAACCTGTATGAGTATATAAGAGCAATAAATATAGAGTTTGAGCTTGCGTTTAAATGGTTTATTCAATGGCAAATGGAAAAGAAAATTAAATGAATGCACATACATACATACATATGAACTAAGTCTGTAAAAATTGTTTCAAATAAAATTTCTTCCTGGGCATAATCACCAAAAAAATCAAATTATGTGCTTGCTTAAAGCCGATCATAAGAACCAACAGAACCTGTAAAGATGAACGCAAAATTCTACAGATTGGTGATCAAGGACCAGTAATAGTCTGACTCTGAACCCGGTATAAGTACAATAATTCGCACCCAGCTGAAAGTTTGTAGGATACTTCAAAACACTATCATAAATTAAATCAAAAAAGTTCTCATCGATCGAACATCTGGACAAAAAGAACCCTTGTCACAAAAACGGTTTTTCGCGATTTTCAGTAAAACGGTAAGATTTATCATAAATTTGTTTTATATTGGACAATTATCTATAAAAAATGTCTGAAAACTATTTTCCTAAGAGCAATCGTTTCCGAGATATAACGATTCAAAGCATTGGAAGAATTGTACTCTAATGTCTGAAATTTTTTGTCCTGGATCACTGTCTAAGCTTATCGTAGGGACCAGAATCTTGAATGGCGTTTTTTTTGTGTATGTCAGATCGACGAGGGCTTTTTAGATTTCATGTATGGTAGTGCTATGAGTAATCCAACGAACTTTCAGCTGGGTGAGAATTTTTGTAGCCTCCGATGTCTAATTTGACCGGACTAGTAAATATTTCTTGCCAAATTAATCTGTGCTGACGAAATGAGGATTAAAATCGTTACAAAAAACATCTGAAAAGATCATTTATTTCAAAGTTTGATTTAAATATTTGTTCTACACTGTTTTTAAGCTATTAAAATTATCCTACTTAATAACAGTGTCCGTGTTAGTTTGAGCTCTTTCCTTCCGCAAACTTTGATATGCATGATGCAACGCATACCAGTATTTCAACCACTACTAATTTCGACTCAATAAAGGTGTCAATCAAAGCTAACCGGTGTATGACAACTCGAAAAAGAGCTGGAAACTCAATCGAACAAAGAAATCAATAATGAAACCCCCTAAAGACTCCACCTGCGATAACACATAAAAATCACTTGGGGGCAGATGTCATATACACCCTGAAGTCCTAACTTATGACCATCACATTCACCTACTTGTGTTCCAGAAAAGTAGTAAAATAAAAATTAAATGAAATTCGAAAAATAAATTTATGATTTTTGATGCTCTGCTAAATGGTGATTCGAATTTACATGAAATGAAGTACCAAACAATTGATGACAGCTATTAAAATAAAGATTTTATTAAGACGAAAGCAATTTGAGTTTAATAAAGCGAATTTGAAGAAGAAAAGAACACACAAAAATATTCCACTCCAATTCATGGGATTTAAATCACAAGAAGTGAAAAATTCTCCCCATTTAAAGTTCTTCCACAGTTGCAACCTAATTTTTTCTCATCCCCCTTTTAAAACCCTTTGCCAAATCTTCATTTATACGTATGAAACGCCGAATTAAAGAATAATCCGTCCATCACTCTCCAAAAAAAAACGAAGTGCTAACATCAGTCTTTATGCCTTTCATCATCTTATCAAATTTATTAGCGGTGTTCTCCGTGTCTAAGAAATGCATACTATGCAAATATTTCTTGTGAAATTGTGCCAGAAATCGAGAGCACCTATGTTGCAAAATTGTAAAATATTGAAGTCAAACCATAACAACAACCCGGCACAGGGATGCTTTTTTCTTTTTGAAGAGGTTCTCGAGGTTCCCTTTTTTTTAATGAAAAAACACAGAAAATTCCAATTTAATGTGGAATGTTTATTATCATTCGAAAGAACATTCTTTGGCATTAATTTTTTTGAAGATTATCTCCTTCAAATGTTGGCCGCAGCTACGACTCAGAGGGTCCATCCGTTGAGTCCATTTTCGATGACTCGTTCGAGCATTTCGACTGATAACTGGCGAATGACACGCGTGATGTTTTGCTCCAAGGTCTGAATCGAAGCGGGATTGTCCGCATAGTCTAACGGTGTGATATCACACGTCAAGATTATAGTTTGTCAATTGATCGAATTATCGTAATAAAGTTGAATGATTTGTAAATGTTGTTCGGGCGTAAATCTTTCCATGATGAAATTTCAAACAATAAAATACAAAAAAGGCTATTGAAAACAGTACTTCTACTTTGATCACCATTTATACATAGGTTTGGAAATAGGATGTATTTCCTATCGTAGCATATATTTTTGCATGTGTTTTGTTGTTGTGCGACGCAGTATTGCATTACATTTTAGGATTAATTATCAATAATATTAGTTCTCACCTCTGAAAAATCAGTTATAGGGGTCCTATACGATATGGTCTGCCGATTTCGATTATTTTCAGTGTCAATAGTTATTTAAATTTAATTGTATAGTATAACAAATGCCAGATGCTTCTTTACGGTTTTTCATCCAAAACCTCATATCTGAACACATGATTGTATGAGGACTGTATGATATAGTTGTCCGATTTGGCCGGTTCCAACAAATGATTAGTAAAGTGTAATAATACATCTGTGTACCAAGTTTGGTTGAATATCTCAAAAGCTGAGAGATTTTTTTGCGTTCATACAGCTGAAATCAACTCAGCTCGTCCTTCTAATCTAATCGGTATGAATTTTGGTGAGTATATCTCTCTTCACTTTCTGGTAATTACATATTTCGCAGCAAAGTTAATATACCATTTCATGTATATGAAAGGTATAAACAGAGTTTCACGCCTAAGATTTCAACTAGATACATTGAAGGGTAGTCTTTTGAAGAGGTTAGAACAGTCGACTGACTCATCTACAACATTGGACACAAAAGTGGAAGCATGGAAGAAAAGTCTACTACTCAGAGGCTTAATATCGTATAGCAGACATTGTGATTCACACGAGTAAATTTCATAAAAATGTTCTGGACTCGTTCTATGCATGTTCTATGTACAGAATGGCACGGTCTCCAGACGAAAGAGACATAGCCGAGACTTTTACTTACCGGAGAAAAATAAAGAACTTTCAGTGTGTGTAGGAATCTGAAAAGAAAATTTTAGTAATTACGGCGAATAAGGGTTAGCAAGGCGTGTGATTTTGAAACATTATTGTTAATGGGAGTTTAGAAATCATATAAATTCTTGTAAGGCTAAAGGAGTTCTAGCTCTCATTAAACGGTGGGCTAAGGAGTTTAATGATATATATTATCAAATTACTCTATACCTCACTTGTTAAGTCCATTTTGAAATATGGTTCAATTGTATAGAGCCAATCTACCATCAATTACATAGTGATAAATTTGAATCTGTACAAAAACAACTCATATTATTCGCGTTAATGAATTTACATTGGGATGTAAATAAAAATCATACAATAGTCCGTTCCTACTTAGCGAGCTTAACTTTAGTATTCTTCAAGATAATCTAGACACTTGAGGCTCCTTTCTTTGTACTCATACAAAACAAACTTTGAAATGCACGAGCCATTCAGATGCTCATGTAATGATTTTAATTTTCATTCCGCCGGCTTTGGTTCTTCTGACTCACTTTTTTGTATCAAGAAATATTCACTAGGAGTTGTAAACTAATAAATAATCTCTTTATTCTCAACGTTTCTTAATCACAAATTACTTTATAGCAGCTGATGAGCTGTAGTTGCTCAATGTAAGAGGCGACCTTTCGCGATCGGTTTCGGATTCAGGACAGTCCAGGCTGTACCTGGTTTCGGTCACCGGTTGGGAGGGAGGTTTTGCAACGCTGGGTTCGTCGTCGACAAAAAGAAGAATATTTTTGTCCACCTCCAATTCAATTATAATCCTAATTTATTGTAAAAGTTATCTTCGGCCTCCACCAAGGATACTCTCTCTATCTCTCTATGTATGTGATTCAAATATTCCACATTAAAAGTTCCGCTACATATTTCACTACATACCAATCACCAATCATACATACATACATTTACAATATATAAGTATTAGCTAAAAGGATGCTTACCGACCGACCAAATGGCAGCAAAATAAAATTGAAGGGAATTACTTATTATGATGTATGGTTGTTGTAAATTTATGTACGTTTCAGGAAACTCTTACTCTTACATATGTATATCAGCAGAAGTATTTTTGAAAAAGGAAAGGGCTAACCAACAACAACAATTGACTAGCTGAGCGTAAACCAAGTGTATAGCCATCAACGAGTATTATGAGTATTAGGAGCTGTGGCGCTTGGTGTTAAGAGCAATCGCGCGTCAACTTAAAATTGTATTATAATATCGTCTGGTCTGCTGAGATAAGAACATTTATCCAATGGATTTTGTGTACGTACATACATACACCTATACGCATTCATAGATGATACTAGCCGCAAATTTATCTCATTTGAAGAGAATGTTAGGGTGGGCCGTGTTAAATTTGTTTATATGTACACAGAGTGTGGGAGAATAAGAAGTAGTAACTTTTTGTTGCGAAATTTAAGATTTTAATATTTTTTTTTGGGTTTTTTTTATAGAATTTAAGATTCTGCACTTTATAAAAATATTTAAAAAATGCACATTTCAAATAAAATTTAATAATAAAATAATATTCTCACAATAATACTTTTTGAAAGTATAAAAAAATAATTTTCTAACGAAAAAACCATTATTACATTTTACTTTATTAATTTAAAACCACATAAATATAAGAATTGATTTTTTAAGGGGTTAGGCCGCTCTAGATTTTTCGGAAAATTAATTTTTTCTTTCAAATGATACATTATGGTCTCAAAAATGTTATCCGAAAAGATTATGACAGATAAAAATTTCTAGATGCCCCATTTTCGTTCTCTAGTTGAAGTGCCTGTTTCAGTCAGTAAAGCATACTCAACATCTTAAACGCGTTTTTCTCAAAACTGTTTTTTTCAAGTTGGCCGGAAACATAACTAACAATTTATAACCGATTCACTTTAAATTTTCACAACATCTTCAGAAATACATTATCTACAGAAGTACGTTATCTGGCATAGTTTCTTTTTATTATCAAATTTAAAACAATTTTTTAGGCCAAATTATTACTTTTCCTTTAGATACCCGCCATTTTGTCAAAAATGCATGCATTGAAAAAATCCTATGTACTTTTGTAGCTATTGCTATTTACAAGAGCAAACCGTTCAACAACTTATTAAAATAAAATAAAAATTACAGGAGCGAAATTACCGAAAAAATTGAGTCATCCTAGGGAGAATGCTCTGTAGCCGCCATTTTTAAATTAATTTTTTTTTTAAATAGTTATATGTATAATGAATGTCTTATGTCAAAATTCAGATTTACTTAATAGTTTTCTCGAAAAAAAGGTTTATTTTGTGGTCCTCTAGAGTGGCCTAACCCCTTAATTAGAGACTATGAGAAATGTTAACAATCACCACTTTTCACTCATTTGCCCACTATCCATTATTTTTAGGCGCAAAAATTCCATACCGTAGATATAACATACATTTTTTTTGTGCCACCCTAATATATACGAGTATATTTTTGCAGACTCTGCTCAATATAATATTTTCAAATCTTGTCTTTTTGCCGCCCACTGCTGTTTTCGGCCAAAAATAAGTGTCAAATCGTCCGCCAACTGTTACTTTACGTACGGCTCTAGCTCCGACTTATCATCATCAGCAGACCGCTCGCACACAAAACTCACACGCTGCTGCTAGTTCGGCGTTTATTCTGGCAAAAAGCGTTTTTGTTGTCACCAATGTCGGTTGGTTATTGCTTGTGAAGATTTTCATCAGCGATAAACTTTATTATTATTATTTTTGTTTTTGGTTATTTTTGGTGTTGTTATTGTTTTTTTTTTTTTTTTTTTGCTTTTGACTAGAAAAGAATGTTTCATATTTTAAACTAACAACCCAAAATGGAAGGAGAGTGAAAGGATTACGACTATTTGGCAGCCTGAATGTTTGCTTAAAAAAGTAAGGCAAAATTAAGTTCGAACGGAGTCGAAAAGTATTAGTCTGCAGCTGAGTAAGACGGTGGCGGGCTCAAACTGTTGAGTAGCACTGCCAGTTCCATTAAGAACACCACAACTTGTACCCATTTCCATTGTGAGCTGGGAGTTTTTCCGTCCGGATCACCCTCAAGCAGGAGACCAGTGATGCATAGGATTGCAAAGGATTGACTGGGCATCACACAACTCGTTTTCTCTTGTCTCTTGGCTGACGGCTCTTAGCTGACCTTTATATCTTTCTTAACAGCCGCTGGTGGTGGTTCGAGATTGCAGTTGTGTAGCACTGTCTATGGATTCGTGGAGCTCCATTCTAAGCTCCCCATTAGTTGATGGCATACATTGCATCGTTCTGAGCAGGCAACACTACGTTTCTTCGCCTACCTAGTTTTTGTTGGGTTCGCCTATCTTTGCCTATCAAAAGTGCTATCAGCAAGCTCACTTTCTACTATGTAGTCAGACTTTGGTCACTTGTGCTGTCGAGGATATTATTGCTTTCTTGGAGATAAGCTCAGCTGCTACACTACAGAGCTAGGTCCAGCATCTGCACTCGGACCTTGCTTAGCTCCTACCTTTGGCTGACCGCTTTAGAGCTTTTTTCTGACACTGAGGCTGATTTTTGTATTTTTTGTTGTTGAGGTGCAGAGGTCGTCAGATATCCATAAAATACGTTTGTGACTAGGCTAATAAAGGGCACCCCACCTGGCTGATCCTCGGCTCGATTCGAATAATACTTTGATCCAACCTTTTTGTAACGCCTACCACAGCCAGGACAACTGTGGCATAAACGAGGTATATTCAAAGGAAAAGGTGAAGTTTTTGCTCACTGTTTTCTTTGATTACAATGGTGTGGTGCATCATGAGTTCTTGCCAAAAAGGTTGCACAGTTAATAAAGGAAATTACAAGGAAGTTATGCAACTTTTGCGTGAAGCAATGCGGCTCAAACTATCGGAATTGTGGAAAAACAAATCGTGGATTCTACATCACGATAATGCACCAGCTCACATATCAAAGCTTATTCGTGATTTTTTGGCCAAAGAAAAACGTAATCATACCTCAACCACTGGATTTGGCTACCTGTGAATTTTTCCTATTCCTAAAAGTAAAGAAATCAATGAAAGGAAAGCGTTTTGCTACAATTGATGAGATCAAGTCAGAATCGAAGTAAAAGCTGATGGCCATACCGAAGAGCGCATTTCAGAAATGCTTCGAAAATTTCCAGCCGGAGCCCTCTAAGAAGGTACAGTGAGGGATTTATACCGGTCCTAAGCGAAGCTAAGTGATGCTAAGTCTGAATACCTCTCTTGTCTATTATCATAAGTAATAAGGCGGAAGATTTATTCCATCATTATTGATGGGGGTTCGAAACCTCCATCTATGATCGACCGAGCATTGACCAACAGTTATAAGATCTTTAAACAAAATGACGGACGAACTTACTAAATCCTGTCTAAAATCGTACACTCCACTGCCATGCAGCTGTATATGTAAGTATGTGTATATTGTTATTATACAGCTTATCGCCTGCAAGCTATGCTTTACCCCCTTCCGAATCCACACATTCCTCTGTCGCTTTTACCCAAAAAGGAAGTAAAATGCGATTTATTATTAAATAAGTATAAATTTTTATTTACACACCGCAACATAAATATACGCACCAGCTTAAAAACTCCATACGTATACATGTATGTATGTATATGCTTTAGTGATTTAGTGTTGATAAGGCACATGCACTAACGTGGGCTGTAATATTTGTTAGCCATGATGATGCTCACATATCTCATACACACACATGTATGTATGTATATTAACATACGAATTTATTTATTTATTTGTACACTATTGAACGTACATACATCCATACTCAGAGGCGATTTGTACTTTTGTATGGCGACAAGGAGTTATTTAATGTGTGTCGAAGCTCTCTTTCTGCTTCCTTGCTGATATCATACTTGCCATACTACGCATTAACTGTTTGCTTTGCTCGCTGTTGTTGTTGTTGTTGTTGCTGTTGCTGTTGTTGTATTTTGTCCTCTTGCTGTTTGTTTTGTTGCTCAGTATGAATGGACGATGGCCATGAATGATAAGGCTAAATGGAATTTCGGGTATACCAAATTTGGGACTTTACATACACATGCTTATACTCACGTACTTACACTCGCATACGAGTGTCAAGCACACGCACTCACATGTATACCAAACTGATTTCGCTCGTGTTTCCCGCGAGCTGTTGCTAAGATGCTTGTTAAAAATGCAAAAATTTAGCTTAGAGCTTGTCATTTTAAATACTTGATGAAATCTCGAAAGGAATGGAGAGGAGAGATGTTTAAGAAACTACTCTGAGGAATTTGTTTAAAATTACAACACACATTGAACTTAGACAGCGTATTCTGTAAAGTGTTGCCTTCTGAAGTGTCTTTCTACTCCAAACCTTTAAGTGCTTAGCGGAATCTACTTATCAATTGCTCTGAGAGTTTTCAGTGATTATATTTTGGAATTATCAGACGATTCAGGTGTTCAATACTAACAGTTCTCCCGACATTGGAGCCTTTATAGCCGAACAATGCTCATATTTATCTTGCCAAAGACTGTGACTTCCATAAAAGTATTCAAAACCATCCATGGCAGGAACTACCGTTTACAATGTATTGTGGCTCTCGCTTTCAGCTCAAGCCGAAGTGGCACTCCTCCAGCATGAACTCTTCACAGGAGGACTATAAGGGACAAATTCATCTTTTATGGTTGGGTCATAGGTTGGCAGAAAGAACGACGTGGAAGCCTTCTGTCAATCATTTTTGATCAGCATGGGCTTCAGGCCTTCAGATCATTGTTTGCTTGCTTCAGACGGATATTGCTGTTATCAAAAAAATGTTGAGGGGAGGATAGTTTCCGTGACGCAGGCTAACAATTTCGCAAAGAGCACATTGTATATTTTAAACTTCCTGGCACCAAATATGTCTACATCTGTGTATCTTTTACGACTTTACGAGATCCTGAAGGGTGTCAGCCACTTGTACCTGAGCTATCCTAACCTAACCTATACTGTAATAGATTCAATTGTCTTTCTCTTAATAAAAATTGAATCCACAAATCGAAGAAGAAGCTCGCCAGAAATTCCCTGAAAATCCGACGGAAGACATTTCGAACGCTATCTTATATGTACATTAAGGTCGAAAGTGAAAAAAAACTTTTTGTGAAATTTTTGTGGAAATATGGACAAAGAGAATTTATTACAAACTATCGTAAAGTATTAGGTATACTGATTGGTTTTGTTCAGTTGATTCTCCGACTGGGTGAAAAGTTGATGAATATTGGAATGAGTTCCCGTCGTCCCTTGTCAAATTTTGTTTTGAGACAAACCGGTTTCGGCGTTCTGCCATCTTCAGTGTCGTTGATCGTTCAGTGTCGAGAACAATCAATGACACTGAAGATGGCAGAACGCCAAAACCGGTTTGTCTCAAAACCAAATTTGACAAGGGACGACGGGAACTCGTTCCAATATTCATCATATTAGGTATACATTCAACTAATTTATTCAAAGACTAATTGCCTAATAGCAATGAATCCTCTCATTTATACTAACTATGAGTCCTTGAACATACCACGATCCCAATGACGCTAATCGCCGCACTAAGCCCTCTCATTCCACGAACATAAAAAGGCGACCTCGTACACAATAAGTCCCCCGCAAATTGTGTTGTACGTTTTGATGTTTTTTCAAACAATTGAGAAACCTCCATTTATCTGAAGCCGCCTATTATTAGCTGATGGATTTTTATGAGAAGCTCTTTATTTCATTCCAGAAATATAATAGGAGGGGTTGGCTACCCTGACGAAGGACAACTGCAATTAGAGAAATTAATTCTAAAATTTATTTTCTATAATTTTGAATACTGGTATAATTTTGAATAGAAACAAAGATGTGACTCTATGCTTAGAAGTATGCATTGCATATTTTCTTTTCATCAGATTATAGTGAAATTCCATCTAGTAGTAGAAAGGCCGAGCAGGTGTTTTTAGGGTGTAACGAGCACCCAGTAAAATTTAACATTAATTTTTCGGCTTTACATTGCTTTGGCAACACTCAAAGTTTAGATATCGGATAGTAAATAGTTCAATCATTCTAAAGCACCATGCCATTTCAAGTAGTTAAAAAAAATTTCTTTTTGGATTGATCGCCGAGCGGAGTCGTTCATTGCTTATTCTTTTTACATTTGGTACACCAAGCAACATAATGTGAGTGAAAAGTGAAAAAAAATAGAGTGTTCATCATTATTAACCCCAGTCGAAAGAAAAATCTGGCCTTAAATAGGCACAGCATCTCCCAAGAAGTATAAGGTGTCACAGTCAGCTGTGAAACTCATTTCAACGGTCTTTCGGGACTCGGAAGTAATATTACAGATCGATTATAAAGATAAATGTGTTTTTATAACTTCAATATTAGTGCAGCCCAGACTGGTCCCGAGTGACTGTTTCCATAAATAGAAAAAGAGCTGAGCGGTAAAAAATGTATCACTAATAATGAGTCAAGAAGGCAGTTTCGGTCTATTTTCAAGATAAAGGGAAACTATTTTTGTATGAGAGTATAAATAAATTAATTGAAAGATCTGGAAAATATATCCGTCTTGTAAGTGAATATATTGAAAATTAGTTGTTGTTTTATATCCACCCCTTATTTCCCCTTCTGGGAACATCAAAACTTCCACTCATATGTATAATTAAGCATATATGTTATAAAGTATTCGCCGTGTAGGACGTCAACCTCTTTTCCAAATTGTAAGAGAGTCCCGACATACAATTTTGACACTTCCTCAAGTTCTTTCGACTATGAAGCTTTTAGATGTTTAAGACAAGCTCTAGAGCACTGATAACACTTCTTACATTTTTAACTGCCTATTCTGCTTTTGTGTGATGCCAATAGTTTGTGAGCTGTCATTAGCCGTCCATCAGTGTTTTCGGCACTGTATATGAAAAAAATGGTTGTGCTTTCCTTCACTGCCATTGCACGGTCTTACATGCCGGTAAGGCATTCTATGTGATTCTGATCCGTCTTACAGCAACCCAGCAAAGAATTACATAATCTTAGTAGCGCGACGGTTGGATTTTTGACAATTGCATTATCTATTTCGGCCCTTGGGGTCTGAAACCCAGTATATATGCAACTGCTTCTCTGCCATCAGCTTATCTAAAGCTATTCATGCAGTTTAATTTAATTAGTTTTTAATTTTAATCAATTATGTTACGTATTGACCATTATTATCTATGACCTTTTACCATTTTCCGGATAGCTTAATGTTCCATAAGTGTTGAAATTTCGGACCATTTTTACCATCAAGATACTTTCTCAGAAACCGAAACAATTGGTAGCGAGACGGCGCAAGGTAAGGGCTAAATGGTGAATGCATCAAAACCTCCCAACCAAGTTCTTCATCAATTTTTATAGTAAAAAACATCACAAACCCTTTTCATAGAAAATTTCACTCATTGTAAAAAAAAATTTCACACAAATAACGATTTACAGAACTGTCTTTACGAAAAATATTGCTTAAAATGTGACATGGATCACATTAGTGCGTTGCCAGAATAAGAGTATCAAGACCAGCTAGTAACAAAGTCCACGAAGATTTTTTTAGTATCTAAAGTACTATAATTATTAAAAATATATGTACGTATATATACACATGGCATATACAGCAAGATTGCACGTGTGCAATTCGCACTGTCAACACCTTCGCTTTAATGCCACCATTTCTTCATTTTTATCCGTTTTCTATAATTTTTGGAAATTATATTTGTCTTATTATATATATATATATATATATATTGTTATAAGCACACATATTTTTTCTCAATTTCATTATTTTATTTTTGATTTTTCTTGTCGATTGGCAGTTTTTTTTATTTCTTATTTTCTTTATTTATTTACTTTTTTCTTTTGAACTTCTGCCTGCCTGCATTCCGGCACATTCTGCTTATTTGTAAGATATTTATTGCCTTCGATTGTAAAGCGATAAAAGCGCACACGTAAAGTGTGCACATTTTCGTTTATTGTACATACATATATACATGCACACATAGTTTTTCGGTTGTGGCACGGATGTGTCAGCAGCAAGCAACACCATTATACCGCTATTGTTATTGTTACTATTGGCTTAACCAAACCACAAAAAATAAAATAAAATAAAAATGCGAAAAAAACTGACAACAGCAACGCAACGCATTAACTTTGGCAGATTTTTGAGCGCCGATACGTCAGAGGCGGCAGCAGAAGCAGCAACAAAAAATACCGGCAGCGTGCTAAATTGCGCCTACCGCCAAGGCAGTCGCTGCTGCTACGGCTGCTGTTGTCTTTTTATGCTTCTTCAACCTACGCCTATACTTACTGTAGTTACTGGTTGATGGTTGTTGTTGTTAGTCGCATTGTGATTGCTGCGATCGCGCACTGAGAGAAGGTCGAATTATCCCAGCATCACCGCACCGCCCTCATCATTATTGCTTGCTATGGTGGGCCTGTCATGCTGTGGCCAGCAGCGCACAACCGCCACTCCACAATGGAACAACAAATAATGTAGGCAACAACAACTAACTAACAATTGGTATAACGATGTACGCGTGTTATGTTGTAAAATTCACAATAAAATTGTACAATCAATGCAACGCGCCAAAGTCAGCGCGCACAAACGGTTTGTTTTCAAAATTTGGCAGCCGTGGCAACGGTGACAGCAGCTACAGCGTGCGTGGCAGTGCATAGTGGGTTGAGAATTGGGAGTGGCGGAAAAGAAAAGAATTGTTTAAATTGTATAAACATTTAAGACTGATGTTTGAAAATACCGTTATGAGAAGAAAATGCGTCTAAATTCTAACTGTCTTTAACCCCTTAATCGATTTAAAGCAGATTTTCTATTTGTTCTCGAACACTTTCTGTTATTCGTTCGCTTTCCCAATATCTCACTGTGAGCATAACCAAAACTCGCTCAGCCTTTCTAGTCCACCCCAATTTATTGCTGATTTCTACGCGACTCAAATGCTAAGAGTCTGAATTCGCCATTGGTTCGCTCGTTCGTAAATAATTACTAATATTTAAAAAAAATTCGTTTTGGTTCAGCACTCTCTCCGATCAGAACTGTAGAAGTATATAATTGGCGCTTTTTAAATGCTGAATAGATTTTCGGCCGAGCTCCTCCTCCAATTTGGGGTATATGTCTTGATGTTTTTCCAACAAATGGAGGGACCTACGGTTTATTATAACCCGCCTCAGAACTGCCGATAGATTTTTTTAAAGAGCTTCTATTTCATGTCAGATATACAATTGGAGAGCCTGATATTCACTTCCGAGGGGCGAGTGCAATTAGAAAAATGGGTTTCCAAGTCTCGAACCCGTCAGAATTATTGTAAGAAAATAAAAAGCTGCCCAGAATCGAACGGTGAGGTCGCCCTAAGCGTATTAGAATAAATATTTACTTCCCCCACAAGCTTATATATAATAATATATTTTTAAATAAAATTGTAATTTCTATAATGTGCGGAGCTCCTATATCACCCATTCTTAAAATGAGGCCATTCACCTAAAACCTAAGCAAACCTAGCCGAAATCGGATAGCAAGAGATCACAAGAATGGAAAAGGCATGTCCAAGGTAATAGGAGTTCTGACCGGGCGCTGTCTAAAAGGATGCAGAAAGACAAGGATCTTTTTATAGGAGTTACTGCAGAAGCTGAATGAAAATAAGGCGGAGGAAACGATCATACATCTTTTATGCTAATGCCTCATATTGGTAGATGATCCATCCAAGATTTCCGATGCCAAAGTTAAAGATCTAATGAGATTCCTCTGAGAATTGAAGTGGTTGGATAGCTACACGTAAAGCTCAGGAATTTGTGACATTACGACGGATCTTATTCTGGACTAGGTGTAATCGGTGTTATTCACAACCTAGCCGAACCTTACTTAAGATTTAAGCCATAAACAATAGTCTACCCAAATAGAGGATAAACAGAATTTATTCATTTGAATACTTCTCAGTATTTGCCAAGTATCCGATAAATATTACAGAGAATGAGGAGCTCAGCCCTCTTATGTACAAGAGGAGCATTGTGGACGGCACTTACTGGAGACTATGAATGTCCAAGAGGGATCTACTCCCCATTAACAAGCCATGGTCATATTAACAGTTTAAGACAGTTCCATCTACCAGAAAGGACAGACTACTACATAACATTCACTGACTTCACGAAAAACTACAAGATGGTTATTGTGGGTAGGAATCAATGGGCAATCAACTATATGCAGGATCCATCCATTTTTAAACGGATGGTTTACATCCAGATAACAGGGTCAATGTTAGAATATATTAAAAGGATGCTTGAAATTTATTCAAAAGAGCTTGAAATTTTAAAATTCTTTCGTCTGCCGGATTGCTGGAAGCGTTTTTCAAGCGGAGCTCGTTTCCATGCACGGGTGTGTCGATTGGCTATGTTTATGTTATGTTTATGTTATGTTATGTTATATCACTGAATTGTACCTACGCCTTCTCGGTAGGCCAAACAGCACTAAGAGCCCTGGAATCTGTAACAATAAAACCAGAAACAGTAGAGAATAACCGCATTTCATATAATGTGTTGGTTAAGCTCGCTCTAAACCCAGTATGGGTGGTAGGGAACAGCAGCCTACCAGCTAAAGTGATAGCAAAGAATGGCATTTCCTTCCCCCTTCTTGCTTACATGTGAGAGTTTGGATATATCATCCTCTACCTGTAAACTCACTAAGGGAGAAGATATTAACTTGAGATGGACGAGTCCCAATTGTTGAAATGTTGCCAGAATAATTTAGCAGGCATGGAATAAAAGTAGGTCACGAGAACTCATCACGCTAAAAAGGAATTAAAAAGACCTTCAGATAAGACAACTTCTACTAGAAGGACTTCAGAGAGATTAGGGTAAATTGCCAAACGACAGCTATAGGAGTTGAGAAAGAGAAGTAAGAACAAAGAAAGTATGAGGTATCTCCTTTGCGAATACCCCGAACTTCGAACGAATAGGTTGAAATCTCTCAGAGCCGCAATCATTAGAGTCTTGAGCGAGATAACGATTACTCTGTTTTTCTAACGACATAAACGGATGGAGGCTTTTAGAATCGTCCTACTGAGGATCACAATTGAACCGTTTTGTGGCCTAAGTAAGCTGATGCACAGTATGCACTTCAACTTAACCTCACCTATCATCCAAGTACACAAAAATATCAAAATTGACGAGGAAGCAAAGCTTTATCCTTGTGGGCTGCACGTAAAGTGTGAAACTCAACACAAAAAAGCTTTCAACATTTCAATTTTGCCTCACTGTCGCCTCACTGTAGCTCACAGCTTTTATAATACATACATAATGCGCTTGCCGTGATGTGGTGATGGTGATGACGACAAAGTGAAGACGACCAAAAGTGGCGAAAAATGCGCTGGTATTCTCATACCATTGATTCAAAATTGCTTTCAACGTTATTGTAGCTGTATTTGTAGTTGTTTTCGTTTCGCCAATTGTTTATCTCTTTGCTAAATCAGCATTCACTGCTGCGCGTACCGCGTCATTGATGGCAGCTGATAAGGATTTCTTACTTTTTGCTCCCCCATCTTTCTGTTAATTTTATTGCATTTCGGCTCATAATCGCCAATCCGAAGCCGAGAAGCAGAGCGGGCACACATTCAACGCATACAATTGCGGCTAAGCTTTTCAAGCCATCAACTAAGGATGTATGAGAAGGTATGTTATGTAGTAGGCCTGCGCTTGAACTAAACAATCGAACAATTTGGTATTCCCGCAGCAATTCGTTCGTTGGCGATACTGTCGCTCACCTCGTGCGTTCGTGGATCAGCACAAGCAACTTATACTTCTTCTTCTTCCTCCTCCTCATCGCACTCTTCTACCGCTGCTGTAGGCTTTTTTCTTGTTTTTAGCTGTTAAGAAGTTAACGCTTGCCCGCCTGTTTGTCTACGACTGGCGATCTTAGTGCCAGAAACTTTGTCTGCCCCGCTAAAGATGGTGGGGTATACCAACCATTCGCCTGGCGCGCAACCGCTCAACTGTTAGCTCGTAATCCAACGGTTAATCGTTGCATTCGCTGAGGTCATTTTGCACCATCAAACTTGGAAAACGCAACAAACAGTCAGTCCTATTAAAATAATGCGCATTTTGTATTCACGAGTACGTTGTACGTTGAAGTGTTTGCGTATCGCCATCTGCTTCGTCGCTTGTTGTTTGTTGCAATTGTTGGCTGCTTATTTCCAAAACTGATCGCGCACTGATAGGCGGCAACCAACAACTAGCGACTTTGCGACGTGTAACTTGCACTTTTGTGCAATGCAACATTTCGGCTTGAAGTTTAGTTTTTGGTTTTATCTCTTGGTTAGCCTTCTTCGTAAATGTGTACCATTCTGGTAGGCAAATGTATATGTATGCATGTATGTATGCGTATATGTATGGATATGTGATTTTCTACGCTGGTTCTTTTATTTGCGATTTTAGCTACTTTTCGTAGTTTCATTCCTAGACCTCATTGAGGATATAAACGCGGAAAATGGTCTTTGTTGCCGCCAGCTTGTCTAGTTCGACAGTGGCGGGTCGAAATGGTGTTGGAGATACTGCATTAGTATGCTAACTCAAGTTCTTATTCTGTGCACAAATAAGTGTCCGCCTTTTTGGAAAAGATGGCATGGACGAGGCTTACATTAGAATTTACAGATGATAACTGGCTTGAAAATTATGTTGCTCATTTAGAAACAACATAATCATATCATATTAGTAATTTCGTATTACGCGAATATTTTTTGATCCAAAAATGTCTGAGCCGTCGCTTGCAGCAAAACCCTTACTGGAATCCTCTACCGCACCCAGTTGTTGGGATTGAGCAGAACTCTGAAGGAAAGACACCCCCAATATTACACCAAACAATACAAAAATATTCTTCTTCATGTTAAAGGTCGGTATGCAGATCTAACGCAAACCAAAAACTCCATATAAAAAAAGTGCAAAAAAAGATGCGCAAAAAGATTCTTTACGATGCAGTACGCACCTCGAACGAAAAAAACTCCCTTTTCTGCTGCCTATTTTTAAAGTTTTTAAACAAATACGATATCAATGGCAACACAGTTTAACAAAACACGGAGGAAACTTATTTATATACCAATATTAATTAAACAGCAAATGTAAAAGAAGGTTTCCGTTTCGATATCGAGCTGGTGGTTTTTTTGTTAACACAGGTATCCAGTGGTCACACTAAAAATATTTATTTATTTATTTTATCTTACGTGTGTTTTTGTAGTTTATTAATTTTGCTATAATTATTACCTTCGGAAGCGTGGTTTCAAATTTTCTTTATGTCTTTCTATAAATAGATTGACTTCGATATAATGACTTCGATACAATATCTTTATCTCGAAGAAGTTGTCTCAAAGATCCTAACGTACTTTCTTATATTTGTGAGGAATACACAGTAAAAAAAAATTCAGGATATCAATAACAAATTTCATAAAAAGTGCTTGTTTTTCGTACTTTAAGTCGAAAATTGTGGACGAAAACAAGCGGTGGATACCTAAAATGGTTCTGTGTGCACTTAAAAGATAGAAGCCGCATGAAATTCGGGGTGCCTATACAATGGAATAAACAAAAAAATCCCTTCGATAACTCGTATTTCTGCTATTATTGTGTTTATGTTAAAAAATTATTTATACAGACTTACAATCGGCTAGAAGACCTTTGCCACATTTAGAGGAAGTACCGGTTCAAACTATTTATTCTACCCATCGACCAAGTTTTGAAGAAAGATATAGTGATATGCCTCGCGATAGCGATATCGAAGAAATATTGTCTAAAACGTTTTACCCAAGTAAAGGTAAACGATCTAATAAGGGATCTTCAACTACCTCAAGAATCTGAAAAGGAACATTTAATCGAAAGATAGTTAACTTCCTATTCGGACAACAAAGTGGATAAGTGGACAAAAACTCATGTTTTTATTGTCTGTGCCAAGCATCAATATTGGACAAAAATAGTTTGGCTTCAACGTAAGATGTTGGAAATAGGAAAGCAGAATGTAATAATAAGTCAAGTAACTGCTCTGAAATTTTGACGGTGTCCATTTTTTTGACATGCTGGACAATTTTAAAAACTTAAGATATAATATGCCAATCTCCACAGTAACCTTAACACCTTAACCAGTTTCTACAGAATCTTAATTCTGAAGGCGAAAACAAGGAGAACGGTTTCACTAGAATTTAAAAACTATGGAAGAGAGATATCAAAGCGGATGAGATCAGCATCTGATGGCTGACTACTGCTGGGGGATGTAAAGCGCTACATCCAAACAAGATTACCAAATTTTGCAAAGTAGCTTGATGCAACAACGAACTTTGTCCGTTCTTCGCTCCAATATTATATATATAAAGGGTGATCCAAGTAGAGGTACTTTTTTCAATAGCCTTTTTTTTAACAGATCACACGTGAATCGTGTCAAGCTGGAATCGACCTACTAAGCGTACTATTCGCAA
This sequence comes from Neoceratitis asiatica, assembly GCA_030068015.2. Classification (NCBI taxonomy): domain Eukaryota; kingdom Metazoa; phylum Arthropoda; class Insecta; order Diptera; family Tephritidae; genus Neoceratitis; species Neoceratitis asiatica. The sequence goes on along the minus strand of CM061524.1, from coordinate 43,802,663 downwards.
CACCATCACCTATCTTGAGATCCAGCATTCATTATTGGATAATATTCGACTGAAAAGACCACGTCCAATACGCAGTGAAAAAATATATAACGGTCGTAGCTGAGAGTGTACACGAAGACCGTGGAGAGTCGATTCTCGCCGTTCGCAGCAACTGGGACTGACGCATGGAACGGCAGGGCGCATTTTACGTCGAGATCTTAAATTGAAAGCGTTCAAAAAACACAGTTTGTGCAAGAACTGAAGCCGTTCGAATTTCAAAAGCGACATCGCTTCTCTCCATGGGCTTTTGAAAAGTTCCAAGGAGATCCAACGTTTTCGAGCCAAATTTTGTTCAGCGATGAGGCCCATTTCTGACTCAATGGGCATGTAAACAAGCAGAAGCTGAAGACCGACTATTTGCTGCCTGATTGGAGCTCGTGATCTCTGCGATATTTGGTTTCAACAAGATGGCTCCACTTTCCACACATCGCATCAATCAATGGATTTATTAAGAGTACACTAAGGTCGTGAGATATCACACCGTTAAACTTTTTCACGCGTGTCATTCGCCAGTTACCAGTCGAAATACTCGAACGAGTCATCGAAAACTGAACTCAACGGATGGACCATCTGAGACGCTGCCGCGACCAATATTTAAATGAGATAATCTTCAAAAACTAAATGCCCAAGAATGTTCTTTCGAATGATAACAAAAATTCTCCTAAAGCTTGAAGCGTTCAATTACCAGAGAAGTGTTCCTTTCATCAACTCAGTATGTTCTGGGCATCCGTCACAAAACTACCTCTATGAGTTCTACATGAACATGATTCATAACTTTTTCAAATTAAAAATGTAATAAAATCCTTCCTCTGTTCTTGCCTTAAACTTTCAAGCAATCAATCAGTGGAAAAATTTTAAACATGCATATATTCGGCTTAAATGCGTAAAGTTATAAACAACTTCCAATGAAAAGAAGCTTTTACTCTAAATGTAACCTTTTTTATATCCATTTTTCTGCCAGAATGTAACTATTCACTGCTGGGGCAATCTACCTTCAATAACGCCAACTATGGGAACTGCTCAACAACTCAAATGCCACTTTGAAAACTTTAAATATCAGAAAGTACTTTCTTAAGATCGTATAATTTTTTTCAGAGCCACCACAGAGTATAAACAAAGTAGTTAATTATGTCTTTGGCTTTATTTTCAATAAACTATTATTAATTATCGCAGCGCAAAGTGCATGCATGGACAACACACCATGTAACCACATCAATCGAAATCAATCGCAGCAATGTACAATAACAGATTGAAAACGTGAGCTTCAACACGAAATTAAAATGCTGGACAGTGGTTTATCAATTTCGTAGAAGAATGTAGCGACGAATCTGCCAGCCACAGTTTTTCCGGGCTTCACTGCGGAGATTAGTTCGTTTGCGGTGGCAAAAACTTTAATCACCTTGCGCACAAACTTTTGTTGTCGTTTCAGCTGCTGCTGCTGCTGCTACAAATCTCACCTTTTTGTACGCTCAAGCCGAATTTTTTTTTAAATCAACGCTTTTTGCTCCGTCTTGTGCTGTTATCATTTGTTATTAATCAAAAATAAAAGTAGCAAACGTAACAAATGCTAAAGAAGGCGCGTGCAAAATGCCGTAAAGCGTTGAGAGTAGAGCAGTTAGTGCAGCAGCAGCAACAACAACAATAAAAACAATAACAACAAAAGCAATCGCTGACAATGCAAAAAGGTGGGAATAGTTTTTATGGCGTTTTCGCACTTGGCACCCAGAACTAACAGCCAACAGCCAACAGCCAACAGCCAACGGCAGCCCCAGTTACCAGCTGCCGCCAGCAGTTGGATAGTGCAATAACAACAAGAACAACAGCAATGCATAATAGGTTGCACACGGCGTGAAGTGCAAATAATCAACGTTGCCATATCTTACGCTCGCCAGCAAGCCAGCCAGCCAAGCTATTCGTGATTTACTCGAGTTTGAATATCGCGCAGCGTTTTTCGCCAAAATGAAATGAAACGAAATGAAAAGATAAACATACACACATACATACATTGTTAAAGCAACAACAAGAGATTGCAAATTATAAGAAAAAAAGAAAACAAGGAAATTGCAAAAACCAAAAAAAAAACGTCGACCAAAAGCAATAACACCAACAACATTTTGAATTAAAGTGACTGCAACAAAAGCCAAGTGTGGAAACTTACTAGTGCTTTTTTTTGTTGCCCATAAGATGCATACATACATATATATGTATAACTATGGTTTTTATATTTGTTGTTGTTTTCATTCGCGTATTTTATTTCAATTTGTGTTATTTTGTTGTCGTACAATTGTTCTTGCTGTGTTTTTGGTGTTTCAGCACCTATTCTTCTAAATTCTTTTGATCCATCGATAAGCGTGTTCTCCAACCCAACATTCGCAGTTACAAACAAATGTTCCACTAGTTGTGTGGCTTGTGGGTTGTTGCTCTTGTTGTTATTACAGTTGCTGTCCTCCGCATTTCTTTCAAAACTTTTGTGTTTGGCCTTTTTTTCGTCTCATTTTGCCAATTTGTGATAGTGTCGATGCGATTTGCTTGTGCTGACCGCACTGTCGTATTTCGCTATTTCCTTGATCTGATATATTGGCTAGTTTCTTCTTCAATCGCAATTTTTTTGTGCCATATTAACCACACTTCTGAAAAGGTGTTAATTTTTTGCAACCAATTAAAAAAATTCGTTAACCAGTAATGACGCTGTATGTTGGTATGTGAAATGTCTTATTTCATGTATATAATTTTGAATTTTATGTGTGTTTTTCAGAAGACCAAAAATCAAAAAAAAAAAAAAATATTCAAATCTCATATTCGAATAATACTAGAGGATTTTCAAAGGCCAGAAATATTTTATTTTTAATTTTTGTTATTAATTTGTATTGGTACGAGTTGGTAGTGGAAAATAGTGGAAAAAAAAATACTAAAATTTTTTAGTGATTTCCACTTTAACCTAATACGTTTATTCCGAAATTTCGCTGAGTGATAGATATTCAATATCAGCTCAGTTCCTCCTAAATATTTGTGTTTTAATTAGTCAATTTAATTGAATACACCCTTTCGACGAGGGTTGTAACAAAACCAAATATTTATCATCGAAAATCGTTTTATTGTTTTTTTTTTTTTTAAATATTCTCCATTAAGGTCTACACACTTTTCTATTCGTTTGAACCCATTGTCGAAGCACTTTTACCACTCTAATTGAGGTATTTCCAAACATGCGTTCTGAATGCATCAACCGCCTCTTCAGGTGTCGAAAAGCGTTGACCTCGAAGTTTATTTTTTACGTACGGGAATAAAAAGAAGTCTATCGGTGCCAAGTCAATACTATACGGAGGATGACTAATAAGATCGTTATTGAGTGCTTAAAAATATAGTTGTTTAAGTCGATATATGAGAGCTCGCATTGTCGTGGTGAAGAGTGATCCCTCTTCTGCGATTCGTTTTACTGATTTCTTGAAATACAACTGGAGAACAAAAAGTTTAAAACCACTCAGTTTTTACTCTTCTGCTTTTTTCTAGTGGTACGATTGCGAAATGTCCAGTTTAAAAACAAAACAGGCAACCAAGTACTTCGTGGGTGAACAACTTTTGTTGGATTCGGCTCATCTTGAAACACCTATAAAGTCGACTGCTGTTTACTTTTAGGCTCTTACGCATAAATTCACTATTCATCACCTGTCACGATGCCACACATGTGTTTTGAAGCACCACTATCATATTTTTTTTTTAACATTTCACTCGACAAATCGACATGAGCGTTTTTTATGAACGATTGAAAAATTGTGTGGAATCCATTGTGAAATTTTTTTTTAAAATGAAATGTTCATGCAAGATTGAATGTATGTCTCAATCTCACAATAGGTCAGATGGCGATCTTGCAATATTAATTTGCGCACAGTATCAACAGCACACCATCGATTAACACTGGTTCTTGATGGAGCTTCATCGCCAAAAATCGAATTAAGTTCATCGATGTCCTGTTGCTGAGTTAATCTACATTGAAAGTTGTAAAAAGTAATGGCGCAAAAACGTTCGCGATTTAATTCCATTTTTACCAAATCCCGATATATATAATGCAGCCATCGTATCAGAATATTAGTTTAAGCACTGTTTACGCGAGGAGCGTAAATCCTGGAATAACTTTAGGCAGTAGCTAATATTTTCCCACCATTTGAGGTTTTTGCATTGTAGGCAGTGAAGTGCTTATCGCTTGCAATGGAAATCATAAATTTTGGTCCAGATCTAATATCTAATTGTCTGATATTTAATTATATGATCTGCTTGCGTCTTCCCATCCCAGCCGTCTTGAACGGTTTGCGATTGGCGTCTGCACAGCATCAGATGCCTCGGATGGCATTGGATTTAAGACATTTTTTCTAAACGAGCCTAGTGCCCAATGACAAAATTCAAATATTCCTCTTCACCCCCTTAGATAAGCGCTAAAAATCTGTAATGTTTCTAGCGCTGTAAGCACTTACGTAGCTGCACTCGACTGTACTGTGTACACAGAGCAATAATATATAATAATATAACACTGACAATTTTTGAAAATCCTGACAAGACATAATCACGACACTACGTTAAACAGCTCAACGGTAACACAATGTAAAGACAAGATCAAATCCCGAAAACTCCTTTTTCCGACAATGCAAAATAACTAACTTTTTTAAATTTCGTCCATCATTTTACTGAACAAATTAAAAGAATATTTTGAAGCTCCCCTCTGATTTAGTGGTGTACGTGATGATGTTTTTGAATCGATCCATTTGCTTTGCTTTATAGTTAATTCTGAGCCGCCTCCGAATGGAATGTCTTACATAACCTAAATTATATGAAAAAAAAAGATTTTATGTTAATTACAATTGGAATATGTCTGAACTAGATTTGGTCGTGCCTGGATTATGTGTTTCGGGATTTTGTATTTCCCATTTTTTTGTGTCGGGATTTCTTTATAGACCCTTTGTTGTATCTCTTGTAACCTAAGGTGAGTTTAATAAATTCTGCTTTCTCATTCCCAGCATCTCACGTAAAAGCCAGTTTCATTTTGTCCTTTGTAAATGCTTGGCGCAACTATCCCATAGACATTAAAAACATGGGTATTTGTTATATCCACTTTGTTGTTCTAATAAGGAGGAAACCATCTTTCGATCTACACAAAAACTTCTCTGCAGATTCTTTAGGTAGTTCAAGATCCCTTATTAAATCGTTTAATTCGAAATTTTCGTTCTGTCGGCGCTATTTCTTCCATATCACTATCGCAAGACACCTCACAATTGCTTCCTTCAAATTATGGTTGATGGATGGAATAGGTTTTAACAAGTACTCTTTCCGAATGGTAAAGGTCTTTTAGGCGATTATAAGTTTGAATAAATCATTTTTCTTTAACATTAACACCACGAAAATCGACACAGTAGAAGTAAGAGGCAACGAAGTATTTTTTTTTTTTGTTCTCATTGCATAGGTATCCCGAACCTCAAGCGGCTTCTTTTCTTTCAAGTGTTCGCAGCACATTTTGAAAACAATTTGAGCTATGTGCGATTTGTTTTCGTCTACGATTAGGGGCTTAATGTACGTAAGCAGTTTTCATGAAATCTGTTATAGGATTCCTGAATTTTTGGACTATGTAATATAACAAAACACGCTTGGATTATTGAGACAACTTCTTCGCGTTGAAGACATGTTATCGAAATCGATTTACTTATAGAAAGATACTAATAAGGCTTGAAACCATGCTCCCTAAGGTACTAATTAAAACAAGTTTAATAAACAGAGGCCTGCCACAAAACTTCTAATAGGAAAAAAAATATTTGTATAGTCTTGCCAATGGATGCCGGTGGCCACAACAGCCTAGTGGTTGGCATTGCGTACTACCATTGACAAGGCCAGGGCTCCAGTCCTGGAACAACCAACAATCAAAATTGGAAAGAAAGATTTTAATTGAGGTCCCCCCTCGGTAGGAAATATCGAAGCTTCCAAATTTATTTCTAAAATGAAATGAAAATTCCTCATAAAAATCATAAAATTGTGTAACAGGATGGTTAAGAATTTTTTCATTGAAAATCTCATTTTGGAAAAAAAAATTTGTTATAAGCTTAACAGGAAAGGAGACGATGAGTGTCTCCAAAACCTAATTTACTTCAATCAAATTTTTTTTGAGTATCAAGTCTGATTCAATTTAATTCCTATACTTATGCCTATTTTGATGGATGTGCAGCATATATTAAAAATTTGTTTTTATAGATTTTATACTACAGGGTTATCCAAGTAGAGGTACTTTTTTCAATAGTCTTTTTTGACATATCACGCGTGAGTCTTCTCAAGCTGTCATGTCATTTTTGTACAGTATTGTTTGGCATTTATCACGCCTGAACAACGTTTACAAATCATTCAACTTTATTACGCAATCTCACGTTCTGTAAAGAATGTGTTTCGCGCGCTTCGCTCAACTTAACGTTTACATAATCGGCCTACTGAGCGTATCACCCATCTTGAGACCCAGCATTCATTATTGGATAATATTCGACCAAATAGACCACGTCCAGCATGCAGTGAAGAAAATATAGCGGCCGTAGCTGAGAGTGTACACGAAGATCGTGGAGAGTCGATTCGGCGCCTTTCGCAGCAACTCGGACTGACATATGGAACTACTTGGCGCATTTTGCGTCGAGATCTTAAATTGAAAGCGTACAAAATACAGCTTGTGCCAGAACTGAAGCCGCTCGAACTTCCCAAGCGACATCGCTTCGCCCTTGGGCCCTTGAGCCCATTTTTGACTCAATGGGTAAGTAAGAAAGATAAAAAAACCACATTTGGGACAAAGAGCTGTCATTTCATCCAGAAAAAACAACGGTTTGGTGTAGTTTGGAGACCGGTGGATTCATCGGTCCATATTTCGTCAAAAATGATGCCGGTAAAAACATAACCGTCGATAGCGACCTTTATCACGCCATGATAACCGACTATTTGATGCCTGAATTTGAAGCTCGTTACCTCCGCGACATTTGGTTTCCACAAGACGGCGCCACTTCCCAAACATCGCATCAATCAATGGAGCAGATAATTTCACGTTTTGGGCCTGTCGAATAGCCAACAAGAATATATGATACCGCACCGTTAGGCTTTTTCCTATGAGGATATGTAAGGTGTGAAGAAGAAATGCTCTAAAGAGTCAACGAAAATTAGTCTCAAAAGGTGGATCATCTGAGACGTAGCCGCGGCAACATTTTAAAGAGATAATATTCAAGAATTAAATGCCAAAGTATGTTCTTTCGAATGATAATCAACATTCGCCATTAAATTTAAATTTTCGCTTTCTCTCTCGAAATTGATCACCTTTTAGTAGCAAAAATTTTCAGCATCCTTATCGAAATTATTGTAACAGCCTGCAGATTTTTGATTGTGCCCGATACTAAGTACTGGTTGGCCAGGTTTTATTAGTGAGCTACATTGTATTTTGCACCAAATTTTAACATAAAATCATGTGAAATGTGAGAGCTGCTCACAGGTGAATTCCGGATAACAATTTTCCCACTTAGGATATTAAACTCTTTTAGCGCATAACTTACATGAATAAATAAAATTCACTGCTTGTAAAAACTGATATATCTTCTAACCTCCATCCAACTGCATGCACGTACGTGAGTACAACTAGTACATTGACTATGAGAATTCAATTTGTGTTCATAATTTAATAGCAGCAGCAGCAGCAACAGCAATATGAAGGACGTTGTCATGTGAGCCTGATAACATCCCTGTTATAACATATGAACTTGTAAAATGTAATTTTTTTTTCAATATTTTAATAGTTATTTTAATATGGAATTGCCAAGTTATAAAATATTGAGTTGAGCTTTTAATATGCAACATGTAATTGTCACAAAATCTCGCATGTGTTAATATGCAAATATTGAACAACATAAATTGCCCGTCTGCAACAATTGTTGCCTATACTGCTGTTTCATGCCGCTTGCGCTTGGTTAACAGATTAATCTGTTGTTAAGCAAAAGCAAAATACTCACACACACGTACAAACATACAAACATGCAATTCAGATGTATATATGTATGCATATGCAAAGAATTGGCAAAGACTCGAGCTAAAATTGTCCAGGTTCCGAAAACTCAATTCGATTTTAGTGCGGCGATAAGTAGTGACAGTGCAACAGCAACTCGGGGTAACGAGACTTACGCCACTTGGGTCAATTTAATTTGCGCGGGAGTTTTGTTTAGACAGCAGGCTGTTAGCTGCAGACTGTTGCTGTTATCCTTTTCAAACCGATCAAAGAGATGTGAAGCTTCTTGGCTGTTTTATGTAGTTAAACCTGTATGTATGTACGTATGTATGTATATTAAGGCTGTGACTTGAGTTGCAGATCTCAATTGATCAAAAGTGAAACTCATTGTCGTTGTTTATGTTGCCCGTCCTCTGTTACTACTCCTCTTGCCGCCGCCGCTATTGCTCACATATGTATGTATTTATGTAGTTAGTCTGTATGGTAGGTATATGCACGCCGTGATCACACAAATCTACGGTAAATACAGAAAAAAGTTGCCATAAAAACAGGCAACATCAACAGCCTATCAGCATCAGTCGCAAACTGCAGAAAAAGTAACAGCAGCTGTTGTTGCTGTTGCTGCTGCTGCCGTCACCGCCAAGCGTGCTCACACGAAATTCGCTGCCAATCGATGCGGCAAATGAAGAAAAAGGAAGACAGTTCAAGAAAAATGCAAGGAAGGGCGCCATCTTGTCGGACCGTTTCAAAAACGGAAGTAATCAAGACACATCTAGTGTTTTAAAGCATTATTTCGGTTAAGGATATCAGCATTTTTTCAAAAGGTCAGACGGTTATTTTAATCTGAGATGTGGTTGGGGTGAGTTTCGGATTAGTTAAGAAGAGCCTGATCTACCTTTTCATAACATCAATTGGGTTTCAGTGATAACTGTAAATCTGATGAAACTTCGAAAATGGACATCCTGGAGTCTATTTCACTAGCCAGAAGACAGGTGAAAATCCCTCTAGCCTCTTGTGATATTCTCCTGGAGGAATGGATCTCAAATCAACTCGTCTGGTGCTTTACTTATACCGGAATGCCTGATCGCAAAACTCTTGTGACCTTTCATGGACGGCAGGCGATCGAAGAGCTTTCGAGCACTCACCAAATGACACCTATAGCTTATAATGGTTGCTCTGAATGATCTCTATTACTATGCAAGTTTGGAATCCACCTGACTCCTATTACATGAGCTGTGTGTAGGATGGTCTAGTGAAGCCATTGGAAACTTGATTGTTGATTGTTTTTAGAAGACTAAGGCTCAAGCATCTTGGCTTTCATTTAACTAACTCATTGAGCTATCGGGTATTTAGGTACGTAGTCCACACAAACTCTGGAATGACACGAAGCGTTATGTCGAACAGTAAGTTCTTACTCGGACATTTGTGAACTGGTAAATGGGGCACCGCTTGCCCGTCTGTGTCCATGAGAACCAGTAGGCTTACTGTTTTTGATGTTATTATACCAAAATACTTATTTTTGATCCAACGAGAGATCAAACGAAGGATCGAAAGTCTCTTAAGTATACCAGAGGTGGGATCGCATTATCTTAGTAAGAAATCTACATATAGGGTCGTTGTTCCAGGATATAAATAGATAGAGAATCTGCACTAAGAGCTTAGGTCTACTGTGGCTACACCTTCCATATCCAGCCGAAACAAAGTTGTTTTACCTAATAAGCAATTTATGCCCTGGTTCCAAGAAGACGAAAAAAGCAACTGTACCGCAAAAGTATTGAATTTTTAACTTATAGAAGCAGAAAATTAACTAAACGTGCCAGAAAACCACCAACAAAATGCCAGGAAAAAAAGTAGCAAACAGTCGCTTATCAGCTGGTCATATCCTGATGGTATGACAAAAAAAAAAACCAAAAAAAAAAACAGCCAACAACTTTGTTGCATGAGCAACACGCGTTTCGCTAACCAGCGGCAGGAGCAGCAGCAGCAGCAATAACTACTCGCCTAAGCTACTTGCTTTCTTTGTCATCAGAGTTGAAGCAGCAGCAACATCAGTAGTTGAATCAATTGCTCTCAACAGTGTTGAACTCTATGCCAAGTCAGTATGTTGCATTGGCGATTTTTTAATTAAGACATCAAAAGCGTTGACTCGAACGATTTCCAAGAATTGCTATCGAATGAGAATTTTTTTCTCTGTATTTTTTAGGTAAATTTTTCTCAACTAACTAGCAATCAACCAAACCCAGTCAATGGCCAGCATATATTTCATGCAATTTTAACAACGACAACAGCACAATGAGATCATAGATATATATATGTATATATGTTGACAATTGTTGCAGATTTATACATGCATGCATACAAACTTATACTTAAATCCGCTCGTACATATGTAGTAAGTAGTCTGCTCATGACTTTTTGCTCGCCTCTCCAACAAACATTTGTGAGTTTGGGTGGTTTAGTTGTGGGAGCAAATTAGTTGAGTGCAAGGATCAGCTTTAGGAGGCATGACATGTTGCTACAACCTAGAAACACAAAACCTCTTTGTGCTTATACTTGCGGTATGATATTGGAAAAACTAAGAGTAAGTTAAAAGTGGGAAAAATAAGTTCCCTCCTTTGTGCACTCCTTAACAAAAGAGTCAAAGGAAAAAAGTCGCTTAGATATACATATATATGAATATATATGTTCATATACGATATGTTTATGTCTAAATAAGAAAAATCGCAATTTTATCGACTTTTAATATGTTTCAGACATTCTAGGTGGGGATAAGTTTTTGTCAAATGTACCAAATATCAATATCACATTTGCTCGCCCTTGCTCAATCACACCACCTAAAAACTGCTGTTCACAGAAAATATCATCCATATGTCGGACGTTTATTTTTTATAATAATAAAATAATAAAATAATAATAAAAGTAAAATAAAATAAAGTAATATAAAATAATTTAAATTGAGTTAATGAAATAAAACAAAATGAACAAAATTAGTTAAACAAAAATAAAATAAAGTAAGTGAAAAAACATAAAATAATATAAAATAAAGCAAAGCGAGATAATAATTTAATTCAAAGCGAAATAATATAAAAAATAAAATAAAATAAAAATAGAAATTAAAGTTAAATAAAAATTAAAAGAATTCAACAAATCAAAATAAAAACAAATAAAGTTAAATATAAAAAAAATTCAAAATTTTAAAATTGATATAATAAAATAAAAATATAAAAAAAATTAACAGAAATAAAATAAATTGGAAACAAAGTAGTTTAAATAAGCAAAATGCAAATAAAATAAAATAAATTTAATAGTCAAATAAAAATAAAATAATATAAAGCAAATTATATTAATTAATTCAAATATAAAGGGTGATCCAAGTAGAGGTACTTGTTTCAATAGCCTTTTTTGACAGATCACACGTGTGTCGTGTCCAACTGTCATGTTTTGTTCTGTACTGTTAGGCATTTCATCCTGGAAAGACTTACGCCTGAACACGAAAATTCAAGTTCTGTAAAGAATGTGTTGCGCGCGCTTCGCTCAACTTATGGTCAACATAATCGGCCTACTAAATGTACTATTTGCAACGCCATCACTCATCTTGAGACCCAGCAATCATTATTGGACAATATTCGACCGAATAGATCACGTCCAGCACACAGTGAAGAAAATATAGCGGTCGTAGCTAAGAGTGTACACGAAGACCGTGGAGAGTCGATTCGGCGCCGTTCGCAGCAACTCGGACTGACATATGGAACGACTTAGCGCATTTTACGTCGAGATCTTAAATTGAAAGCGTTCAAAAAACACAGTTTGTGCAAGAACTGAAGCCGCTCGATCTTCCTAACCAATATCGCTATGCTCTATGGACTCTTGAAAAATTCCAAGAAAATCTGATGTTTTCGAGCCAAATTTTGTTCAGCAATTTGGCCCCTTTCTGGCTAAATGGGTATGTAAACAAGCAAAATTGTCACATTTGGGACAAAAACCAACCTGAAGAGATTCAAGAGCATTAAGAAAAAAACGGTTTGGTGTGGTCTACCAGGTGGAATAACCGGTTCCTATTTCTTAAAAAAATGATGCCGATGAGAACGTAACCGCCAATGGCGACCGTTATCGCACGATGACAACCGACCAGTTGATGTCTGAAATTGAAGTTCGCGATCTCCGCGACATTTAGACTTTTTCCTGTGGGGATATGTAAAGTCTAAAGTCCATGCGAACAATCTCGCTTCGATTCAGGCCTTGGAGCAAAACATCACGCGTGTCATTCGCCAGTTACCAGTCGAAATGCTCGAACGAGTCATCGAAATTTGGACTCGACGGATGGATGTAGGACAATACTTGAAAAAGATAATCTTCAAAAAATAAATGTCAAAGAATGTTCTTTCGAATGATAATAAACATTCCCCATTAAATTTTAATTTTCTGTATTTTTTCTTTAAAAAATTAGGAAACCTCGAAATGGATCACCCTTTACTTTTCATGCACATATCAAACTTAAAAATTGCAAATTACGAGATTCGATTTCGATGATTTTCAGTGTCCAAATAAGGCTAATTTACGTCTGTAGCATACAAAATTTCACGATCTCATATGTTTTTGACAGTTTTTTGACCCAAAACCTCATATCCTAGCAAATCGGTTGTATGGGGACTATACGATATAGAATTCTAATTTCACTGATCTTCACAATTCAGTTGTATAAATGCTATAGTGGTCCAATCTGACTGGTTCTGACAAATGAACGTTTAAACATATAGGTGCATCTTCTTGCCAAGTTTGGTTTAAATATATGAAAAATTGAAGGACTAATATGCGTTCAAGCAGACGGTCGGACAGACGGACATGGCTAAATCAACTCAGCTTGTGATTCTGATACGATCGGTATAAATTTCGGTGGACCTCTCTCTTCTCCTTCTAGTACTTACATAGTTCAGATCAAAGTTGGTATTTCATTTCTTGTACGTGAAAGGTATAAAAATAATAATTTTCTACTTGCGTGGCTCCTTGGTAGGGAATGTCAAACCCTTCAAGTGTATTTCTGATCTGAAATAAAAACTCCTGATAACAATTCGTCAACCGTTCAGAGGTGGCTTAGAATAAACTGTGAGTTTCTTCATCAAGACGAACACCACAAATTGAAGTAGCAGATCAGCAGAAAAATGATTCAGCGGTTATAAAGCATCAATTATATAAAGGGTGTTTTTTATAGAGGTATAGAACATTAAGTTGGCATTACTTTTCAAGATGGCGACCGATTTAACAGCTGTCAAGTGATTTATTCTCAGTTTGGTTTGCCAATTCATCATAAATAGACTCCCGCCTGAACAACGCTTGCAAATAGTGCAATTTTATTTCGAAAATAATGGTTCTGTGCGGAAAACGTATCGCACACTACGTCCATTAGCGATGAAGCACGCTTCTGGTTGAATGGCTACGTCAACAAACAAAACTGCTGCACTTGGAGTGAAGGTAATCCTCAAGTATATGTTGAAACACCGTTACATCCAGAAAATTTGAATGTTTGGTGCGCTTTATGGGCTGGTGGAATCATTGGTCCGTACTTTTTCAAAAACGATGGTGGCCAGAATTTTACAGTCAATGGTGATCGGTATAGAGCCATGATTACTGACTTTTTCATGCCTGAATTGAATAACCATGATGTCCAGGAGATTTGGTTTCAACAAGACGGCGCAACATGTCACACAGCTCATGCCACAATAGATTTATTGAAAGACACGTTTGATGACCACCTAATTTCACGTTTTGGACCTGTGAATTGGCCTCCAAGATCTTGTGATTTAACACCGCTAGACTACTTTCTGTGGGGCTATGTAAAGTCATTGGTCTATGCGGATAAGCCACAAACGCTTGACCATTTGGAAGACATCATTCGCCGTGTTATTGCCGATATACGGCCACAAATGGTGGAAGAAGTCATCGAAAATTGGACGTCCAGATTGGACTACATCCGCGCCAACCGTGGCGGTCATATGCCAGAAATCATATTTAAAATGTAATGCTACAAGATTATCTTTCGGATAAATAAAATTCATGTCAATCGAATATCGTTGTTTTATTGCAACTTAAAGTTCTATACCTCTATAAAAAAAAAACACCCTTTATAACTACATATAAATTAAATTAAATTAAAGAAAGTAAAATAATACGCGACTCCATATGTAAAGATACATTCTATGAGCTCTAAGGAGCGGTTCTGAACGAGGTCAATCAAAATATTAAAAAAATATTAGTAACAACAAAGGCCAACATTTTCAACAAAGAATTGCGTTTATAACTGAATTAACTTTTTTGTTGCTCTATTTTCTGTTAAAGAAACTTTCTCTCAAATGATACTCTTCCTCTTCTGTAAAAAGCGAATTTTTAACCTTTTAGAAACATGCAGTTTTTTTTCTTTGACAAAGGTATTCAAGTAATTCAATTGTAATTCCCAAAAAACAAAACAAAACGGTCCTAAACGCTTTCAATTAACCATAAACAATTACGAATTGTGCCACCCAACCAATAGACTGCCGCTTAAACAAAGCCGCCAAAAGACGATTACTTGTATAAGTGAATGTGAAAAGGGGCGAACAAATAACGACCAAACACAACACCAGCAAAAAACACACCACATTATTATTATTGTTATTATTATGTTGTACAGGCAACCGCATCTGAGTGTAGTAGTCCTTGCCAAAGGTGCCACTGCAGCAGCCGGCAGCAAACACACAATGTGAGACGCGAACATAAACATGAAGAGCAAGAGTATGTACATGCCACACATTGCTAACAAGACGCACGCGCTACAACAGAAACGCCGGCCGACAGGCTAATACACCGTCGGTAAAGCACATAACTGAATGGATGATGGTTTAGTCTGTAGGCCGGTCGGCCAGTCGGCCGGGCGATTGTGTAGCTGACGCGAGTGCGACTACAATGCGCCAATAAAATATTTAACAAGCATTTAACACACAAAAACATCCTCACAACGCCGTCCGTAGAGGGCTACGAGTAGCAAAAAAATGGAACAACCAGAAAACCATACGGAAGGTTGGTTGGTTGTTTAGCTTGTTTGCCTGTTTGTTGCGTTGACAGGCGTACAGCAAAAGTAAAAAAGTCACCCAGGCATAAAAAGGCCGACAATTGAAGGCAAGCGAAGGGAGAACGAAAAAAAAACGACTCGCAACCATGTACAACACGTCATTACCAACCAATTAGGACCAAAGTAGTGGCTGCGGTGGTGGTGGTGGTGGTCATCAAGTTGCAAACGAGGCGAACAAGTTTCGCGCGCCGTTGCTTGTGCTAAGAGTATGCACACGCATAAATATAAATTTTGCATATTCGTACGCACCTTCAAAACAAGTGTATAGGTTTTCCGAGGCCGCTGGCCAGCAAAACAAGTCGAATTGAATGAAGGCCTCTGACCAGCCAGGCAGCTGCTGTTGGTCCATAAAAGTGCCTATGTGTGTGGTATGCTTGCGCTTTTAGTGGCATAATAAACATTACAACAACTACATACAGTAGTGCCGCTAATAGTCCGGCCCAACGTTATTCGGTCGAAAAAATGTGTAAATAGCCGAAATTGGTTTTCAGTTGGCGCTAGCTTTTGTTCTTTGTGTTCTTGCGAGTCAGTTGACAATTAATTGCTTTCGGTTTTATCCGCCGTTTCTTTTTATGGAAATCGTAGGGGTTTGAAAGACGGAAAGTTAAAAATAGTATGGTAAAACAAAGGCAGAGAATACGTGAAATTTGAGGAGAAAATATACTTTCTTTTTAAAACATTTATCAATGGAAGGCATAGACTGCCCCAATCCAGTGTTGGGAAAGAAGGAGAGTTGAACAAGTCGCACCGATTGGCTTTCAGTAAGCGCCTCGTTGATTAGGATAATGATGGGTGCAATTCTCTCTGAAATGCCGGCCTTGTTAACAGCAAGACTATACTGAATCCCTTAATATGAGCGACAATAATAACTTAGGATATACTCCAGATGGTACCAACGAAAGCCAAAATCCACCCACAGATTCAGTTGGATACTGAAGGCCCGCCCCACTCCATACGAGCCATACGGAGGACGTAGACGGAAAGATATAACAGAAATTGAGCTAAATTTACAGTTCAATAACCAAGATAGCTTCGAACTCAACGACTAAAACTCTAGCCAATCGCTTTAACAGGGGAATCCATTCGATTTTTTGTAGACAGCCAAGCGGTAATTAAGGCAATAAAATGTGTCAAGTAAAAGTCTCGAATGTCATTTAGGTCGAAGGATACATTTGTGTAATGAAAAGTTGGATAAGCTGAATAGCACTGTCGCCGCCAGTGAGACTACGACCATCGGCTGCCCTCAGACCCTTCAGCACCGTCTAATGTTGTTTAAAACAGTGAAACTCAGGAGAAGACTTCAGGTCCTGAAGTAATTCTAATGTAGGATGTACCACTAAACTACTGGGGGACAGCTTTGATTGCAGACAGACCAAACTCTTGCTAGCACTAAGCAACAGAGAACTTGGCATCCTTGTAGGTGTACTGATGGGGCATTCACCCCTGAGATATCATCTCTACAAGCCAGGTAACGTAGAATCGGCGGAGTGTAGAGCCCGTTCAAATGATGACAAAACGCTGGTACAGTACCTATGCGAGTGTCCGGCCTTCAGCCGATTGAGATGTCATACCTTCCAAGGAGTTCCGATCTCCTTGCTTATGTCGAAGAAGATGTGGAATAGCTCATACATCTCATCCTTCAATCGTCCATGGTTTCCCAACGCTACTAAACAATGATCCTTAAATCATTCGCAAACTTCTCGAAAGTTTTTATTGCCGATTCATGATCGGATGTCGACACTGTCCACGCTTCTGCGCCATATAACACGAAGAGACTTCGGAAAGAGTGAATCAGCGGTGGACATAGAAGTTGATGTTAATGCTGGTTCCAATAAAAAAAATTAAATTCAGTTAATTAATCGTTTTCGTTTTCGTTCTCTAGTTGACGAACAATCGCATTTAAAAAAAATTCATATCACCATAAACCAACAACAATTTTGCTATTCGCTCTTTAACTCCCATTCTACATTTTCTTAATTCTTTTGTAATTGAGTTGAGTGATTTGCTTACGCTAAAATTCTTTGTTTGATGATTTAATGAAGCGTTGACATGCTGCATCGTTTTGAGCCTCATCGAGATGCTATAATTGAAAAAATAATGAAAAAAAAATAGCAAGCTTTGGTTGCTGCTGCCACACCGGTTGATTAAAACCAAAGAAAAAATGTTGATTGCCGTCGGTTATATGCAATTTGTGTCGCTTCACTGCAGTTTCTTTTATCTCCACCCGTTGATGAGGTGTTTCTTTGTGGTAACAAGCATAAATCATGATTCGTGCATCTGTTCGTGTGGGATTGATTTTTATTGTTTTGTTTATTTTTTTTAGTTATCTTCTTCTTCTTCTTTTACTGTATTTCATTGTATTTGCTTTATTTCCCATTGCTTTAGTTTCCATTATACTATTAACTATTTAATTTCTAATGAGTCTGATTATGTTAACAAGTCTTAATACTATTGCAAATCTTTACTTTGCTTATTTTAAATTTCTAAATATGCAAATTGAGTTGCAACATGAGAAATGTGCTCCATTCTGGTGGTCTTCTCCATTATTTAAAAGGAAAACATTTATTTTTTTTACATATATCTTTTATTGGTAATATAAATACGTTTTTAGGTAGTTAGAGAACCTTTCACAAATCGCTTAATTTAATTCTCAAATAACCTACGGTTCTTCTATTGGCCTGCAATTAATTGGTTCTCTCTATTATGGAAAATGGATAATAGCTTAATCAGCTGAAAAAAATTCAGTGCTCAGCTGATACGACCCATTTTATGAGAACGCCATGCGGAAATGAAAAATTACCACCACTTGGTGCTGCCGCTAATGACAGTTGTAAGAGAGAACCACCACCGTTGCTAGCGTTACCTTGGGTAACACTTGTTCTTACAGTCGAAAGGTACGAATGGGAGTTGCGTTAGATGGCTGCTTTAGCTATAAACAGTTCATAAATGACGAATTATTTATTGTAAAAATTACATAAATTGAAAACCAGAAACAGAAATGCATTGGGACCTCTACCTTGAGGAATCTTAAAATATAACAATGTTTTATTAAAAGATTTGAGAAAATTCAATTTAAAAAATTTTAAAGCAGGTTTTTCTCTATTGATTGTTTTACTAAAATTGAGAAAATTAATATCAGTTTGCAATTATCCCTAATAGCATTAAGGACATGTGAAACAAATTCAAGGAAATTCGTAAATGCTGAAGACATGAGATCATTGAGAAGCTTGTAAGAGTTAATTATTATATTATTATTAATATAAAATTAGCGTATGCCAAACATGTTATAAGTCTTAAGCTCAACAATCCTTTGATACGTAATTCCATATTTAATTTTGGGTGCTCATTTCACCACGACTTAACTTAGGATACCAACCCTTGATGGTTGATTTTCCTTTCCGGTAGTCAAATTTATACACGCAACTTTTGAAGTTTAGGGCTTACTAAAAATCATATGGATTTAATTCTAATTTTAGCCATCTATGTGTCAGACCGGGAACTTTTCAATTGACCTGTTATCTTTGGCTATAACAACTGCACCGTTATTTCTGCTTTCTCCAGGTGCTACTTTGGACTGAGTAGGCAATTGAAAATTAAAGTCCTCTCTCGACGAATTAAAACTAAACTCTACAAGTCACTTATCATTCCCGTTCTGATATATAGTGCAGAAGCTTCGACGATGTCGACTTCTGATGAGTCGGCTTTAGAAGTATTCGAGGGAAAAGATTTTACAGTCATTTGTGTGTTGGTAACGGCGAGTACCTCAGACGATGGAACGAAGAGCTATACAAGTTATATGACAACATTGACAGCGGATACGCGATAGGTCATATTGTCCGAATGAATGAAAACACTCCATCCTTGAAAGCTTTCAATGCACAACCTGCAAGTGGAAGCAGAGTAAGAGGAAAACCTCCACTCCATTGAAAAGATCAAGTATAGAAGGACATGGTTTCGCTTGTTATTTCCAATTGGAGCCAAACTGCGAGAAAGTAGAAACGAATGGCACGCAATTATTGATTCGGCTATAATCGTGCAAGCGGTGCCTATGCCAATGTAGTAGTATTAGTAGATTTTGTGGATGATCTTCAAATGGAAGAATTGGTCAATCACAGCTTGTGCGCCTATAAATATAAAGGGCGATCCATTTTGAGGTTCCCTACTTTAATGGGTAATGTTTATTATCATTCGAAAGAACATTCTTTGGCATTTATTTTATGGAGATTATCTGTTTCATATGTTGGCCGCGGCAACGTCTCAGATGGTCCATCCGTTGAGTCCAATTTTCGATAACTCGTTCGAGCATTTCGACTGTAACTGACGAATGACACGCGTGAAGTTTTGCTCCAAGGTCTGAATCGAAGCAGGATTGTTCGCATAAACTTTAGACTTTACATATCCCCACAGGAAAAAGTCTAACGTTGTGATATCACACGACTTTGGTGGCCAATCGACCGGCCCAAAATGTGAAATTATCTGCTCACCGAAGTATTCTCTCAATAAATCCAAGTAGTCGGTTATCATGGCGCGATAACGGTCGCCATTGACTGTTACAATCTCACCGGCATCATTTTTGAAGAAATATGGACCGATGATTCCATCGGCCCACAAACCACACCAAACCGTTGTTTTTTCTGAATCAAATGGCAGCTATTGAACCTCTTCAGGTTGCTCTTCGTCCCAAATGCGGCAATTTTTCTCGAAAACGTCGGATCTGGACGTGGTCTATTCGGTCGAATATTAGCCAATAATGGATACCGGGTATCAAGGTGGGTGATGGTATTACGAATAGTACGCTCCGTAGATCGATTATGTTGCCCATAAGTTGAGCGAAGCGCGCGAAACACAATCTTTAAAGAACTGAACAAAAATAATATGACAGCTTGACACGACTCACGCGTGATCTGTCAAAAAAAGGCTATTGAAAAAAGTACCTCTACTTGGATCACCCTTCATATTTCTCTAAAACAACTGAAAGATCAGAAAATATCCTTTAGAGACACAGCATTTAAAGTTTCGCAATTAGCGCGCATATAAAATAATATAATGAAATTCAGGTATATGTTCGAAAATATTATAGGATTGATTCTTTGAATTCTAACTGGATTTTGCTGTAAAACTGAACGTTTTTACCCAACCCAAAATACTCACATCACTTTTAACGTTCTAGAAACAATAATTTTCCTTCAATTTTCATTTCAAGAAAATGATTTAACCGTTAATCGCCAGGCTGGGTTTCCTCCAAATAATAAGAAATAAAATTCAATTTTATCAGAATAAATGTATTTTTGAGAACACTGAGGTGTTATTGTAAGTAATGTGAAGAATGTATGTACGATATTTACGATTATTTCTTAAAAAATTTACCATAAAATATTTTACATTTTCCACCCATTTTTGTCTACAAACCTGCAGACATATAGTTATATAAGTATGTATGTATAGATTTCAATCGCATTGCATTACCCAAAAAAGGCAACTCAGGGCTCACTGTTTACGCGTGTGAATTTATTTTGCATAATTGCGCACTTGCAAATAATATATGTATGTATATCTCTGTACATATGCATGTATATATATACATATGTATGAATGTCTGATTGCAAAAAGCACACTCCTTCATTTGATTCCAACGAATTGCTTACATGTGTACCTTTTCAAATATGGGCAAACCGAGGTGACACTGCAACAACCAAAATTGGCAATATAGCACCAAGGCGATGTGAAATACAACCAACGAGCAACAATCACCATTGACAGCAGCAATGCAAAAAAATGTCGTTGGACACAAGTACATACGAGTATATGTACGACAATGCCGCTAAAGCTGGTGCACGCTGAAATTGGTGCGCGGCACAAAGCGAAGCACTTTGCACTCAATTACCAGTGCAATGCAGTGCACTGAGCAGGGGCAATGAGCAGGCAAGTTCGCCTTTTCTGCAGCAAGCCGCTGCCATTGTTGTTGCCTCTGCTGTTGTTGTTGTTGTTGCTGTTGCTACGCGCGATTATGCAGATATATGTAGAATAAAGGTTGCAGTTAATGCAAAGTGCTGACATTTCAATAGCTACAAATTGACAGGTCAACGCGCAAGCGCAACGGCGAAAAAATGGCGCTGCTGCATCAAAGCGCAAGAAAGGTGGCAGAAACAACGCTTTGGCGTTGTTATTTTCTTTTCTTTTTATTTGCGTGCAGTGCCATTGAATTTGTAATGCCAATTGGACTTGAGCTGGCCGGCCGATTGTGCGCGACAAGTTGAATGCGTCAAGTCCAAGTACTGCTACATGCCACACGCCGCCAACAACCGCTTTGCTCTAGTGTCATGCAGTTGCCTAGTTGTTTTTGTTTTAATTTTTTTTTTTTTTTACTTTAAAAATTGCTTTGCTTTATTTTATTTTACATTCATATTTACTCGTGCATTGTATTTCTTTTGTGTTGTTTTTTTGTTTTTGTTTTTGTTTTTTTCTCTTTCCCATTCTTATCGCAACTGTCACATCAAATGCGTATCAGCATAAGACGCTTGAACGCACATGACGACACAACACACATACTATGTACTCGTAGTTGGAAGAGTTTAGTTTCTGTGCGACTTCTCCTGCCACAGTGCATATCAGTGTCGCCGTTATCGCGACGCGTATCTGCGGTCGTTATAATATTTTGTAGCATACAAATCAGATATCAACCGCTTTTCTAATCCTTAACGGCTTGTGGCTAAGTGGATACCTACCGCTTCTCCGTCGCATGATTGATCCAACTTGGTTTTAAGGAGGTATTTACATCTCGTATTTTACTGTTTATTTCATTTAAATGCATTAGGGTGGACCACCATCCAATATTTTAAAAGAAATAATCACTAGGGACTATTATTGAAAGCCAGGTCGATTGGTGAACGGGCTTAATGTACAAAATTCTACATTTTAACTCTGCCGAGTTACTCCTGCCACTTATGATATGCTTCTGTATGTATTTCCAACCAATGGAAGGCCTACAAGCTTTAAGCTCTTTCCCAACGTATGTTGGTTTGTTATTTTAATATAATATTGGATGCTGTTCTTGCCAGCATACTCGTTCGAGCATTTCGACTAGTAACTTGCGAATGACACGCGTGATGTTTTTCTCCAAAGCCTGAATCGAAGCGGGATTGTCCGCATAGACTTTAGACTTTACATATCCTCATAGGAAAAAGTCTAACGGTGTGTTATCACACGACCTTGGTGGCCAATCGACCGACCCAAAACGTGAAATTATCTGCTCACCGAAGTGTTTTCTCAATAAATCCATTGACTGATGCGATATGTGGAAAGTGGCACCGTTTTGTTGGAACCAAATGTCGCTGAGAAATATGGACCAATGATTCCACCGGCTCACAACCCACACCAAACCGTTGTTTTTCTGGATGAAATGGCAGATCCTGAATCTCTTCAGGTTGCTCTTTGTCCCAAATGTGGCAATTTTGTTTACATACCCATTGAGCCAGAAATGGGTCTCATCGCTGAAAAAAATTTGGCTCGAAAACGTCGGATCTTCTTGGAACTTTTCAAGAGCCAATAGGTCGAGCGGCTTCAGTTCTTCCACAAGCTGTATTTTGTACGCTTTCGATTTCGATTTAAGATCTCGACGTAAAGTGCGCCAAGTCGTTCCATACGTTAGTCCGAGTTGCTGCGAACGGCGCTGATTCGACTCTCCACGGTCTTCGTGAACACTCTCAGCTAAGACCGCTATATTTTCTTCACTGCGTGCTGGACGTGGTCTATTCGGCCAAATAATATCTAATAATGAATGCTGGGTCTCAAGATGGATGATGGTGTCGCGAATAGTACGCTCAGTGGGTCGATTATACTGACCGTAAGTTGAACGAAGCACGCGAAACACATTCTTTACAGAACGTGAATTTTCGTAATAAGGTTGAATGATTTGTAAACGTTGTTCAGGCGTAAGTCTTTCCATGATGATCACTCACGGGTGGTCTGTCAAAGAAGGCTATTGAAGAAGGTAACTTTACTTGCATCAGTAGTTTTTGGCATTTTTATTTAAAAAAAAAGCAAAAAAATTCTGTATTCGCTCATGCCAAAGACTTTACACCTCTCATAAGTGCTTTTCTTGATGGACGGTTCCGACAGATGTTGGTTTAAATGTAAATACAAATGAATCTGTCTACCAAGTTTGGTTGAAATATCTCAAAAACTGAGAGACTAGTTTGTATTAAAGCAGACGGACGGTCAGACGAACAGACGAACATGGTTAAATAATTCAGGTGGTCCTTCTGATACGATCGGTATAAATTTTGATGGGCCTATCTCTTCTCCTTCTTGCACTTACATACCTTGAACCAAAGTTAATACGGGTTTATCAATTCATCTACACGAAAGGTATAAAAACATACATTCTTGAATCGCCTCCAAATGGCCGGTGGCTTTTTATGGGGAGCTTTTTAGTTCATGTCTGAAATACTCTCGGAGGTATTGACATTCCTTGCCGAGAGCTGAACAATCGAATTAAGAAGAAGTCCTTTGATATGTAGGTCTGATCAGCGCTCAAACACATCAACCTCCGATTCGCTCGTACCCACTTGTCTATTGTGACCACTGTGAAAGTAACTTAGGACTTCTTCTCCGTTATGATACCAATTTTTAGCCTGTAAAAAGTTCCCTCTCACCTTCCTTTGATTTCCTACCGCCAACTGCTATTGGCCGATCTTGGCAGGTACATTGTCGAAGGAAGGGGTATGCCCATGATGTGTGTAGAATCTACTGTGGTTAGGATAGTTGCACTCTAGCCAGCCCGTCCATATTGCATATAGTCGAGAGTTTTAAGAGAGGAGTGTTATATAGTTATATATGTTTGTTCGTTCGTTCCTCTCTGATATTTTTGTAGAAAATACATCATTGAAACAGAAAGCTTTGGTAGTCTAGTCCAATTCTGAAAATTGTGTCGAGTCTAGTGTTTGGGCGTTTCCTTTACTGCGCTTGCTCCAAGGTTGAGTTGTATTTTGCCTTACGTCATTGTAGCCGCCCGCTTGAAGTTTGCTTTACAACCTCAAAGCAGATGATTAAGGACGGGTTCTAGTTCTTTCATAAGAGTTGAAGACAGTGCTTCCGTAATAAGGATGGTGACCGAGCGCTGAAATTTATTCAGTAACTTTGTCGAGTGCTGGCCACCAAATGGTGACTCCATGGAACAAAATTGGTCTTATTACTACTTTGTATAGTCAGAATATATTAAAGTGTCTTTATCTCCATATTTTACCGATCAACGCAGTCACTTTCGGATTCCATCCACCAACATTTGCTAAAAAAATATCGAAATGGTTTTTAAAGGTGACCTATGGATTTATACGGATGAGACGTAAAAACACAGTATTCACAAATTAACTCGTGACTGGTCTAAATTTACTTTGCGATTTATCCACCAACCAGCCCAAACCTAAACCTAAACCTGCTGCAGATATTTTTTAATAGGCGTTTTATAACCGCTAAAGCTAGTTACCGAGCTCCTGCTCCAATTTGTAATGTACGTCCTGATGTTTGTCCCACAAACGTAGGGATCTACAGTTTATTCTAAGCTGCCTCCGAACTAATGATCGATTTTTATGAGGAGGTTTTATTTCATGTCAGAAATACACTCGGAGGGCTTGAAATTCCCTGTTAAGCAGCATATATCTAACACTATATTATGTACCCTACCTCGTGCTCTTCTAAGATTTACGCAAACCTTGTTGCCTACTGGGTTAAGATAATTCTTCGTACGCGTTCGTTTGCCACCACCTCCTCATTTTCTTCTTACACGCGTACTATTTCCACCCGTACTCCGCATCTGCCGTCACATCTGCGTCGGCAAAGGTTTCCACGCTTGACAATTTGTTCGATAATAATTGTTAACCTTTGGTCAACTTGACACAACATGAGTACTTTATGGTCTTTGGGAATTTCTTGTGAAATTGCGTCTACACAAATACTTTATCTTTGCGCTAGCAAGAGTGTGACTCTCTCCATGCCTCTAATCCATGCTGCTGTAGGCCCACCAAAAGCATACTATGTGCGTATGTGCATACACATACGTTATATGTATGTATGTAAGGATGGATGTGTAAATCTGTTTGTATGTATGTGATGCCTTTGGTTGCGTTCAGTTAAATAGCGTTCCATGGAATTACGCCGTTGTGTGCGATACATCCGCGGCGATAAGCCCACCCGAGAACAAAGCTTAAGAAGAATGGACAAACACTTTTCTCGTTTCGATCTCAAATTTGATAAATGAAGATTGTGTTTTTAATAAGCTATGAAAATCGTGAATATTTTTAATTGCAATCAAATCGAATTGTAGATTTTATTATATACTGAGACATTGACAGCACGAATGCGGGGATAAGTAACATAAATGCCTGCGAATGGCAAAGCAACACTTTGCGATAATCGAAAGCTTTAAATGCGTAGAATATGTATACTTAGAATTATACGCGGATTTGGACGGGGATAGTTTTATTTGCAATTTAATTCATATGTGCTCTTCACAAAAGTTCATTCGAACCATTCTAGAATTCTTTTTTTTTTCATTATTAAATAAAAGTCTCTATTAGCAAACGAAATGAAGATTTTCAAAAACTACAGAGCTTTTTTTGAAGAAAAAACACAGAAAATTCAAATTTAATGAGGAATGTTTATTATCATTCGAAAGAACATTCTTTGGAATTTATTTTTGAAAATTATCTCTTTCAAATGTTGACCGCAGCTACGTCTCAGATGGTTCAACCGTTGAGTCCAATTTTCAATGACTCGTTCGAGCATTGCGACTGGTAACTGGCAATGACACGAGTTATATTTTGCTCCAAGGCCTGAATCTAAGCCGAATTGTCCGCATAGAATTTAAACTTTACATATGTTTGGTGTGGTTTGTGAGCCGGTCGAATCATCGGTCCATATTTCTTCAAAAATGATGCCGGTGAAAACGTGAGAGAACACTTCGGTGAGTAGATAATTTCACCTTTTGGGCCGGTCGATTATCCACCAAGATCGTCTGACATACACCGTTAGACTTTTTTCTGTGGGGCGTTGTTTTTTCTGGATGAAAGGCAGCTCTTGAATCTCTTCAGGTTGCTCTTCGTCCCAAATGCGGCAAATTTGCTTATTTACATAAACATTGAGCCAGAAATGGGCCTCATCGCTGAACAAAATTTGGCTCGAAAACGTCGGATCTTCTTGGAACTTTTCGAGACCCCATGGAAGCGAAGCGGTGTCGCTTGGGAAGGTCAAGCGGCTCCAGTTCTTGCACAAGCTGTATTTTTTATGCTTTCAATTTAAGATCTCGACGTAAAATGCGCCAAGTTGTTAAATACGTCAATTCGAGTTGCTGCGAACGGCGCCGAATCGACTCTCCAAGGTCTTCGTGTACACTCTCAGCTACGGCCGCTATATTTTCCTCTTTTCGGTCGAATGTTATCCAATAATGAATGCTTGGTCTCAAGATGAGTGATGGTGTCGCGAATAGTACGCTTAGTAGGCCGATTATGTAAACGATAAGTTGAGCGAAGCGTGCGAAACACATTCTTTACAGAACGTGAATTTTCGTAATAAAGTTGAATGATTTGTAAACGTTGTTCAGGTGTAAGTCTTTCCATGATCAAATTCCAAATAATACTGAAAAAAATAACATAATAGCTTGACGCGACTCAAGCGTAATCTGTCAAAAAAAAGTCAGGTATGTATTTTTGTTCATTGGGGAAAGCACACTTGCGTTTCAGTCGTCGGGTTTCGTAAGACCCTATTCTGCAAGAGCTGATGAATACACTTTGGTTGGTTGCCCATATTTGAATAGTTCAGCCGGTAAGCCATTAGCACCCACCGTTTTGTTGTTCTTCAGGCATGTAATTACTACTCGGACTTTTTCATAATCGGATGATGCGGTGTCCGCTCCATCGTCATTGATTGGAGAATCGAGTTCGGCATCTGATGGTGTTTCATTTTCACTGTCGTTCAACATGCATTGCTGTCCGCAAATACGCTTCGCTCTCCTCTTCAGATCTCAGATTCTTCTTCCGCACAGCACGCGTTGCGATCGATCGCCACGTTGCGAGGTAGGCAATCTTTGTTCTCTCCACTGTTTCGTTTGCAACTGCACGTAGGGAGCTAGTAAGGCCATCCCACTTTTTCTTATTCTGGAATCGAATACCACAGACAACTATATTTCGAGCCCCGGTGTTGACGATTAGTTTCATTCCATTTGAGGATATTCGTCATGGAAACTGAATTTTCCGACTTTTGTGCCGAATATACCTTCTTTACCCGCACTGTTTTCTGCTTTACATAATGGAGGGCTGGGTAAAGTAAAGGTGACGCTCTGAGGGTTTTCAAGAAGAAGACTTCACTCGATAGGCCAAAATAAATAATGAACCCCAAACCCACACAGTTCTCACAACTGCACTCTTATATGGTCCCTCCCTTAGGAGCAGCTGAAATGCTTTAAAATTCTTTTTATGTTGATCTTGTAATTATATTAAGTATGGGCTTATCAAATATTTTGAAGTTTTCAAAATTTTAATTGCATTTTTTTCTTCGAATTTCAGATTCCAAAGATCTAAGTCCCACCGACTTAGCAGAAGATCAACAACAACATTTAGAACGTGAAGATTATCATCTTGAAGAGACTGACATTGAAATGGACGATGATACGATTACAAGAGACACAGGCGAAAATCGAATATTACCTATAAATCCACATCGAATATCGCCAAACTGTAGAGAAGAAAACGAAATGAGTCGTCCGCCTAGTGTGACAGCAGCAGCGAATAGCTCAAACTCTGCAGATGCTTTTCCCACTGAACATAAACTCGAATTGAATATAGTAGAGCCCGATGGAAAGATGGAAGAACAAACTGAAATAAGTATCGAATCAACTTCGCCGAACTTAAATAACACGGGTCCTGCCAGTAGAAGCAGCCCACATAAGGATGTACTGACGCCCGGTAATGAGACGCCACCAACAACGTCACCTACAAGTATATTACCTAAATTACGCTTAAATGCGCTTTTGGCTTCAGATCCGGCCTTGAAACCGGATGCAAAAGACCTTAAAGTCTTACACGAAGAAACACAAAACAAAAATCGACTCGCGCAATTACCACCACCGCCGGCGCTTACCAAACAGGAAGACATAGATGCGATGATGAATGCGCCAGTGGTCGGTGTGGTGGAACCGGTGCTGAAAACAGCGGCAGCAGCACAAACACCAGCCAATGCCGCGGAAATTGCACCGCGTCTCAAGTTGTTTGTATGTTTGCCTTGCGGCATACATTTCAGTTCACCATCAACGTTGGAGGCGCATCAGCTATACTATTGTTCGCATCGGTAAGTAATCCGTATGAGTGTTGAAGAAAGCTGTTGCACTTTTACTAGCGACTATTCTCTCACTCTTCCAGCAATAAGGATATGGAAGCTGACGCAGATTCACTCTCCAACGTAATAGCTGAGAAAAGTACCGGTATGAATCCAAACAACGCTAACTCAGCAAGTGGCGGTGTTGGCGCGAGTAACAGCAGTGGGGAACCTGCCGCGAAAGCCATTAAGACTGGAAAACAATATGCGTGTACACAATGCTCCTACAGCGCTGACAAGAAGGTTTCCCTCAATCGTCATATGCGTATGCATCAAACATCGCCAGCGCATAGCAGCAGTGCGCCACCATCGAACGGTGCAGTCACTTTGGACGACGGAAGTTCTAGTCAAGTGAGTCAGTTGTTGGTTGATAATAAAAAATATGAAGAGACCAGCGCAGATAAAGATAAAGATTAGCAAAAAAATACTGAATATCGAAAATTTTTCTTTTGTTGTTTCAGCAAACGGATCGTTACTGCAGCGATTGTGATATTAGATTCAATAATATAAAGACGTATCGTGCCCACAAGCTGCACTACTGCAGTTCGCGGCGTACCGAGGGGTAAGTTGCACATTAGAGCGCCAGTTTGAATCTAACTACACACATCAATTTCTTTTCATTTGTAGCCGGCTAACGCCTAAGCTCGAGGTTAGCACAACAAATACTATTAAAGCGCCAATAGGCACCGCTGCCATCAGCCCACAGACGCGCACGAAGACACCGACACCAGCAATGGTCGCCGCTGCCGCAGCCGCAGCTGCTGCTGCTGCCGCCTCAATACAAGCTTCACCACCACAACCATTTCTGGCGTTGCCCACCAATCCCATACTGATAATTCCTTGCTCTTTGATACGTGCGGCAAGCTGGATACCCGGACCACTGTAAGTATCTGCGGAGTCGTCTGGATTATGCTCTTCATATTTACTTTAAACTATATTCTAAAACAAACGCTCTCCGTTTATCTTTTAGCTCTTCAGTGTCCCCATCCATTTCCAACCCTGATACCACATGTTATGTATTGGATAGTGGAAATTTAAAGCCGTTAGCGACAGCTCTGAATATGAGTAGCTTGAGCGCCAATGCTGCTGCAAGCGGTAATAATGCCGCTGCTAACGTCGCATCTGCTGCCAATCTAAGCAATCCACAAATGCCTACCGTTGATACACCGCCGGCTCGTCAACCTTCGCAACCGAGTAATGAAGCAATTAACGAAGCTCCTCCAGTCGAAAGGAGTGCTGGACGCGGTGCCGACAGAAGTGGCACGTCAACACCAAAGCGAAAAGAGGGCGCTCGGTAAGTAGCCCAGCTGGTGAAGTTTAACTTTAGATAAGAACTTAAAAATTCACCATAAAATAGCTTACTAGCTGCCTACTCACTATGATTTATCTTTTATCCGTAGTGAATCCGCACCATTGGACCTTTCTCTCCGTCGCTCGCCCATGTCCTACGTCAGTCTACAAAGGCAGCGTGCACACTCCGCCTCCTCGTACGCCGACTCCGAGCAACAACGCATGGATATGGAAACCCTGTTGGAAGCAAGCAAAGAAAATCTATCGATGGATGAAAGTGGCACTGTCACCCCAGAACAAATCGTTTGCGCCCCATCGCTACCGAATAGTCCCTCTATGAGTCCTTCACCGAAGCGACGCGCAATAAGCCCACGTAGTTCCGGCGCCGGCAGTACGTCCTCAATGTCACCACCAGTAAATGTGTCAACTGCCTCTTTTGTTTCTGCTGCCAGCAATATGCTCGATCTACCGTTGCGTTCAATGTTACCCACCGATCTGGCGGTGAAACTCTCCGAAAGCAATATAATGAATCCATTGTTAGCCAAACAAAATTTTGAGCTTGCATTAAAGCTCTCTGCTGTTGCGGCCGCTGCTGTAAACAATAGCTCGCCAGGGAATGTGGGCAATGGCTCAACACACGCCGAGTTGGCAGCTGCAGCTGTGGCTGCCGCTGCAGGAAAATCTTCGCTACTCGGTATGCCAGTTTTGGGTAGTACCGCCCCGACGGGTAACAATGCCAGTGTGGGTAGCGGTTCGAGCGCAGCAGTGCAACCCCAAATCTATGTCAAACAGGGTGTTTCCAAATGCAAGGAATGCAACATTGTCTTCTGTAAGTATGAAAACTATTTGGCACACAAACAGCACTACTGTTCAGCACGCAATCAAGAAAGCGGCGAAGGTAGTGAGGTAAAAGTGGCAAACACATCACCTATTGGCGTTGTTGGCGGCGCTGCGAGTGTGGAAGCATCCCCAGTTGCATATCAACAACTGATTTGTGCTGCCTGTGGCATTAAATACACTTCGCTGGATAATTTGCGTGCTCATCAAAACTACTATTGTCCCAAAGGAGGTGGCACAGCGGCAGGGGCAGCAGCCGTAGCCGCTGCAGCAGCAACTACCGATGCTGGGCAGGTAAGATGAACTTTTGAGGCTTTCCCTTATAGTTTTACCTAAAGATTTAACACTTTTCAATTAACAGTTGCCCTTAAACAAGGAAAAGTGTGGCAAATGCAAGACCATACACGAAATCGGCTTACCATGTCCACCACCGCCAACACTGCAGCAATCTCAAAGCGGAGCCCAGCACATGACTGATGCTGCCAATATGAATATTTCGGCATTATCAACAATTTCAGCACCCAATCAAAATGTCTATAAATGTCCCGTTTGTGATGTAGTGAGTCTGAGCGTTGCCGAGAGCCGAAAACATATGGAAACTCATGGCACAGTAAAAGCTTTCCGTTGCAGCATCTGCCGCTACAAGGGCAATACTTTACGGTAAATATTAGTAAAAACTAAAATTTTTATAAAGAAATGGATTTTTATCAATTGCACGCTAATGCTTCCTCTTTTTAGTGGTATGCGCACACACATTCGCATGCATTTCGATAAGAAGGCGACCGATCTCAATGAGGAGCACTACATGTCTTGTATTCTCGAGGATGAGGGTTTGGAAATTCCTAGCATTGCTTCAACATTGAATCAGGAACATTTGGCTCAACAAATAGCCGCTGTACAGCATCAACAGCTCCAATTGCAGGCACAACAACGGCAGCAACAGCAACAACAACAAAAACAACAGCAGCAGCAACAAATATTTAATTGCGATTTATGCAATTACTCATCATCCTATAAAGGCAATGTGGTATGTTTGAGTTCCAAAAGTGCTTCGCACTTGGTTTGAAACAAAACGCAAAATTAAAAACTTATTTTCTTCCAGCTCCGTCATATGAAATTGGTGCATCCTCATATTAATATTAGCTCACCTTCAATTTCACCAGAAGCTAACGACATGGATACCGCTGATTTGGCTGGTTTAAATGGCGAGAGTGGGTAAGTAATCTCTAAAATGTTATCAAAAATTTTTTCGAAACTTCTTTTTTTAAATAAAATTCAAAACAAATTAAATAAAATGGAACAAAATAAGGTAAACAGATTAAATAAAAATAAAAAATGAAATGAATTAAAATAAATTTAAAAAATGTATAATCTAAAATGAATTTAAGAAAATAAAAGAAAATAAGAGAAAATAAGATGAAATAAATTTAAAATAATATAAAATAAAATATAATAAAATAAAATGAAATAAAAACAAGAAATAGGGGCTGCCCTCGGTCATGTCGAAGCCTGTATACCTTTCATTTCAAAATTCAGTTTCGAAAAGTTTCAGTGTCAATATTTATTTAGACATACTTGTGCAAAATACCAAATTTCACACTCTTCGATGTTCTTTTAACGGATGATCGAAATTCGTCGTCGGAATATGGAGGTACTTTTTTCAATTGTGTCAAGCTGACATGCTATTTTTGTTCAGTATTGTTTGGCATTTCATCATGGAAAGATTTACGCCTGAACAACGTTTAAGAATCATTCAACTGTAGTCAACATAATCGGCCTACTGAGCGTACTATTCGCAACACCATCACCCATCTTGAGACCCAGCATTCATTATTGGATAATATTCGACCGAATAGACCACGTCCAGCACGCGGTGAAGAAAATATAGCGGCCGTAGCTGAGAGTGTACACGAAGGCCGTGGAGAGTCGATTCGGCGCCATTCGCAGCAACTCGGACTGACTTGGCGCATTTTACGTCGACATCTTAAATTGAAAGCCTTCAAAATACAGCTTGTGCAAGAACTAAAGTCGCTCAACCTACCCAATCGACATCGGTTCGCTCTATGGGCTCTTGAAAAGTCTCAAGAAGATCCGTTTTCGACGGATGTGACGATGACGTTTTCGAGCCAAATTTTGTTCAACGATGAGGCCCATTTCTGGCTCAATGGGTATGTAGGTCAACCTGAAAAGATTCAAGAGCTGCCATTTCATCTAGAAAAAACAACGGTTTGGTGTGGTTTGTGGGCCGGTGGAATTCGGTCCATATTTCATCAAAACTGATGCCGATGAGAACATAACCGTCAATGGCGACCGTTATCGCGCCATGATAAAAGGCTATTTGATGCCTGAAATTGAATCTCGTGATCTCGGTGACATTTGGCTTCAACAAGACGGTGCCACTTCCCATACATTGCATCAATCAATAGATTTATTGAGAGAACACTTCGTTGAGCAGATAATTTTATGTTTTGGGTCGGTCGATTGGCCACCAAATATCGCGTGATATCACATCGTTAGACTCTTGTATGTATGATGTCTCCATGCCAAACACTGTCAACGGATTAACTCATCGCAGGTGTATCAAAAATAGCTGAAACGGCAGGTTAGATTGCTCTGTAAGATGAGGCTAAGCGAACAGGACTATAGCCTACAAATTAAACTGACTTATTCCAACGTGAAATGTGTTAGGTTATGTTCGGGTTTGTTAGATTCGGTTGGGTTGGGCCTTCCTAGAGATATATTTCTTCTTTTTTTTTGTCGTTGTTTGAGGTTATATGAAAAGTTGACATGTTGGCGACAAACAACTGCAGATTTGGATTCAGCAACCCCAAAACATATAGTACGCATGGTCTGCTCGAAAAGGGTTATTTTTACTGTTTTTTTTTTTTCTTTTGAGGTTAGGTTTCTTTTTTGCGGGGCTTTGTTAAGGATCTTATAGGCAAGGTATTTAAATGAATTTATAGAGAAAAACATATATATTTACAGCACACAGTTCCCATCACACCACCTTACCAACATATTTTATTTAGGGCAAGTTGCGAAAATTTTCTATTTTCTATGGGACGACCTGATTTAAACAGCTCGACATCATATGCATACATACATAAGTATAAGAAATTGTAAGGAATCTGAAGATTTTCTTGAGATACACCGGATCTTACTGATATTTCATGAATGAATATTTAGATGTTTGTTAAAATTTAATAATACAACAACAGAGTACATGGCAAGCGTTGGCTCAGTTGGTAGAGCACTCGCCTATGATGCCAGAATCCGGCGGTTCGAAACAGCTGTCACTTCTACCATTTTATCTTTTTCGTATAACAAAATATTCAATGAAAAAATAATGTTTCCAACAAAAATAGGCCTTTGAATACAGCTCATTACTTATAACCAAAAATAAAATTAAATAGTATAAAATTTGAAAAAAAAATTAATTGGAATAAAGTAAAACAAAAATATGTTATGAAATAATATAATAATATAAAAAATAATATATAATCGCATATAATAAAATGTATTATTAAAATAAAATTTATTAAAATAAAATAAAATAAAAAAATCAAAGTAAAGCAAAAATAAAATTGAATTCAATAATATAAAATAAATCGTATGAAATAAAAAATAAATAATAAAATTATTTATTTAAAAAAATATAATAAAACAAAAAAATTAAACAAATATAACAAAAAAGGATTAATATAAAATAAATAGTTTGAAATAAAAAAATTAAATAATAAAATGAATTATTAAAATCAAATATAATAAATCAAAAAAAAAAAAAAAAATAAGAATAAATAAATAAATTTAATTTAATAAAATAAAGTAAATAAAATAAATTTAAATTAAATGATTAAACAAATAAGTAGATGATTTTTTAAGATGTTTTAATATTTCTGACGAAGTGTTATACTGTGTTTTTTTATCATTTGTATATTACAATAAAAAAATATTTATCTATTATTAATTCAACTAAACATTCATTCCAGCACTTTCAGTATAAAAAGCGAACCACTCGATTCAGCACCAAACGCCAACTCCGCACAATTGATGGACAATAACAATACAACAATATTGGCAACCACCTTAACAGCGCCACCGCCGCCCCTAAACAGTCTTGCCGGCGAATCAATGCCACCACACATTAAAACGGAACCATTGGATATTGGTAGCGATACGCTACCAGCTGCTCCAACACTACTACCACCACCACCGCTTAGTTCGCCAGCGATTGGACCACCACCACCCCTGAACGCTGCGACCGATGAGAATGCTACCGCGGCAGCGGCAAATCTAAAATACTGTCAAACCTGTGACATTTCATTTAATTACATGAAAACCTATTTGGCACACAAACAATACTACTGCAAGAATAAATTGCGACGACCCGATGCGAATGAAAGTCCCAGTCCCAATGCTGGGCTCATGCCTGTCATGGCTGTGGCATCGCCAAATTCCTTGATGTTAATGCAAAAGAACAAAGAGAATTTGCAACAGGAAGCTGCCATTTGATAGAATGAAATGTGGCAAGCGCGCAAGCAGTGGGAATGGTACTATAAGTGCTTTTAAAGCAAAAGAAGAAGAAGAAGAAGAGGAGAAAAAGAAGTGATAATGTAGTTATATGTGTATTGCATTTAAGGGTTTTTGGTTAAAATTTTGTGAAAATAAATATTTAAAAAAAACGTGCAGTATTCGACTGGAATCTCTGTAGTTGAATAAAGATTTTTGGAAAAAAAACTATATTTTTTCGAAAATAAAAAATATATTGTAAGCATATTTATTAAAGCTTAAGAAAAGACAATTTTTTCTTGCAATTTGAAAATTATGTAAAATATTGTCACAAATAACTTATAATGATAATCATTAATGATTTAATGTGTATGCCAAAGTTAATTATTAATATTAGAAAAGTTATGCGAAAACCCAAAATAATAATTCTTACTTAGTTGTTTATATGTAAATAGAAATAAATAGACTATTAATATATAAAAAGGAATAAAAAATTCTGCAATCAATTCGAATAGTTTAAATTATGATTGCAATTAAGGTCATATACAAATAGTACGCATGTACTCACATACATACTTTCCAACTACTGCAGAATGTAGGAAATCAGAATTTCCAAAGTAAAATGCAATTTTTCTACTAAATAATTTTTTTTATTTTTGTTTACTTTTTTTAGATATTTTTTCTATTTTCTGTTTTATTTGTTTAAATTTTCATTTCTTTTTTTTTTTGGTATATACATTGTTTTAACCTACCTTTCTCCCAAAATTTGTAAATTTTTGTTAAAAAAATACATTAAAATCATGTTAAAAAATATTTAAAAACATTTACCTACTGTATATAATATATTTACATGATCAAAAAAATGTTTCAAAAACTTTTTAAATATGACGTAAATTTTTTTTAAATGTGTTTAAAAATTATTTGAACGAAAACTTAAGGAAAATCGTTCTTTCAGAAGCACCCTTAACATTGAAACACACAGCTATGTACATACATACATATATATGCACACAACGGTGTGTATGTTTGTAAGCGTGTGCAACAGACATTTAAATACATACATACATATATATATATATATATATGTATCTTATATATATACAAATGAAATAATATACTTAGGTATGAGACAATAATAATTTATTTGAAATACATACATGCATACATACATACATAAATGTATATTATTATATAATTAAGTAGATATCACACCGTAATAATGAATGAAAATTTATTTATATTAGTATTTGTCATTTAACTCAATATGTAGGTATGTAGGCAATTGAGTTGGAAATGTGGAAAATAACAATGTGAAATAGTATTTAATTAATACATACACATACATACATACTTTTATTAATTAATAATAATAAAGTACAGACATAAATATAAACTTTGATTTTTACTTTCAAGAGTAAGGTAAGCAAATTTGGAATGAAATCGAAATTACTTTATCCAAAACA
This sequence comes from Neoceratitis asiatica, assembly GCA_030068015.2. Lineage (NCBI taxonomy): Eukaryota > Metazoa > Arthropoda > Insecta > Diptera > Tephritidae > Neoceratitis > Neoceratitis asiatica. The sequence goes on along the minus strand of CM061524.1, from coordinate 43,766,059 downwards.
AGGTTCTTGAAAGATCATCCTCATCATCATGGCGTCGTCAGAGTAATGGTAGGTGCCACGCGCTGGTTACTAGAAAAAACTTTCCTCACCCTCCTGCTACCACTTTCGCCTTACTTAAGCGGGTCGTTCCATATTTCTCGTCCTGAGACTTACATCTGATTATCCTTCGTTTTTTTTTTCGAACCGTAACACGTTTTCTATGTTGCAGTTGTCTTGGTTTTGAAGCATGACATGCATGTTTTAATGTTGTCAGCGTACAGGAGTACGAGCAAAGCGTGCATCGATCGCATCGTTGTAAAAGCAAATCGGCTTTACCCAGCTTAGCAGGTCAATTGGAAAGTCACCAGCCTACCATGGTGAAACACATTTTTTTGGCAAAATTTAATTTTTTTATTCAACATAGTTTCCTTCAAGGTTGATACACTGATTATAGCCACCCTCCAACTTTTCAACACTATTTTTGTAGTACGATTTGCCATTTGCTTCAAAAAAGGCCTCATTTTTGGCGGTCTCCTTTTCATTCGACGAAAATTTCTTCCCAGCGAGCATTCTTTTGTGACCTGAGAACAGGTATAAATCGCGTGGGGCGGCAAATCAAATATAGTGAATGCGGAAGCAATTCGAAGTCGAATTCATGGATTTTTGCCATCGATTTTACTGACTTGTGACACGGTGCATTGTCTTGATGAAACAGCACTTTCGTTTTCTTGAAATGCGGCCGTTTTACGGCGATTTCGTCTCTTAAACAGTCCAATACGCTATGTAATGGTCGCTGTTGATGGTCCTTCCTTTTTCAAGGTAGACGCCATAACCTTTCCAGCCGACAGCTGCGTTTTTCCACGTTTTGATTCATCGTGTGCAGTCGAATCAATTTGAACTGTCGATTAGGCTCCGGAGTGAAATTATGGAGCCATGTTTCATCCATTGTCACATATCGATGCAAAAACTCGAGTTTATTATGCTTGAACATTTCCAAACAGTGATCCGAATCATCAACTCGTCGTTGTTTTTGGTCAAAAGTGAACTCGAACCCACTTTGCACAGAGCTTTCTTATATCCAGATATTCATGAATGATATGTACTTCATCAGTGGAGTTTTCAATTTCAAAATGCTGTAATTCACAAACTAATGATCTGACAGCTTCCCAATTTATACACGCAACTCTCGAAGGTTAGGGCTAACTAAAAATACTTAATTAATTAATTGTACTAGCAACATCTATGTGCCAGGCAGAGAACTTTTCAATTGACCTGTTATAGTAGGGGAGCCCACGATGCTAAATGGGGATTTACTCGAGCGTCATAGAGACCTATGATGTATACCTTTTCATCGGTGGGTGAGGTTCTTAAAATTTTTTTTAAAATTATTGCGTGGACATACTCCAGCGCGTCAGATATTGATAGAATCCATGTCCTACGTATTTTTAATAATATACGTATGTTAATCTGATCGTTTGCATGATGGGGGTGCTCATACGTAAGGGTTGAAAATGAGGGAAAAAAATTTTATGGAACGCGTTAGATTTTCTAAGGGAATATGAAGTGAACCTAAAAAAAATTATCTCACCTAATAATCTGACGATTTGGATGTGACGCAAACTCGCGGCCATTATTGCAATGCAATGCCAAAAAAAATCGCCATTTTGAAATACACAAGCGTGCCAGATTAAGATATATGTATATGGTTCATATTTATGTCCTAGACGTACAGTCTCATAATCTGACGATTATTTGGAAGAATTCGCCTAATCCGAGAATAAAAAAAAAATATTTTTAATTTTTTTTAAATCATTGAACTTATGTGGAATCAACAGTAGCATGTGATTTGGAGCACTCTCCAGAAACAGGAGCATTTGGTTCGGAGTTATTTCCAGAAACTTACGATGCATTGCCACGTTCCACTATACTTTGCTGTACTACATGCTGAACGTCACGCTGTATTTTTGTTGCTATAAATAATTTATAGCACTGTGCGTGATATACTCCATTTAATAATGATTTTACCGAAAGTTCAAGATTATCGTATGTTGTTCGGGATTTTCGGGTGCTTCTAATGTAAATTTAATTGTGTTTTGCAAAGTAGTTCCATCCCAATATACACACTTTATGTTAATATCACTCATAGTTATTATTTTTAAACTTTAATTCATACATAACATCCCATAAATTTTATTAAATAACAAAATAATATAATCGCACGATCACACAGCTGTGATGATGTCATGGCAACAGAAACCAGAGAGGGAGCGGAGTTAGAGAGCAATAGAAAGAGAAAAAGTGAGAGAGGAATAAAAACGCGGAGAGGGGAATATAGGCATCACGCAGCTGCACGTATTAAACTTTATAGACTAATTTTTGTTATTTCGGCTTGTAGAAATCGTCAAATTATATATATTTCGTTACTCTTGAATTATTTTATTCAAAAAAAAAAAAAAAAAAAAATCAGCCACGCTCGAGAATGTCGAGATGACGTTTTTTCTACAACTTTGCAAATTGTCAGTTTAGCGGAATATACACTTTTTAGCATGTAATTATCTCACCATATCATAATTTGACACGCTCGAGAATTTCTGATGATCAATTTTTTTACTATTCTGATCCATATACATATATAGAGCTCATATTTGGTGGAGGTACTTAACCGAGTACAAGATATCCGCTTGTTTATTAATCTGCCACGCTTCAGTAAATCTCGAAATCCTCGCTTGAGCTCCCCTATTATTATGTAGATATTTTTTAAATTTGCGTGACCGGATAACATTGGTGTAGTATAATAATCCACCTTGTCATGCTTCCTACTTGACCACTATTGTATATTTGATTACCCAGGCGTCCATCACCACGACGTGCCTGCTGCTCCCAAAAAGCTTCCCCATTGTTATATAGATATCGTTAATTAATTATTCCTATTGTTGTAGTAACCCAAAATGGCTTTCGGGGAATATTGCGAGGGAGACGAACCTTGGCCGGATAAAAATCCGGGTCGTTCCGGTATAAATCTGGTAAATTCTCTAAACCCCTTAACCGTAGGGGTCTTCATTAATTCTTCTTTTGTGATGGTTATATTTCTTCGCTGTGTCTTCAAAGTCCACACTTACTTTCTTTCTTTCAAATGCTAATAAGTCGATTGACATGCTTAAGCTCCGCACAGCCTCGCATGACACTGTAAGATATGCTGAATCAACCTCAGTAACTAGCGCTTTGCGTTGGTTATTTTTTCTTAATGAGTCCGCAAAAATTCTGCTCCGTAGAATAGAACATTCAGTGTTGTCGACATCAAGTTCGCCGTTTTTTCTGTGTCATTTTCAGCAGCGTGATGGATTTGTGTCCAGTAGTCAAGTTTGGAGTCCAATTTTAAATACATATTATCGATTCGTCCAACAGAGGGATCTTTTCCATAAAACTCACCTATCATAGGGGTTTTGTCAGATCCCATTCGAACAAGATGCCATAACCGCTGGCTGATATCAATTTCATTGGAAATTTTGCAAAGTTCATTGTACTACGGGATTGACCGGATGAAAAATCTTCGTAAACACCGATGCACAGAACCAGCTATTGTGGGATTTGCAGATGTGTCGCCTTCGCCTTTTTTTCAGCACGGAGGAGAGATATAATGAGGCCTCCTATGGTTTAGGTGTTCAGGAACTTGCCTGAGCAAAGAGGCGACTAAAATTCAATGGTTGGAACGAGTCCAATATGTAACCGAAAAAGGAAAAACTCTACACCATTATTCTCCAAACCCTTTTTGGCGAAAGTTTAGCTGTTACAACAACAACAAGTGGTGCAATTAGCAACGAGTGAATGTTAGCCACAACCACATAATTATGGCTGTGAACAATGAGATGGAAACTATGTGAAGATGTACGTACGTGTTGCATTTCTGTAACGGAATTTCACGATAGTCACGAAGTCACCCTGTCGGAAAACGCTTTGGATTTAAAATTACTCGAATTGACTCTTGAAGTTTCTGATAGAGCTTTAACGCCATAGAAAAACAATTCACTGAACTACATAAGTTTCGCAGACATAGTAAATATCATTAACAACGTCATATAGACAACTCCCTATCTTGTTGTGGAAGAAGGCTTCAAAGTCGACCAAGATGTGGTCTATGAGGATTTACCAGAGGTAGGGCCTTCCCACTTTATCTATCAAAACAAACATGCTCGTGATGTTAGGATAAGTTCAGACTACAGAGCATGTCTGTGAATGGCATTTAAAGCCTGTCTTTATATTCTCACTTCGAATTGTACAGTGTTATATAGCTCTGGTGAGTCAATGTAGTTGTAAAATATGGCTTTCTTGATATATGCTCCCTGTGGGCTGTTAGAATAAGAATACAACCACGGCATTGGATTTGCCTGTAGTATAAGGTGACTAAGATCCTGGTTAACATTCCAGAGCTGCATGGAAGTTTTAATGGAAGTAGTTTCGGCTACGAGGTTCAACCCAGGACTTAAATATGATACCTTGGGAAACAAGAAGCCCTCGGAACTTGCTCCGACCTATTTGATACGGGTAAGGCCCTTCGGGGAGTATCGTGGTGGCTGTGGTTTGAAATCGTGCCCGACCCATAGAAAGGCAGAGGTTTGGATAGGCCTCGCTTCTTACCAAGATGGTAATGAGTCCTTGCCGAGTTACCAATTGATACCCCGGTGCAGGCATTGTGCGACCTAGTGCAAGCATAAATCATGTTTGAAGGAGCATGCTTTGCTGGCTTTTTTGCGGACTTGCGTTGTAATTTCGTGGCATATTTTTGGCATGAATTATGCTTGCTCAATGTTTGTATTTCTGGGACGCTAATCAGCGACGCAAAACTGATTCTTGTACAATGTTGTACCGTGAGGTTAGGCCGTCGTAGGCAGGTACTCACGATAAACCTATCGTATGTTTGCTGATATGTCTAATAGGTGGTTCTGCTTCAGGAAAACCTTTGCAGGGATGATCCTTTCACAGATGCTACCAACAAAGCAATTATTTACGCTCCTTGACCGCTAGCATATTTGCTGCGCTGTTTAAATGGTGTGCAGGCGTTATCGAATTCTTGAGTAACGTTTTTGTTCTCATTCCGGCAGCGTAGATTCTTCCACATGGCTGCTCTGTATCAAAAAATACTTACTGACAGTTTTCATATAAATAGTAATTTTATTCTCCTTTCCCATGTAATTTGAGACTTTCCGCAATCAGTATCGTATACGGCGCTGCTCGTACTGTAAATGGTTGTCATTTGAAGTTGAATTTTTTGTTTACCTGGCGAGTTCCTCGGTCGGTTGGCTAGGCGGTAGGCAACGCGGGGTTCGTCATCAAATATAAAAACACACCCAAAAGAAGTATTAAAACAGTTTGAAGGGTTAAGGAGTTATATTGTTGTTGTAGTTGCTGTTGTAACCGCAAAAATATTACCAAGTTAGCTTCTCAGATAATATTGCGGGAGGGATAGTCGGCTCTTAAGACAGGCATGCGTTCCCGCTGGTAAATTTTCGCATTATCCCGCAGGACCTCTATGATATTTCTGCATGCTGTTAGACAACCCCTGTACTGAATTACGCGAACAGTTATTGAAATTCAATTCCCAATACTAAACATGCCCCCTTTCCGCAACAACATGCACCACAGTGCACTCGGGCATAAGAATTATTTCTGCATTATCTTGAATTGTTGTTGCTAAGTGAATATTGAATGACTAATTCACTAATACATAGACGGCAATACAAATGCAATACTCGTAAAAGATTTTATTTACGTTGGACTGACCTGGGCGTCTATTGTTAGATTATGACAAATGCATATTGCAAATAATACAGAATATACATACAAACGTACATATATACACAACATTCCAGAATAGCTAGAATATTCTATTGTATATACCTATTTGTCGGAAAAGCAAACGCTCAAACTGCGCATTAAATTTTTCTTAAAATTAGAGGTTAGCATTTTTTAGGTTAGGTAGAAAACAAATTGAGGTTAGGTAATAGCCAAAAATTCACTCACAATCTAGTGATTGCTGTACTGTTTAGCCTTATTGAAATAAGATTGCATTTATTTCATTATTTTTAGAAATTTTAAAATTTTCATGAGTCTCTTCTAATCCTTCTGATCACTATTATCGCGATCCGTCCTTACAACATCCAACTAAGGAGTGAAACCAATATACATTTTTATTTTAAATCTTTATTTATTTTTATATAAAAAAAAATTAACTCGTTTCTATTGAACTTGCTCATTACTCCATTAATTATTCGCATAGTTTGTAAACGTAATTACATTTTTAAATGAATTAGAAATATTGTAGGTATTTTTTAAGTAAGCAATGTTAAACGAAATATACGAACAAAGACATTAGTTATGTTGATGTGCGACCCTTCTAGAGTTTTGCAACCATACATGTTTATTATTTATGTTTTTTAATAATTTATAATTCACATGTAAATACATCTGATTTGTTTTTTATTAAAAAGTAGAATCATATGTATATATTTATTTAGACAAATACAGTAATAATTTAAATTAGGTTGTCCCCTTAATGGTGGGGCACACTAGTATTAAGAGCATTTCGAAAAATGCTTTTAAATCACTGTTATCGTCTGAGCGTAGTATAAGCCAGCTCGCCTCTTAATGATCCATTCGACTTTCAAACTACGCTTTACCGTTTCACCCCATATTTCTCGTCTTCTAACTACTAATATATGTATTTGTGTATGTGCGAAATGCATTTAATTCGTTCTCCTATTCAGTGGCTGCCATTGCACGTGCCTGTGCACGCACACGTTTCTCATATTCCAAACGATTCTGACAATAGATTGTGTATGCCTCTGCTTGTGCCGGATCCTTAATATTCGGTTCATTAAGCAAATCTTGAATACCGAGCAAAATTTGTTTGATGGTAATGGCGGGACGCCAATCTTTTTCCTCATCCAACAGTGATAAACATACCGTACCAGACGGATACACGTTGGGATGAAACAGTGGAGGTTCGAACTTACACTTTGGTGGTGATGTTGGATAATCATCTTTGAAAATCATACGCAGTTTATACAGACCACCTTCCCATGCGGTGCCCTTTTTGCCGGGAATCGCGCATTCCCAAATCATAAGATTCAATGTACCATCGGGATTTTTAGCTGGACGTGCAACAAAACCGAAGGGATGGTCCTTACGCCAAGCTTTACGTTCCTCCCCCAACCGGGTAATTGCTATTCCAGACATTATGTTAGCGAATATTAATATTTGCTATCCAACAGACACAAATGAGGCTCCTTCGCTATTCGCTTATGTTATATTTTCTTCTATACACGAACAGTCGCACGATTTTCTTTTCGGCTATATCGAAATCAAACTGAGTTTTCACTTTCACAAATTAAACTCCTAAAACGAAAAAGTACGTAGTAAATTATATGTGAAAAAGATAACAAAGAAGTTGAGTCTTACTTTTTACATATATTTTGCAGCCTTTGTTTAATATAGCACGCGGAATTTCAAAATTTTACACTATCGCTTGTAATTTTTACCGCTTATTTGGTGCGTTGGAATAGAAATGTCGTTGTATGCGTAATTGGGCATTGTCAAATTTGACAGCTGCACGAAAAACTACAAGCAAATGCTGAATAAATGGCGTCATTGCGCAAGGTTGTATTGACATTTGAAAAATTTATTTAGTTCACTAAAAATATTCCTTAACAAATGTTTACATTTTCACATATCCATTTTAAACTAGTTATTATTGTTCCGCGCAACAATATATTCGCAGCCCTATGCTTTGAACCATATAACGAAAGCGATGAAAATTCAACTCATATAATTTATTGGCTATCTAATATAAATGGGTATTTTGAATTTTGTTTATTTTTATACTACCAATTTCGTTTATTAAGCAATAATCTTTTAAGTTCCCAAAGTAAAAATAATAAAGTAGAAAACGAAAAAAAATATTGTATACAAAAAAATGAGGAAAAGTAAAACATACTCACAGAACCACAACCCTTTAAAGCGGGTTTTAAGAAATTTAATGTTATTAAAATTATTTTCCGGTGCATTCACATTTTTTTATGAAATATATATTATATATTTTGAAAGTGGTGGTGTCTTCAATACAAAATCAAATTGTTAAAAATCTTTTAGTGTCAAGTTTATTTGACCTACTAAAACTACCTTCCTTTTTTTTAATTATGCTTTGAACATAGTTTTATGAATATTTATTAAAAGTAATTAAAGAAATCTTATTTATTCGCATATTAAAGCTTTATAAATAACCGCAAATTTTTGCAAAACTTTTATTTCATCTTTAAATAAAAAAATAAATTAGATTGACTTGAAAGAAAAAACATAAAAAATACTTTTCTAAAAATTTGTATAATGCATAAAATAAATATTTTATAATACATAATAATGAAATACAGTTAAAGCATTTTGCTGAAAAATAACATACACCTTTTTTGATAAAATTAAACAATCAGGATCTGAAACTAAATTTAAAAATTAGGCTTCGTTTAGATTAAAACGAATTACGTAATAATAATGAATTTTCTAATAGAGATCGTACCACTTAATAAATATTAAGTAATAGTAAACAAGTTATCATATAAAAATAACAGAGACAAACTCCACAAATTAGAAGGAGTTCGCCGAAATCGCTTCAGCGGTTGTAAAACGCCAATTATTAAAAAACTAAAAAAATCAGCAAATAAAATTTAACGAAATTTATGATGTCTTAGATGCCCAATTTTGACAATTAATACATGAACTCAATTATGTGAATAATCAGTTGTATGGAAACTATGTAGCATAATCCTCCGATTTTATTGTGTTTAGGTATCAATATTGTTACGATCTTGCTGATTAACCTCTATGATTTCCTTAATATTTCGGGTACGACCTCTGGATTGTTAAATAAAATCGCCAACTTAATTTGCAGTCTCTTTATTTATAAAGACTTAATTAATGTCCTTTTAATTATTCGGTAATTCACAATTCAATTACAATTTATGTTACTATTTACAATCACTTGTATACAACTTTCACAATGTACTGTTTTTATTACTTTACTGTAATGTAATTTCCACGAGTTTAATTCACAACTGATTGCTCTTGCAGTCGAATGTCGTCCTTATATACTTGTTTGCTGCTTGAAAAACGAAACCCCTGGAATAATCGCGTCGTTTACGATAAACCTCTCGCTTACGATAAACCTCTCGCTTACGATAATCCTCGTTTACGATAATCGCTTCGTTTACGATAAGCGTTCGCCTCGTTTACGCTCTAGAACGTGCCAGTTGTCGGCTCCTCTCTTTCATCTGTCATTCGCTTCGCATTTTCGCCACACTGCCCTCCACCTGAGTCTGATCGTCCGGATCAGACACATTCGCTGTTCCAAACGCAGCAAGCCTCTCTAGGTGGACCACTTTCATCTTGTTTTTCGGCCTCCCCACAGTTTGTATTCGATACACTACGTCGTTTAGTCGTTTGATTATCTTGTATGGACCTTCCCAATTGCATTGAAGCTTTGGGGACAAACCTCTCTTTCGTTGTGGATTGTACAGCAACACCAAATCTCCATTTTGGAAGCCTTCGGAGTTCATCGCCTTGTCATACCTAGCTTTCATTTTGTCACTCATAATTTGAGTTCGCTGCCTCACAAGAGCATGTATCTCTCTTAATTCTTCCTCGAGAACAGTAGACGCTTCCTTCCCAATTCTTCTCGCATCACCAGTTATTCCAAATTTTAAATCGCTGGGCAACCGAAGTTCACTACCAAACAGTATCCTGGCAGGTGTTTGACCTGTTGTTTCATGCACTGCGGACCGATATCCCATCAGGAAAAGCGGTATGTGTACATCCCAATCATCTTGATTCTTGTCCACTACTTTCCGCAAGTGCTCTTCCAGGGTCCGGTTGAATCGCTCTACCATGCCATCTGATTGAGGATGCAGGGCTGTCGTTCGTGTTTTGCGAATACCAAGTATCTGGCACATCTCCTGGAACACCGCCGATTCAAAGTTTCTTCCTTGGTCTGAGTGCAATTCTATAGGTGCACCGTATCTGGTAACCCAATTGTGAGTGAATGCATCCGCAACTGTTTTCGCTTCCTGGTTTGGAATTGGGTAGACCTCAGGCCATTTACTAAAGTAGTCCATAACCACAAGAACGTATTTGTTTCCTTGTTTGCTTAGAGGGAATGGACCGGCTACATCCATGGCAACCCGCTCAAATGGTGCACCTGAGTTATACTGCTTCATCTGCCCATGACTTCGTGACTTTGGCCCTTTAGCTGCAATGCACTCCGTGCAGTTAGCAATCCACTCAGCGATCGACTGCCGACAGCCAACCCAATAGAACCGCTGCTTGATCTTCTCCAGCGTTTTTGTAATACCTAGGTGCCCTCCACTAGGACCATTATGGAATTCCTTAAGAACATCCGGAATTCTTAACCTCGGAACTACTATAAGCTTCCGAGAGCACTGGCCATCTTCACTTTCCCATACTCTATGCAAACAGCCAGATATCAATTCTAAACTGTTCCATTGTGCCCAGTATGCCTTCGCGATGGGACTTTCCGCTGCCATTTGTTCTTTACTTGGCCGTCTGTTCACCTTCAATCCGTGCATTACCAATTCCAAGTCCGGATCTTCTTGCTGACATTTCCTTAAGTGACTTGCCTCCCACTCTTCTGCTGATGTAACTGTCATTAGCCGGACGTCTATTATGTCTTCCTTACCCTCGGCTTTTGAGCAGTGCTTACATTCCAAACTACATGGTCGACGGGACATAGCGTCAGCATTTCCGTGCGTATTACCCTTGCGGTGCTCGATGGTGAAGTCATAACTTTGCAGCCTCTCAATCCACCGTGCAAGCTGCCCTTCGGGATTCTTGAACTGTAGTAGCCACTTCAGCGCTGCATGATCCGTTCTAACGCGGAAATGTTGACCATACAGATATTTGTGGCAGTGTTTAATGCAATCCACCAACGCTAATAGTTCTCTCCGCGTTACGCAGTAGTTCCGCTCTGGTTTCCCAATAGACCGGCTATAGTAGGCAACTATCTTCTCCTTCCCATCAATCACTTGCGAAAGTACACCTCCTATGCCATAACCACTAGCATCTGTGTCCAGAATAAATGTTGCACCTGGAACCGGGTACGCTAGCATAGGTGCAGTGCATAGTCGTTCTTTTAAAGCTTGGAAAGCCTCCTCTTGTTCAGTTTTCCACTCGAAAGATCTATTTTTCCTTGTGAGTTCATGGAGACTGTGAGCTACACTGGCGAAATTCGGAACAAAGCGGCGATAGTAAGTACACAGCCCAAGGAAACTTCTTAATTCATGCAAATTTCTGGGTCTCGGCCAATCCTTCACTGCCTCTATTTTTTCCTTCGCAGTACACACGCCCTTCGTGGTTACTTGATGACCTAAGTAATTCACCTCCTTCTTGAATAAAGAGCACTTCTTAGGACTTAGTTTAAGACCAGCGCCAGCTATTCTCTGGAAAACTTCTTCCAAATTACTCAGATGTTCGTCGAAGCTCTTTCCCAATACGATTATGTCATCCAGATACACCAAACAGGTCTTCCAGTGTAGTCCTTTGAGCACATGGTCCATTAATCTTTCAAAAGTGGCAGGAGCGTTGCATAACCCAAATGGCATTACCGTAAATTGCCATAGACCGTTGCCGGCACTAAACGCTGTCTTCTCTTTATCTTCTTCACTCACTTCTACTTGCCAATACCCGCTCTTAAGGTCAAGTGTTGAGAACCATTCTGTGCCAGTTAAGGAGTCTAGTGTATCATCGATCCTGGGCAAAGGATAGCTGTCTTTCTTTGTAACATCATTTAATCTCCGATAGTCCACGCAGAACCGCAACTGGCCATCTTTCTTCTTCACGAGTACCACCGGAGAGCTCCATGGACTTGCCGATGGTTCGATAACATCGCTTTCGCTCATTTCCCTAATTATTTGGCCAACAGCGTCACGTTGGAACGCTTCGAGGAGCTTGACGAATTGGTCTTGCGTCACCAGTATCAATGCTATGCTTCACTACGTTGGTCCTGCCTGGTTTGTTGCCATCCTTGTCGAATATGTTGGAGTATTTACGGATCATCTGGCTGGCCTTGTGCTTGTACTTGTCTTCCAACCCTTGCGTCCATGCATTGATATCTTCCTCCATCTCCTTGCTGCCAATAGAGTGGATTCCAGATGAATCATTGCTGTTAATAATGGCTTCTACCTCTTGACATTGCCCTAATACAGTTCCACTAGGAATTTTTACTGATGATCTGAAGTCATTCAATACTCTCACAGGGATGCGTCCATTCTTTCGTGTCTTAGCCAGGGTTTTTCCAATAAGTAAGTCCAGTGTAGAATTTTGTGCTGCTTCGACAACCCACAATTTGTTTGTCCCACAATCTCCATTAATTTTCGCCCACACAACTGCTTCTGACTTCGGTGGAATCAGTTCACTGCCTTCTAAGACCACTTGTTTGCTGCTGTATGTGGAATCGTAGCCCATGCTTAGTGGTACTTCCATGTTCCTATACTCCATAACCTTGTTATTCAAGTCGATCTTGATACCTTGCTCCGTCAAGAAGTCCACTCCTATGATTATCTCATCTACGATCTGCGCGACTATAAAGCTGTGTAACACCGTCACATTCCCTATTGAGACCTCACATGTTACTTCTCCCACCACTTGTGTGTCCTCACCAGTCGCCGTTTTCAATATTGCTCCAGGTAATGGTCTCACTTCTTTAGCGATCAGGTCAGTTCGAATGATGGAGTGTGATGCGCCTGTATCCACTGTTAATTTTCGCGCTCGTCCATCCACATATCCACCAATAGTAATGTTGCTCGTTTTCCTACCAATTTGCGAGACGGAGATTATGGGGCATTCAATTGCAGGAGCCAGCATACGCCCTTTTAGACTGGCTCGTTTTAGTTTAACGACTGAGAAGTTGATGGTTTATCTTCGTCAGCCTTCCGTTTTCGCTGTCCTTCTTGTATGCTGGAACCCGTTTTGCATTCGCGTGCGAAGTGACCAGGCTTTCCACATTTAAAGCATTTCACAGCCTGATTCTTACCACCAGAACGATTCATTCCTTCTAACGACTTCAGAGTTCTCAATATTTCGGTCATCACATCTGCTGTTTCAACCTCCACTTTATTGACTTTGTATGCTGGTCTGCTTATGAGTGCCGCCGTTTCACGTGTTTGAGCATACGCCACTGTTTCAGCGAATGTTAACTTTGGATTCGCATATGTCTCCCGCTTGGTATAAACGTCTTTTATGCCGCTGATGAATTTTTGTATTTTCACCCGTTCGAGATGCTCACCTGATGCGTCTCCGATGGCTAAATGAGCCAATCTCTCAATTTCCGAGGCATATTCCTGTAGAGATTCGTTGGATTTTTGGTCGCGCTTTTCTAACTCCATCTGGTAAAGTTGTCTTCTGTGTTCGCTACCATATCGTCTTTCCAGGGCTCGCATTACTGCGCCATAGTTATCCCTCTTACATTCGGGAATAGTCAGCAAAATATCCGCTGCAGGTCCTTTCAACGTAACAAATAGCGCAGCGGATTTTTCCTCGATGGTCCAATTATTTAACTCAGCCGTCTTCTCAAACTGGAGCTTGAAGATCTGGAATGGAGCTGTGCCGTCAAAGGATGGTGTTTCTACCCAAGGGCCGTTCATCGATCTGGCTGGACGATGCAACTGCAAATCTTGGACACGTCGCTCGAGCTCGTTGATTTTGGCTTCAATTAGATCCTGTCTTTCCTTAAGTTCTGCATTGTCTTTCTCCAGATTTTGCTGTATTTGCGCGATTGTTCCTTCTAATCCATCAAACTTTGCATCCATCTTTTCTGATATCTTGACATTCATTGCAGAATTACGGGCATCCTGTGCATCCATCTTTTGTGATATGCTGGCATCGATTGCAGATATATTTTGTGAATTAGGGGCATCCTGTGTATCCATCTTTTCTGATATCTTGGCATCCTGTGCATCCAATTTTTGTGAAATTGCAGCCAATAACATGTTCATGTCAATACCCGCAGATGAGCTAGGAGCCTTTTCTTGAATCTTACTTGATGGCTGCTCTAACTCCTTCGCAGAATCACTAACCTCTTCCTTGTCAACATCCTTCAAGGATACATCCTCGCGGCGGAATTCGTATTGGTTCAAGTCGATACCTTCGACTTCCATTGCTTCTCGCAGTCTCGATTGCAGCTTTGCCTTATTTCCTGTTGTAGACAATCCTCGCTTTGCCAACTCCTTCTTGACCATTTTTCAATAATTATCCTTTGGAATTTATTTAACAATCCCACTTCTGACACCAATTGTTACGATCTTGCTGATTAACCTCGATGATTTCCTTAATCTTTCGGGTACGTCCTCTGGATTGTTAAATAAAATCGCCAACTTAATTTGCAGTCTCTTTGTTTATAAAGACTTAATTAATGTCCTTTTTAATTATTCGGTAATTCACAATTCAATTACAATTTACGTTACTACTTAAAATCACTTATATACAACTTTCACAATGTACTGTTTTTATTACTTTACTGTGATGTAATCTCTACGAGTTTAATTCACAACTGATTCACGACTGATTGCTGACTGACTGACTTGCAGTCGTATGTCGTCCTTATATACTTGTTTGCTACGTGAAAACGAAACCCCTGGAATTATTGCGTCGTTTACGATAATCGTCGTTTACGATAATCGCCACACTATTGTGGCGAAAATGCGAAGCGAATGACAGATGAAAGAGAGGAGCCGACAACTGGCATGTTCTAGAGCGTAAACGAGGTGATTATCGTAAACGACGATTATCGTAAACGACGCAATAATTCCAGGGGTTTCGTTTTCACGTAGCAAACAAGTATATAAGGACGACATACGATTGCAAGAGAGTCAGTCAGCAATCATTCGTGAATCAGTTGTGAATTAAGCTCGTGGAGATTACATCACAGTAAAGTAATAAAAAGAGTACATTGTGAAAGTTGTATACAAGTGATTGTACATAGTAACGTAAATTGTAATTGAATTGTGAATTACCGAATAATTAAAAGGACATTAATTAAGTCTTTATAAATAAAGAGACTGCAAATTAAGTTGGCGGTTTTATTTAACAATCCAGAGGTCGTACCCGAAAGATTAAGGAAATCATCGAGATTAATCAGCAAAATCGTAACAATATCATGTGTTGCAGTGTGTGGCCGACACTAAATTTCATAATCGTAAATGTGTAATAGTGAGATTTATTCCCTCTTTATTATGATCCTTATTTATTTTGAAATGAAAATGTACATTCTATATTACTTAGATTGTTCTGAAAAGAAAAGAAAAGTTAATTGTTTCATAGGATTTAGTTTCAATTAAGTTCTTGGAATTTCTGATGGGAAAAGAGTTATTGACCTCCATACCAGAACGTTTTCTTGTATTTTACTTTGAGGTTTGAGATGAATAGCTTCAACTTTAGGGAATTTTCCACACAAGCAGCTGTCACCATCGCAACGCCGAAAGTAAAATGTTCATTGTGTGATACCATTGACGTTTTTCCCTTTCCTAGTAAAGCAACATAATATAGTCCTATATGCCATCAATTTAAGAGACTTGTCTCGTCTTACTTCAGAGTTGCGTTTTGACAGATATATTCGAAGTGAGTATTTATATGGGTAAGTACACATAGAAATAATAGTTTTGAGGCGAAGCAAAGTAAAGCAAAATGTTGCTCCACCTGACTCTAATATTGTTAAAGCCGCTGGCAGATAGAGAATTTGTGCTGCGTTGTGTGAATGATAGACTTTGAGGTCTACGTTTGAAACAATCAATTCCAATTAATTTCCCACTGAGACAACACTGAAGCTAACGCAACGCCAAAAATTTTCCTACTCTTATCTTATTGAACGCATTTACATGAACGAGAAAGAGGTTCCGGTCTTGTAATACAGATTAAATTACGACTTAAGAAGATTTTTGTCGCCAAACTAGGATATAAAAAGAAGCTTGTTCCTTTCAAAAAATTTCTTAGATTTATGAGCTATCTGACATAAATTAATTTTTTATTAAGAAATAAATTTTTAATTACCCGAAGTAAAAAAATAAAGAAAATGGAAAACTTATTATTTAAAAAATAAAGTTAAAAAATATATATTCACAAGAATTCCAATTCTGTAAAGTCTGTGTTATGAAATCTAATAGCAATTAAATTATTTTCAGGTGCCTTGGCATTTATTAAAAAAAGTTAAATATTTTTAATGTCGCAGTGCCTTTAAGACAAAATTAAGTTGTAAAAAAAAAGTTTACTGTAAATTTTATTTATGTGAAACCACCATCATTTTTGTATCATGCCCCAAACATTATAATTACATAGGGCCCCTCACCACAACAGCAGCCTATGGATTTACATATGAAACACAACTAATCACTATTTTTTGGCACTAATGACAGCCAAATGACAACAAATGTCAATAGTTTTCGCAAGATGTCGTTTAGTGTAGTATTTATGGAAAATTTTCCATTTTAATTTAATTAATTTTCACATTAATACTAATTTATTTTTCATGAAAATTATTGGAAAACGACGTGGCGTACAGAAACTACGAAAGTGTGATAAGAGTGTATGTGGGTTTGAAGAATTAGATTAGTTATCAGCGTTGGATGTTTCAAGTCGAACAACGACAAAGGCAGTTGGGCACAGCCCAATGCCAAAAGTGGGAAAAATCGAAGTCCAGTTGCATTTGCAAATAAGGGCGTGGAATTGCTGCGCTGTATTGGAAAAAAATGAAATGCTCAATAATTCAAATGCAATTTAAATAATAAAATGATAGTATGCGTAAGGCTAGAAAAAATAATTGTGGACAAGAGTTAATGCAGAGTTAGTTCATACGCAGTTGAAATGTGATATTTCTTATCTATTGTTATTTTTCTTTTTGTAAAATCATTGCGACTGAGTAATTTGTTAGTTTTAAGAAACACAAAAAAACAAAAAAACATTTTCAAAATGGAAATGGTCATCGAAGAGACTGATAACAATTTCGGTTTCCCCGAGGCGGGTACCTGGAACAATACCAGCCACATACCGCTGGAAAATATGAAAATCGATGCGCCAATGGTAAGTAACTAAGTTGCAAATATGTATAACATAAAGCATATATTACTGAACGTACTTATGAAAATGTATGTATTGGTTCTTATCTAATGTAAATTTTGCACAATTATGTAGGAGCATATACATATATCAATACGTAATTCATCAACTCTTAAAGTTTAGTTGATTATGAGTTTTGTAAGCATTAAATATTTATCACCTGCGTCTTATAGGGATTGGTTTTGTGGTTCTTTAGTTAAATTTGTTAAATTGTTTTGATATCCGTATATAGTTTACATAATCACACAAGGACTTATATTTACAAAGTTTATCAATTAGCTGCTCTGAACTTCGCTTATCTCTTCGGCTTGTAGTTATGAGGTTATTGACTTATTTTCCTCCCAGAATATATATTTACAATGTGTATATGTATTAGATTTTTTTCTTAACTTATACGAATGCATTTTACAGTTTAAATTATTATCGATGTTTTTCGTGGCTACCTTTGATGATTTCCCAAATCCTTCGAGTCCGATCACTGGATTGCTAAATAACTAACTCCCAATATTTGTTCGTTTGGCCTCTTAATCGTCAGGAATTTACTCAACGTTTATTTAGTCTTCAATAATTACAATTCTTTGCTATATCCAATGGCTTATTTTACAATTCTTTATGGCACACAATTATTCTCTGCTTCAAAAACACAAAGCTCATAGCAATGTTAACTTAACTGGGTTTTCTACTCGTCTCTCCGTGTGATGGCGGCTGCCGCTCTGTTTATACCTGAAGATGACCATTCTGTTCACGCGCTCAAGAATAGGCTGATTATTCGTTTGCCTGCTATAGGTGCTGCCGCTCCTTTTATCCTTAACGGGGAATTTCCTTTACACTGTCGATCCTGATTTTTAACACTTTTTTAAATCGAAAAAACATATATAGCGGTGGCGAAGAATATTGATAAATACTTTTTTTAAAACGGAATTCACTACAGTTACTGAAGAAGTTACTGAAGGATTAAGCTCGCTATAACGAGACCTTTTTCACACCTAGTACGGGGAATTTTGAATCATACTACCGCTTCTTTTGTCTGTCCTTTTTAGGGGGAATTTCCTTTACATTGTCGCTCTTTTTGTCTGTCCTTCGTATTTGGGATTTCCGTCACAATATTGTGACGAAAATCCCATACCAAGGACAAACAAAACTATTGACAATGTAAATAAAATTTCCCGGAAGGACAGAAAATGAAGAAGCGGCTGTATAATGCAAAGTTACGACTACAGTATAGAGCACCGCAAAGGGAATACTCACGGGAATGCTGACGCCATGTCTCGTCGACCATGTAGCTTGGAATGTAAGCACTGCTCCAAAGCGGGAGACGAGTAGACAACTTAGTGGAGTTAACACTGCTGTGAGCTGTGTGTGTTTGAGAAACGGATAAGCTGAGTGAAGCAGATAATAATTGTGTATAAATAATTGTAAAATAAGCCGTTGGCTAAAGACAAAATTGTACAAATAAATTCCTGAGGGATAAAAAGCCGAACAAATAAATCTTGGGAGTTTGTTTAGTAATCCAGTGATCGGACTCGAAGATTTTGGAAAATAATCGAGGTGAATTTAGCAAGTTCGTTACAATATATTACTTCGCTGCGGCCCTCATATGTAGCTGTCTTTTTATATGGTCAGGGCGGGTTAGAAACAAATGTATCACCAATGGCTGTCGCTTCTGTAAAAATTTACAACACAAATTAGAAATATCAAAATTATAAATCGCTCCTTTCAAGGCTTTTTATACTATAAAAAAGGAGCTATATAGATAGAAATACATGAATCAAAAAATTTAATGCAAGAAAAACTATATTTGGAAATTATTTGTAATAATATTAAAAATTTCTCAAATTTCTTTTGCTGCATAAACAAATATAGGTTTATATGTGTGCTTGCATTTGAGAGTGTGTGTCGATATGGGGCTTTGGCCCCCCAAATGGTGCTGTGTTTCATTAGCACAGGCATAATACAAAATAAACAAACTTCGATCAACAGCTGTTACTACTCAGCTGATTTTGTCATTTGCGATTCATGCGCAATAGCTTTATTTTGCTTCGGGCTCAATTGCTTGTTTACATTTTTGTTGTTGGCTATGTAAATAAACAAGTTTTTGTTTATTATGACGCTTAGGGTAATTGACCTCAAACAACAAGTTGTCAAATAGATTTTAATGATATGCATGGGGTAGGCGAGGGTGGTTAAGCCGGCAATGAGCAACATGTGGTTTGAAAGGGAATTGGGTGTTTGGAAAGCACAACAAAATAATGCCGGTATGATGCACATGTGTGTACATACATAAATAGTGGGTATTGACAAATAAGGTGCTTCTCATCATTTGGAGTAGCGCAATTTATATATCGCTAAAATTTCCATAGTCGAACTTGTAAGTATAAAACATTAGACATTTTCATTTAGTAACTGGAAATGAGTCAGTGTGTCGGGGATATCCTACTCATTTCGGCTTTGCCTCATTCGTGACAAAAAAAATCCTTTTAATCATTTATTGTTCTTATATATTTCAGAATTTTTCCTTTTTTTATTTTGAAATCATTATTTTTAAACTATGTTCTCAAATTTTCAAATTCTTTTAATTAAAATCACAAGACATATTAAACTTATAATGATTTTCTATGTTTCCTTCCAGATATGGCTATTATGCTCTCTACTGACGTCCATAACATGGGTAACTTATATAACATTTTACAACTCCCGCCTGGTTGGCGTTTTTATAACGAAAATTGTCAATCGGTGGTTTATAAAAGGCGCATATTTTAAAATTGGTAAAGTAATTTATTATCTACATAATTATGCCCATATAAATGTTATTATTATTATTGTTTCAGGTTCTGTGGCATTAAACCCGTTGGCAGGAAAAATTATGTTTCGAGATTTTGTCTATATAACTTTTGATTATTCGGTGCGAGTACAAGATGGTTACTTTATATTCCGTTGGTGGCGATCTTACGTGCCAAAGGATGTTTCTGAAGGTAAATAGATTTTTATTTATTTATTATAAACAAAATATTTTTGTATGCTTTTGCCCACCTCAGATCTCTCACACTCGGATACGAGACTTTCTGTGCAATTGAATGGATTTGAGCTTCATATATACAATCGCTCCAATTTGTATGACCAGTTGGAGAAAACATTTGGATTGAAACCTTCACTGCTTATACCGGTAATACGCTAACTAATTGTGCTATTAGCTTTTTTTTTGTTTTTTATGATAGTTTTTTATGATAATATATTTTATCATTTTATTTTACCTATTTCTATAGACTGATAATTTATCTGCTGAAGAGCGTTCCAAACTTAAAGAGCACACCATGAATATGGAGAACGCACGTCATAGCAAACGTGAAAGCGTTAAGAATTCCGAAGCTATGAAAGCAACCACTTGGCGTGATTTAATTCCAGTAATAAAGATGGACATCTGTTCCGGCCGTTTTGTCTTCGGTAATCGTTTGACACCGACAACTCTGTCCATTTCAGTGGAAGAGGCACATTGTACATATAGTACCAAACCTGCCGTTTGTCGGCTCGATCATTTTATGCACTTCGTTAAAGCAAATATTGAAAATGCCAAAGTTATGTTTGCACCCAGTCCAAAGTATACGGGTTTGGTTGATGAACCGCCACGTTATATGGGTGAGGGTTTCGTTGTAATGATGTGTAATCAAATGGAATTGTACTTTTATATGGATGAACCGGGTGTGGTGCCGGAAGAGCCAGTGACCATTATACTGGCCAATGGTGATGTAGTTGAACCTTCCCCACCTGTGTGGGGTATAAATATCAAATGCTTAAAAGGCACAGATTTCAGTTATGGTCCATGGGCGGATCGTCAGCGAGATCATCTCTTCAAATTCTTCTATCCACCAGATTGGCAAGAAATGATGGTAACGCCTACACCCAAACCCGGTGAGCTGCGTAGTTACCAATCGTTTGATGTTACACTCTGTGTGCTTAGCGAGGCCACAATCGATATACTCTTCTCAAAAGATAAAGAGACGAATGCCATGCACATTACCGTCGGACCAGCGTCATATGTGGAATTAACCATACCTTGGGTAACACACACCGATGGTTATACTTCGAAAATACAAGGTCAATTGTTTCATGTTGAGGCTACAACTTCGTTGCAGTATCGTAGTCTTGCCGAATTGGAGTCGCTCGAGTACAAAGTGCGCATACACTACCCCACACTGTGGAATGCACCTCAAGATTGGAGCATCTCCTTAACTGGCTGCAAGGCGACTGCTTTCATCGTTTACAAGCATAAATGCTTCTTTCAGGATCTCATAGAGGATTGGGCCAGCAAAGCTCGACCCGATATTCTTGCATTTGTCCCATATACATGTAAATTCAATATTCTTCTGAATGAGTTCGAGATCTTGATGCTTTGCAATGAATACAATTGGATTGATTGCTCCAGTGCAAATCAGGAAAACAATCATTTGGCATTCTGCGGTGATGTATTCGACATGAGTTTCGCTTTGCCATTCGATGATTTTCTACCGAAAACAGTAACATTGAAATTTTGGATACATGGTGAGGGCTTAGATTTAAGTTTGTATGTTCCGGAGGTGTCTTCTGTACGCCCAATCGTTCTGGCTATCGATGAAAATGCGCGTCTGCTAACACGTGGTGGCAGAGTCAAAACGCGCCCAGAATTGTATACGAAAAAATGGCGTAAAATATGCCAGCGGAGGTGAGTTAATCATCAATATTTTATTATTCTTAAAATGAGATTTTTATATATATTTGTTGAAATATTTGCAGCGCCGGTTGGATTGATTGCTGGACTGTGCCTATAGTAGCACTATCTATACAGTATGTCTATCACCCCGTGCCACCATTAGGTCCAGATCCCCAAGCCGATATTACCACACCAGAAAAGGAGGAGATATTGCTCAGTCCCATGCGTATACCAAAAATACGAAAATCACCACTGTCCTCGTGGCAAAAGCCAGAGCAACACAAATTCGATCCAGCCACATTAACGTCCGATCAAGTAACCGTCGAGTTGGAAATAGGCTCTTCGGTGTTGATGTGTTACGGCAATGTGTTGCGTAATTTTATAAATTTAAAGGAAAATATATTTGGCGAAGATCAGAACTTTACCGATATGGAACAGTCAAACGTCAACTTGAAAGAGAGCACTTCAACCAGCACAACGGCAAACCCAAAAGATCAATTGCTTTCGAAAGAAAAAGACATAGCAACCAAGTCTATATCAGAAGTCACTGTACCAGAGGAGAAACTAAAACCATTCGACCCACGTTTATATCGGCCATTGGAAGTTATAGTTTCACTTATTATACATGACATACAAGCGCATATAATGAAAAATTGCAATGAGAATGATCCGCCATGTCCGGTCGTATTGATTGAACGTTTTGGTTTTGAAATGGACAAACGTTATCACGAAACTACACTTCAAGTGCTCGTTAGTCCATCGTATTTGATCACCTCGGATTTGGTAGTGCGCCCAAATAGAGATAAGCACATCAATCAAGGACATTTATTACTCTCAGCAGTGCAGGTAATTCAGTATAAACTACACTTTTTTCTTCGCACACATTACATATGCATATACATACATATATATTTTGTTGTAGGTACGAGGTCATGCTATGTTTAGTAATGAAGGTTGCGCACTTGACGAAGACACTTTGGAATATTCTTGGCTAGTTGAAGTGCAATTGGGCAAATTGTCGGGGAAGCTTACATTGCCTCAGTTGTGCAATGTTGTTGTTGGCTTAGAAACCTTACTGCTATTGGCTGTGGATCCGGAAAATTGCTTGAAATCACCGAAAACAGTACGCAATTGCCATCATGGCGTACCTAGCAACCAGTGTCCACATACTAAAGAGGAGAATAAATACAAATGTCCTTCAGCTGAGGATATTAAATATAAAATGACACGTGTATCCATTGATGCAGTCGATGTGTATTTAATCGAGAGCGGCACAGCGTTGCATGCATGGGTGGGTTATATTGCTTACAAAACAAAGTAAATTTTGAAATTATAAACCGATACAACTTTTTTTCGCAACAGGTTTCCCCCATACGTCTCGCCAACTGCAATCTGCATGGACAACGCGTCAAGTCTGGCATTTCCGGTTTACTACCGTCAATACTCTTGCGTCTGTTTATGCATAATGGTAGTTCGTACTCAAATCTTACAAATTCTTACAATACCAATACTACTGGCAGTAATCGTTCGGGCAAAATGCGTCGTTCCGAACAAGATTCAATTAAATCCGAATCATATCAACAGCAACAGTCTCATACTCAACATATCGGCAAGCCGAAGCGTAGCTCGAACTCGTTTTCACAGCGGCGCGATTCGCGCGAAGAAAGTAGTAGGAAAATGCGTGACAGTTTCTCGGAAAGTAAGCGCGCATATGAGACTGAATTTTTTGAGAATTGGGTTGAGGTGGGTTGCACCTCCTTGGGACCTATTCTGTTGGAAGGCGCATCGGCTTTGCCTATACCCGATCATAAATTACATATCGTACAACATAAGTAAGTAAACCGAAGGAAAATTGAATACATAAAGTACGGAAATATAATTTTGAATAATTTTTAAGACAGTTTTAACATAAAAAAAAAAACCAATAATCAAAAATATAAATTAAAATTAATTTTTTATTAATGTAAATTCGTACATTTCAGTTTTCTACGCGAACACGATGCTAAGAATAAGCGTTTATGGTTCTTGTGGTCTACAAATAATAGCAGTTCAGTATCGGCACCGCCGCCCTCTACTGGCACAGAAGTCTCACGTTGCGGATGTATTGGCGGTTGTGCCTTCTTCGGCAGTAATCGTAATGGCTTAAAGTTTTTCAAACCATCCACACAAGATGTGCAAGACAACTACAACATAGCGCGTTATTTGTAAGACAATTAAACATTTTTCATACAATTCGAGGTAATAAATGAAAAAACCCCAACTTTTCAGCATAATTAACAACGGTAAAGACTTTGGTTTCGGTGAGAGCATACTACATCAGGGTCAATTGGTCTTCCATACACCACCATATAGTTTGCATTCGGTTTCGCTGCATGATAATAACGATTTTAACGGTAAAGGCAAACATTATCGACCCAGCGTAGAATTGCGTAATGGTAGTCTCAAGAAATCCGAGTTATGCAGCAAAGAGGTTGGTGGCAAGCTGAAAGTAAGTAATGCCATTGAAATACCAGACATCAATGGACGTAAATCACGCGAGAGCATAGGTTCGCCAAATACGCTTGAGCGTCGCAATAAACGTTACTCATACACAACAAATAGGTTAGTAATTGGCGTTTATAGAAGATATTTATCAAAAATTCGTATACAATTATTTTGTTTAGCAGGCAAACTTCAGTGGAGGTGCCATATGCAAGACTTTTAGATAGTCCCTCGAAAAAAGTCTTACGACAGGACTCGAACGAATCACCACTCCAAGTGGCATTTAGACGTGGTTCCGATGCAACGAAGTCACAATCTCAAAACAATACTCTACGTGTTTCACCGCCAAAAACTAGTATATCCGATTCGCGCTTAACCGGCGAGGCTGATGTTGAGGATGAATTGGAGGTTAATTGATCAAGTTGCTTCTTTTGTTTACGCAAATATTTGACTGATTGTAAATTTCTGCTAGATACCAGATGAAATGTCACATTCGGCGCCACATTCCCACCCATTGGAATATGAAATAGCTGATATACCGCTGCAGACACAATTGTGCACTGAAAGTACGCTCACAAATGGTGCTGATAATTTGACACGCGAAGTGCAGCGCACAATATCGTTGACATCGGAGAATCCGTCTGAAATGTTTTTCTCAGCCGAAGAGGATATATCGAATATGATGTCGCAAGGTGGTTCGATCAAGAATCGCAATGGTTCGATAGTATTCTCTGGCAAGAAGCGTTTTTCATCTGATCTTAGGTACGCAAAATATAGTCTTAAAAATTTCCAAAACTTTACTTTTGTTTTTCTTTTAGTATTGGCGCACAAAATGAAAATGCTGGTCTTACACTCTCCACCTATCGCAGTGATCTGGAAATACATGCAGCGGAATGCAAAACACTACCGAAACGTCCACAAAGCACCACTGAATTGGTATGCCTAAGATTCGAATTGGTGGCATTTTTTACAAAACGAAAGAATACATTACAAAATTCTATATTCAAACATGCCTACACCACTTTCTTACTTGATTTAGTATTGCAGCTTCAAAGCAATTACATTATTTTCATATTAAACAAATTACAAAGCAGTTGCAAACACCAAAAACAAAAGAAAAGAAAATTCAAAATTTTATATAAAATCAATTTCCTATTTTATAGCTTCCATTTTTTTTATCATAAACGTTCAACATTTCTTAAAGTACTCAATTTCTATATATAACCTATTTAATGTGCTAAATACTTAAATGAAAAAAAAAAAACAACTGACTATACCCGTAATAACTTCTTCTAACACAATAATAACTTAAACGAATCGAGTATGTATTATGCATGCCTTTGTGTATAAGAAAGTCACAATTAAGAAACCTTAAAAAAATCCTTAAATTTTTTCTATATACTACCTTTATATATATATAAAAACTTGTTCCATATGCGATTCTTTTCAAAATTCATCAATTTCATAGAACGAAGACGTGAGACGTATTCATGGTCTTGCCACACCAATCAGAAAACTATCAAATATTTCATCAAGACCTGAGTATCGACATTTTATTCATGATGTGAGTAGAATTAGCGCCAAATTTCATCTCTTCTTTCCAACTACTACTACTTACTATTACTACTAATTACTATTAATTACTATCCTAAAATCCTTAAAGACTTTCCGTATCCAATTTGGCATTGTAAAGAAATTTCATTGTTATGAATACGTTGAGAAACGTCTGTTAAATTTAATTTGTAGCATTTCATTTATATGGGTTGTTATTTAGATGATTTGAAACCTCCAATGCGATACTTACCGCATGTGTGTTGTGCGCATAATGCTTGGCTTTGAATGCAAAATCAATGTTATTACGTTGGTGACGCATTAAAATGCATGATGAATATGTGCGTTTAATAGAGATATTTCAAAAAATGTTTAATTTTCTAGAAAGTAGTAGTTAATTTAATTAATTGGAGTTTTTACCACTTTATATTGTATAAAGTTTTTTTTTGTTTCTTTTTTTTGTTTGTTTAAGGAATGCTTTTTAGTAATTATTAATTTTCCATTATGTATTAAATTTACTGTGTTTAGTAGAGATTGCATGAAATTCTAATAGAAATAAATTATTGGTAGCACAAACAGGTCAATTGGAAAGTGTCCTGCCTGACACATTGATGGAATTAGAAAGAATTAAATTCATGTGATTTTTAGTTAGCCCTAACCTTCGAAAGACGCTTTGACAGCTGCCCGATCATTATTGTTTGTGAATTATAATATCATCAAGTATTAGTATGGTAAGTTTAAACGTGGTGAAATGAGCACCGAAGACGGTGAAAGCAGTGTTTGGAGTTGTTCAAGCGTAATAAGCGGTTTTGCGTCGATATGTGACAATGGATGAAATATGGCTCAATCATTTCACTCCGAAGTCCAATCGATAATCATCCGAGTAGACATCACATGAGAATAATTTTCTTTGACTATTTATACAATCGATAATCATCCGAGTAGACATCACATGAGAATAATTTTCATTGACTACATTGAAAAAGGAACAACCATCAACAGCGACTATTACGTATCATTATTGGATCGTTCGAAGGACGAAATCCGCGAAAAACGGCCGCATTTGAAGAAAAAGACAGTGCTGTTTCATCAAGATAATGCACAGTGTCACAAGTCAGTGAAATCGATGGCAAAAATCCATGAATTGACCTTCGAATTACTTCCACAACCACCGTATTCTTCATATCTGGCCCTCAGCGATTATTTCCTGTTTTGAGATCTCAAAAGAATGCTCGCTGGGAAGAAATTTTCGTCGAATGAAGAGATGATCACCGAAACTGAGGTCTATTTTGAAGCAAAGGACAAATCGTAGAACAAAAATAGTATCTAAAAATTGGAGGGTCGCCATAATCAGCCGCGTATCAGCCTTGAAGGGAACTATGTTGAATATAAGAAAAGAATTTAGCCAAAAAAAAATTGTTTTACTATGGTAGGCCGGGGACTTTTCAATCGACCTTTTATTACACTTATTTCTTTATTATATATATTTATTTATTTTTATATATAGGAATATTTTTCCCTTTTCATTTAAGTAATAAATTGGCTTCAGCGGAAATCTCGAGCCATTAATATCCAAAATTGTATAATTTCGTATTTAATTGCGTTTTCTTTAATTTGCCATTCCTTGTTTTGCATCTAATAGCTGCTTACTTCGCTAAAATACGCATTTATTTCTGCTTTTGATTTACTTTAGAATGCTCCTCGTTTTTGTTTAATCCTTTAGTAGCGCATTTATATTAGTTTGTCGCAAGTTAACTCTCACAACACGGAGTAGTCATTTTGCACTCACCTCTAGAGGCTATGTAAGCATAACAATTTATTTTCTTCCTACTTTTCAATAGGTTGACTCGCGTGGCTCCTCTTCAGGTACACCATCACTTTCATCTAACTCCTTCATCTCGGCCATGTCCTCACAGGAGGATGTCGCACTTGTCAATCTGCATCAACAAGTTAATCGCCCTATCATAGACTCACCACTACTAATGGCAAGCTATCTAAATCATTTGTCACAAGTGAAATGTTTCAATTGGACTGCATGCTCATTTCCATCCGGGCCGGATGTATTCTCTACGCCGCTCTTTCATGAAAATGAAGATGGCGGCCTAACATACATAGGCAGTAAAATGTTACCGCATTTCGATTTGTACGCCTGTTGGCGTGAAATCAGGGTGGTACCACGCTATGAGAATGCCACAGGTAGCAATAGTTCAGCTACTTTTATGGGTGGTCCCAAATCGCATCCATGGGATCCGAGTGTGTTGCTGAAGGAGGAGGAGAGTGACAAGACTACAAATGGTTTTGATGATGGTGAATTCATGAGTCTGCAGGCAGAGGGTGCAGCTTGTACATCGGTGGTGGCACGTCTGAAAGGGCAGGTGAATGTTTTTCTAACACCGCTGATGCTGGAGGGATTGCAGAGGTAAGTGGCAGAAGTGTT
Source organism: Neoceratitis asiatica (assembly GCA_030068015.2). Lineage (NCBI taxonomy): Eukaryota > Metazoa > Arthropoda > Insecta > Diptera > Tephritidae > Neoceratitis > Neoceratitis asiatica. The sequence continues at coordinate 43,737,764 of CM061524.1, read as the reverse complement.
TCAGTGTTGCTCGTATTAATAAATACACAAATTTTATTAAAATCTTAAAATATAATTTAAAAAGGTATGTATATGTGTCACATATATAAATGTGTATGTAAAGGTATGTTGGCACAGTTGTCAAATCCGCGCTGCGTGTTCAGTTGCGTTTCACGCGTATATGCTCCTTCTTGTCATCACTATCCTCGTGATTATTTTGCTCTTGGTCGCGTGGAAAAGAGTTTTCCAATTGCCTTATATACTCGGCGTCGACTGCGGCCTAACCAAAAACAAAAAAAAATTGAAATTAAAACACTTATTGAACGGTATGACGATCATAAAGTTTCAGAATTGCCTGCTTTATTTCATTGCCGTTATCGCGTTTCGTGCGTTGTATCTCCGTTTGTTCCACAAAGGGCATTAGACTCTTTCGTGGCATTTTGTAATGTAGTGGATTGCGTGCATCTCTTGGTGGTTCATCCATATCATCATAGTAATTTATATTCGTATTATCATAAATGGGATTGTCGTCAAAGCTGTGATCACGTGATGGGCCCAAAGCGTAGTTTCGACTTTGTAAACAAACACAAGAATAGCAATTTTAAGGAAAGTTTTTACCTTTCAAACTTGTTTACCTATCGTAATCAGCATAATCGTAATCGGGCGCATTTGACTGGTCGATCAGCTTGTTCAACACATTCAAATCTGATAGTGATAAATCCTCTAGAGCCATATCGATTTCAGCATCAGTTAAACCTTTCGTCGGATCGTTGAAATCTACTTTTCGGTCTGTATCTCTTCTCTACAAATTAGTGGTTTTTAACAGTTAGTTGATCATGCGTAGTGAGTACTTCCAATGGTTGTAATACATACATGTATATTGTGTTGTGTTTCTCCTCTCCGCAGACACATAAAAAATATAAATAAGCAGTAAATTGTTTTGGTTTGAAAATAAAACGACATTTTTTGCAAATCTTTTCGAAAACATCTTGACGTTTTTTCTGATTTTAAAAACTTTTATCATAAATTTTTTAATAGCAAACAAGTGCCTGAAATAATTTAATTTTTTTTTTATAAAAAATATCGCATATCATACTGATAGTGATTCTGTCATTGTACAGGGTGATCCAAGTAGAGATACTTTTCTCAATAGCCTTTTTTGGACAGATCACGCGTAAGTCATGTCAAGCTGTCATATTATTTTTGTTCAGTATTATTAGGCATTTCACCATAGAAAGACGCTTGAACAACGTTTACAAATCATTGAATTTTATCACGAAAATTCACGTTCTGTAAAGAATATGTTTTGCGCGCTTCGTTCAACTTATGGTCAACATAATCGGCCTACTGAGCATACTATTCGCAACACCATTAGCCATCTTTAGACCCAGCATTCATTATTGGATAATATTCGACCGAATAGACCACGTCTAACACGCAGTGAAGAAAATATAGCGGCCGTAGCTGAGGGTGTACACGAAGACCGTGGAGAGTTGATTCGGCGCCGGTCGCAGCAACTCGGACTGACGTATGGAACGACTTGACGCATTTCACGTCGATATCTTAAATTGAAAGCGTACAAAATACAGCTTGTGTAAGAACTGAAGCCGCTCGACCTTCCCAAGCGACATCGTCTTGCTCTATGGGCTTTTGAAACGATCCGACGTTTTCGAGCCAAATTTTGTTTAGCGATGAGGCCAAATTTTGTTTAGCGATGAAGCCCAATTCTGACTCAATGGGTATGTGTACAAGCAAAATTGACACATTTGGGGAGCAGAGCAACCTGAAAAGATTCAAAAGCTGCCATTTTATCCAAAAAAAAAAAAAAAAAAGAAACGGTATGGTATGATTTTTGGGCCGGTGTAATCATCGGTACATATTTCTTCAAAAATGATGCTGGTGAGATCGTAACAGTCAATGGCGACTGTTATCGCGTAATGATAACCAATTTTTTAATGCTGAAATTGAAGTTCGTGATCTCCGCGACAATTGGTTTCAACAAGACGGTGCCACTTCCCACACATCACACCAATCGATGGATTTATTGAGAGAACACTTCGGTGAGCAGATAATTTCACATTTCGAGTCGGTCGATTGACCACCAATATCGTGTGATATCACACCTGTAGGGATATGGATACCAGTAGAAATGTTGGAACGAGTCATCGAAAATTGAACTCATCGGATGGACCATCTGAGACGTAGCCGCGCCCAACATTTGAAAGAGATAATCTTCAAGAAATAAATGCCAAAGAATGTTCTTTCGAATGACAATAAACATTCCACATTAAATTTGAATTGAAGTAGTGAACCTCGAAATGGATATATACGGCTTGTTCAACCCCTCCTAGAAGGAGGCAAACTCAGTCTGTCGTCGTGGTCATCGAATGGGAGCTGTTTAGACGGGTTCAGACCATTGGGGAGGGGTGTTAGACGAGTTGGTTTTAGTGGACATGCGAAGAATTCATTATTGTCAGGCGGGAACTCGTTGCATGTGGGAGATACGTTAGGGCTCAAGTCTGGTTAAGTAGGATATGCCTTCACAGTTATTCGGTTCTGTGATGCTAAATGAAAAAGCTTCCTGATATGCCTGGTTGGTGGGGTGTCTGCTGTACACAGAATACCATTTGTTTGACAACAGTAGGTTCCCCGTTAACGTCCTCAGAACGGTGTTTTGGCAGCAGGCTCTCTGTCTCTCTCCTTTGGTAGCAATCGCAGCCATTTGCGGAATGAAGAAGTACAGTGACTCCCAGTAGCTCGGTGTTATTTATTGTCGGAATTTCGATGTTATCGACTTTCACATTCAGTTAGTTCGTTGTAGTTGCAATTGTGAAGAAGTGGAAAAAGATCGACGGAATAGCAGTTTACAAGTACATTCGAACAAAGATTATCAATATCTTTGCCAGACGCCAATATGGAGCTTTCTTCGGCAAATGAGATCAAGAAAACGCCCTCTGGCGGTGAAAGAACATGTCCCCGGGGGGTTAGGGGTTCAAGAATTTACCCGCGGTGAGGCATTCCTGTCGTAAGATGCGACAAAAATCCAATAGTTCTCGCGACAGTCGGGTATTTACTTATATACCGGAACAATCCGGATTTTTATCCGGCTAAGGATGGTCACTCCCACAATTTTCTCCGCGGTTACAACAACAACAGAGAACATCATCCTGCGGAATCCTTTCCTCAATTGACCGGAGTTTTGAATTTTGACCTCGAAACTCTACCGATGACTGCCGTCTACTTAGATAGCTCATGGTCCACTTTTTTAACCTCGACGGTAGTGAGGATTTCTCAATGTCCGATAGTAGCACTGTATGATAGTACGAGTACAGGGCCGATTTAGGTTAAGGCCTGGGTGTTTATGGCTTTAATTGAAGGTGTGGTGCTGTGCCCTTTGCGGAAGCCATGCTGATGTGGTGGTGGACTTATGTGGTGAATAAAACACGGGATCAGCAAGGCCTCAATTGCCTTCTTTACCGGGGAACGGAGGGTTATTAATCTCACTTGTTTGCTGGTTTCCCTAGTTTTAGTAGCGGGATCACTCTGCCCTGTTCCACATATCAAGTTTTAGCCTGTCTACGGTTTGAGCTATAATTATTTTTGATTTTTTAGGTTAGATGCGGCCGCCTAAAATAATGTGTTTTAAGTTTTTTTTCAATAATTATTTATAAATTAAAAACCAATAACTTTCTTTTTCCCTCTAAATAGAATGGTTGAGGCCAGCATACCAACAATATCCTCGCTGCATTTGCTTTCGGTTGTCAATCACATACACGCCTCATGCATTGCGAAAGTGCAGAATGATAATATACTAAAGCGCGACCAAAGCCTGAGCTACTGGTCTCAGGTAATTTTTAGTCGAAAATACATTGATAAATTTATTAATAGTTTTCTTTCTTCCAACTCTTCGCAGGTACATTCGAATTCGAAACGTTCAACAACGGAACGTAATTTACAGGGACCGGGTGATTCATTCCTTAGTGATGTCTACGAGGAGAGTATATCGACAAAAACGCAAGGTTTGATTGTATTACCAAAAGTTAGCATCACCATGTTGCAGTCCTCCATAATTGAGGAAGTAATTTCAGTTGCAGCCTTGGATAATGTGCAGGTGATTCGGTCATATTATACTTACTGTAAATGGTTATCCATTAACATCTGTCACACGCTTTTCAGGATCTCAGTTGCGTCTCATTACTTACATTCTACATAGAAGGTGTATCGACCAAATTTCATTTGGGTAAAACGACACGTGCCTCCATGCACAATGTTTACATACAGCAAACTGTACAGTCGGGCAATAGCCAAAAGAAGGGTGGCATAATGAAGGGTACACGCGCCCTCTTAGCGCATTTGTCCTCACAAACACGCCCAGATAATATACAGGGTGAACCGATTTTAATTGAAACGTCCGAGAAACAGCTGGAGGAGTTGGTAATCACATTGGATATAGGACGTGCGCATGCGCAATTACGTCGTTTGAAAACCGAGTCTTGTTGCGGACAAGAATCACCTGTAATTGTAACTGCCATACCGGAACATAAAAGTAAAGTGCTATTTGAATTGCTCAAAATGCCAGAAAGTACTGGTGGCATTGAAGGTATTGGTTATATAATGTTTGAATGTGGCTTGGAGGGTGTGGGTGTTAAAATTGTCAAACGTTCACATTTCGAAAAATCCGAGAACACTAAAGAAGATCTGGCCGATATTGCTGAAAATGCCACCGAGGCAGCAGGCATCGTGCGTGGTGTTAATATAAGTGATCTTGTGGGTAGCGCGAATGCAGATGGTAGCGCTACGTCAAAAGCCGAAGCAGCTTGGCGTTTGATTACCAAAAAGCCACCAACGCCGAAAACACCTAAAGAAAAATTCCAAACAGCTTTGGAAAGTATTATTGTGCCAGAGCGTACGGAGAGTATAAGTGAAAATCGTAAATCCACATCGGCGAAACCACAAGCCGAAGAAGACGTGGAGAAGGGTAAAAATGGTGGCAAGGAATCGTTTGATAAGAAGACGCCTAATGTTAAAGAGACGGAGAAAAATTCCTCATGTGTAATTGAGCTGAAATCAGTTTGGTTCAATTTCGCAGCGCCGCCTTGTGTGCCGATTACTAGGAAAATAGATTTGACTAGGTTAGTTTGCAACGAATAAACTAAAATGTAAATATTTTCTTAAGCTAAAACTTTTAACTGCTTTTCAGGCTGGATTGGAATCTCTTGAGCACCGCTTCGCCCGCCATTACAGCCTGGATGAACCCCAGCAATCGTTTGGCTATAAAAATTGTCTCGCTAATGCGTGCTTTACATACGCGACAGACTGCTATAGCCGCTTGCCTAATGGCGGATGCTCTGGATAATGAGAAAATAAAACGCAGTCCTAAAATTAAAAAGGTTTGCATAATCTTCCAACAAATAATACAACTTCTCTAAACTCTTTTTTCTGTACACTACAGAGTCGCTATGCCAACAATTACACGCTGCTTTCAAAAACACTGCAAGAAGATCCAAGTTGTCAACTCTGCTATATCATGCAAAAACTGGTATTGGACGAGGGCGTGCAAAAAATAGAGCAAATCTTTAAGCAGAGTGATGTGCCGCACTTGAATACATTGCGACAGGTTTCTATTGACTGTGAAAAAATCTATTTTTCAATTCATATTTTTCAACCGATTCTTATAGGGCGTTATTGTATTGAGTCGTCAGTGGAAAAATACACTATACAATCCAATACTATTCGAACATCAATATAAAAATAAATTGGCACGTCCAATCAATGTGACATTTTCATTTCCGCAACAGGAGGAGGAATGTGACGATGCAGAATGTGAAGGTGAAGCAGATATGGGTGTTTATGCGGGAGTTGTCGACAATCCCGAAGAGAGTGAGAATGCTTTATTACTTGGGCAAACACAGCATCATCGAAATCATATTGGTATTTTTGATTAACCACCTCTCAACAACAAACACAGCGTTTTTCCCCTCATAACTATTTCTAACTTTCGAGGAGATCACGTGTATACACTTTTTTCTTTTCTTAACTATTCTTTTACTCTTCTCCATTTTGCTTTGAATTTTAAGCTTTGCTGGCTTTTAAATTCAACTACTTACCACTTGATTGGCTATAAAAGAAAATGCTAGGCCCAACAAGAAGCTACTTCAATAGAAACAATGAATAATTAAGTGCAAATTTACAGCTACGATGCGTTTTTAATAAATTTATATAAATTATTTTGAAGGATTGCTGGAGTGCATTTCAGTTAAAGACTAAAATCTGCAGTTCTGCCGCACTCGCACATCGCTCGCTCCTTTTAAAATGTGTTTTTTTTTTTTTTAATTAAATTTCTGTTTATGTAATATATGCTTTCAACGCTGTTTTGTGTTATATGTGCATAATTTGCTTTGGTTTTTTGGCAAAATTCAATTTTTTATTTTCATACTATAATTTTAATTAAAAAATCAATCACTTTTTTAAATATTTTTTTTTTGGTTTCATATTATTTTGTGTGTGTTTGTTTCACTGCGTACCATAGCTGCAATATATTGATAATACTATATACACAATATCTATATCTATCTACACTAAACTTTTCGATCTAATAATCTGTATTTTCAAATATTTTTCAAGCTATCAAAAATCGTATAGTCTTGCTATATATACATGACTGTCTTGCAGCGCGCATTTATTTAAAAAAAAAATATTTTTGGTTTTTCCTTTGTTATTTTACACCTCTGCACACGTTATTATCGCGTTTGCATTTCGTACAGGTGGCACTCATGTCTATAGCACAAACTATACACCAGTTGTTTGTTTCTTTTTAATATTTGCATATTTTCTAATTAAATTTTTTTTAACATATAGATACCTCGCAATTCGGCATGAGCTTTGCCAATGAGGCATCGCTACATGGCGCCGCACAGCGGTCCAACTCCACTTCGCCAAATATGCATTCAACACGTAAAGGGTGAGTTGTTGTTTGTACAACTTTTTGCTCAACTGAATTAATCAAAGCGATTATATTAACTGTATATATTTATTATTAATTGTTTGTCCCAAATTTTTTATTTTTTATTCTCATTTTGTATATGCATTTGTTCCCTGTTCAATTTGGCTTATATTGAAATGTATATTTATATACTATATACTTCTGCCTGATGTGTAAATATATATGCGTGCTTCTGTTTATAATTCGAATCTTCTTATAATCATCACTGAAAATGTGAAATGTGAATGTACACACTTTCGTTGTCAACGCAGCAAAGCGCTAAGTAAGTGTTCGAATATTTCACATGGCAATTCATCTCGTTCCAGCATACAAATGTTACCAATAATTTCAGGATTAGTTGAGAAACAGGTGCCGGAATTCGGTGAGTTCTGACAAATCATTATATTCTATATCGAATCTCATTAAAATTGCTACCTTTTCAGAGTATGGTGCATTGCAGGAGGGTTCATTGAGTTCTAGCAATTCGATAAATAAATTTTGGATTGGTCCGGAAAATCAAAAAGAAGATTTATACTTTTGGATGGCCAAACAGCAGGAGAATAAGAAGAAAGAAAATTCTGTAGAAAGAGAAATAATACGACCAGCACCTGTTAAAGTGCCAGGCGCTGGTCAAACACGTGGTGGCATTTTGCAGGACTCAATAAAACTGCTCGATGCGCACTTGATTTTCGAACCGTTGCTCACATGCTTGGGTGTAATGCCGCAACAGATGGTGAATAAGTTTGCAAATGCGGGTAAGCTATAAATATAGATCTAACACATCATTGAATATTACTCAAAATATGCCTACATTTCCTGTAGACATTTCATCCTTGGAGAATTTCGGCACCAATCTTTCACTTATCGGCACCTTTGACTCCATACGTGTTGATATTGTTGTTAGTGAGGCTGGTGATAAAAAGAATAAATGTTCGAAATTGAGTAAGAAGGCGAATGGCGCGGGACGGCAATCGATTATGATGGATACACCTTTGTTCTTGTGCGAACGTGTTGGTGTTGAATTGGAGGTGTTGAAGAAATCTGATGGTATGGTTGATCAGGCGCGACAAAATGTAATTTACATGTCGCGCCGGCAATTGAAAAAGCACACAAGTACCGTCATCAACTTAAGCCTGAATATACGGTTTATATCACAGCAGGTGCGGACGTAATAAAATAGAAAAAAAAGCAAATGTTAAAATTTTATTAAATTACTTTTTGTATAGAAAAATATATAATAACCTTCAAAAAATGTAGTTTATCATTAAAATTTTTATTTTATGCATATTTATAAACATAATATTTTTGCAACAGGTCAATATGCCGCTACTACGTCTCCTACATCAAATCACTAACATGTATCAGAATGTTAAAGATGCGCAAAATGAGTTCCATCAGCAGCCAGATTTAATCAGAAAGTCACATGCCAAAGATGAATGCAGTTTAGGTATGTTTCAAATATAACATACACACATATATAAAATAGATATTTTTTCTGCCACAATTTTAGCCTCCGAACCGAATGATATCATAGCTTTTGGCTCAGTATCGGATCGCTTTGCGCACACCGAAAACTCTTCAGATGAACGTTATGACAAATTCAATGAAATGAGCTCCATGACACATCCAATTGGTGGCAGGTAAACTTTTAGGGAAAAAAATATTAATACTTTCCATGCATTTTTAAACGTGCGTTTGTGTTTGTGCTTGATTTTTCATAAAAAATTTAACTGCTTATACATATGCACTTGCTTGGGCTATTGCAGAGTACGACCAAGCGGCATTGGACCCTTAATACAGTTGACTCCATCGCCAAATGCCCGAAATCGTCCATCAAGTTTTGCTCAAAAATTACGTTCAACTGGCAAATCGGTGAAAGGAAAACTAGGTTTGTTCTTTTTAATATAGTTCATAACATTAAAATAATGGTTGCATACACATATGTATATGTATTTATGCTCTTCTCAGGCTACACAAACTTAAATGAGACTAGTTCCTCGCCGCTACGCGACAGTCCCACCACCTCTGTAAGTGAACAGCACATGTTTAAATTGTCGCTAGAGTCAAAAGCATCGCTTAATGGCGTCTGCGCTACCAGTGTGAGCGGTGACTATAATACAATTACCAAAAATGGCTTTGATGGTATACAACCTTTGCTGCAGACCCCGAATTGTTGGAAAACTATTTATAATTTACTTGAATTATATGGTACAATGCCCGAAACAAAGACAGTGCAACGTGCCTCAATGTCAAATGAAGTACACGATGGGAAATATGGTGTAAAGAAGACACCCGTCGGTGGTTTTATGCGTCAAGATACGCGCAATGAAGAAGATGATGGCACGAGCGCGCCAACACCGTTGCCACAGCATCGCGAACTAGTTGGTAAGGCCATTTTTCATTTGTTTTATTCTTGAATAATTTTATAAAATTTATCTCTTTACAGAAACCTTATCGCAGGAAAAGACACGCTTAGTTGTATTTGCTGTAGCGAAAATTCATAAAACACGCTTAATGGCAACGTTGAGTGGTTTAAAATTGGAAGCTGAAATTACTACGTTGAACGGCAGCGCTACGTGGCGTAAAAAAGCACGGCCTGTCTCATTAGAATGCTCAATAACTGGCCAAGTAGGACGTACTATGATTGTGCTGTTGGAAGGCGTTGCACCAAATCAACAGTAATTTAGTGCAACTTTCGTATTGTTCTAGTGAATACTAATTTATTTATTTTTCACAGAACTGTTGTAAAAGTGACCGTCGGCAAATGTCAAACTCTCTACTCCAGCTTGACAAAGCGTGGTAAAGATAAAAACAGCGGTTTGCTTTCTATTGGTCCTGTAAACATTGAAATACCACAACATCCTGTCGCTTTGCATGGCATGATGACGCGCAGCTCTAAACAACTTAGTTCTACACTACAAGAGTTACGAGTTGGACGCAATTCCGGTCGTTCGGCCTCACGTGCCCACAATCCGGAAGAACCAGATTCACCTTACCATTCACGTACAGCTGGTAAAAGCGTTGATGCCAAAGAGAAGACTCATCATACCCAACAATTCAATAAAAAACCAGCACCTGCGCATAAGCTACCACCGCAGCAGAATGGTTTACTACAACCGTTAGTTATGCAATTCAATATACTTTTGCATAGTTTATCTATTAATGCAGCACTCTTACCATCGCTACAAGCGCAGTATCGCATGAATTGCGTTAGTTCGACAGGGGTAACGGGTAATCGTGCGAAATTCGTTATTGATTTGCCGACGCATACGCTCAGCTTCAATACGAAGATACAGGTGCGGGTGAGTAGATATCATACTTACCACCTTTGCTTCATTAAATATGTGAAGGCTGAATCTAATTGATTAAACTATTATTTTTCTGCTTAGAATGAAATGAATTTGCCCTCTGAAGCCTGCATTGCTTTGCCACCAGTACATGTGAGCGCTGAATATATACCAGAACATCGGCAAGAGGTATTTAGTGGCTATATAAATCTTATGTCAACCAAAATTACATGGTTTTGCTTAAATTTTGTGCATTTTCTCGTTCTAGGAAACGGAACGCTTTGAGGGCATTGTTTTACGTCGAGGTGGCTATGTGAATGCCTCAGCAGAGATCGGTGAATTCGAGCGCTGTCTCACCACTGATCTATTAAATCACTTAGTGTTTGTGCAAAAGGTTTTCATGCGCGAAATCAATGAAGTATTGCAAAAAGTATATGGCGGAGAGAAGCCTGTACCATTGTGGTCCGAGGATAGTGGTGATACAGCCAGCGTACAAGAGTCTTCTCTCAAGCGTATATTGTTTTCTATTAACATCTCAATGAAACGCATACAATTGACGGCAACAACACCATGCTCTTCAGCTGTACGTTTTGAGACCGGCATATTGGAGTTGCATTTGTCTAATCGTGTAAAGAATTTGGGTGAAGGCAATGATCGCAAAATGTTTGGCAAAGCGCATATCGATTTTAATCTCTCACTTGGTCAAATTATACGCAATGTGATTTTCGATGAAGCCGAACCGGAATTCCAACAATATGCATTCTTTCATACCACAATTGGCTTACGCAATGCCTTCCAAGATGAGTTGCTGAATGAAGATAAGGAATTGGTGCTGTTGAAGTTAAAACGGCCATTACTCTACATACAACCCATTGCGGTGGATAAGGCCATATTGGTGTGGTTGAACTACAAGAATGCCTACGAATATTGGGCGGAGAAACGTGCCAATTTGAATTATGATAGCTCACAAGTAAATGTTTCAAAGTTGAGTGTATTCCGTTATAAATTTAATCTTTTATTTTTATTTACAGACTTTTGATCGTGTCGACTTTGGACAAATCAGCAATATAGCCGCCTCTAATTTGTCTACATTGTTTTTGCAGCTCACCGTTGAGGATATGGGCATATGTGTACCACTAAACCAGCCTGCAAATGTGAGATATACAGTATAAAAATTTCGCAAAATCATGTTGTATTAATATGTCTAATTTTTGTCTATAGCCCTGGAGTTCACGCACTTATCATGACTTCGAAAGCAAAGGCGCTGTTGTTATAACACTCGAGAATACCATAATATCTGCTTGTAACTCTGGTTCACTGGTCTCCAAAGGAAAATTTCAGGGATTGTGTCTCCGTTTCGCTGATGATTTTGAAACAACACTGGACGATTGGAAACCAAATGCCAACGAACCCATAATGAATGTTTGTGTTGTCTCCGAGGGCACTTATGAGGTATGTTCGCGTACAACTGCTGCTAAAAAAATGGAAAACGCTAAATGGTTGTTGAATGTGAAGTGGCAAATGGAGGGTGTTGACATACATCTTGATGTGAATATTGGCAAACAACTTTCTTCGCTCGGTCACACACTTACTATGCTGACGGGCTTTGAGGAGGAAGATACAAACATGGAATCGCCGGATAGTGATGAAGGCGATCACAGTTGCCGTGATACCTATGTGCGCCGACGTGAATTTGACAATCTGCCATCGTTCGTGTTCGATCCGACCATCGATTCGAAGAAGCGTTCATTCATGATGGAAAAAGAGATGGCGGAGCAATTGAAAATCATTAACGATTTGCGCACGCTGGGCGCCTCGCATAATACTGTGGCGCACGAAGAGCGGCGTTTGCAAGAACTGCAAGCGATATGCTATAAATATTTCCGTCGCGATATGATACAGAAATGGAAACGTCCATCCATGCGTCGTCCAATGAAATCCTCCAGCCGATCTTTTTCGTTCATTGGCGCCTCAGCGAATCGTGAGCAATCAGATGATACACTAATGCCTGGTCCATATACGGGACGGCGTTTAGATCCTATTGCTTCTAATGATGAGATTTCCAGCCTACAGAGTACACCTGTTTCAGGACACTCACGTAGCGCTTCGCTAAAAACTTGCCCAGCTAATCGTGTGACCTTTTCCGAATCGATGCGTCAGACGTCGTTGCCCAATGCCGACACGGACAGTGAAGATATCGATTGGCGCACACAGGAAGGCCACGGCGAATCGACGCCAAGTGAAATGGATATTGATGGCACATCGGTGGAAATGCGTAGAAAGCATGGTTACCAGCAAAAACAACAAGAACCCAATATTGATTTTGAGCTTGACATAAAAGTGCTTGTAAATTCAGGCAAATGTGTGCTACACACTAAAGATACAAAGCCCACAGAAGAACGTTTACAGATGAGCGGTTCAGCAGGGGTGAAGACACATAAACGTGAGCGTAGTCTGGGCAATGATTGGGGTAGCCCGACGCCATCGCGAAGACAGCGTGATAAAAGTAAGCTGCGCTACAACACATCGAGTAATGCAATGCTCTCGGAGCTCACAATATTCCATATACCCGGTTTGGATGTGAAATTGCACTATCAGTCACGTACAGTGCCCGATTTCGCAGAGAATACACGCAGCATAAGCGGTGATAGCCACCACTCACAATTACGACGTATGGGCAGCAAGCGGGCTTCGCTCTTTGCCTGGATGACGTTGCAGAGCATACCAGAGGAAACGATTATTTCACCACATATTTTGGAATTTTTAGAACAGACGTTAGAACCGATACCAACGAAAACGCCTGATCTTAGTGGCGCTCAAACACCATCGGCAAATCCAGTAAACTTGGATATTCTGCCCACGAACTATGTTACTTATGCATCTTTCCCAGTGGATGTCATAGTTTATTTCCACATGCAACCGTCTACCTTTCGGTTTTCTTGTTTACCCGTTTCGCGTGTAGAATGCATGCTGCAATTACCAAGTTTGGATATAGTTTTCAGTTCTAAACGTTCTGCCGATGAAGAGCCCTCAACTAGTCAACAGGAGCATAATTTGGACAAAAAGCCTACTGGGGGTTTGAGGTAAGTTGTAGATCTACTGATTTTTATTCAAGCGAAAATACCATTATTTCCTTTTTTTTACAGTGTAACCGGTTGTTTGGCAGACTTCAACGTCTACATCTTTCATCCTTACGGTGGCAAGAAGTCCTCCAAAGAGGCACAATTCTCGCCGCTTTCCGACACAGAACGTAAAGATTCGCTCAGTATAAATGTGGAATTTGTGAAATTCCAATTGACGCGCTGCCGCAAGGTTTACGTTGAGCCAGCTGTTATGAGCAAACGTTCCATGGATCAGTCGCGTGCAGTTATACGATTTTCAACCATTGTCGATATCGGTAGCGCCTCATTTAAATATGATATGCGACGTCTAACGGAGATTTTGGCTTTCCCGAAGGCTTGGTATCGGCGTCGCATTGTGCGTCGATTATTCCTCGGCGATTTGAGCATGCAACACATGGCTGGCACAGAGCCTGCCACACCCACTGGTACACCATCTACGCCCAAAGATGCCACAGGTGGCATTGGTAAGGCGGGCGGTTACGATTCTAGCAAATCACCAGCCGAAACATTTTATAGCAAAGATAGAATGAGCTTAGACTTCGATTCACAATCATCACCACCACAACAGGCACCACATTCGGGTGCTGTGCGCAAACTACGTTCTTTGGGCAAGTCCTCCAGCGCAGAGTCATCCAGTACACCACCTTCCGAGAAGAATCAAATAACTGCGTGGGAAACTTTGGTATTGTTTGCTGTGAATTTCACAAAATTGAATGTACAAATGAATATGGGTAATGTGATGGGCAATGTGGTGTGGTTAACCAAGGACTTTCAGTCGGATGGCAGACTCTCTATCGGTAGTACGGGCTATAAAAATATGTATATAGGTATATATTTAGGTGGCTCATCATTGGATGCGAAAGGCGGCATAGTCGGTGGTAGCTTTGAAGTGAATAAAATCAATACGCGTTTCCATATTAAAGAGGAACCTGGTGTGGAACCATACCATACCATACGTTTGAGTTTTATGGCTTTAGAGCTACGACTCGACTATATGGGTACATCGGTGCTGATGATGCGCATCAGTTCATTTTCGGCTGCAATGAAAGACGAATGGAAGACCTCGATAAATGCGTTGTCAACAACAGATTATGGCGGCAGTGTAATTACGGTGGGCGGTCACACTACTAAACCGCGAGCGATCATTTTCATACATGGCGATTTATCGTGGGATCAGGTGGGTGTTTTTGGCTTTCCTTTTTTTTTATGCAAATATGCTATCAACAAAATTTCCGTTTTTTATCATTTATATTGGCAGTTATACATATATACCAAAATTTTGAATACCAACTAAAACTGTACACCCATTTTCAGCTCCAAATAATGATTTCGAAGTCCACTACAGCAGATCTCCTAAAAATGTATTACAAACTTGAAGAGTTTTTCACACAACAATTCAAATCGTCGAAACGCGTATTTTCCAGTCTCGAGCCACGATTACATGAACGTAATGCGAGCATGAAGCGCAGACACAATCGTGATAAGAAGAAATCAACAGCTAATGGTGCTACTGACCCTGCAGCTACCCACAATCCCGACTTCTCTAACACTGATGCACGGCATCATCGTCATTGGCAGAAACCGCTAGAACAGGCTATTGGTCTTGTAGTGCCGACTCTGGTGACGCGTTTACCACGTAACGGTAATGTGCTCGGCGGTACTGTGGAGCTACATGGCAATAATATTTCGCTGGCTTGCTTCCATGGCATTAATTTCAAGTCGAAATCGTGGGCTTTGTTTAGTTTAAAATCTCCCTCAATCAATTTTGCCACGGAGGCACATCAGGCGCAAGACACCCATGATGTGTTTGTAACCCAGACACTGACTTCATGCTTAGGTCAGACTACGGAGGTGCAACAGCAAAATCACTCAATGGCCATTGTTAGTAGAATTTCTCGTAACATAATTTTTCCGCCACAATTCAAGACGTTGAACGAATGGTTCCACTATGCGTTTGCCAATAGCGAAATCGATTGTAAGCCAGTATTCATACACATCTATATATGTATATATATTAGTTTTGGCTAATATTCAACCTTTCTTTTTTTAGCTGTGGATCGTTTCCCTATATTGGAACGTGATCGCGAGATCGCATCGAACTCCATAGAACGTACACGTGCTGCTGGCGCGAGCGCTAGCAGTTCTTCAAAAACACAGGAACACAACCACAATCGCGAGGTGATCTTTGCATTGCCCAGTTTACAACTGAACTTCAAGACTGAACACAGACAAGGCGCTAGCACACCAGAAGCGACAGGTAAACGAAGTTACGGGCACCATAGGGTAAAATGTTTTAATATGCAATTCTTCTCCTTCTCACAGAAACCAAGCCAGAAGTGCTCTGCAGTTTCATAACCGAATTTGATGATCACATATTTGTAACCGTCGATGCCGATGCATTCTTTTTCCTGCACGATTTGATTACATCTTATGTTAAGGAGAAGGAAAAAGTGGTAAGTGACACCAGAAATCACCTTTAACATTTGATTTACTAATAAAAAATCACACTCTTTAGCAGGTCGGCGCTCAATCAGTACGTGCTGCCTCGCCAAACCTTTCGCAGAACTTGAAGAGTCAATTAAAACCATATGTAACAGAGGAAATACTCAAAGATGCAGCTAAGCCATCCTCGCCGGCCGTAGGTAACAATTCCACCGCGAATACAGCTACGGCCAGCAACACGTCCATTAACGCTTCAAACACTAAATTAGATCAGAATAATAGCTTGCATGCCAACAACATCAACAGCAACAGCAATAGTAAAACGAATATAGACGCTGCATTTAGTGTAGACAAGAAAGACGCGAACTCACTTGCTTCACCAACGCCATCAACATCAGCAGCAGCTGCAGCTGCAGCTGCTAGTGGTTTAGCTTCGCCCACCAGTGGCACAGCAGCGGCAAATGCGGCGGCGAATGGCACTGGCATAAATGGCGGCAACTCCATCGATTTAGAATCTTACGTGCGTGACTGGCGTCATTTTGAATGCCAAACATGGCATCTGGAACCGACTGTACGCCTGCTATCGTGGGCTGGCAAATCTATTGAGCCCTATGGCATTGATTACATCTTGAATAAGTTGGGTTTTGCGCATGCGCGTACAACGATACCCAAATGGCTGCAACGTGGCTTTATGGATCCATTGGATAAGGTGCAAGCGCTCATGATGTTACAATTGTTGACAATGGTGCGTGAAAATAAAGTGGAAAACTCGCCAAAATCGAAATCGTCGAACTAATTTAATCTTAGTTTTAATAACTGCAATTATTTGCAATTTAAGTGCTTTTGCTAGCAAAGTAGGTTATGCTTGAATGAATGGACTAAGCGCGTTGTAGCAAGATTTAAATATAAATTTTATGTTTTGTGTGATGCATTTTCTGCAATGTTTTGTATGTAAAATTAGCGCTGATTGTTTTTTCATATTGGTGTAAATTATGCAATATTCGAAGTATTATTGAAAGTTTAATATTTTTCGCTTAGTAAATAAAATTTTGTTGAAATTTGATAGAAAGATAAGTAAATTGTGAAGAGGAAAGTGGAATGTTTACAATTAAAGTTTTCATGCAATTGTATTTTATTGCAAATTTAAATTAATATATGCCAATATAAACGATAAATATCAACCATACATAAAAAGAATCAGTAAATAAACTAATAAATAAATATGCTGAACCTTAACTTGTGTATTTGAATATATTTATTATAACCAATTATACTGTCTTCGAGAGCTATGCATGTCCCCGGCCTGACACAAAGATAGCGCTACTAGAGTTGAAATTCACATGATTTTTAGTTAGTCCTAACCTTCAAAAGACGCATGTATAAATTTGAAAGCTGTCGTGAGCTTGTGAATTATAGCATTTTGAGTGAAACAACTTTTGTTATTGTGAAAAAATGGATAAAAAGGAATTTCGCGTGTTGATAAAATATTGCTTTTTGAAGAGAAAAAATACAGTTGAAGCAAAAACTTGACTTGATGACGAGTTTCCGGATACTGCCCCAGGAAAGTCAACCATCACGGGTTGGTATGCTAGGTTTAGACGTGGTGAAATGAGCACCGAAGGCGGTGAAGGCAGTAGACGCCCAAAACAGTTTGTTATCGACGAAAACAGCAAACAATTCCACAAAATGATTTTGAATAACCGTAAATTGAAAACGAATAAAATAGCAGGCACTCTAAAGATATCATCTGAACGTGTACATCATATCATTCACGAATATTTGGGTATATGAAAGCTCAAAAAATAACTTTAATACAATGTATTATAATGTATTGTAATCCTCAATAAAATACTATATCTTAAAGTGGATGCCGCGCGAGCTCACTTTCGACCTAAAATAATGACGGGTTAATGATTCGGTGCAGTGTTTGGAGATGTTCAAGCGTAATATACTCCAGTTTTTGCGTCGATATGTGACAATGGATGAAACATGGCTCCATCATTTCACTTTGAAGTCCAATCGGCAGTCATCATCCGAGTAGATTGCATACGACGAATCCGCTCTAAAGCGTGAAAAATCGCATAGTCGGCTGGCAAGATAATACCATCTGTATTTTGGGATGCGCATGAAATAATTTTCATTGACTACCTTGTTATTCAACCGTTCGAAGGACGAAATCGCCGAAAGATGGCCGCATTTGAAGAAAATTGAAGTGCTATTTCACCAAGCCAATTCGCCGTGTCACAAGTCAGTGAAATTGATGGCAAAATTCATGAATTGGTCTTCGAATTGCTTCCACATCCACCGTATTCTCCAGATATGGCCCCCGCGACTATTTCATGTTCTCAGATCTCTAAAGCATGCTAGCTGGGAAGAAATATTAATCGAATGGATAGATGATCGCCAAAATTGAGGCCTATTTTGAAGCAAAAAAAAAAATCGTACTACAGAAATTGTATCGAAAAGATGAAGGGTCGCTTTGATCAGTGTATCACCCTTGAAGGGAACTATTTTGAATAAAGGACACGGAATATGGAGAGCACAAAAAAGAATGCAACGGTAAATATTAATTAACTACCTATTATTATATTTCAATCCGTGAAGCAGAATTCGAATAGCTTGGACCCGTAACAGCTAGTTTAAATTCTAAAAATTATATCTGTATAAGATACCAACACCCTATGCTCGAATCCCCCGCATAATTTTAGGGCTTAAATTGTATAAATAAATATATATATCTTTTGTAACGGCTGAAGCGATTTTTCGCCGAGCTCCTCTTCCAATTTACGGTTTTGCGTCTTGATATTTTTATCAAAAAATTGGAGGGACTTACATATTATTCTAAGCTAACTCCGAACGGCCGATGGATTATAATAAGGAGCTTTTATTTCATTTCAGAAATACGAGTACTCTCGGTGGGTTTGCATTCCCTGACGAGGGGTGACCGCAATGAGAAAAATGTATTTTCTATAATTTTGGATGTTGGTCAAACCTAAGCTCGAACTCTGGACTACCGAATGGCAGTACGTAATGTTCTTATATGCATTAGTGCAGTTCTCCAGTGAACAATGATATAATAAAATTAAAGTGCTTATTAGATGCTACATTCACCGCGTTCGTTACATTCTCGAAAGCTTGGATGACTGCAGGCTAAGATGTTTGCTAGCACCAGGAATGGCTTAAAGGTGTCCCTAGAGCACATTTTATCTCTCTTTCTGTCGGTCCAAAAATATTTGAAGAGCTACAGAGCTCAATGAATTCCACATTCAAAACGACAGTAATTTTGAGCAATCCCTAATTTGAGAAACGCAGCTCATTTCCGAGCTCCACCCGTAAATGTAGTACCTCTCCCAATACCACAACATTCTCTCCCTCCTCCCTCGAGGTTAGACAATATCTGGTTTTGATGTTATGCTATTTTCCTTTGCTTATAAAAGTACCAGATGAAAATTAAGCTCTAGAACTTGAAGTTAACGAAAGAAAATCAAGAACGTGTGGCCGACAAACAGCATGCGAAAACTGCAGCATGAGAACTTGTGAAGAATACTACAGTGTATCGGGATACGTTCACTTTGGATGCAGTCAGTGAAGTCTTGAAGTCTAGCATTTTGCAAGAAGTTTTAAATAGCTTACAATAAAGCTTGTGGCATCCGCATTAAATTTTGTATAGTCTCAATGTTATCAGAAGAAATCGAAAATCCCATCGATTTCCTCTGGGAGCAGAAGCAATAAAATGGCATTGAAGCTCTAAACATTGTGATATTGACATTTATTCAATAATTCATAATTATCTTTCGAATATTTTGCGTACTTCCGATGACAAATGCGAGCTCTGAACGCTATTTCTCCACTATTCGCCACATAAAAAGAGGGTTCTGTACCACTATGCCACGATTGATCGATTTGGCATTGTTGCACACCCATTTTGATATTGAAGTCACTGGCGAAGAAAATATCGAAAGATTTTCAAGGCTTGGCACGCACCGTTTCATATAATTTATTATGCTACAATCAGTATTCCGTACGAAACTTCATACAAATTTCATTTGCCATGGCGTATGAGTAACATTTTCTTTTTAATGGAAAATAAAGTTTTTAAGTATTGATTGGTTTTGTTCAGTTGATTCTCCGACAGGGTGAAAAGTTGATGAATATTGGAACGAGTTCCCGTCGTCCCTTGTCAAATTTGGTTTTGAGACAAACCGGTTTCGGCGTTCTGCCATCTTCAGTGTCGTTGATCGTTCTCGATCATTCATTTTTAAGTATTCTTTTCAATTTATTTAGTTATAAAAAGCAAATAAAATAAAAGTAATTTATATATAAAATTCTCGTGTGACATTTGTTGTTGTTTCCAAACTCTTTCGAAATAACTTTAACGATTTTTATGATTTGTTTTTCATACCATCAAGTGGACGAGGGAAAAATAATTGTATTTATAGTTTTTTCTTTCGTTTTTACTTGAAATTACTTTTTTGATCTTTCAAATTTTAGATTGTATGCCAAAATGGAATACTTTTTTCCCCCGGAAATTGAATAGCGACCGAGAAAGGGATATCCGACATATTGGCTAAATTTAATATTATTTCGATATATATAAGCATAGATCGTACGAAGGTTTGTTACTTGCGCAATTTTATTATCCTACGGCTGCGGGTTACAAGTTTAAACTGGTGCGGTTGGCTTACTTCGCTGCATTTATATTGACATTTACGATGGCCTTGCCGAAAAGCGAATTTCACAAATGCTTCGAGGGTTGGGAAAAGTGTTGGCACAAGTGCATTAATCTGGGGATTACTTTGAAGTGGACAAAATAGATATTGATGAATAAATGAGTACTTTTCAAAAAAATTCAAAATTCACCTTTTACTTTGAACACACCTCGTAAGACTCTCCTGATACAAATACTTGGCGAGATTAATAATATGATAAAAACGTAATAAATTGTATTATATGATGCTTAATTAAGGTTTTTTATGATTGTTTGCAATACCAATTAGAACAAAAATCTAATCTTCTCTTTCAAGAACTTTACTTTTCAAAACTTTGTACTGTAGAACGTAATTTTTCGACAATGAAACTTTTAAAAATCTGTTTGCTAAATTAGTATGGAGAAGAAAGTCTAAATAGCTTAAGAGTAATGTGTGTTAAAACCATATTATTGTGGGACACTCAGGGGTAATGATTTTGCCATACGAAATGAAGATAACTTAAGTTTGTTTAAGGCTAAACATAGGAATGTATTAAATTTTGGGGTTTGATGATTTCTGAGTCACACATTTAACTTTTTTTAGTATTTTTGCTTTAAATATAATATGTTGAAAAATGAGGCCTCTCATCTGTGCATTTTTCAATTTTTCATTTGGGGCAGGATTTCCATGTGGTGGGTCTCAAACCCTACGCACAACCGCAGGAGATTCGCCTTCTCACTTTAGCTCGCCTTTAAGCGGATGTTCATTGGCTATGCAGAGGATACTTGGTCTAAGACCGGAAGACGTAGGCTGCTTTAACCATATGTAAAAGAATCGTTTCCGGCCACTTCCAGGTGAATGGTATTCAGAAACTTTCCTCACTTGAGTGAACTTCTACACATGGCGTCATCTTCTAGAGCTGACGAGGTGAACGAGGTGTATTTGCAGACAAAAAAAAGAGATCCGAAATGAATGAGTATGAAGAGCATTAGAAGCTGGCCGAAAAGGGTAATGCTCGTAAATTCAATGAGAAGTGGCGGCGCCCTACAGAAGATTTCAAGACCGAAGCATACTCATATAGGGACCAGGAGGCAATCTGATCACTGACCTCCAGATTATATCTGCCGAATGGCGGAGAAAATACCACGCTCAGAAACTTTCTAATTGAAGGTGATGGAATAAACGTTCCAATACCCGACTATGATGAAATATGAATAGTGATTGCCAGCCGAGCTATACGGCGGTAAAGGACAAGGTGCGTGCGCTAGCTTGTTCGTATAATACCGTCTGACGAACGCATGCCCGACGATTTTAAGTTCTTGTGCTCTGTCCAATCTACGGTCTGTGTCAATTATCGTATGATAAGCGCCCTCAATATCGCATATAAGGTCCTATCGAAAATATTTATTATTTATTAGATTAGTTTAGAGCATACCGTCAACGAACTGATTGGACCTTACCAGTGTGGCTTTAGACATGGTAAATTGACCAGATGTTTACCATACGCCAAATCTTGGAGAAGATTCGGGAAAATAGAATTGATACAAGTCAGCTTTTTATCGATTTTAAAGCTGCCTTCGATAGCACAAAAAGGAGATTAATGCCGCTCTACCTGAAATTGTTATCCCTACAAAATTCATACGGCTATGAAAACTGACTCTGGATAATATCAGCAGCGCTGTCAGAATATTAGGAAGGACCTCCCGAAGCTGTTCGATACCAAACGAGGTTTCAAACAGGATAACACTTTATCGTGTGATTTCTTCAGTTTGATGCTGAAAAAAAATAATATGAACTGTAGAGCTTCATACAAAATGCACAGTATTCTGAACAAAAGTGTACAATTGATGACGTATGCCGATGATATTGATACCATTGACCATAACAAACGCATCCTTAGTTTTACTTTCTTAAGGTTAGACAAAGAAGTGAAGCGAGTGGATCTCATGGTGAACGAGGACAAGACGAAATGTCTTCTGTCATCAAATAAGTAGTCATCGCATTCGTGTCTTGGCCCTCACATCACTGTTGACAGTCACAATTTTGAAGTGGTAGATAATTTCGTCTATCTTGAAATCAGCATCTACAACATCAACAATGTCTGCTTTGAAATCGAACGCAGAATCACTCTGGCGAAAGTGGGAAGCGAATCGCAATGTTAACGCCACTGCGCCGGACTCCTACAGCAATTTATGGTGTGCGTCTTGATCTTCCTCTAACAAATGGAGGGTCATTCAGATTATTCTAAGCCACCTTCGAACAGCTGATGGAGCTTTTATTTCACGTCAGAAATATATATTTCCTGCGGAGGGGCGAACGCAGTTAGAGAAATGAACTTCCTCCTTTTTAATTACATTTTGAGAAATCCCAATGTTTTCATGTAAGCATAAACAGTGCGTAAAATGCTGACCTTTCTGTCAAAACTTACTAAACAAAAGTGTCTTCTGAAACGAAATAAAGATTTATAAATATCTTTGGTAAAAGAGAAAAACTTGCGTGAAAAAAATCCATTAAGAGACACAATAAATTTTTGTTGGTCTTAGCAATGGCACGAAAGACGAAAATTATCTAAAAAAACAACATTATTATACATAAATAAATAAATGTGTGAGGTTGCGAAAATCAACAACAAAATCTCCACTACTTTTTCTTTTTTATCATCCCTTTTCAATCTACCATTTGTTTTTGAAACTTCATTAAATCACTCAACAACTTTGATGCCAAACTTTTTGTATTGAAGAGTAGAGGAGTATGAATGTACAGTGGCGGACATAGGTCTACATACACCGCCTGTATTTGTTGTGTAGAAAGTATATACTATCACTTTGCTGACAAATGTAAGTATACAGTTTTATTTTAAATCCTTTTCTAATCACATGCATTAAAACAAATCCATTCTCTAACATAAAATAAAATAATTACGGTGAAAAAACCCAAAAGTATCCTTGACAAAAGTCTACATACACCACGGGTTTACTAGCAGGTCCGTCGACATATTTTTTTTTAAAATTATGTTTTCTAATTTGCTAGTATTGAATTTAGTTGTGATTTAAACGCATTAGCTTCAACAATAGCTTCGCGAAAAGAAATGTCCATTGACGTACGAGGTTATTCAACATAGAAAAGAGAAGAAATCGTATGGTGAAATTTAAAATTTTTAATCTTAAGTCCAACAAAGGTACAGATCATTGAAAAAAACTTTGGAAAAAAAATGGATCCACCGAAAAAAAGCCGCGTGTTGGCCACCTGAAGAAGCTAACTTGAAGAGATATCAGCTTTATTCCGAAGGAAGTGAATGATGATTCTATAGTTACTGCTGCGAAAACATCGCAAACTCATCAAGAAAGTGTGTCTATTTAAGAACAATTCGAAGGCTTCCACAGTAGAACGTAAAAGCCTCTTATTTTTGAAAAAATCGCAAACTTAGCTTGGAGTTCGCTAAAGCACATTTAGACAAGGGAATGGATTTTGTGGCAAAAAGTCTTGTTTACAGACAAATCGAAGTTCAATATATTCGGCAGCGATGGAATTGCAAAAATTTGGAGAAAAGAAAATACTGCACTTAACTTCAAAAATATAGTACCAACAGTTAAGCATGGCGGCGGCAACGTAATAGTTTGGGGAGCGATTGCTGCATGTGGAGTTGGAAAGCTTGTTTTATTGAGGGTAATATGGTTCGGTTGAAATATAAGTCATTGTTGGAAACTAATCTGAAGCCTTCGGTGGGCAATTAGGAGCTTGGCGTAGACTGGATCTTTGAACAGGATAACTATCCCAAGCACACGGCGCATATTGTTAAGGATTGGTTGCTTTATCATGCTCCAAGGCACGCACACACCACCGGAAAGCCCAGATTTGAATGTTATTGAACATGTTTGGGAGATTTTTGAGCGAAAAATTAGAAAAAACAGATCTCCAGCCCAGCATTACTCAAAGAAAGTCTGATTGAAGCTTGGGACAGTATTACTCCCTCAAAATTGACAAATTTAGTAGCTTCGATGCCACGACGGCTTCAAGCCGTTATTGATGCGAACGGTGGACCAACTAAATACTAAAAAAATCATGTTACCTGATATTAACCCAGGTTTTTGCGCTAAGATGAGTTATGTATGTACTGTATGTAGACTTTTGCCAATGTTGTATTTACAATTTTTTTCTGCTATAGGTTTACTATTTTATGTTAAAAAATGATTTTTGTTTTGCTTTTTTCCTGGTAAGATAAATAGTTGAACTAAACTGTATCGTTCAAATTTCCAATTAACTTTTTGAGCTGTCAATTCAACGAAAATAGGCGGTGTATGTAGACTTTTGTCCGCCACTGTAAATGTATGTAAGTGTGCCTCTTTGTGTGCTTGTGTGTTCACTTATAAGCAACTTTAAGTATGTGGAGCCATCTGTACGCCATAAATAAAAATTCTCAATGTTTGCTGTGGTAACTGATGACTTAAGGACTTACGTTCAGACTTTTTTTAATTTTTTTTTAGCTTTGTATACTAGTTTATTTCACACCTCTGTGCACAGGTATTGGTTTAAAGTACGTTCAACAATCCACAATGCCAATGATGGTCGAAACCAATATTGCGCCAGCGTGTGCTCCAGTGGGGGCACCACTGCGTATACATGTCATTTAGGCTTAAAATGAATTATTAAATCAGTTTAACACATACTTATATGTTATGTACAACTTATAAATATGTTTAAAGGAATGTATGTTTGTAATCATATGTTCACTTACATGTCAACCCAAATGCCTAAGGTGTTGTGTATGATTGTATATATACGAGTATGTGTATTTTCAGTTACAGATACACATGGGAGTCTGGGCGTCTGGGCAATTCCACTTGACAGAAATCAAAAAAGCACATTGTTGACAAAATACATAACACTAAAAACCATTTGCGGCTACTGCGAACCTCTCTACACACCGTATGGCCGCACAGTTACTTTTGTGAAATTATGTTTGCCATAATTTTAGTTCGTAAATGTGTAAGCCGCATATAGTAAGTGTAAGTAAGTTAATATTGTTGTTATTGCTTTGATGTGGAAAATTAGTTTTAATGCCATACATACATATGCACATGTGTGCTATGTATATGTGTCAGGTGTAAGGAAAATGCGGTGCAAGGAAAGCATGTGAAGGCAAACGGTGTTGTAAGCAGTATATGTTATAAAGTATACATACATATGAATGTATTTATATAGATATACACAGTACAAGTATTTATTACGTTTGTATGTTTAATGTATAAGTTAATATATTAACACATATTATGCGCATTACAAGTACTTATGTCACTTGGCTATCCAATTACATTGTAACATTTATTAAAAACATATTTACACAATTCTACATAATTTATTTATGTGCCCATAAATATATACAGTGTGGGCCGAAATTTGGATTCTCGTACTCGTTAAAAGACACTGGAAAGAGATGAATTTCCAAATAAAGCTGTGTATCGTGAATTCCAATCAGAGAACCAACTAATAGAGATCATGAAGGGACTCAAGCAAGAACTAACTATTTCCAGAAGCATAGATTCATAAAGGGTGATCCAAGTAGAGATACTTTTTTCAGTGGCATTTTTTGACAGATCACACGTGAGTCTTGTCAAGCTGTCATGTTGTTTTTGTTTAGTATTGTTTGGCATTTCATCATGGAAAGATTAAACTTTATTACGAAAGCTCGCATTCTGTAAAGACTGTGTTTCGCGCGCTTCTCTCAACTTATAGTCAACATGATCGGCCTACTGAGCGTACTATTCCCAACACCATCACCCATCTTGAGACCCTGCATTTATTATTGGATAATAATCGACTAAATGGAACACGTCCAGCACGCAGTGAAGAAAATATAGCGGCCGTAGCTGAGAGAGTACACGAAGAACGCGAAGAGTCGATTTGGCGCCGTTCGCAGCAGCTCGGACTGACGTATGGAACGACTTGGCGCATTTTGCGTCGAGATCTTCGACCTTTCAAAGCGACATCGCTTCGCTCTATGGGCTCTTGAAAAGTTCCAGAAAATCCGACGTTTTCGAGCCAAATTTCCAGCGATGAGGGCCATTTCTAGCTCAATGGCGATGTAAACAAGCAAAATTGCCGCATTTGGGACGAAGACCAACCAGAGGAGATTCAAGAGCTGCCATGGTTTGGTGTGGTTTGTGGGCCGGTGGAATGATCGGTCCATATTTCTTCAAAAATGATGACGGTGAGAACGTAACCGTCAATATCGACCGTTATCGCTCCATGATAACCGACTATTTGATGCTTGAAATTTAAGATCGTGATCTCTGCGATATTTGGTTCACCAAGACTGTGCCACTTTCCACACATCGCATCAATCAATGGATTTATTGAGAAAACACTTCGGTGAGCAGATAATTTCACGTTTTGGGCCGGTCTATTGGCCACCAAAATCGTGTGATATCACACCGTTAGACTTTTTTCTGTGGGGATATGTAAAGTCTAAAGTCGATGCGGACAATATTGTTTCGATTCAGGGCTTGGAGCAAAAAATCACGCGATGGACCATCTGAGACGTAGCCGCGTCCAACATTTGAAAGAGATATTCTTCAAAAAATAAATGCCAAAGAAAGTTATTTCGAATAATAATTTTTTAATTTGAGTTTTCTGTGTTTTTTTTTAAGTAGGGAATCTCAAAATTTATCACCCTTTATAAATGATTGGGAATTGGGGCGGATCTCTTCGAACTGCTCTGTACCAAACGAGGTTTCAAGTCCGCTCCTTATGAACAAAGACAAAGCTCATTTTCCACTCATTCCACGATAGCTCCTGTTAGCAAGAGATTCAGCGCTCGATTTCCAGGCTCCCATTGTTATTGGTGTTAATGCTGATAACTAGATAACCGAATGTTTCTACCTCTTCGAAGTTATGACTGTCAACAGCGACGTGGGAGTCAGACGTAAGTGCGCCGACTGTTAATTTGTTGAGAGGAGATATGTCGTCTTATCCTCGTTCACTTTCAAACCCATTCGCTCGTATTCTTTGTTGGGTCGGGAGAAAGCAGACCTTGCGGCGCAGTTGTTAAATCCATTGATATCAATATTCTCGGCATACGCCAGCAATCGCAAAAGATTGCACCTTGTCCATTTAGCGCTGCAGTTCTTAATATTTTCTCTAGCGTAAATTGGAATAAATCACAAAATTACGAATCACCCTATTTGAAACCTCGTTTGGTATCGAACGGTTCGGAGAGTTCCTTTCAAAGTCTAATTCTGACTGCATTTCTGGTATTATCCAGGGTCCGTTTAAAAAGCTGTAAGATTTTTGCAGAAATATCAAATTCAGACACAGATAGTCAGCTCTTCTTCGTGCTGTCGAATTCATTTCTCTTGAGCGTTTTCTCAGGCTTGGCAAATGGGGAATATTTGGTAAATGGTAGGTTTAGCAGGTCTAGAGCCTCACTATTAAGTTCTAATCATTTTATTGACGGTGGCTTACTATTTTATTCTATAGGTGGACAATTGCGCTTTATTATAGGCAAACAATGGAACAGACGATTCCATCGCTAATAATTGGAAATTCGAGTTAATCGCGTCCAGGCGTCTCGTTTTCACTACCATCCATCAGTCTAGAGAAGTCTTTCCTCTATAAACTCAGCATACTCTGGACATCAGTTGCTAGATCGCCTCGTTGGTCTTGAAATTCTCTGTAAGTCGCTACATTTTTTCGCAGAACTTTCAAGCATTATCCCTGTCGGCCAGCTTCTCAAGCTCTTCGTACTAACGTATTTCGGCCTCTTCAATTTTGGATATCTCTCCCACATAGCGCGCGTTATGGCCACTTGCAATGTTTCGAGGTAGGAAATCTTTCTTCTATCAACTGCGTTACAACTATCTTTATGGTTCTAGCTCCTTTTTCGACCTTGTCGAAACCAATAGTCGACAGTACGTAGTGGGCTGATGAGTGTTCTCAGAGAGCAGGAGTGCAAGTTGAGTAGAAAATCCTTCAGCTGTTGTGATTGCAGTAATTTCGGCGTCGAACCTTACTTGTGTTAATTGACAATCGTTCTTTGCTGCAGATATGCGAGTGCGATTCTTTGCTGCTAGTAGTCCAAGGGTTATTTGGAGATAGCCAAATAGCTTGATGAATTTTCTTCTGCCAGATTCTAGTACTGCAGATAACCATGAGCAACGATCAGTCTCAACTACTTTGGGAATGTTTCAACATGTGGGCAAAATTTTCCGACTGTTGTGCAGAAGATATCTTCTTTGTCAAACCTAATGTAACAGGCGTTAAGCACATTTTTGATATCGTCGCGGAGAAAGCGCTCATAACTACGCTCCAGACGCTCATAAAAGGCATCTTTAGCCATATCGTCTCTTCTGGCCGGTTGTGGGCGTAAATCAGTGATATGTTGAAGAAATTTGCTTGATGCGCATTCAATTACCGGGGTGAATGCAAGGCTTAATTTATGCTCTTTCATGTAGCCGCTGTGGTACATGTTACAAGGAGCTACTCGTTTCCATCATTGTCCCGTTCACTGCGATTTTTGGATGGCGATGATATCAGCCTTTAGTCTTTTGCGGACATAAACAAGCTGGGCAGCGAGCTTAAGGGAACGGACATTCAAAGTGTATGGAGTCAAATCGTAATCCTTGGTACATTTGTCAGGGTTGCCAATAAAAGTAGGGTCTCTCATTCGAGGTTTTGTTTTGCTTTCATTGGAGTTTCTGCGTAGCGTAAAACCTAGCTAGGCAAGTACTTTTTACATAATTATATAGCGCTTGCTTTAAAACCGGCGCCCGCACATAGGTGCACCTATTGAACTGGCGCTGCAAAATACTCTAGGGAATCCTAAACCGGATATGTCGGAGTGGCTCGACTAAAACTCCCTCTATTTTAGGCGGGGCTATTGTGTTTTAATTTCTGAAATTCTCTGTAGTAGCGTGTAGTTTCTCATCACTTTTCGTAGAGTAATTGTAACCAATTCCTAAGACGCAGTACTTGTATGCATCACATTCAAGTTTTGAGCCTCGCTGTAGGCAATTTTTTTCGGTATTATTTCTATGAAGTCAAAGCTCAAAGTGTACAAATAAACTAGTATTTAACTGGTATGAAATTGTTGCATTGAAGAACTTATTAACAAGATGGAAGCCGAACTACTCAAAATATAAATCTCAGCTTTCCCTGCTGGGTAGTTTTCAGTTCCAAATTGGTTAACTACTGCACTATGTATAAGAGGTGAGAACCACTTCAACGGCTGCACTAGAGATTCGTCAATCTACCACTAATCAACATTGCAGTGGGAAATATTGCAGCGAAGTCTGCTGTGAGCCAGCGGAGTGAGAAATATCTACGCGAACGAATCAAAAATGGCTGACAGAGCTAGATTTCAAACAACCAGCTTCCGGGGAAACGCAGTATTTTTCGGTCGGAAGTCATCGCAGTTGGTAAAGGTGCTTTGTTGTTGGCAAAAAATGCAGGAAACCACATAAAAACATCAGATCAAGGTGAGATCGAATGCCTCAATAACCTGCAAGACCGTCAAGATCATGTGCAAACCCACTTGTCTAATTTCTATAAAAATAGCGTTGACATAATACATGTTGACTACTCCAACTCGAATTGAACTGACACAATAAAGCATCTATAGCATATCTAAAAATTATCAGACTTAGGCATTAAAATGACCTACGTAACTCTCAGGTTTGATTAGGTTTAAGTAGTTGCTGGATATCAGTATGCGATCAGCACAATACAGCCAATATGTGTAGTTAGTGTAATAGAGTAATTGACGTATGGTTCTTACAGACTCATCCTCTTCCTCTAAAGAAGGTCATGGGAGATTTTCTCACTAAAAAAGAGGAAATATCGACAGTTATCCTAATCCGCACATGCTCAACTACTGTTACCCCAGCGGTAACGGTAGCCATTCATGGTTACCTTCCCACCGGCATCAATTTTGCAGAAATATGGACCGATGATTCCACGGCCCACAAACCACACCAAACCGTTGTTTTTTCTAGATGAAATGGCAGCTCCTAAATGTGGCAATTTTGCTCGTTTATATATCCATTCAGCCAGAGATGGGCCCCATCGGTGATGAAAATTTTGTTCGAAAACGTCGGATCGTCTTGGAACTTTTCAAGTGCCCATAGAGCGAAGCGATGTTGCTTGGGAAGGTCGAGCGGCTTCAGTTCTTGCACAAGCTGTACTTTGTACGCTTTAAATATAATATCTCGACGTAAAATGCGCCAAGTCGTTCCACACGTCAGTCCGAGTTGCTGCGAACGGCGCCGAATCGACTCTCCACGGTCTTCGTGTACACTCTCTGCTACTTCCACTATATTTTCATCACTGCTTGCTGGACGTAGTCTATTCGGTCGAATATTATCCAATAATGAATGTTGGGTCTCAAGATGGGTAATGGTGTTGCGAATAGTACGCTCAGTAGGCCGATTATGTTGACTATAAGTTGAGCGAAGCGCGCGAAACATATTCTTTACAGAACGTGAATTTTCGTAATAAAGTTGAATGAGTTGTAAACGTTGTTCAGGCGTAAGTCTTTCCATGATGAAATGCCAAACAATACTCAACAAAAATAACATGACAGCTTGACACGACTCATGCGTAATATGGATCACCCTTTACTTTCATTGGATTATTAACAGATTTTTATGTCATACTGTGGCTTTTAGGCACATATGTATGAAACTTTGAACGAAATATGTTATGTGTGCATTTATAATAACTTTCTAATAAAGCAAAAATTCGAGCAGTAATCAATAGCAACAACTATAAATTAGTGTAAATTCTAAATTTTTTACACGTTAGCACTAAGTAGAGTTTACTATGTAATTTTTCATTATTAATAGCTGCAAAAACAAAACGAAATATTTACTTAAAAGTCAAAATAATTTATTTTGTTTTGTTTTATAGACTTCATTAGCAAAGGCAAAATTTATTACATTTTGAAAGTGTTGCAATACAACAACTGCTCACCTTTTCATTCGACAACTCAAGCTGAGCACACCTGTTTCTGTTTCGTGCTCTCCGTGTACCTTTACTTTTGCATTTGCTATGCCATTTGGTCCATATGCGAGTAGTATTTATTTGCTGTTGGGGCACTTATTTTCATTTCTTATTACTTACCGTCGTCGCATTCGTGTGCAATTATTTTGATATGCAATGCGTCTCGCTTGATGAGTATTTATGATTAAAGTTTATTCAGCCATATTAGTTTGTTCCTTAGGTTTGCTTGGGTGTGAGTGTTTGTGTGCGCGTAAGGATACTCGAACATAGAATATTGTTGAAGTTTTTCATTTTTTCTCTGCATTTCTTTCTTCACTTTTCTATGCATTGAGTGCTTTTTCATGTTGCACTCAACAAAGTTACTGTCAACGCGAGTTTTTTTTTTACTTTGTAATTCCCGTGATTTGTTATTAACTCGTTGGGTGGAAAAATATGCTCATTAATGGTGCAATTGCTATTTATGTACGAATATATTTTGTTGTTGTTGTTTGTTGTTTTTATTATTCTGATTAAACTACTTTGTATAGGAGCTTAGAGAAGGGTGGGCTTTCATTTTCTGTCAAACAAGCTTTAAGTTGGGGTTAATGAACGTTTGATACGAAAAATAGACACTGAGGTAAAAGCTTTAAAGTAAGAAATCGAGTCTTAATTAAAGAAGAAAAGCAATAAATAATAAAGAACATTTCATTGAACATAATTATAATGTATAACGGTATTGATTTATTTCTCTGTTGAAACTTCTTTATATAAAAATGTATGAAGTTAGAAGTTAGTTAAGATTGGAGCTGTATAGATATGTATAGCTGTTATGCCTTACAAAGATTTGGTGGTCCTTTGTAGTATCAGATTCAAGCTGAAGTATAGTCGATTTTTGGCTGACCTCTTCCTCCAGCCTTTATGCTTTTCCAACAAATGGCGGGACCTACAGCTTATAGTAGGAGTATAATGGTGGAACCGCCTCCGAATGGTAGATGGATTTTTATGAGGATCCCTTGCTTCATGGCAGAAAACACTCGGAAGAGTGGACGTTCGGTCTAAAATCGTTTAAGTGGTTAAAAAGCGCTAATTACACATAAAGTTTACACATAAAGCCTTTCTTGAACCGCCCGCGTGGATGTTGCAGGCTCGGCTGAACGGACACCTATTTCCGCGTCATCTACTGATATATATAAATTTGGCTCTTTGTAACCGCTGAGCGATTTTTGGCCGAGAGCCTCCTCCAATCTGTGGTTTTGCCTCTTGATGTATTTTACCAACAAATGAAGGGACCTATAGTTTATTTTAAGCCGCCTTCGAATGGCCAATGGATTGTTATAAGGAGCTTTTATTTCATGTCAGAAATACACTCAGAGGGCGACCACAATTAAAAAAAATTTTTCTTTCTTTAATTTTGAAAAATTGACGAAATTGGACTCGAACTCGGAAGGCCAGGTTTCGTACGCGACGCTAACCACGCAGCATTGCGGCTGTCAAGAAAGTAACTATTATATAAGAGATGACCGAATTACTGTTCGGTTGAATGATATCTGCGTCAATTCAGAAATGAAAGGCAACCAAGCCTTCATAGCAGCTTTTTAAATATGCGTTTTGAGCTATATTAGATTTATTCAGCTAAAGCTTGTTTGTGTGAGATGAATCGATTTAGGCGTGTGTGTATGTTCATCTATCTGAGTATTTCTCGTCTATATCTTTGATTCCTGCGTACCACCGCTTCGTTAATGCCAGACAGAATCTTCCCTTTCGCACAATATAGGAATTCTAACTGGGCATTGGGATTTTGTCGGATCTCCATTGTCGTAGTTGTCTGAAAGGAAAGATGGATTCAACTATGTACTTTCTTCTGCGCTGCATTCGGGAAGCTGAAGTCAACCAGCTCAGAGAAATAATCAGACATTAATATTAGGCGCATTTACAGATTTTTTACATGCAGGCGAGTGATCTAGTTTTCGGAAAATATTACTTTTTGAGGCAACATAACGGACGTGTCTTATTGGCCTATGTGAGATTACATTGGAATTAGCCGTTTCTACATAACCTAACCGAACCAAGCCTCCATATAGGCTCAACGGATTTTCTGCAAGATTTCTAAGTTCGAAGCGACTAAGCAACTACGTTTTTTTAAACGGATTAAATTGTCAGGCTTTTGTATTTCTCACAGACTTCGATTTTTTCCGGGCTTACAGTAAGCCCTTATCTCTTAAAACTTTTAGATATAAATAAACCAGGAAAGACGTTTATAAATTTGGTCCATTGACAGGATGCAAGATCATCCGCCCAGAAAACTATTTTCGAAAGAGTTGGTTTATTAAGCCCACCAACTGTAGTGGTGAGCATTATTAAAAGATTTCTCTACATCAATAAATGCCAAGAAAAAGCTCTCACGTTTAATTATAACTTTTTTCATTTGTTCTAGCTCCTGAGTTAGAAGACTGATCGACCTGTTCCATTTCGGTACAGATTATTATTATAAAGCATTGTAATACAATTCGGAAGGCCTGGGTTCGAGTCCAGGCTCAGAGCAACTTCCAAAATTATAGAAAATTAATTTTTCTAATTGCGGTCAGCGCTCGGCAGGGAATGTCAAACCCTCCGAGTGTATTTCTGATATAAAATAAAAGGCTCCTCTTATAAATCTATCAGCCGTTCGAAGGCGGCTTAGAATAACCTGTAGGTCCCTTCATTTGTTGGTAAAATACATCAAGATGCATAACCACAGATTGGAGGAGGCCGAAAATCGCTTCAGCGACTACGAAAGCGCTTTTTATATGTACTTGTATATATATAGACGATCAAAGGTAAAACAAATGGGTTAAGTCTGTTTAATGTTAAGATTTCATCATTCAGATTAAGTGAAATATTCTTTCGATTTCAATACTCTTATCAACTCGCTGATTTCGCTTTCGCATCACCGCAGGCAAGATCTCATCACAAAGCAATACGCAACTGTACACAACTTCATACATGTACACATCTATTTGACCTCTGGCGCATTAAGTTACAACTCTACACAGTCGAGATGTGAGAGAAATAAAAGTACAGAAGAAATAAAATTAAACTGAGCGCATTCAATTTTCAACTACTTTTTTTTTTGCTTTTATAAACCAATACGAAGCCATTGGATTTCATTGCAGTTGCCATTTACTTTGTTGTTGTTTGCTATTTTATTTAACTGATTCTTGGTTTTTGCCACCATCAAAAGCTATCAGATACCTCTTTGTAGCGGTGTGAAGGTGCAATGATGGTTCGAGTGGTTGTCAGAAATGATAAAGATGGAAGAAAAATGACATGGAAAGAGGATAAGGTGTTGCGTTGCTACTACTATTACTTGTATAATAGTTGTTGTCGTTGTTGTAACAGTATAATAGCAAATAGAGCGAAGAATACGAGTACAATGTGCTCGTTATTAAGTGAACATCGAATTTCTTCTGCTCCAATAAATATTGTTGTTATATGTATGTATTGTGTTTACTAGGAAGAGAGGCGAACTTTCTATATTTCTTTCACCTAACGCTGGTTGTTGTATTATTTCAGTTTGTTCTTTTTTTCTGTTTGTGTTGTTGTCAATTTTTCATTTGTTAGTCGTTGACAGGCATGATGACAACTATAAAGCAGCTGGGGTGAATGGTTTTGATGATGATTCTTCTGTCCAATCAACTGGTTAAAAAATTGATGCACATTGCCATCGAAGTGTGTGTTCTTTTTTCAATTTGTAATAAGAAAGTGCTATGAAATTTTCCGGCAGTACCACTATAAACACGTTCATATAGATACATATATAGAAATTTATACAGTGTTGCGTGTCAAAATACATTTGAGTGAGGCCATTAGTTAGTGTTACAGCTACTTTAAATATTCACCATATTTTGTATTATAATATCTATTACTTTTAGTGTAAAGTAGCCAGTTGTCTCTATAGTTTGTTGTGTCGTGCTTTTCACCACTATATCTTTCATACAATCTTGCTCTGACCGATAAGTGCTGGGATTCTAATTCCGCTCTCAAGTATGAATGAGTTGTCCATTTCTAGGTTCTCAACTATTTAAAAAAAAAAAAACACAGAAAATTCAAATTTAATGGGGAATGTTTATTATCATTCGAAAGAACATCCGTTGGCCTCTATTTTTTGAAGATTATATCTTGCCCATGTTGGCCGCGGCTACATCTCAGGCGGTCCATCCGCTGAGTCCAATTTTCGTTGACTCATTAGAGCATTTTGACTGGTAACAGGCGAATGACACGACTGATGTTTTGCTCCAAGGCCTGAATCGAAGCGGGATTGTCCGCATGGACTTAAGGCTTTACATATCTTCACAGCAAAAAGTCTAACGGTGTGATATCAAACGATATTGGTGGCCAATCGATCGGCCCAAAACGTGAAATTATCCGTTCACCGAAGTGTTCTCTCAATAAATCCATTGATTGATGCGATGTGTGGAAAGTGGAGCCGTCTTGTGGAAACCAAATGTCTCGAAGATCACGAGCTTCAATTTTAGGCATGAAATTATCAAATAGTCGGTTATCATGGCGCGATAACGGTCGCCATTAAAAGTTGCGATCTCAAAGGCATGATTTTTGAAGAAATATTGACATATGATTCCACCGACCCACAAACCACACCAAACCGTTGTTTTTTCTGCATGAAATGGCAGCTCTTGAATCTTTTAAGGTTGCTCTTTGTCCCAAATGTGGCATTTTTTATTATTTACATACCCATTGAGCCAGAAATGGCTTGAAAACGTCGGATATTCTGCACAAGCTGTATTTTGTACGCTTTAAATTTAAGATCTCGACGTAAACTGCGCCAAGTCGTTCCATACGTCAGTCCGAGTTGCTGCGGACGGCGCCGAATCGACTCTGCACGGTCTTCGTGTGCCCTCTCAGCTACGGCCGCTATATTTTCATCACTGTGGGTCGGTCGAATATTATCCAATAATGAATACTGGATCTCAAGATGGGTGATGGTGTTGCGAATAATACGTTCAGTAGGCCGATTAAGTTGATTATAAATTGAGCGAAGCGCGCATAAGTCTTTTCATGATGAAATGCCAAACAATATTGCAAACAAACAGATAGAATTAATGCTATCAGGTTTTGTTATATAGTTTTCATTGATTTTTTGACAATTGACGAATTGAATGAAATGTCGGTATACTATTTTTTTATCCTTAAGCGCTTAAAAACACTGCTAATATTAGGTTATTCGGCAACTAATGACAACGTAAAGTTATTTTTCGATTTACGACGCATGATAACTCAAGCCTTGTTAGAGAAGCTCGATATATCAAATAGAATCGTATACGTGTACTTGCAACAGTTTTCTTCTTCTTCTTCTATGAAGTATTCAGTGATTACGAGATTTCAGTCGAATCAAAAATAGCACGCCAGTGGAAGTCGTTCTCTTCCTCTGCTTCCACCAGCGGGTACTGTATCGAATATTTTCAAAGTTGGAGAGCTTTCATCCATTCGAAAGATATGAATTAGCCAGCGTACAGCTCATTGTTCCATCGTCTGCGGGGTTTGACGTTGCCAACGCGCAATGTTGTTTAGTTTACATAGCTGTTTGAGTTTTGCACGGAATCAAATTCCGTTAAAACGGCGTAGAGGCTTTGCCTTATAGTGCAGTTTTAGGCAGTTTTAAAACCGATGAAAAGCTGACTTGTATCGATTCTTTTTTCTGGAGTCTTCTCTAAGGTTTTGCGTGTGGTGGATATCTGGTCAATGGTGGGGTTGCCAGATCTAAAGCCACACTGATAAGCCCGGATCAGTTTGTTGACGATTGACTTTAATCTTTCACACAATATGCTAGATGGGACCTTATGTGGGGTCTCCTTTTTTGGACTGGGCAGAGCCCAATTATATTCTTCGCCGCCGTATTTGAATAGCTCCGCCGGTAAGTCATGGGCTTAAGCTGTTTTATTATTCAAACTTCATCATAGTCGGGTGATGGAACGCCTATACCATCGCCATCGATTGTGGCTTCGGGTTCGACATCTCCGGGCTTTTCACTTTCAATGCCAATGAGCAGGTTGGAGAAGTGTTACCTGCCGGGACCACAAATCCAACACCTAATTTGCGCTCATTTAAATGGCCCATGTTGTAGATTTCACAAGGACCCAACGTCTTCCGTCCTTGTCCCGTCCATCGCACTTCTTGGATGGCGGTGATGTCATCCTTTAGTCTTACGAGGACATAAACCAGCTGGACAGTGGCACATTCCCAATTAAGGGACCGGACATCCTAGGTGCATGCCCCAAAATCGTGATTTTTAAACGTTTGCAGAGGTCATCATCAAAAGAGGGGTCTGTCAAGGAGGAATTTGTTGACATTTCATTGGAATGTAATTGTTTTATGAAGAATTACGGGTACCTAAAATCGCAATCGTAATTGAGTCTTTCAAGTATGCTTCAGCAAGCCTTCTCTCGAGAACTTCTCTCTCAAAACTAAAATCATCTGAATCTGAACGAAGTGATTGTAACGTCACGGATGTTCATGACGTCTGGTCAGATAAATATTTTTCTGTGATTTTTCCTTTATTGAAATGCTTTAAAATTCCAGTTAATGATGGAGTACGACTTCATTAATACGGCTGGACTTGCAGTAGCTTATTCTGCCGACAAATATTTTGTGTCAATAGTTTTGTCTCAATGGTTGTGTGGTTTTCTATAGTGACTTCAATTTGATGTTTCAAGCCATAAATCGTTTCTGTTGTAGCACTTACCTTTAACGTATCCTTAAAAGAAATAGTGCAACGGAGTTGAATTGCACTTCCACTGGCGTTTCGGCTATTTATGCTATTTTCGCGCACAGTGTGCAAAACATCGGTAGCTACAATGGTTCTAGGGAACATAAAGGCGTCTTGTTGAAAACGCACATCGTTTATGCCATTCTTTTCAACGTTTGGGAAGGAACAATCTCTGAATAAGGCACGGTAACGATCGGCATTGATGATAACGGTAGCTTCTTCCTCGTTTCCTAAGAAAAAACAGACCAATGACGCTACTTTATGCTTTATGGGAAAAAATTAAGTTCGATTCTGAGCAACATATACACAACTAAAGAGTGATCCAAGTAGAGGTACTTTCTTCAATAGCCTTCTTTTGACAGATCACGCGCCGTGTCAAGCTGTCATGTAATTTTCGTCCAGTATTGTTTGGCATTTCATCATGGAAAGACTTACGCCTGAACCAAGTTTACAAATAATTCAACTTCATTACGGAAATTCACGTTCTGTAAAGATGTGTAACGCGGCTTCGCTCAACTTTTGGTCAACATAATCGGCCTACTCAGCGTACTATTCGCAACACCATCACCGATCTTGAGACCCAGCATTCATTATTGGATAATATTCGAACGAAAGACCACGTCCAGCACGCAGTGAAGAAAATATCGTG
This sequence comes from Neoceratitis asiatica, assembly GCA_030068015.2. Classification (NCBI taxonomy): domain Eukaryota; kingdom Metazoa; phylum Arthropoda; class Insecta; order Diptera; family Tephritidae; genus Neoceratitis; species Neoceratitis asiatica. The sequence goes on along the minus strand of CM061524.1, from coordinate 43,698,878 downwards.
GACGTAGCTGAGTGTGTACACGAAGACCATGGAGAGTCGATTCGGCGCTGTCCGCAGTAACTCGGAGTGACGTATGGAATGACTTGGCGCATAGAAAGCGTACAAAGTGCAGCTTGTGCAATAACTGAAGCCGCTCGACCTTCCCAAGCGACATCATTTCACTTTATGTGCTGTCGAAAAGTTCCAAGAAGATCCGCCGTTTTGGATCCAAATTTTGTTCAGCGATGAGGTTCGTTTCTTGATCAATTTGTATGCATACAAGCAACATTTGCCGCATTTGGGACGAAAAGCAATCTGAAGAGATTTAAGAGCTGCCATTTCATCCAAAAAACAACGGTTTGGTGTGACTTGAGGGCCGGTGAAATCATCGGTCCATATTTCTTCAAAGATGATGCCAGTGAGAACGTAACCGTCAATGACGACCGTTAACGCGCCATAATAACCGACTATTTGATGCTTGAAATTGAAGCTTGTCCGCGATATTTAGTTTCAACAAGATGGCGCCACTTCCAACACATCGCATCAATCAATGGATTTATTGAGAGAACACTTCGGTGAGCAGATAATTTCACGATTTGGGCCGGCTAATTGACAACCAAGATCGTGTGGTATTACCCCGTTAGACTTTTTCCTGTGGGGATATGTAAAGTGTAAAGTCTATTCGGGCATTCGCGCTTCAATTCAGGCCTTGGAGCAAAACATCATGCGTGCCATTCACCATTCGCCAGTTACCAGTCGAAATGCACGAACGAGTCATCGAAAATTGGACTCAACGGATGAACCATTTGAGACGTAGCCGCCAACAACATTTGATAAAGATAATCTTCAAAAAATAAATGTCAAAGAATGTTCTTTCGAATGATAATAAACCTTCCCCGTTAAATTTTAATTTTCTGTTTTTTATTTATTTAAAAAAGTAGGGAACCACGAAATGGATCACCCGTTATTATAATTTTTTAAATTACTAGGATGCATCTTAATACTTTTTTGACATATGGATATATATTGAAACACATTTGCATATTCCGATCGAATTTGAAAACCATATTTTTCTAAATATTTTGTTTAAGTTGTTACTCCGGAAGTAACTTAAGCCCTGAAACTTTACGATATATTATTACTGAAATAAAAAATTAAAAAAATGTGATTTGCAAAGTAAAATCCCTGAAAGATATAACTTAAAGTGCATAAAGAGCGCAATTCACGCTGTGGTATTGGAAATAAAATTATTGCTGATATATTTTCTTATTTACTATCATTTATTATATTCCCTGATTGCTAGTTACTTTGGAAATAGTGTTCATAAATTTTGAAGAAAATTCAAGTGCAATATTTATTTTATTTTTTAATTCGCCTCCACTGAAGTACGTACACACATGATTATAAGTACTTTCGACAAGCAAGTTCTGTTCTGATATTCTGCCATAGCATCGGATGCTGAAATGCATTGAACTGTATGCACACGTATCGCATTCAGTTTATATGGCGGCTACCACTCGTCTGTCAACTCAACTGAACTCTCTCCTTCTCTATCTCTCTCCTCCTCTCTCTGTTCAACTTAACTTCAACACACTGCAGTTCGGTCCGTTGCAGCTCAATTGTTCAAGCTGTCATTTTGTTGTTTGGATGACAACATGAGTCGATGGATGCCACAGACAACAACACTCTGGGGAATGGTAGGCGGACAAAGTTGAAGCGATTTATTGGAAATCTGATCATTTCGAAGAGTGATTCCGTGGATGTACATACGGACATATGAGTATATATTTGTGAGCACATACACGCACATGCCTTGCAGTGAAATATTAATGTGGTATGCGAAATCACTAGTTCTGAAGTAATATCAAGAAGATGATATCGCATCGTGATAATGCTTTTAGGCATCCATTTTGCGTAAATTTGTCATGGTTGAGCGGTTAGAGATCATCGTTGTCTGACAATGACATTCATAGTTGTAATCATACTGACAGTATTTTTATTCTGCGGAGCCTTAATTAAAGGTTGATGAAAAGACTAGTATTTAACAAGTCTGACACTAATACTTATATATATTGGGTCAGCTAAGATTTAGAAGTTGTAAACTCTGGGAATGGAGCATCCGTGTAACGAATTTTTTTTTGCTGTCCAATTTTGGGCATCCAATAGGATCAAGTCACTATTCGCTTGGAAAATGATCAGAGGTCTTCGTTTTTTTCTGCTGCCAACACCGAATACATTTAAGGAGAATCATGGGTTTAATTGTGAAAAGAGTGATCCATTCTCAACAATTTTTTTTTATAAAAAATAAAATATTTTATTCGAAATTTCTACTGTCTTAAAGATTTATATATGAAAAAGAATTTCCGAAATTTTCAAAGGAAAATATTCATAACTCCGCCTTTGTGACGTCATTTCCGATGACTCCTCGGAAAAAGGTGCCCACGCGCTGACAGTAGAACTCATGATACGATCTTCTGAAGAGTGGGAAATATTGTGTTTTAGTTAATATCATTAACTTGAATTTGGATGATGGAAAAAAATTTAAAATTGGGTTTTTGGCAGACTTTTTTTTACAAAAATTCAAATTTTGGTCTAATTTGCTCCACATTTTTATTTAAATAGTTGTCTGGAAAAAAACTTCGTACAATTCGTCGTGAAGACCTGTGTAAAATTTTATCAAGATTGGTAGAGTAGTTTTCAAGAAGTTTTTACAATTCATATTTTCAAGAAAAACCTGGTTAAAGTTTTGAGCGCACACTTTCCAAGGTTATACCTCAGAAATTTTTATTGAGATCGACCTGAAAATTTAGGATAATATTCTCGAAATGTTTTAGAAAATAATAATAAAAAATAAGGTTTTTGAAGCTGTGAAATCCATGTAATCCCTTAAAGCTGAACAGAATACCTGCAGTATTGCCCGCCGTTAGTATACAAAGACCCACAAATTTTTGAAAAATCTTGATTTCAAACTCCTAGCGTCGAATCATCTCATGTACCATACAGTAGGATGGCCTTATGAGCATCAGCTGATATGATTTTTGATGTGAATGCTGTTAATTCGCCGTATTCGACAGATTTGTCTTCTACTTTATATTAATTAATTCAGAACTCAGGTTCGTACTAACCATGATTTTCGTGCGAACTGGGCGAACAGGAGTTCTCTCCGTTGACTCAGTACAATTCGAATAAGACTGAGTAGGAGAAGACAAAGTCAGTATATGTAGGAGGAGGCCGTCTAAAGGCAAATTCAGGAAATAAGCTGTTTCGACGGCGGGTTTTATTACTTTTTCTGGCATCAGGTTGAAGAAAGCACACGATAAATAGTCATCCTGCCTGAAATCTCATTTGGTACAGAACGGCTCGGAGCGGTTCTTCCTAATTCTGACTGCGCTTGCCCAGCGTCAGTTTACAGCCGTATAGCTTTTGCAGGATTCCAAATTCGGACATAGAGTCAGCTCCTTTTTGTGCTATCGAAGGTAGCTTTAAAATCGATGAAAAGGTGGTGTGCATCGATTCTTTTTTCAGATGTTTTCTCCAAGATTAGGTTCATGTTGTATATCTGGTCAATAGTGGATTTACCAGGTCTAAAGCAAGTCTAGCGGCCGCGATAGCCGAGTGGTTAGCATTGCGTACTACCATTCGGAAGGTCTGGGTTCGAGCCCAGATTCGAGCAATATCCAAAATTATAGAAAATAAATTTTTCTAATTGCGGTCGCCCCTCGGTAGGGAATGTCAAGCCTTCCGAGTGTATTTCTGACATGAAAGAAAAGCTTCTCATAAAATCCATCATCCGTTCGGAGGCGGCTTAGAATAGACTGTAGGTCCCTCCATTTGTTGGTATAAACTTCAAGACGCTTCAGCGGATCATAGCGCCAAATATATATACATATATATACATGTATCTAATCGGTTCGTTGACGGTGGGCTTTAATCTCTCACAAAATTTACTGGAAATGATGTTGTATGCTCTTATTGAGGAGGCTTATCCCACGGTAATCCTTTTGTGAACTGCGCAGAGCGCACTTGTGTTCCATTCGTCGGATACGCGTTCGTCCGAACATATTCTGCTAAGAAGCTGATACATGCACCTTGTCAGTTCTTTGCCGCCGTATTCGAATAGTTTAGCCGGTCACTTTGTTATTTTTTAAACGGGCAATTCTTATTCGTACTTCATCATAGTCGGGTCGTGAAATGTCTATTCCATTACCTTCAATTGGGGATTCAGGTTCACCATCTCTGGGTGTTGCGCTCAGCATATTGGAGAAGTGGTCCCTCCAGTTGTAAATTACAAAAAAAAAAAAAAGTGTGATAATAAATTCTGATATGTTCTTGAAAGGTACAAGGACTTCAGCATGGCCGAAGGCTGCGCTTCTTCCTTGTACTAATTGCCGCGCCCCTCGGCAATGCTAACCCCTCCGAGTGTATTTCTGACATAAAATAAAAAACCTTGGGTCTCGCGAGGTAGGTCGAGCTTATTGTCTAATGACAGGATGTCTAACACGTCATTTACGGGAAGGAGTGGACGGTATGTCGTCCTGTCCTAAAATTCTGTTTTGTGGTACTGAGTATAGTCCGCTAGTTCGAGTATTCCATTCCTGATGTGCTTAGGGCGTGGTTCAGCTTCTAGTAATTGTCCGCTATGATGATTTCACTGACAGAATTTTGACGTCGTCGACTTTAATTCAGTTCGAGCCGGTACTCTTTCGTTCAGCTGGTGAAAATAGTAGTCCATGATTTCGTTGATTGTAGTTGTAAATGATGTGCAGTAAAGATGTAGGCTGGATTCCTCGGTTTCAGTAGCGGGAACCCGTCTTGTTAGTCGCTGAACATTTCGTAGAATTTTGGAGCATACCTTCTTATGAGCCTTTTATTTTATGAAAAAAAAGAGAATTTTTCTCAAATTTCCAGTAGGGCATGCGATACAGCTTCTTTTCTCCACACACATGTATGCATAAGTGTTTGCTACAAACATGTATGCATAGGTGTATACGAATATTTACGGTATGTAGCGTACATGTGCGCAAACAACCCATCGGGTTATCATAGTCATTCTTTGTGCACACCTCCATCACGCCTAGGCCCAGTGATATATGACCAACCTTTGACATCTTTGCAACAATTGACAGGCTGTTGCAGATTATGTTTTCTGCTTTGTAACGACATTTTTTTTATGTATTGTCCAACAATAATGGCAAAGCAGCTAACTCGCTCAAGCTTTCAATGATATACATACCACCATAAATAAGATACATCTACAATATAAGTACATATGTGTGAAGGTAGGTATTACAATGTACGAATATGTATGTATATATATATGTTGACCCAGCAAACATTTAATTTTGACTGATTTTAAAGTTCAAGTGTCCCCAACTCTATACTCGAATGATCTTATATTCTAAAAAAATCGTAATGTTAAATATCAAATAGCTGAAATCAGTGCAATTGGAAGCCATTACGAAAAATGCGAATATGAAGGGTGATCCAGGTAGAGGTACTTTTTTCAATAAACTTTTTTGACAGATCAGGCATGAGTCGTGTCAAGTTGTCATGTTATTTTTGCTCAGTACTGTTTGGCATTTCATCATGCTAAAAGACTTACGCCCGAACAGGGTTTCAAATCATTCAACTTTATTACGAAAATTCACGTACTGTAAAGAATGTTTCTCATCACCCATCTTGAGATCCCTCATACATTATTGAATAATATTCGACTGAACAGACCACGTCCAGCATGTAGTGAAGAAAATATAGCGGCCGTAACTGAGAGTGCACGCAAAGACCGTAGAGAGTCGATTCGGAACGAATTGGCGCATTTTAGGCCGAGATCTTAAATTGAAAGCGTACAAAATACAGCTTGTTCAAGAACTGAAGCCGCTCGACCTTCCTAAGCGACATAGCTTCGCTCTATGGGCTCTTGAAATGTTCCAAGAAGATCCGACGTTTACGAGCCAACTTTTGTTCAGCGATGTGGCCTATTTCTGGTTCAATGGGTATGTTAACAAGAAAAATTGCCGCATTTGGGACGAAGAGCAATCTGAAGAGATTCAAGAGTTGCCATTTCATCCAGAGAAAAAAACGGTTTAGTGTGGTTTGTGGGCCGGTAGAATCATCGGTCCATATTTCTTCAAAAATGATGCCGATGAGAATGTAACCGGCGCCACTTCCCACACATCGCATCAGTCAATAGATTTAATGAGAGAAACTTCGGTGAGCAGATAATTTGACATTTAGGGCCGGTTGATTGTCCACCAAACACAAACTATACTCGTTATAGGAATTACTAAGTGATTTTGCAACATTACAACGCTCGGCCCAACGTGGCTGTAACGGTAAAAAACCATCAAGAAACGCTGAAATGGGAAGTCTTATCTCACCCACCGTATTCCCCAGACCTTGCTCCTTCTGACAATTTACTTCTTCGATGGATGCAAGATGATTTGGGCTGTCACCGGTTCGGGTCTTTTGAAGAAATGGAAGAATGACTCAATTATTGGATCGGGGACTGAGAGAATTAATTTTCTAGAGATGGTATTTGAAAAGTACAAGAGGGATGGGCTATAGTAGTCGTTTCCGACGGATAATACTTTGAATGATGTATTTTTTACTTTTTCTAATAAAAAAGTAGTTCTTTGAACACAAAAATGGACCGAATTAATTTACCAATGCATATATAAGATATGTTAAAAAAATAACGAAAGTATTTAAATTTCGCGGGTTTGGATATTCCGATTTTTTTTATTAAATAGTTATACACGTCTCTGAAGTATGCCAAAACATTCCGCTGTTTTCATTGTTGAATTTTTCTGTGACAGCCAATACGGTTCGACGGATTTTGTTTTACAAAATAAATGGATGAAAGAATTTGTATAAAATTTAGAGAAGAAATAGAAAAAGACTAGCAAATATGCAAAGGCTTATCGAGAGGCTGCTATGAGGAAAGCAAGATTTCACAAGCACATTAACACCCGTTGAAAACGTGGAACAAGTGATACTTCTGCGTACCAAGTTTGGTTGAAATTTGTTAAAAACTGAGAGGCAGACGATATACTCGTACATTCTTTTTAGATGATCGGTATAAATTTAGGTGAGTTTATCTCTTCTACCTCTGGTACTTATACATATCGGACCAAAGTTAATATATATATATATATAGAGTTACGAAACATGGATTTATGTATGAGGCATATCCAGAATGTAAGTGCCCTAAAATCTTGTGTCTTTTAAAAAATTACGTTATACTTAAGGGAGGTAAAGAAATAATAATCTTAAGATGCTAGATCAGGGGAATGCGCGGGATTGTTCAGGATATCCCATGTACACGTAGTGTTGGCCGTGTGTGGTCAAGCATAGTGGCCACTCGATTCAACTTGTGTTGGTCTGTCAGTTATTTTGGGAGCTATCTCGCCCCCGAGGATTTCTATGGTTGTTTCGCACGAAAATTCACGGAAACGTCGCAGAGGGTTCATACACAGTCAATTTGCGAACCGCACGTAGCTCATTTTCAATTTTTCCAGACATTCGTCAGCCACAATTGCAGATCTTTCGCTCTTCTGTTTATCATACACATACGATCATTTTTAAACGATCAAACACCAATTGTATACACTCGTACAATTCATAACTTTTTTGTAGTTTTCATCTTATCATAAATTGCAAACGGAGGTTTTCCCTTCCGAACGAAATAACAGTTGACATATTTTGCACTTGGCGGAAGGCTGGTTTGATATTGTTCAAGAAACCTGTTGTACTTCAATGTACTGATTTCGAACCAGTATCGTTGCAAATGGGAGAAGTCTGGCTACATAACGTGTTACCAACAAGATAAAAATACCCTCCAGCAATGAGCGCCATAGTACACTTACTTTCTGAACATGCCTCGTATACAACATCAAGAATAAGGTAGTGGAGACATTCTGCATCGCTAAAACCATGTGCGGTCAAATATAATGGGAAAGCGCTTTATGACTTGCTGCTACCAGGTTAAAGGATCAATAAGAAATTCGAAAAAATCGTCCGGATTTGTGCAAAACCCGTTCATGGCAAAAACACAATTGAAGCAAAAATATGGCTTGATGCCGAAATTCGGGACATTGCCTCAGGAAAATTAACCATCAAGAATTGGTGTGCTAAGTTTAGACGTGGTGAAATGAGCACCGAAGGTGGTGATCGCAGTGGAGCCCAAAAGACGTTTTTACCCACGAAAACATTAAAAAAATCCTCAAAATGATAAGCAGGCACTCTCAACTCTCTATCAACTGAACATGTGCATCATACTATTCACGAATATTTTGGTATGAGAAAGCTTTGCGCAAAGTAGGTACCGCGCGAGCTCGCTTTTGACCAAGAGTTGATCAGTCGAAGCAGTGTTCGGAGATGTTCAAGCATAATAAACCCGAGTTTTGACAATGAATCGAACATCATGGCTCCATCATTTCACTCCGATGTCCAATCGACAGTCATCCCAGTGGATTGCACACGATGAACCTGGAAAAGTCTGCCTTTTGGGATGCGCATAGAATAATTTTCATGAATTTCCTTGAAAAATGAATTAACATCAACAGCGATTATTACATATTATTGGAAGCAAAATAAAAAGAAAAAGCTGTTTCATGAAGCCATTACACCGTGTCACAAGTCAGTGAAATCGATGGCTAAAATCCTCGGATTGGCACCACTGTACTCTCCAGATCTGGCCTTCAGCGACTATATTCGGTTCTCGGATCTCAAAAGAATACTCGCTGGAAAGAATTTTTCGTCGAATGAAGAGCTGATCGTCGAAACTGAGGCCTATTTTGAAGCAAAGGACAAATCGTACTACAAAAATGGTATCCAAAAGTTTTAGAGTCGCTATAATCCGTATTTCATCATTGAAGGGAACTATATTGAATAGAAAAAAATGAATTTTGCCAAAAAAATGGTCTCTACTATGGTAGGAAGGGACTTTTTCAATTGACCTGTTATTTTGAAGGCGAGAATATTAATGTAGACGCATAAAAAATTGCAAAATATGAAATTATCGTTATTTTTTTGAACACAACTTCTTTTTAGATATGTACAGTCGACTTCACTGAATTTTAATTCCAAATTTGCAATTTCTAGCTAAACTACTACTAACTCATAGTTGAAATGGAAACTAATGTTGAACATTGGTACAGAAACTATATAATTTTCATATGTCGTAAGATTATACTGGTCAAAAAAAAAAAAAAAAATTGGTTTTGTGTAGCTCTGCTCGCAGCTGTAGACGATAAAGTAGGTAATATGTACTCTGCTGATTCAGACTGGCTTGATAAAAAATTGGTGCAGCGTTGAAAATTACGTTAACTTAAATTTTTTCTATTAATTCTGTTTATAAAACCGACAGCATAAAAAGATTGCATGAAAATGATTTTGTATCAAGCTGTATAGTAAGAGCAAAGTAGCTAAGATTTTTTGAATATATATGCAAGTATGTACGAAAATTAAAACTTTTAAGAATATTTCGAAAGTATTCAATCAAAATTATCTAAAAAATCTAATCAAAGATTTAAGAATATTATGATAAAACAATATAATGAATACTACACTTTGACCATGAAAAATGTGAATAGTTTGCACGGCCAGCTTTATCAGCTCATAAAGTATACACAAAAAGATTAAATATCGTAGACACCAAAATGAGTGTAGATCAACGTTATAAAAAAAAGTTATACTATCTACCATTTCGTCATTTATAACTGTAAATTATAAATTTTTTCGTTTCTTGGGAACTATAAACTGCTCAAAGACTGAAAAATCTTTCAATTGTTTGGTGGGATACAAAGGGTTTACATGTACAAGTATGTGTGTGTGTGTGTGTGTGTGTTTTGGTTCCTATTATTTGCTCAGTATTAATTTATTTAATAAATTTTTCTGCATTTACAACATAAATTACACAACATACTCGTACTTATGCACAGTTGTTGTTTTTGCCAGTTTAGTTTTTCAACTTCTTGGGCCTTTATATTTTGTATTTTATGCTTCTTCTTCACTTTAATGTAATTATATTGTGAAGAGTGTCTTGTCAACTGTTATTTATTTGTTTTCCAAACAGCATGCATGCATGTGTTTGCTTTTATTTTTATTGCTTTTGTTGTGATTTCATTCTTTTTTTTCGTTTAATTTGTGAAATAAAATATTTCTTTTATTTGCTGTGAAAAAAACTTTCATATAAAATATGGTAATAACTTGTGCAACTTTTTAATTTATTTTATGCGTACATTTTAAATGAAAGGAAATGGATTTGCTTTTGTTCAGTGGTGATTGCGGTGGTGATGGTGGGCAGCAGCGACAGCGGCGTTGACGTTTATTTTTGTACAAATATACAAAACTCACACACATACACATACACATACATATAAGACACTTTAACCTTTTAAGTTTTTAATTTCACATGTATATGGATGGCATGCTGTGGTTGTATCTTGTTGTTATTATTGCTATTGTTGTTGCATGCCATGGAAAGTTTTCCATCGACATTTCGATATTTCGTTGCATTTTTTTTTATGATTTACGTTCGACATTTTTCACGCTTCATTCAGCGCCGCACCCACTTCAGCCCACCCAAGCAACCAAGCGGAGTGCGGGTTGTAGATTGGAGTTTACAGCAGTGGTGGCGCGTTGAAGTGGTCGGATGTTGGTTACGCCTTTTAAACAGCGCATCCGTTGTTGTCGCTCCTGCTGTTGCTGCTGCCACTGCTTCCTTTGACGGCGCTTTATTGTTATTGTTGTTGTTGCGCTACGCATATGTATCGTATGCATTGTGTGTTTGTATGTATATAGGTATTGTGTAATTAATCATGCGTGTAATTTATTGGCTTTACTCGCGCAGTTTTCTGCTGCGTGTTCAGCTTTATTTTTTCAATATTTTTTTATATTTTTTTTTGGTGAATTTTTCAAAAAGTTTCGTATTTCAATAATTTAAAAAGTACAATTTGTGCGATATATTCGCATTTGCTTTGCATCGTAAACTTTGCAGAGTCAAAAGTTCGAATGAATTGTTGTGACAGAGGCGAAATGGTGTGATATATGACGATGTGAGTCGCCACGCATGTATGTATGGATATGTGCCGGTAAGTTAAAGTAAGTACCGTTAATAAGTTGCCGTCGCAGTCGCATAAATATTTGTTAGTATTGCGGATTTTAACCGAATGTAAAAGTTTTGTATTACGTAAAGTTCGCTTGATTGATAGCGGATGATGATGGCAAAGTTTTGAATGCAACTAATGGACCTGAGTGCCATATACTCGTATGAAAATAGTATCGAAAGGGTAGTTTTAAAATCGGTTTTTAGCAATAGCGTGGAAAAGAGTAGGAATATCGTAATCGAAAACTGGGATTGAAAATTGAAAGTTTTTTTTATAGTTGAAAATTTCTATATGGCGAGGTTCAGACCATACGTTATTTTGTTGTAGCCCTGAAGGTTGATATTTATTGAGTTAGTGACATTTTAGAGATAGGAAATTGCAAATGAATGCCTTTCTCGACAAATAAAAACCGAACTCTACAAGTTCTTTATCATTTTCGTCTTACTATATGGTGCGGAGGTCTGGAAGAAGATAACATCTGATCAGCCAGCACTGGAAGTTTACGAGACAAAGGTTTTCAAGTTTTATAGTTTTTTCCAGCAAATATCGCAGACGATGGAACAAAGAACTGTACGAAATGTACGGCGACATTGACATAGTTTAGCCAATCAAGAGACAGCCGTAACGCTGGCTAGGTAAGTGGACTGGATGGATAAGAACACTTCAGTTTTCCACCCTGTTGGAAGGATAAGATGGATGGTTTTATCCGGCCCTTGAGCCAGCTCGCGTATCGAACTACCGATTGCAGGGTTAGGGGTTTTCTGCAAAACACCTTTATACACGTTGCAAGCACATAACCAAGGCCTTTCAATTATTGTCAGCAATGTATTTATCTGGGTGCTCTCTGGCTATGATACGTTTTTTTGCAACCTCACTAAAAGATCTTGTAGTTTGAGTTGCCAGTTTGTGAAGGCAAGTTGAGAGACTATGTCCCAAACGTTCGCTCGAGGTGTTACCGTTGCATTTTCCTAACGTCCGCTTTTCTTTGGCAACGAGAATGTTCTTTGTTCAGTTTATTCTGGACTTTTGTTCACCCGTCAATTGTGTGACAGGGATGGGGTTAACCTCTTCATAACTTATGAACTCCGTGTAGGGTTTTGCGACAGTTTAGTTCTTTGTACGTTATTGATCTGTATGGATCCACAGAAGCGATCTTCCCCCGATTCAGCAGGTGGTTTGGACTTTCCCTTCAGGGGATTGGTTTTTCTATCCATTGTTACTTTCCCTTTTAGAACATTGATCCTTAATGTCTGGTCGAATGAAGAAATTTTTCAAGAGTAGGCCCCGTAGGCCATTTCGGCTTTATTGACGTTCCCGAAGATATTAGGGTTAGACTTTTATTTTATTCCAATTAATCTAATATTATTTCCGTGGCCGAAAAAGGAGAAGAAAAACTGCTGAAACTGCTTCTTTTTCATTGTGCAAGAGAGGAAGGATAGGAAATGCATATGTTTGTACCTTAAGAGTTATTGCCAAACCATTTTAACTTTGTTTATTCTAAAAATATTAGATCGCTTATTGGATGTTCATATGAAGCCAACTGAGGATAAGATACCTCTTTCGAAAGCACAGCACGTCCACACAAAGGGCAGACTGAATTCAGAGCGTAGACAACGTCGAGTAGAAGATAGATTTCGGATCACTCGTTATAACATAACCGGAGTGTTTAATAACAAATCTTAGTGGACAAGTTAGAATCGATAAGACTTGCTTTGCTTAGTTAAGTTGTAATAAATTAGGATTAGATACAATAACACGAGATTTTGAAAATGGTACTTTAGCAGTCAATATATAGCTAATGATGCTGAAAAGAGGAGCAGCCATGCTTACATGCTACGCAAATAATATTTCGGTCATCATAACTGGTAAGTGTTTGGACCTCTGGTAAATCAAGCATTTGGAACAATAAATATAGCCCAATTATTTATTCAGCGCGGATCAGCTAGGAAAAACCACATTACAGTCAAAAGTATACAATAAGTACTTGAATTGGGAGTTGGACGGCAAGTTGCCGTAAAGCCTCAATATAGAGATGCGTATTAAGAATGAATCAGCCGCCCAGGGTGATCCAAGTAAGGGTACTTTTCAATATCCTTTTTTTGACAGAATTTTTATTCAGTATTGTTTGGCATTTCATCATGGAAAGACTTACGCCTGAACAACGTTTACAAATCATTCAACTTTATTACGAAAATTCACGTTCTGTAAAGAATGAGTTTCGCGCGCTTCGCTCAACTTATGGTCAACATAATCTGCTTAATCTGACCGAAGTATTCCCAACATCATCACCCATCTTGAGACCCAGCATTCATTCTTGGATAATATTCGACCGAATAGACCATGTCCAGCATGCAATGAAGAAAATATAGCGGACGTAGTTGAGAGAGTACACGAAGACCGTGGAGAGTCGATTCGGCGCCGTTCGCAGCATTTCGGACTGACGTATGGAACGACTTGGCGCATTTCACGTCGAGATCTTAAATTGAAACCGTATAAAATACGGCTTGGTCGATTGACCACCAAAATCATGTGATATCACATCGTTAGACTATTTCCTGTGGGGGATATGTAAAGTCTGAAATCTATGTGAACAATCCCGCTTAGATTCAGGCCTTGCAGCAAAAAATCATGTGTGTCATTCGCCAGTTACCAATCGAAATCCTCGAACGAGTTATCGAAAATTGGACTCAACGGATGGACCATCTGAGACGTAGCCGCGGCCAACCTTTGAAAGAGATAATCTTCAAAAAATAAATGCCAAAGAATGTTCTTTCGAATAATAATAAACATTCCCCATTAAATTTAAATTTTCTGTGCATTTTCTTCAAAAAAATTAGGGAACCTCGAAATAGATCAACCTTTATAAATCGATTTTGGTTTGCACTTAAGTCTTTCACTTAAATTCTAGCACTGGATATTCATTGCAATTATTAAGCTAATACTTTTCTATGAAGCTCTAGTTTGGTGAAGAGTTTCGATAAAAACATATAAAATATATCTGGAAAGACTGTGGAGGGTTTTCAGACTTTCAATGATAAGTAGCACCGGAGCACTCAAAATAATAACATCTCCACTGCTTCATGCAATCTTGATGAAGACAGAGTTTTATAGTGTTATATCCCTAATGATGCTAGTACATTACGTCGCGTCATAAACTTTGGAGACAAGGCGAGATATGAAGCGAAACTTCACTAATAACAAAGATTACATACGAATACTACCAGCTGAAAGGAGTAATAGTGTTAATGTGTTAGTATTAATAGTATTATTAGGCCTGTGGCCTCGCATGCACGCAAATTAAGTCTGGTAGAAGACAACAGCAATAGAAAATGAAGGTAAAAAGCTGAGTCTGTGAAGCACATACGATGTATGTTCAAAGGAAAAGGTGAAGGTTTTGCTCACTGTTTTCTTTGATTACAATGGTGTGGTGCATCATGAGTTCCTGTCAAAAGGTCGTAGAGTTAATAAGAAGTACTACAAGGAAGCTATGCAACGTTTGCGTGAAGCAATATGGCTCAAATGATCGGAATTGTGAAAAAACAAATCGTGGGTTCTGTATCACGATAATACAACTGCTCACACATCAATGCTTATTTGTGATTTTTTGGCTAAAAACAAAACCGTAATCATGCCTCAACCACCCTACTTACTAGATTTAGCTCAATCCGGCTTTTTCCTATTCTCAAAATTAAAGAAACCAATGACAGGAAAGCGTTTTGCCACAATCGATGAGATCAAGTCAGAATTGAAGAAGGAGCTGATGGCCATACCGAAAAGCGCATTCCAGAACTGCTTGGAGGATTGGAAAAAACGTTGGCACAAGTGTATTATATCCGAGGGGGATTACTTTGAATGAGACAAAATAGATATTGAGGAATAAATAAGTACTTAAAAAAAATCCAAAATTCACCTTTTCCTTTGTAACAGATCATATAACATTATGTATTAGGTGAGGCTCACTAGAGTCAACCAGTTCAAACTAAATTATACTTATTTTGATATCCGATTCCTGCCTTGGAAATGTCTCCTTTTTCTCTTTTTTTAAATTTAATTCATTCTCATTTGCGAATTCTTAAGTCCGATGTCGATGATTGACAACTAACTCCTACATATTAAGAGAGACGTCAAAAATCTTCAATATTGTGAGAAGGTACGTTAAAGGACATAAGACGTCTAGAATAAAACTTCCAGAAAAAAAAGAAGAAAATAATGACTATAGTTACCCTGCAGTGAAAAATACTTGTTGTTACCTAGAATCCAACTTGTTTGCATTTTTACACTAACTAGTTGATCTGCCGTCTATTTCCCATGTCAGAAACTGGTATTTTTTAACATAGCGATATATTACGAACTGTCAGTAGTTCAACTAGGCATCAACTTCATACTAGTTAAATACTAGTTCATTGCTTCATGTTGAATTTCGACTTCAGCAAAAATAAAAATTGAAATGAATTTGCCTGCCTGCGAGAATCGAGCCGAGAACCTCGCGCACTGCGGTGATTACCTCTAACCACTTGACTTTCTTTTCGGCATAATTCACATTTCAACAGATCTTATTAAGAAATGAAGCTCAGCCGTGGTGTACTAGAAATAACAATAAAATACGAATTTCATTTTATTATTCCCATTATTGTTGCACTGCTATACAAATAACGAACTGGTATGTTTTCACCTTCAAAATATTAGTATTAAACTAGCATTTTTACAAAATAGTCTACCATTTCACTGCAGGGTGAATGCTGAATGTCTTGCACACAAACACAAACGTAAAATGATTCCAAAAGAATAAAGATTCGCCAAGCTTAATTTGTTTACAAGCGTGCACAGGCTCAGGACACCCACCGCAGTAAAAGCTAGATGTGTGGACCATTCGTTTCATTTTTCTTCCCTCAATTCGCCCTCAGTTCTTATTATTTGTTGCAGAGATGGGTGGAGTGTGCTTATTTGCGTCGGTCGGTATTATCGTTTTGGGTCCATTTGAATTTACTTTAATAGTTCTTGAGCTGCTGCTCAATCGCGTCAGCGCTGAAGATTGCGGTTTGTTGTTTGTCTGTTGGCCTTTTATTACTTAAGATTTTTTTTTTATTACTTTATGTGGTTGTCGCAATTCGCATTGTTGCTGTTATCATTATTTTCACATCGGCAAAGAATTGTGCATTGGTATGAGCCTTATGGAATTCCCAAAGCTGTTTGTAACTCGAATTGTTTGCACTTTTTATTTTTTGTTTTCTTATTTTTCGTCTTTGGTATGAATAGCATGTTGCTCTTGTGTTTTCTCAAACTTCTTGCTCAACATCTCTTTTCCCGCTCCAAGGATACCAATGCGCATGCTGTTTGTCTGCGTTTATTTCACTTTTATTGAGTTGATTATTTTGTTGTTTGTTGTTTTGGGACTTCATAAAAATAAAATTCAAGGGAAAATGATTTTCTGATGCGTTACACCGGGCTGCAATTGAAAAGCAACAAAACAAAAAATCAAATAAAATAAACGAAACATTTGTAGGTAGCAGCGGCAGCAGTAAAAAGAACAACAACAACAATAACATAAAAAAATGACAACAACATACATTTATTCGCTGCCACCGGGCAAAACTCCTTCGGTTGGTCAATGTTTGACTCCTGGACCCTGAGTCGACGTCCACTTACATTACTGTTGTGCTTTGTCTTGCGTAAAGGACAGTCTCATTACGATTCAATCTAAAATAAATACGACGAAATTACGCAGAAATTAAAATTCATCGCCGCATTAAATTAAGGTTGAAATGTAATGAATTAAAATGAGTAGTCAACGAATTAAGAAATGTCGAAATTGAATTACATGTTTACAGTTTATTTTTTACGATTATTTGATTTTTCATTTCTCTTCACTAATGACAGAGCCAACAATTGGGCCAGACAGATGTTTTATTTGTTGATTTGTTGCGTTGTTTATTCTTGCTTCGCTTTAATTAATGGATATTTAATATATTTGCGAAAAAAATGTGAAAGTTTGCAGAAAGTTTTCAAAAGTAAATACATAAACTAATTTATGCTAGACATATAATAAAATCACTTTTTTTAATCAGAATTGTGATTCAATTCTTTTTATCTAATTCTAATTGACGACGAGTATAATTTGGCGTTTTATAACCGCCGAAGCGATGTTCATCAGAGCTGCTCCTCTAATTTATTATGAAGAGCTTTAAATTTCATATCAGATATACGCTCGGAAGGCTACACAGTCCCTGACGAGGTGCGAGTGCAGTAAGAAAAAAATTTGCAAATTAATTTTCTAAAACATTGGATATTGACGACAATTATCTTAAAGGGTGACCCATTTCGAGGCAACCCACTTTTGTAAAGAAAAAAAAAACACAGAAACAATTCAAATTTATCATCATTCGAAAGAACATTCTTTGGCATTTATTCTTTTGAAGATTATCTCTTTCAAATGTTGGCCGCGGCTATGTCTTAGATGGTCAATCCGTTGAGTCTAATTTTCGATGACTCGTTCGAGCATTTCGACTGGTAACTGGCGAATGACACGCGATATATTTTGCTCCAAGACCTGAATCGAAGCGGGATTGTCTGCAGATTACATATTCCCACAGGAAAAAGTCTAACGGTGTGATATCACATGATCTTGGTGGTTAATCAACCGACCCAAAACGTGAAATTACCTGCTCACCGAAGTATTCTCTCAATAAATCTATTGATTGATGCCATGTGTGGGAAGTGGCACCGTCTTGTTGAAACCAAATGTCGCGGATATCACGAGCTTCAATTTCAGGCATCAAATAATCGGTTATCATGGCGCGATAACGGACGCCATTGACGGTTACGTTCTCACCGGCATCATTTTTGAAGAAATATGGACCGATGATTCCACCGGCCTACAAACTACACCAAACCGTTGTTTTTTCTGGATGTATTTTGTACGCTTTCAATTTAAGATCTCGACATAAAATGCGCCAAGTCGTTCCATACGTCAGAACGAGTTGCTGCGCACGGCACTGAATCGACTCTCCATGGTCTTCGTGTACATTCTCAGCTACAGCCGCTATATTTTCTTCACTGCGTGCTGGACGAGGTCTGTTAGGTCGAATATTATACCGCAATTAATGCTGGGTGTCAAGATGGGTGATGGTGTTGCAAATAGTACGCTCAGTAGGCCGATTA
This sequence comes from Neoceratitis asiatica, assembly GCA_030068015.2. Taxonomy (NCBI): domain Eukaryota; kingdom Metazoa; phylum Arthropoda; class Insecta; order Diptera; family Tephritidae; genus Neoceratitis; species Neoceratitis asiatica. Next base: position 43,680,633 of record CM061524.1, on the reverse strand, counting down.
TGTTGACCATAAGTTTCGCGAAGCGCGCGAAACATATTCTTTACAGAATGTAGATTTTCGTAATAAAGTTGAATGGTTGACGTTGACGTTGACGACTGACGTTGTTCAGGCGTAAGTCTTCTCATGATGAGATGCCAAACAATACTGAACAAAAATAACATGACAGCTTGACACGACTCACGCGTAATCTATCGAAAAAAGGCTATTGAAAAAAGTACCTCTACTTGGATCAGCCTTTATAAGTCGTGTGAAAATATTTAAAAAGATTAAAGAAAAAAATTTAACCAAACGTCGACTTAAAATGCACTTGGAAAAAACTCAACTGAACAGTCTCCTTACTCTTTATTCCCGATTTTTGTATCTCTGTGAAGGTTATACGACATTATATTTAACGATCAAAGAGACAAAACTTTCCTTAAAAGTTTGGAAGCAGCTATTACTGAAGCGCTTTACATCGAAGGAGGTTTCCGTATTCATTTGGTTCTATAACCTAATTCGTACGATTTGCAAAGACATGGCGCAACTTGGTTATTATTTCATAGTTCCAATACTCCGAAAACAAATTAGAAAGCTACTGTCATTGTGCATATGTTCAGTGTATGCAACTCATTTGCAGCATAAACAATAATATTTTTTGCACGTAAATATTTGTGCCTGAAAAAAAGTTTTTGCAGAGAGTTCTTCCTTCTTACTTTAATATGAAAAAATCGTTGCTGAAAGTCATCGTATTTTGAAGAAAGTTTATGATGAACATGCCCTAAGCACAAAAAGTCATATGTATAGCCTGATCAATCAGCCAAAATCATGGCAATGCCATTGCCCTAAAAAATATTCTGCATTTGGTAAACTAAAAGGGCGTGCTGTATTGCGAGCTTCTACAACCAGGTTAAATCATCAATGGGGAATGCTAGCCACAACAACTCTTGAAATTGAAGCCAGCGATTGCTGAAAAATGCGAGAATTTGCGACAAGACACCAGACAATAATTTTCCATTCTGACAATACTCGGCCTCATGCTGCAATGCCGGTTGTGAACTATTTGGAAAATAGTGGCTGGGAAGTTATGCCTCATCGACTTACAGCCCAGATCTTGCGCCTCTTGACTACCATTTGTTTCAGTTGACGTTGAACGTCCTCACCGGAATACGGTTCATATCAGAACAGTGTATCAAAAATTTGACAAGCCGGCGCAGTTCTTTTGGGATGAAAATCACAAATTGCAAGAAAGATGCCAGCTTCAGATGGACTATACTTTGAGTACACGTTTTCTTAAATAAACGTTCAAAATTTGAAAAAAATTCGCACGAATTGAGTTATAGACTCAGTACATAACTTAAAAAAGGGCCTTGGAATTTTTTTTTAGGTCTAATTTGCATTCATTTTCATCTCAACCAAATCTATATATGGAGAGAACTATAAAAATGAGAGCAAGCTACTGCCGTTGACGTTAATAGTGTTTATGGAATATAAGGTATATAGTATTTATTCTCGATTGGTCTTATATGCAGGTTGTGCTTATAGAAATTACGTACAATTTTTTATAGTAGCTTATGTGGTATAAGCTCAAGTGGTCCACCGCCCTTCTCAAAATTCTTTTATATCATCACATTTTGGTCTTTCTTTGTTAATTCATATATATTTTCATATAGAAATAAATAATGAAGAAATAATTGTGATAAAATGACATCGGTTCGTGTCCTTTCAAAAATTTTTGATAACTTAAATTCTCCTCAGTTCTCTATATGACTTCATAAAGTTTCATATATATATATCTATCTCTAAGAAAATATAGAAACAGGAAGGTAGCACCAACCCCATTAGCAATGCAGAGTTTTTTTGTTATACTGATAGAGAACCACTCTAAAAGGATAAAATGCCTTGATCTTTTGGCTTCAAATAGAGGTAATTTCTGTCAAGTCATGTTGCGGTTTCATTAAGTATCTGATATCGTCTTATTCAGGGGGTTTCAAAGATCTTAGCTTGTTTGCTGGAGTTTACAATCGGGGAATTCGTGATAAATTCTACTTGGTACGTGCAGTGCTCTGCCTGAAGTTCATATTCTTGAATTAGAAAGAAAATATATAATATACATATTATTTGAATTAGAAGGAAATGAAAAGGCGGCCGAGCTGCCTTGACCTGGCGCCGTTGGCGAGGCTGACACCATTGACTGGTTCAGATCATTCAGCGTCTTCAAATGTTGTCTAAAGGACCATGGAGAAACACTTTAGGTTCAGGAACACATTCACCGTAGGACGTATCACTAAACTAATGTTGTGCAGTGTGGATTGTAGACGGACCAAACTATTTTTTTAATTAAAACAAAAGAGAGTTTAGAATTATTATGGGTGTATTGTAGAGGTGTCTGCTCCTGAGATATCATCCCTACAAACTAGGTGGAAAGTGGAATCGGCTGAGTTCAGAGCGGGAACAAAAGATGAGGAAATGCTGTAAAACGAACTTTGTGAGTGTCCGGCCTTCAGCCGGTTTAGACATCGTATCTTTCACGATAACCCCAGTTCCAGTCCAAACTGAGCGAAATGTTTCCACAATGAACCTACTCAATGGCTTAAGTGTGACCGCTTTCAGGTCCTCAACCAGACAACCAATAGAAAAAAGACAAACTGTAGAAGATTTGCACAGTTTCTATCGTTTTTTTTTGTATGATTTTAAGTTGTTTTAGTAAAGTTATCAGCAACACGTTCCTCTGGATTTGTAAAAGAGTTGTTTGCTAATTTTCGCATGTAATTGACCGGAATTTTGTATAGATTTCAGAATTCCATTAGCGTCTGGAATCGCCGTAGAACGTCAAACAGCGAAAAGACTTGACTATAATCGCGTAGGCATGACCTACGTCACAAAACTTTTTCACTTGGTCACATTATGCGGTAACTTATTAAAGAAATTTATCCTACAAGTACCTTTGAAAGCTTGGAAACCCGATGTAAAGGGTGTTTTTATAGAGTTATAGAACTTTAAGTTGCAATAAAATAACGATGGATTATTCGATTGACATGAATTTTATTTATCCGAAAGATAATCTTGTGGCATTACATCTTAAATATGATTTCTGGTATATAACCGCCACGGCTGGCGCGGATATGGTCCAAACTGGACGTCCAATTTTTGATGACTTTTTCCAACATTTGTGGCCGTATATCGGCAATAACACGGCGAATGTTGTCTTCCAAATGGTCAAGCGTTTGTGGCTTATCCGCATAGACCAATGACTTTACATAGCCCCACAGAAAGTAGTCTAGCGGTGTTAAATCACAAGATCTTGGAGGCCAATTCACAGGTCCAAAACGTGAAATTAGGCGGTCAGCAAACGTGTCTTTCAATAAATCTATTGTGGCACCGGGCATCATGGTTATTCAATTCAGGAATGAAAAAGTTCGTAATCATGGCTCTATACCGATCACCATTGACTGTAACGTTCTGGCCACCATCGTTTTTGAAAAAGTACGGACCAATGATTCCACCAGCCCATAAAGCGCACCAAACAGTCAGTTTTTCTGGATGTACCGGTGTTTCAACGTACACTTGAGGATTACCTTCACTCCAAATGCGGCAGTTTTGTTTGTTGACGTAGCCAATCAATCAGAAGTGCGCTTCATCGCTAATGGACGTAGTGCGCGATACGTTTTCCGCACAGAACCATTATTTTCGAAATAGAATTGCACTATTTGCAAGCGTTGTTCAGGCGTGAGTCTATTCATGATGAATTGCCAAACCAAACTGAGAATAAATCACTTGACAGCTGTTAAATCGGTCGCCATCTTGAAAAGTAATGCCAACTTAATGTTCTATACCTCTATAAAAAACACCCTTTACCAGCATTTCGTAGTTGCTTGTGTTTTAACACCAATTGTCGAAGTAAACTCAATAATCAACGTCTGAAATCATAATTAATCATCGCACTAAAATCTTCCTTACTTAATTCCATCGTCTCAACGCAATGATTTATTGAAATAATCACGAAGAAAGGCCACTTGTCTTCGTTTTTGAGGGCTGAAAGAATAAAGAAGTTTTTCAAAAATTAAAAGTTTTCGCTCTCTAATGTCCAGTTTCTTGAGGTAGGCACACTTTCCTCGCACTTGCAGTTAACCACGTGTGTGAGTGGAGTAAAGCTTTACAATTGAACAGAATATCATGGAATTTAAGTAGATGTTCATTTACATAATTAGACGATAAAGCGAAATCTACTCACCCATCAATCATGACTCCTTTACCGCCACTTTTCGCTTTGACTAATGCTTGCACCTTTTGTTGCACACAAATCCTTCTTTTCGCATAAACACACCAATTTGTCCGAATAAGAGTAATTGCAAAGTACTTGTTATGTATGCACATCAAGCGCAGGTGCATAATTAACTTGCTTGCACAACGCTTGTACGCGGATGTTGATACTTGAAAGTAGAGTCGATTACACTTGTTTTGTGGGCACCATTTTGTTTTTCCAGGATTAATGTGCAGCAACAACTACTACTACTAAGCTAATACTCTAGTCTAACTATGTTTCCAAAAACAATGTGGTATGCCCAGATATCAGCTGCCGATTTTTGTGCATGAAGCGCGTAGAGAGTCACCATAATTTACATGAACCAACAGAATTCCGCATACAACAAACAACGACAGTGCTGGTGAATGAATGGATGAATGAATGAAGTTGTTTTGACACGCAAACTTTACCGGGTTTATTCCCCTTACCCATCAAAAAGGTGGTTACCTTTTAGTGTTGGTAAACTTTGTAGTGGAAAGACATACACACTGACACTCGGTGAATGAATCTAATCAGAAAACCAACTGAGCTATTAGTACGTTAACTGACATTGACACTACACTCAGAGACAGAGAGACGTTTGTACATACGAGTATCTACTTAGAAACTCCAAAAATACGTGTGTATGTGTATGCACTCATTATGACAGGTACTTTAGAGTTAACTTCTCATTAACCACAATGAGTAGATGATGAGGCGTGGATGGTAGGAAGGAATGTGTATATGTATATATATAAATAAAGATGTAAATGCCTTTATGTCATAGATTATTACACGTAGGCTGTTGTCAAATGTGTTGTTGGCGGCCGGTAGAGACGCGCTTGAGTGAACACTTAAAAAAGCCTTTTCAAAATTTACTCACAAGACTTTAGAAATCCCAGCTTAATAGTGCGCCAATTGTGCACGCACAAAACTTCAAGTTATTGGAACTCACGGTGTCCTTTCGAGCTTATACCCAACAGAACATAGATCTCAGATCTCAGTCATCACCCATCTGATAAGAGCTTGCATAAATGGTTAGTAGGTTCATCTCAATTAGTCCTCAAGATCACCACTTTTATTCCATTTCTAAGGTAAAACGGTTTCTACTCAGTAGTAAATTAGGGATCGAAAAATGTATACACATCACGGAGGTTTGAATTATTCGTACACTTAATTGTGACCGCTATCTATAGGTTAAGTTCGATAAAGCGTTAGGGCAAGATAGTTCAAGCCTATCGTATCTAAAAGAAGGCTCAAGAGAATAATTATTTTTAACAATTTAAGCCTGAATGAAGAATGGAAATATGCCAAATACTATAATTTCAGCTATCTTCACTGAACGCTATTAAAGAATGATCCATTTTGAGGTGCCCTACTTTTTTCAAAAAAAAAAAAACAGAAAATTCAAATTTAATGGGGAATGTTTATTATCATTTGAAAGAACATTTTGTGGCATTTATTTTTTGAAGATTATATCTTGGTCGCGGCTACGTCTCAGATAGTCAATCCGCTGAGGCCCATTTTCGAAGACTCGTTTGAGCATTTCGACTGGTAACTGGCGAATTACTCGCGTGATGTTTTGCTTCAAGGCCTGAATCAAAGCGGGATTGTCCGCATGGACTTAAGACTTTACATATCCCCACAGGAAAAACTCTAAGGGTGTGATATCACACGATCTTGGTGACCAATCGACCGGCCAAAAACGTGAAATTATTTGCTCATCGCAGTGTTCTCTCAATAAATCCATTGATTGATGCGATGTGTGGGAAGTGGCGTCATCTTGATGAAACCAAATGTCACGGAGATCACGAGCTTGAATTTCAGGCTTCAAATAGTCGGTTATCATGACGCGATAACGGTCGCCATTGACGGTTACTTTCTCACCGGCATCATATTTGGTAAAATATAGACCGATGATTCCACCGGGCCACAAACCGCACCAAACCGTTGTTTTTTTCTAGATAAAATGGCAGCTCCTGAATCTCTTCAGGTTGCTCTCCGTCCCAAATGCGGAATTTTGCTTGTTTACATACATATTGAAGCAGAAATGGTCCTCATCGCTGAACAAAATTTGGCTCGAAAACGTCAGATCTTCTTATAACTTCTAAAGAGCCTATAGATCAAAGCGATGTCGCTTAGGAAGGTCGAGCAAATTCAGTTCTTGCACAAGCTGTATTTTGTATGCTTTCAATTTAAGATCTCGACGTTGGCGCATTTTACGTAGTTTCATACGTCAGTCTGAGTTGCTGCGAATGGCGCGAATCGACTCTCCACAGTCTTCGCGTACACTTCAGCTACGGCCGATATATTTTCTTCACTGCGTGATGGATGTGGTCCATTCGGTCGAATATTTTCCAATAATGAATGCTGGGTCTCAAGTTGGGTGATGGTGTTGCGAATAGTACGCTCAGTAGGCCGATTATGTCGACCATAAGTTGAGCGAAACGCGCGAAACACATTCTTTACAGAACGTGAATTTTCATAATAAAGTTGATTGATTTGTACACATTGTTGATGAGATGCCAAACAATACTGAACCAAAAAGAAAAAAAACATGACAGCTTGACACGACTCACGCGTGATCTGTCAAAAAAAAATGCTATTGAAAAAGATACCTCTACTTGGATCACAGTTAAATATCTGGGGTTGAGATTCATACCAGTTTGATACGTGCAGAGGCAATGTAGATATCTTCAGACTTATGGAGTAAGGTTGTTAGAGATAAACGAATATGGACACACACATATACTACATATTAATATATCAAACCAAATCCTTCGAAAGTTGGTTGATTTAAGTTGCGGATGTCATCTAGATATGATTAGAGCAAAGGTTTTGTAAGATATCTTGCCAAACTACACAGACGATAGACCGAAAGACCTTTTGGGCTCTAATAAATAACTACGGGAACAGAGAGAAGACAGCTATATTCATAGGTTTCAGTAATAAAAATGTTGAGGAGTGAGCTAAGTTGGGAATCTGAATCGAAGATAATACCATGCCCGCGATAGACGATCCATATAAAGTTTATCCCACAATCTGAACAATTAGCATTTAACAGAGAGAAATCCAGATTTAATTAAAAAATAACGAGTTGGCCTCCCAAGTATTAAATGACATAAGCAGAGCAAAGTACGTACTAAATAAGTCGAGGAAAAATACGACTATATTTAGAATTACAGCATCAAAAATGGGTCTAACTAGGTTGGGAGGCCCAAGCAACGAACTCTTCGACGGGTTTAGTTAAGAGAGGGTTTTAACTGGCATGCAAAGATCCACATCTTAGTGTCGTGGGGGTCGAGTCTGGATAAGTAGGAGTTCAGTTTGCTACAAATTCCAGAATTTAATTGTGTGAGTATTAGTCGGCGCTCGGGAGGCAGATCGAGTTCTTTGTCTATTATGGATAGTAGTCGGATTCCGATTCTCTATGAATGGCTTTAAGAGCATGGTGGTATCCCATCCTAACCTGGCAATCTGTGATATGGTGCTGAATGGAGTTTATTAAGTCGCACAACCTTACTGATATGCCTGGGTAATAGTTCAACTTCAAACATGTGTTTTTAAGTAAGATTCCTTAATTGGGAGCATGGTAAACAGATGGATCACGAGACTTATTCCTATGGTCCAGAGGGCCTGCTATGACAGGCTAGTAGCTTCTTCATCTTCGACTCGTTAGCGTAGTTTACGACCGGTCGGTATGTTGCTTTGTAGGTTGCGAGCAACGTTTTTGGTCTCTTCCCTAGGTATAGCCGGTTAGTGATCTGAAGAGTTTGTTGCGGCTCGGTTCTTTAGTGGCAATTGTACTTGTATGCGAAGTCAAGGAGTGCAGGCTGACGAAAATAACTTCTAAAAGGTGATCCAAGTAGAGGTACTATCTTTTTGACAGATAATGCGTGAATCGTGTCAAGTTGTCAAGTTATTTTTGTTCATTTTTTGTTGGATTTTCATCATGGATAGACTTACGCCTGAACGATGTTTACAAATCATTCAACTTCATTATAAAAATTCACGTTCTGTATAGACTGATTTTCACGCGCTTCGCTCAACTCACGGTCAATATTATCGGCTTACTGAACGTACTATTCGCAACACCATCACCAATCTTGAGACCCAGCATTCATTATTGGATAATATTCGACCGAATAGACCACGTCCAGCACGCAGTGAAGAAAATATATCGGCCGTAGCTAAGAACGTGGAGAGTCGATTCGGCGCCGTTCGTAGCAACTCGGACTGGCGTATGGAACGACTCAAATTATAAGCGCGAGATCTCAAATTGTAAGCGCTCTATGGGGTTTTGAAAAGTTCCAAGAAGATCTGGCGTTTTCGAACCAAATTTTATAAGCGATGAGGCCCATTTCTGGCTCATTGGGAATGTAAACAAGCAAAACTGTCGCATAGTCCCCCTTAAATTTGAATTTTCTTTTTTTTTTTTTTCTTTAAAAAACTTCGGATTGGTAGCAGTTGAAATTCTGACGATATTCACTTGGACCCTCAGATCGAGTTGGTACTGCTTTGTCCAGCTTTGAAGAGGGTATACTTCGGTGGTTGGAAGTTCGTAAAAATAGCAATTTTCCTGAAATAAGATTCCAAAACTATAGCATATGAGACAAAGAAAATGCCCTTTGGTTGTATAGGGATCTCTGAAATGTAGAAATTAAATAAAAAAGGAGAGAGGACACCATCTTGCGGAGTACTCGGTTTAATTTGTTTGAGTTTAGAGTTGTGACCTCAAGATACTACGGATGACTGATGACAATTCAAGAAGTTCATTACCCACCTTTTCAACCCCGGTGATATTGAAGGTTTTTAATCTCCGCTTGGACGGACGCCTTTCTTACAAGTTCTTTATAAAGAGACAATACAATACAAATCATTAGCGCAAACTAGAATTTAAAGTTATTTTTAAATATAAATTCCTTCATGAGATTACAGAGAAGACGAGACTCCTTGGAGTAGGGACAGCAGTATCTCTAGAATGAAGCAAGGCTTAGAAGAGTCATTTTTGCTTCTATTAAATTTTTTTTGTAGATCTTGAGCACACCGGATCTACTTCTAGTCGGTATTTCTGTATTTTGAACTTTTATCCGAAAAAGTGTACAAAATTGCTGACTGGGATTGGAGTCGCACACTTTGTAAAGCTTAGTGCTTTATTGTCTTTGGATGTTTACCTCATATTTAGTCACCTAGCTGCTCGACTACTCAGCCAAGCAGCCTACTCATCGAGCCATAATATCCGCTTTCTAACAAACACGAACTTATCATATACGCAAAAAAACACACACACACACAAACGCATGTATAAACACGTAAATATTTTGTATGGAAAGCACTTTGGCAGGTAGGCCAGGCAACCATCCATGTTTATGCATAATTCACCAGCACGATGCGGACATCATTAATGGTGGAGAGTGCATTGCAGCTGGAGTCTGAGAGTACTTCTTTTCTATTCCAAAACTCGACAATGTAGCAGCGGAACGTTGATTGTGTTAAAGTATATACATATACAGATATTTGCATATATGTGTGTCCTTTGCTTCTATGGCAAAGTAAAGCAAAGCAAGTGTGTGGCAAAGCATGGTAGTAGCAGGACCTGAATCCGCTATTGCTCGCTATTTACCTTCCGTACGCTCGTTATTCGCTTACGTATGTAGCAATAGCGAGCTCAAGCTGTGCGCTAGCTCACCAGCTGCGGTGCATAATTCTACAATAATTTTTCATTTCATAAGTTTATGCACTTTTGCACGTTGCAAGTAGTGGCGGTAGCAGTAGCAGTAGCAGCAGCAGCATGATCCTTTCAAACTAAATATTTTTTTGTTTTTCTTCTTTTGTTAGTTTTATTACAGTGCAAAGTAAGTAGAGGAGATGTGGAAGTGGAATGGCGACACTGTTGTTTTGCCACTTTGTCCGGTGTTGTTGCAGCTGGTGTTACGAGCTGGTGCTTCCTGGTGCCACTGCATGACATTAAATAATTTCCGCTGCACTCTAATGACCTTCGTTAACACGACACAACGTATGTAGTATACACATACGTATGTTACGATATGTGTGTGTGTATACCTGTCTTTGCCAAACTTGTTGTAGAAAAGAGCAAGCATTCAGCGAGCAGGTAATGCTAGGGTGATGCCATTTTTAGAAATTATTACTAAAATGTTTTTAATCATTTTTTGAAGGGAACTTAAATCTTCCTCGTAAGAGTAAAGGCTGACATCGTCGGCTTACAGGAATTGCGATGAACGGGATATTCATGCAAACGGCTAAATTCTTGTAACATGTACTGAAGTGACCATATAAAGGAGTGTAAATTTTGTGTCGCATATGTGATGGTGGATGAACGTCTCACCACAATTCGCATCAAAGTGAATCTCTTCAACATATCGCTGAGTATTATGAGTATTGAGAGGCCGATCAACTTCGTCGGGACGCGAAATATATCTGTCTGTTGTACTAGATTCTGGTACAAGAAAATTCATACAACTACTTGGCTGTCTCCGGATCGAAAAACTCCCAAACAAGACGACACGTCTCTAGCTCACAGAACCTAACATCGAATATTTAAGCAGAAAAGAGATGCACCAGCCTCTGTGCAGCAAAGAATGCCCTTCAACAAGGAAGGTCTACCGTCGAGATGCTGCATAGACATTCCGAGAGGAATCGATTCTACTCGGTATGTGTAATTATGGGACGGCTTTTCGTGACCCCTACATGCAGCTATAAGCGAGACTATTGGTACGTGAGTAATGTCTGCCTAGAAGACTGAGAAGTTGACCGGAGCATACTCATATAGTAACAAAGAAGGTAACCTGGTGATCGATGAGCAGTACATACTGAGTTTATGGAGGGTTCACTTCTCCAACTTGCTGTATGACAATGAAAGCAAATCATCCGGAGATCTTGAGCCCAAGTACCTAATCGATGATAATGGAAATTAAAATAATATATTATACTCGTATAAAAAATACACAACGGTGAAAAACTGACAAGGTTCATGCATTAATTTCTTTGTTGAGTATGGTTGGAGGAAAATATGTCTCAAGATTGGAACCTTAGTGTGCTCTACCTAATCAATAAAAAGAGGAACCTTACCATATATGTCAATTATCGTTGGATCTCATACAGCATGTGATGTTCTATCCAGTGTATTATGTGAGAAATTGAAGCCCAACAAAATGATTGTTTCTTATCAGTGTGGCTTTAGACCACTGACCACATATATTTACTATGCCACACATTTTGGAGAAGACCAGAGTGAAAATAATTGATAGACACCAATTTTTCATTGGTTTTAAAGCAGCCTTCGACAGCACAAAATGAAGCTGCCTCTAAGCCGCTATGTCTGAATTTGATATCTCCACAAATCTCATATGGCTATGTAAGCTGACCTTAGATAGTACCCGAAGCGCAGGCAGAACTGTGAAGGACCACTCCGGGTCGCTAGATTCCAAATGAGGATTTATATAGAGTGACTCTTTACCTTGTGATTTCTTCTTTTACAAAGGTGTTCAAATGCTGGTGTAAGCAGGTGATATTGATTTCATTGCCCGTAACAAAGGCGCCACTAATTATGCTTTCTCCAGCTAAACAGCCAGTGCATTCGCGACTCGGCTCCCACGTCACTGTTGACAGTCACAACCCTGAAGTTATAGATAATTTTCTGCAATAATATTCCACGCTGAATAACTATAAATATATATAGATGCAGCTTCGAGCTGAGTAGGCAACTGAAAAATAAAGTCCTCTCGAGACGAATTAAAACCAAATTCTCCAAGTCACTCATCAATCGCGCCTTGCTATATGGTGTGGGAGCTTGAACGGTGTCGACATCTTATGGCCCTTTGCTCTTTGGCAACGACGAATACCGCAGGCGGTGGAACGATTGTATGCGTTATACGGCGACATTAACATAATTCAGCAAATAAAAAGACAGCGGATACGTTCGTTGGAGTTGGCTGCACTTGGTATCTCCAACTGGCGCCAAACAGCGAATTGAAGGAACGAATGGCGCGCTGTTGTTGATTCGGCTACACCGATGATGATGATGACCTACATAACTGGCGCTGTGACTGAGTTATTCTAAAAAAATTTTACTCAAGGAGAGGAGTTTGATGAAAGAGTAAGAAGCAGAAGTAAATTTTTGTATATATTATAAAAAAAAATTTAATATTATAATATGAATATCAAATTCAGGAGAGTTAAGAAAGTTTAAACGAGAGAGTTGTCGTGCTCGTCTCGCTAGTATTTTGTTAAAAGGAAAATTCCTGTGAGTGTTAACACAAAATAAAAATGAAAATAAAAGCTCATAATGAAAATCGATTAGCCGTTCGCAGTCGGCTTAGAATAAACTATACGTCGCATTTGTTGAAAAAAAAAAACAAATTGGATATTTTTAAGCGAAAAAAACTTACTTGACCATTTACTGACACCCTAATGTACATTTAACTATACTTAACATTTTTTCTCTACTACGCCAAATGCTTTATAAAACTCCACATTGTTTTTCTTCTATATACTGTTCTGCTTGTTTTAGCTACGCCATGCGCTTGTTACATATACATACATAGACATATGTATGTATGTAGTATGAGCTTTATTTGGTGGCAACGCGTTGTTGTTCACATTTGAATTGTTTTACTCTTTTTTGCAGGTAAAAAGTTTATTTTTGATTTTACAGAATGGCTTTGCAAGTGAATTTCACACTAATTTACATACATATGTGGGAGTATGTTGCACATATATACACCAATACACGTGCAATATTACAAAAGTCAGTTTTTATTCATTCATTTGACTGTATATACGAGTACGAAAGGTATATTTGTATGTAAGCATACTTGAATGCCGTTCACACTGAACTCTTTAGGTGTGGGTGTGCTGGAGTTTAGTTTTTTAGCGTTTTTCCTCAAATTTACACTGTATACACATGGCTTGCAGTAGTAGTATCCCACCATAGACCCGGTGAGCCCTTTAATATTGTCATTTCATTGTTGGTCGCTTCTTGTTGACCATTCTTTCCGTATGTTACTGTTATCGCAGTGAACTGTTACAGTAATTAACGTATATTTACATACATATAAATGCATACATACATAAGTGAATATATGTATGTAAATATATGTTTGCGGAATGAATTGGCGGTAACACGAACGAGAATTGCCCCAAAGGTGAAGTGCGGCGCCAAATGGAAATTCAAGTGTTGCTTTGTAGCTTCTACTCCGCTTCATGGTGTTTAAGTGTCTTCATTGTTCATTCTATAGCGCAGCCACCAGATAGCATTTTGCAGTTAACACTTGAATGACTCCGCTATATACCTGCTTCCATTACCCATATGTCGCCGATGGTGATTCTACATATTTACATTCGTATGAACTATTGAGAGGTCCGCTTAAAGCTCTGTCACCGTGAAATTGGCATCCAATGTGATTTCCTGCCACCATGATCTTTACCATTTCCGCTTTGCAGGGAAGAAAGGAAAAGGACGGAAGAGCAAAGGAGAAGAAAGGAAAAGAAAGGAAAGGAAAGGAAAGGAAATGCGAGGAAGGGAAAGGAAAGGAAAGGAGGAAAGAAAAGGAAATAAGAGAAAGAAATGGAAAGAAAAGGAACGGAAGGGAAAGGAAGGGAAAGGAAAAGAAAGGAAAGAAAATGAAAAGAAAAGAAAGGGAAAGGAAGGAAAAGTAAGGAAATAAAAAAAGGAAAGGAAAGAAAAGGAAAGGAAATGAAAGAAAAAAAAAGGAAAGGAAAGGAAAGGAAAGGAAAGAAATGGAATGTTATTCAAAACTTTACCAGCAATCCCATGAAGAGAGATCAGATCCTCTTCCACCTGGTACTCCGATATTCGCCGTCGTTTTTGCGGGAGACCCATAAATTATTCACAAAAATTTTTTCTCGACTGTTATCATCGTCCGATTTCTGCACCATAAAGAGACAGTTATACCGACAGCAGAGAGCATAACCACATTACAGAGCTGCTGGTCAGAGTGCCATTTTTCTTTTTTACTGTCGTAGATATCGCTTACGAGATGGTAGCCGAGTTAATATTCCGTTATATCTTTATGCTCCGAATTATGTTAACGTTAATGTTAACGTATACATCGCACAGCTCATCGTTCCAACATCTGCTGATTTCGCCTTTGCTAATTCGTAAAGGATCATAAACCTTTCTGTTGAAAACTCTAATTACCATCTCATCGGATGTTGTCATCTTCTATGCCTCCTTATCAAATAGTAAAACTTGACTTGCAGATTAGGACATGAGAGGACTCCATACCGACTCTATACGCTTCATTTGTAGAGAGTCCGTAAACACCTTCTGTGAACAGTATTCTTGTAATCCAACTTCCATTCATAGCAGACAGAGAATATGAGCTATCTCGCGAGACCCAAATAATACTGTCCCAACTCAGAACTGTATATATTGAGGTAGAGTCAAGTCATACCTATCCAGGGTTGATCCTGACGTACTAAAAATATGATCTACATGCAATAAGTCCCACACGATATTAACTACCCCTTTGCATGCCAACTAAAACCTGCTCACCTACCATCAATCTCCCTCTGGCCCGAGCTCATCGAAACAGCTCGTTTTTTGAACCTCACGTTAGGTGGACTCGACGGAGTAAGACTAACTTTGCCTACTAATAAGAGTGATTAACTTGCTGTTACAACACCAAGGACAGAAATGATGAGTATACTCTGACATTGCCTACTCAGTACAAAGTAACATAGCAACTTTTAGAAATAGTGTTTCTACTTTGGAAATCAAGGTCAAGCTTTTTATCAGAGTTTTTATTTTATTTTAATTTGTCCTGCATGTTATCATATAGAAGAATTTGACCCCATGTAGGGTGTCTCTACAAATAAACCCAAACAACAATAGACTAGCGAGCTAAGAATTAGAAAATATTTTTCTACTGGACAGTAAATCTTCATTAAAGGGGAGCTTGCCTGAATATTGCCTGATAGGAGAGTTATAATAAGGACCACATCTGTTTCGGGACTAAATTGTTCTTCGTAAAAATAAGTGAGGGGTGAAGAATTTAGTAATAAAATCACACCGTGTCTCGTCCAAACTCATCTTAGGACATTAAAATACTGAATGGGGTATATATTTATATATATAAAGAGTGATTCAAGTATAGGTACTTTTTTCAATAGCCTTTTTTGACCTACGCCTGAACAACGTTTACAAATCATTGAACTAAATTACGAAAACTCACTTTCTGTAAAGAATGTATTTCGCGCTCTTCGCTCAACTTATTCACAACACCATCACCCACCTTGAGACCCTGCATTTATTATTGGATAATAATCGACTGAATGGAACACGTCCAGCACGCAGTGAAGAAAATATATCGGCCGTAGCTTAGGGTTTATACGAAAACCGTGGAGAGTGGATTCGGCGCCGTTCGCAGCGACTCGGACTGACCGAGCAGCAACTGGAACGACTCAGCGCGTTCTACGTCGTGATCCTTAATTGAAGGCTTACAAAATACAGCTTGTGCAAGAACTGAAGCCGGTCGACCCTCCAAAGCGACATCGCTTCGCTCTATGGGCTCTTGAAATGTTCCAAGAAGATCCGACGTTTTCGAGCTAAATTTTGTTCAGCGATGAGGCTCATTTTTGGTTCAATGGGTATGTAAACAAGCGAAATTGCCGCATATGGTACGAAGAGCAACCTGAAGAGTTTCAAGAGCTGCCATTTCATCCAGAAAAAACAACGGGTTGGTGTGGTTTGTGGGGCGGTGGAACCATCGGTCCATATGTCCCCAAAAATGATGTCGGTGAGAACGTAACCGTCAATGGCGACTGTTATCGTGCCATGATAACCGACTATTTGATGCCTGAAATGGAAGCTCGTAATTTGCATGACATTTGGTTTCAACAACATGGCGCCATTCCCCACACATCGCATCAATCAATGGATTTATTGAGAGAACACCTCGGTGATCAGATAATTTCACGTTTTGGGCAGGTCGATTGGCCATAAAGACATGTGATATCACACCGTTAGACTTTTTCCTGTGAGGATATGAAAAGCCTAAAGTCTATGCGGACAATCCCGCTTCGATTCAGGCCTTGGAACAAAACATCACTCGTATCGTTCGCCAGTTACCAGTCGAAATGCTCAAACGAATCATCGAAATTGGACTCAACGAATGGACCATCTAGGACGTAGCCACGGTCAACATCTGGAAGTGATAATCTTCAAAAATTAAATGCCAAATAATGTTCTTTCGAATGATAATAAACATTCCCCATGAAATTAGATTTTTCTGTGTTTTTTAAAAGGATATTTTTTTCCCAATAAATATGGCTGTTGATTTGGCTAGGATACGGACTCATGTGGCTGTTCAGTTGAGAAATGTGGCTGTTCAGTTGAGAAATGTGGGATATATATCGGCATCTTCTAAGCGTGCTCTCATTAGAGACCTCAATGACAGATAACCAGTCTACAGCCTTAAGAGCAGTGGATTATTTGTGCATCTCAAAGCTTCTTACAACCGCTTTACATAACTTACATTTATTGAAAACCACTTCAAATTATTTTACTATTTTACACAACTTAACTCCGCGAATACAAAAATACAAGCCGCTTTTGCCGCAACTGAAATATTACAAATTGTTTTGATTATTTGGTACTTTGGCACTTTGTCGCTAATAATTGCTCAAGTGTTGGTAAACAACATGTTCAGCAAATTTTTGTAACAAAAATATTTACATTAATTGGTAAACTGTTACGCAAACACGACGAGTGTATGTATGTATGTATGTGTGTGTGTGATGTGGAGTTCCGAAACATGCGAACATAATTTGTAGAAATAACATAACTTCATACATAAGTCAAGCAACGCCGCACGCTGCACTAATAGCTGTAAGTAGGAGTACAACAACAACAACATTATGGCAATGCGGCAACAGAAGCTTTTACAAAAACAATCGAACAAACACATGTTGCATTATTAACAAAATATCCGCGAGTATGAAATTGCTAACAAAAATATTGGCACAGAAAATAGTTTGAGTGTTGTGGTTTTGGCAGAGGCGAAGGAAACGGAAGCGGATGTGGTTGTGGATGTGGTGGCCGAACATTGAACGCTGCTGAAATGATTTCTACCAAAGTAAAGTACTCAGCTGAGGGTGTTGGTGTGCATTTGTGTTCGTCACGTTATATTGCTGTTTCGCCATAGTTAGTTTTGCAACTTTACCAACAATTAAAACATGCATTAATGGCATCGAAGCTATTTGCAAGTAACAAAATCAACTGTCGAATATTGAGTGCTGCGCTGTCAGCAAGCGAAATTGCTGTTGTGATAGTTGATGGGTTGTATGCTAACTAAGAATAATTTCGCTTATAAAATATGCGGAATTGGAGAAAAATTCATAACATATTCAAAAGTTGGAACTCATTTCCTAAAAATGCATAAACCTCTTTCATAATTTCATCAAATTTGATGAATTGTTGTAAACCTCTCAACTTTTAATGCGGCAAGGATGTGTGTAATATGTAATGTGATTGGAAGCAATTAATCTGCTTAAATTATGCATTTATATTATGTAAAATCTGTCCAAAAAATTAATATCGAAAATCGAGTTTAATGATCAATTGATGAAGCCTTGCAATCAATCTTCCAAAAACTGGCATTATTCCAGTACAGTAAGTATACTCAAGTTTTCTCTTTTATTCTCTCTAATGTTGTTCCAGAAAACCCTCATAGAGTACGAAGGAGTTACTGTTGCCTTTTATTGTTAAGCAGAGGCCTTCGCTGGTATATGATCTCTGTTCTATGATTTACTCTATAACTTGCTATTGTTGGCCAATTATAGACAGAAAACATGTAAGAGATGTGCCTAGGTAATAAGAGAAACAATAAAGGGTGATGCAAATGAAGGTACTTTTTTCAATAGCCCTTTTTTGAGAGATCACGCGTAAGTCGTGTCAAGTTGTCATGTTGTTTTTCTTTCAGTATTGTTTGACATTTCATCGCCTGAAAAACGTTTACAGATCATTCAACTTTATTGCGAATGTCCTTCGCGCGCTTCGTTCAACTTATGGTGAGCATCATCGGCCTACTGAGCGTACTATTCGCAACACCATTACGCATCCTGAGACCCAGCATTCATTATTAGATAATATTCGATCGACTATACCACGTCCATCACGCAGTGAAGAAAATATAGTGGCAGTAGGTAGAGTGTACATGAAGACCGTGGTGAATCGACTCGACGCCGTTCGCAGCAACTCGGCCTGACGTGGACTTGGAGCAAAACATCACGCGTAGCTGCGAATGAAAGAGAATGTTCTTTCGAATCATAATAAACATTCCCCAATAAATTAGAACTTTCTGTATTTTTTTTTAAGTAACGCTTGAGGTTTAATTCCATAATATTAGCAAAGGCAAGGGAAGGATTATTTCTAGGGTATGAGACTAATCAAATAAAAAATCTGCTTCAACGAAAAAAGGCAAGAAGCCTCAGTTGAGAAGATTATGGTTTGAGGACATGCAACTGTAGCGCAAATTTGTTGGTGCCTTTTTGCATGGTAATTTGAACTAACACAGTAGCCTAATACGCATCAAAGCTAAATCATTTCAACTTACCGCTTGCAACCACAATGTGATCAAGGATGTTTTCTATTGGAATCTACGAACTATGATTTCAAAATCGTGCTTGGTTGTATATTCGGCGTGCTCAATCGGAAAATTTTGCCTCCATGATGAAACTTTTTCAAACGAGCTTCATCCGATCGACTTCTCCGGTTCCCGAAATGCGGTTGTCTCTAGTACCAGCACATGGAGATTATTCAAGCTACATGGCTATCACCGGATTAATAGTTGCGCCACCAAATCGATTTTGTTGTTGTTTTTTAGATGTGCGTACATTATGTGGACCTAATATCAACCTCGAATACTACCTTGTTGCAGCCAAGATATGGACCGGCCTGTATGGAGCAAAGAAAACGAAATTACTGGATCACATTACGTGGACGATGAGATAGATACTGAGAGTTGAAGAAGTAAGCGAGACGCATATACATACATATATATTTGGCGCTTTGTAACCGCTGAAGCGATTTCCGGAAGAGCTCCTCCTCCAATTTGTGGTTTGCAACTTGATGTTTTCATCAATAAAAGGAGGGACCTACAGTTTATTCTCAGCCGCCCCCGAACGGCTGATGGTTTTTTATGAGGAGCTTTTACTTCATGCCGGAAATCCATATGGAGGACTTGATATTGCCTGCGGGGAGGCGATCGCAATAAGAAAAATTAATTTTCCATAATTTTGGATGTTGGTCGAAACCTGAGCTCCGGAATAGTAGTACGCAATGCTAACCTCTCGCTTTTTGTGGCCGCAAAGTAAAGCGAGACGCATATGCAGATAAAAACGAAAGAGGCAGAAATTTGTGGATAGGAAGAGCCTGAGAAGTTAGCCGGCAGATGTAATTCGGTAATTTACAAAAGTTTTAGAGACTGATGCAAGCTCATTATGAGTGGAGCTCAGGATATAAAGTCGTATCTAGTCTATCATGGGAAGAATAAAGGCCCACCAACAATAAACTGATTATACCTTATCAGTATAGCCTTGAAAATCCTCTATGAACCAGATATGTCCCAGGCGTAAGATTTTGTAAGAGACCTGTGAGAATAGAATCGAAACGCACCAGTTTTTCTTCACCTTCGAAGCGGCCTTGTATAATTGTAAAGAGAAACCTGTATAAACACTAATGCTTATGTCAGTTTGAAATCCAATGCCATCATTTTTTACCAGATTTTACCTTTGAGTAAGTAAGCAATTGAAAAGTAGATTGAGTCGGTGCTAGGAGTTTTCGAGAGAAAGATTTCACAAAAATTTATGTTTCTTGGCACGTCAGCAACATCGGATACGGCCGAAGATGAAACGAAAAACTGTATGTGATAAACAACCGCAAAGACATAAGACTGCGTACTGAAAGTTAGCAGCTGTGCTAGCTAATATCTCAACCAGATGAATAAAAGCACTCCAGCTTTACAAGTTTCCAATGCCGATTTGCCAGTGGAAGAAGCCAGTAAAGAGAGATCCACTTGTATTGGAAATAAAAGGTGGAAAAGGACCCCACTGTGCTTACTGTTTCCTAGTTAAGAGGGCAAAATGAATGTCAGTTATAAGCACAAAGCGGTGCCTACACCTGTTAAGAAAAAGGAATATTATTTTAAATCCAGAGGATATTGACCAAGTAACTATTTTAGATGTTGATTTGGTCTCTATTTTATATCATGAACTAAGCCTGGGGGCAATTAAGTATTGATCAGGAAAGCATATGGTCGAGATATAGTATTAATTGTGACTTTTGAGTGCCTTTATTGGAGAAAAACTTCGAAACTTAAAATTTAATTCGGGGACACTAACGGGTACTGCACGTTTAGTTTTTCACATTTCCTGAGTTTCGATGTTTGGCTTGTTGATAATTGCCCGATTCGTGTTTGTCTTTTGATGTGAGAAGAGCTTGAGTAGCTAATAATGGTGTTGCTAGAAAGTTGAGTTTCTATTGAAAGCAAACACTTTTTTCTGACTGAGGATTCGAGAGAGTTCTGCTTTTTCCAGGTTAAACAATGAAGCAAAGCAAATGGTTCTGGTATTCAATGAGAGCAAGACGATATATAGTCATAAGAAAACAGTCATAAAGGGTATTTTTTATAGAGGTATAGAACTTTAAGTTGCAATAAAACAACGATGGATTTTTCGATTGACATGGATTTTATTTATCCGAAAGATAATCTTGTGGCATTACATTGTGAATATGATTTCTGGCATATGACCGCCACGGCTGGCGCGGATGTAGTCCAATCTGGACGTCCAATTATCGATGACTTTTTCCAACATTTGTGGCCGTATATCGGCAATAACACGGCGAATTTTGTCTTCCAAATGGTCAAGCGTTTGTGGTTTATCCGCATAGACCAATGACTTTACATAGCCCCACAGAAAGTAGCGGTGTTAAATCACAAGATCTTGGAGGCCAATTCATAGGTCCAAAACGTGAAATTAGGCGGTCACCAAACGTGTCTTTCAATAAATCTATTGTGGCACGAGCTGTGTGACATGTTGCGCCGTCTTGTTGAAACCACATCTCCTGGACATCATGGTTATTCAATTCAGGAATGAAAAAGTTAGTAATCATGGCTCTATACCGATCACCATTGACTGTAACGTTCTGGCCACCATCGTTTTTGAAAAAGTATGGACCAATGATTCCACCAGCCCATAAAGCGCACCAAACAGTCAGTTTTTCTGGATGTAACGGTGTTTCAACATACACTTGAGGATTACCTTCACTCCAAATGCGGCAGTTTTGTTTGTTGACGTAGCCACTCAACCAGAAGTGCGCTTCATCGCTAAACAAAATTCGCTTATGAAAATCGGGAACAACGGTAATCTCGTTTTGGGCCCATTCGACGAATCTATCATGATGAATTGCCAAACCAAACTGAGAATAAATCACTTGACAGCTGTTAAATCGGTCGCCATCTTGAAAAGTAATGCCAACTTAAAGTTCTATACCTCTATAAAAAACACCCTTAGAATAAAAGAGTCGTCGCATTCGCGACTCGGCCCCCGCGTCACTGTTGACAATTATAACTTCGAAGTCGTAGATAATTTCGTCTATCTAGGAACCAGCACTAACAAGACCAACAATGTCACCCTTGAAAACCAACTCAGAAGCTCTCTTGCCAACAGGTGCTACTTTAGACTGAGGCAATTGAAAGGTAAAGTCCACTCTTGACGAATCAAAACCAAACTCAATAAGTCGCTCATTATTCCCGTCCTAATAAAGGGTTTTCCAATAGGTATGATATGATTTCTAAGTATCGTTTTGGCAATTTTTAATATGTCATGATCTATCTTTTTTTCCATTATATGTCAGTAATGTTTACGATTTCATCATGGCAAGATATACGCAAAAGCAATTATTCAATATTTTTATCAAAATAATCGTTCTGCAACTGCAACTTTTCGTGCGCTATGCTGAGGCTCACTTTCATCAGAGTGGTGCGGTAAATAAACAAAACTGTCGATTCTAATGCGAAGAAACTCTCCAAATTATTCATGAACAAGCATTACATTCACCCAAATTGACCTGTTGTTGTGGTTTTTGGTCTGGTGGAATCTTACTGTCAATGGAAAGCAGTATATATCGATGATAACCAACTTCTTATGGCCACAAGTGGAAGAAGTTGATCTTAACAACATCTGGTTCCAACAAGACGGGGCTACATGTCACACAGCACGGGTAACAACCAAATTATTGCGAGAAAGGTTTGTAGATTCGATTATTTCAAGAAATCGTGACATTGAATGGCCTCCAAGAACTTGTGATTTAACATCATTAGACTACTTCTTGTGTAGTTATTTGAAGTCATTGGTTTTTAGCAATAAACCAGTCTCTCTTCAAGCTATAAAAGTCAATATTGAATGTGCTATTCATGACATACGACTTGATTTAGTGGAAAAAGTGCTCAAAAATTGGGTTAATCGAATTCGTTCCTGCAAAAGAAGTCGTGGAGGCCATTTGAATGATATTATATTCAGAACTTAATTGTATCGATTGTACTTCAACATAAATAAAAAAACATTTGAATTTCCTTAAAAATTAATGTGTGTTTTTAAGAAATCATATCACTCTTATTGGAAAACCCTATTTATAGTGCAGAAGCCTGGACGATGTCGACGTTCGATGATTAGTCTTTAAGAGTTTTCGATAGAAAAGTTTTGTGAAATATTTATGGCCCTTCCGCAGATTTTGAAATGATGAGATGTATGAATTATATTAAGTGAGGTACGATCTGGTTTCTTTTGGTATATCTAAAGGGCGCCAAATAGCGAAGAGAAGGAACGAGTGCCGCCCTGTTGTTGATTCGGCTGTAATTGTAAGCAATGCCTACGTCAAAGTAGAAAAAGATCCGAAAGACCTTCTTTATTCAAAATGAAGAACATATCAAGAGCAGCTCCTAAAGATTACGTTTTTATGGGGAGATTGAATTTTTTTTTAACCTGGCTCAGCAATGCATATTATATTGTTAATGTCCTAATATGTCTCTACAACAGTAAAGATTTTGACATTGACTGAAGTGCTGAACATCAAAGAAACACAATTACTTTGCGATTTATATTCTTCAATTATCATGAGTAGAAAGTTATATATATATATATTTGTATTTAAGTCAAAACTTGGCCAAGTGTTGCAAAATTTAATTATTGTGACGTCTTTTAGTCGCTCGAGTACCTACATACGATATTCGCTTAAAGGTTATGATGTTAGAAGAATAATATATATATGTATGTACTCATACAATGAAATAAAGTGGCTGGCATAATTCGTTGGAGCGAGTTTTGAGGTGAAGTTTTTATATTCATAAAAAGTAATTTTCTTATACGAAATTCATTGTTTCTCAAAGCTATTCACATTCTTAACATTTTAAGAAAGTAAGCATATAATAATTATAATAATAAAGAGCAAAAAGGATACACGAGCAAGTGCAGGAAAATATGAAATTAAGTAATCATGACTTAAAGCAAGGTTCACAAGCACCTACGCTCGCCTATACACATACACACACACTCACACACAAACATATATATAATGTACAATGCAATTATACTTAAGAAACCCTTAAAAAGTTGATACCAAAGAATGTAATAAAGAAGAAAATTTCGACCGGAAGAGAAAAAATTAAATAAAATGAGAACTGAAAAGAAGAAAGCCAAAAGCAAGAGCAGGTTAGAACGGCACACAGACCATTATGAGAAAGGCAAGAAATAATAGTAATTGTGCGAAAAGTTTATAATTACAAATTTTAGTACTCAATTTGACTCAAATTACTCCATGGCTTACCCTCGGCAATGATATAGCACACTCCTACATACATACATACATATGTATATACATATGTATTCATGTTCGCCTATACAAGTGCAAACAGTTTTGTGGAATTGCGAGTATTTGAGCCAGAAGCTCAAGTGAAAATATGTCAACCCAAAAGCGACAAAACAAAGCGTTGTGTGCGTTGGTGTTAGCACTGACGCTGACGATGAGAATTATATGTATGGTGTGAACAGATAGAAAGCGACAAGTTAGCTACTAAAGCTAAAAAAGACTCGACCACAACGCGACCAATATGAGAAAGGCAAACCGAACTTTCAAAAGCAAAAAGCTTGAGGTCGAAATGATTAAGTAATAAAAGCCTGCAAAGCTTGAAGTCAGGGGTATTCCTCTAAAATTCTACCAAAAAGATCCGGTGACTTTCATAATGTTTCAAGATTGGAACATACTCATAAGCAGGTACCAAAAACAGCCTACTGACTTTATGGAAGAAATTTTTTTCAAGCCTGCTGAATAGCAGTGATGAACGAAACACAAGCCCGAGCCCCAATTGATGTTCTGATATTCAACTAAGATGCTGCGATCGTCCGCTCGAATAATAACCAAGCAATGAAATACGATCATCTACCGCTGAGCTGTTGTTTTATTTGCCCCAAAAATATTTCCCATATTGGTTTTCGGTTAATATTGAGGCAGTGGCAGTTCTTGGCCGTATAAATATCTGGTTCGTTTTAGTATAAAAACTCGACTGTCCCAAAAACTATTGAATTTTAGTCGTCTCTTACGACAGGTATGCCTTACCACGGCAATTAATGAACCCCCAATCCGCAGCGAGTTCTACCGTTGAGCTGTTCGAATATGATGGCGAAGAACTTATGAAATACATGAATCAGCTTCTTTGAAAGAAAATACCTGGACGAAATCATGCCTGACGATTAGATAAGAAGGGAGATCCCACAGTCTGCGCCAATTATCATTAGGTAAGCGTCTTAAATATCGGATATAAGGTCAAGCATACTATGTGAAAAACTGTAGCTCACCTCAAACAGACTGACTGCTAGTGTGGGCTTAAATCTCCTCGATACACTATTTATTTACCATGCGCCCAACCTTGGAAAAGATCAGCAAGAGATTAATCGAATATACCACTTTTTCGTGGATTGTCAAGTGGCCTTTGAGAGCACAAAAATGTGCTACATCTATGCCGATTTGACCAAATTTGATAACCCGGCAAAGATTGATATGTAAACTGATTCTGAACAATACTAGAAACGCAGTCAAAATTGGGAAGGACCTCTCCGAGTTGTTCGATAATGTACAATCTTCTATAAGAGCGTACCAATCCAAGCAAGTGGATCTTTTTTTTAAATAAACTTAATGCTAAGCCAGTTACCTTTAGTGGATACGGAAGAAAAATAGTCTTGAATTTCGGAAAATTAATATTACTTAGAGCAGGATAGTCTTATGAGAAATCAGGGATCCTTTTCTCCTCTTCACAAATTTTAGTCATTTCAGCCTCTGATGTAAGGAAATCCCAGACTTTCTACATGTGGTTACATTGGACGGTAGCCCATTAGAAATATCTCCTGAACTCTCTCTCTCTCTCTCTTTTATTGCCTGGGAGAACACCTATCTTTTTAAGTTCTGCATTTCGTATGGTCTTTTCATAATCTACTTCAGACATTGGGAAGCTCATGAATATTATACTTTGTGAGAGTTCTGTAAAAAATCTCAGGTACTTTGGCCTAGTTGATTTGCTTTCTATATGAAGGAAAAGCATGAACGAAGAAACAAGTTTTAGGGTGAAAAATATTAGAACTCTCCAAAAATGAATACAATGCTTCTTCTTCTTCTCAAACTAAAGTGAACAATTCTATTAAGCTCTATTAATAAATCGATCCTCACTTGACGGATCCTAGGGCGTTAGAAACAAAAAGTTTATCTTTAGTCTATATTAAATATAATAATAACGATTTCTGTGTATTTTAGTCGACTGGTTGTAGCCGTAAATGTGTTTCCACCATAATTCATGTGTTAGTTTTACGCTACCAGTGACATAATTGACTCTCGGCTGCGACTGCGCGTATAGAGGACAATAGAAGGCGTCGACAGTGCACAACTGACGCCTGAATTTGTAGCGCGAGTGAGTCGTTTTAAGTGTGCACAACATTGGAGCAAAGAAAAAAGTATCAAATATCTGCTTGAGGATATTACGCAGCGCCGTTAAAGCGCACTGAGTGCTATAATTTCACTAACTAAATTTGCTGACGGACTAACTAATTCGGAGCGGCGAGGAGAGAGTGTGTGAACAGGAGCATACAGGAGCATACAGAAAAAAAAAAATAAAAAATAAAAATAAAAAATAACAAAATGAAATGATATTAAATGAAAGAAGAAACTTGTTGAGATGATGCTTGAAGAAATTACGAAAACTAAAAATAAAAGAAGAAGAAGAAGAAGAAAAAGAACAGGATCTTCTTAGCAACTAGAAACTATGTAGAACTATGGCAGCAATTGTGTGTGTATGGGAGCGTAGAAGGAGGAGTGTAGTTTATTTTTATTTGAGTCTCATAAGAATTATATAATTCATTTAAACAATAGCGTACTTGTATTTTAATAACAACAATAATGAGGTTGAGCTTTTAAATGTTAATTGTCCGCCATGGCACGCACGCATATAACATTGATACCCACATATAGTATACACGAGTATAAAATAAATGAAAAAGTTGTTGAAAGACGCATTTAATTTGGTAGCTTAGGAGTTCAAGTATAAAATTACAAAATTGTTTTCTTTGCTCTTTTGAAATTAACAACAAAGCATATAATATCCTCCACAAGAATAGCTAGCCTCTTATGATGACAAAATTTTAAAAGACTAAGCTATGCAATATACTCAATATCAGTACGTCCATTAGAGTAATATGAATCAAGAGATATATTGATGAAAAATCTCTATCAAACGTGATTCGCGCTTTTTGGCTCCTAAATAAGACTAGAGAAGTCACATAAAAGAGAGTTCTCTTATTTAAAATATTGTTAAGTACAAAACAGCCACGAGATGTGTCTGAATTTTAGAAATTTCAAAATTGATAAAAGAGTTTATTTTTATATAGTATTGTTGGCATTTCATCACGGAAAGACTTACGCTTGAACAATGTTTACAAATCATTCAATTTTATTATGAAAATTCACGATCTGTAAAGAACGTGTTTCGCGCGCTTCGCTCAACTTATGATCGACATATTCGGCTTACTGAGCGTACTATTCGCATCACCATCGCACATCTTGAGCCACAGCATTCATTACTGGATAATATTCGACCGAATATACCATGTCTAGTACGCAGGGAAGATCAGACCGTATCTGAGAGTGTACACGAAGACCGTGGAGAGTCGATTCGGCGCCGTTCGCAGCAAATCGGATTAACGTATGGAACAACTTGGCTCATTTTATGTGGAGATTTTAAATTGAAAGCGTACAAAATACAGCTTGAACTGTAGCCGTTCTATGGTCTCTTGAAAGGTTCCAAGAAGATCCGACGTTTCCGAGCCAATGGCTCAATGGGTATGTAAACAAGAAAAAGTGTCGAGCTCCGGACGAAGAGCAACCTGAAGATATTCAAGAGCTGCCATTTCATCCAGAAGAAAACGTTTGGTGTGTTTGTGGGCCGGTGGAATCTGCGATCCATATATCTTTAAAAATGATGCCGGTGAGAACGTAACCATCAATGGCGACCGTTATCGCGCCATCATAACCGACTATTTGGTGCCTGAAATTGATGCTCGTGATCTCCTCGCCATTTGGTTTCAACAACACTTTGGTGAGTAGATAATTTCACGTTTTGGACCGGTGGTGTGATATCACACCGTAAGACTTTTTCCTGTGGGGATATGTAAATTCTAAAGTCTATGCGGACAATCGCGCTTCAGTTCAGGCTTTGGAGCAAAATATCACGCGTGTCATTCGCCAGTTACCAGTCGAAATGCTCGAACGAGTCATAGAAAATTGGACTCAACGGATCGACCATCTGAGACGTAGCCGCGGCCAACATTTAAAAGTGATAATCTTCAAAAAAATAAATGCCAAAGGAATTCTTTCGAATGATAATAAACATTCCCCATAAATTTTTTTTTTTTTAAATAGGGAACCTCGAAGTGGATCACCCGTTATAATAAGAAGAAAATGAGCTGCTTGTTGCTTCACTATCAAACCCAATTACTTTTCTACCTTCGCCCATTCGTGACTCGCTCTATTATCTGCAGAACTAGGCTTAGGAAGTCACATGAAAGAGAGCCATTTTGTGTAAAACATTTTTTTAGTACAAAATAGCTGCGAGATTGTGTCTGCCTCTTAAAAATTTCAATATTGATAAAGAAAACGTGTGCATCGATCACTTTTGATCATCTCCTCCCTAGTCAAATTCTGCGTTGGTCGGATGTGGCATCATACATTTTCATTCCATAACATCACTAGGCTCTCATCTGTATGATCTCTTCCACATAAGTATCCATCTTCCATAAGTCGCCGCATCTTTTTTTACAATTTACTCTCTCAGGCAGCCTCTTAGACTTTTCTTACTCAAACATCTTGGTCTCTCTCTGCGTTCCATCCGTGCAATTCGAAATAAGATATTTTTTTGTTTATCTCTTTTTTTTATTTTCTGAAACCAGGACGTAGGGAACTTAAAGTGTCGTCACACGGCTGCTCAAATGGAGTGGATGCAAGTAGTCTTAACGGGCAGCAGTGCAAATGGAGTAGAAAACTCAAATGTTGTCTTTGTGTTTGTTGATGTGAGTTTTTCAAAGGACAAAGTCGAGTTCGTATCTCGGCTGCAACAATATATTCGTCAGAAAAGAAGTTAGTACCTCA
The DNA here is from genome assembly GCA_030068015.2 of Neoceratitis asiatica. NCBI lineage: Eukaryota > Metazoa > Arthropoda > Insecta > Diptera > Tephritidae > Neoceratitis > Neoceratitis asiatica. The sequence goes on along the minus strand of CM061524.1, from coordinate 43,651,645 downwards.
AGAAGGACGTAGAACATTGAAAATATAACCTAAATCTATCACAAGATGGTTGATTTGGTTGTGACCTTTCGGTTTGCTGTGAAATCATTATTCCTCAGTCGAGTTGGCATGTTTCGTTGTTGAGTCTGAATTTCCTGACTGTGGTTCCTTTGCCGACTTCACTACTAAGCTTGGTATTATTGAAGCAGAGTTCAGAAGTATGGTAGAAGATTTTGTACAAGGCATCCTTGTTCGTGTTGTATGAATAATCGGGTTTATAGTTAACAGGGACACCCACCCACTTAAGTAAATGCAAGTACTCCACCCAAACTCCCATTTAAAATTCACGTTCCCTTATGCGGACGAAATAGTCGGCTCGAACCACGTTCAGATCAACATCCATAAAATACAGAAATATAAATTTTAATTGCGGTCACCTCTGGAAAAGCAAAGTCCTCCCTCGACGAATAAAGACCAAACTCAACGAAGCCCTCATCTTTCTTGTGCTGCTATATAGTGCGGAGGCATTGACGATGACAACATCTGATGAGTTGGCGCCAGAAGTTTTCGAGAGAGCAGATTTGCGTAAGATTTATGATCCTTTGCGCATTAGAAACGGCCAATACCGCAGCCGATGGCTACTTCATATGGTCTGTATGAATAAGAACACTCCAGCTTTGCAATCACCACAAGGTGTGACAGTCAAAAATTACTTAGAACTCTGTATATAGGTTTATCAGATTTTAAGGGCAGAGCAATGTGTTTGAATCGGGAAATGAAATAAAGGATGATTTATTTCGAGGTTCCCTATTTAAAAAAGAACACAAAAAGTTCAAGTTTGAACGGAAATGTTTATTATCATTCGAAAGAACTTTCTGTGGCATTTATTTTTTGAAGATTATCTATTTCAAATGTTGGCCGTGGCTACGCCTCAGGTGGTTCATCCGTTGAGTCCAATTTTCGATTACTCGTTTGAGCATTTCGAATGGTAACTGGCAGCTATTGAATCTCTTCAGTTTGCTCTTCGTCCCTAATGTGGACATTTTGTTGAGCCAGAAATGGGCCTCATCGCTGATCAAAATTTGGCTCGAAACGGCGGAACTTTTCATGTGCCCATAGACCGAAGCGAAGTCGATTAGGAAGGTCGAGCGGCTTCAGTTATTGCACAAGCTGTATTTTGTACGCTTTCAATTTAAGATCTCCACATAAAATGCGCCAAGTTGTTCCATACGTCAGTCCAAGTTGCTGCGAACGGCGCCGAATCGACTCTCCACGGCCTTCGTGTAAACTCTCAGCTACGGCCGTTATATTTTCTTCACTGCTTGCTGGTCTATTCCGTCGAATATTATCCAGTAATGAATGTTGGGTTTCAAGATGGGTGATGATTTTACGAATAGTACGCTTGACACGACTCGCGCTTGGTCTGCCAAAAAGGCTATTGAAAAAAAGTACCTATATTTGTATCACTCTGTAAAACTGCCATCTTTGCGAAATGAAAATAGGAAGATATTCTGATAATGCTCTCAATTAAAGCCGAGGCTGCATCAAATGTTCTCCGCTAGAAATAATACGAAATTTTAAGAATTAACATATGATCAAAAGCACTATTTTTGAATAATAAACTCATGCATTTTTATTTTTTTTAGTCTTACTCCACTGGCGAACCTTTAATTAGCAAGGTTTGCTTCGTTATAATCCGTTATGCTCTACGAATGTTTACAAATTCTTTTATGTTGCATTTACGAATTTGTATTTGTTTGTAAAGCAAAGCTTCTCTGGTGCAGCACCGCCCATTAGTAATTCACCGGAAAATGCAATTTTTCTCTTTGTGGCTTTGAGAAATTGTGGATTGTGATTGTTGCTGTTGTTGTGGTTGTTGTGTTTTGGGTGTTGGTACATTGTTGCTATTATAGTTGTTATTGTTGGTGGTTAGTTGTTAGCTCCGGGTGTTGTCTTAGCGGTTGTTGGTTGTTTTTCTTTAGCCGTAACCGCAATTTCAATGTAAACACACGCACACACACACAAGCGCACACACAAAGTAAAACACAACTCCCTGGGAAAATGATAATAAATGTTTGCATGCGCGCACAAGTTATTTTACCTCCTTGTTTTTGTTCGATTTGTTGTTGTTGTTGCTGCTGCTAATATTGTTGCTTTACCTATTACTACAACTATTACTATATTGTGTATTGTTATTGTTAGTGTAATGGTGGTGGTTACAGCCATACTGGTTGTTCATGATGCTGATGGTGATGTTGATATTAATGGTGTCTTTCTTTGTCTGTGCTGATGTTGGTGTTGTTGTTGGTGCTGATGCTGGTGCTTAGCTATGCATACATGCATTCTGCGCTATAACTTCTTGCTGCTGAGTGGCTGTTGCAATAAAAGATGTTGCAATTTGTTTTTTTCAATGGTAGAAAATTAATTTTAGTTACCAAATGCAACAACCAACCGTCAACGCAGAGGACACAGAAATGAAAACATGCAATTGCAACAAAGGCAATACCAAAAGCAACGACTGTCAGTGAGCGCACCTAATGAGAAGAGTGCAAATATTTATTTAGTAGTTTAATATTTTTATAAAATAGTATTATCAATTTTTTTAAATAATTCGGTGAGAATATCTCTTTAAGTGACGACCTATACATTCATAGAGATTGAAGTTTCTTGATAAGCGAAAAGATTTTTATGATTTTTTTTGTCAAAGATCATCTGGAAGCACGGAAATCACGTCCAAAGTCTTTCAATTTAAAAAAATTTATATATTTTTTACTACATACTCGGTTGTATATACACATAAATGGAGACTGGCATCTGCAAAGGCTTATCCATTTTGCGGTTTCCAAAATAAATGTAAATAAAATGCCCTTAAAATTATTTATTTCATGCAATCCTTTTTTATTCTATAGTTTGAACCTTAGCATTACATGTGAAATACTACATCATTCAAACGACCACCTCGTAAATTTTTGCAAACTTCGATCCGTTCGAGGTAATTTTCGACCACCTTTTCGCACATGTTGGGCGATATCTTAGCCATAACTTGACGAATGTCAAACATTGTCAAATCGCACGATCCCGGTGGACAATTGGCATCGCCAAGGCGACAGATTGCACGGAAAAAAATTTCTCTCGTAGTAAAGCCTTATTCGCTCATGTAGCACCATCTTGCTGGAATTAGTCTTCTTCATTTGCAGTGCCAAAGAAGTCGGTTATCATACAACCATAAAGCTCCAAATTGACAGTGACTGTCTTGCCGTTATCGTTTTAAAAGAAGTAAGATCCAATCACATATCCGGACCGAAGAGCGCACCAGACAGTTAGTGATGGGTACCCTCTCTTCAATTATTTGAGAATTCTCGGAGCTCCAAATGCGACAATTTTGCATAACCAACGAGTGAAAAATGTGCCTCGTTAGGCAAAAAAATTTCTTTGGAAATATTACAGTCCATTGATTTTTGCTCAAGCCCCCAATCAACGTAACTGGCGCGTTGTGAATAGTCATCTGGCTTATGCTTTTGTGTGGGGATATGGATATAGGCGCAAGTTCAAGTACAAAATACGCCATAATATGTCGTAAGAAAGTCCCAGCTCTTGAAAACGTCCAGAAATATAAACATTCGGGTCTTCGGTTATACTTTTTCTTACAGCAGTGATATTTGAGGTGGAGCGAGCAAAATGACGATGCACAGGTCTTACAATATCTGTTAAGAATCCAGTATCTTCAAATACCTTTAAAATTTTACCAACTGCTTCAGCAGTTGGACGATTATGTGTAATATAGTCTCATCTCAAAGCACGAAACGAGACCACGTTGGAATCCTCATTTTTGTAGACCGTCTTTGTAGTAGGTTTCAACAATTTTATTGCATTGTGTGGTTGTTAAGCGAAGCATTTTCATAAATGCCTGACTTTTAACTAAAACAAAATATGTTTGGTTTCACATTTAAGTTTGACAGATGTCAAAATACAGCCCTGCATTTTCGAAACCACTAAATCGATAACCCTTTATAAAAGCATTAATTTATATAAAAGTAGAAGCCAGATCAGTCATATGGTGATAATCGGAAGACACGTCTCTAGTAACTTAGGTGTGCGTACTCTCCGAAGTCCTAACATGTACTCGGATCACTGTCTTGTAGAAAAAAGCGCTCATCAACATACACAAACAAAGATAGACGTCAAAAACCTGCAAACATAACAACAAGACAGCCGAGCCATTTTGTATTCGACTTGCGCTCCTGCTTTCTGAGATATCACATCAGCATATCAAGCTCTCTATTGGTTTTCTGCAAATTCAAAGAATACCTGGTGCTTGATTGACTTACCGCAGCGGAGTAAAAACATACTGAGGTCGAACACACCCCCCCCCCCCCCTTTTTGGGAGAGGTATCGAGACTTGAAGAGGGAAGTTAAATGCATTTGCAGTGAGTAAGATGTGCTTGAGAAGCAGGTCGACAGGATTATTGCTCAAAATTCTATTAAAAAAATGCGACGACTTACGGCAGGTCTTACAACCAGAGCGTACTCATTTAGGATCAAAAGACACGATCTAGCGACTGATACCCAGAGTATAATGAATTTATGGTGTGAACACCTTTCAGTCTGCTGAATTGTGTAAAAGCGCCCACATGGAGATGCTGAACATGAATCCCTAAACTACGATGTTGGAGGAGGCGTTCAACTACTCAACTATGACGAAGTTCAGAAAGTAACTGCTCGCCAAAAGAATAACAATGCGTAATCGCCTATATGAAGGTGGAAGGTCTTTACACTTTGAAACACTTAAATTTGAATAATCAAAATAATATACGGGGGTTGCCTTTTATATTTCTCGATTTGGTAACCCTAGTGTTGCATTGTGAAAAGTTTATCGTAAAGTTTGACATTTTTGAGGTTATACATACTCAGAACGAGAAGGCCTTCCAAAAAACAGTTGTTGTTGAGGAATGTATTATTGCTGTGTGCAAACTAATATTGCCAGATCGTCATGTGGCCTATCGTAATATTGAGGAAGCTATAGGAATTAATAGGACCAGCATACATTCAATATTGTATGAACATTAGGTTGTAAAAAAAATGTTCATGTTGGATCCCACACTATTCGTCTAAGACTCAAAAAAGGCTTGTGACGATGTTAAAAAAAATTGTAGCGGTGCTTTGAAACACGTCTATGACATAGTGACAAATGATGAATATTGTGTTTACGAGTATGAGCCCGAAAGTGAACAACAGTCGACTGTATGAGGTTTTCAAGACGACTCAATTCCAAAAAAAGTCATTAGCGGACGAAGCACTTCCCAGCAAATGGTTGCCTGTTCATTTCGACCAGCTGATCATGTTGAAACCGTGACACTAGTACAATACAGAAAAAAAAATTCTAAGTGCTACACAACCATTTGTTTGCTAGTTATCTTTGAAGAAACCAGGAAAACCAACCGTCGACGATAGATCACTCTTCACCATGACAATGCGAGCTCTGAAACAACTGTATTTTTGTGTGTTCAAAACATTGATTTGATGAGTCCCACAGCGCAAAGCTCTGACTTGGCACCGAATGATTTCTTTTTATTCACGGACTAACAAATAACTCCGAATTCATTTGGAGCACGCCAAAGAAGCGGAAAACCGGTGATTACGGAATTAATACTGAGATCACTATTCATTGGCAGCATGCACGATTCATACTGTTCGCTAAAAGTACACCTCATTCGGGACCACGCCCAGACAGCATTTTCTGTCAATGCAATACAATGCCGGACTTGCGCAACAGTACGCCTACGTACTAAACCCTTAACTCCGTCTGCTATAGCTTATATTTGGACTTACGGGACCGCCGTTAAGAATTACTTCGTTGGTCCAAGCTGGGCCAGAATACCTCTGCACATACTCACTGCAGTGTTATTCATCCGGTCTTATGCCTCTCCGCTGCCGTTCCTTTATCCTCAGCTTTTTAAGCGCTATAGCAGCCCACCCCTTCATTTTATCCCAAACCAACCTCGATGGCAACATGTGACTCACAATGTTGTCGGGCGTCACCTTTCATTTATGTTCAATGGTAGCTCTCTCCATTGCATACCTCGAGCAAGAGCACAATATATGATCTACATTTTCTTCGGCACTACCGCAAAGAGAGAGTGCTGAGATCACTATGCAGTTGGCTTCTTGCTCTGAAGAAACTACAGTGATATGGTAAAGTGGACGTTGTGTTAATTGTTAGCTTCCGAATGAATATTTACCCGCTTTAACATAATGCATTGATTCATCTATGAGAAAGTCCAGTGAAGAACTGATGAAATTCTACATAATAAATGAAGAATAAATATTTCCTGAGCGTGGTAGCCGCGAACGAGTACACTAACTTCAAAAGGTGATTTATTAAATATTGTAGAAGCTTCAATCTATCAATTCAGCTACCATACATTTCTGGAGGGAGCACTCTATACCAGGAGGTGTGGAACCTTCGATCGTGATTGTGGTCATTTCAACCAACACCTTAAGCATTAAAGAAATATGAGCATACATATCTATAATATAAATAATATATAATACCCAATAGTATGAAATCATTTATTGACCACAAGGTGTACAGCTAAACTGCGTACCAACATTTTTTGTTAAAAAAATTAATTACATCACTCTACTTTATATGGAGCGAGGAGCACGCAATATGGGTAGAAATAACAATAAATAGGCATACTACTAATACATACATATATACACAAATATATTGTTTACTTGTGCTTATAGATAAATATAGCTATGTTTATGTACACAATAAATTTTCACTATACGCAAATTACATTTTAGTATTAAATTAATTATTATGCGCATTGGAGCTTCCTACAACTAATTACCCACTTTATCTTCATTTTCTGGTATTTTGTAAGCGGAAACGCCTCAACGATCCACTATTGACTAGTTGGCTGCCAGCAAATCGATGGTACACTTGAAATTCATTTCCTTCATTACGAATAGCGAATATACATACATATATACACATACCTGTATATATATTGCGTTATAGCTGTGCTTTGGTCTAACAGTGAATTTCTAGTGGCAGTGTCAGTGCCAGTGTCAGATGCAGAGGCAGCGGCAGTAGTAGGTAGAGAGAAATTCGATAAAGTCTGTTTGGTGGTTTTGTGGCAGCACACAAATTTTCGCCTCTCAATATAAGTATATATGTATGTTTGTGTGTGTGTGCGTGTGTAACTGATTGTTGAGCAGCGGAGGTGTACATAGTAAACGCCCCCACTTAGCAGCTGCTCATTGGCGTTATTTATGTTTGAGCGTGCACCACACCAATGCCTCGATGCTTTCGCTAGGATTTGTGTTAGATTGCAAAATATAGTCGCCATAGCTCCGAGTGAAAAGGTGAAATTTCAAATGTTTTGTATTTACATACATACATACATGCTCGTGATGTAGCTGACGGCTGGTTGATAGAACTGTCTATTCTGGAATTTTACGAAGCACCCTGCATTAATAGTACAAAGGTTTAATATAATTATTTGGAGATGGAAAATCGCACGTGCGCTTGTACGTATGTAGGTAACATATATATATACAAGTATAGTTGTGGTCAAAATGTGGGTGTTCAATGCAAATAACCACAAATTTGCTCTAATTAGGCTACAAATTCGAGCGTTATTTAATTGGTACTATCACCATAATTAAAAGCACACAAACATATACGAATATATATATATATACGAGTAAGCACTGATATTATATATTATATACGAGACAGTGGGTAGGTTTCTCCGGTTGAAGGTGCAACAAAGAAGGCCAAGGTGGGCCTGCCAGTTAACAAGGTAATGGCTACATTTTTTTTTGGGTGCACGAGGTGTCACTCATATCGATTACCTTGAAAAAGTTAAAACGATCACCGGCGAATATTATTTAGACGGACTCGATATTGATTTGAAGCGGAAGCGACATAATTTGACGAAAAAATGTGCTCTTCTATTAGGAAAAGGCACGGGTGTACATCATGGCGAAAACTCATAAATTGCTACCCCATCCAGCATATTGTCCAGATCTAGCCCCTTGCGATTATTTCTTGTTTCCAAACCTGAAGAAATGGCTGGTCTTCTCAGAAACAAACCCCTATTTCGATTACCTTGAAAAACCTGTTATTTGAAAGGAATACAAAAATTAGGTAAACCGTTCGGACAAAATTTGAAAATAAGCTAGACAAAATGTATAGTATAGAGCTATTAGGAGACTAAGTTGAGAAATAAAAGACCTATTTGACGAAAAAACTATATTTTATTCAAAAAGTCACTGATTTTAAAAATCATACTCGTACGTCTAACAGAAAAATTGCTGTCTTTAGAACCGCCGAAGTCTGCATACCTTTCATGTACATTTCAAATTTATTGCGAATTGCAAAATTCGATTTCGATGATCTTATTTCATATTTAAATTTAAGAAGTTTTGACCAAAGGCTCATATCTGAACAAATCGGTACATGGGAGTTATGTATTATAGTCGTCCGATTTCGATGATTTTCAGAACTAATGCGCACTTTATTACATGCATGTGCTTTTTGGAGGGATTTATGACCGAAAAACTCTGAAAAGACGATAGTATAAAGGTTTTAGTGGTCCGATTTGGCTGGTTCCGACAAATGATTGTAAAAAGTCATCCATTTAGGTTTCGAAAGCACAATTTTATACATTGGCATCTGCAAATCTAATTGCAAAACTAAACATGTTACGTTTTAGTTAAAAATCCGGCATTTATCGTGGCTACGCTTCGCGCTTTAAGAGGAGATTATGGTGCATATAATTCTCATACTAGTGTAGGCGCAGACCCAAATGTGGTAATTTTTCGACGTTATCAAGAGCTGGGACGTTCCTACGACACATCATGGCGTATTTTACACATGCACTTGCACATATTTCTATACAAAGTCCAGCTTACACAGAAACCGAAGCCAATTGACTATTCACAACCTCGTATCTACGTCGTTTGGGTGTTTCAACATTGAGCAGTGGACTGCGATTTCTCCAACAAAATTTTCTTTAGGGAAGAAGCTTAGGACTCCGAGAATTCTCAAATAATAAAGGGTGTGTTTTTATAGACGTATAGAACTTTAAGTTGCAATAAAACAACGATGGATTATTCGATTGACATGAATTTTATTTATCCGAAAGATAATCTTGTGGCATTACATTTTAAATATGATTTCTGGCATATGACCGCCACGGCTGGCGCGGATATAGTCCAATCTGGACGTCCAATTTTCGATGACTTTTTCCAACATTTGTGGCCGTATATCGGCAATAACACGGCGAATGTTGTCTTCCAAATGGTTAAGCGTTTGTGGCTTATCCGCATAGATCAATAACTTTACATAGCCCCACAGAAAGTAGTCTAGCAGTGTTAAATCACAAGATCTTGGAGGCCAATTTACAGGTCCAAAACGTAAAATTAGGCGGTCACCAAACATGTCTTTCAATAAATCTATTGTGGCACGAGCTGTGTGACATGTTGCGCCATCTTGTTGAAACCACATATCCTGGACATCGTGGTTATTCAATTCAGGAATGAAAAAGTTAGTAATCATGGCTCTATACCGATCACCATTGACTGTAACGTTCTGGCCACCATCGTTTTGGAAAAAGTACGGACCAATGATTCCACCAGCCCATAAAGCGCACCAAACAGTCAGTTTTTCTGGATGTAACGGTGTTTCAACATACACTTGAGGATTACCTTCACTCGAAATGCGGCAGTTTTGTTTGTTGACGTAGCCATTCAACCATGAGCGAATAAGGCCTTACTACGAGGAAAATTTTCTGGCCGTGTAATCTCCAGTCTTGTCGCTGTCAATTGGCCACAGAGATCGTGCCATTTGACACCATTGAACTTTTTTTTGGTGCCGCGCGAAAGATCGTATATTTATCCGGATACCTTTAACTCTTGAAAATCAACATTCGTCAAGTTATGACTGAGCTATCGCCCAATATGTGCAGAAAAGTGGTCGAAAATTACCTCAAATGAATCAAAGTTTGTAAAAATTCACGAGGCGGTCATTTGAATGATGTAGTGGCTCTCATATAATGACAAAGTTCAAAACTTTATAATAGAAAAGTAATTTCATGAAAAAAATTATTTGAAATGCATTTTAGTTTGGAAACTGCAAAATGGATAACCCTATATATAACAGGTCAATTAAAAAGTCCAAAGTCTACCATAGTATGACAATTTTTTTCGGCAAAATTCATTTTTTATTCAGTATATAATTAGTCCTCTTCGAAGGTGATACACTGATTATAGCGAAGTTCCAACTTTTGTATACCACTTTTGTAGTACAATTTGTCCCTCACCTCAAAATAGGCCTCAGTTTCGGCGATCACCTCTTCATTCGAAGAAAATTTCTTCCTACCGAGCATACGCTGTGGGCCAGATCTGGGGAATACGGCGGATGCGGAAGCAATTCGAAGCCCAATTCATGAACTTTTGCCATCGATTTCACTGACTTTTGACACGGTGCATTGTCTTGGTGAAACAGCACTTTCTTTCAAACGGTCCAATAACGCTATGATAGACGCTGATGAGGGTCTTTCCATTTTCAAGGTAATCAATGGAAATTATTCCATGCTTACCTCAAAACACTGACGCCATAACCTTACCAGCCGACTTTTGTGTTTTTGCACGCTTTGAGGCGGGTTCATCGTGTGCAGCCCACTCGGATGACTGTCGATTGGATTTTAGAGTGAAATGATGGAGCTATTTTTCATCCATTGTCCTACATTGACGCAAAAACTCGGGCTTATCACGCTTTAATATCTCCAAACACAGCTCCAATTCATCAACTAGTCGTTCTTTTTGGTCAAAAGTGAGCTCCCGCGACACCCACTTTGCACATAACTTTCTCATTCCTAAACATTCGTAATTGATATGATGTATACGTTCAGGTGATATCCTTGGATTGCCTGCTATTTTGATCATCCACGTGTTCATCATCTTCTGTGCTCACTTCACTACGTCTAGACTTAGCATACCAATCCTTGATGGTTGATTTTCTTGGGGCAGTGTCAAGAAACTCGTCTCCATGCCAAGTTTTTGCTTCAACTGTATTTTTTCCATTGAAAAAGCAATATTTTATCAACACGTGAAATTTCTTTTTATCCATTTTTTCCAAAATAAGAAAAGTTGATTCACTCAAAATGCTATAATTCACAAACTAATGGTCCAACAGCTATCAAATTTATACACGCGTCTTTTGAAGGTGCGCTTCACTAACTAAATTCATATTAAATTTAATTCTAGTAGCGCCATCTATGTTTTAAGCCAGGGACTTTCCAGTTGACCTGTTACATAGGTTTTTCAGCCATGCTCTTGGTAAAGTAATTGCAAATCATTGGAGTTAATAGGTACTTTTGTGTATTAAGGTGAGCCAAAAACTAGTCAATCGTTAATTTGGTTAAATTTAACCTATTTACGGAGAAAACGATGTCGCTGCAAGTCAAGATTTTCTTTACACTAAATTTCAAAAGGTGTCGGTGAGCATTAAAAATCTCCCATATAAATAATACGAAAAAAATCAGTAATCTCCATTATTTCGAATATCAGGTCTATGGTGGATTTACCAGGTCTAAAGCCAAACTGCTAAGATTCAATCAGTTCATTGAATGTGGGCTTTAATATCCCACAAAATATGCTCGACAGAGTCTTGTATTGATGAGGTTCACGGTATGAGGTTCACATATTAATGAATTTGGAAGAGCACACTGAGCTTCGCTATTCGTACTTCCTCATAAGCGGGTGGTGGAATGTCTATTCCATCATTTTAAACTGGGGATTCGAACTTATCATCTCCGGGTGTCGGTAGTAAAAGCCATTCAACTACGCATTTTCAGTCTTTTTTGCATTGCAGCAAGAGTTTACTTTCGGCTCTCATATCTTCTACATTAATTAACTTAAAAAGTTTTGATTTGACTTAATTGAAATATTTTCAATTAAGTTTTATACGTAGATTTGTGCAGTTATAACATTACATTTTGGCATTTTAGTCATTCTTCTAGCCATACTGTGCGACGCCTAAATATTCGCCAGCCGGGGATCCTTGTGACTTTTTCTAAAAATTTGTAAAAATAAAGGACCATCGCTTTACATCTGTAGACTACATTAAAAATTTGTCTCAAAACTCTATTTTTTAAGTCGGTGGACACGATTTCTCGAAACGTTATAAAGCGATTTTGTTAAAATTTTGCACACATTTTTATAATAACATTATCTAGTCATTGAACGAAGGATTTTTTTATTACAACAAATTTTTTCGGGCCAAAGCATGGCGAAACTTGATAAAAAAATTATCTTTAGTTTTGGATCACACCTACCTAGTATATATCAAATTTAATTTTTTTCTTCATCCAATAACGAGATTTATCCATGTACTAACGAAATATTTTTGGTTTTTTGATTTTAGATGAACCCATAATGAGTTATGCTATCCACGGCGAGAGCTTGTTCTTTTGAGACGTCAAGGGAGGTGAGGTACCAATGGCTGAGTTTTCGGAATTTAAAAAAAAATTCACTAAATACCGTTTAAAAACGTATCTTTGATATGGTAAATTGTTTTAATAATATATATGATTTTAAATTTCATATCAGAAATACACTCGTAGGGCTTGACAGTCCCTGCCGAGGGGCGACCGCAATTAGGAAATTTAATTTTCTATAATTTTGGACGTTTCTCTGTAAAATCGAAAACCTCAATGTCGACGAGAAGGTAAATATTGTGTAAAAAAAAATTAAAATTCTCGTTAATTTTAGAACACAACTCCCAGAATGTATAAAAAATTTGCCTTTAGAGATTTGCCAAAGCTGAGTGGCTTTAACATGGCAGTATTTATCTGCAACATTATATGCCATCAACGATCGTATTTCGCCCGTAGGTTAATTTAGGTTGGTAAATAACAGACTTGAGCTTTCTAACATAACCCTGCATAGCTGCTGTACCAATAAATCAAATTAATGCCTTTTTCCATTAGAGTAACCTCTTTATTTTCATACTAACATGTGTTATTTTGGTCGTTGCTGTTGTGAAAAACTGGGATTCAACGATCCAAGTAGAGCACTGACAATAATAACTACCAATAATTGCCACTTTAATGCCGAGCATAGCGAATCGCCTACTTGTTATTTTATTCATTCCCTAACATCCACTCACCGCCATTACGCATTGCGCATAGCTATATATCGTTACACAAATTTACATACATACTCGTATATATATAAACTTAACTCAATACAAACTCGCTAATAGGTGATATACAGTCACTTACCAAAGTGCTTGCATGCGCGACCTTTTACTCCTTAGGCATGATGGCGCTGGTCGCCCGCTTCCCGCCGCTGTCGCCTTGCATTGTTTGCATTGTGACTGAGTTGTAATGCATTGTAATGGTAGTCAATTTGATTTTAATTAATGCCTAAGTAAATTTAATACGAAATGGTAATTATTTTACTTCGAAAACAACGGCGAAGCATCGATGCTTCGGCAATGGCAAAGTAACCAAATTGGGCGTATTCTACATGAAGCATTCACCTATTAACAGATATTATTGCACATACACACACACACACGCACTCAAGTGTGCTTGTGCTTCTGTGTGAAATAACTTGCGTTTTCGTACTTCACGCCCATTACACGCACTCGATTTCGCTAAGTGTATACACACGTGTCTGTATATATATGTATGTTTGAAAGTAAATGGCACATGGAGCCTACCGGCGACTTTGTTAATTGAAATAATTGCGTTTCGTCTCTTGCTGCTAATTGTTGTTGTTATCATTCGATGCTTCACTGGTTAATGTATATTAAATTTGTTATTGTAACATTTTAACTCGGCTGTTCATCAGTGAAGATTTATGTTTGGATATTGAAATTTTTGTGTGAACGATGCTTAATTTATAAGTCAGGCCTGAAGTGTTGGCCGAAATGTTATTGTGAAATCGTATTTATTTATTTATTTGAATTAATATCTGAGGCTTTTATTTATGGCTATTGGAAATTGTTTGCTCTAGCATTGTATTTAAACATTCCATTTCCAGTAAAATACTAATAAATATTTTTTAAATTGAATTTTATTATTTAAAGAGTAATAAAATATGTTATTGGTAGTTTATAATTGTTGTCACGACGTAATGAATATATAAAAGAATGTGAATTGCTGAGAGAAATATGGTTTTGTGAATATTTGTAAATAAAGTTTAAGTTCTACAAGTCAAATCGAATCTATTTTTATTAATTTTATATCACTTAGGCTAACTAATTTATGTAATAAGGGTTATACAGTGGGTAAAAAAAGAAGTCGGACAAATATCAAATTTACATTTGTGTGCAAAAAATTTTATGAAAGAAAAGTAATTTTTTTTCCAGAGTATTTCATTAAGCCAGCTTTAAATTCAGTTTAAAATAACAATAAAATATGTACATAATTTTTCACTCAAAGAAGAAAAATATATAATATACTGTGACGGAAATCCCAAATACGAAGAACAGATTGAATGAGTAGCAGTGTAAAGGCAATTCACCGAAAAGGACAGAAGCGGCAGTAAGATACAAATTATCCTTACCAAGGACAAACAAAAGGGTAGACAGTGTAAAGGAAATTCCACGTCGTTAAGGATAAACGGAGCAGCTGCAGTTATCGCAGGCAAACGAATAATTAGCCTATCCTTAAGCGCGCGAACAGAATGTTTGGGTCATCTACAGGTAAAAAAAGAGCGGCAGCCGCTATCACAAGAGGAGACGAGTAGACACCTTAGTGGAGTTAACATCGCTGTGTGTTTGAGAAACGGATAAGCTGAGTGAAGCAGAGAATAATTTTGTGCCATAAAGAATTGTAAAATAAGCCATTGGGTATAGTAAATAATTGTAATTATCAAAGACTTAATAAACGTTGAGTTAATTCCTGACGGTTAAGAGGCCAAACGAACAAATCTTGGGAGATTTATTTAGCAATCTAGTGATCAGACTCGAATGATTTGGGAAATCATCGCGGTAGCAACGAAAAACGTTACAATACTAAAATTCATGTCAAAAGAGAACTCGGACATTTACTTAAACGCTTAAAATAAACAAAATTAACCTATAAATATTATCTGTTAATATTTTATTGATAAGCCTTTAGCTTTTTTTACAGCTTTTAATCTTCGTGGCATTGATTCTACTAACTTTTGCATATTGAAGCATCAATCTTGGCCCATTCCTACTTAAACACAGCTTCCGAGCCAGTTTTGTTCCTTATGGTATGATTTTTCAACTGATTCTCCAAATGAGCCCATAAGTGCTTAATAACATTGATATCAGGTGATTGAGGAGGAATTCCAAATACTTTTGGACAGTTATACATTAACCGAAAGCGATCATCATGCGCCTTGTGCTTTGGGTCATTACCCTGATCAAATTGGAAACTGCTTTATATTCCTCCCAAATCTTCAGCACTTTGGAACAAATTTGCTTTTAGAATTTTAAGATATTTTTTATGGTCCATATTGCCGTCTATGAAACACAACTTCCCGTGGCCAGCAGCGGACATGCAGCCCAGAAAATTACATAACCGCCTCCATGCTTTACAGTTGGCTTTAAGTTCTTCTCTAAGAGCTCTTCATTTGCTTTCCATCATACATACGACTGTCCATCTGACCTAAATACGTTAAATTTACTCTCGTCTGAGAATAAAACTTGGCTCCAAGAGTCGAAATCTTTATTTCCATATGTTTTTGCAAAATTCCTTCTCTCTTTTTCATTCGCCATACTAATATACGGCTTCTTCCCAGCAACCCTTTCATGTAAATTATTCTTGTGCAACATAATTCGTATAGTTTCAGGGACACAGTTGATATTAAGATGCTTTGAGACTTCCGCTGTTAGTAGGAGTTTTTTTACTTCCTGCACTATCCACCGCTCATTTGCTTTACTAAAAAGTTTTGGCCTTCCTGATTTCATCTTATTTTCGACGGTTTTTTTTGAAACGTTGAAGACATATTACAATTAGATTTCTAACTTCAATTGAACTTTGTCCACGTTGTCTTCTCATTTTCGAGTAATTTTGTATGTTATTTAAAGGTTGAATACTCAAATTGTTTCACAAATGTCTGTTACTTGCTTTTTTTACGATAACCATGGAAAACAGCGTTATTTCCTTTATAATAATATCAAAAGTAATCTATAAGTGCAACATGTCCGAGTTCTTTTTTGACATGAATTTCTCCACATAATACATTTTAATTTTTATTTTTTTAGTGAAAAATGATGTACATATTTTTACTATTATTTTCATATGAATTTAAAGCTGGCTTAATGAAATACTCTGAAAAAAAAATTAATTTTCTTTCTAAAAATATTTAGCACAAGAATGTAAATTTGATATTTGTCCGACTTCTTTTTTAACCCACTGTATGTATATAATTATGTAGAACTTGCTAAGGCATGGCGTATGAGTAACATTTTTTTTGGTATTACTGAATTGTTCGAAAACATTAAAATCAACCCGAACTTTTTTTTCGACGACGAACTCAGCGTTGCCCAACCTCCCGCCAAACCGAACGAGGCGCGCCGGTAACTGAAAACCAGGTATAGCCTGGACTGTCGTGAATCATAGAACGATCGTGGAAGGTCGCTGCTACACTTGCCCCTTACACTGAGCAGCTACAGAGTTACTCATCAGCTGCTATAAAGTAATTTGCGATTAAGAAACTTTGAGAATAAAGGGACTTTTTATAAGTTTAAAACTCTCAGTAAATATTTCTTTATACAAAAAAGTGAGTCAGAAGTATAAAAGCTGGCTTAATGAGATTTAAAATTATTACACAAACATCTGAAAGGGTCGTGATTTTCAATATTTGTTTCGCTATCGATAGTACCTCTTATCAGCTTAGTTAAAAATAAAACTCCAAACATATTTCGTCGACTATGGAGTGAAGAAGCTTTAATCGGATTTTATAAGGAGGGAGATTTTTATTCGCATCCCAATGTAACGAGTAAACTGTACAGTAATTTGGTAGTATATGGGTCGTTAAATTCCTTGGCCCACCGCTTAATGAAAGCAAGGACTCCTATAGTCTTATGAGCACAGGAATTTATATGATTTTTAAAATCTAGCTTAGGGTTCATTGTTACACCTAAGTCAATGAACGCAGTAACTTTTTCAACATTGTGATTTTGAATCATATAGGCAAAGGATTGCAAAGATTTTCTAGAGTATTACATATATTTATACTTGTTTAAATTTAAAGACATACAATTCACATCACACCACATTGCCACATTATTTAGGTCAAGTTGCAAGAGTTCACTATCTTCTATAGAACGAGCTGATTTAAAGAGCTTGACATCATCTGCGTACATAAGTGCCTTAGGCTGACGAACCACATTTGGCAGATCATTGATGAATAAGAGGAATAGTAAGAGACCGAGATGATTGTCTTGAGGTACACCAGATGTTAATGATATTTCACGTGCAGTACTAGAGTTAATTAAATTACTTTTTGTTTTCTACCTGTCAAATATGATGAAATACATTTGAATAAGGATGGTGTATACCCATACATATCGAGTTTATAGTGAAGGATTGCGTGTGAGATCTTGTCAAATGCTTTGCTGAAATCGGTATAAATAAGAGAGAGAGAGAGAGAGTGTGTGTGTGTGTGAGAGAGAGAGAGAGTGCAAACTTTTTTTGCCCCTACAGTTTTCATGTTCTAGTTTAACTAGTTTTCAAAATAAGAAACACAAATTTTTAAGTCTCCGCACATTTTGTACATTTTTAAATAAAATATTTCTTTACTTATAACTAACTTTAATTAAGTACAAATTGACCATTATTATCTATAGCCTTTTGCCATTTTTCTAGGTGGCTTCATTATTCTATCAGTGTAGAACTTCTGCGGCTTATCAGCGAAGAACTTGGCTAAATGATTTTCAGCGGCTGTTTTGTTGACCAATTTTTTACTACCTAGTGAATTTTGCAGGGACTGAAGGTAATCAGATGGTGTAAGCTCTGGGCTATATTATGGGTGCATAAAAATTTCTCAACCAAAAAAAAAAAAACACCTTTAATTTATGTGTAGTTATCAGATATGGATATGGTCTGACTTTGTCATAACTAAACACTTTTATATCGATCAGTACTGCACGCTTTTCTTGGAGAACCTGTTATAAACTGGTTAATTGTTAACAGTAGAGCTCAGAATTGATCGTTTCATCAGGTTGTAACAACTCATCATAGTAAATTTTCTACCAAACCCACCATATACACTTCATCGCCTTATTTGCCATCAATTCAGGCCTTGAAATCGCTTGTGCAGGATCAACGGCCTTTGACTAAGAATTCTTCTTTATTCTATATTCTTATTTAACGCAGTTTCCATCGTCTATGATGAGTCGCTTTAGAATTGGTTCGATTTTGGCGCGTTTCAAAAGCGTATAACTGAAGCTAATTTGTAAAATTTTTTTTTGCGTTAAATTAAGTGGTAACTAAGTATCGGGCTTCTTTGAATAGTCAGCAATTGATGTCTAATGCCTTCGGCATCTCCGGACAGCTAATATGCCAGTCTTGCTGCACCAGTTGCTACTTTTCGTCGCTTCAACATAATCTTGCATACCACTTCTGGGTCCAGCGTAAGCTTAGAGCATTCTCACGGCAAACCACATAAAGCTTTGGCGAAAATAATCAGAATTTTACGAGCTCGAGGGCGTTAGAGGGATAGGGATTTAGTTACTTGTTGTTATTTAGCTTGTTATGATGGATGCTCAAACTATTTAGTGCGCTTCATAAAAAATTAAAAATTTCCGCTTATCCCTGCATCCGAGACAGGAGTCCTTATAGGAATTGTCCGTGCTCCCATTAAACGGGTCTAGTTTAACATGCCAACTGGGATGTTAATGGAAGTTGGACTTATAAGGTGTGGATAATTTTTGTCCCTCAATTCAATCAAAGCACTCTACGCGTATTTAAAATACAACTTATTGCCATCTTTGACTCTATGTGAATGTATTGCAAATAGCTAATGTCAACTTGGCTCGTTGAATGGATTGTGATACATTGAGTTAACAATAAGTAACCGAATAACAAGTAAGCGATATCAGTCATTGCAGTTAATTCTACTTGAAATACGCTGCAGTAGTCAGGAAGTTCTTTTATTCTTATAAATTGCGAGTAATAGACTCTGCTGGTCATCTTGTTTATCGAGCTTAGAATCGTCGATAAAATTGTTTGTATATATTTGATCCAAAATTGATAAATTAGTATTTACACATGCCCTGCACTGAGGTTTCTTTAGGACTGAGTAGCATTTAGCCTATGGCTCTGCTGCTCGTAAGGAGTTTATCAAATAGGTCTAACGGTAGAATACTAAGGAGAGTTTTGAGTGATTTTGTAGTACTTTGCTACTTGAATTAAGTTTGTCGAGTGATGACCATGAAACTGCGACTCTGCAGAAAATTATGGCCACATTATTATTTTTTTGCTTAGCTAGCATATAATATCCTCCCTTACTCTAATTTAAAGTTGTGGAATTGAAGAGAAATTACATTTGCCAAATGAAGTCATAGTAATTTTAATTTAAAATTCAATTATCTTCTATGCTAAATTATAGACTAATAAATTATATGTTTTCCTTCATATATACATATATGTGAATGCTTTCACACATATTGTGTGAAAACTGTTGTTCCTTCAATGCATTCAATGGCTTCTTCTGGAAAATTTGTTGCTTCAAATGCCTAAATGCATTTAGAAAATAATATATATGGTAAATACATATGAACGTCAATACAAATGAGAGATGTTATTTTCAAATATATTTATATTTGAGTTATACTGGTATTCGTATACATATAAATACATAATTGCATATGTGTTTTTAAAAGATCCCTTTAAGAAATAATTTAGTTTCACTGTAGAAATTTGTTCTAACGCAAAAAAAAATATATATAAATATTGATATTTTATTATATTAATTAATATATATTTGTGTCATCGAAATGCGGTTATTATACCAGATTTAAGATGGACGATATCATACCCATATTTATGCCAAATGCTCTTCAAATTTTTTACTCTTGACAGATAATTTTACGTGAAACTGATGCATACAGACCAGAACTGAGGATTTGCTTGAAAATTTTCCAATATCGCGAGCTTTGGAACAACGAGCGTCTCGAATGTATACAAATGTTTATGAGTTAAAATATTTCGTGCAGCTTCGTGCATTCTGAACAAATATATATTATGTATTGGGTGCAAAAATTAACTTGGTCCTTTTTCTGTATATTCAAAGAGTTTTTTTTATAAAAAAAAAAAATCATTCAAAATAGCGTCCGTTAGAAGCTACTGCTTTTTCCCCATCTCACTGGTAATTTTCGAATACCTTCTTTAAAAAATGAGTCTTCTCAGTCCAAATATTGGGAAATTGTTCGATTTCTTCAAAAGTCCCGCACCGATGACCCCGCAAATCGTTTTGCATCCATAGAAAAATACAGTATTCGGAAGTAGCAAGGTCTAAAGAATACGGCGGGCGGAGTAAGGCTTCCCATTTCAGCATTTCCAAGTAGTTTTTGACCGATACAGCCAAGTGGAACCGAGTGTTCTCATGTTGAAAAATCCCCTTGTCTTGCAAAGTACGCCCTAAATGCTTTACCTTTAGTCGATAACGAGTTCAGTTTGCGTTTGTCATGGATCTTAATCCAGTAAAGGCTACAATTCTTCACATTCAAACTTTCTCTCTTTTGCTCTTTCTCTTCGACGCTAAAGTCACCACTTTGCAAACGGCGAAACCATTCCCTGCACGACTTACCGGTCGGCACAGTTTCACCATAAACTTCCCCAAGCATTCGATTGAGTTCAGCTGCACTTTTCTTCCAATTGAAAACTGAACGTATAATTTCAAATATATATATATAAATATTTGGCGCTTTGTAACCGCTGAAGCAATTTTCGGCCGAACTCCTCCTCCAAACTGTGGTTTTGTGTCTTGATGTTTTTACCAATAAATGAATGGACCTACTGTTTATTTTAAGCCGCCTCCGAACGGCTGATGGATTTTTATGAGGAGCTGTATTTCATGCCAGAAACACACTCGGAGGGCTTGACATTCCTTGCCGAGGGGCGACCGCAATTAGAAAAATTTATTTTCTATAATTTTGGATCGAGCCTGGGCTCGATCCCAGGCCTTCCGAACGGCAGTACGCAATGCTAACCACTCGGCTTATACTTATATATTTATATATGAAAAAAAAGAAATTAATCAACAAATAGGACATCAAAACTTCCAGCAAATGTTATTTATTTAACACAAATTCCAATATTTTCGAAGAGGCAAACATAATGTTCTTGTCAGAAACAGACCAAGATGCACACTAATTATTGTTGACAAAAGTGAAATCCTTCCAATGAAATAAGTAATTTATTCCAAAATAGGCCACAGCTTGCAGGTGGAGCCATCTTTTTGGATTTTTTTATAATTGAATTTTATTTATGTAAAAAGCTAAACTCTTAGAAATGCTAGGAAATTAAAAAAAAAATTGAGAACTTTTTTCTGTTGACCGGGTTCCCCTAAAATGCTCGAAAATTTCAAACAAAGATTTGATCAGCAGAGCAATTAACCAATATAGATGATATCCGGGTATTTATAGCTCTAATATACACTCCAATTTCTCTATCTCTGTTCTTCTCTTTTTCACATGATCATACTTTATTTATTCATTCTTCTCAAAAGCCCCCCCAAAAACTCGAATTCTATATTTATTCCTTTTACTATTATTCTATTCTTTTTACTATAAAAATATTGAAGCCCTGAAAAAAGTTTCCAAAAATTGCTGTGGTTCACAGTAAGTATGCTGTAGGTGAACACCAAACCCTGGAGTAGCTTACTCGTTCCCATTACGAAAACTTAGACATCAAAGATGGACAGCGTTTTGGTCCGCTAGTCACACAAAATGCTGATATAATTATGCAACTGAAGCAAACTCAGCATCTAAGCCGTCAGTAGATAAGGTAAGCATTAGGCATAACTCACGTGAGAGTTTGATATCATATAAAACAGGCTGGCTGCTTAAAGAAGCTCGATATTTAGGTGCCACTAAAATTAACGAAACAGAATTAGATTGACCGAATTACTACTAGTGAAACGCTTCAGAAGCGTTTCTGAAACGCAACAATATCAAAAATATCTGAGCGACTCATCACAGGCTATTACAAATGGATTAAATACGACAATATAAAAAGAAAAAAAAAATGTTGTTAATGCCCGAATACCCTCCACAAACGACTTCGAGGGAAGGAAGGACGTATTAATTAAGAGTTGCTACAACCTGCCGCAATGATCAATTCTGAACTCTACAGTCAACAATTAAGCAGTTTGCAACAGGTTCTTAAAAAAATGCATCCTGAATTGATCAATAGAAAAGATGTTGTGTTTCATGATAACGCCAAGCCACATTTATCTTTCCTGACCAGGTAAAAATCGACAAAGCTCGGTTAGGATTTGAAGCAACAACTATATAAGCCGAACTTTGCATCATCTGAAAGCCATTTGATTCGTCTCTACCAAACTCTTTTGATGGTAAAATGTTGGCCAAATCCTTCGTCCGAAGTTCTATACTTACTTAGAACCCTCAAAATGGCAAAAAATCAATATGTATTGGATTAAAATTAAATTTCGGCAGGGAATGTCAAGCTCTCCGAGTGTATTTCTGGCATGAAATAAAAGCTCCTCATAAAAATCCATCGGCCGTTTGGAGGCGGTTTAAAATAAACTGTGGTTCCTTCTATTCGTTGGTAAAAAAATCAAGACGCAAAATTTTCCAATGACTCATTCGAGCATTTCAACTGGTAACTGGTGAATGTCCGTTTAGAGTTTAGACTTTACACATCCCCACATACAAAAGTCTAACGGTGTGATATCACACGATCTTGGTAGCCAATCGACCAGCCCAAAACGTAATATTATCTGCTAACCGAAGTGCTCTCTCAATAAATCCATTGATTGATGCGATGTGTGGGAAGTGGCGCCGTCTTGTTGAAACCAAATGTCGCGGAGATCACAAGCTTCAATTTCAGGCATAAAATAGTCTGTTATCATGGTGCGATAACAGTCGCCGCTTACGGTTACGTTCTCACCGGCATATTTTTGAAGAAATATGGACCGATGATTTCACCGGCCCACAAACCACACCACATTTCTGGATGAAAGGGCTGCTCTAAAAATATAACATGACAGCTTGACACGACTCACACCAGATTTGTCAAAAAAGGGCTATTGAAAAAAGAACTTCTACTTAAATCACCCTTTATATAGTGCCGTATTACCCTGCTCCCATCCAACTGTCAGAGTTTTATATATTTAAATTTCACATAAATTAACTCTTTTTTTATTAGCATTAGAAGGCCGGCTTTGATCAATAATTTATATAATTTTACATAATTGGCGCTATATAACAGTATTGGTCGAGTGGTAAGTAGTGCGTATATCATGCGGTTGTCATGTGTTCGAGCCCCAGAAAATATTCAAAACTAAAGTAAATTAATTTAAAATCTTAATAAATAATAAATTCTGATAAGAAATAATAACTCAAAATAAATGTCATTCAATTGTTTGCCTTAGAAGAAACTTTAAGTAGAAAAACAACATAAGAATGAACATACACTCGAAAAAACTGCTTAGAGCACATCATCAACGATATTTTTTCTTGCAGAGTCATTTCATTCAAACTTAAATTGCAATACAATCAGTCGTATGTGGCTTATAAATAATATTCATCTCTCGTATTTGAAGTCTTATCGGTTTCAATTATAAATTGCTTTTAATGCCATTTGTAAACTAGTTCAAAGTATGATTTTGAAAATACTAAAAAAAATATAACTTGGCACGAAAATTTAAATTCTTAATTAACTTAGTTGTATCTTGTATGAATATCAGGCACATTTCATTTTGCTTAGGTAACGGGTGATACATTTCGAGGTTCCCTACTTTGTTAAAGAAAACAAAAAAACACAGACTTTACATATCCCCACGGGAAAAATTCTAACGGTGTGATATCACACGAAATGGCCACCAATTGCCGTCTTGTTGAAACCAAATGTCGCGGCATATTTTGCTTATTTACTTGTTTACATACCTATAGAGCCAGAAATGGGCCTCATAAAGGGTGTTTTTTATAGAGGTATAGAATTTTAAGTTGGCATTACTTTTCAAGATGGCGACCTATTTAACAGCTGTCAAGTGATTCATTCTCAGTTTGGTTTGGCAATTCATCAAGAATAGACTCACGCCTGAACAACGCTTGCAAATTGCAATTTTTTTTCGAAAATAATGGTTCTGTTCGGAAAACGTATCGCACACTACGTCCATTTTATCGTCGACAAAATCGTCCATCACTTCTGGTTGAATGGCTACGCCAACAAACAAAACTGCCGCATTTGGAGTGAAGGTAATCCTCAAGTGTACGTTGAAACACCGTTACATCCAGAAAAACTGACTGTTTGGTGCGCTTTATAGGCTGGTGGAATCATTGGTCCGTACTTTTTCAAAAACGATGGTGGCCAGAACGTTACAATCAATGGTGATCGGTGTAGAGCCATGATTACTAACTTTTTCATTCCTGAATTGAATAACCATGATGTCCAGGAGATGTGGTTTCAACAAGACGGCGCAACATGTCACACAGCTCGTGCCACAATAGGTTTATTGAAAGACACATTTGGTGACCGCCTAATTTCACGTTTTGGACCTGTGATTTAACACCGCTTTCTGTGGGGTTATGTAAAGTCATTGGTCTATGCGGATAAGCCACAAACGCTTGACCATTTGGAAGACAACAGTCGCTGTGTTATTGCCGATATATGGCCACAAATGTTGGAAAAAGTCATCGAAAATTAGATGTCCAGATTGGACTACATCCGCGCCAGCCGTGGCGGTCATATGCCAGAAATCATATTTAAAATGTAATGCCACAAGATTATCTTTCGGATAAATAAAATTCCTGTCAATCGAATAATCCATCGTTGTTTTATTGCAACTTAAAGTTCTATACCTCTATAAAAAACACCCTTTATCTGAACAAAATTTGGCTCGAAAACGTCGGATCTTCAGAGAACTTTTCAAGAGCCCATAGAGCGAAGCAATTTCGCTTGTAAATTTAAGATCTCTAAGCTACGGCCGCTGTATATTTTTTTCACTAATGAATGCTGGGTCTCAGGATGGCTGATGTTGTTGCGAATAGTGTGCTCAGTAGGCCGATTATGTTGATCATAAGTTGAGCGAAGCGCGCGAAACACATTCTTTAAGGAACGACAATTTTCGTAATAAAGTTGAAAGATTTGTAAACGTTGTTCAGGCGTAAGTCTTTCCATGATGAAATGTCAAACAATACTCATCAGAAATAATATGACAGCTTAACAAGGCTTACGCGTGATCTGTCCAAAAAAGGCTATTGAAAAAAGTATCTCTACTTGGATCACCCTTTAGAAATGTATGCATGTTTGTTCTCTTTAGAGTCGATTTAGATATGCAAATTTCTTCATTTATTTCATGATAAACTTTTACTACTAAGCAAGCATTCCGTACATTTCTTACACATTTGCTGAAGGGTTGCATTTTGATAGAAAGCTGTTTGCTAAAAGCAGTTTGTTTAAAAGATTATCATACTCGAAAATATGTATGTAATTACTTATGTATGTAATGTATGTAGATGCCTATTCGAAAACAAGTACATTTGTGCAAATTCACAATTTCTTATATCCAGTATATTTCTGCATGCCTCTCTCTTTCACTCTTTCACTCTAATCATTGCAACATGCCTTTTAATTATAAAACATATTTTTAATGATTTACATTTGCCGATGTTGCATTTAAATGACTTTTCGCATAAGCCTAATAGCATTTATATACATACGAAGAATACATACAACATATAACAGTACTCTTGAAAGTGGAACAATACACATGGAAAATATATGAAGACTTACAATGGCAGAAAGACAGAAAATTGGTTATTTGATAATTCTAAAACTAAATAGAGCTTGAAGGAATGCCAACAACTGCATCATGTATTTTCAACAAATGTGTGTGTGTGTGTTCGGAAGACTTTCATCTACATGTATATAAATTATGCTTGTGTTTGTGTGAATTGAATTATTTTGTTATTACTTGCATCAGAAATGTTGACTGTTTAATTATTTTCAAGCATTCTAATTTAATATGCAAAATGATTTTACATCTATGCAAAATTTTCAATATGAAGTGAAATTGAAGGGAAATTGGTAAGAGCCGACACCTACACATGTATATTTATGTAAATATAATAATATTAAAGCTACTCGTCATGCTGATATGAAATAATTTTGTAAGGTGAAAACTTAATAACTAAATATAGAGGAGCGCAACCAGTGACTACTATTAATACATGCAGTGAAGGTAGAAAATTTAACAGCTCCGCCTTGACATTTCTTGTGAGCATTTTGTTTTTCATCGAGCCAGGATTTGCGGCTAATGTCGTAAGTAAAAGATAAAAATGACAACACTAAAAATAAAATACACCCACAAGCCATTCAAAAAAAAAAAAAAATTCAAACAGTAGTAAACTGAAAACTAAGTATATAGCAAAAATTATAACCAAAAGCAAAAAAATACCAGAAAAAGGTCTCTACTTCGGTTGTCTATATTTAGTAGAAAATAGAAAATTTTATATAATTTAATCGTTTTCGGTATTATATTTTTCACAACTGCGCAGCAAAACAAAAATTTCAGTTTTG
This sequence comes from Neoceratitis asiatica, assembly GCA_030068015.2. Lineage (NCBI taxonomy): Eukaryota > Metazoa > Arthropoda > Insecta > Diptera > Tephritidae > Neoceratitis > Neoceratitis asiatica. Next base: position 43,624,895 of record CM061524.1, on the reverse strand, counting down.
CTTGTTAAAATTTCATTGGCGTTTCAATGATTTTTACACTTTGCATAAATAAATTTAAAATAATTAAAAAAACGAACAAACACAAAACAAACAAACAAACACAAAACAAACAAACAGACAAAACAACAGGGTACATTCGAATCTATTATTAAGGGTCGCTCAGAAGGGCTTGCGAAATTAATATTTCCCGGAGCTTCAGTCTGGTGTAGATCGTTACAAAGTTTCAGGATCAAATCACCTTATTCCTGTTCGAAGTAGTATTGTAACATTTTTCGTTGCTACCTCGATGATTTCCAAAATCCTTCTAGTCCGATCACTAGATTGCTAAGTAAAACTTGTTCGTTTGGCCTCTTAACCGTCAGAAATTTATTTGGACAATAATTACAATTATCTTCTTTCTAATTTTTTTTTCTTCACGCTTAGTTCACACTAGTACTGAGTCTTCAACTTAATTGTCCGCAAATAGCTGCTGCCGCTCTTTTATACATAGCGATGGCCCAACATTCTGTTCACGCTATCAAGAATAGGCTGATTATTCGTTTGCCTGCGATAGCTGCAGCTGTTCCGTTTATCCTTAACGATGTGGAATTGCCTTTACACTGTCTACCCTTTTGTTTGTCCTTGGTACGGGTAATTTGTAACAGACGGCCGCTTCTTTATTTTCGGTCCTTTTCGGGGAATTGCTTTTACGTTGTCAACCCTCTTGTTTGTCCTTAGTACGAGTATACGGCCGCTTCATTTGTCTATTTTTATTTGGAAATCTCGTTACATTTAAATAAGTAGCTTATTTTCTTCTCTATGCAGATGATTTGAAAATTTACTATGAAATTAAAAGCCTAGAAGATTCCTTCAATTTACAGAGCGAACTTGATAACCTGTATCAGTGATGTAAACGTAATTACTTATTTCTTAATATTGGTAAATGCCACTCTGCCTCTTATGCTAGAGTTGTATCTAGTATTCCCTCGTCGTACTGTTTTTCGAATCTTGCGCTAAAAAAGGTAAACGAATTTAAAGTCTTGGGTGTTTACTTTGACCCCAAACTCAGCTTTACCACTCATATAAATTTTATTGTTTCCAAGGCGTATGCGCTGTTGGCTTTTATTCGACGTAATTGTTCATCATTTTCAGACCCTTATACCCTAAAACTATTGTATTCGTCTTTAGTGCGATAGACGCTGGAATATGCGGCTTTTATCTGGAGGCCCCATCATGCCGTGTATATGAATAGATTTGAGTCTGTCCAGATGGCTTTTGTACGCTTCGCCTTGCGCCGGATGAGTTTTGTAGACCCAATACCGTCCTATCATTCCCGTTGTTTGCTTATAAATCTCATGTCACTAGAGTCGATGAGAACTCTGTTGTCGATGTGCGTTGTCTATGATATCATTACTGGCTCTATTGATTGCTCATACCTCGTGATGAAAATTCGTTTTAATGTACCCTCTCACATTCTTCGGTGTAACGAGATGTTTTTTGTGGGTGTTGCTAGAACTGTTTACGCGATGAACGCTCCTCTAAGGAGAACACTCTCTCAATTAAATGAAATTTCTTCCTCTTTGGGATTTGATATTTGCTATACCAAGTTTACTTTTAAGAGCCTGTTGATAAGATACTTATCATAGCTTTTATTTTACATTTTTATATATAGATTATGTAACCATATTCTTATTTTTTAGTCTGTAAACAACTTGTTTGTTGATTTGTTCAAATAAATAAATAAATAAATAAATAAATAAATAAATAAAATACATCACAGCAGCGCTGAACGACTTTCTTGGGCTTCTATGATATAAATAAGGCCCCATTGTACCACCTACACTTCCTTCGGATACAGACTAAATAAATTTATTTAACAACTCATATCAATCAATTTTATTTTGATTCATCTTCTTTTTGTAAAAAAAAACAAACTATTATTATTTCATCGTTACTTAACTTTTATTCTAAGTGTACATAAGCTAAAATTACATGACCTGCCTGCTGTCTTTCTTTTTCTAATTTCCAATCGTATATATATTATTACTACTCAATTATTTCTTAAAATGAATAGAAACTCATTTTTAATTTTCTAAATTTGATTTTCGACTAATATACCTATATATCTACAAGTATATACAAGAAAGATGAGAAAAAAGTCTTGGAAATTGTAGATGTTTCTTATAACATGACAATGATAATATGGTAAATGCTCAAAATTAAATATTATAGAAAAAGAAAGAATCTGCATATGATTTTATGTATCCACATTTGATATTCCCCTTTGCTAGATGGATAATTTTTGGTACTTCCGAAATCTGCGACTTTCTTTCTTTTCTCAGTGTCCCAGGAAATATACGTTGCATTATTCTTTCAACACTGGTGATAAAAAACGCTAATAGAATATATACTCGTATTAATACGACTTTTGCCCCTGCAGTCTGCATGAAAGTGCAACATTATGTTGCCGGTAAGACTTTATCATCCAGCTTTTCTAATTTATGATGCTCAGATTATAAAAAAAAATGTTGAAAATGTTTCATTAATCCGTGGCTTAAGGAAGTTTCTTCTTCTATACATTTCTTATTTAGGGGGTCTTGGTTCATCTGGCGGCTCAAATTGACATCCCGTCCTTAAAACCACTTCGACTTTAAGATACCAATTTCTTAGCTATTCATAATTTTCCTTATCTTCTTTCTCATATCGTTCTACAAAACGAAAATACAGTAAGTTCGCAGTATCTTTGTGCTAAATAGAAGAAATCAGAAATTTAACAATTCACAGTAGTTTTAGAAAAGATATTAAAACTAGCTGACCTGGCCACACGTTTCTGTGTCTTTCTGTATTTTCCCCAATTTCTGCTATAATTGGTACTGCAAAGTTCTAATAAAGCACCACCTAAATCAAAATTTTAATTTTTTTATTATTTTGTAATATTGACCTAGACGTATTTGTAAGAGCGTTTCGATAATTCACTACTTAAAGTTTTTCGCGGCCGCGATAGCCGAGTGGTTAGCATTGCGTACTGACATTCGGAAGGCCTGGGTTCGAGTCCAGATTCGTGCAACATCCAAAATTATAGAAAATAAATTTTTCTAATTGCAGTCGCCCCTCGGCAGGGAATGTCAAGCCATCCGAGTGTATTTCTGGCATGAAATATAAGCTGCTCATAAAAATCCATCAGCCGTTCGGAGGCGGCTTAGAATAAAATGAAGGTCCCTCCATTTGTTGGTAAAAACATCAAGACGCAAAAACACAAATTGGAGGAGGGGCTCGACCAAAAATCGATTCAGCGGTTACAAAGCGTCAAATATATATATATAAAGCTTTTCATGAAAATGTCAATATGAGAGCTTCTAAGTAAAACAAACGCAGCGACCTATGCTTACATCCAAATTATCTTAATTTCTGTCTGGCTGTCGGTGATCGCTTTCCTGTAAAGAAATATTTCACGAGCCATTTAGGCATATCATGTAAAGTTTAAACCAAATCGAATCATAAATCAATTGCTTTCTCAATTAAAACGGTCCATAGCCTAAACATCATCATTCACGTACGATTTGGAATTGGTCGGTCGGTCCATGGTCTACTTCCCGGAGAGAAAAGTGGCGTTCCTGCTAATCTGAACGAAAAGTTATCTACCCAGGTCCACCTCCCGCGGATATGTATCTGATGCAAAAAATAGATAAAAACAATCCTTGCAGAGCTTTTTGAGTGTTTGAAGCGTATCCAAACTAACATTAACATTTTTAAATAAATATATGTGTATTTTTTATTAAGGAATTGTTTTTATAAGAAAGTCTATACGAAACCGAGTACAAACCCTAGCACATTGAGAAAAGTAGGGTAAACCAATGTAGCCGCTGGGAGACGGTGAATTAGTATTATTTTTAGATTTATTATTAATTTTTTGACTTTTCTAAAAAAATATGCCCTACCTCAGCTCTACAAGTTAAAAAATCTGGGCTATTCCCGTTCTCCGCTCCGCCACAATCGTAATTAAGTATTCTAAGTTACGATCGAATCGAAAGAAGAAGAGGAAGAGAGAATAAATTTTCGAAATCAGCTGGTTGCATATGAACGTGTGAAATTTAAAAAAAAAAAAACAATAGCTATTTATGTATTAATCAAATAAACATAAAAATCGTGTTTTTAACGTTAAAAGGAATCAGGAGCCGCGGCGATATTTCATGTGGATTGAGAGACAAGTGTCATCCATTTCAGATGAGTGATGAATTTTAAGAATTTAGCTTGAAATTGGTAATCCTTAAATTCAGTCAAAAATAACTTCAATCTTAATAAGTATGCTTTCAAGTATGTCCTGCATATTTTTTTGCAAGAAACTCAATTAAGTACTTTGTCATGGTTAACTCCATCTAACCGAGTAGTAACAGATTTGCGATTTTTTATGGAAGGCAGTTACCAACATAGAGTTAGTGCAGATTATAACATAGGTATGTGTTATTTTTTGAAATAATGGATTTCTATTTTTGTTTTACTGGTGGATCAACTGTATTTTGGGCAACGTTATTTCAAAACTCTCAAATTTTTCATATTGCTTTTGTGTTGTATCAAAAAGCGTCATTAAGCTCATAAAACTAAAAAAAAGGCGTCGTTATGACTTTTCTAATTATCTAAATCACGTTTTACTTACATTTTTGTAAAAATTATATTATTTATGTAGACGAACATATACAATCGAGCTGTTCTCCGCCAACTAAATTACAACGCACAAAAAAGTAACTACGATCGAAATGTAGAATACATAGAATTGGGTAGAATCGAAGGTTTCAAAGATTAATCGAAATGGAACGTAACGTGGAATACCAAATTCACCGAACGGAGAAAATTTCGATTCGAGTCGAAATGCAGAATAGGGCTTAATATAATTATATAATGGCATGTTAATGCATATTAGTTCAGTTGTGGCTTATGTACATAAAATTGTTGTTCTCTCCATGTGAAGAAACGAACGTATATACCATATTTTAATTTATTTTCTCTTCTTTGCTTTTTCCTTTTTGTTTTTCAGTATTAATAACAAGTCTAAAATATTTACACAAATCTCCTTTTAATGTGAACTACATTAGGATCATTGTTGTGGGACTGGGAAAATACAAATAGAAACTAAGCAAACCACTTACACACTTCCAATCAACTTAACCAAACCAAATAATTGCTTCCGCATCAATCCACGCATTCAAATTTGGCAAATACAATTAATATATCCAAAAAAAAAAAAAAAATACATCAAACATTTAAACACGAAAGATCTAACTCAAATTCTTGTGTAAACAAAACTAAACAACAAAGCAGCAGCACTCTCTACTGCCTTCAAACGCTTAGTACCCCTCAATGCAATGCAGCTGCTGCTGCTGCTTACTACTTTACTAACGCAGCATACCGAAAAAATACAAACAGTTTAGGAAAACTTTTCAATTTACGAATTCCATTTGCGCTCATTTGCCAAGACTTGTACAAGTATTGTAATGGCAGCGACAACGAAAACCCTCAAAAGCTCACCAACAGCAGGAGCAACAATATCCGATGCGTCAAGCACTTGAGTGATTCTGTTGGTGTTTAGAGCATTTTGTTGTCTTCGCCTTAGTGTTCGTTGTATTTTTTCTATGTTGTTGTTGTTGTTGTTGTTGTACTTGACGTTTTTGATGGCGTTTCCGCTTCCGGTTCGCAGCTGCTGTTTGCTCAAGTATAATTCTTTGAGTAAAAAGTAAACACTTTTAGCGTGAGCTCTCCTGCACCTACTGCTGTGCTGCGCCGTGCTATTTCTTCTCGTCGTCATCTTCTCTTTAAATACCACTCGTGATTCACAGCATTATATCTGTTGTTTTTTTATGCAAAGATCTGCTTGGCAAAACTAACCAATTCTTGTCTACCCACCACCCTGGCAGCTTTCATTTCGGCATTCGTAGCACTTTTTTCGCCCATAAGTAAGTGGTAAGTTGCTTTGAATAAGTTTCGGTCAAAAATGCAAATGATTTGTTTCGCCTGTCATCCTTCTCGCTTCCGTTTTGTATCAGTGTATATTTCAATTTCAGTATTCATTCGCTTCGTATTCCATTGCTTTTGCTTTTGATGCTTAAACACTCGCAGACACATCCACTCACACACAGTAATTTTGAGGAATTTTATAAAATCTGTAAATGTTAGCGGAAGAAGTAAAAATGTAAATAAAAATTAAATAAACAAAATGTGCGTATTATAAATATATGAGTAATGTTGGGTTTGGCTCTAAGTGCATTAAGGTCCGCATAGAATCAACGCAAGTGAGATATTATTTGCTCAGGAATGTGCAGAATGTATGAGTTAGCAAGCAGCTTGGTTGAAGGACGTTAACCGAGATCGGTGGAAACAGAATTAAACATCCAGCAGCACTGGGTATGACTTTTGTCAATGCGGCGCGCTATTGTTGATTCGACTACTTATATAATAGCGTAAGCGGTTCATTCATGTTTTTTTGCCTCTGCTCAAAAATGCCCTTAATTTAAAAAAAGTTTGATAAGCAAATACTATTCCTTTTTTATTGTCAAAAAATGATAAAAATCAAAACAAATCCCTCAACCAATATTTATCTCTTCAGATTTTTTCGGTAAATCGTTTTGCAGATCATCAAATTCGTTGAATAATCGGAATCGAACATATATTCAAATATTTTAAAGTCGATTAGATTTCAGAGCGTGATTATAGCAATTCTAATCAAAACCGAATTTCCGAACTGCCCTGCTAGGAAATGGGGTTGGCGACATCAACATAGCACCAGAACTAGGAAGTCGTCGTTAGTATGGAGTTATCCATTCAATGGTTTCGAAAGTATTTTGAGATTTGTGAAAGTTAAATGTTAAACAAAATATGTATTGTTTTAGTTAGAAGTCAGGAATTTATGAAAATGGATCGGTTAACAACCGCAAAACGTGTTAAAATTGTTGAGGCCTACTACGAAAATGGTGACTAAAACGCGGCCACGCTTCGTGCTCTGAGAAGATATTATGGTGCACATAGTCGTCCAATCACTCAAGCAAGTGGAAATATTAAAAAAAAAAAATTGAAGAGATTGGATCGGTTATAGATATTGCAAGTTTCGCATAACATCGTTTTGTTCGTTCTACCTCAAATAGCGCTGCTGCAAGTAAAAGTGCAGCCGAATACCCCAAGTGTCTATTTCTCGACGTTCTCAAGAGGTAGACTTTCATACGGCAAGTTATGGCGTATTTTGCACTTGGACTTAAACCTTCATCCAGATAAAGCCCAGCTCACATAACAATTGAAGCCAGCTGATCATTCACAATGCCGTAGTTAAGTCGATTGGGTACCTTAACAACAACCAAAAGCAAAATTAGTGCATGTAGGGCTCTGATCATTTTCAATAGTTAAAGAATCCTTAAATAATGATAAAGAACATACACTCTGGTGCGCTCTGGGAAGGTGTGATTGGACCTTACTTCCTTGTTAGCGATAACGACGTAACTGTCACTGCAAATCGGAGCCTTATGATCATATGATAACCGACTTGTTTCGGCTTGCAACAAGATTGTGTCAAATGCCACACAACACCAGCGGATATAGCTTTATTGCGATAAAAATTTCCCGGCCGCTTAATCTCTTGTCGTAGCAATATCAATTGATCACCAAGATCGTGCGATTTGGCACCATTGGACTTTTTTTTTGTGGGGCTAGGCAAAAGATCGTGTTTATACAGTTAAACCCTTAACTCTTGAGCTTTTGGAAACCAACATTCGTCAAGTTATGGCTGAACTACTGCCCAATATGTGGCAAAAAGTGGTCGAAAAGTACATCAAACGGATGGAGGTTTGTAAAAATTCACAAGGCAGTCATTTGAATGAAGTAGTGTTTCCCATATAATACCAAAATTCAAACTGTATATTTGGATTTTTATATCAACTTAAAGAGTTTATTTTTTATGAAACACTAAGCCACGGAAAAAACTAGTTAGAATGAGTTTTGGAAGAGCACATAGAAATATTATGACCACCCAAATAATTGGGCCTTCGGTAACATACCGACAAGGTGAAAAATTGTTATATATAACATTTAATGATTTTGTGGAATATCTCAGACTTAAGGGGTTAGGTGAGTTTCAAAGGTTTAAGAAAAGGAATTTTCACTATTTTTTTATATACATACATATATACAATCATATATTTTATTCAAACAATTTACCATATCAAAGATACATATTTAAACGGTATTTTGTGAAATTTTTATTCAAAAATTCCGAAAAATCAGCCGTTGGTACCTCATCTCCCTTGAGAAAATGCTTTCGCCGTGGACAGCATACCACATTATTGGTTCATCTAAAATCAAAAAACCAACAGTATTTCGTTATTACATGGATAAATCTCATTATTGGACGAAAGAAAAATATTAAAACTTGAATTTTTGACAGAGTTTGAACAAAAAAAAAAAAAAAAAAAAAAAAATCAAAAGAAACATGATCAAATTTTCACCATACATGGGCTCGAAAAAATTAGTTGTAATAAAAAAAAATAACAATCCTTCGTTCAATGAATAGATGATGTTATTACAAAAATGTGTGCCAAATTTTAACAAAATCGGTTTATAACGTTTCGAGAAATCGTGTCCACCGACTTAAAAAATAGAGTTTTAAGTTAAACGTGTTTAAAGTTTCAAATTGACACAGATATGGCCTGATGGGCGGAACTTCCAAAGTGTCTATCTCTTAGAATTTTACTTTGATCGATTAGAAATTTCAGGAGAATATTTCAAAAATATTTTACAGTTTAATAAGACAAAAATTAATTAATAATTAATTAAATTCCAAACCGACCTAACCCCTTAAGAACTGTTTTCTAAGTTTTTAGAGGTGTCAAAAGAAGACTTCGTTGAAAATAAATTTATTTGCTGTGGCAAAAATTAAATTTTAGTTAAAGGCTAATGCTATGAAAACCTACATAAAAATTGGCTCGTATTCTCCCTCAAAAAAAAAAAAAAAAAAAAAAAAAATTGAAAGGATTCGTCAAGCCACTTATAACCACGTCATTACAATTAAACTTTGATATACTCGTAAATTAAATAAATTTCATTCAACTCTTCACGATATTAAAATGAATATGCATATTATTCGTATACTTACTATCCTCTTGACCGCTGTTGTTATTTATTTTCGAAAAAAAACCATACTGCTACCTACTATAATAATTATGACAGCTGTTTTAACTAACTAAAGAAGTGAAATAATAATAATTTATGGCAACAAGCAAATATCTCTCGCAGAAAATTGCGCTTTTCTCATTTACTATGCAAAGTGAGCGTAAATAATTTTGGAATACAACGAGAACGAAAACAAAAAATGACAATAGATTTCTTGCAACGCTTTTTGGAGTTCATTTCAAAAACTTTTTAATATCCGTTGCGAAAATTTTGATTTTATTATTAAAAATTTTCAACAGCAAAGAGTAACGTTGAAAAGAAGAAGCAGCAGCAAAAGAAGAGTATACATACATATATGACAAGGAGCAATGCAACAGCCAACCTTCTGTCAAACGTTGAAAAATAAAAATAAAAATAATTCAGAGCACAAAAAGAGAGGAAGAAAAGTTTGCTTTGTTTGAGTGGCAAATTTCTAACAATAACTTTTGTGGCGCATTCTTGAAGCAACTCAAATACAAACTGAAGGATATGAAATCGTAAAAAGCAACAGCAAATGCCAACGGAGATAGCAGCGGAAGGAAGATAATATGGAAAGGGTGAGAACGCCAGAACGCCAAGAAGTTGAAACATAAATTTAACCAACATTGTCTTGAATGAGTTAAGTTTACCGCGAAATCTCTACCTGCAAGAAGAATAATGAAATATTTGAAATGAAACAAAAAAAAAAGAGGAAAAACAATAGAAACACTTTTCATCTTCCTGCTGCGAAAACTGGGTCACAACTCTATATTGCAACAACACAACAGCAGTTAATTTTGTTTAGTCCGCTTTCTAAGCGCACAAATTAACTAATTTAAAGTGGGAACCACCGTATATGCACGTTATTTAGCGCATTTTGGACACTCTATTCATCTTGATTCACTATGGTTATAAAGAAAAATCTCTTGGCATTAACACGCCTTCAGTCTTGCGGTTCTTGCTCTTGCATTTTCAAAGGAATGCCCTACACGGTATTAGAGGTGCCTTGTCTGCCGCCTTAAGTTGCAGTTACTCAATGACGTAAGTCCACTGCTAATGAGAACACACGACTATAGAATTGTTCCGTAAGTACAAAACGTTGTTGCTAAGCCTTTGCTGCACTCAGAGCTTTGTCACGGGATAGAGCCGAGAGTAAATAATTAAATAATTTTTCAAAATCAAAAAAAAGAATTTGTCTCAGACCTTGCATTGCATATGGAATTTCGTGCGCCGAATCGCTGAAAATCTTACGGAAGGGTAACGACGAAACGACTATATGAAATACGAGCGAAAAGTGGTAGAAGATTTGCCTCACTCTGGTTTTCAATAGCAGTTAACATCGTCATTCATACTATTTGTGTGAGATACCCATTGAAGTTTGTCTACTTCACGAATTAATTTGTACCATTTAAAAGAAGCTTTTGGCATGAAATGCATTGCTACTTGATTAGGTCCAAAAGACCTGAATTTTCTTCAAAAACTCAATCGATTTAAGATCGTTGAAGACATGCTAGAATTAGTTAATTTTGACTCCGATGAGCATTCTAATGCAATCAAGCTAACAAGCTTCGTAAGAGCGTCACGTCAAAGCCAATGAAAAAGGTAAAGGTAAAGTTGAGTTTTTTAAGGGGAAGTCAGAAGAATATTTGAGAGTCAATATTCCCAAATACGGTTGTATTTGTGGAAATAATCTCATATATTTTGCACCACAATAGCATTCCATCTCATAAGATTATCACTTTGAACGAATTTATGTAAATATTCATCTGATGTTGCTCCAGACGGCTTTACTCTCCTTCCATTACCACTTGGCGGTAGTCAATAGAACATAATAAATAGACTTTGTAACGATAACTGAAGTTTATTATAAAAAATGCGTTAAAAAAATGTGTTAATGATTATAACATAATAGCATAAGTATTTCGGAGTTGAAGGTGGTGCAATAAATGTGAAGAAATAATATATGTTTTGTGTCTTATTGACCAACTTCTGGTACTTTTTGATAGAATGTACCATGAAAAAAATAATCGAAAATCTTAAATTTGAAACAAGCTATAAACGAATTTGATTTCTGCTATTTTCTTTAAAAATTTCGAGTTGTATTTGTTCATGAAAACCTAAAATGACTCCAGGTCGGGTCTATATGCTTCTATTCAGAGGTCTACGTTGATATGTATATTTGGGACATGGGCCTGGTATATGCATTCTGCTAATGGGATATCCATTTTGGGGTTTTCAAAATAAAATGAATTAAATTTTGTTTTCATGAAATCCCCTTTTATTACAAAGTTTAAATTTTGGCATTATATTCAAATGACCATCTTGTGAGTTCTTGGAAACCTTGATCTGTTTAAGGTAATCCTCGAGCATTTTTTGGCACATATTGGGCGATATCTCAGCCATAATTTGTCGAATATTGGTTTTTAAATGCTCAAGAGTCGAGCAGATCAAATAAACTCAGTTATCATACGATCTTAACCTCGCGGTTTCACAGTGACATCGCCGTTACCGTTTTCAAAGAAGTATGGTCCAATCACTCCTCCGGACCAAAGAACGCACCAGACAGTAATATTTTTTGGGTGTAAAAGCCTCCCTTCGTTTTTTTAGGGATTCGCAGAGCCACAAATGCGACAATTTTAATTATTGTACCGAGTGAGAAATGTGCCTCGTCGCTGAAGAAACTTTTGTTTTAATAATTGCGATCCACTGCTACAAGTAATCGACATAACCATGTTATACGTTATGAATGGTCAGCTGGCTTTAGTTGTTGTGTGAACTGGACACTATACGGACGTAGCTGTAAATCCAAGTGCAAAATACACCACAATGTGCCGTAAGAAAGTCCCAGCTCTTGAAAACGCCGGGAAAAGGACACATTCATGTCTTCGGCTACACTTTCACTAACAGCAACGCTATTTCAGATGGAAAGAGCAAAACGATGATGCACAGGCCGTACAATATCTGTAACCGATACAGTCTCTTCAATTTTTTTTTTAATTACAGTGGCATCCAACACCTCTGACATCTCCAGCGAAGGTATCTGACTAGAATGGACTGACTCAAATTTGGATTTCTGGTCACAAAATTGCAAAGCAGGCGAACTTGTTAGGCAAGGTGCGATAAATATGCTCTCCAAATAAATAATGTCTTTTTTACTATTCGTATACTTTACGTCTCCCTCAGTCTAACAACTACTAAAGGAATATATCTATGCATGAATTGCGATATAGTGGAATTATATGCTGAAACTCAAATAGCTTTTGGTAATTTGAAAATCATAAGGATACCTACATGTATGACAGGATGAAAATTGGAAAAGGTACGGTTAAAGTGGCAAAGGTACGGTTTAAGGTACAAAACATATTGCAGGATCTGTTGGAATGATGACAACTAGTAGACAACAAGAAGCAACTTTTGTTATTGTGAAAAAAAGCATGAGAAGTAATTTCCCGTGTTGATAAAATTGTGATTTTTGAAGGGAAAAACAGTTTAAGCGAAAACTTGGATAGATAGCTAAGTTTAGACTTGGTGAAATGAGCACCGAAGACGGTGAACGCAGTGCCCCTCATAAGAGGTTTTTGTCGACGAAAACACCAAAAAACCAAAAAATGATTTTGAATGACCGTAAATTTAAACTGAAAGAAATATCAGGTGATATAGAGATATCAACTGAACGTGTACATCACATCATTCACGAATATTTGGGTATGAGAAAGCTCTGTGCGAAGTGGGTGCCGCGCGAGCTCACTTTTGACCAAAAACAACAACGAGTTGATGATTTGGAGCAGGTTTGGAGATGTTCAAGCGTAATAAACCCGAATTTTTGCGTCGATATGTGACATCGGATGAAATATGGCTCCATAATTTAACTACGAAATCCAATCTGATAAGGTTATGGCGTTTGTTTTTTGGGATGGACATGGAATAATTTTCATAGACTACCTTGAAAAAGGAAGGACCATCAATAGCGACTATTACACGCCATTATTGGACCGCTTGAAGAACGAAAACGCCAAGAAATTTCCGCGTTTTAAGAAAAAGAAATTTCTGTTTCACCGAGACGATGCACCGTGTCGCAAGGCAGTGAAATCGATGGCAAAAATCCATTAATTGGGTTCCGAATTGCTTCCGCATCCACTGTATTCTTCAAATCTGGCCCGCATCAACTATTTTCTCTTCTCAGATCTCAAAAGAATGCTCGCTGGGAAAAAAACGTGGTCAAAGAGATGGTCGAAAAGGACAAATCGTACTACAAAATAGTACCGAAAAGTTGGAGGGTCGTTATAATCATTTTTTGAGTAAGAAAAATGAATTTTAATAAAAAAAAAATGCTTTTTAATCTGATAGTTCGGGGACTTTTTAACTGACCTAATATAAAAGTGCATACGACTTGTAGAAGCGGGCTTCGTAATCATATAGCCAATTTTGTCGGTGTCAAATGTCAACGTAAGCAGTCTACCGAGGTTCATTAAGAAGTCCATTTGTATGGAGAGCAATTTATCAAGTTAGATATTTCCCAAGTACGCCTAGACTCTAACGAAAGAAAAGAAATAATCAAAACAAATACATAAATAAAAGTCAAACCGACTTCAACGGGTCTACGTACGTGAGTGACTGCAATCTAAGTAAGCGGCAGCGTTAAATAAACGGAAAATGAATAACTGTACTACGTAGATATTTAGGCTACTGAGTAACTGAAATGTTTTATTTTAATTATGCGACTTTTAGCTGAGCTTTTAAATAGATTTTTCAATGGCCACCAAAAATGCTGCCAACTGGAATAATATATTGTCTACCCATACACATTGTTTGCCGCCCATGAGCGAGTGGAGTGAGAGTGCGCGTTTTTGGCTAGTATCCGAATAGTCAATTGGTAGGGTATTTCCATGGGTGTGGGTTTCCAAGCTGTCATGTTGTATTATGCGGTTGTTTAATTTGAAATGTAAGGGGATTCGTAACTCTTTCTTAGAGACTACGCTTTCTCTGTTGACTAATAAGATATTTCTAAGGTCTTTAACTTAAAAATGCCAACAGTGTGCACATCTCAAAACAACAACAACAAAATACGAAAAAAAAGGAAAAAAATGTTTTGTATGAATTTTGAGCGAAGTACCCTACATGTATTGTTTGCCGAGGAATTCAACTAAATAAATGCAAAACAACTTAGTCGTAAATATTTGTTGTTGGATGCTGTTTGGTAAAGAAGGATGTTGTTGTTTTCTTTAAAATCCTGGTCGTTCATTCTACTACTGAGTTAATATGTAAGCTGTCTGTCTTACATCTTTTGTTCGTTGTTTATTGGCTTTTTGTAAGAGTTTATTATTGTTTTTTTCTTCTTTTTTGGTTTTGCTTCTTGAGTATGAAGCGAAGAGAAATGACCGATTAATTCCGACACATTTAACTGTTCTTAGCTTATCTAGCATTTCACAACCCATTTAAGTAGTGATTAGCACAAAGTGACTGTGACAGTTGGGGTTTGATATGTTTAAGCAAATTCAAAACATCCTCTCCTTCTCTCCAATAAATATTTATAATGATATGAACTTGAATTGAAATAATACTAGGCATTAGAATTTAATAGCTCATAGATCGGGGAAATAAAAAAGTTGAATTAAAAATTTATTATGGATAGAGAAAGGTTATTCTCAGTATATCTTTAATCGTTACCACAGCGGAAGGGATCACAATATTAAATGCCACTGAGAGCAGTGTAGAGAAAGTTGAACCCCTAAATCGACAGAAATATGGATTCGGTTGAGAAAATTAACCAGCCCTGCACTTGGTACGAGAAGCCAAGTTGTTGTTGTTGTAGTAATCTCAAAAACGTTATCCAATTTGGTTTTCGGGGAATGTTGTGTAAGTAACAGTCCTTAGCTGGATAAAAATCCGGTTCGTTCTGGTATAAAGAGCCGACTGTTGACGGAACTATTGGACTTTAGACGCCTCCTTGGCGTTTTGTAAGCACTGAAGCGATTTTCGGCCGATTTTCTCCTCCATTTTGTGATTTTGCGTCATGATATTTTTACCAACAATTGGAGGGGCCAAACATTTTATTCTAAGCCACCTCCAAACGGCCGATGGATTTTTATTTCATGTCAGAAATACGCTCGCAGTGCTTGACATTCCCTGGCGAGGGGCGACTGCAATTAGAAAACTTTATTTTATATAATTTTGGATGTTGTTCAAACCTGGACTTGAACCCAGTACGCAATGCTAACCACTCGTCTACTGCGGCAGGCATGCCTCGCGGTTAAATTCCTTAAACTCTCATCAGCAGAAACCATAATATACAGCGGTTATCGATGTTATTAATAAGATCAGTTTGATAGTTAATAAACTACTCGTACCATTTCATTTAATTACTAGCTCTCTTTGCAAGATGAGAGGCAAGAATATATTCTGCCGTATGAGGCTTATAAAATAAAACTGTTACAAAATCGGAGCAAAGGTAAAGAGGCTACTGGGCTTTGCCGACTATTTATTCTGGTACAACAGAAAACTGGAACTTTCAGAGCTTACTCTCCCCTGCTCTTTCACTAGTCTCTTCAGGGAGTGTCGTGGTTATTGTCATTCAATACACATAAGCTGATGGAGCGAATGTTATTGTTGGTATAGTTATGGACTCACATTGCAATTTTGTACGCATCTCAAAGTATTGTACTGATTAGGTCTTCGATTTCACAAGCTAACCACTTTGCCTATTCTTCTCTATAATCATATAAAGAGTACGTTTACTTTCCACTATATTTACTATAAATGATTTTTTCAATACAGACCCTAGCCAAATTAAAAGCTGCCTGCTTTTGTTCTGCTGTGCCAACTTGATGGACTACGGAACAATTTCTCAGTTGAAGGCTAATCCTGCCTTAAGATTAATTGATAATGTTCTTTAACCAAACTAAATAAAATGTCTTATACACTACTACGACGACAGTGCATTTTGAACTCAAAAATATGTAAATATTTATTTTATTTTATTATATCTTTCATGTACTGGAAATTTTATATTGATTTTGGTCCGAAGTATGTCTATAGAATACAAAAAGAGAAAGATCAACCAAAATTCATTTCGATCGGATGATACCGATGAGTTGAGTTGATTAAGCCCTTCCCGTCTGACGGTCGGTTTGAACATGAGCAAGTTCCCCAGTTTTTCAAATATTTATACCAAGCCTGATACGCAGATATATTATAAACGTACACTTGTCGGAACCGGCCAGATATAATCACTATAACATACGAGTATAAACGACAGTCTTTAGGTTCATAAATGTGTTAAAAAAGCATCCATGACCGAGAAATTTGATATTCTAGACACGTAAGTTCAAATAAATATTGGTATTTTTTTCTCTTTTCTTTTTATTTACAATATGTTTTAGAACAATAAGTAAATTTAATAATTAATCCTAAAATAACAGAAATAGTAGTTTTACAGTGAACCCTACTATTGCATATGATACGGTATCCGGTTGTTTAATCTACCATTCGGGAAGTTCGAGGATATCTATCCTTTTTAGTCTTCTTACTGTTAAACTACTATCTACTAGGCTTAAAGATATGTTATTTTAATAAGTATATTTATGGAGTATATCGATATAGTTTTTTCTGAAATTATTTATTTCATATTTTATATATGGAAGTTTTAAATCTTTATGTATATATCCATTAAAAACGTAAAAAGAAGCATTAATAAATTGTCGTAAGGTTTTGAATTGTTAGCGCTGAAGTATCTTAATATATGAGCTACTAGTAGTGCCCCAAAGCTGAATAGCATATGTCCACACAGGCTTTTGTACGACTTTATAAAGACAAATTTTATTTTCTAAGGCAGATGGTGATGTGCCGCCTAATAGCCAGAATAATTTTTGAGTTTTTTATTTGAGTTGCTGACTTTTCGCCTTTATCCTTGTGGAATTGCTGAACCGTCAAAGAAAACTTCTGGGCAACTACCCATTCTTAGTGTGAATGTTATTTGAGTCGACTTTAGGAAGTTGATTTTAATTTTCTAACAAATAAACCAAGCTTCATTAAAGTTGAGTTCTGACTGTAAGAGCTGAGAAGCTTTCTGTCTGGATAAACCGGTGGCTAATATTTTATTTTAAATCAAATGTCATTATGCCAGACTCGATTGAATGCCTGCTCAACAACTAAAAGCAGTACTGTATTTTTTATTCTCAAAGGCATAAAAAATTTCCTTAATGAACCTGTGACATTTCTCAGAAGTCCCGTGGCCTATTTTGAATTCAAACTGATGTTAAGGTATGTCAAGTTCGTCTAATATTGGCAAAAAACTTTTTAAAAGTATTTTTTTTTTAATACTTTTAAGAAAATTGACAACAAACTAATAGGATGGCAGTTCAACTTCAGATTTGTTTGGCTTAGGAATCGTGATGATCTCTGCACATTTCCATTGACTTGTAAAATGGTCTAGTCGTAAAATCGGATTGAATATAAGTGTGAGGAAACAAATGGTTTTTGCTGTTAGATTTCTCAAGGTTAACCCATCGATTTTGTCTGAACCAGGGGCTTTTTTATTGCCTAGGCATTTAATTTCTGATGCAGATAGGCAAGCTCATATGGCAGGGTATCTCGAGAAATCTTTCTACTTCCATCTCTGTTAAAGAGTTATCAATATCATTTTGTTGGAAAATCGATTGTAGATATAATGCAAATGCTCCAGCTTGATCTTTATCGGATCTACAGGTTGTATTCGTGGTTGCAGAAATAAGGGTTCGAATTTCTGAGGTATACAGCTAGAGATTGATTTCCAAAATTTAACAGTAGCTATTTATGAGCAGATAAAACCTTATATAAAGCCTTATATCAGCGGGTGGTGAGTCTTCTGTCATCGTTTTCGTAATTTTTGTTTTATTTTGTATATGTCGGCGGATTTCAGTTGAGAAATACAGCTGATTTGATACTGCGTGTCTGGGTGCGTGATTCGTGTATGTGTGTGCGAGGCTCACCTGGTGAATTTTACTTACAAAAAGCTCCACAATGGTAGCTGATATTAAGATGAAGTAGCGTCCATATAACTATTTTTTCAGTTAGAGAGTGAATTCTACACAAGTAAGTTGAATTAAATTTTTGTACTGGAACTCTTCGAAATCGAAAACATTTTATTTAAATTTTTTAATTTTATTTTATGCTTCTCTGCTATATTCTATTTGATTTTATTTTGTTGTATTTTGTTTTATATTATTTTATTTTATATTATTATTATATATATTTTTTACTTTATTTAATTCTATTGTATTTTTCTTTCTATTTTACCCAGAGTTTTTTATTGTTTTATATTTTAATTTATTTTAATTTTGTCTTACTTTATTTAATATATTTAATATAACTTAGTTTAAGCTTATTTAATTAAATTAAATGTTGTTCTATTTTATTTAGTTTTATTTCATTTAATTTCAGTTTAAGATATTTAAATTAATTAATTAATTTTATTTTATTCTTATTTTGTTTTTAATTTTTTCTTTTCTATAATTACTTAACTTTATTTTAATAAATTTGATTTAACATAATATAATTTATTTAATATTAAATTTTAAATTATTTAATTTTATTTAATTAGATTGTAAAGTTTTTTATCATTATTATTTAATTTATTTATTTATTTTGTTTTATTAAATTTTTTTTAGTTATATTTTATTATTATTTTATTTGTTTTCATTTAATTAAATTTTTGTATTACATTTTATATATATATATTTTTTTTCTTTCAATTTATTCCATTTTATTCTTGTTTTAATTTTTATTTCTTTTTGGGTCGTACTTTGAGTTACTATCGCACACATATTTTTCTTTCAGAATTAAAATTCTGATTTTCTCAACTCTTTTACACTCATTGTGTCTAAAAAAATCATTAGGGGCGTTAGTTGTAATTTTAAAAGTAACTGAGGCGTATCTAATTTACTAGTTTTTATTTGCGGCTGTTCTGCTTTAGAGGTTATATTCATTTTGTTCATAAATTTTTTTTTTTCAATTAAAATATAAATTATTGTAATGAAGCGCAGGTTTGTACGAATGATATTCAAATCAAAGTATTTGGAGGAAAACCGCGTCCACTTTTCTTATAAAACTGTTAGAAAGATTTTCCCCGTGTCAATCGTATCAACAACTAATAAAACAGAAGCAAATTTGCACATTATTAACTATATTGTATGTATAATAAATATGTGTAATACAGTTTTCTTGGTAACTTTATTGAATCAAACTTTTATATAAATATTCATATATACATATATATACGAGTTATATCCAGAAAGTAAGCATACTGGGGCTCTCACGGGCAGAGGGGTTTTGTTTTCATCTTACTGACAACATGGTATTGAAGCCATATCCTTTGCAAGGAGAGCAGTTCGAGGTCAGTAAGTTGATAACTGTCGACACGACAGCAAGTTTCGTGAACAACGTCAATCCAGTCTCCCGCCAAAAGCGAAAATCGCAAAAGTTTTTGAGGCGCTGCAAACTCCAATTTACTTGTTACTCTAGATGATACTTGGGTAGCAACGACAGGCATCACAACTCGTCACCCTCCGTCAAAAAGTTAAAAATTATAATGCCAGCCGAAAAAATTATTACATGCGCGTTTTGGAACTGCCAAGGCTTATCTCTATTCAAATATTAAATTAAAAAAAAAAAATTATAATAATGTGGGAGGCCGATTAAGAACAAGGGAAGAGGCATGCTGATAAAAATAGTATGCCTACCGCACGACAATGCCATACCACACACGGCCAGCGCCACGAAAGAACTGGCCACCACGTTTCAATGGGATGTTCTAAACCATTCCTTGCATTCTACGAATCTAGCTCCTTCAGACTACTATCTCTGTAACTCTACACATAGGTGTAAAAAGGTTTTCAACCCAAGAGGTGGTAAAAGAGGACGTGGAGAAGTGGACGAAAGGGTTAGCGGGAAACAACTACGAGGAAGGCATAAAAATAGTGATATCCCGCTTCATCGCCACATAGAGAGGAATGACGACTATATCGAAAAATAGCTTATAATACGTACTAAAGTATCACGTATTTTTTGTTTGTTTAAATACAAAATTTTTATATTTTGTTGTATTTGTTTGTTGTATTTTTGTAAAAAAAATTCAGTACACTTACTTTCTAGATATGCGTCGCATATATAGTTGGCTCTTAGTAATTAATTTTAATCACTAAAGCAATTTTTTGGAAATTCTAAGGCAAGTATACAATATTCGGTTCTTCCTGGACGTAGCTTTCCTTACTTTCCCACATTTCAGTTATACAAACTGATGTAAAATTGTATTTTTCGTCTGTTTGTGGTTTGTATTTCTAAGTATCCCATTGTAGTAAATGAAAACAATTAAAATTACTTGCTTGACTTAAAAACAAACGATGCTGAAGAGCATTTATTTTTCCAGTTTTTTAACTTTTCAAATGAGTAGTTGTTACTCAGACGAGGTTTTAGTTTTTGCTTGAATTAATTGCATAGATATTTTAATGAAGTAAATGTGTGTGCGGAAAGAGTAGAGGACACAGTGGAGCAGTAGGAATATGTGAAGGTTAACAAATCTGAATAAATTTGTAATTAAATAAGAAGTGAAAGTGTTTGGTAATTTTCTTCACTGAAACGACACTTGGAAAATAAGGGTGCAATTTAATATTTCCTAACCTCCTTAATGTTTACTTATGAATATTAACTTTTACGAGTACGCATAGCAATAATAAATATTTACATATATATTTCTTATCACAATTATTTCATGGTGAAATGAAAATATTATGCATAGTGTTTTTATGACAATCATCAACACTTTCGTCGACACAACTGATATGCATATAATGTTTCCATGGTATTAATAATGAAAAGCTAAGTTCATGTTCTGTGTGTTGGATGTGGACGAGAAGTAAAGTGTGAAGAGTGAAGGCAAATACACTTTTGTACAAGATTTTCAACTTGAAATTGAAATTTCTGGGATTTGTTCTCCAAATTACCAGACTGATATATATAAAATTTCTTCAACTGCTCGAATTCAACCACGTAATGATAGATGGTAGGCAAGTATCCTATCAGTTTGATATGAATATTAACTAAAATATTAACTCCGAACACAATAATATAGCATTCAAAATACGCATTTTAAGACAAATGACAAAGTTAATTGACGTACAATTATGCTCATGAAGACTTTCGACCAAAAACTCGAAATATAGGGTTTTCCAATAAAAGTGATATGATTTCTTTAAAAAAAAAAAACACATTAATTGTTAAGGAAATTTAAATGTTTTTCTATTTAATGTGGAGAACAATCAATGCAATTAAGTTCTGTATATAACATCATTCAAATGGCCTCCATGACTTCTTTTTCAGGAACGAATTCGATGAACCCAATTTTTGAGCACTTTTTCCACTAAATCAAGTCTATGTCATGAATAGCACAAATAACCCCAGAAGAAGTGGTCTAATGGTGTTAAAGCACAATGTCTTGGAGGCCATTCAATGTCACAATATCTTGAAATACTCGAATCTACAAAACCTTCTCTCAATAATTCGACTGTTGCACATACTGTGTGACACGTAGCCCCGTCTTGTTGGAACCACATATTGTTAAGATTAACTTCATCCAATTGTGGCTATAAAAAGTTTTTTATCATCGATCTACACCGCCCTCCATTGACAGTAACGGTGCTATCAGCTTCATTTCGAAAGAAGGGTGGACCGTTGATTCCACCAGACCAAAAACCACACCAAAATGTCAATTTAAGTGAATGTAATGGTTGCTCATGAATAATTTGTGGGTTTCGTCGCACCAGGATCGACAGTTTTGTTCATTTACTACTCAGATGAAAGTGAGCCTCATCGGAGAAGATGAGTTTCTTAAAAAAAGTCGTTATCGTTTTCAAGTTGTTCCAAAGGAAAATAAGCAAATTCACGACGTTTATTGTGGTCCAATGACTTCAGTTCTTGAGTGAGAACAACTTTTTATGGATGCAAGCCCAAATCCTTTCTCAAAATCCGCCAAGTTGTTGTTTGAGGCAGTCCCAATTCTTGAGATCGCCTTGGAGTCGAAAAATTGCGGTCTTCAACAACACTTGCCTGAACGGCAGCAATATTTTCATTACTTCAACCAGTTCTTTGTCTTATTGTCACTTGAACATTATGTAAAGAAAATGTGCGCTCGAAATTTTCAACAATTCAATGAATAGCGAGCACAGTTGGACGATTATTACGACCATAAAATGACAACAGCGCACGAAATGTTGCAATTGCAGAACGAGTATTTTGATAATAATCTTGAATAATTTGTGAACGTTGTTCTTGCGTATATCCTGCCATTATGCAATTGTAAATATTGCTGAATACAATGAAACAAATGAGAGATCATGACATATTAAAAATGGCCAAAACGACACTTAGAAATCATATAATCCCTATTGGAAAACCCTTTATATGGAATGTGCAACATACTGCCGCCAAGGAAATAATTGTTTATTGATTACAAAAATTTACAACGATGAAGAGTTTCATACTATTGTTTGAAAAAAATAGATATATTTCAATCAAAATCTGGGATCGAAAATAATTTCCGGTTTAAAAATGAGTCGAAGAAAGATGTGACATTGGAGACAGAAAAGTTAGGTTAGATTGCAGTGGTATCAATGAAACACAGAGATTTCATTTAGACTAAAATAAGACTCACTGCGAAAGCACAATTCTCAATCCTTAGGCTTCGATATCTGACAATTCGATTATCCAAAAACCAAAAGCCGGTCATATATGGAACTCGTAGTATTTTTGCTTGCCATCCTATAAGACAGTAAATTGTTAAAGCTCCTATTAAGAGTTAAAGGAAACCAACAAAACCTCAAATTGAATAGTCATGTGTTCATTAGTTTACCAAAGGCTGACAATTCACAAAGGTGTTTTTTGTTAATACTGAGTAAGGCAAAGATGGAGTAGGTCCGGTCAATGGATTTTTTAAGGCGCGGCCGAAGTTTGTCAATTAAAAAAAAAGTGTTTCGATATCTATTTTTCTCAACTAGGTATATCAATTTTAACAAGATACTTTAAAAAATATTAGTCTAAATATTAATGACCGTTTGGTTATATGCTAACTTCCAATTTCTAAAATAAATATATTTAAAGCAAAAATGCTTTTTTTAGTGTGGAGAAAAATCAAAACAAATATCAGATGAAATGAGAGACCGATAACTGGCGCGAGAATCAAATGCTCGTTGCCGAGAAAATCTTGATCTTTTCAGGCTTTAATACGAACAATCTGTGAAATAGGTAAAACCGAAACCACACTACTGTTGAGTCTTCATAGCGGGCTTGTGGGTGATAACAATACTGTATCTATAATAATTATTTTATTTTATTGTATTATTTAATTTTTTTACTTTATTTTATTTTATTTTATTATTTTGTCTTACTTGTTTAGATTTGATTTTGTTTTATTTTTTGTTTGTTTTTATTTTAATTTTATTTTTTTTGTTTTTATATAAGTAACAATCGCATCCACACGTGTTTTGCCTTAAAAATTAAAATTCTGATTTTATCAACTCTTTCACACTCATTGGGACGTTAGCTGTGTTAGCTGAATTAAATATCATGATTAATGGTAATACAAAATAAAACGTTCGGTAAACAGGGGAAATATTCAAAAGTTAATTTTACTAATCTTTTTATTTTTTTTGTGTGCCGATGTAAATATTTTGAGCACTTATTTTCGTAAATATATTCTAAAGTTTTTTTTTATGAACTAATGATGTTAATTAAAAGTATAATTCAATGTCTTTCAAATTGGTTGGATTGGAAGGATCACGAACCTTTGTTTGCACCCTATACGCTTTCAAATTTGATTACAGATCTAAAGTTTTTCCATCTCTTCTCCCTGTTTAGGATTCATGAACTAAAGCTATTTCCTGTGAATGATACTGAACTACACCGAGTTGTGTTACTTGGTATGAAAGTGTAACTTTCTGGTGTTTATGGTTTGATTCTCTTAAACGAAATGCGTCTGATGTTGCTAACTGTGGTATATTATGGGGTATTATTGAAATAAGAGTGCTATTTTTCATGTTTATAACTAAATTCAAGGATTTATGCCCATACATGTATTTAAGGCAACTGAAATAGAAAAAAAAATAGAGACGGAAAGAAGTGAGCACGTAAAATTTGTGAGGATGCCCATATTTTCCAAATTTGTGCAATATTTATAATAACAAGAGTGGTTATCTAGTAACTTATGTGTAGGCCATACTGAGTATTGCTAAGTGAGTTGTAAGGGATTAATGGGTTTTTATAAAATTTATTTAAATTATTTATTTAAATTGAAGACATGTAATGGTATTGACTGCCATTTTTCATCGCCCGAAAATGGTCGCATTAGCTATTGCCAAGCAATCATACGTCGATTTGTTTTGATTTGATTAACTCCTTTATTTAATGATCATATAGAAATCTAAAGCAACAGTTTCGTGAGTATTATTTCTATCTATATTTTCTAGCTCAATTGGAAAGTCCCTAGCCTGACACATAGATGGCGCTGTTAAAATTAATTCATTACTGATTTCTAGTTAGCCCTAACCTTTACAAGAAGTGTATATACATTTGATAGCTGTCGAATCATTAGTTCGTGAATCATAGCATTTTGAGTGAGTCAACTTTTGTTATTGTGAAAAAATAGGCGAAAAGGAATTTCCCGTGTTGATAAAATATTGCTGTTTCGAGGAAAAAAATATAGACGAAAAAACTTAGCTTGATGACGAGTTTCCGGATACTGCCCCAGGAAAATCAACCATCAAGGATTGGTATGGTAAATATAGACGTGACGAAATGAGCACCGAAGACAATGAGCGCAGTGGACGCCCAAAAGAGGTTGTTACCGACGAAACCATAAAAAAAAAATATGAATGACCGTAAACTGAAATTGAATAAAATAACAGGATCTCTAAAGAAATCAACTTAACTTGTACATTATATCATTCACCAATATTTGGGTATGATAAAGCTCTGTGAAAAGTGAGTGCCACGCGAGCTCACTTCAACGATGAGTTGATGATTCGGAGCAATGTTTGGAGATGATCAAGCGTAATAAACCCGAGTTTTACATCAATATGTGACAATGGATGATGGTGGAGCCATTGAAGTCAAATCGACAGTCAGCCGAGTGGACTGCACACGATGAACTTAATCCAAAGCATGGAAAAACGCAACAGTCGACTGGCAAGATTATGTCGTCTGTATTTTAGGATGCGCATGGAATAATTTTCATAAATTACTTTGAAAAAGGAAGGACCATCAAAAGCAATTATTATATAGCATTATTGGACCATTTGAATGACTAAATCGTCGAAATACAGCCGCATTCGAAAAGAAAGAAATTTCTGTTTCACAATGACAATGCACGGTGTCACAAATCAGTGAAATCGATAGAAAAAATCCATGAATTGGACTTTGAATTGTTTCCGCATTCAGCGTATTTTCCAGATTTGGCTCTCAGCTACTATTTTCTATTATCTGATTTTAGAAGGATGCTTGCTGGGTATATATTTTTTCGTCGAATGAGGACGTGATCGCCGACGCTGAGGCCTTTAGTGTATATCATCCTTGAAGAGAAATATGTTGAATAAAAAAAAATGAATTGTGTGTGTATGATATTAAATTTTTTAATTCTAATTTAACGGATTTATGACTCAACATTTTAAATCTGAAAAGTTGGTTGAATATATATAAAATGATCCACCCAATCCCGACAAATGATCGTATAAAATGGCATCTTCGTACCAAGTTTGGTTGAAATATCTCAAAACTAGCAATATCTGAGTGACTAGTTTGAGTTCAAACGGACGGACAGACGGATAAGACTTAATCAACTTAGCTCGTGATTCTGATACGATCAGTATACATCTCGCTGGGTCTATCTCTTATCTTCCTGGTACTTATGTAATTACTTCGGACCAATGTTAATATAGAATTTGATGTTCATGAAAGGGATAAAAACGAAAATTTTTGTAGAATCTTTTAGTGAAATCTATTTTTTTCAATATATGGAAAAGACATATGAAATAATTTTAGCTTTAATCATATACTCCTACAACATATATATATTTGACGCTTTTTAACCGCTGAAGCTATTTTGGGTCGAGCTCCATTTATTATTTGCGGCTATCATACAATATTAAGTTTAAATAAATAATTTAAATAAATAATTTTTAATAAATAAATATTTTACCTTTGAACAATTTTCCTTGATCTCTTTTATGGATCATCTTTTTCTTACCAATTTCATAATATATAATTCAGTTCGTTATTCATTTGCGCATGCTACACAATGGTGTATGGGAGCTAAGGTGATTAAGTATACAAATTTCGATTGAGCTCATTTTTCTTAATCCTCTTAATAACATTAACAACATATGTAATTTCAAAAAAAAAAAAAATATACATAATTACATTCATCTTAGCGGTAATCTCTTTACAAGGTCCCTACGCAAATGGAGCGTATTAAATGAGTATGCTGTGTATTTAGGCAAAAAAAAGAAGAAAAAAAAGAATTAGAAGATAAAAACAATACGAAGTTAATTTTCTGCAAAGTTGAAATTTGACACTGAAGCGCATAAAAACAAATTAAGAAGCGACCGAATGAAAAGTCCCAAACGACTAAAGAGTAAATGCAAAAAAAGAAACCAACCATCACGCCTCTGCATACGCACAAAAAAAAAAAACAAAGAGAGAGAGGCAATGAAAGGCATTTGTAGGGATTACAAAACAGACAATTGGTTAAAGAAAAACTTTTCGAGATACACACGCAATGAGCACATGGAAAGTAACGGTTGATTTTATTTAAAAATTTCGTTGCCACATTCCTGCATGTGTATTATCTTTCGAGTTTCGTTTTTTATTTTATTTTTCTATTTTTTTTTGTTATTTTCCACTACGCTGTAATGAAAGTATCAAATTCGCTCGTCCCAACTGCCTATTTAGGATCTCTCAGTAGACTGTTTGTTAAGTTGGGTGAGAAGATGTTTATTTTAAAATTTATTTAGCGTAATTACATGCGATTTGTGCAAATCCATGGCCAAAATGGCGTTGATTTTTATCCTTTGTAATGTTTGTATGTACGTATGTATGTAATATGAAAGAAGGTTGCCCAAGCGTGCAGGCCACTAGAGGTTGCGTATACGCCATCATGAACCCTTCTGTGTATTGATATCAAAGCAAGGAAAATGCACAGAGATGAAATTAAAAGAAAGAAAAACAAACACACAGAAATTGTTATAAAATGTGCGTGAGGTGAAAAAACAGTAATAAAAGCGTAAAAAGTAATCAAAAAAAGTATAAACGAAAAGATTGAGATTAGCATGTACACTTGACCTCTGGACCACTACACAGCAAATCCTCGCTTATAATTTTAACCCTAAACCAGTGGGTTAATGTAGCTTCATTTATAGGTGTCTCTGTTAATTGGCAACTCATTTTCTGTACCCTCAGCGCGCGCCATTAATTTTATGCGAGTTTTTTTTTACTTTTTCTTTTAATTTTTTTTTTTTTTTTTTGGGGCAAACTGCGTTGGTGAGTAAATAAATACTTGATGATATCGAAAAGAGGTATGAAATTTATTATATCATTTATATGCACCCAAATGAGTTTACACGTGTTCGACTATTGTCGGGCGTAATGAAACCAAATCAGAAATCAGTTGTAAAATTTACCAGAATTTCTATGTGAATAAATAGAAATAAACACTCGTGTGTTCACTTATTCTCATACCGAGTACTAAATGTATTTTTAAGCTTTTCATTTGCAGATAATGAATTTCTTCTTCTTTATTTGCCTATTACAAAAATACACACTGGTGCACATTCAGCTATTTCAGTATGCACACATTTATGTATCACTTCAGGCATTTGGTGCTAAATTTATTGTTACCATTGAGTTTACCTCATTTTGTTTTTATCGCAAAAAGGGTATAATATAATTTCTGGGTATGACAGAAATTTATAGGTTTTGTCCCATCATAGAATTGCATGCTGCGGGCGGGTAATATAAGTATTTAAATCAAAGCTTTAGTTAATTCTTTTAAATGCGAGTACTTACATGTGTACATACATACATACATAAAGTCATTATCTCACACTCATTATATGTGAAGGTGGCAGGG
Organism: Neoceratitis asiatica; assembly: GCA_030068015.2. Lineage (NCBI taxonomy): Eukaryota > Metazoa > Arthropoda > Insecta > Diptera > Tephritidae > Neoceratitis > Neoceratitis asiatica. The sequence continues at coordinate 43,596,604 of CM061524.1, read as the reverse complement.
GAAATGCTGGAGGCTGTAAATAGCCGGAATGGGGTAGAACTAAGGGCGCAATTTAGTCGGAACAACCCTTTTGGGCATCAAGTGAGTACGACACATCTCAGTACAAGATGGGTTCTTATAATCTTCATATCATTCTCTAATAAAGCAAGCGAAAGCATCGTGTGATCGTTTCTTAGCAGGTTTTGTTTATAAAATGTGGGTTGAAGACTTACAACGTGCATCAAGGCAGAAGTTGCATATCTATAGGGTTTTCCTATAAGAGTGATATGATTTCTTTAAAAAAAAAACACACACACACAGTAATTGTTATCACTCATATCGGAAAACCCTACTAAATATTGAGGCTTGCCTTAAATCAATTTTGCACTCTGTCGAAGTCCCTCAGATTTAGCTTATTTGCGGAAGGTTCGTCGTAGCGACTGAATTTTTCGATTTTTTTGCTAAAATGTCTTCTTTGCCTTCTCTGTGACGGTGGCTTAGCTTTAAATATACTGAAGATATCAACCTGGTACTAGACATTGCAGTTTATTCCAAAACATTGCGCACAAACTACAGTGGGTGGCTCACTCTCGTGATCGTGCCTCACCATCTAAGGTAATAAAATAGTTTTTTTTTCTAAAAACAGGAAATGTCAACTTCTCCGAGTGTGTTTTTGACATAAAAATAAAAGCTTATCATATAAAGTATTCACTTTTTAGGAGACAGCTTAAAATTGTAGGCTCTCCCCTCCAGCTTAGGTTAGGTTGAGGGCTTGCCGAGAATTACCTCATTTCGGCCACTATGGTACCACTAAGGATACCACTGGCTCCCATCCACTAGGCTCCTCCTCTCTAGGCTAGGTTAGGTTGAAGGTTTACCGAGCATTAGATTACTTAGGCACCACTGAGGATACTAGCCTAGTCAAACCATTTAGAGTAGAGTTTTGAAAATTGAGCAATCGACGAATCTTTGCATTCGCTGATACAAGCTTATACAAGGTTAACCATTCAGCGGTTTCCAAAATAAAAGTAAATGAAATGCATATCAAATATTTTTTTTGCATAAAATTTTTTTTTTCTACCACGTTTTGGCACATATTTGGCGGTATCTCAGCCATAACTTGACAAATCTTGGTTTTCAAGTGCTTAGCTCCTTAAAATTTATGAATATTAACGCGGTCGAATCGCATGATTTCGGTGGCCAATAAACATCGTTAACACGAGATATTATGCGACCCGAAACTTCGCTCGTGTTGTGTGGCATGTGTCACCATTTTGTTGGAACCATATATTGTCCAAGTTGTGTTCTTCAATTCCAGGTAAAAAAAGGCAGTTGTCACGCGACTATAACGCTCCGAATTTTCAGTGACAGTCCAAAGAGCGCACCGGAAGTTTTTTTTGTGGGTATAATACCCTCTCTTCAATTATTTGAGTGAGAAATGTGCCACTGCTAGTTGTAACTACGGTGTTGTTAATTGTCAGTAGGATTCAGCTCTTGTGTTTATATGGTCTTTATATTGATGTAAGTGTAAGGCCAAGTGCAAACTATGCCATAATGTGTCGATAGAAAGTCCCAGCTCTTGAGAACTTCAAGAAGTATACACACTCGTATTCGACGACACTTTCACTTACAGCAGCGATACTTGAGCACGAAATTTTTTTTTAATAGGTTTCAGCGGTTTTAACGAGTTGTGCGGTTCTTAAGCGATCCATTGTCATAAATGTCTGATTTCTAAATGGATAACCCTTTATAGCTAGTTTTTAATTAGTAATACTTTTCCGTTAGTTCTGTTGTTGGGAGCACTGGCGTTGAAACTGTTGGAGTTTTATATCTTCTAGTAAAGAGAACAGTTCCGGTTTCTGTCTTAAGTCAGTATCATTAGCTCATTTTCTATATGCATTTGTCCGCTCTGCCTGATATTGCGTACATTTTTTGGGAATTTCTCTTTAACTGTAACAGCGAGATCGAACACATGTGCCACGACTCACTCCTCCTTTATGTCACTCAGCAATTTGGTTACTGTCAAGATGTTTCTATTCTATCACCTTAACTGACGATCAATTCGGCTATGAAGCATTACTCGAAATTTGCTAGCAAGGAAGTTGCAATATTCTTCCTTCATTAGTCTGGATGTTAATTTGACATTTAATATCACAAACTAGAGCATAGCTATGTCAACTGTAAGGATCATGAAAATAATCCATCCAAATAATTAATATAAATCGTTACTCAAAGTTCTTCACGAAAATTTTAACATGAACGTATCGAAAAAGGCCAAACATAGTATTCGGTCACAGAAAAATAATAAGACATATCATCAAATTATCCCAATTTTTTTTAGTCTGTCGATGAGCCTTTTACCGTAAAAAAAATATTGCATGTATTTTTAGCAAATTGAAATTATTCCTGGTCCATGGCCCATTTCCGTGAAACAAAGGTATTCTATTTAGACCTATCATCCAAAATTTCAACCAAATCGAAGCATAAATATATATTTTTTTTATTTAGCTCGACCTATATCTATGAAATTATCATTGACGTAAATCCTATCATAAACAAAATTACAGGCCGCATTAAGCAAACCATAATATAAAGGGTGTTTTTTTATAGAGGTATATAACTTTAAGTTGGCATTACTTTTCAAGATGGCGACCGATTTAACAGCTGTCAAGTGATTTATTCTTAATTTGGTTTAGCAATTCATCATGGATAGACTCACGCCTGAACAACGCTTGCAAATAATGCAATTTTATTTCGAAAATAATGGTTCTGTGCGGAAAACGTATCGCGCACTACGTCCATTTTATCGTCGACAAAATCTTCCATCAGAGCAGTTAATTCGATTAGCCATGGATCGTTTTCGCACCACGTTTACTCTTATTGATAACTCGCATCCTCAGAGATACGGTGCGTACAGAAGAAGCTATTGCTGCTGTAGAGCGTAGCATTGAGGAAGACCCGAATGAGTCCATCAGCCATCGAGCACAGGAATTGGATCTGTGTCCATCCACTTTATGGAAGATTTTGCGGAAGGATCTTGGTTTGCGTGCTTACAAAATCCAACTCGTGCAAGAATTGAAGCCAACGATCATCAACTAAGGCGTAGATTCGTCGAATGGGCCCAAAACGAGATTACCGTTGTTCCCGAATTTCATAAGCGAATTTTGTTTAGCGATGAAGCGCACTTCTGGTTGAATGGCTACGTCAACAAACAAAACTGCCGCATTTGGAGTGAAGGTAATCCTCAAGTGTATGTTGAAACACCGTTACATCCAGAAAAACTGACTGTTCGTGCGCTTTATGGGCTGGTGGAATCATTGGGCCGTACTTTTTCAAAAACGATGGTGGCCAGAACGTTACAGTCAATGGTGATCGGTATAGACCCATGATTACTAACTTTTTCATTCCTGAATTGAATAGCCATGATGTCCAGGAGATGTGGTTTCAACAAGACGGCGCAACATGTCACACAGCTCGTGCCACAATAGATTTATTGAAAGACACGTTTGGTGACCGCCTAATTTCACGTTTTGGACCTATGAATTGGCCTCCAAGATCTTGTGCTTTAACACCGCTAGACTACTTTCTATGTAAAGTCATTGGTCTATGCGGATAAGCCACAAACGCTTGACCATTTGGAAGACAACATTCGCCGTATTATTGCCGATATACGGCCACAAATGTTAGAAAAAGTCATCGAAAATTAGATGTCCAGATTGGACTACATCCGCGCCAGCCGTGGCGGTCATATGCCAGAAATCATATTTAAAATGTAATGCCACAAGATTATCTTTCAGATAAATAAAATTCATGTCAATCGAATAATCCATCGTTGTTTTATTGCAACTTAAAGTTCTATACCTCTATAAAAAACACCCTTTACAACAACAGATTACATGGCAGGCGTTGGCTCAGTTGGTAGAGCACTCACCTATGATACCAGAATCCGTCGGTTCGATTTCCGGCAAAAGAAGTCTGATGAGGAGATGTGGTGATCTCCGAAACTACTGTCACTTCTACCAATTTTCAATGAAAATTAATTTTTCTAACAAAAATAGGCCTTTGAATGCAGCTCATTTACTTATAACCAAAAACAATTACAGGCCGCATTAAGCAAACCAATAAATTTCGAATAGTTCTAGTACACTTCCCGGAAAGAAAGAAAGGTAAGATCTGAACTAAGCTAAGAGAAAGGCTGCCTGTATATCAAATTTTAAGAAAACCGAACAATAAATACGAATAGGTCGATGCCTGGTCCACTTTCAGATTTTTTCTAATCGTTTAAACTTTCCGGGAACTTTCACAAATATTTCAAGTTTAAGGTTAGACAAATAAGTCCAGCCATTCCCGAATTGTTCACTCACATATATTTCTCCGACGTATATTTACATTCATATTATACTTATATACAAGCCTGGCCTTTTGAAAATAAAGTACGAATATATAAAATATATTCTTTCATCATCCCATTTTCGACATTCTTATAATATTTCACATTGAACTTCGCCATTTAATCGAATTTAACATAAAATTAAAGTTTGTACTTTACTACTTAAAATTCATGAGAAAATTTTCACACTATTCGAATTGTATAAAATATTCCAGGCTATTTACCCGACAACGACACCATCCAACCTTTATGGTCTTACTGTTTATTTATTAATTCGATTGTGTTGTCTCTCTTCTTTGTTTGTGCAGAGAAATGATCGCTTTTGTAAATCTTCTGGTGTGCCCACATATCGACCATAGTAAGTGGCCATTTTCTGTTTGTTATCCAATGGCAATGGTGAATCCTCACGACCACAACAAGCGCAATGAGAGGAATTAAATGGCAACAACCAAATCCAGGATTTACAGAGGGTGTAGGAAATGAGACGCTGGGAAAGCGTATTTAAATATAACATGTATGTGCTGTGCATATCCCTTAAAAAATTTTTCTATTAATATTTATCAAAAGTAGGGCTGAAAGCGGTCTCAGATGGATAGAAATAATTTTTTAATCAACACAGTTAACTTCAGGGGCGATTCACTGACTATAGCGACCGTTTTTTGATAACATTTTTTTACTACAATTTGTCCTTTGTCCTTTCCGACGAAAATTTCTTCCCAGCGAGCATTCATTTCTCAGAACAGGAAATAGTTGCTGAGGGCCTGATAAGGGGAATACAGTGGATGTGGAAGCATTTCGAAACCCAGTTATTGGATTTTTGCCATCGCTTTCTCTGACATGTGACACTTTCTTTTCTTCAAGTGAGGCCGTTGTTGTTTAACAATTTCGTTCTCCTAACAGTACAATAACGGTATGTAATCAAGGTAATCAATGAAAATAATTCCAAGCGCATCCTAAAACACCGATGCCATAACCTTGCCAGCTGACTGTTGCGTTGTTCCACTAGGATAAATGTCGATTGGAATTCGGAGTGAAACAGTGGAGCCATGTTTCATCCGTTGTCACATATCGACGCAAAAACATCTCCAAATACTGCTCCGAATGATCAACTTTTGGTCAGAAGTGTGCTCGCGCGGTATCCATTTTGCACAGAGCTTTTTCATAACCAAATATTCGTGAATGATATGATGTACACGTTCAGTTGATATCTTTAGATTACTTGATATTTCATTCAATTTCAATTTACGGTCATTCAAAATCATTTTGTAGATTTTTTTGATGTTTTTTTCGGTACCAACCTCTTTTTAGAGCCCTTTGCGCTCACCGGCTTTGGTGCTCATTTCACCCCGTCTAAATTTAGCCTAGCGATCCTTGATGGCTGATTTTCCTGGGGAAGTGTCCGAAAACTCGTCATTAAGCCAAGTTTTTGCTTCAACCATATTTTTGATCTTCCAAAAGGAATATTTTATCAACATGCGAAATTCCTTTTTATCAATTTTTTCATAATAACAAAAATTGCTTCACTCAAAATGCTATAATTCACAAACTAATGATCCGACAGCTGTTGGAAACACGAGTCTTTTGAGGGTTAGGGATATCTAAGTATCATTAATTAATTAATTCTAGTATCGCCGTCTCTGTATCAGGCCAGGAAATTCTCAATTCACCTGTTATGTATCCAGCCTATAGACTCTCAAGCATATATGGTGATCTTATGATCATAGCGAAGGTATCAATTCTATTTGTAAAATCTATTTAAGATTATTTTCATTAAAAACAGTTTTGAGCGAGTTTCATTCAGAGCAAGTATTACAATTTAAATATTGAGCGTAAATTTTTTAGAAAAATCTGAACCAAAAAACTTTAAAAAATGTATTTTCCTCATAAAGTGAGTGAATAAAGTGAGTGAGTTAACTGCAAAAGATACGGGTTTGAAGAAAATAAACAGAGTAGTCAGTCACCTTCTTAAAATTACAAAACTAACCAGATTTAGAGTTGCCGCCTATTAAACAAAGTAAAGTTAAAAAGTAAGTATTTTTAAGGACACCAGCGCAGTCTTAAGCTCCTTAAAACTAAAAATTTACAAAAAATTTAGAGTTCTCAAAAAATTTCGAATAGAGTTGCCACATATTTCGCACAATTTAAATGAAGTGAGACAGAGTCATTTTAAAATAATGTTCATCAAAAAAATGGGTTATTTCTTTTTAGGAAATTTGTTATTCCATTTACAAACTTCGTAAAGTGTCAAACCTGAGAAGGTTTACCCATAGTCAAAGGTAAAAATCTGGCTTCGAAAATGACAGGTTCTTGCTGTCAGACTACGTAGTTTTCTCCGGTGGGCAAATGCAGAAAAGGATCAGCTTTTTCGAACTAACCAGGGCCAGTGAACGTGGCCTGCCGTTAAGATGATATAGATATTGCCTCGACTGCGCTAGTCCCTCACCTCAACAAAGCAATGGTAACAAAGTCAGTGAATTAAATTCCGATGCCTTAAAAGTAGTATCAGTGCATATGGCAAGTAGGATTAGATCCTGTGTTCTAAAAAAAAAGGAACATAACTTATTTTCTTATTTCCAAATAAAGCAGAGAGCACACAGGAATTGCATCACCTTGACTTTGGAGTTGCAGCACATCTGAGCGGCCACCTCCTTATCTGCACACGACAGCTTTTTACAATCTACCAACCCAACTATAGGAAACAGTTGGGGAAGCTAATGACAGCAGGCTATTCTTAATCATCGGCGACATTGCCAATTTGCGAGTGCCTACTTGACTTTATTTTATGTAATCCATTATGATGTATGCGCAATTGGTAGCAATGGAAGCTGCGTACGAAAACCTAAGGAAAACTAACCGAAAGAAAGCACTAAAACATCTCACGTTAAGCTTGCCTTAACACTAAGAATCTATAAAGCTGTCAATTCAAACACAAAATCTGTTCCTCTATAAGCTGGAATCCTTGTCAAAAGTTTATCAATCCGAAGACAATAACGCTACTTTTGAGGCATCTATCTTCACCAAAAGAAAGAAACCCCTATCTCAAAGGCTCTGAAAGTATCAGGAAACTCTTTAACATATAAACATATGAACTAAAATCTTTTAACGTATTATATATAAGTACGAGGATGGTTTGTTAAGTTGGTGACTTTATGAATAAAATAAATTTTTTAGGCAAATAAGCGTTTTTTTCTCCTTTTAGCTTAATATGTTTAGTCCTTCCAAATAAAAAGTTTTTCAAGGCCCTCAAAATAGGCGTAGGTTTCTGCGATGACCGCTAGTCTCTTACCGCCCAGCCATTTCTTCAGGTTTGGAGAAAAGAAACAGTAGCTCGTAAGTATGGAGAAGTGCTGAATGGGGTAGCATATTTTATTCGCAGGATCTAGTACGAACACGAATTGAATATGACCGTAATTAGGCAAACAAATACACTCATTTGTTTCATATAAAGAATTTTTCAATTTCCACCTCCGCTTAATCGAATGTTTAAGGCATTAGACAGCAGAACTCAACCAAACTTGCTAGGTATACGAATTCGATGAACTCAATTTTTTTTTAAGAAAATCACTTCTCCGATGAGGCTTACTTTCATCTAAGTGGTGAGGTAAATAAACAAAACTGTCGATTCTGGTGCAATGAAAATCCACAAATTATTCATGAACAATCATTACATTTTTAGTCTGGTAGAATCATCAGTCCGTACTTATTTCGAAATGAAGCTGGTAACACCGTTACTGTTAATGAAGTGCGGTATAGATCGATGATAATCAATTTTTTATGGCCATATGTTGAAGAAGTTGATCTTAACAATATCTGGTTACAACAAGACGGGGCATCGTGTCACACAGCACGCCCAACAACCGAATTATTGCGAGAAAGTTTGAAGATTCGATTATTTCAAGAAATTGTGACATTGAATGGCCTCCAAGAAGCTGTGATTTAACGCCATTAGACTACTTCTTGTGTGGTTATTTGCAGTCATTGATTTTTAGCAATAAGCCAGACTGTCTTCAAGCTTTAATAGTCAATATTGAACGTGCTATTCATGACATGTGACTTTATAGTGGAAAAAGTGCTCCAAAATTGGTGTCATCGAATTTGTTCTTGCAAAATAAGTCATGGAGGTCATTTGAATGATGTTATATTCAGAACTTAATTGTATCGATTGTACTTATACTTCACATTAATTAAAAAACATTTGAATTTCCTTAACAAATGGTATTTTTTTTAAAGAAATCATATCACTCTTATTGGAAAACCCTATATATTTAACTGGTTTCTTGTGATACTAGCTGACAGGTACAGAAACAGACTTACCTTTCATATAACAGATCTTCAATTTTTGATTGATCTGTGGACTAAGGATGTAATGTTTAAGAAATTTATCAGTAAAACTTGGATATGTATATGTTAGCTACAGTCCCATCTACCAAATCACTGGACTTTAATCCGTCTGTGATAGTCTAGTAAGCTACCTGGAGTTTGATATAAATATCAGCCTAGTTTCATAGTGTTCTCAAGCAATATTTAGGTGTATCTCAAGATATCATCTCAAATTTCCCTTTTTGTTGCAAGAAAAAATCATGTAACCTCTTTGGTTTTAAGAAAAAAGCAACGGATATTTTTTCTAGATATGTATCCTTGTGCAAAAGAGTTGTAAATTTTCTATAATTTGAGTTGTTTGTCGAACCAGGAGTTGAACCCCGACCTTCTGAATGGCAGTACGCAATACTTACCTTTATGCATTCGGAGCGCATTGAACTTCTTGCAGGGCAGTATTACCTGCTGGTATACTTCTGAATTTACATACAATATATGTAATTAACAGTATATACGACGCATGTATGTTGTACATATATTAAATATGGTGAGATTTACGCGACGCAAAGTATTTACGACGCATGCAACAACAGATAACGGTGGCTATTTGGTGTATTCGGACGCCACATCAAGTTGTTGTATGTATGATAATTATATGTAGTGAAAACAATCATTAACTGCAGTTCAAAGGCTTTTAATAAATGTTTATAAATGCGATGATGGTGATAATGTTTTTTTTTGCGATAGTTAAATGCAAATAGTTAACTGTTGCTTGATTACATGTGCAACGCACTACATATCAATATAACATATATAGCTTATATGCATATTCACATGTAGCATGCATTCATAGGTATGCTCATGAAATTGCCGTGATAAAAGCGGAAATTGATTTAAATTTTGCAATGTTGCTACCGAGTTTTCATGTCGCTGAAAGTATCAATATATATACACACACACATAGGTATTATGCATATTTACCCATTCGTACTGTGGCATTTCTCTAAAGCTTATGGCGGGCAACGACAACTACCATTTTCGGTTGACCAATGACGGTAAATGTCGTATTGACTGAAAAATCAGTTTCCTTAATTTCCTGAAAGATTTTGCGGTTAATTGAACTTTCATTTGATACGGCGATATTACTCTTTGCCGTCGTTTGAAACCTGTTCTGCCAAATTCCGTTTCCGCTGTTGTAGGATGTTGATAGTGTTGCATGGTGCATAATCACAGGCGATTGTTTTACAACCCATATGTTGTTGTGGGAGATTGTTGGAGAAGGTAATGTGAAGTGTGATTAATTACCTAGTCAGACGGCTGTACTTGAGATAGCTTGGAAAGAATATCATCAAAAATCTCTGAAGTGACCTCCCTTGGCTTTATTTTGTTGACAAGAAAAATACATGAGACGATAATCGTGAAAACAAGCAAAATATTAGCTTATTATAAAGGGTGATCCAAGTAGATGAACTTTGTTCAATAGCCTTTTTTGATAGATCACGCGTGAGCCGTGTCAAACTGTCATGTTATTTTTGTTCAGTATTGTTTGGCATTTCATCACGCCTGAACACCGTTTATAAATTATTCATCCTTATTCCGAAAATTCACGTACTATGAAAAATGTGTTTCGCGCACTTTGCTCAACTTATGCTCAACATAATCAGCCTACTGACCACATTACTCGCATCACCGTAACCCATCATGAGAATCAGCATGCATTATTGGATAATACTCGACCGAATAGACCACGTCCAGCAGGTAGTGAAGAAAATGTAGCGGCCGTAGGTGAGAGTGTATACGAAGACCGTGAAGAGTGTATACGAAGACCGTGAAGAGTCGCAGCAACTCGGACTGACGTATGGAACGACTTGGCGCATTTTACATCGAGATCTTAAATTGAAAGCGTACAAGATACAGCTTGTGCAAGAACTGAAGTCGGTAAGAGCGTAACCGTCAATGGCGACCGTTATCGCGCCTTGACAACCGACTATTTGATAGCTGAAATTGAAGCTCGTGATCTCCGCGACATTTGGTTTCAAAAAGATGGTGACACTTCTCACACATCGCATCGATCAATTAATTTATTGAGAGAACACTTCGGGCAGCAGATAATTTCACATTTTGGGCCGGTCGTTTGGAAACCAAGATCGTGTGATATCACACCGTTAGACTTTTTTATGTGAGGATATGAAAAATCGCAGGGAGCTTAGTATTCTTTAGTGTTTGCAACCTCTTCATGTACAGAAATGGTACTTAAAAGAAGTACAAGAAATCAACACTTAGTTATCTGTAGTGATAGCCAAGCTGCATTTATGACAATCTCATCATGCACGATTAAGTATTTCATGGTACTAGAATATGTCAGGAAACTAAATGAGGTGGGGAAACATAAGAACTAGCTAGGAAATAGTATCAACTCCTTCTATAGGTCCACCATAACCCTTAAGTCCCATAGGTTCACATACAATAAAAGAAGAACTCAGAAACAAGGAAAGGAAATAAAAGATAGGTATTGGTCTAGAAGTAAAGGGATGAAATAAGCCAAATAATTAATAGAAGGATATATAATAATACTTGGAGATTTAAATAAAAATAGCTTAAGAATACTTACAGGATTAAAGGTCATTGCAGGCTACGATACCACATGAACAAAATGGGTATTAGCGCAAAAGAAACATGCAGGTATACGACAGAAGAGTCAAGCTATAGCTAGAAGAAGAGTTAAACCCCCAGTTACACTGCATCAGCAGAAGAATCACATCACATCCGCGAACCTCTCAAGACTGTTAGGGTTACTGGAGGACATAGGACTAAGCGATGTAATATGATTAGAATTAAATGGCACATCCTTTCTCCCAATCAATAAATCAATTCTGCCAAGAACTATCACTCCCGTGATATGTGCTGAAATTCAAATTGGAGAATATTTTTGCGGACACAACAACAACAATAACACCAACTTTCAAAAATGCCAAACTTTGCAGTTAGCATGATATCAATCTTTGCATCAATTACTTGGAGGAATCTGTGGAATTTCGTAATTTTGTAGGTGAACAATACTAGTTCCATCTCATTCAGATTAATGCGTAATCGGTTGTTGGAAACATTTAGTTTGACACAAATAATTTAAGGAAATTTTAATTTGTAACATTCTTGTCTTCTCGCCAGTCGAGCGCAGGCTTTATTCATCACCAATATGAGCGAAAAACCCTTGCTTATGAAGTGATTCAACAGTTATGTTGATCTGCGCTAGTCATATGTATACTGAAATTGGCCTTAAGTACTCAGCTTTGCTGTTACACTTAGATTCTCTTATAACTCGTTGGAATGTCGATGTTAGATGAATGTTAGATAATTGCAGATTCACCCTGAAGACTTATAAGCACGGCTGTAACTTCACTCACCTCCTTATATAAATTGCCTGTGTTGTTTCTTGTTTTGTTTTTGTTTAATTTTTTTAGCCACATACAAATATAGGATGTAACTATTCCCTTATGCCGAAACAGGAAAATTTGTTGAGACAATTAAGCCTGGTTTGAATTTATTGAGTTTGCTATTCACACACATGCAGTTAAGAATTTTATTTAATAAAAATTGAAAAAGTTTTAAAATTTCAATTAAATTTTGTAAGTTAAAAGACAATAAGTTCAATAGTTTTGACTTTCTAGAAAATGCTTTAAATGAAACAGAGGAATAATAAATAACACTAGATATAGAGGGAGCCTTCAAAAATATGGAAATAAGCTCAATCATTGATTCTCTATTGCACTACAGCATAGACGACATGGTTTGTAAATGAATACAATCGTTGTCTATGAATTCAGCGATTACGATCAATATAAGTTGGCAGAACTAGACTCTTTAAGAGGGTGCTTGAGAAACGAATATTAAAAGACTATATGACCTATTACGTTTGTTGGTTCTGCGACGAGCATTGTAGAAATAGTATACAAGTAATATTACGAAACTATATATAATACAAAAAGCAGTATATTAAGGGTTTACACAAAGTCATGTCTGTCAGATGCTCTTGGAATGGGGATGAAGGAACCAAGAACTTTTTGGACATAGCGACATATTAAATCAACTCACAACACCTTTAAATAAGTCAGATTATATCCTACCTTGGTTAGATTTCAAGAGTTGCTTCGAAATGAGGATTCCCTCTAGACGTAAATGAAAAAGAGGTTTTGTAGAAGAGGAGAACACCATCTCAATTTACACCGATGGATCTAAAGTGGATTGCGCTGTAGAGGTGGAAGTATTCTCCAAAGATCACAAAAATAGGTATAGAAAGGCCTGTGGAGCTATAATGAACAAAACTGGAAGAATGAAGAAGGCAACTATATACAGGTAGCACTGATGGCCCTATCGTCGCCAATGATAAATTCTAGCGTACGCAACAATTGTAGGAAGGCTCTTAGTTCGCAGGTCATAAGCACATTTATGGTAAAAAGCTTCACCTAAAGATTGAACAAATAGGATTTAATAGACGGAAATCTGACAAAAAAAGACTAATTAAACAGGTGTTGGAAAATTATATTTTGTCTAACAGCCACAATAATGGGTTAGGTCCTTCGGAAAGCCTGTTGCAAAAATGGGTCAGGCTTATAACATCTATTTATTCAGCTGCAAATAAGAAGGGAATCGAGAAGTAATTACTCATTTTCTCCGTGATTGTCCGGTTCTCTCCCAAACTCTACATAGAGCACTGGGAATACATCAGGAACGAAACCTTGAAGGGATTTCCACAAAAAGCATAACCGATATAAAGTTTCCTTGAGAACATTATATGATTTGAATGCCACGAAGAAACCTGATAGCAGTATTACTAAGATCTTTACGATGGTGCATCAAAATAGTGTATTCAGAAACCGTATAATTCTTCGCGCTGCACTGCTACCTACTTACCTACCTCCCTTGAATTAATTGTATTAATTTTTTTTATTAATTTATTACATATAGAAAATTATATGCTCAAAGTCGAAATTTATAATCGATTGGGGGTTCGGGTATTGCACTTTCACTGCCATTCCGCATGTTGGATTAGTGTTCCCTCTATAAACTCAATATGAGGATGCTTCGGTCTTAAATCTTCTGTAAGTCGTCCCATCTTATCGTAGAATTTTCGAACATTACCCATGTCTACTAGTTTCTCAATCTCCTTATATTCACGCATTTCGGCCTCTTTCTTATTTCATCTGCAAATGCGCCTCGCTTCCCCCTCCAAAATTTGGTATCTATCCCACCTCGCACGTGTCGCAAAATTGCGAGGTAGACAGTCTGTTTTCCCTCCACTGCAGCAGGATTACCACTCATCGTACCAGCTTTGTATTTTACCTTGCCGAAATACAATTGTTTCTGCAGCAGCGGTACGTAGGGAGCTCGAAATACCGCTCCCTAGTTTCCCTATATGGAGTTGTTGATGAGTGTTCTCAGAGAGCTGGAATGCAAATCGAGTAGAAAACTGCATGGCTGTTTTTTGTCATTGCAGATTTTCGACGTCGAAACTTCCTTGTGTTTGATGACGGGTGTTCCTTGCCTTACGGATGCGGGGCGTATCTTTGCTGCTACAAGATAGCAGTCCGAGTTGATAGTTGGCCATCGGAACCTACGCTCGTTTAGAAAACTGGATATATATCTTCCATCTGTTACAACGGTTTAGTTGCGTGTTTCGATTCTGAGACAACATTGTAGCTTGATGTACTTCCTTCTGCCGGAATCTGGTACTACAGACAACCATATTTTGGTCCCCAGTGAAGTCGATCAGCCTCAGCCCGTTTTTAGATGTTTCGTTATGGAGGCTAAATTTTCCGAGCGTTATACTGAATACGCTTTTTTTTTACTCAACCTAGCGTTGAAATTCCAAACACGATTTTGACATCATGGCGGAACGGCGCTGGTAGGTGCTTTCTTGGCTCTCATAGAAAGCATCTTTTGTTTGCCGTCTCGTCCTTCTCTTTCGTTAAGCGTGGGCGTAAATCAACGATATGTTGGAGAACTTCGCTTTGATGTGGATTGTGGTTAGAAGTTCATTCACTGAGGTGACTGCCAGGACTCTGCGACAGAGTCTCTTTCTCACCACATATCCAATACCAAATTTACGCTCCCTTAAATGGCTGCTGTAGTAGTTTTCGCGAGGATCTACATTCTTCGGTGATGTTAGCCTTTAGTCTGACAAGGACATTCCAGGTTTATGTCGTTAAATCTTGTTTCTTAAACCGTTTGAAGGGGTCGTCATCAGCGGCGGGATCTCTCATCCGAGGAATTTTAATTTTTTATTTTTTATTGGGGCTGGATTTTCATTCCTACGCTCGTCTCCAAATGCATGTTTGTTTGACCCAAATTTAAAATAGTAATTTCCGGCCATTCCCAGGTGAATGGAAGTAAAAAAACTCTCCTCAATTGTATGAACTTCTACATATGGCTCAATCTTCAACTGCGGCACAAAAAGCTAATTCCAAATTTTCAATGACTCGTTCTAGCATTTCGACTAGTAACTGGCTAATGACACACGTGATGACTTTACATATCCCCACAGGAAAATGTGTGATATCACATGATATTCTTGGCCAATGGACCGCCTCAAAACGTACAATTATCTGCTCACCGAAGTGTTCTCTCAATAAATCTATTGATTGATGCGATGTGTGTCAAGTGGCGCCGTCTTGTTGAAACCAAATGTCGCGGAAATCACGAGCTTCAATTTCAGGTTCTTACCGGCATCATTTTTGAAGAAATCTGGACCGATGCTTCCACCGACCCACAAATCGCACCAAAACGTTCTGGATGAAATGCCAGCTCTTGAATCTTTTGAGGCCGCTCTTCGTCCCAAATGCATTAATTTTGATTGTTTACATACCCATTGAGACAGAAATGGTCCTCATCCCTGAGCCAAATTTAGCTAGAAAATGTCGGATCTTCTTGGAACTTTTCAAGAGACCTTGGGAAGGCCGGGCGGCAATAGTTCTTGCACAGGCAGTATTTTGTACGTTTTCAATTTAAGATATCGACTTTAAATGCGCCAAGTCGTTCCATACGTCAGTCCGAGTAGCTGCGAACAGCACCGAATCGACTCTCCACTGTCTTCGTGTATACTCTCAGCTACGGCCGATATATTTTCGTCACTGAATGCTGGACATGGTCTATTCGGCCGAATATTATACAATAATGAATGCTGGGTTTCAAGATGGTGATGGTGTTGCGAATAGTACGCTCAGTAGGCCGATTATGTCGACCATAAGTTGAGCGAAACGCGCGAAACACATTCTTTACATAACGTGAATTTTCGTAATAAAATTGAATGATCTGTGATCTATGAGAAAAAGGCTATTGAAAAAAGTACCTTTACTTGGATCACCCTTTATATAAATGCATACAGTATTTTTAGTTGACAGTTTTTTCCCGGAAAAATTTAATATAAACATCAGACATCGAGATTAACAAGAAAGTATTTTTAAATGAAGCCGCATATATTTCATTATAAAAATATATCGCTCGTTTGTTGGGTCAATTCAACTACATATTTGCATATGTAAACGAATATATGCATTTTATAGTATGTGCAAGCGACTATATAAATATTTACACTCAATTTTTTGATTTTAATACATGCAAATACATATGTACATATGTATGAGTATGATATATGCGTGGAGTTTTATGAAAATCGGATTAACTATGATTGATACTGGGCATTTTAATTGTAAGCTTTAGCCGAGTGGTATTGATTTTAAATGAATTACGTACGCACTGCATACTCGTACATATATAAATACATTACCCCAATTACCATAATCGCACAAGCACACACACACGCACATATAAAGGGTGTTTTTTATAGAGGTATAGAACTTTAAGTTGCAATAAAACAATGATGGATTATTCGATTGACATGAATTTTATTTATCCCAAAGATAATCTTGTGGCATTACATTTTAAATATGATTTCTGGCATATGACCGCCACGGCTGGCGCGGATGTAGTCCAATTTTCGATGACTTTTTCCAACATTTGTGGCCGTATATCGGCAATAACACGGCGAATGTTGTCTTCCAAATGGTCAAGCGTTTGTGGCTTATCCGCATAGAATAATGACTTTTCATAGCCCCACAGAAAGTAGTCTAGCGGTGTTAAATCACAAGATCTTGGAGGCCAATTCACAGGTCCAGAACGTGAAATTAGGCGTGTCTTTCAATAAATCTATTGTGGCACGAGCTGTGTGACATGTTGCGCCGTCTTGCTGAAACCACATCTCCTGAACATCATGGTTATTCAATTCAGGAATGAAAAAGTTAGTAATCATGGCTCTATACCGATCACCATTGACTGTAACGTTGTGGCCACCATCGTTTATGAAAAAGTACGGACCAATGATTCCACCAGCCCATAAACCACCAAACAGTCAGTTTTTCTGGATGTAACGGTGTTTCAACATACACTTGAGGATTACCTTCACTCCAAATGCGGCAGTTTTGTTTGTTGATGTAGCCATTCAACCAGAAATACGCTTCATCGCTAAACAAAATTCGCTTATGAAATTCGGGAACAACGGTAATCTCGTTTTGGGCCCATTCGACGAATCTACGCCTTACTTGATGATCGTGAGTCTATTCATGATGAATTGCCAAACCAAACTGAGAATAAATCACTTGACAGCTATTAAATCGGTCGCCATCTTGAAAAGTAATGCCAACTTAAAGTTCTATACCTCTATAAAAAACACCCTTTATATGTTTACTGTGTACTTATGCGTACGCTCATCATTCTGAGTATTAAACATTTATCAATTCCACTTAATACCAACTCCTTTTCATTCAACTCCATTCGGTTATCTTTTTCACTTTACAGGCTATAAAAATTTTCTGTTGTTGTTTTTCATCGTGCATGATATCATGCTGTGAGTGCAGTTGTTTAAAAATTCGAATGCAGAGTTAAAAACCCAAAAAACGAGTTTCGCTTTTTAATTTTTTATCTTTTTTAACGGTATTTAATTATATCTTTGCCACAATAACGTGCGTTTATATACTCAAATAGTAAGGCCTGCGATGTGTTGTGTTTAAATATGTAGAAAATGCTATGATGCATTGTTTTTGCGATTTTTGTTATTATTTTTCGGGCGTAGAATTGATTAAAACTAAATTTTTGTTATTGCGACCCACATAAATTTTAGCTGTGATCCATTGAGGCTGTTTTCGCATTTAATATGATTCATGTGATTTTTGCCTTAAGCAACCAGTGGAAAGGCAATCAGCAGTCAAACGCTCTTTCACTCTAGGAGTATGTTTTTCTTCTTCTTTTTTAGCCTTAACCAACGTTTCCACAATCAAAGCCCAATTAGCAATAACAGTGAATCAAACGTTTCTACTTTTTGTAGCCGGGCGCCACTCTACCTGACTTTTCGAAAGGAGTAGAAATCTTACTCTGCTTTCACCAGCGTGTATTGTATGGACTAATTT
Organism: Neoceratitis asiatica; assembly: GCA_030068015.2. NCBI lineage: Eukaryota > Metazoa > Arthropoda > Insecta > Diptera > Tephritidae > Neoceratitis > Neoceratitis asiatica. The sequence continues at coordinate 43,578,460 of CM061524.1, read as the reverse complement.
TAAAGCTGGACTGCTCTCATCCACTCAGCCCGCATGACATATTCAACGAAGCTGTTGTCTCTGAATTTGTTGGACTCTGTCTTCATATATCTCGTGCAGCTCATTCTATCGTCTGCGGTATTGCCTTATCCAAAACATTTCTCACGAAAGCTTTCCACGTCGATTCATAGGCATTTCTTCCTTATTTTCTGTGTCTCCCTCGACTGCAAGAAGATGGTAGCACGAGTTAATGTTAGACCACGAAGAGTACGCATTTCTTGAGTACTAGATATAAGTTTGTCATCCCTTAAAACATGCTCAATTAGCTAATTGAGTGTCTATGTGAACAGTGTTGAAGTGATTTATCCGCCAAAATTAAAATGGAAATAAAAACAGTTAATTTTTTGTAAATTGAAAAAAACTGTTGAATAACTTTATTTGTGAGGTCTTAAATTAAACTTAAGGTATATACAAAAAAAAAAAAAAAAAAATAAAAAATAAAAAAAAAAAAATACCAAAAATAATATTTGGCATCTATTAAATGCTCGACTACGCCGAAGAGACCACCGAAATATATGTATTCATATCAATTTATACACAAATATATAAGTAAATATGTATCATATGGAATTACTGGTTTATTCGGCGGCTTCCATTGTTCAACATTGTATTGCTTTTAAAGTGATTTTTCATCTCCTGCAGCGAATTTTCATTGGCAATCAATGCCAACGGTTATTGTTCACTTTCGCTGGTTTGTTGTTATTGTTATTGCAATTGGTTTTGTGTTTTTTTCTTCTTTTTATTATTAAACAATGGAACTCTATATATTTATTTATATAAGTGAATACATGTCAATATTATTAAATGAATTAACACATGTACGCAGATAGCTATAAATGTACGAGTAAATACAATACATATATGCATACATACAATGAGGTTACATTTAACAACAATCGTACAATAACATTTACTGTGATATTGTCGTATTTATATGTTTATTATTTCAGAGTTGATATTGGCAATAACTGCTGCGCGTGTAAATAATTGAAATTTTTTAAATCTGCATAATTATGTTATTTTTTTAAAGCATTTTTTGATAAAAAACAAGAAAATTTTCAACAAATATAGATACTGTTCTTAAAACCAAAATTATGTAGTCAAGAAAAAATTCTCCTTTATGATTAAGAAATCTTCCTTTTAGCATTTATTTTGAGCGCTTTCAAATTATCTGCCCAAGTCACTTGTTATGTTTACGGTAATGCCAAAGCGGGAAATCCAATGGTTTAACAAGTCTTTTGCTACCGTTGGTGCTGTAATGTCGGGAATAGGAATTGCATCTGGCCATTTAGTAAACCTGTCAATTACCACAAAGCAATTACGGTTGCCATTAGCCAGAGGGAAAGATCCAACGTTATCAATGTGAAGATGCGAAAAATGTTGCGATGGAATTCTGATCTGCTGAAGTGGTGCTCTTTTGTGCGGATTAGTCTTTGACCTTTGACATTTAATGCAATTTCGTGCAAATTCTCTGCGATCGCGTTAAATATACGGCCATACGAAGTGCTGAGACATAAGTCGTGCAGTAGCTCGGGTGCCCGGGTGTGCCAAATCGTGAATGGAATGTAAAATGTTTGCTCTAAACTTCTTTGTGATGAATGGGCGCATCTTACCGATCGAAAGATCGTAGTATACTCTTCGTAAACTAGAAGATATAACAAATTTTGTTGATTTAAGTGAATGAATATTGTCACCTGATAACAGAGATATAAGTTCGTCATCCGTCTTTTGGTCTTCCGCGAGTAGAACGTAGTCAAGAGGTTCGTGATCGATCGAATTAATACGTGATAACAAATCACCAGTTGTATCCATTCATGTGGCGAATATCTGTCGCTATTTGGGAGATGAAGTCAAGTTGCTTTACTTGTCGATCAGATGCTTTATCCAGGCGAAATGCGTATACCAACGGCTTGTGGTCAGTGTAAACGTGACACTTCCTACCATCAATCATGTAGCGAAAGTGGCGAATGGCCATGTACAATGCTGTCAGCTCTCGGTCATACATGCTGTATCGCATCTCAGCATTAGTATATTTTCTAGAGAAGAAGCCGAGGGGTTGGAAACATCTATTCACGACCTGATTTAGCACGGCAACCGCAGCAAAATTTGAAGCATCAACCGATAGTGACATTTCCGAATAGGGTACAGGATGCGCAAGCATTATACAATTCGCTAGTTGCTCCTTGTAGGTTTCAAAATTACGTGAAATCTTTTCGGACCATACTAGACTGAGTAGAATCGTTACGTTTGTTTTCGCCTATCGTATCGAAGAGCGAGTCTTGAGTTTCCATTGCATGTGGAAGAAACCTACGATAGAAGTTTAGCATTGCAAGAAATCGCTTCAACTCTTTTACTATTCTTGGTCGTTTGAAATTAAAAAGAGCATCTACGCGGCTTTTGAGCGGTTTAATACCATCCTTAGTTATGCAGTGCCCCAAAAGCACAAGTTTCGTAACGACAAACTCTGACTTCGTTACATTAATTGTTAGATTGTATTGACGCAATCGTTTAAATACCGGTTGCAGATGGATAGTGTGTTTCTCTAGTGACTTCGAAGCCACGCAAACGTCGCCTAGATATCTAAAAATAAAACCAATGCCACGAAATACTTCATTAATTATGCGTTGAAATGTTTGAGCTGCATTTCGTAGGACGAAAGTCATTTTCGTAAATTCATAAAGACCGAATGGCGTATTTACCGCCGTTTTGCAGACGTCATAGGGGCGAACGCCGTCTGAATTTTTTTTTTTCGAAAAAAGTTTGTTACCTACCAAAACGTTTGTAAAATCTTGCAGGTAAGGGAGCGGATAACGGTCGTGCACTGTCTGCGCATTGAGGGATCGATAATCCCCACAGGGCCACCAACCTCCATCAGCCTTGTGCACCATATGTAGCAGACTAACTCAGCTACTGTTCGATGGCCGGCAAATTCCCAGTTTCCAGTAAACAAGTAAATCGCATAACTAATGAAATAAGGAAAAATTTCGAATTGAGGGAGTATCGCTCGAAGGTTATTTTTGATGTGAATCCAGAATTTGACATACCTCTTCATGATGAACCAAACCCTAAAATTAAACAAGCATTGCCTAACATGCGGCACTTTATTAAGAAACAATCAAAAGATTGACGGATAAAAGGAAAATCAACATTTACTGGGTACCAGGGCACATGGATATCGAGAGCAATGAGATAACCGATAAACTAGCCAAATGGGTCGTACGCTCGGAACAGGAAGTAGCCAAGAACTTACTGACCCATTCATAGAAGTAAATACTTTTGTGTCATCAGGCTACTCGTAGTAGTAGCTGACAATGAGCAAGATACTGTAATATTGCTATAATTATATGCGAAACTTATGACGCAAAGCTTACTAAGTTTCTACTAAGGACAAAAAGATCAGATTCCAGGCTGCTAGTAGAGTTGTTAACTCGAATTTCTCTCCTTGATCAGGATGCAGTTTTATAGGTGCACCATAAATGCATCCCACACAAGTCTAGGTTCCTCCTTGCTTCCCCCGAACGATTTTGAATTATACTATGTAGCTTGTCATGGAAGCACCTCTTTAAAGCATTATTTACTACATTTACCACAGGAGATTTTTTTTTACTTTATAGCGAACAGCGAAAATGGTTGAAAAAAACATCTAACAGGTCAATTGAAAAGTCTCCGTTCTACCATATTCAAATAAATGTTTTGGGCAAAATTAATTTTTTCCTCAATTTATCTGCTTTCAAGGGTGATACACTGGTTACAGCGATCCTCCAACTTTTCTATACCGTTCTTGCAGTATGATTTGTCCTTTTCTCGAAAATAGGTCTCAGTTTCTACGATCACCTCTTCATTCGAGGAAAATTTCTTCCCAGCGAGCATTATATTGAGATCTGAGAACAGAAAATAGTCGCTGGGGGTCCCACCTAGAGAACACGGTGGATCCGGAAGTAATTCGAAGCTCAATTCGTGGATATTTGCCATCGATTCCACTGACTTGTGACACGGTGCATTGTCTTCGTGAAGCAGCACTTTCTTTTTCTTGAATTGCGGCCGTTTTTCAATGAAACTTACTCCATGCACATCCCAAAATACACACGTTATAACCTAACCAGCTGAATATTGCGATTTTTCATTAATTGTCACATATAAATGCATAAACTTTGGTTATTTTGGTTAAAAGATAGCTCGCGCGGCACCCACTTTGCACAGAGCTTTCTAATACCCATATATTCGGGAATGTAATGATTTTCCTATTAAGTTGATATCTTTAAAGTGCCTGCTATTTTGTTCAATTTCAATGTAAGGCCATTCAAAATCATAATTTTTTGATTTTTTTGATGTTTTGTCGGTAACAACCTCTTTTGGGCGTCCACTGCTTTCACCGTCTTCGGTGGTCATTTCACTACGTCTAAATTTAGTATACCAATTCTTGATGATTGATTTTCCTGGAGCAGTGACCGGAAACTCGTCAGTAAGTCAAGTTTTTGCTTCAATTCTATTTTTTCCTTTCCAAAAACCAATATTTTATCAACACGCGAAATTCCTTTTTATCCATTTTTTTTCACAAAAGCAAAAGTTGCTTCACTCAAAATGCTATAATTCATAAACTAATATTCGGTCAGCTGTCAAATATATACACGTGTTTTTTTGAAAGTTAGGGCTAATTAAAAAAAAAATTAATAAAATCTAGTAGCGCCATCTATGTGTCATTCCGGGGACTTTTCGATTGACCTGTTAAAATAAATTCTGAACTTTCTTCAAGTATTTAGAGCTTACATTATTATATATTATTAGAGAAATTGTCTAGGCGGATGATTGTTGAATTGAAACAACAAATGACACATTATCAAGGCATTCGAGTTGCCTGTGGATTAAACTCTCTACATATTTTTTTAAATTACCATACGAGGAATGAGAAAGGCGAAGGTTTTGCTCACTGAGTTCCTGCCAAAAGTTCGTACAGTTAATAAGGAATACTTACAGTTAATAGGAATACATTTGCGTGAAGCAATATGGCTCAAACGATCGGAATTGTGGAAAAACAAATCGTGGATTCTGCATCACGATAATAATAATAAATAAGTACTTTTTAAAAAAATTCAAAACTAACCTTTTCCTGTGAACACACCTCGTATTTACGCCACTTCAGCCTTCAGTGCTAATGGCAAACAGAATAAGAGACAAAGCACTCTCTCATTCTCGAATAATGATTTTTTAAATTCGAAATCATAAGTTTTACTATTCGTCTTACTCAGATGAGGAAATCATTCGTATAATTTTAAAATGTCTTGTTACACTGTTCCGCTGGCACATATTTTGTAATCTAAAATATTTTATTTCCAAAAAAAAGTATGTAAATTTGGGATTTACTAAAACACAAATAAAATTTTATCCGATTGTAATTAAGTGAAACTTCTAGCAAAGAGCATGCTAGTAGGCAAGCCATAAAATGTGAGAGTAGTCAATTAGAAAATTTTTACAAAAGCATAATATTTAAATTAAAATATGATTAAATCGGCAACTAAATGTGTGTGTAATTAAAACTTTGCCACAAGTGAAAAGCGATTAAGCAGCAACAACTAGAAACCAAAAACTTATCGCTCATAATTAATTTTGCTTAATTTTATACACAATATGTGAGCTTAAAAACAACTTCGTGCATACTCAAACACATACATATGTTATTTCATACACATACAAACTCGTTTGTAGAGAAAATGGTTGCAACCTTACTTCTGTTTGGCTGATATGCCAAATCTCTGTTAGTATATGGTGTTGGTGCAAGGAGGAGAAACCCGTTGAACTTCGAGGTATTTATAAGCATAACACATGTGAACAACATAAAATTAATTACATACACACATATATTTACACTTTTAGCATTATGGCCATATTCCTCAGCATCTTCATCAACATTATGATAATTATCACTAGTATCAGACCCAACAACACCGCCAGCGCCGTCAGTAACTTTACTGTTTTACAGTTACAAAAGGCCATTAATTTTACTACACCCACAGTGAGCTATAGGAACTTTGCTTTATCGCGCTTTTAGTTGGTATGGAGTTTAACTCAGTTTTCAAAGGGTAGCATAAGTACTCGTATGGGTCCGAGAAAATTTTCATAACTATAATTGCATACCCCAGGCATTATGTTGCATATTCATATTTATGGAAAATGTTTTATATACTCAAAATGCTGCTGGGCATGCGATAGGAAGTAAGTTGTGCTGACGCCGATAATAGCCATTTCTTCGAGTTGGGTTACCTTCACTCGTACTTTTAAGTAGTATATAAAATTAAAATTTTTTGATATTAACTGAAAGTGTAATATCCGTTGCTATTATTATAATAATTAATATTTTGTAAATTGCAATTATGCCCATGTGCAATATACTCACATCGTCGTGAGTAGAAGTTGACGGCGTACTTTTTTTCTTCCTAAAGCTTTGTACGACGAAATATATTTATGGTGGATTTTTTTGCTTACCTTTCACATGCATAACATAACAGTTTGGGAGTAAAATAAAGTCTAACGGTGTGATATCACACGAACTTGGTGGCCAATCGACCGGCCCAAAACGTGAAATTATCTGCTCACCGAAGTGTTCTCTCAATAAACCTATTGATTGATGCGATGTGTGGGAACTGGCACCGTCTTGTTGAAACCAAATGTCGCGGAGATGACAAGCTTCAATTTCAGGCTTCAAATACTCGGTAATCATCGCGCGATAACGGTCAACATAAGTGGTTACGCTCTCATCGGCATCATTTTTGAAGAAATATGGACCGACGATTCCACCGGCCCACAAAACACATTAAACCATTGTTTTTCTAAATAAAATGGCAGCTCTTGAATCTCTTCAGGTTGCTCTTCGTCCCAAATGCGGTAATTTTTCTTGTTTACATACCGATTGAGCCAGAAATGGGCCTCATTGCTGAACAAAATTTTACTCGAAAACATCGGATCTTCTTTCAACTTTTCAAGAGCGCATAGAGCGAAACGATGCCACCTGGGAATTTCGAGCGGCTTCAGTTCTTGCACAAGTCGTATTTTGTATGCTTTCAATTTAAAATATCTACGAAAAATGCGTCATTCGTCAGTCCGAGTTGCCACTAATGGCGCCAAATCGACTCTCCACGGCCTTCGCGTACACTCTGAGCTACGGCCGCTATATTTTCTTCACTGCGTGCTGGGTGTGGTCAATTCGGTCGAATATTATCCAAAAATGAATGCTGAGTCTCAAGATGGGTGATGGTGTTGCGAATATAGTCGTCCGATTTCAATGATTTTCAGAATAATATGCAATTCGTTATATATATATATATATATAAATATATATAAATATATATTGCCATCTAGATATTTTCACCAACAAATGGAAGGACCTACAATTTATTCTAAGCCGCCTCCGAACGGCCGATGGATTCTTATGAGGAGCTTTTATTTCATGCCAGAAATACACTCGGAGTGCTTAACATTCCCTGCCGAGGGGCGACCGCAATTAGGAAAATTGTTTTTATATAATTTTGGATGTTGGTCGAACCTGGGCTTGAAACTAGACCTTCCGAATGGCAGTACGCAATGGTAATCACTTCGCTATCGCAGCCACCATGTTTGTTTAGTGTACCGATTTTCACGTTCTTGGGTAAGTTTCTTACGGATTTATGACCTGAAATTTAAAATCTGAAAAATCAGTCGTATATATGCTAAGGTTGTCCGATCTGAACGGTTCCAACAAAAGATTGTTTGGCTAAAATAATTAAAAAACTTAGGAAGTAGTTGTAGTTCAAGCAGACAGACGGACAGACCGACATGGTTAAATACTCTCAGTTCATCATTGTGATCTCTTTATCCAAAAACTCATATTATAGTATTTTAATATCTAATAATTTTAAGTTAGGTTTGGAGCAAGTTTATTGATTAATCGAAAAATGAAATCTCCTAATATCTGCCTCTTCAATGTGATCCCTTTAGATTACTCACTTTGATAAATAAATTCAACACTAATATGCATAGTTGTGTCTGTCTCCCCCTTGCTATATTTATTTAATTGAAAGGTTATTTAATAATTTTGTTTTATTTTAAAAGAAATAAAAATAAAATGAAATCCATTTTTGTAGTTATTATATGACTCGTCATATGAACTTTACACAATACTACAAAAATCAAAAAATCATTTTTTTACGATCGGACAATTCGTGTTTATTTAGCCAATAAATAAATATTTGTTGAGTTTTTGACAATCAAATATGAATTTCATAATGGAATTGTTTGCACACATTTGCTTGACCATAAATTGTATGCCTTGCATTTACATGACCATTTTTTTATATTTTATTATTATTTTTTATTACAATGCTGGTTCCTTGTTTATTAGATATTTTATATTTCATTGTTGATTGTAAAATGAGACGCATATGCACATTGTTTAGCATGATGACTGAATGTGACTTTAAAATAAACAAATAAAGAGCAACAAAATACGGAATTTTGAAGGGGAAAAGAAATATTTAAAATCCCATTTGAAAAAGTTTTAAATTAAAAATTGAATTTTGATTTAAAATTTATTAAAAGCTCACTTGTCATACTTTTATTTCTCTTTCTATTATATTCATGTTTATTCTTTCTTTTAAATTAAGTCAGTTTAGACAGTTCTCGAATTTAGTGAAATAAACTTAAAAAGAGGATAGGACAAGGTGTTATCTATAACAAACAAATAATAAAAAATACGTCTACTCGCCAAATATTGTTTAAATATCTTAAAAACTTAGAGACAAGTTTGCGAATAAACAGACAGATGGTCTGAGCTGGATCTATTTAGTTCGTTTTTCTGATCATATCCGAGGTTAAAAAAATGATAAAGCAAATCTTTTTATTGTTTTAAAATTATCTCTTCTTAGCTCAGAGAAATTTACAATCTAATCCGGAAAGAAACTCTAAAAATTTCAGAAGCTTTCCTTTAAATATCTTACGATTCTCTTAAATTAATCGAAAAAATTATAAGAAATATTAGTTTTTACTCGAAAATTCCTCTAAATAAACACGTAACAAATGTATGGAGATAAATAAAAAAAAGACATTTTTTCTTTTTCAGTATCAAATAATTTACTATTTATTAAATTATACACTTGTACATATTTTATAACATAAAATCAATGCATTTGCGTAAAAAAAATTTACATATTTTCATTTGGCTACTCCGTGCTGATGGACACATGTATTACAATGGGTGTATGTAAAGGCTTATCAATTTAGTGATTTCGAAAGTGCAGTTCTTAATATCATTAAGGCATCAGTGAAACTTAACTTTCCAACCAAACATGTTTTTTTTACTACTGCAAAAATGGTGATTCAAACGTAGCCAAGTTTCGTGCTTCAAAGGATATTGCGGTGCCCACAATCATCCAACTACTCAAGCAATTGAAAATTTTTTAAAGAATTTTTTATAGAATTTGTTAGGCCTTTGCATCATCATTTTGCTCGCTTTACCTCAAATATCGCCGTTGAAAGTGAAAGTGTAGCCGAAGAACCGATTTTGTCGTTTTTTGCATTTGGACTTTCACCTACATCCTTAAAAAGTCCAGCTCACAGAACAACTGAAGTTAGCTGACCATTCATAGCGCCGCAGTTAAGTTACGCGATTCCTCCAACAAAATTTTCTTCAGCGACGAGGCACATTTATCACTCGGGTGATACGTAAATAAGCAAAAGTATCGCATTTTGAGTTCCAAGAAGTTTCAAATAATTGAAGAGGCTTCATTACACTAAAAAAACTTACTGTGTCGTGCGCGCTTTGGTCTGGGTGAGAGAAATTTCTCGGTAGCGTAATTTCTCGTCTTGGCGATATGAATTGGCCACCGAGGTCTTGCGATTTGACCCCGTTGAACTTTTTTGTGAGGCTACGCGAGAGAACGCGTTTATGGGTTTTTCAGCAGCTGAAAACCAATATTCATCAACTTAGGACTCAGATACCGCCAAATATATATATGTGGCAAAAGGTGGTCGAAAGTTATCATAAATGGATCGAGGTTTACGAAAATTCGCGAGGCGGACATTTGAATAATGTAGTGTTTCACATATAATGCCGAAGTTCAAATTTCATAATAAAAATGAATTTCATGAAAAACTTAAACTTAAAACTTTTAAATATATTCTATTTACGTTAATTTTAGATTCCGGAAAATGTATAACCCTGTATATCTGTCATACATTTTGTACGTATATGTTTCTCTATACACATTTGTATGTCATATTGCGTAATTTTGTAAAATACATAACTCGGCATGTCGAAAATTTGTGAAAAATTAATGCGGGGGCGTAGTAGCATGCTGTGAACCTTACTCAAGGAAATACAAATTAAAATAATATAAAAACACTATTCAAAAATTGGGGTGGTTCCAATATTAATTTCATTTTAAAGGTAAATAAACGTAGTTAACTGTTAAAAAAAAATTGATAGAAGAAACTGATAGATATTCAATATTTCAAGATTATAAAACTGTTTGAAAATTTTAATTAATAAATTTAATTTCAACATCTTGGCTGTATAAAACACTAGGCCATGTAGCATTTGAGGGAACGGCGCTCATTAAAGAGGCCACAATATGAGCTTGTATAAAAATAACAATAAAAATTCTAAAATCTCTATCACTTATGTATATAAATCCTTTAGAAAATATTTTTTAACAAATTTGTAGCCATTTAAATCTATTGTATTGCAATTATAAGAACATCCGAGTATTCTTTAATTTCTACTTAACAGATCAATTGCCTCTCCTTTTAACTTTTCAACCATTCCATAATTTTTGATAGTCTTCGTTTTTGGACAATTCTTAATGTCACTATTCCTATGATCATTACCCTTCAACATCGAGTAAATTTCGAAACTGTCACGTAAGCAACATTTAGTAATTTTTCCCTTGCTGACTGAATGTTGTTAATTAAAATTTTTGTTTGTTTTATTTTAAGTTAAAAATTCCTTAATTTAAGTAAAAACCAGCTTATTATCTAAGTAGGCTTTAAATTAGTATTAAACGTATTGAAATAAATGAAAATTATGCTTGATTGAGATCTATAAAGCTTCTTTTAGTAATGAAGCATCCATTTTTTTTTGCAATTTGATACAAATTTTGAAAAACATGTCTTTGGATAGGTGGTGTCTGGAGCACAAACCACTTTTTTGTGTGTCGGTGTAGTTCTGTGTGGTAATTCTCCTCCGTAATTGCTGTGGCCACCGCTTATTCGCTAATAGCCGAATCAACAATACCACGCCACTCTACGCCCTTTCGCTCCAATTAGAAATACCAAGTGAAACCAGGTCGCTCTTCACCTGATCTCTACAACGAAGTGGAGGACTTACTTTTCCTCTGTTTTCACCAGCGAGTACTGCATCAAATACATATATTCAAAGCTGGAGTTTTTCACCCACTGGGGCGATAGGACGTAGTCAGTGTAGCCGTTGTATCTTTATTCGCTGAACTATGTCACTGTGACTACGTCTTATAGAGCTCATAATCTGCTGTATTCGTCGCTGCAAATGAGCAAAGAAACACAAATCTTACTCAAAACCTTTCTCACAAAAAACTCCGTAAGTTAATTTATGAGATGTTATCAATACTAACACTTCTGCACTACTCATTTAAAGTAGTTTGAAAATAATGAGCCACTTGTAGAGCCTGATCATTGTTTATCGAGAGGTCTTTACTTTGTGTGTTCGGTTCAAAGTAGCATCTGTTGGCAAGAATAAGTATGCGTTGAATTTCAAGTCTGTTATTATTGTTGGTACTGATACTGTTCCTAGGTAGACGAAATTGTTAATAAATTAATGTAAATACTCTTAATTCGATAACAGAAGAGTTTTAGTTATTGTTACTAGTCTAAACACTTTGCTTCTTTCTTCACTTTGGGCTTGACAGATCTAAAGAGCCTGTTGCTTAGGTTAATATAACTGGCATAGGACAGAGCTTCTCTTCAACACTTGATGTGATTCTTGATTGTTTTTCTACAAACGAAGAAAGCTAAGATTTACTCGATGTCGCCTTCGAACGACTGATGAGTTAGAGGAGCTTTCTATAAATGAAATGGTATCTTAACTTTGGTCCGAAATATGTAAGTACCAAAAACAGATGAGACAGATCCACCAAAATTTATATCAATTGTATTTGAAGGACGAGCTGACTTTATTTAACTACGTCCGTCTGTCCGGCTATGTCTATGAACGAAAACTAGTCTCTCAGTTTTGGAGATATTGATTATTTGTCTGAAACCACCAGATGAGTCTACTATATCACATTGCACCCATACAACCGATTCGTTCAGATATGAGGTTTTGAGGTCAAAAATCCTTCAAAAAAGCATCCAGAAGAATTTGGTATTCTACAAACGCATAATTATAGAAAATTTAATTTTATAATTGCGGTAACCCCTCGGCAGGGAATGTCAAGCTTTCAGAGTGTATTTCTGGCATGAAATAAAAGTTTCTCATAAAAATTCATCAGCCGTTCGGAGGCGGCTTAGAATAAACTTCATTTGTTGGTAAAAAACATCAACCACAAATTGGAGCAGGAGGTGGGCCAAAAATCGCTTCAGTGGTTACAAAGCGGCAAATATGTTTATAAATAATAAATTTGATATCTTCATGAAATGTATAAAGACGGTCGAAGACAACCCTTATATTTTGTTTGCACCAGCGTTCGGGTCCTTGATTTTCTGCACATTCCGCTAACCACATACGAGGTACCAATGTAATAAATCTCTGACTTGCCAGCACTTACGAGGCTTTTGAACAAATTCCGCAAACCAAAACTTATTATAATCAATTATTTTTATGTTAAAATTTCTCAGTCGAAGAATTACGCTAACTACGAGATCTGATTTATTGAAATTGTTCTACGATGTGTGGGTAAATCAGTTTAAGAATCACCCTGTGAAATGCTTGTTGTCACTTATTAACGGTAATAAATATGTGGGGCGAAAAATTCACTTATTCCCAAATACAACAACAGTTGCAGCAACAACAACACTGCATGCACATACATGACGGTGTAGTCGAGCCAGTGATTTAATGACGACTGTAGCAGCAGCTGCTAGGCATATATTGCACATATATACATGCATATGTCCTACTGCTAATGGGGGAGTTAAAAGCGTATGAGTTGACGCCCAACTCAAGCGTCAGCCGCTGTAGCTATCAATAAATGCGCCATTAAAAATTAATAATGTTGACATGCTGTAACAACGTGCAATGCACTCGCTGAACTTGATGCCTCGTTAAAACAATACAAATTATTTATTTACAAACATGCGCATATATTTCATATATACATATGCTGAGAGATGAATAAAACTGCACATGCGGAATGCTTGCGCATAGCTGCTCTCGAGGTGAATAAAAACATCAAGCGCAACTAGTCAGCGAACTACTAGCTTTATCCTCTGAAAAAAACTGATGTTTTGTAAATGATGTACAATAAGATAGGAGTACCAGCCATTGATTTGAAGTAAAGGGTGATCCAAGAAGAGGTACTTTTTTCAATAGCCTTTTTTTGACAGATCACGCGTTTTCGAGCCAAAAATTTGTTCAGCGATGAGTCCCATTTCTGGCTCAATGGGTATATACACAAGAAATATTGTCGCATTTGGTACAAAAAGCAACCGGAAGAGATTCAAAAGCTGCCATTTCATCCAGAAAAAACAACGGTTTGGTGTGATTTGTGGTCCAATGGAATCATCGGTCCATATTTCTTCAAAAAATATGCCGTAAGCGTCAATGTTGACCGACTATTTGATGAATAAAGTTGAAGCCCGTGATCTCCGCGACAATATGGCGTCACTTACTACACATCGCACCAATTGATGGATTTATTGAGAGAACATTTCGGTGAGCAGATAATTTCACATTTTGGGCTGGTCGATTGGAAAACAAGTGGGAATATGTGAAGCCTAAAGCCTATGCATACAATTCCGCTTCGATTCAAGCCTTGGAGCAACAAAACATCGTGCGTGTCATTCGCCAGTTACCATGCTCGAACGATTCGTCGAAAACTAGACTCAACGGATGGATCATCTTAGATGTAGCCGCGGCTAAAGAGAGAGATAATCTTAAAAAATAAATGCCAAAGAATGTCCTTTGGAATGATAATAATCATTCCCCATTAAATTTAAATTTTCTGTGTTTTTTCTTTAAAAAATTAGAGAACCTCGAAATGGATTACCCTTGTTATGAGACTGAAATAAAACATTTAAAAATATGCATAAAATGATATTGGAAATAAAATATGTCTGCATGGAATTAATAATAAAAGTTCGAATTTTAAAAATGCATCCCTTAGTATTGTCACTAGTTTGCTCCTTCTCGGACTAGTTCAGTAAGAGCCAGAAAATTCTTTAGTGTACAAGAATTTTTTGGCGACTATTATAAATTTTCGCTTGATTTTATGTGTATATATATATATATTTGTAAGCAATTTCACATTTGTACATGTAATTAAATTTCAATAAGTGCGAACTACAAACATTGCCACTGTGCTGTTGAGCGGCCATACCGCAGCCTGGCATGATGACGCAATTGGTGGCACTTTGCTTCATGTGCCACTTAGTTTTCACTCTGTATATTTTATGGCCACACTGCATAACAGCGCATTGGATGCATCAGTAAATATTTGGTATGGTGAAGTAAAAAAAAAAAAACAGTGAATACAAATTAACACAAATAATGCCGACTCGTTCATTATTCAACAAAGGAATCTGAAATTTGCAAGCATCATATGGATATGCAGTGTCGAAAGTCGGTTTGAAGGTGTAAAGGTAAAAATTCACATATGAGTACTGAGTTGCTGCATTTTTGGTGGCGGTGAAAATGTATTGGATTGATTAAAGTGCTCAATTAACTGAAGTTTCTTTCGTGAAATGAAAATTGCTATTAACTTTTTAAATTACTTGATTTGAGTAGGAAAAAGTGTTTCGCATTTCTTTAAGGGTAATGGCGTGCACGCATATGGCAACAAATAATAGGCTGATTTTGTTAAAATGAAACGAAAGATCAATATACTGATTTTGAATTGCTGGAAATGTTTGAAATATTTTATCTGAATAATTTTTACTTATTTTAGCTGTATTCTTTTGCCTCCAACCAACAAAAAATATTAGGTCGGTTGTCACATATACCAGTTTAGTTAATTGAAGGGGTTTGAGTTGCGTACACTGAAACAATAATTGGTTCTATCATAATACAACCCCAAATCTACCATAGAGATAGCGTTATAAAATTTAGTCTTCATTGGTGGAGATAAACGAAAGACGTAATTTTGCTTTGGATTTTTAAGATGTTGACAGTAGCTTTTGAAGATTTGGTTGTTAGTTAGAAGTTTTTGCTCTCTCTGTTTTACTCTTTTTTACGATTACCTTGAAAAGGTCATGGGAGCTCTCAGGTCCTCCTTTGTATTTTAAGATATGAGTTATCTACTACACAAATGCGGTCGGGTATCTTAGCAGCAATAAATGGCTCAAAACACAATGCGCATCTAAGTAGCATTATAGTGTTCCCCACGCCATCATTTTACACAGTGGGCCAACATATACTCCTTTATATTAATTCATGGGGGAGTGCCAGTCCCTCAGAAGGCTGAAAAAAAATACTTCACCTACGCTTTTTTCGTTAACTGGATTCTTCCCATAATTTTTAAGAGCCACGTAAATTTGTGCTGACAGCAGCGACTTCTGCTGCACGATATTATGGCTACTGTACAGGGTTGCACGCACAAATAGTTGCTTTAGTGGGTGCCACATGCTGTTGCCTGTTATTATCGTTCATCACATGTCTTGAACGGCCCTGCAAATCAAGCTGCGATTGAATGAATAAGTTAAGAAATATCGAAATCTGTTCCACATCATGTCAAAGTGAATTGAGTATAAAAGAGACACAGTTATGTAAGGGGTTATCCATTTAGTGGTTTCGAAAGTACGGGATTGCATTCTGACATCTGTCTGACTTAACTTGCAAACCAAACATACTTTGTTTTTGTTAAAATTCAGGTTTTAAAAAGAATGGATTGCTTAACAATCTAAATGGTGACTCAAGTTTGGTCATGTTTCGTGATTTAAGAGGAGATAATGGTGCACATGATTGCCCAAATATTCAAGCAATTTGTAAAACTTTAAAGAAATTTGAAGAAGCTGGATCGGTTACAGATATTTCCACCTGCTGTAAGTGAAATTGTAGCCAAAGACCCGAATGCGTCTATTTCTCGACGTTCTCAAGAACTGAGACTTTCTTTCGGTATATTTTGGAGCCTTTTGCACTTGGACTTACACCTATATATTTGGCGCTTTGTAACCGCTCTTGATGTTTTTACTAACAAATGGAGGCACCTACTGTTTATTCTAAGCCGCCTCCGAACGGCCGATGAATTTTTATGTGGAGCTTTTTCACTGAAACTGAACTGTCAGAAATACACTCGTAGGGCTGGGCATTCCCTGCCGAGGGGCGACCGTAATTAGAAAAATTAATTTTCTATAATTTTGGATGTTGCTCGAACCTGGGCTCGAACCCAGGCCTTCCGAATGTCAGTACGCAATGCTAACCACTCGGCCATCGCGGCCGCCAACTTAAACCTACATCCCTAAAAAGTCCAGCTCAAAAAGCAACTGGATCGTCATTTCTCTAACAACATTTTCTTCAGCTACGAGGCACATGTCTGACTCAGTGGAAACATAAATAAGCAAAATTGTCGCATTTGGGGCTTCGAAAATTATCAAAAAATTTAAGAGAGGACATTAAACCAAAACAAAAAACTTTTTGTTTGGTGCGCTCTTTCGTCTGGGGAGGTGTGATTGGATCTTACTTCTTTTAAAACGATAACCTCAATTGAATTTGAAAACACGACTTGGACAATATGTGGTTTCAACCATATGGTGCCGCATGCCACACAATACGAACAAATATAGCTTTATTGCGAGAGAAATTTCTCGACAGCGTAATTTCTCGTCATGGCGAAGACAATTGGCCACCGATATCGTGCAATTTGAAACCGTTGGACTTTTTTTTTGTGGAGATACGCGAAAGACTGTGTTTATGCGTATGAACCTTTAAGTTTTGATCACTTGAATCCATCAATAGTCAAGTTATGGTTGAGATAGGGACAAATATGTTCCAAAAAGTCGTCGAATATTACCTCAAAAAGATCTAAGTTTTCAAAAATTCACGTGGAACCATTTGAATGATATATTGTTTCACATTCAATTTCAAACTTTATAATAAATGAGGAATTTAATGAAAAAAAATATTTTAAATGCAATTTATATATGTTTATTTCGCAAACCGCAGAATGGATAACTCTGTATAAAGATATATAAAGAAGAGACAGACTTTGAGGCTAGCATAGGAAATAAGTATTGATTGTAACTGACAGTTAAAAGAAATCGTGCCTTTGGTGCAATATTCCATCTATTCAATGAGTTCATAACTGACTCCCCAATATAGTTGATAAAGTTCATGCATTGGCGTCCTTCGAAGAATAAGCAAGTTAAATATCACGTCCAAGATCTTATCTAACATATTTTGCCAACTGAATGGATTTCAAAAGTAATTTCCTACTTTTTTCTTATGAAAAAGAAACCTGATCGCAACAAAACGCACTTAAGCTATTAAGTAGGGCGTATGCTCTATTTAATACCTACTCGGGCTTTCCATATCTGTCAGGCTGGATCTTGTGACATCGTGAAATAATAATAATAATAACGCTGAAAGCGTTTCGTCCACTTCATCTTTACCTCGTTTTTTTAAGATGATATCTTAGTGGTAGATGCCCCTCCAACTAGAATACTAAGATCCCTTTTGCTTAGTGGTACTCCCTAAATTAGGAAAACACTAGAACCTTAAGTGTCTCTCAATAGTCTACTGCTTTAGCCAACATTAGAAGATACTGAAAGTCTGAATCAGTCGTTCGCCTTTTCGGTACCTTGCACATACGTGTCACCAATGAAATCTTTAACCGATTTGGCAGCCTAAGTAAAGAGGAAACCAATGAGATCTATAACCGATTTGGCAGCCCAATTAATGAGGATAAGGTTTTAATAATGGATTATACTGATATATTTGACCGAGTTAGAGAGTATTATAATATTTTATCTTAAGGAGGTAACTAAGTTGGTCAACTTTTGCATTTTTCATAATCAGCAGGTCTCAGATATTTCCAGGTTTACAGAGAGTCATTGGTTCAATGCTCATCAATGATTTTAAATGAACTATCTATTACCCGCTATAAATGATTGAAATGTTTGCTCTAGTAGTTGTTTTATCAAGGCGTATACAAGATGTCCCCTTGTGGAGTGCCATATAAGGAAATTTTTTATATAGGGTAGCGGTAAGAAAATGACTGTAGGGAAGCAGCTGTATATATAAGTATACTGGGCTTCAAGCCATAAAGATCAGTAGTAGTTGATGTGATTGTCAAACGTGGCATGTTCGTATGGCTGCTGGGTCATTACATGTAAAATATGAGACACTGGAAACACTGTACAATGAAATTTCCGGGCGGGTTGGACTACTAATTGGAGTGAGAGAAGGCATGAGTGTCTGTCTGGCTTCAACTAAAAATCATCTACATCTAAGTGCTTCACAGTTTAAAGGACTAGAGGAAGTGTCAAAATTGGATATCAAAGCTCTCTTAAACTTGGCAAAAAGTGTTGATATCCTACACGACGATTGCTTTCGGTCGAATTTAATTGAACCTGCATCTGGGACTACAACGGCATATAGAACTGTGTAAGGTGAAACAGCCAGACAGTATAACTAAACCTAACGGCAAAAAAAGGTGAATTTTGATTTTCCGCAGGCTGTGTACATTCGATTATCGATGTTTTGTTTTTGTCATAATCGAACACATATGTATATCATGTGCTCGCATTAGAAGACAATTTCGATTAGTAGTTTGTTTTGGACAACAGAAGAGGTTAGTCATGTTTTTGTGTGCTTTTTGATTTTTGACTTTTAAAAGAAATAGATAAAGTACTGCAAAGATGTTGACTGTGGCATTCGATGAGCACCCTTTGTCAAAAAGTGTTTATAAGTGGTACAAGCGCTTTACAGGAAGCCCAGTAGATGGTAATGACAATGAGTGTCCTGGAGGTACGACCACGTCAACAAGCGAAGAAAACATCGAAACAGTAAAAAAATTGTACTTGAAAATCGTCGAATCACTATTAGAAAAGTTGCAGAGGATGTTGGCTCATGCCATTAAATTTTTAAGTATTGGGCAGGAAACATGTGGCAGGGAGTGTGTTCCGGAATTGCTAAATTTTGAGCAAAAGCAATGTCGCTTTAGTATCCTTCAGGCGTTGTTGAATGACGTTAACAACGATCTGAGTTTCTCAAACGGATCATATCTGGTGACGAAACGTGGTTATATGGTTATGATGTCCAAACCAAGGCCCAATCATACCAATGCAAGATGACAGATGACCCAAAACCGAAAAAGGCAGGCCAAGTTCGATCAAATGTAAGGGGTTTGCTCACTGTTTTCTTTGATTACCATGGTGTGGTGCATCACGAGTTCCTGCCAAAAGGTCGTACAGTTAATAAGGCATACTATAAGGACGTTATGCAACGTTTGCGTGAAGCAATACGGCTCAAATGATAGGAATTGTGGAAAAACAAATCGTGGATTCTGCATCACGATAATGCACCAGATTCCATGCTGATCAATGCTTAATCATGATTTTTTGGCCAAAAACAAAACCGTATTCAAGTTTCAACGATTTGCCACAATCAATGAGATCAAGTCATACCGAAAAGCACATTTCAGAAGTGCTTCGAGGATTGGAAAAGCGTTGGCACAAATGTATTATATCCGAGGGGGAATACTATGAAGAGGACAAAATAGGCATTGATGAACAAATAAGTACTTTTCAAAAAAATTCAAAATTCATCTTTTCCTTTGAGTACACCTGGTAGAGTAACGGTAAAATTACAATGAGCTTATGAGCGAAGAAAAAATTAAAAGAACATAAAAGTGCAGTTTGTTTCATTATGACAGATTATAAAAACAGACGATCCACAAGTATAGTATTATTTTGCTATTATTAAGGCTACCGAATGAGTTGAAACCTCTAGTTTTTGCAGATAATTGCCTTCAAAATATCAAAAACCATTATAAGCACCAAATTCTACTGAAACTATATTTTAAACGTAAAATTTTGTTTAAATTGGTTCTTAAAATTTGAATTCAAATCCTATATCTCTCTGATATATTAAATAGAAATATGCATGCGAAAAAAACATAAATACATATGTATATAATATAAACTATTCGAACATTTCAGTGTATTTCAAATTTTATTTAGCAAAATTCTACATCCTGTCATATCACTAGCAATCAAATTTTCATACTTTTTTGACTATAAATATATATATGCGTATATATGTGTGTGTACATGTGGAAGCCTAAATATGCCGATAGTTGCATGATTTTATTCACGTTCATTTATTCAAAACATTGCCAAATACATACACACATACGTTTTTAGATATATGGGTTTGTATGAATTTAATAAAAGCACATAGAGAAAATATGGATATATTTTTATGAGTCAATCCACGAGAAGATAAAATTGTGGAGGGGTTTTCCAAATATTAAAAAAGCCAAAACTGCTACGATAGAGCCGAAATGCTTGCGAAAACATATAAAGGGTTGATCCAAGTAGAGGTACTTAAAATAGCCTTTTTTCACAGATCAAGCATGAGTCGTGTCAAGCTGTCATATTATTTTTGTTCAGTATTACTAGGCATTTCACCATAGAAAGACTTACGCCTGAATAACGTTTACAAATCATTCAACTTTATTACGAAAGTCCACATTCTGTAAAGAATGTGTTTCGTGCGCTTCGCTCAACTTATGGTCAACATAATTGACCTACTGAGCGTGCTATTCGCAACACCATCAACCATCTTGAGACCCAGCAATCATTATCGGATAATATTCGACCAAATAGACCACGTCAAGCACGTAGTGAAGAAAATATAGCGGCCGTAGCTGAGAGTGTACACGAATATCGTGTAGAGTCGATTCGGTGCCAGACTGACGTATGGAATGTCTTGGCATATTTTACGTCGACAAACTCGACCTTCCCGAGCGACATCGCTTCACTCTATGGGCCCTTGAAAAGTACCAAGAAGTTCCGACGTTTTCGAGCCAAATTTTGTTCAGCGATGACGCCCATTTCTGGCTCAATGGGTATGTAAACAAGCAAAATCCAGAAATAACAACGGTTTGACGTGGTTTGGGTCGGTCGATTACCCACCAAGATCGTGTGATATCACACCGATTGTCTTTTTCCTGTGGGGATATGTAAGGTCCAAAGTCTATGGGGACAATCCCGCACGATTTAAGCGTTGAAACAAAACATCACAAGTTTCATTCGCCAGTTACGAGTCGAAATGCTCGAACAAGTCATCGATAATTGGACTCAACCGATGGACCATCTGCGACGTAGCCGCGGCCAACAGTTTAAAGAGATAATCTTCAAAAATAAATACCAAAGAATGTTCTTTAGAATTATAATAAACATTCCCCATTGAGTTAGAATTTTCAATGTTTTTTCTTTAAAAAAGTAGGGAAGCTCGAAATGATCACCCTTTACATAATTGGTTTGTGTCTTAATGTTTCTTTAACAAATGGAAATGCCTACATTTTTCTCCAAGCCGCCTACGAACCGCCTACGAACGGCAGATTCATTTTAAGGAGGAGATTTTTTTTCATGGCAGAAATACAGTCAGTGGGGTTTAAATTGATCGCCGAGGGTGTGAACGCAATCAGAAAAATAATTTCGTTTTAAATTAATTTTCTATAATTTGGCTCGGCTAATGCGGCGGATCTGTGCTGAATGGTAAATGAACTAGATTTGGACTAAACTTTGCAGATCGACCTTTGGAGCAATAGTTAGTTTGGATCTTAATACTTCTCACATGGAACAATCGTTTATAAATTACTGTAATTCAAAAATGTAACTTTCAAATTCGCTTGTAGTGGTTTTTGCGTTATTTCGCTTAAATGCCCCACACAAATGGCTCCCTCTCATAAAAATTTCACTACACTCCATCACTGTTGCCATGCAAGTGCATTTCAATATGTATGAAGGATTTTTTTTAAATGCACACGAAATATTTTAGAATTTAATTTTACTTGCTGTTTCGTGCTATTCAACTGAATCCGGAGGTGGATTTAAGCCAGGAATCACGTATGAGGCAGGGGAAAAATACCGAACAATAACAACTCAGCACAGCAAACACTTCAAATATTAAAATATATCGTATATAGTTTTTGACAAGCTTTCGTTTATGGAAAACATTGCAATGAAAATTTATGCTCTCCAAGCTCGCCCAAACTTGCATTTGCCTACTTCCTGTTGCTGTGGGGCTATTTCATTTGCATGCACTTTTGGCATTCGTGACACATCTTACCTACAGTGTATATGTATATACTCGTATGTTTCATGTTTGAATTGCATGTAGTGTTGCATACATCGACATTGTTGTTGTTGTTCTTGTTGTTATAGTCGCTTTTATGTTAAACTCAATTCAAATGCAAAAATTTGCTTCCACATTTTAGCTGAATTGCTAATTTTCTGTTGATTGCTCATATTCAGTTTTAATAAAATCGTTTATCCTTGCACTCACATACATTGGCATGTATGTACAAGTATATAATAACAAGTGTAAACCCAGGCAGCAAGTAGAGGGATATTTTGAGGATTCTAGGTTTTTCGCTAATTTTTTTCTAAATGAAATTCGACAAAAATATTAAAAAAAAAAATTACAGAAAAGTTTATAAAAAAACTCAACATACATTTTTTTTGTGATAGATAGATTTACGTGTTATATACAGGAAAAAATATATTTGAATAAGTTAGGATCGGCTGAGAGAATTCACAAAAGAGAGCAAAACACTAAGCTACTATATTTGCGAGTGTCTGGCCTTTAGTTAATAGAGATCGTCATATCTTCTACAAAGCAATGCAAACTGCTCGCAAAAAAAAAAAATTAGATGCTCAGGAGAGCGCAATGAGTATATTCAATGGCTTTGTTGTGGCCGCTTGCAATCAAGTCTTGAACTTCTCATTTTATCAGACGAATTTTTTCACTTTGGTTACATTTTTGCTCTTCTGCTGGCTGGGTGCAAGAATTCTTCATACAAAGCGTATATGCGTATACATACATATGTGGATATGCCTATTTTAGAGTATTAATGTAGCGTTATAATTTCTCATATTTTTCGTCCTATTGAAGTTATAATTTATACAAATTCCTCAAATTCTCTTACATTTGTTTATATCATTTGAAAACTATATTGCTCTAATTAATGCCAGAATCTTACGTGCGAGAGCAGTTATTTTATAAAGCTTTTATTTTTTTAAAAATTGAATGCTTCCAGTGTAACAGGTCAATTGGTAAGTCTTCGACCTGACGCATAGATGGCGCCATCAACCAACAAGAATTGGTATGCTAAGTATAGACGTGGTGAAATGAGCAACGAAGGCGTTGAACGCCGTGGACATCCAAAAAAGGTTGTTACCAACGGAAACATCAAAAAATTCACAATATGATTTTCAATAACCGTAAATTGAAATTGAATGAAATGACAGCCACTCTAAAGATATCAACTGAAGGTGTACATCATATCATTCACTAATATTTGGGTATGAGAAAGTTCTGTGAAAAGTGGTTGCCGCGCGAGCTTATTTTGACCACAAACAACGACGATGGACGATTTCATGATTCGGAGCAGCGTTTGGAGATGTTCGAGCGTAATAAACCCGAGTTTTTGCATCAATAGGGGACAATGGATGAAACATGGATTCAGCATTTCACTCCAAAGCCCAATCGACAGTCCGAGTGGACTGCACACAATGAATGCGTTTCAAAGCGTGAAAAATACAACAGTAGGCTGGCAAAGCTATGGTGTCTATATTTTGGGATGCGCATGGAACAATTTTCACTGGATACTATGAAAAAAGGAAGGACCATCAACAAGGACTAATTCATACTGTTAATGGACTATTTGAAGGGCGAAATCGCCGAAGAACGGTCTTATTTGAAGAAAAAGAAAACTCTGTTTCACCAAGACAATGCACCGTCTTACAAGTCAGTAACCTCTATGGCAAAAATCCATGAATTATGATTCGAATTGCTTCCGCATCCACCGAGTTCTCCAGATCTAACCCAAGCGATTATTCCTGTTCTCAGATCTCATCAGAATACTCGCTGGAAAGAAATTTTCGTCGAATGAAGAGGTAATCGCGGAAACTGAGGCCTTTTTTGAAGCAAAGGACAAATCGCACTACAAAAACGGTATCGAAAAGTTGTAGGATCACTATAATCAGATTAGCACCCTTGAGGGGAACAATGGTGAATAAAAAAAAAATTAATTTTGCAAGGGAATGTGCTTTACTATGTTAGGCATGAGACTTTTCAGTTAGCACAACGTTAAAGTAAGATGCATCTTTTGTGTTTTCGAATACAGAAATTATGTTTTCGAATACAGAAATTTGAATTTCTTTAACCGCTATAAAAAAACTCTAATTTACTAAACTTTTTTAGTACATCACATAAAATTGAAGGTAATCTTCCGAACAGCTGTGCTGCCTCCACATCTATAGGTGCTAACTCAAAATCATATACTATCAAAATTCAACTATGAAAGTCTAAATATGAAGAGAATTTAGCATTGATGGCATTAGAAAATCCATTAAGGTTTTTTCTATATTTTCGCCGATAAAAGAAGTTCGCAATTTATTTTTTAATTTCTCGGTCGCCTGCAATTTTTTATTTGGGATGTTATAATTTTCTTCTCAGAACATTCATAGTTTGAAGTTGTAGCAGGTTTCAAAATGTGGTTAAAAATTGAGTTGGGGCCTTGTGTAAGTTTCACTAATAATAACGTTAGGATGCTCAATAACGTTAGTATGCTCACACAAACTAATCGTCACAAAGTTTAATTTCAGTTGATACTTTCAGGTGGTGAATTCGTCTAGGAAAAAGAACGCAGTAGAGATGCCATACGCCTGGCGATTCTACAGTTTATTCTGACTGGTAGAAAATGAAGTGCAGCAAGTAGGGACGGAGTACCAAATTCTGAAACTGCTGGAGAGAGGGGAGGCATATGGATATTCATTTAAGACCGCTCAACAGAAACTTCCCAGGTGGATGCAATCAATGTTTTTAAACAGAACAATTAAAGCATCCTGCCGCTCAGAAAAGCCGAAAACCTGCGTCAGAAGAGAGACTCCTCAAGGAGGCGCATTATTTTTGTTTCTATGGGGGGTTGGGCTGAACAAAATTCCACTGGAACTTAGCGGAGATAGAGTGAAAGTAGTAGCTTGCGCAGATGACCTAGTGTTGATGGTATCAGAGCTGTTTCACTCCACAATTAGTGAGATTAGAGAGAGAACCTTGCAAGAATTACAATCACGAAAAATAGACTCGAAGCTGATGTTTTCACAAATAAGCTACCTTCACTCGAATATTAGAAACCCTCCGTTCCTCCCAGATTAATACCAAATTAAACTAAGGTCTGAATATTAAAAAACGAATGAAAAAGGCATATGTGGGTCATTTTATCTGCAAAACAATACTTAGTAGGAGCCAGAGCCTCTAAACAAACATGTTCATGTGAATGTACTTATATACGGTCTTTATAAATCCTAATATATGAAGCGTTGGTGATGTGGCCAGCATTGCAGAAATAGTAAATTAAATGTAATATATAAAGAGCATCTTGCTCAGAGGTTACAAGTGCCTTAAGTAATGCTTGTCGTATGCGCTTAACGCGTACCTATATCAATTGTCTAAAAAATCTTCATTCGCAAAGTGGCAGGAGATTTCCCCTTTAGGATTAGGGATTGGGATATTTAAAACTAACAACCATTTGAACACGGCGATATATTAAACTGGCTTATGCTATCCTTAAATAAATCGGACTGTTTCCATATGAGGATACCTTCTAGACTTTAACAGAGGAGGGATTTTGTAGAAGAGGAGGATATTATCTCAATCAACACCGACGGATCCAAAATGGACTGCAGAGTGTAGGAGGTGGTATACTCTGAAGATCTAAAAAATCTCCATTTCTTTAGTTCTCCCAAATTCAGTTCGCATCGTCCAAGAAAAAATAATATTTTTTTTGAAAACGATAAAGAGAAAGCTTAATCTGAAATTTGAACAAATAGTACAAAAGCTCCTCATTAAAATCAAGAAGTCGTTGGAATACATCAGATACAAAAAAAAAAAGAAAAGGGATACGAGATATAAGTAGTGCCATTGAGAACAATAAGGAGGTTTGAACGTAACAACGAAACGTGATAGCAGATGTATTTAGGTTTTACGATAGTACATTAAAACGATGCTCTCAGCGCTAATTGGGACAGCTTCGGTCAGCACTTTTACCTACCTACCCACCTAAGTCTATATCTATATAAAGCACAATTACAAAGTACAAATATTTAAGGCATTATATATAAAAAGTTTTCCGTTTAATGGTTTCGAAAGTACAGGACTGGATTTTGATCTGTCAAGCTTAGCTGCCAAACCGGACATACTTATATTTTCTTTAAGTTAAAAGTCAGGCATTTATGGGTCACTTAACAAGCCGCTACAAAAATGACGATTCAAACGTAGCCATGTTTCGTGCTTGAAGAGAAGATTTTGATGCACATAATCGTCAAAACTACTTAAGAAATTAGTGAAACTTTAAAGATATTTAAAGAGAATGGATCAGTTACAGATATTGTAAGGCCCGTTCGTCAAAGTGTTGCTCGTTCCAACTCAAGTTTCGCTGCTGTAAGTGAAAATTTAGCTGAATTTCTCGACATTCTCAAGAGCTGGTACTTTCTTACGGCATATTATGACGTATTTTACACTTTGATTTAAAATTTCATCCATATGAACAGGCTTAAACAACAAGCAATGGACCGCAATTTTTCCAACAAAATTTTCTGAAGCGTCAAGGCGCATTTATCATTAAGTGGATACGTAAATAAGAAAAATTATCGCACTTAGGACCCCGAGAATCTTCAAATAATTAAAGAGAGGCCATTGGACCCAAAAAACCTAATTGTCTGATGCGCTCTTGAATCGGGAAGTGTGATTAAACTTCATATTTCTTTGAAAACGATAATGGCGAGACTGGCGTTATGGTCGTATGATAACCGACTTTTTTTGCCTGCAATTGAGTAACATGACTATTGTCGAAGTCAATGCGGTTCCAAAAAGATGGTGTCCGGTATATTGCGAGAGAAATTTCCCGGCTGCGTAACCTCTCGCCGTGGTGATTTCAATTATGCAACCAGATCATGCGATTTGACGCCGTCAGACTTTTTTGCGGAGCTACGCCAAATACCGTATCTATGCAGATAAACTTGTAAGCCTTGAGCACTTGTAAGCCAACTTTTGACGAGTTATGGCTCAAACAGATCGAAGTTTGGAAAATTTCACGTGGCGTTCACATATATAGTGGCACGGCTCAAACTTTATAATAAAAAAGTAATTTCATGTAAAAAAATCCAAATAAATTTTCAAAAAAGCAAAAGCACACAAAATGTAAACGTGTAAAGGTTAATACGCATACTGAATCATTTTGTAAATATTTGCTTGAATGCATTTAAGATGCACTTCATCTCACTTGAATAGCCATATTGAAGTGCATGCACCAACACACACAAACAATTACATATGCACATGGAGTGTACAGTTTCATCTCTGTAGCCCTTATAAGCATTGCAATAACACATTTAACCCCGAACCATTGACGTAACAAACTAACGATAAAACGAGATGAAGGAACACACATCATAACCACTTTTAATGTTGATGCATTCATGTACTTGTATGCATTCCACAATTTTTGAATACAATCAAAATTTCGTACGAACATAGGAGTATATTTACACACACCCGAAGACACTCCAACTTGTATTCCCATACGCTCTTCTGCGAAATAGTTGCTTGTGCAAGGACCTGAAGCAAACAAAAGTAACAATGAAAATGATTCCACTGCAGTTATGTCTCTTAACGGTACAAGTATACTCGCACTAACAGCCCACTCACCATGACGCTTCATTGCTTTTCCCATCACTTTTCACCATTTCTACACATCTTCCACTTTCGTCTCAATTACCATTCCGGCTGACTGGCTGAATGACAGAGTTCGGTTGTTTAAGCCATTCTTGTTGAATTCTATAGCTTATGCTTTCTGCTCTTACTCTTTGTCAAATGGTCAATAAAACTGGAACCATTAAAAGCGTACAAAACAACAAAAAGTCGTCAGCAAGTGCCAACAATCTGCATGCATGTATGTATGTATGTATGTACGCAAGCAATTGCATTTTCTGCCCCCTCCTTCGCTTTCGCTCGCTTTAACCGCAACATCAACCATAATTTGCCACTATTACCAATGCCATTGATGGCGTTGTCGATGTACCATAGAGACCGCACCTCCAATCACTTTGCTCTCCGGTGACGGTGATGCAATCAAAGTAACTATAAAACTTTTGTTATCGCCGTAAAGTGTCGTCTTCATGGTTACAAGGCCACAGTTAAAGTACACATAAAATGCCCAAAAAAAAAAAAAAATTAAGAAGAAAAACAGAAAATTTTACTTCTGCAGGATAATAACTACGAAAGAGAAAGTAATAAATGGATGTATTGAATGGGAAGCAGTGAAGACCTACATAGACATTTATACATATTTTTTATGAACTCTGATTATTGCATTTTCTGAGGGATTTTGAAAATATGTCTTATAAAATCTTTGCTCGGAAGTAAATTTACTTTAGAACATTTTATGGAATATTGGCGGTGTAGTTCCTCAGACACAAGGTATTTTAATGAAGTTTAACATTGCTCTCTAAGAGAAGGAGTTATTCATTAAATTTTCATAATGGACTTGGCCTCGGCGTTACAGTTTTATTATAAATTAATTTAGCTTGACTCTGCTGGTACTTGTTCGTAGAACATTAAATTTAGTTCGTCAAAGCGAGAGAGCGTTTGGCTCCGAAAATTCGCAAGTCAATATTTTATTTGTTTGTTTTTTAGTCAATATTTGTTGATAGTTACGACTTCGTCGAATTTTTGATTTTGGATCTAATGGTATGATGATTTTGTTGTTCGATTGTGGTACATACCTAGCTCATTGATTGTAGTTCAAACAGCTTTAGAGTCACAAAATTAGTTATTACCTGTTCTTGGAATCTTCAAACTGACAGTATTCCCGTGAAGAAAGTCTCTGCTCTCAGAGTCAATTATCAGTCGATCATTTATACATTGAAATCAGAAGATTACTTCTTGCCGCTATTTGGAACATAACAAAAAATTCAAAATTTAATAAAAGATAGAGAATATCAAGCCCTTCAAGTGTATTTCTCACATAAAATAATTATCTTATCTTCCCTTCTTCTGTTACGCACATCGTAAGTTGGAGAAGGATTTCAGGCAAAAATTGTTTTTAACGCCAATTATATTATTAAAAAATCGGAATATTAAAACGCGGTATACATCATGTTTAAGGATTTAACATCGAATTAGAATGTGTCTTACCTACCTCAGGTAAATTTCTGTTCCCTGTAATAAATAATCTTACTCGTCACTATCTGTTTTACACTAATGAATGGGTTAGAAAAATGTAAACGAAAATTTATGAAGTATCTTAGAACAGAAGCTATATGGAGATAGTGAGACTCAGTGCTTTCACCTTTCCTTTCTCCATACAGCGCTTACAAATCAAACCTGATTTTTTTTTACCGGTTTGCTTGTGTATCAAACAAACAGCAACCAGTAAGAGCCACTACCAATAACGGTAGGTGGGATTTTGTGAGTGATCGAAGATCATTATCACGAGTAGTCAAAGCATCCCCACCTATATTCTGCCTGGTGTTACTGACTAACGAGTATTCATTCTAGTTAGTTCAATTGCTTTACAGTTGGGAAAGATTAAATTGAGCTCTGAAAATGACATTAGAATAATCGAAAATTGACTAGACACTATAGAAATTGATGTCAATAAATCGATAAATAGCATTAAGAGTAAAATATGTACATAGTAGGGTGACCACCTTGTTGTTAGAATAAATGCTAATGCGCAAAGGCTCTCCGCTGATAAGGATCCTTCGTTGAATCAGTGGGTACACCATTTCATGAGCCTGAAAAACTGATCCTGAAGATGCTTGGTAGAAAACAAGCCTATCCATTCGTGGCACTATGATCAGCCGAAAAATTCTTCCAAGGAATGAAGTTAGCAAAGCGTTTGTAAAGAGCCCTTTCAAAGATGCATTCAGTGGGGATGAAGAGTTCTCGGATGTCTAGGCTTTGAGCCAAGCATTAAGCGAACTTTTCATCATCGCTAGGCATCATCGCTTTTTTGGAACTATGCGTACAGACGCTCACTGATACTCTACTGTATTTTAAAGCAACCGACGTCTTTCTAGTTCTTTTATACAATTATTGCCAATTATAGCTTTCTGTTAAGGATTACTCATAAATATCTAACACTGTAACATGGTGAATCCAAAATAAAAGAAGAAAGTAAATAAAAAAGACGTTAGTCGGAGAACTAAATTCATTCGAAAATATCACCAAAATATTACTTTGTACAAGGATATGTATTTCCAGAATAAACTAATAAATTCCAGAAAATTATAAAATACATGACTGCGAAATAACTGGGTGTATAATGATCCAAATCCAAATAATACAGACACGATACAATCCAGACAAAAAATTCCAAGGAAAAAATTGCGCATTTTTTTAGATTTATACCTTGTCTGGACTTTATATCCGGATTGTTTTTTATTCTAAAACTATAAATAAAGGATACATAGAAATGTATTTTCAATATGTCAACAAACTAGCCAAGAATAAATTGCCACATGTAACTTTTTTCTTATAATCCATGTAAAAGGTTCAGTTCGGAGGCGCTTAGAATAAAGTACTGGTACATTTATTTGAAAATTAGCAAGACCCACACCACAAATCAAAGGAGAGTTCAGCCAAAATTCACTTCACGGTAACAACTTGACAATTATATATGTACGTACATACATGTCTCGTGTATATTGAAAAAATAATTTGAATTCAATAAATTATTGGAAAAAATTGAATTAAACGCAAATTAACTTATTTGTCCGGATAAGGATATGTAGAGATGTTATAATTTCCGGATTTTGTCTTCCCTGAATATAATATTATCTGATTTTATTTTGTTTTGGATTTTGTTATGTTTTATACAGTGTTGGGATTCTGTCTTGTCTGGATTTCTTAAAACGTCTGGATTATGTACTGTCTGGATTATGAATGTCGAGACTATGGTGTGTCCTCAAAATGATTGCCTTTAGCGTAATCGGTTCAATAACTGCTCCAGAATTTTAGTTCTCCTCTCGCTTATAGATGTTTAAATACATCTATAAAAGAACACTGGTAATTATCAGATTATCTGTCAATTTGTAGTTTTAACAACCACCCACTGGTTCTAAGTCAGAAGCATTTGGCTTCAAAACTTAGCTAAAAACAAATACAATGTGGCTTAGTGTGCCCATTGGCTTGCTCACCTAAGAAATGAATTATTATCTCCAATTAGACATTGTTAAAAGTCTTCTTGACATCGAAACAGACATGCAGCAGACTTTTCTTTTGCTCGAAGGTTTTATTTATGTACACTCATAATACTTACAGTAGGTATGTTTATGCAAGAAAAGCGTACACGAGAATCTGTTTCCATTATACTTTCCTGGAAAGAAAAGTTATAAATATACCCCAGAAACTGCGAAAGTCTGCAAATTTTTATTAAACTCTCATATGAAAATAATAGTATTTTCTACTAAATGCCATAACAAATATAATAATATTTAACTTTTTTTAACATTTTATTTGTTTATTATTGAATACAATATAATATAATATTTTTTTCCAAAATTGAAAATTTTAAAGAATTATTTTCTAGTAGCAAATTTATGAGTTATATTCAGTACGTGGAAATGAATTTCTATAAATATCTCCGCAAGTGTATATTGTATGAAAATAAATAGATTTTGCTTTGTAGTTTTTTTTATGAGTAACTGTTTGCTTCTTTTGTTCTAACACATTTCAAACATAAAATTTGATTTATATATAAAGCTTTATTGTCGACTATATTGACATAAATACAATACAAAATCATAGCGCCTGTAGAGTTTTTGGACGATTCGGTCATATAAAATTCAAGCGAACAATATGAGCTAAGTACTATTTTATCTGAAAAATAATAAAAAATAGTAAAAGCACACTATTCGCTCGTCACTAAAATGCTAAACGTAACTAAATTGCGTTTTAAATAATTTTTTTCATAAAATCCTATTTTAAGTTTGGACCTTGAAATTATATGTGAAACATTACATCATTAAAATGACCGCCACGTAAATTTTTGCAAAATTCGATCTTTTTGAGGTAATTTTCGAACACTTTTGGCACATTTTGGGCTGTAAATCAGCCATAACTTGACGAATGTTGATTTTCACGTGCTCAAGAATTAAAGGTTAATCCGCATAAATACAGTCTTTCGGGTAGATCCACAAAAAAAGTTCAAAGATGTTAAATAGCACGAACTCGATCGCTAATTGACCTCGTCAAGACTAGAGATTCCGCGGCCGGGAAAATTCTCTCACAATAAAACAATATTCATTCGTTTTGTATGGCATGTGGCATCATCTTGTTGGAACCACATATTTTCCAACTCATGTTCTTCAATTGCAGGTATAAAAAGGTTATAATACGACCATAACGCTCCGATTAACAGTGACAGTCTCGTCGTTATCGTTTTCAAAGAAGTAAGTTCCAATTATACCTTCGGACCAAAGAGCGCACTAAACAATGCGTTTCTCTCTCATTATATGAGGATACCCAGTGACCTAATCTTCAATTATTGAGGACTCTCGGAGCCCTAAATGTGATAATTTTTCTTATTAACGTATCCACTTCGTGAGAGATGCGCCTTGTCGCTGCAGAAAATTGTGTTGGAAAAATTGCGGTCTACTGCTTGTTGTTCAAGCACTCAATCGACGTAACTACGGCATTGTGAATGGTCAGCTGGCTGCAGTTGTTGCATGAGCTGAATTTTTTATGGATGTAGGTGTAATTCGAAGTGCAAAATATGCCATAAAGTGCCGTAAGAAAGTACCAGCTCTTGAGAAATTCGAGAAATATACACATTCGGGTATTCGGCTAAACTTTCACTTACAGCAGTGATATTTGAGGTAGAAGAAGCAAAATGGTAATGCACAGGCCTTACAATATCTACAACCGATCCAGTCTCTTCAAATTTCTTTAACATTTTACCAATTGCTTCAATAGTTTTGACGAGTGAGTGCACCATAATATCCTCTTAAAGCACGAAGCGTATACAAGTTGGAATCACCATATTTGTAGTAGATTTTAACAATTTGAACGCGTTGTGCTGTTGTTAATCTATCCATTTTCATAAATGCCTGACTTTTAACTGAAACAAAACATGTCTGGCTGAACAGATAAGATTGACAGATATAAATTTTTGTAAAATTTACAATTTAAATATAGAAAATATGAAACTTTACCTCAATTTTTTTTAAGGATTTTATGAACCAATATCACCAATATCAATTAAAATATGAATAATTTCTACACTTATATTTTTCGAATAGATATAATTATGGTTTCTCACATGTTTATGCAAATCAATGTTTTTTCTTCACTATGCAAGCTTTATCCTCATCGCCCGAAACACTACGAACGAAGCACACTGATAAACAATATTATTCTTCTTTATGCTAACATCACATCACTTACCACATTTCACTAATTTGTAGAAAACCCATTTCTTGTAAGCTTCATGTGGTTATAACATAAATTTATTTTTCTCTGAGATAACTGATAAATGTGTCTATTTAACGTGCAACATTTCAAGATGGGTTGTTTCAGCGGTTGGAGAAAGCCATCCGTATCTCGACTACCACAAACTCCTATTGTTGTAAGAGTGCATGTGAGTGTTGGGTGGGGGTTTTTAGAGGGTTGAATTGTATATTAAAGTAAATTCGTATCCACCTTTTGCATGTAGTATACCGATAAGTATAGTGAAATTTCGAAAAATTGCCAACTCAAACCAGTAGTCTAACGAATGATAAAAGTTTTGTCAGTATATATATTTTTATTTATACATATATGTGTGTGTATTAAGCTTAAGAGTTTGCTGTATATATTATATGCACAATTGTATTTGAGAACACACCTTTACCTGATTAAGATGCCGGTAATATGGTATATATTTATTACACTTATGCCATAATAAAGTGGGTTTGAGTAACATATGCACACACATGTGCTTACGAATTGATAGGAATGGTAAAGAAAGTTTAGCAGCGATAAGCTCATATTGTTCTTCGAAGGCGGGTAACAGCAATGAAGCATTCACCAATGGCACATTCATGTGTTTGTTTCCAATACATATGTAACTGAAATATAAATTATACATATATATATTTTTTACTTTTTATTCCAAATAACCTTTATGATTTTTCCGTTTATTTTTCTTTCTCACGTGTCGCTAATCGATAGTTATACTCTTGTTTTAACATTTTCACTCTTCCATTTTTTCGTATTTTTATGGCTTTCACAATTTCGCATTTTTTTTTGTTGATTTTCGAATTACTCGCAAAAATTCTTAAATCGTCATCCTTGAGTTGAGATATTGCGATGACGGAAATTTAACTTACATACTTTAATTATTTTCTTAATCGCTTTGTTATATTCTTTTTCCCCACACGCTCTAATAGTTTGAACATCATTATTGATAGTTTAAACCCTAATCTTATCTGTTTTTAGTTCTTCCTTTTCAATTTTCTTTTTAAATTTGTGGTCAAGTGGTCTGGAACGGTAATAAAATTTCAAAACTTTTAGTACGTGTACGATAAATGGCGTGAGAGGAATTGTGTCGTATATTAATGGATTTTCCAACTGTCCGATTAACAGCAGAAGATTGAAGGTGAAGAGTTTTAGAAATTAAAAAACGATTATGGTTAATTTTTTAAGGATATTCTGTATGTTAGTTGCTCAAAACTCAAATGTATGAGAGGCAACAGCTAAATCCCGATTTAATTATATTGTTTATCGCAAAGAAAGCAGAAGACTTAGCAAAACCTGAATAAATCCATCATCCAATGACATCAGCGGCTTTGTCTGATGTTTTTCGTAGAGTGATTTAATTTTAAATGCATAGCTTAGAAACTTAATCATAATCCCGACTTTAAAAATCGTGATAGTACATAATCCAGATATTTTTGAAAAATCCAGATAAGACACAATCCCGACATTACAGAAAATAGACACAACGAAATCCCGACCAAACAAAATACAGATAAAATAATATCCAGACTAGACAAAATCCCGACAATATAAAATCCGCTCAATTCTTTATCCCGGCAAAAAAATTTGTTTTCAATTTAATTAAAAATTTTCCATCAATTTACTGAAACAATAAAAGTATATTTTCAATGAACATCCAATAGGCTATATATATATATATATATATACTTATATAAGCTTGTCACAATCACGCGATTTTTTTATTATTATTTTTATACTTTGTCTGAATTTCTTGTTGGGACTTTTTTGTCGGCATTTTTTATCGGGATTTGGCCGTTTGTGAAATATGTATGATCTGGATTTGGTCGTGTGTGAAATATGTCTGATCTGGATTTGGTGGTCTCTGGATAATATGCTAAGGGATTTTATATTTTTGGACCATATATGTTGAAATTTAACACCCCATTGAAAATTACAAGGACTCTGCGGTATAACTAAAATATTTTCCAAAAAACACACTGCCGAAGCTAAAGGAATACAATTGACGCTTATGAATAGAAGTATCCTGACAGTCAGCGGTTGAACGATACGAACAAGCTACGCTAGCAGAGATATTGCTCAAGTAGATGTCTTTTTCGTGATTATATGGGTAGTGAAGCTGAACGTTATACTACTCCAACTTAACGGAGGATGAGTGAAAATAGCAGCATAGATAGATAATATTGTGTTCAGTGTTGTTTCCAGTCAAAAACAATGAGGTTATGGTGAGGGTTTTACTAAGATAACATTCATGTGGCGAGAATACTGGACTAGACGTAAATTTACCTAGCTAATACCATTCTCAAAACAAAAAAGCAAAATATTTCTATTTTATCTTCCTTTACTGAGCTGAACAATAATTTATTTGTTTTCTGCAGAAAAAATACTGGTAACTGAGATGAATACCAAATAGGAAGATACATATTTAAAAACAAAGAAGCCATGTGTCGTCTATTACACTTGCAAGAGAAAACTTAGTAGAAACCGGGGCACAGGCGGATATTATATTGAATATAGTTTGGTGGCCAGCATTGAAAGAGGAACAGTATAATATCAGTAAATTAAATGGTATACTAGGAGGAGTATGTACAGAGACCTATTAAATCGGCCCGACAGATACACCTACCAAACATTTGCACCAATTGCATAGAGACGACTTCATTCGTAAAATTGCAGAATGTTTTTGCTTTTAGAAGTAAGAGGTGTTACGTAGGATCCAAAAACTTTATAAACATAGGGATGTACTCAAAAGCTCACAACACATTTGAATAATCAGATTATATCTATTCAAGGTTTTAAGTTATCAACAGTTGACTGTTTTGAAATAAGTGAGAATTCATTTGCCATATGTAGTTCGAGCGGTGTGGGGTGTGGAATGTAATAATGGGATGTAGTTCTGTCTTTGGGTATGCAATTGCAATGAAAAGTCGAATTTCCTACTCATGCTTACACGCCGCTTCTCGAAAAATGAGCCATCCAAACCATGTGGGGTCGTGGATAAAAAGAGGGAGTTTCATAAGGAGTTTTCAGCAACGCATTTGGTTTAAGACTTGATTAGAGCTTTTTTGCTCCCGCCTTGAGGCAATCAGCTAGCAAAACTAATGTTTCCTAATTCACCCTTCACCCTATGTAGCGTTTAGAATTCGTCGCGTATAAATCAGTTCCAGTAAAAAAACAACAACAATGCCTGCGATGAGAGACCGCAGAAGCGATATTCGGTCGACAGTTTATACTAAGCCGCCTCCTAAGGACCGATGGATTTATATAAACAGCTTTTATTTCATGTCAGAAATACACTTTTGACATTCCCTGCCGAAGAGCGGCCACAATAAGAAAAATATAATTTATATAATTTTGACGTTGAACGAACCTGGGTTCGAACTCAAGACTACCGAATGTCAGTAAGCAATATTAACCACTCGGCTATTACGGCCACCAAAAATAGCGGCTTTATAAGGAAGCGAAAATCTGGCGGATTCGTGGCCGCAAAGTCATGGAACTTCCCCAGTGGATGAACGGCGTGGCACAATCTGCATAGAAGCGAAGTTCTTCAATATGACATTAATTTGTGCCTACGGTTCGGCAGAAGAGAAGGCCGATGGGATCAAAGGTGTCTTTATGAACACGAGTAGTTTCCATATTTTTACTTTTCGATTTTAACACCAGGGTGGCAAAGCAGGCATCTACTACGGTACTGCGGTGAAGAAAAACCGAATTACCAGCTCGAAACTTTTCAATCCAGCGGGAGAGATACCGAAAATTTAAAAGGAAAGCGAGAAGCATTTTCAAACAGAAAATGTTAGAGCCCGAACTGAGTAAGTGCTTGAACGAACAACACCCTATGCTCTATTTCCTCAGCAAAATTTTAGGCATACGCTTCTTGGTTCCTACCATTTAGTATACTTAAGCATATGAGTATGTATGCATAATTGCAATTCTTAAGTATTCAGTAAAGTAATAAACTTCAGATACCTATTGGATGATAATCTCGGTGTGTATGGCAGGACAGCCTAAAGCGTGCGTATTTGCTTGTCTAGATGTCCATCGGCAATGCAAATGGATCACTACAAAAATTTTGAAGAACCAAGGCGCTAAACCAAATTTCTCACCCAACACATGGAATAGTCATCCCGCACCATATCCAATAACCCTGAAAGAAAGAACATATCGCACTACCTAAAATTTCTCATTCGAAGCTCACCCCGAATTCATCCAAGAGACACATGGCTCGATTAATATATTCTGGTATAACAACCTACTCCTGAACAACCTCTTCATCCGACCTTTCATGTTTAGACAGTATGAAGAGCTTGAAAAGCTCGACGACAGGCGCTATGTTTGAAAATTCTATGAATATTACATTTAATTTGTGTAAGGTATCAAGAGCGGAACACACTAATAATAACAGTGAATACCGCAGATGATGGAACTATGAGCTGTACGAGATAAACAATGACATTGAGCGACTATATTCGACGCAATAGCAGAAGAAGTGGAAGTTCAGGTGGCCTCATTTGGTATCTCAACTCGTGGTCGAACGGCTAAGAGATGAAACCACCGGCGCGCTATTTTTAACTTGACTATAATGTATAAACAATGCTTGCACTAATCAAGAAAAATAAGAAGAAGAAAAGTGTAATAGTAGTTTGATTAGCACACATCACACATTTAGTGCTATCATAACGAGCCTGAAGTGTATGGTTGCCTAGCAGCTATATCAACCAACCAACCATATGATGATTATTTCGAATTTCACACATTTCACAATTTACTTTTTTTTTGCCATGTAGAGAAGTATTAAGGCCTTGCTGCTTCCGGATATTTCAAATACTTGAAAAATACTTTCATTACTCTTCCAATGCCTAAACATTGATCCATTCTTCATTACACAACAACCCAATCTTTCAGTGTCAATCTCAAAGGATTTTTTACAATAAATGAATGATTCATTACAAAAAAAAAAAAAAGAAAAAAAATTTCCATCATAAAACTTATTTTACCATTAGCAGAGTGTAATGTGTTACAATACCAAAGTGAAACAAAAATAGTAATTTCAGCAAATATAGCTATTTTTCGAAAATCAACATCATTTT
Organism: Neoceratitis asiatica; assembly: GCA_030068015.2. Classification (NCBI taxonomy): domain Eukaryota; kingdom Metazoa; phylum Arthropoda; class Insecta; order Diptera; family Tephritidae; genus Neoceratitis; species Neoceratitis asiatica. The sequence continues at coordinate 43,539,445 of CM061524.1, read as the reverse complement.
TGTTGCAATTTACTTTAGACGCAATTAATTAGTAGCATTTTGAGGAGCTCATTTTCCTAAATAATTTCCTTTGTTCATGGGTTCATAGAGAATTCGATCCATTTGCCCCTTTGATCAGCAAATGTATGCACAGATAAACATATGTAAATACGAGTACATATAACATAAATACAAGTGCTGCAAAGCTATTCCTATCAAGAATGCCAATTTGTATCCAATACACATCTGCATATGCGTTAGGGTGAAGAAATTGCAAATGCATTTGGTAAGAGATTGCAAACAAAAAGGGGGAAAATTTATCATTTTCTTTCTTTGATTCACAGTTGAGCGATTCCGAATGTTGCATTAATTGGAAAATGTCAATTAGAGCGAACACATAAAATGTTGAAAATAACTAAGAAATATATTTGGTTCTTAGAATGAAGTAATTGAATGCTACAGTTCGTAGAAATGGGGGCCTTGGGCTTTCGAATTTTATAAAGAACAATTAGTTTTCCAAATTAAAATGGGCATATAATGGGGGAATTTGCGGTGTCAAAAGCTAAAAACGCTTTTAGAAAAGAAATAATGATGAAAACTATATAATGTTTTATTAAGCGTCAGCTTATTTCTGAGAATATAATTCAAAAAGATACTCACTCACAATAATTCTTTCTTAAAATATCTTCTTCCTAATGATCGTGGCTAGGTTAGTATTAACACGATTGTAAATTTTAATTTTTGCTAATCATATTCAATTCTAAGAACAATGTTATGCCAGATCCCTCATCTCCAAATCTTTCCATCAGAATGAAGCTCAGAGCTCATCAGACACTGTTCCACAATTCGTTGTTCTATGACATCATCCAGTCCCTACACTATATGGCCAAAACTAAAATCTAAAAAGAAGGTGCACTGACTCACTCATTCTTCCAGAAAACTGGGGAAGTGAAGATCCGAAAATATCCCAAGACTTACAGTTGAATTCCCACAGAACAATGCTCGGTCAGAATTTCCAGTGAGTGCGAGAGGTTTGATCGTTCTGAGAACGAAATCTAGCACTGAAGATGGCGGTTCGCCGAAACCGGTTTGTTACAAAACCAAAATTGACAAGGGATGACGAAAATTCGTTCCGATATAAATCTAGTTTCCTTGAACTTTTACAGTTCACCTTGAGGCAGAAGTATCTTACAATCGCGCATGTGGAACTAGCTAGCCCAACTCTCGCTGATTGATTCAACACCCACGAGTCCAGAAGCAGAGCGCAAGTTGACAGACGAGTTTGATTGATTTTTAATAGTGAAATAAGTCGAAGCCAAGGAGAATATTGAAACACATTTCTTCACAATTTTGGAGCTCACAGTTAGTGAGCCCACGCCTGTAATAGCCGAATGGCTATCTGAGTAAATGTTGGCTTGTTTCATAAAAACCAACCTTCGAAGCAGTATGTCCACCGCATTCTTGATAATAATAATCTTAATTGCTTGAACCCCCTCGATTGATAATACTCAATAGCAGAGCAGTATTTTCGTCAGGCTTTGACCTATTCATGAAGAAGTTTAGCTCCCTTTTCCTCCAGTCTCGCTTCAGTCGTCCCTTCAAAGGAATATAGTGGAGTATTAGGCATTCGGGGTCAGCTCGGATATGAAATATTTCATAAAGCTGGATATGAAATCGAGTCACACGAGAACAGCGGAACTGAGTCTTAGCGTGACTATTGTAGAGCTCTTTCTAAATAGACAAAACTGTCTATAGTACATAGGGTGCTTCGAATTACAAATACCTTGACTACTTAAGTAAGGACAAATTTTTCCTGAGATCTCGGTTAGTATCAAGCGACTCAGAAAAGTCCTTCTCAATTGGGTAAAAAATTCAAGTTAAGTTAAGAGTCAGCCTAGAATCACAATTATGCTGAACATACACTTCTTTTTCGTGTTGCTGAAGGCGGTTTCAGATCCGACCTAGAAGTGGTATGCATTGATAAGATACGAATAGTTCATGACCGTGGACTTTAATCTTTGTGTAGTAAATATATGAAAGTGGTGTCCTTCATTCAGTATAATTTGAGCGTTTGGAATGAGTTCAATTCTCCAATTCGTCTTCTCTTTGATGTATGATGTGCAGTTCATGTTTTGCAAAGGCACATATAAAAATAAAATTTAATAAAATTCATAAAATTTATCCTGATCCTGCGCCGACTGTCGATGTAGATTGAAAACCCCGGTCCTTTAAGGACTGTCACTCCCGTAATGTTCCTAAATCTTCAGTTTGGAAACAATGAAATCCATTACAACACTTTAATCTCAACACAGAGAGAAAGAAATTTAAAACAACAAAAATCACAACATTCTCACTCTCAGTGGAATTGACTTAAAATCCAAACTGAAATCTGATTAAAATCAAGAGAAAAAAAATAAAAGTAAACTTGATTAACTGAGGCATTGCGTGTGTTATAAGTGAGCGTATAACAAGAAAATATCGAGAGAAGGAAAAATGGGGAAATCCTGAAGGCAAAGTGCGAAATTCTCATTTTTGGTGTTTTGTTTATTCTTGAAAACCAAAGGAAACATCAGCAGGACAAACAAGGCGAAGAAACTTGCAATTTTCTCTGCGTGTAAAAAAAACTTCATGCTCAATATAAGCGAATTGCAACAGAAAGAACAAAACAAACAAAAGTTGAAGTCAACATGCAACTTCTCTCTGTGTATGCAATGCGAGTGCAAGAAAGTGTGAGAGTAGCAACATTAAGCACTAAAGGGAACACGAAACCCGAGGTAGTTCTACCTACTAGCCAATTCCACTTGTTCTCTCATTCAATTTCGTATACGAGTTTGCTTACTTTTTCGAGAATGCTTTTGTTGATGAATTTTTGGTGGGTGTGCGTTTGTTATGCCTTTTCTTAAGGGGTTTTTTCTCTTTCTTTGCTGCCAAAAAATGCAACTTTTCAACACTTTATTCTTCTTCTTCTTCTACTTTTATTCGTGTTCGTTTCGTGCAGTTTTACATTGTTCATTGTTTTCGGGTTTCTTGAATTTCATTTTCTTTACTTTTTTTGGTAAAAAACAGCTTGCACTTGTCCTGATTTCAATTTTAAATTGTTTCATGTGTGATATACTCGAAAGTGCGTGCGCTTTTCTGCTTGTGGAGACTATTTTCACTTATATCACATTTAATTGTAAAAGTCAAATATCAGATCCATGTTCATATGACCAAAACTATTTCTTAGCAAGCCTTGAGCGTAACGAAAGTGCATTTAAAGCCACCATTCTGTGAAAATAAGTACTGGGGTCCTCAACCGAAATGGATCTCCAGAGCACTCAAGATCTACTGCCTTCTTCATTTTCTGACTATTAAAAAACTCCAATACTGATCGTTCACTTAACTCCAGAAGTTTACTGCCCTACACTTCTAGGAATCACGACGACTAAAGCTAAGAAAGTTGGTGAAGAAATTTTTAATAACTGATCTAGATGCGCAGTTATTTGTACACCTGTGCTCTTTAGTTATATGTTGAGCATGACATTAAATGACAGTCTCCAAGTTCCCCTCATGTACGCATACCAGTTGCTTAGGATGTGTTGCTTTCACCAGCATTCTCCATTAGACAAATATCTAATAAAACACGATAGGCTTAACTACAGCATCTACCATTGAAAGTGGAGGTGCATCAAGAACTATAAATCTGGTTCAAATAAACCCGAAGGATTTTCACTTCCTTGCTCTTCAAATATCTTAGACCTCAAGAACTACGCCGCTAGTTCTGCCTTCTTCAGGCTAGATAAGGAAACGAAGCGACTTGGTCTGATAGTGATCGAGAACGAGACGAAACATATGGCTGTAACGTTTCTGTTGACAGAAACACCATTAAATTAGTAGAAAATTGAAAAGTAAAGTTATCTCTCGAAGAATTAAAAACAAATTCTACAAGTTTCTCATCACATTCGTCCTGCTATATGATGAAGAAGCATGGACGATGACAGCATCTGGGAGTCTGTGAGAAAAACGGTTTGCGAAAGATGTATGGTCCTCTGCCTGCGGATACTGAAAATGAAACGATGAGATCTTGAAGATATATGAAAATCCAGTAGTGGATTAACCGGTTAAGAGATATCGATATCGGCTCCGCTGGCTAGGTCATGTTGTCCGTAGCAAAAATGGTCTGCTCGTCGAAAATAACAAATGTCTAGTGTATTATGGTTGACGAAGCTATAATCGTGTAAGCGGTTTGTGGCCAGGATTCTGAGCAGGGAAGAGAGGACACTGATCTATCTCTCTGTTCTCGAGCTTGTATAAATTATTTAAGTAACTAATTATTACGTTAGGGCTCCTCCACAAAAAGAGGTAAATAAGCAATCTGAAGTGGTACCGTTTCTTATATACAGTTAAATTAGCCACTCTAAAAACATCAACAGAAACGATAGAATAACCGGCCGCCTGAAGCATCTAGAAGCAGCCTTAGAGCCCTAGAAATGATCATAATTCTGATTCGCTTCAAAACACTTACTATATTTCAATACTGTTCACTGAAGCTGGGCTGGTGTAATAACGGATGGTACATCTCGAGGTTCTCTACTTTTTAAAGAAAAAAACCCAGAAAATTCAAATTTAGTGGGGAATGTTTATTACCATTTGGAAGAACATTCTTTGGCATTTATCCTTGAAGACTATCTCTTTCAAATGTTGGCCGGGCTACGCCTCAGCTGGTCCATCCGTTGAGTCCAGTTTTAGAAGACTCGTTCGAGCATTTCGACTGGTAACTGGCAAATGACATGCGTGATGTTTTGCTCGAAGGCCTGAATCAAAGCGGTATTATCCGCATATACTTTAGACTTTACGTATCGCCACAGGAAAAAGTCTTACGTTGTGGCCAATCGACCGGGTCAAAACGTGAAATTATCTGTTCACCGAAGTGTTCTCTCAATAAATCCATTGATTGAAGTTTGGGAAGTGGCGCCGTTTTGTTGAAACCAAATGTTGTGGAGATCACGAGCTTCAATCTCAGACATCAAGTAGTCGTCAGACATCAGACATGGTGCTATAATGGTCGCCATTGAAGGTTACGTTCTCGCCGGCATCATTTTGAAGAAATATGGACCGATGATTCCACCGGCCCACAAACCACACCAAAACGTTTTTCCTTCTGGCTGAAATGACAGCTCTTGAATCTCTTCAGGTTGCTCTTCGTCCCAAATGTGGCAAATTTGCTTGTTTATATACCCGTGGAGCCAGTATGTTGAGCAATGGGCCTCATCGCTGAACAAAACTTGGCTCGAAAATGTATCTTCTTGGGTCTTTTCCAGAGCCCATAGAGTGAAGAGATGTCGCTTGGGAAGGTCGAGCGGCTTCAGTTCTGGCAAAAGGTCGAATATTATCCAATAATCAATGCTGGGTCTTAAGATAGGTGATGGTGTTGCGAATAGTACGATCAGTAGGCCGATTATGCTCACCACTGATTTGTAAACGTTGTTCAGGCGTAAGTCTCTCCATGAAGAAATGCCAAACAATACTAAACAAAAATAACATGACAGCTTGACACAATTCACACGTGATCTGTCAAAAAGAGGCTATTGGAAAAAGTACCTCCTCTTCTTGGATCACCCTTTATTATCTGAAGTATCTAAGCAGCTTCCAGAACTTACCCTTATTCAATAATGTTCACGAAACTTAAATTCTACTCGAATTTGCAACAAGTTTCTGAGACTGGTCTGGTGTAATATAATCCAGTCTCAGCGACGACTATCCAGATGGTCCGAAAAGGCAACATAATTCAAATTCAATGCTCCAACAGAAAGAAGATTTTCTTCAAAAATTAGCATGTAGAAAAAACTTGTCTCTTTTCGATGCTTAGATTCTGGTTTTTTTCTCATGCCTTCTTAGTTGCTGCACAAATAACCTTTAATACAAAATGCCCAAATAATTCAACTTTTTGCCGCTCTTTACATATTTGTGTTTATGAAGATGTACGCTATGTATATATAGAACATTCTCATATAAGAGAAAACCACAGATTTTACCGCAACTACATGGCCTAGACGCCACCAGTACGAACATTTATAGGCCTATCTACCTAAGCAATAGCAGATGACCACAAAAAAACAACAACATTGCAATACCACTGGACTAATGATGCGACCAAGGAGAGGGGTTGAAGGCATTGGATGTTGCATTGAAGGTTATGCGAATGAAAAAATATCAATAGAAAGACAGAGCAATCAAAGTGCAACAAAATTGCTGTTAGTTTGTGCTATTGTTTCATAGTCATTGTATGTACAAACATACATACATACTCGTATACGTAAATTGTGTTGCCAATAGTGTGATTCAGTAGCGTGCAATTGTCAAGTCAATCGTATCGTGTTTACGTTGTTGTGGTTGATGATGTCGCCTTTGTTGTTGTTGAAGATGTAGTTGAAAATGTAGTTGCTGCCACCCATCGAGTGCATTCACACGCACATCCAACACTTTTCAATGGCCATGACGGCCATTCAGTTTGTGCTTTCTTTTTTTAAGGAATGAATATGTGGATGTGAATGCAGAAAAGTGTTTGAAATGCATATATGTGCATTTATATCTCTGTGTGGGTTGTATTCAGAGTAAATGGGAAAAGCAATTTCGTCTCGCTGGACATTTTAGACGAATTGTTGTTACTGCCTACCACATCGCGCTTACCACGGACAATTTACTCACAAAGCTACGCTGTTAATTCGTTCTTGCATCAGATAGTTTGAGGAAGAAAAGCAACAAGAGATAAAGGCATTTAGTGCTCAAGTTGGTTTTTGATATGTGAAAAAATGACTAGAAAATCTCTATAAGCATTTCATTGGTGAACTATCGGGAAAACCTGTTTTTAATAAATCTAATGAGAAATATTAAGGATCAGATGCAGTACCAATGGGAACTTTCTTAATGAACTAGATATTGTAGATTTTATTCGTTTCCAAGGAAACTTAGAAAGCAAAAATTAGATATCTCAACAAATGGAAAAAAATATGTTGATGCCGATATTTAGTTATGGTTTTCGATTAGATATTTATTGCCAACAATAAATTTTTTTTTTCCTAAGTGTATTTTTGTGGATAGATATCGAGAGGTGAAGAGGGAAGCGACACGCATTTGCAGACAAAAAGAGAAAGAGGAAGAAATGCGGTAGTATAAATAGCATAAGAGGGGTAAAGCTCGAAAATTCTATGGGAAGATGCGGCGACTTACAGAAGCTTTAAAGGCCGGAGCAAACTTGTGTGTAGGGACCAAGCAGGTAATCTGGCGACAGATGTCCAAAGCATATTTAGTGTATGGAGCAAATACTTCTCCAACTTGCTCAATGACAGTGAGAGTAAAATTCTTGGAGAAGTCAAATCCGAAAACCCAATCGATGACGATGGTATAGACGTGCCATCCCCGACTATGAAGAATTTCCAATAGCGATCGCCCGCTTAAAAAATAACAAAGCGTCGGGCGCAGATGGCTTTCCGGCGAAGCTATTCACATACGCCAGCGAAGACCTATTAAAGTGCATGTATAAGATTCTTTGCAGAATTTGGTCGTACGAAAGCATGTCTGACGAATGAAACCTAATTGTGCTCTGCCCAATACGAGAAAAGGGAGACCACACGGTCTGCGCCAATTATGGTTGGATATACCTCCTCAATATCGCATATAAAGTCCTATCTAGCGTATTGTGATTAAAGCCCACTGGCAACAAACTGATCGCCCCATATCAGTTTGGCTTTAGACCTGGCAAATCAACCATTGAGTAGATATCCACCATGCGCCAAATATTGGAAAAAATCCGAGAGAAAAAATTCAATACACAGCACCTCTTCATCGATTTGAAAGCTGCCTTCGACAGCAAGATAAGAAACTGCTTCTGTGCTGCTATGTATGAATTTTATATTCCCAACAAACTCATACGGCTATGTAAACTGAGCTTGAATAGTACCAGAAGGGCAATCAGAATTTTGAAGGACCTCTCCGAGCCGTTCGATATGAAACGAGGTTTTGGGGAAAATAATGAGAGCTGCAAAGCTAACAGATCTTCTACTAGAGTGTACAACCTTAAGTTCTGCGTTCTCCAGGTTAGACAAAGAAGCGAAGTGAATGTATCTGGTAGTGAACGATGGCAAGACGAAATATCTCCTACCATCAAGTAAACAGTCATCGCATTCGTGACTTGGCTCCCATGTCACTGTTGACGGTCATAACTTCGAATTGTAGATAATTTAGTCTATCTAAGAATCAGTGTTAAAAAAACAACAATGCCAGTCTTAAAATCCAACGCAGAATCTTTCTTTCCAGCAGGTGCTACTTTGGACTGGGTAGGCAATTGAAAAGTAAAGTCCTCTCACGACGGACCAAAACCAAACTCTACAAATCGCTCATCTTTTCCGTCCTGACATCCGATGTGTCGGCTTTAGGAGTTTTCGAGAGAAAAGTTTTGAGGAAGATTTATAGTCCTTTGCGCGTTGGCATAGTTCAGCGAATCAAGAGACAGCGGCTATCATGGCTGGGTAGTACACGCTAGTAGAAGTAGAGGAAGTGGAAGGCCTCCACTCCGTTAAAAGGATCAGGTAGAGAGCAACCTGGTTTCAATTGGTATTTCCAACTGGCGCAAAGAGAAGGAACCAGTGGCGCGCTGTTGTTGATGCGGCTATAATCGCGTAAGCGGTGCTTACGCCAAAGAAGAAGAAGACACTCATTAAATTGAAAATAGAGGCATCTGAGTATTGTACAGCGTTAAAGAGAGCAAATCTGTTGAAAAAGGCAACATTGGTAGAGAGAAAACTTATGAATTCTGCGCCACGACAATGCATTATCTCACAAGTTGACTTCCGTGAACAAATTTCTAGCCATAAATTCAGCAAACATCAACCATCAAAAACCATGGTTTGCAAGTGATATGACTCCGAATGTCTGATACTTCAGATAATTACTTCGATAGAAAGAAATTTCGTGTGTAGCATTGGAATTGCGGAAAAAAGGGAACTCGAACAAATTCATTCCGTTACAATTTCCCCAGAATAATCCTCATTTCAACGGTGTTTTAAAACCGGTTAACCATAAATAGTTTCAAATTGCTTGTTGGGTAATCCATATATGCACATTTGAGCATATATATGTGTGTGTACACTATGTAGCTCACCTAAATTTCTATGTGAATATGCAATTTCCCGTCTGCAAATTCCTCTTATGGCCTGAGTATCAACAAAGGCGACTGGACTGGAACCGCAAAGCTTGTGGTCACTCTAATTGTTCCATACGCTTCACTTATCTCTATTTGCTTAGTTAAGTGGCAGACCTGAGTGCTAAATATGTACATACATATTACATAGTATATATATTTTATATGAACCCATCTAGAAACGAGAAGCGGGAGATAAACTTTATATTAAAAAACCCAGCAAAAGTCTGGCGAAAGTTTCTGAAATATAGCTAGAGATATATAAAAAAATATATGTGAATTGAATAAATGAAATATGTTTCATTTCTGTTTTAAGCTTCTCTTACTTGTAACATTTTGTGAGTGTGTCATTTCCAGTTGATCATTCACTTTTGCTTGCTGGGTTCGGATACGTGACAGCATACAAATCAAATCAAGCGCAAATACGTGTAGATATGTATGTTTATTACACATACATATGTTATACATACACACGTGAGGGAACACATATCGCCAAAACATATCACAATGGTAACTTGAGTGCAGGAATTGGTTGACTATTGGTTGTCACTGTCGTTAATGAATGCAAAACTTCGTTTGTCTTGTGAATATGTGAGTATGTGGGTATGTATGCATGTATGTATGTGCTTTAGAAGTGGCTGCTGCAACAGCTGCGATTGGTTTTGATTGTTGTTGTTATCTCCACAAATAGTTCGTTCACAAGTGTTTTCATAGTGTTTCACTTTGCGGTCTGGCAGAGAGTAAGATGCCACAGAGAATTACAGTGTTTTGTGTTGTGCTCTTAGGATTATATTTAGTTTAATCTCATCCGAATTTTAGTTATCGTGAAATTGTTTCAAACAGAATCTTTCGCATCCTTTAGATAAGATAAATATACAATTCAATTTAGTAACAACTGATGCAGCTAATGTTCGCTTTTGAAAAAAATGGAAACATTTTGATGAAACTTGGTTCAAATATTTCTTTTTTAAAACCGCTTGAGATGCGGTTCAAATAGATGTACGGTTGTGATACGGCTGCATTATCTTATAGCCCTGTTTCTATACAAAGTACTTCGAAGTATGCTTCTGCTTAAGGCAGGTCAGGCCTAGTTTTTGAAAGTGCTGGGGTTCCCATTTGAAGCGACTTATCACTCAATCAATTATTTTTGTCTTAGTTGTGGATGGCAAGCCAAACTAACGCATTCTATACCAGGAGGTGTCTGCTTAGTCGCATCTTGGTAAGTAAATTATTCGATTCTGCATGCCCTAAGAACTTAAGCGGGAAAATATGTTGTATTTTGCGCCAACTGCCGGGAGTTTGAACGAGTGTTTGAGCAAAAATAATCTCCATCGAGATTGGAGCTGTACATATGTATACGAATTAGGATTCCTTGTAATCAGCTGGAGCATCAGAGTTGCTGATCTATGCTTCCCTGTCGAGAATAAATGCCATAAAGTTGAATTTACAATGAGAGATACCGTTTTCGGCCGCTATACTGATTCAATAGACTGTTCGAAGGTAATTTCTATATGAACCTACAATAAATAAGATTTCCAGGAAACACAGAACTCAAAATTCAGAGCTTCCTCCTCTTTTAATTTTTTCAGAAGTATTTCAGTTTCTGATATAATGGAGTACAGTCATGGTTCTGGTTATGCAGTTGCAGTCGGAGGACCGTAAAAAATCTCCCTCTTGCGACCAATGTCGCATACTCTGGAAACGTCAGCAACCTTTTTTCGAGATGTGTTATCCAACCGGTGTGTAGCCTTGGGTCACGGCTAACAGAATTTAGTGCTTACTTAAGTCTTATTGCAGCGTTCGTTCACCGCGTTTGCTATGAGCCGCTTTTGTTTTTGAAGCATTCGCTACGAAAAAATCAGCTCCAATGAAAAGATACAACAAGCCACGAAGCAGACACAGCATGTCCACCGACGACCACTGCAAAAGTTTAAACCAGCACGATTTAACGGCATGCACCAGGATGCACCAGAATTGGCCTCCCAATAGGTGGCCGAAACTTCCGAGTGGGTAGCATTGTGTACTACCGTCTATAAGTCCTGGGTAGTAAGCCTGGTCACCCTTCTGTAAAACTCTGGCACGAAATGAAAAACTCATCATAAAAATCCTTCCGCAGTGCGGTGGCTTAGTATAAACTGTAGGTCGCTTAGCGTTTATAAAATACAAATTGCAGCTGGAATGAGCGTACCCTTGACGGATATGGTGTCAATGCCTAGTCAGCCGACGTCTTTATAAGGATGAAGGCTGCAATCATTTCCATGATGGGTTGATTACGCCAAGCATGGAAGATGGTACGATTTTGGGATATGCACTACAATGGTCACATGAAGGCATATTTGAAGTCATTCTTGTGGTCCAGTCCATTCGCAAAGCTTAATGAGCACCAAAAACTCACCTGTTATTGCTACCTCTATCGTCAAGGCAAACAATTTCGTATGTAGTACCAGATTTCAAGAGTAAGAACCTTCGCTTCAATGGAAAGTGCAGGTGAATATAAAATGGTTTGCTTTATTTTTTATGGTATTATTTTCATCAAGATTTTAGCTCGCTGAAGGCAAGTTTTTTTTTTTTCAATTATAAAGTGTCTGTATCTGAAAAAGAAAATCATCGCTATTGCTTCACTGTGCTCCACCAATCCTAATGCACTGTCAATGCCATAACACATAGCTTAGTGCAATAGTTATGGCTATTACAGTTTGTGGTTCGAGAAATTTGCCCAATCCAAATGCATGTACATATACACATACAAGTAGATGGTACCTATTTGGGAGTATATGGGTTTCTTCGCACTCTAAATCCAACTCCTTTTTGTACTCACCGTCAAGCTTCTATATGGTTTCCTGCGCTCAAGACACTCAAATTTCTTGTTATTTTTGTAGACCTTACCGAGCTACCTTAACCCTTGGACATATACTTGCATTGCTCAGAAGCGTTGCCTGTGGCCGACAAACCAGTTCAATTAAAATAAACATCAATTGCTTCGCTTCGTTGCTCAACTACCGTCTATACTTTTGTGGTTTTAAAAGAAGTTTCTTCAGGCGACTATGCCTCTGCTGACAGCTAGTTCGGTCGGCCAGTCAGTCACTCAGTCTGGAAATCAAGTGGTGACAATAACTGTTCGGCTATCGATATAATGCAATTGGTGACTAGTTACCGTTGCTTTGGGGCTTCCTCTTTTGGTCATTGCAAAATATATTCCACTTGACTGCTGATAGGCTGATCTTTGAAATATGGAGTCATATACAAGTATATCTACCCGTTCTTGCTTTTGGCGCCTGCAGTGTTGCGGTTCTTGCTCCTTCTGCGTTGCTGTTAATGTTGATGAAGTGACTTTTGTTGTTGATAAGCATGCATTTACTGTTATGTGGCACTGTTGGCTATGTGTATTGCTAACAATAGCATTTGTTGTTGTTATCTTAATCATTTTTGGTTTTGTTGTTCTAAGTTTGTGGTTTGTATTGTTGCAGCGACTGTTGTTCATGCATATCTGTGAAAGCTACTGAGGGAGCACAGAGCTCTGTAGCGTCTACTTGATTTCTACTAATTTATACATTAATGTCTATTCGCTTTTCATAACCACAAGGAAGCATCCAGCAGCTCTTCCTACCTGCAACCGCAAGGTAATGTTGATGATACCTTGTACGATATCATTCAAGATGTATATATCTGTACACATATGAGTGACTTGGGTTTATCTATTATTTTGATAGTTGAATGGTTTTAAGATTTGTCATTATAACTTTAATAATATCAGCAGCGTTTTAGCTGGATAGGCTTCTAGCTAACATATTCTTAGTCATTTGTGGTTCCGTGAAATGTAAAATCGAATCTCTGGTGGCCAAAAATCTGTTTTCTCTAAATTCTTCACTTTAAATATTCCAGTTTTGACTATCCTGCTTCTTAAAACACTGAATCCAAATATTTTTTTTGTCAGACTAGAAGACTCCGCTCTCTAATTATAAATCTTTTATAATATGCCAAACGTCGTCGTCGAAGAGAAAGCACGTTCAACCGAAAAATACGAGAAAGTGGAAAATATATCAACGTATAGCGGTTCCTGTTGACCATGTCGATATCTTTATACCTATCATGAACATATCAAATTTATTTCAAATTCAACTACAAAATTTGATTTCGATGATTTTCTAATTAACGTCTGTAGAATACTGAATTTAACGCTCTTTGATAATTTTTCTGGCGGATTTCTGACCCAAAACCTCATATCTGAACTAATCGGAGATATGAGTTATAGTCTTCTGGTTTTGATGGTTTTCAGAACCAATCTGCAATTCATTATGTTTGTGTAGTATGCCAAATTTCACGTACTTAGGTTCTTTTATGATCCAAATTTTTAAATTTGGAAAACCAGTCGCATATATGCTAAAGTGTTCCGATCTGACCGGTTCCAATAAGTGATCGTTTAAACATACAGGTGCATCTGCCTACCAAGTTTGGTTGGAATATTTCAAAAACTGAGGAACTAGTTTGCGTTCAAACAAATAGACAGACAGGCGGGCACAAATACAGACAGACATGGTTAAATGAACTTAGCTCACCATTCTGATTCGATGGGTATAAATTTCGAGTGGTCTATCTCTTCTCCGTACTTACATACTTCGGATAAAAGTTAAAACACCATTTCTTGTACTTGAAAGTCATAAAAGGGTAAGATCGAAAGATCTTGAAAATATGATGGAAAAAAGTATGCTCGAAAATTCCACGAGAAGATGAGGCATACTGGCTTAGTAACCCAAGCGATGAACTGATAATTAATATTCAGAACATATTGAGGTTATGGAGGGAGCAGTGAAAGTAAAACTCTAAGACGAATCGAATCACAATTTTAATGAATATGGAATAACGTCACTCGTGGTTCAGTTTCATGAATTTATTATTCAAGCCTCATATGAAATTTATTTGAGATCGTACGCCCTCTACCATACATAAAAATACTTTTATCACTATTCCCGACATCAGCCGAGGTCTTAAAATATGGCAGTCAAGTATTTCTTTGTAAAATTTTCCAAATGAGTGTGTACTTGACGATTGGAACTTAAAAGTGTTCTTGAAAATCAAAAGAAATGTGGAAAACATTCCAAACAACGGCTAAGCCAGATCCTGTAAGCACGTCGTACGAGGCAAGCAAGGCGAATGCGCTCAGTAGTGAGCGAGCCCAAGAGGAAATAATCATCGAAAAACAGTCAGCATATTTTTGCTTTTGCGCCCATGTCACTGTTGACCTTCAACTTGTAGATAACTTTGTCTACCTGAAAAAAAGGTGTTCAACAACATCAATGTCAGCCTTGAAATCCAACTCAGAATCACTCTTGGACTAAGTAGGCAATGGAAATTAAAGTCCTGTCCAGTTAAAGGATGCAGAAACGTTGCCGGCAGCAACATCCGAGGAGTCGTCCCCAAAAGTTTTGAGAGAAAGGTTAGCGAACGTTTTATGGGTCTTTGCGTACGAGCAACAGCGAATACCGCAAATGATTGAACGATCAACCATGTGAGCTTTACCCTCAGCAAACAAAAAAAAAAAGAGTCGGTTATCAAACGATCACAATGCTCCGAAGTGACAGTGACAGTCTCGCCGTTATCGGTTTCATCGGTTATCGGGACTACAGAGCGCACCACACAGTAAGTAAATTTTTTTTGATGCAATGGTCTCTCTTTAATTATTTGAGGATCTGCGAAGTTATGCATGCGTTAATTTTGCTTAGTTACGTACTACCAGGTGAAAAAATCGCGGTTCAATGCTTGCTTTTCAAGCACTAAATTGACGTAACCATGGCGTTGTGAATGGTCAGCTGGTTTCAGTTGTTGTGAAAGCTTTAAGAAAGTGCCAGGTCTTGAAAACACCGAGAAATATTTACAATCGGGTATATAATCGGCTACACTTACTCTTACAGTAGATATAGTTAAGGTGGAACGAGGAAAATTATGATGCAGAGTTTTACAATATCTGCAACCGATCTAGTCTCTTAAAATTGCTTGAGTAGTTGGACAATTATATGTACCATAATGTCTTCTTAAAACAGGAAATGTGGCCAATTTCAGGCATCAATTAGGTGGCATGATAAAGGTCGTCATTGACGGTTACGTTCTCACCGGCATAATTTTTGAAGAAATATGGACCGATGAAGCCACCGGCCCACAAACCACACCAAACCTTTGTTTTTTCTGGATGAAATGGCAGCCCTTGAAACTCTTAAGGTTGCTGTTCGTACCAAATGCGGCAATTTTTCTTGTATACATACCCATTGAGCCAGAAATGGTCATCATCACTGAACAAAATTAGGCTCGAAAAAGTCGAATATTCTTTGAACTTTTCAAGAGCCCATAGTGCGAAACGATTTCACTTGGGTAGGTCGAGCGACTTCAGTTCTTGTACGTTTTCAATTTAAGATCTCGATGTAAAATGCGCCATTTCGTTCGACACGTCAGTCCGAGTTGCTGCGAATGGCGCCGAATCGACTCTCTACACGTCTTCGTGTACACGCCACATTTTCTTCACTGCGTGCTGAACGCGGTCTATTCGGTCGAATATTATCCAATATGGAACGCTGGGTCTCAAGATGGGTGATGGTGTTCGCTCAGTAGGCCGATTATATCGACCATAAGTTGAGCGAAACGCGCAAAATTCTTCACAGAACGTGAATTTTCGTAATAAAATTGAATGATTTGTAAACGTTGTTCAGGTATAAGTTATTCCGTGATGAAATGCAAAACACTACTGAACAAAAATAACATGTCAAAAAAGGCTATTGAAAAATGTACCTCTACTTGGATCGCCTTATATGAATATGGGCTAGGGATGTAACATGCTTTTTAAGTGATTACAGTGATAAGAAAGTGTTGAAAAAACTATATGTGGAAGTAAAAAACTCGAACATTAGTCAGAAGGAGAAAATTCTTGATGATTTGATATCAACTTAGTGCAATTAGTGCGTTCGTACTTGAATCAATAGGCAAGTGTTCATATGATAAGGTCTGATTGCACAGTTTTCGATGTTTTAATAGTTGAAGTAGTTTTCCTAATTGTACATGACTGGTATAAAAATAATGACTAATCGTGGATGTAGCTTCGTGGTGTCAAAATCTGTTTCCTTTGATGTTGGTACTTAAGTATCAATAAGCTTAAATATTTTGTGAGATGCAAGCAGCTCGATGGGTTTTGACTTTTTTTTATCATCTCCACTGTTTCCTTTATTCTTCTTTATTGCTTACTTTCATTATTTCGCCAGACTTCATAACTTTTACTTCAGATTTCTCTCATTATTATTTTATGTAGAAAATTCCACGAAAGTCATTATTTGAGAAAAGAACTTGAAATTTTCGCTGAAACTAAGTTGTAGCCACGTCAAGAACATAATTATCAGCAAAGCTGCATTTAAAAAGCAATTCTCTTCTTTTCATTCCCTATCTCATCTCATTGGTAATGTCCGGTGGCAAGTCCATTAGACGACGACCACTGCATAGACAAAATTGCGCATTAGCGCTGCTGTATACAAAATACGAAATAACGGTTAAACTAAATGTACATGATAGTCTCCTTGCCGCGAACCCATGAGTGTGTGAATGAATGTATATGCATAAATGAAAAGGTATAGTGGCTTCACGATAATCCAACCGCAGTCGTGAAATTTTGGCATGCAAAAATTGTGCTTTCGCTATACGCCGCTTGACGCTTGCAACACATTTGCAGCTCGTAACTTAGCAAACTAAAGCAATTGCTGGTGATAAAATTAATTTTTAGCTAAGGAAAAAGTATATACAAGTGAATATACATAAACATATATGTAGTGGGCTAATGATAGTGTAGGTTTGTATGCGTTAAGTGGCGCAGAGGAAAACTTTTCAAATGAGCGTGAATACGTAACACAGCTCTATGAAACGGCAACTCTGTACGTGTGTATGTTTGTATAGATGTATATGTGCATACGGAATACTAATTCTTTTTGTATAGATTTATTTATTTTTTCATACTTATAAAATATAAATGTGAGCGTATACTGTACATTTTTATTTCAAAATCCGGCTTAACACAGCTGAGCTGAACAACCACCGAGTGGCACTTAAGCTGTGAGCTCCGTGAATATCCTTGAAACATAGTTATCTGCGTATACGTCGAAATATATAAAAAAAATTATACATAAAGGGTGATCCAAGTCGAGGTATTCTTTTCAATAGCCTTCTTTTGACAGATAAGCGTGAGTTGTGTCAAGCTGTCATGTTATTTTTGTTCAGTATTGTTCGGCGTTTCATCATGGAAAGACTTACGCCGACAACGTTTACAAATCATTCAACTTTATTACGAAAATTCACGTTCTGTAAAGAATGTGTTTCGTGAGCTTCGCTCAACTTATGGTCTTCATAATCGGCCTACTGAGCATACTATTCGTAACACCATCACCCATCTTGAGACCAAGCATTCATTATTGGATAATATTCGACCGAATATACCACGTCCAGCACGCAGTGAAGAAAATATAGCGACCGTAGCTGAGAGTATACACGAAGGCCGTAGAAAGTCGATTCAGCGCCGTTCGCAGCAACTCGGACTGACGTATGGAACGACTTGGCGCATTTTACGTTGAAAGCGTAGAAAATACAGCTTCTGCAAGAGCTTAAGGCGCTCGAGCTTCCAAAGCGACATCGCTTCGCTCTATGGGCTCTAGAAAAGTGGCAAGAAGATCCGACGTTTTCGAGCCAAATTTTGTTCAGCGATGATGCCCATTTTTGGCTCAATGGGTATGTGAACAAGCAAAATTGCCGCAGTTGGGACGAATAACAACCTGAAGAGATTCAAGAGCTGCCATTTCATCCTAAAAAACAACGGTTTGGTGTGGTTTCAAAAATGATACCGTTAAGAACGTAACCGTCAATGGCGACCATTATCGCGCCATTATAACCGACTATTGAAAGCCTGAAATTGAAGCTTGTGCTCTCCGCGACATTTGGCTTCAAAAAGACGGCGCTACTTCCCACACATCGCATTAATCGATGGAGTTATTGAGAGAACACTTCGGTGAGCAGATAATTTCACGTTTTGGGCCAATCGATTGGCGACTAAGATCGTGTGATATCACACCGTTATACCTATTACTGTGGGGATATGTAACGTCTAAAGTGTATGCCAGTTACCAGTCGAAATGCTCGAACGAGGAGTGATCGAAAATTGGACTCAACGAATGGGCCATCAGAGACGTAGCCACGATCAACATTGGAAAAAAATGTTCTTTCGATGATGATAATAAACATTCCCCATTAAATTTAAATTTTCTGTGTTTTTTTTTTTTAAATAGGGAACCGCAAAGTGTATCACCCGCATATAAATGCAGATATGTAACTATATGCATACATATACACCTACATATTTTATGCATCGTTAGTGTAGAAAAAGCGACAAGGGCTGCAACTCGTTTGGAAGCGGCGAAGATAAAAATTTGCGGAACGAAATAAATGCGAAACGGAGCAAAAAATAAATATTAAAATGCAAACGCACTGGAGCTTGGTATCATACATAATGCTCCAAATATGTATGCATGCGCGTGCATATATGCATATATGCATATACATATTCCCCCAGCTCCTTCGGTCGCATAAAGCCCCGGAGCGTCGAAAGCAGTCATAAACCTAAAGTGTAAAATTGTTGTGTTTGTTGGTGTTGTTGTTCTTGCTCTTGTTGTTTGTTTCGATGACTTGTTGGCATGACACGCGTGCGCACTTGAAGCGTCACTACAAGCTCCCACACACACACATACATACATATATACGTATAACTAAAGCTGTTGCCGTCATCACCGCCACTCGGCTGAGCTCTTCCGCTTTTTATGCTTTGCGGCAATTCTACACTTCTTGGTGCTAACGAGTCAAGTCACCAAGCGTGTGCCACTTGCTTCTATTCATGCACACATACTTACGTACATATGAGTACAAAGCTGAATTTTTTGTTGTTTTTATTCTTGGTATTGTTCTTGCTGTTGTTGTTCTTGTTTGCTTCCGTTAGCTAGTGTGATTTGTTTTTGTTAATTTTTGCGGTTTTTTTCATTTCCGTTCTGTGTTGTGATGCCTTCGGCGTTTTTAACACATACTCATACATATATACATGCGTGTGTATTGAATATTAATGGCAGTGCGTCCTCTGAGGTGAGAAAATATGACTAACCGCAACATGTTGTATGTTAAGTGCAAAAGTGACACAACTCGAAAAATTCAAAAGGTTCAAGGGAAGTAAAAACGGTCACTAGAACAAGGATTGCATTACGAATATGAAAAAGTCAATTTGAGATACGGGCGTAGACACCACTCTATTCAACAACAGCCGACAAATAAAGGCACAAAGTGAAGCCAAGTGCTCCTCCTTGTGGTCCTTCCAACGGAATAGAGATATTACTCTTTACCTACTACCATCAGCTGGTACTGCATTGAACACTTTCATATATGGAAACCATCGCTTGCGCTTTTCGCCTAGGCGAATCCACAAAACCTTTCTTTCGGAAACTCCTAATGCCGACTCATCAGATGTGGCCATCGCCCAAATCTCCGAGATTTATGATGTCACTTCCTTCAGCATACGCCTGCTGTTGTGTACTCTTATAGAAAATTTTACTTTCTGCATTTAGAAGCAAGATGATGAAAGGTAACCTTGTCTGAAACCTCGTTTATAACCGAATGGAATGGAGATGTCATTCCCAATTCTAACGAAGCCTATCCCACAAGACATTTGCAAAGGTGCTGATTCATTTCCTTTGTCGTCCATATTGACCTGGGACTTACTTACCCTTGTCAGCCAGCTGTTCATATTAACGCAACTCAGCCTATATTTTTCTCTATTCCTTTACGGTTTAACACTGGCGGCTGTGAGCCGCCCGGCCCATTCACAGTTCCCTTCCGCTGGGTTGTTGATGAAAGCTCTCAGAAAGCAGCACTGTAAGTCGATTAAAACCCGATTGGCCATCGTAGTTCCACAAAATTTATGCACTTCTAGATTACTCGAAAAATGTTGTTCAGATTTAAAAAAAAAAATGACAGATATGGCTGCCAGATTTTTGTCCCGGGAACCACCATCTATCAGAAAAATCAATCAGATTAAGCTCGCTTGGAGATGCAGCGAGAAGTTCATTCATCGGAATGGATACCAGGACTCGGCGACGGAGTCGCTCTTGTACATGCTACAAGAGCCTATTCCTTTCCAGCCTTATTCCATCCATAGCATTCTTTGCATGGCGGTGATGTAAGCTTTTAGCTTTACGAGGAATTTAATTAGCTGAGAACGGACACCTTCGCATGTAAGACATTCCTAAAATGACTACCGAAACATTCGACCCCCTTAATCCCTTTGTCGATTATAAAGTTGCATTCGATCGTCAGATAGGGGATCTCCTCTACGTCATTATGTTTGATTTAGCAATTCCTGCACAGCTGCTTCGAGTTTGCAAAAGGACATTAAGTGCCACCACCGGCTCTATCAATGTAGGAACGAACCTCTTTGGACCTTTCAATACCATTCGCGGTTTCAGAGTAGGCGACTACTAAGCTAAAGTACTGCGGAAGGTCGATTCAAATCGTAATGGCACTATTTTCTACAAAAATTTGGAGCTATTCACATATACTGATGATATTTTATCACTGACGTTACATGCGATATGTTACTATTGAATTTCTCTCCAATCGAAAACGCAGCGGCGAGGATGGGTCTGCCTGTAAACGATTATATTTTGCAGGAACTAGAATGAGCGTCGCCTTGGATACCTTGTTCTAGCGGATCGATATACTTCTATAAAATTCACGTACTTTTACACCCTCGTTAAACGCGGACAACGTATCAGTCCAAAAGTTTATAGAAGAAGCTCACTTGCCAATTGTAGTTACTATGAGCTTAGTAAGCTTAGGGAGCAAATGTGCTCCCTCTAGATAAATAAAACAACAAAGCAACGGAAAGATGCCAATTTTGTACGCACTCTAAATGCTCGAGAGAAAAAATACTTCGCAAACCATCGATACCGTTCGTATTCAGAAAAATTATCGCATTTGAACAAAGATTTTGTCCAGCGCATCACTATACAGCGAATAATATGTTCGAAGCGAAAAAAGTTGGAGAACGACGAAATAGACTATCACGACTCTAATAAAAAGAAAAACTCTAAATAAAAAAAAAAATGAAGAAAAACTAACCATATTTGGTGTAACGGAATTGGAAAAAGTGGCTGCAATGCAGAGGTGACTGAGGAAAGCTGTTACGGCCGGTCGTAAGTTGTGTACGGGTTGTAATGTACACCTTGGTAAGTAAAGGGTGATCCAAGTAGAGGTACTTTTTTAGATAAATAATATTATATGGCGTGCTTCGCTCAACTTATGATCACCCATCTTGAGACCCAGTATTCATTATTGGACAATATTCGACCATATAGATCACCTCCAGCATGCAGTGAAGAAAATATAGCGCCGTAGTTGAGAGTGTACACGAAGACAGTGTAGAGTCGATTCGGCGCCGTTCGCAGCAACTCGGACTGATATATGGAACGATTTAGCGCATTCTACGTCGAGATCTTAAATTGAAAGCGTACAAAATACAGCTTGTGTAAGGACTGAAGCCGCTCGACCTTCCCAAGTTGCATCATTTCGCTCTATTGGCTCTTGAAAAGTTCCAAGAAGATCCAACGTTTTCGTGCCAAATTTTGTTCAGCGATGATGCCTATTTTTGGCTCAATGGGTATGTAAACAAGCAATATTGCCGCAGTTGGGACGAAGAGCTTTGTTGGCCAGTGGAATCAGCTGTCCATATTTCTTCAAAAATGATGCCGGTGAGAACGTAATCGTCAATGGCGATCGTTATCGCGCCATGATAGCCAAGTATTTGATGCCTGAAATCTCCGTTTTTGGTCGGTCGATTGGCCACCAAGATCGTGTGATATCACACCGTTAGACTTTTGCCTGTGGGGATATGTACAGTCTAACGCCTATGCGGACAATCATGTTTCAATTCAGGCCATTACGCGTGTTATTCGCCAGTTACCGAATGTCGAAGAATGTTCTTTCGAATGACAATAAACATTCCCCATTAAATTTGAATTTTCTGTATTTTTTTTTTTAAAAAGTGGTGTACCTCGAAATGGGTCATACATTAATTAATAACCCTTTTTGGAGTGGCTACACCATACTCCCTTTCCTTAAGTCTTCACTAAAAGTTCTACATGGAATGGTGACCGCGAGGACGCAAAAGAAGAAATTGGGAACAACTAGCTATTTATTCTCTTTTTGGTTACTATAAAATAAAAAAAAATAAAAATCTTTAATATAATTTTTAAGTGAACGAGATAAAGTTATACCGAGTAAGTAGCAGAAACAAATAATAATAAAAATAATGAAAATAATAAAATTACAAAGGAAACCCACATACAGAGAAGTGAACAACAGCATTTTCAAATTGAGAAACTTTCAGCAACCTTTGTCGGTGCAATTCAAAACTTCCTCCTACAAACTACTTTTCTATGAATTTTTCAAGCAATTTTGCAACGAACTCACAAATGAATTTCTTTTCTTTGCTCACATTTGATTATTTGATTCCGCCAACGGTAGAAAACTTGTTGTTAAAATGTGTGCGTGTAGGTGTTTATATATGTTTATGTGCTTATAGTATGCATGTGTGTTAAAGTGTTTTTATATAGATACAACTCGTTAACTACATACATACATACATACATAGGTATACATATTTCATATATAACACGCCTTTGAGAGTATGCCATTTATATGTGTATACATACCTACATATGTGGCTTGCACACATACTTGTATATACGTACGTAAGCTTATATACTTATGCATGCTCATTCTAAACGATAAGCTAGCAACACTCAAAGATTATGCGAATAATGTGAATTTGAACGACCGCAAATTCAAAAAGTCAGCACATAAAGAAACGAATAAAATATTCGTGAGCTGCGCCAAGCATCTCCCTTCATCTCCACACTCGTCCCGACAGCTGCAGCAGCACACGTATTGTATGGTATGATGCGTGCGTATGTGAACTTTCCATTGCATATTTAATGGGTTAAGGGCAGGCATAAAGAAGGGCACTTTGCACCAAGTCCAAAGATACTTGCACACACACATGTACATATGTACTACATATATATATATATATATATATATATGCAGTAAAACCCTAGCAAATGTGTTTAGCCATATCAAAGACACAAAAGTTGCAAAAAGAAAAACGAGTTTTTTTCAACGAAATTCCGCAAAAAAGCACCAACAACTGAAAAAATGCTGAAAATCACCAAAATGCGCCGTTTTTTTATTTTTTTATTTTTACATTTTGCCACTACATTTGAATTTGTTTTCGTAAATGTGAGATTTTTGAGCAAATTTTTTTTTTTTTGTACAAAGTAACTAACCGACAGCTCAGCAGCGCAACAGTCAAAGTGACTCCCATTAGATTTGTTGGTAACCGCAAATTTTATTGCTAAATCATACACTCGTTCAACAAAATGCGCGCTTACACTCGCACACACACTCAGCGAAAATTTTCAAACTCTTTCGCTTATTCGTATCTTCAAATAAATATACTTTTATCCATACATATGTATGTATGCGTATTTGTTTGTGCGGATATTCCCAGCGCTGGGATGAGCATGACACCAAACAGATTGAGCGCTGACTTTAGCAATCTGTGATTTTGGTTTTGGTTTGTTACCCTTTGCTGCACTGCAGATTGAGAATTCAAAGTAACATTTTGTACGCGTAGTGGCTGCAATCTAATAAGTGTGGAAAGAAATGTGGGAATAAGGAAATCTGAGTAGAAAGAAATACCTCTTCTGTTTATCTTATGGTTTTAAATTTGATTTTTTATATCAATGCAAGCGTGTGCTTTGAATTGCTCATAGAAAGAACAACTAAGAATATATTTTCCTTTTTTTTACTCGATATAGGCTAGGTTGGGTTGTATTGGCTGCCTGCTACGCCTCACACAGACCTGTTGGTCTTTTATAGTGCCAGATGGAGATTTAATTTAGTTCGTGGTGAAATAATCGTTGCAAAGCTTATGAGAGTGCTGATATCCAGCTCTGAATCTTCCTCTAGCCTTCTGAACAGCGAAGCACCTAATTAGCCAAGGCAAGCTATATATGACCACACAGAAACAGAGAAGATGTTCCAATGTCCCACTCATGTTTTTTCCATTCAATTACTACGTATTTCAATGTTTAATCCCACCTTCATACGACTTCCAGCTCTTTGGGAAATTTCACAGAGAGTACAGAGTCGATTGGACTATTCACTTGACATCTTTTAACGATATTCGCTATCGCTGGAGCAGCTGTTGTTTAACTACTCGACAAAATATTTGTTATAATATTTTAGTTAAAATTCATGGTAAAAGAAAATATAACTCATGAAATAACTTATTTAAAGCAAAAGAAAATAATCGGAAATTGTTTTTGTGTTTCTGGCATATGTTATAATCCAATAAGAGGAGACAAAAGATGAGGATAGAGGTTTGCTTAGTTAAGTTTAAGATCCTTTCAACTTAAATATTACTGAGTTTCGAAATTTATGCAGGTTCAACCCAGATTTAGTCGAATAAATCACTTCTCAACTGGATAGTCAACTAAAAAGCAAGAGAATAACGGCGATATCTACAAAGAAGCAAGAGAACACAAATAAAATGGTAAGAGTTTTAACTGCATTGCGATTCTTGGCAACTGAGACCCTGGGTCCATATCTTTGGCCAAGTCGTCTCTAGGCCGTTGTATTAATCGCATAATAGATGCAATCAATCGTTTAATGTTTGTCGCCAAGATCAGATTTTCCTAATATCTCGGCGAGCTGCAAACGAAATTTTCGCTTCATCATCTTCACCATTTGATAGAGGCACTATTGGTGCTGTATTCATGTGCATTTTGAAGCGTTTGAAGTCCGAAATTATCGACTGTTGGCTGAAGAAAACCAAGGCGCTGTTTCACCAAGACAATACACCGTTGCACAAGTCAGTAAAATCGATGGCAAAATTCATGTATTGGGCTTCGAATTGCTTACTAATCCACAGTATTCTCTAGATCTAGCCCCCCGTTCTTAAGTCTAAAAAAAAAAAAAATTAGAAGAAATTTCTGTCGTTTGTTGAGATGAAGGCCGAAACTGAGGCCTATTTGGAAGCAAAGAACACATATCGTATTACGAAAATTTAAAAGAATACTTTTGAGTGTTCTAAAAACTTTATATTAAATTAATACTTTTAGGTGTTATAATCATTAATTCAATAACTTTCATTAATAAATCACTTCGAGTACGTTTATATCGCAACTCACCTCAAAGAAGGAGTATGTCAACCATCCATAATGTTGAATAGATCATTATTCGCCGTACGGTCCTGACTTGGCCATGATTTCAATTTTAGAAATGAAAATTCTCTGATTTTTTTTCACAATTTTTTTTCAAAACTGATATTTTATGTTAAATTAAGTAAAATGTTTATTAATCATAATGTATAATAATATTATTATTTTATATTATTGGCGCTATTATTAAAAACTCAGCTGAATTTTAATTAAAAAAAAAACATAAAATAATATAAATCTGAAAAATTACGAAAAACATTGTTTTAATGACAACAAAAACAATAACTATTTATACTAACCAAAAACTTTCTCTACAAACAGCAGCTGTTTTTAACGTACGCCAGAAGTCATAAAGCTCAGCCACAAGAATGTATTATTATTAAAATTTTGAATAAGCAGAATGTGCAAGCAAAATGCTCTTTTGTTGCATAACAAACGATACGAATAAATGTCCAGTAGAATTAAATGCCAACTTTTCACCAAATAATAGTAAAATTGTAACCCACTGGAGCAATGGGCAATGCTGGCACACATATGTGTATATTTGTGTATGCGTCTGTCGGTTTGTGAAAAATGCATCTAATGGAACGCCTGCACCAATAAAATTCAACAAATTCGAAAACATTAAGCGAGTGCGAGTTTGCAATACAAATCATACAAATTAATTCTGCAACAAGCATATGCGCACATACATATGTATGTAGGTGGTTGTCATGTCATGACATTCAGTGATATTAGAATAAATCTGCGCTGAAAAAGAAGAAGGAAAACTAGTATGAGAAACATTGTTAGAGACATATGCACACATATACATATAAGTACACATTTAGAAATGTAGTTCGGGAAAGGCACAACCCACTCGAATATGTAATAGAGTTTAATCATAGTTGAGCGACAGCTAGCAGTCAGTCAGTAGTCGGCAGTCAGCAATGAAACAATTACAGTAGCTGTTGCAGCCATCGTTAGTACCAGTTGATATTGTTGCTGTTGCTGTTGTTGTTGTGCGGACTTCAACTGATTTTGCAATCAACTAAACATTACCATTAGATGCACCAATGTCAAAAATATACTGCGGGTGTAGAGAGCGGGCAGTCAAAGCTTGTATGTATTGTATGTAGAGTGATGAACGCGGCATTGTATGTATGTATGAGTGAATGCATAATCACCAAGCGTTGCCATTGTCGCTCTATTTTGGTTGACAGTTATGTATTATTGTTTCATTTTGTAGTTGTTGTTGGTGCAGTAGAAAAGTGGCTGCTACTGTGGCGGCTGTGGGGGTTATTAATGCCCTAGCTACGTCACCCAATCAGCTGTCGTTCGTTGACGTTGACAACAATGTTAACACTCTTGTTGTTTTTGTTGTTGTAGGACTAGTTGGCCTGTAGAAAAAGCCACTGCTGTTGCTGCTGCTGGTCACACTACTTCTCGTCAAATTCACTTGATTCAGCCGCCACTATTGCTGATGAATATTTGCCATTTTGTATATGTATATACATATGTACAAGTATAGGTGCGCTGCAGACGTTATTTACGCTGCTGCTTTTCTTGCTGATGGTTATGGGTGTGCTGTTGAAGCCAATACTTGTTGACAGCTATGAATGTGACAATTTTCATTATTTTATTTGATTTTCTGTTATTTTTTATTTTTGCCTGCGCACTCATACACACAAACCTAGTGCTTGTAGCTTAGCATTTGAATCATTCTTGCTTTGCACTACTTCCTTTCGCTAAATTTATATCTTTTATTTATTTTCTATTTTCTTTTGTCCAGTTTCTATTTATATGCCCTTCTTGTACAGAAAGTTTGGCGTCAAGCCATGGTGACTATTTATCGGATGATTTCTTCAATTTGATGAATTACTCTTGGCAACAGGCCGACGACGAGCCAAAACAAACTCTACAAGTCGCTCATCATTCCTGTCCTGACATATGGTGCAGAAACCTGGACGATGTTGAAATCCAATGAGGTGGCTATAGAAGCTTTCGAAACAAAAGTTTTGCGGAAGCTTTATGGTCCTTTGGGCGTTGGGCACGGCGAATACCGCATACGATGGAACGATGAGCTGTACGAGCTATACGACGATATTGACATATTTCAGCGAATCATGTCGTCGGAATGCGTGCTTTCGCTCCAGTTTTGAAAGTATTCGATGGAGTACCCGCTGGTGGTAGCAGAGCAAGGGGAAGACCTCCGCTTCGTTCGAAGGATCAGATGGAGAGTGACTTGGTATCACTTGGTATTTCTAACTGGCGCCAAACAACAAAGAGAAGAAACGAATGGCACGTATTATCGATGCAGCTATAATCGTGTAAGTGGTGCCTACGCCGAAGAAGAAGAAGAAGAAGAAGAAGAAGAAGAAGAAGAAAGATTACCCACGCGTTATGCTAAAAGATCGTTACCTATGAGTGTAAAAGTAGCACTTTTTACTCCATCATATCAAAGTTTATTATAAAATTTTCGCCCTGAAGAACCTATGTATGTAATATGAAGCAGAGCGGGAAAAACTTGAGAGTTCCTTATTAGTGTAGACATTTCTCTAATAATCTATTTTTGACTTCCTCACATCCTTTCTATAGAGACGCACTAGGGGTCGAATTGTTGAAATAGATGGGTTCTACAAGTAGTTTCACTTTCCAGAAGAACATCTTCGACAAAACGATACCCACGTTTCAATCACCTTTTCAAACAAGTCGATACTTAATTAAAATTTTATGAAATAGATGGTCCCTGGACCACTTCCCAGAAGAAAATGTACTGTTCGTCCCAATTTGAATAAAATCTTAGCAAAATTTCTCGACGAGATGCGCCCTTGGTCCACTTTCGAATTGGTGCGAATCTTATTATCTTGCCAATTCGATTGTATTTAAAATTTTAAGGAGATGGCATATCTCAAAATATTTCTCACTCTAAGCTTTCAAAATCTACAGTCAAATTTAAGGTAAAGGGTGAGAAGAAAGTCCACAAATTATTCATAAAAAATCATTACATTCATCTAAATTGACAGTTTGGTGTGGTTTGGTTACTTTGAAATGCAGCTGGTAGTACCGTGCCTGTCAATGGAGAGCGGTGCATATCGATGATAACCAATTCTTTATGGCTAATATTGAAATGAGTTGATCTTAGCAACATCTGGTTCCAACAAGACGGGGCTACGTGTCACTTAGCACGAACAACAACCGAATTATTTCAAGAAATTTCTGGAGATTCGATTATTTCAAGAAATTGTGGCATTGAATGGCCTCGAAGAAGTTGTGATTTAACACAATTAGACTACATCTTGTGGGGTTATTTGAAGTCATTGATCTTAAGCAATAAACCAGACTCTCTTCAAGCTTTAATAGTCAATATTGAACGTGCTATTCATGACAAACGACTCAATTTAAAGGAAAAAGTGCTCGAATATTGGGTGGAGGCCTTTTGCATGATGTTATATTCAGAACTTAATTGTATCGGTTGTACTTCACACTAAATAAAAATCTTTTGAATTTCCTTAACAATTAGTGTGTGTTTAAAAAAAAAAATCATATCACTTTTATTGGAAAACCTTATATTATTCAAAGTATTGGCCATATGAAGCTATAACACTTTCCCGTTTTTCAGGCAATTTTTGAATTGTGTCAAAAAAAAAAAAACAGATCTGGCGGCCATGAACGGGTCAAGCCAAATTTAATAACCTATTCTGGTATGACTCGTATTTCAGTGAGAGCGTTCGGCATTGACCGGAGCAAATTAGCCAGAAGGCGCAGTCTTTGTAACATAAGATCGAACGTTTTCATGATAGAATCACTCTCTTCAGTTTCGTGAGTTGTTATTTGTAGCGTTTCCTATTAATAGTTTCACCAGGGTTTAGTAACCCATAATATACCACGCCTTTCTGATCCCATTAAATACAGGGCATTCATTAGCTTGGCCCAATGGATATTCAGCTCTGACGTTGATTTGGCTGCTTGATCTGCTTTCAAATATGACCTGTGATTAGGCAGTGGTTTCTTCATATTAAAGAAATGAAAACAAAACTCACCCCAAAAACACTTTTATCAGGCAAGCTCGACATTTTTGAGCTAAAATTATTGCTGCTTACACTCCAAATGAATAACATATCATGAAACGATGAAAATTGGCAGTAGTTTTCCAACACATGGTCGGAAAATTGGAGCTATGGAATTATAACCAAGTTACGCCAGAGCCATCGTCATTATGCATCTCATAACTTATCAATTTAATTGTCGTAAAATTTTCAAACAGGTGGCACACTTTCTGACACTCTGTAGAATTTTGTATTGAGTAATTTGAAAAAATTAGTCAAGAAAACACGTATAATTTTTTATAAAGGGTGTTTTTTATAGAGGTATAGAACTTTAAGTTGGCATTACTTTTCAAGATAGCGACCGATTTAACAGCTGTCAAGTGATTTATTCTCAGTTTGTTTTGGCAATTCATCATGAATAGACTCTGTGCGCACTACGTCCATTTTAGCGATGTTTAGCGATGAAGCGCACTTCTGGTGGAATGGCTACGTCAACAAACAAAACTGCCGCATTTGGAGTGAAGGTACTCCTCAAGTGTATGTTGAAACACCGTTACATCCAGAAAAACTGACTGTTTGGTGCACTTTATGGGCTGTGGAATCATTGGTCCGTACTTTTTCAAAAACGATGGTGGCCAGAACGTTAACGTCAATGGTGATCAGTATAGAGCCATGATTACTAACTTTTTCATTCCTGAATTGAATAACCGTGATGTCCAGGAGATGTGTTTTCAACAAGACGGCGCAACATGTCACACAGCTCGTGCCACAATCGATTCATTGAAAGACACGTTTGGTGACCGCCTAATTTCACGTTTTGGACCTGTGAATTGGCCTCCAAGATCCTGTGATTTAACACCGCTAGACTACTTTCTGTGGGGCTATGTAAAGACATTGGTCTATGCGGATAAGCCACAAACGCTTGACCATTTGGAAGACAACATTCGCCGTGTTATTGCCGATATACGGCCACAAATGTTGGAAAAAGTCATCGAAAATTGGACGTCCAGATTGGACCATATCCGCGCCAGCCGTGGCGGTCATATGCCACAAATCATATTTAAAATGTAATGCCACAAGATTATCATTCGGATAAATAAAATTCATGTCAATCGAATAATCCATCGTTGTTTTATTGCAACTTAAAATTCTGTACCTCTATAAAAAAACACCCTTTATATATAAGAAGGTTAGAAACTCCAATCTCTTCTTTCTGAAGATATAAATCATCTGCACTACAGAAAGAGTATGCTGTGCAAATTTGCTGGAATTCGGTGAAGCCGTTCTCATGTTTTAAAGTAACAAAATAACCCTTTCTTTCTAGTATTGGAGAAGTTTGGTAAACATTCTAATGCGGGATGCTCGACATTCTTTATCGAGTAGCGAAAAACGAAAATGTATTTTTGCTATATTTTTGATGATCTGGTCTGGACACGAACCCATGACCACATACATGGTAGCAAGAATTGCTCCCATATTACTATGACTAGCTTTCGCTGAGGCTTCCTCACCCAATACCGGGCTATTTCATAAAACTAATGGAATATAAAAGAAATTTAAAATTGATAGCTTTGGTTTTTTTTTGTTCTGAAGGTGAAGAAGTGTGCCCTCGATACTATACTCACTTCTCAGAGTAGCAATAGGTCCTCTCCACCTCTAAAGAAAATTCCTAAGGCGGGAATGGTTACTTCAAAATAGCTAATCTATTTTCTATTGTAATCGATGAAATCCTAAAGTAGGATGCCATCTACTTCTGTAGTAGTCGTATCATGACTGGAGTTTTCTTAGTTTCAGCCCATTTATACAAGTTTCTCGGATAATTGGTTTTGTTTTTTTTTGTTACTTTATTTAAGTTCATGTTTTACATGTATATCGTTTGTAAATATGTTTAAAAGTCTATCTAAATTTGCTGCTATGTGGTGTATTTACTAGAGCTCCAGATTTTGTTCAAACATTTTCGAGCAGTGCGAGAATTTGAGCAACGAGCACACATACACTTGCTCATTGATGCGATAATGTGTAGATATGTTTTTACGCCAGCTTCAAAGCCGTGGCACGGTAATGTGATGAGCCCTAAGGCAATCTTGAGGGAATGAAGTGACTCATGACTTTCCTAAGCTGCTGATCTGAGTATTACAGTGGTGCTTTTATTCTAAAGAGTTTTACTCGACTGGTTCTGTTTAGAGTACTCATACTGCGCTAGTGAGTCAGTTTTCCAACTTCTAGAATTTTCTGCAGTTCGATAGTAAAGGGATACAAAAAGCAATAATTAAAACTTTAACCAACATAACCGCTAATCTACTTTTTGAAATTTCGCAGCCTTAGATTCGATACAATTGCAGTCGAAATGGATTTAACCATGATATTTTGAAAGAAAAATAATATCATACCATAAAGGGTGACGGACCTCTACTTGGGGTACTTTTTTCAATAGCCCTTTTCTTGAAGAACGTTAACAAATCATTCAACTTTATTACGAAAATTCACGTTCTGTAGAGAATGTGTTTCGAGGGATTCGCTCAAATTATGGTCAACATAATTGGCCTACTAAGCGTACTCATCGCAACACCATTACCCATCTTGAGACCCAGCATTCATTATTGGATAATATTCGACCGAATAGACCACCTCCGGCACGCAGTGAAGAAAATATAGCGGCCGTAGCTGAGAGTGTACACAAAGAGAGTGGGTTCGGCGCCATTTGCAGCATCTCGGACTGACGTATGTAACGACTTGGCGCATTTTACGTCGATATATTAAATTGAAAGCATACCAAATACAGCTTGGGCAAGAATTAATGTAGCTCCACCTTCTCAAAATCCGACGTTTTCGATCCAAATTTTGTTCGGCAATGAGGCCCGTTTCTGGCTCAATGGTTTTGTAAACAAACAAAATTGCCGTATTTGCGACGAAGAGCAATCTGAAGAGATTCAAGAGCTGTTATTTCATCCAGAAAAACCAACGGTTTGGTTTGGCTTGTGGGCTTGTCGAATCATCGGTCCATATTTCTCCAAACATGAAGCCGGTGGGAATATAACCGTCCATGGCTATCGTTATCGTGCCATGATAACCGACTATTTGATGCCTGAATCTAAAGCTCGTGACATCCGCGACATTTTATTTCAACAACACGGCGACACTTCCCACACTTCGCATCATTCAATGGATTTATTGAGAAAACACTTCGGTGAGCAAATAATTTCACCTGAGACGTAGCCGCGGCCAACATTTGAAAGAGATAATCTTCAAAAAATAAATGCCAAATAACGTTCTTTCGAATGATGATAAACAATTTTTATTAAATTTGATTTTTCTGGGTTTTTTTTCTTTAAAAAGGTAGGTAGCCTCGAAATGGATAACCCGTTATTTTTAGAAAAGAAAACTCGGATTGTTTTTGAGCTCTTGAACTTTAGGGTTGTCAGAAGACAACGTCATCTTTTTGTTTCTATTTTTTCGAAATAGATCGATTTTATCAAGCTATCTGAAGCTTCTGTAAAAATAGATATTAAACTAACGACCAAAAACAGAGGTAAAAGCTCGCTGCTTATTTTCGCTACAATTTATTATTATCTTATTTTTTCTCCATTTTTCTTATTTTGATCAGTCTCTCATTCTCAAAACAATTTATTAAATAGTAACAGATAAAATAAAACTCACTTCTTTTGTGAAAATTCGTGGAAGGTATGAATGACCAATGTGTAGTAATTTTGCCTATTCTCCCTTTCGCTCGGTCCAATTTCTATTTCTTGCTCACTTTGCACGCAATTTTCTTCACACATTTTATTTATTCCATTTCTTAACGTTCTGACTTTATTAATGTGTCGTCAACAATTTGCTATGCTGTTGAAATGGCTGCTGATGAAATTTGTGTCAATGATTCGCTATTAGCTAGTAACGCATGCATTATTGATGAGCATCGTATTCGAACGCAGTGGAACACACAATACAATTGCTCGCTACTATATACCCGGCTCACCGCAGAGCACGCTCTTGGGTTGCCAATTTATGCGCAAAAATTTCATAGCAATTTACTGTTGACAGTTGTAATAATGCGTTGCAATTTGTTGTTATAATTGATGATGGCTAGATTTGCTAGTAGATCGCTAGATATGCATTGGGAGTTGTTTAACTTTGTTGGATATAACACTATGAACACATGGACTATATGAATGTTGTTGTCATTTACATTTGTCAGCTTTGTATGGAGATATGTATGTATGTAAATATTTTTTGCATATTCTAACATTTCAAACAAATTTATTATACGATTTCACAATCTAGTGGCAAAGTAAATAAATAAAGTCCCATGCGCCTGTTATTTGTTGTACTTTCCATGCACGCCAAATTCAATTCAATACCTAATTCAGTCTGACAGTATATTCACCACCATAACCATAAAATATAGTTATAATAAATTTAGTTGTGGGAATTTGAAACGTTTGTGACAATTATTTAAAATGAATTTTATGTTGGCAGCATTTAATTTGAAATGAAATTACTCATACGCCATGACGCACACACACAGAAGTATATATTTGTGCACATTCGTATATGCATGCTGGTGATTTTCCGTTTTTGAAATTCTATTTCTATGATTGATTTATGTTTTATGTGAATTTTTGAATTTAATAAATTAATTAGCAGATATTTTCAGAGAATTTTTTAAAAATTTGGCTCTATATTAATATTTGAAATTAATTATATTCGTGGAGTCATTTTGTTTGACATTTTTGTATATGTCTTTAATAACTAAACGTTTGAAAATTCAAATTATTAATATGCAAAGAATCAATATAAATGTTTAAAAAAAATTTTATAAAATAAAAATATTTTCTCAAACTTTTTTGGTGATATAAAATTTTTTTTGTATGTACATTGGCTTCCAATAAATAATTTTAAGATTATAAATCATACGAAAATTATTATTTTTAATTAAAAAAATGAAGAGAGCAAATATAGCATGTTCAGTACCTCTTCAAATCCCAGTGCTCTTCTTAGGAGACAGAAATTAATTTTTTTCCAACACACTGAAATTTTATTTTTAAATTCAACAATTGTTGTAGCAATATTATTCTATATAAAGAATGATTCATTTCGAGGTTCCCTACTTTTTTAAAGAAAAAAAAACACAGAAAATTAAAATGTAATGGGGAATGTTTATTATCATTCGAAAGAACATTTTTTGACATTAATTTTTTGAAAATTATCACTTTCAAATGTTGGCAGATGGTCCATCCGTTGAATCCAATTTTCCACGACTCGTTCGAGTATATCGACATGGTAACTGGCAAATGACAAGCGTGATGGTTTGCAACAAAGCCTTAATCGAAGCGGAATTGTCCGCATATATTTAAGACTTTACATATATATCCCTACAGAAAAAAGTCTAACGGTGTGATATCACACGTTCTTAGTGGCCAATCCACCGGGCCAAAATGTGAAATTATCTGCCCACCGAAGTGTTCTCTCAGCAAATCCATTTAGTGATACGATATTTGGAAAGCGGCGCCATCTTGTTGAAACCAAATGCTGCAGGAGATCCCGATCTTTAATTTCAGACATCGAATGGTCGGTTTTCATGGCGAGATAACAGTCGCCAATGCTCTCATCGGCATTATTTTTGAAGAAATACGGACAGATGATTCCACCGGCCCACAAACCAAATCAAACTGTTGTTTTTTCTAGAAAAAATGTTAGCCCTTGAATCTATTAAGGTTGCTCAAATATGGAAATTTTGGATTTGTAAACGTTGTTCAGGCGTAAGTATTTCCATGGTGAAAACAATACTGAACAAAATTAATATGACAGCTTGACACGACTCATGCGTGATAAAAAAAGGCTATTGAAAAAGTATCTTTACTTGGATCACCCTTTATTTCTTGTCAACGCTAACAATATGTCATGTGCGTAGGCTGTTCAATAAGTCAGTGATTTTTGAATTTGCTTCACAGCTACTGTAAATACAAAATTGCTTCTGTCATTTGTTATCGATTAGTAGCCTACTGTAAAATTTGAGCAAGCTGCGCCGTTTACTTTGTGCTTGAGAGCCATTGAAATCAGACGACCTCCTGAAGTTTAACAGAACTTGGAAAAAACTGAATTTCTTTTGCTGATTCAGGATTTTTTTTCCATAAAACAAGCATCTCCGATGACAAAGAGATATATATGGAGACTCTGTACCATCGATTTCAATGATCAAAAAGTGGTTTACTGGGTTCCATTGTGGCCGTACCAGTACAAGTGACACCGAACGTTCACGTAAAAGTGCGTGAGGTGGCTGAAGTTGTAAGCATTTCAACAGAGCCCGTACACCACATTAAAGATAAAGCTGGACAAAAAAAAAAAAAAAAAAAAAAAAAATCTCCGCACAATGGAAGCCACGATAACTCACACGCGACAATAAACGCAACCATGTAACCACTAGAAAGGAGTATTTGGCGATGTCCAACCAAAATCCAATTCAATTTTTGGACCGTTTCATCACCCTAGAGTAAACGTGGATACACCGAACCTCACCGGTGACCAAAAAATACTAAGTTCAATGAGCTTCTCCTGATGAACACTAAAGAAGGCCAAGGTGGGTCTGTCGGCCTATAAGATCATGACCACAGTTTTCTGGGATCTACGAGGTGTCCTTCACATCGTTTACCCGGAAAAGGCTAAAACGATCACATTGCGAATATTATACAGGGTTTTTGGGAATATTCGATATTGGTTTCAAGCAGAAACGACCGCATTTGTCGATACAAAGTGCTGGTCCATGGGGGCCGATGTAGTCACCATAGCGAAAATTCATAATTTGGGCTAAAAACTGCTACTCCAACCAACATATTCGTCAGATTTAGGTTCATGCGACTATTTATTATTTTTAAACCTGAAGAACTAGCTTGGTGGAAAGAGACTCGGATCGAACGAAGAGGTGATCAAAGAACCAACCACCTGAATACAAAACTTTTAGAAAACGCTGGACTAAATGTATTGTGCTACAATGAGACTATTTTCAGTAAGAACATAATTCTTTTAAAAATCTTATTGAAAAAGTCAGTGAATAATCACTCCAACCACCTAGTTACATAAAATATTACTCTAACCCTTTCTCTATCTTTTCTTTTGTCGTGGAATTAAATTTATCAAAAAAAAAAAAAAAAAAAAAAAAAATTAAAAACAGCTAAAGGCTTTAAAATTTCTCTGCGCTCGAAATTTTCTCTCTTTTTTGAAAAATTAGTTGCAAATAACATTTTGGACTGACAATTTGGACAAACAAATGACTTATATATTTTTCAAAAATAAGCCTGAAAAGATTTGTTCAGATATCTCGAAACTAACAGTGTATCAAATTAATTTCTGTGACATTGACAATTTCGAGCGATCACCAAAACTACATACTTCTAATTACTGTACCTAAAAAAATTCAAAAGGTTTACGATCAAGCGCGATATATAACCGATGGCGAACATGCTGCTCTTATAAAAGCCTTTCTAGGTGAATTTGCCCAGATCTGACATTTGAAAAATATCTGAGGTAGTCAGAACCACCTCTTTCACTATTCACTTTTAGTCTAAATGCTTTCGAATCGAAAGTGCCCGATATAGCAAATTAATCAGTTCTGCTATTTCCAGCGTTGTGATCAAAAAACTGGTTCGATATTATTGTTCTGATCATAAAGCACTAACTGAAGTTTTAGTGTGAGATGCAGAAACTAACCGTTATGCCTTGGGCCACGGCTAAAAAGGATGGATCTTTAGTAGAGCAACGCCAAAATTCGGCTTAAGGGGTTAGGTCACTCCAGACTTTTTATGAAAATTGATTTTTTGTTTTTTCTTTCAAATGATATGTTATGGTCTCAAAAGTTGTATCCCAAAAGATTGTGATATATACAAATTTCTGAATGCCCCATTTTCGTTCTCTAGTTGAAGGTAGTCCGGTCGGCAGGGAGCCTACTCAAAACTTTAAGCCCGTTTATCTCAAAACTGCTTTTTTCAAGTTGACCGGAAACAAAACTCAAGCAATTTACAACCGATTCACTTGAAATTTTGACAACATTTTTAGAAATGCATTATCTACAGAAGTACGTAGAATTTTTTTATCTTGCATGTTTTCTTTTTATTAAACAATTTTATAGGCCAAATTGCTACTTTTCCTTTAGAGACCCACCATTTTGTCGAAAATAAATATATTGAAAAAATTTTACGTACTTCTATAGCTATTGCTATTTACAAGCGGAAACCATTTAACAAATTATTAAAATAAAAAAATTACAGGAGCTGTGTATCCGGCCGTGGTTCCCGAAAAAATGGAGACATCCTAGGGAGAACGCTGTATAGCCGCCATTTTTAAATAAATTTTTCTTAAATATAGTTATGATCAGTTAATTATAAGTGTTATGAATGCCTTTTGTCAAAAATCACATTTATTTAATAGTCTTCCCGAAATAAAAGCTCAAAAAAGACCTATTTTGTGACCCTCTAGAGTGGCCTAACCCCTTAAGGGTTCACTTGAAGCGCCTCTTTACCAGAGATGCGACTGCGCGCAACAGTTGGACTTGAAGCAATTGCTGCAAATGTTTTAAAGACTAAGATTTAAGGGCTTGCAGATGCAACATTCGATTTTTTAATTGAAAAGCTACGTCTCCTGCCGAAGGCCGACCGCATTTAGGAAATTTAATTTAATATTAAAAAAAAAATTTTTTTTTCTTTATTTTTGGAGGTTGGTTAGACCAGGACTATAACCCTGGCCTTTCGACTGGAAATACATATTCTTATCCACTCTGCTATTGCGGCCGTAAAAGACAGAGGTTCAATGGCATGGTGGCATGTTCCGCTAACCACAATTCAACTCTAACGTTTCTTAGTTTTAAATTTTTTTTGCTGTTATCGACTCATATTTCTGATATTTTCGTTCTTTGTTTTTACCTATGTGGATTAGTTAGGCATGTGTATATTATTCCAAAATTTTATATGTACATAATATATGTACGTATGTGCAACATAATTAGTTTGAGAAGGCTTCAGCCGCGGAATAATGCATAAAATATTCGACTGATTTGCTCTATTTCCGTATTTCATCGTAATGTGTATATACTTTATGCATGTCACTTAGCACGCCCATAATATTACTTACACACCCATACACAAATACAAAAACGCATGCTGAATAGCAATTGTAGAAAAGAAGAAAGATTTTAATGCGAACGCTTAAGTCTAATTGGCAATTACTGCTGGAAAAATACTCATAGATACATATATACATATGTACACATATCCACATAAATATGGGTGTAGAATATTTTTTTAATGCAAATACAATTACATATATAGATGCATTAGTACCAAGTCATTAGATGAATGCTTATGTAACAGGTCAATTGAAAAGTACCCTGCCTGACACATAGATGGCGCTACTAGAATTAAATTAAAAATTATTTTTACCTTCAAAGACGCTTGTATAAATTTGAAAGCTGTTGGATTATGCATTTTTTATTTATAGAAATTTGAGCGAAGCAACTTTTGTTATTGTGAAAAAAATGGATGAAAAGGAATTTCGCGTGGGAAATTGAAGGGAAAAATACAGTTGAAACAAATACTTGGCTTGATGACAAGTTTCCGGGCGCTGCCCCAAGAAAATCAACCACCAAGGATTTGTATATTAAGTTTAGACGTGGTGAAATGAGAACCCGAAGATGGCGAACGCAGCGGATGCCTAAAAGAGGTTGTTACCACAAAAAAAAAATACAAAAATCCACAAAATGATTTTGAATGACCGTAAATTGAAGTTGAACAAAACATATATGTTCTGTTGATATCTTTCGAGTACCTCATATATCGTTCACTAATATTTGGGTATAAGAAAGCTCTGTGCAAAGTGGGCGCCGCGCGAGATCACTTTTGACAAAAAACAATGAGGAGTTGAT
Source organism: Neoceratitis asiatica (assembly GCA_030068015.2). Lineage (NCBI taxonomy): Eukaryota > Metazoa > Arthropoda > Insecta > Diptera > Tephritidae > Neoceratitis > Neoceratitis asiatica. The sequence goes on along the minus strand of CM061524.1, from coordinate 43,500,010 downwards.
GATTTGGAGCAGTGTTTGGAGATATTAAAGCGTGATAAGCCCGAGTTTTTTCGTCAATGTGGGACAAGGATGAAATATGGCTACATCATTTTACTCCGAAGTACAATCGACAGTCATCCAAGTAGACTGCACATGATGAACTCGTCCCAAAGCGTGGAAAGCAGGTTATGCTATCTGTATTTTGGCATGCGCAATGAAAAATTTTCGTTGACTACTTTGAAAAAGGAAGAACTTGCCACTATTACATAGCGTTATTGGCCGGCTAAAAGACGAAATCGCTGAAAAACGGCTGCATTTGTATAAAAAGAAAGTACCAAGACAATACACCGTGTCAGAAGTCAGTGGAATCGATAGAAAAAATCCATAAATTGGGTTTGCGCAACCAGCGTATTATCCAGATCTTTCACCCTGCAACTATATCGTCTCCTCAGATTTAAAAATAAAGCTCGCTGGGGAGAAATTTTCGTCGAATGAAGAGCTGATCGCTGAAGTTGAGGCCCAATTTGAAGCAATACAAAAATGGTATTGAAAAGTTGGAAAGTCGCTATAATCAATGTCCAGGACTTTTTAATTGATCTGTTATAAGTAGTATGAAAAGAACACTTAGTTTTCAGGCTCATTGTGATTACCAATTCAAATATATTTTAATAATTTCCGATTGCCGCATCATGGAGGCGCATGGAAAGAAATATTTTAAATCGTTTGTATGTATGTTGTAAAAGGAAACGTCATTTCCTGCGATGTGCCTGTCGGCGCGTGCGGTGAGCGCTTGGTTTGTGTGAACGCCAGCTGTTGTAAGATGACGAGAAATCGTTGAAACTTTATTTTGTGTGCACATTTAAAAGTTTCCGTCCGCATGTGGTTTTCCACACACACTCATGCACATGTAAAGTTTTAACCGCAGGCATTATGGCGCATATGTAGATTTAGACACGCCTATTTATATACAGACATGCATACGTGAATTGGAATTTCCTTACTTCAATGCGGGTTTTCACATTTATTTTGTTGATCCACTTAATTGAACCGCATAAATTAGCGGTAATGATGAGTAAGTGTGCAAATATTCGATCACGCACGCCAGTGTTTCATAAATCAGCATCGAAAGAATTTTTTTTTACTGTATGTGTGAATACTTGAATTTATTTACGGAAATGTGAATCCTTTTTGAATAAATATCCCTGCAAAACTAGTTAGTAATCCATGTTTGTATGCCTAATGTACTACGATTAGGTCAAAGAGTACTCCAAAGTAATTCAAAAAATTGTCCAAAATATATATTAAGTCCACAGATTTGTCAAAAATATGAGGTCTGTTATATAACAGGTAGGTATATTTCGGGATCTATGCCAGCCTTTTTTAGTACAACTTAAGTTCCCATTGAGAGTAGCATATCTACCCTGTGGTTCTGTTGATCAACGCTTTAGGCATTCGATATTGAGGCAAGCGCGGTTGGAAAGCAAAACGTTGTTGCCAGGCTGCCCCTATATTCAATGAGTGTTCAGACTTGACCATGGAAATTATATATAAGTATAGCAATTACTATTAGCATTGGCGGCCGCGATAGCGGAGTGGTTAGCATTGCGTACTGACATTCGGAAGGCCTGGGTTCGAGCCCAGGTTCGAGCAACATCCAAAATGCTAGAAATTTTTTTTTCTAATTGCGGTCGCCCCTCGGCAGGGAATGTCAAGCCCTCCGAGTGTATTTCTGGCATGAAATAAAGCTCCTCATAAAAATCCATCAGCCGTTCGGAGGCGGCTTAGAATAAACTGTAGGTTCCTCCATTTGTTGGTAAAAACATCAAGACGCAAAACCACAAATTGGAGGAGGAGCTCGACCGAAATTCGCTTCAGCGGTTACAAAGCGCCAAATATATATATATATATATATATAGCAATTATTAAATTCAGCCCAGCGATTTGTGAAATTTTTTATTTGACCTAAAATTGGGTAGTGCCACGCTCATCCGAATTTTTTTTCACCCCGTATGCCTTTAATGGTTATATTTAGCTCGTGAATAAACACGATTTACGCTCTTTTTAAAATTCCCATTAGATAGGAGTTGGGCGCGAATGTGGTCCCATTTTCAATAACGTCTATGCTAGTGAATGAATTAAAGAAGTGTGAACCAAGTTTCATTCAAACAGAAGTGTATCATTCCTTTGTTTGTTCTTAGGTTTCCACATGTGAGATCTCATGTAGTTTTAGTTTAGTTATTATTTCTATTACCTAGCTTTTGTAGGTCCATGGCTTCTGCTCCAGACTTGATCGTATTATAATCGTCAAGGTAGTAACAACATGAGATGGGTTGACCTGGGCTTTTTTGAAGTTCGGTGTCACCGCAGATCACTCCTCGGGATCGAGAGCATCAGGTTCCCACTATTATCCTGTGTTTTCAAGAGGATCAGGCCCTCTGTTAATTCCTCTCGCTCTTTTATCGAGCGAACTGCGTTATCTTCTGCATTCACTGACAAGTCCTTATCCTCTTTCCAAGCAATTTTTTGTATTGTTTTCTGTTTTCATTGGAGGAATATTGTTGTGAGATGAGACGGAGAAATTATCTTCAACAAGTGATTAGTTCCGTGTCCGAGCAACCAATTATATTAGGAACAGTATTTGCCAGCATTTCGTTGGTACAATCATCATTGCAATTAGTAGCGAAGAGCACTGGTTTAAAGGATACCCTCATGAGAGCTGGTGGTTACTCTCAGTATTTCTTTCTTTTGGATTTTTGAGGTATCTTTTTATTGCGGCCTCTCTGGGTACCTTTATTTTAGATACTTCTCTTTCGACAGGACGGCCTAGTTCAAGGATCTTCTGATTCATTTGTCTTCTATATTTCTTATCTGTGATTTTACTATCCTTTAGTTGGTTTTGGTTTCCTTGCGCTCCGCCGGCATATTTTTCGATTCTTGACAAAAGGTCACCTGTGGAATTTGTATACTGCCGGCGTTTTATAAATAAATCGCGTTTTGTACATTTAATGGGAATCTTAGGTCCTCGACGCTGGCAGAGGATCACTCCGTGGAAGAGCACTAACTATCTGGAAAGCAGTGCTTGCTACTTCCATGTGCATAACCACTTCCAGTATACTCGATCCAAATCCCTTGTGTTCTGTATCACTGTTTCTTTACTTCTAGTCACCTCTGTGAGTTTTTCATCCCTCTAATTAGAAGATCTGCTCTCATTCTTGTTTACCTGAGCAGTGTTCTGTTTTTAGCTTTCTGCGGTCATGGTATCTGTAATAATTGGTTGGCTCCTGAGGCAACCCAGCGAGTATTGTGTTGCTATTGATATGCCTTTGTGTGCCTCTTTCCCGGCACAACTCAGGAATAGAGGTATTTTTTATTATCTCTTTCTTTTTAGATACTTCATATAGTGGAAAACAGATCGTTGTCCCGAAGATGCCCTCCAAAAGCATTGTAGCATCCGGCCTTAGATGTTTGAGTTCTTCCAACTTATCAACTGTTTTATTAGGAGTGTTTTTTTTTGGTGTTGTTTTTAATCTTGTTTTTACGACCACTTGCATGCCGAGGCTTGTGTCGTGGTCAAAGTTGTTAGAGAGGATCTTTAATAGTCCGCTGAGAACCATTTTGTCGTACGATTACAAGTGACATCGAACGTTCAGGTCACCCAAAAGAGGCCCCCACGCCAGAAATCGTTGATGAAATCCATTGAATGATATTCTATGGTCGGATACAAAAAGTGCGTTAGGTGGCTGAGGCTTTAAAAATCTTAGCTGAGCAGGTACCTCACATTATACATTAAAATTTGGACACGAAAAATCTATCCTCGCGAAGGATGCCGCGATTGCTCACAAACGATCATAAGCGCAATCGTGTAATCACTTTAAAGGAGAGTTTCGCGATGTTCGACCGCAATCCAAACACATTCTTCAAAATTAGCCCAAACCTGAAGAAATAGGTGGGCGTTAAAAGATTCGGGTCGAATGAAGAGGTCAGAAAAACGCCTATTTTGCAGGCCTTGAAAAAACCTATTATTTGGAAGCAATAGAAAAAAAAAACCCTGGAGGAAATCTAAGAGCTAGAAAGATTAAAAAAATAAAACGCATATTTGCCAAAATTAACGGGTGATCCATTTCGAGGTACCCTATTTTTTAAAGAAAAAAAAAAACAGAAAATTTAAGTTTAATGGGGAATGTTTTTTTTATCATTCGAAAGAACATTCTTTGACATTTATTTTTTGAAGATTATCTCTTTCAAATGTTGGCCGCGACTACGTCTCAGATGGTCCATCCGTTTAGTCCAATTTTCGATGACCCTTTCGACCATTTAGACTGGTAACTGGCGAAAGACAATCGTGATGTTTTGTTCCAATGCCTAAATCGAAGCGGGATTATCCGCATAGACTTTAGACTTTACACATCCCCACAAGAAAAAGTCTACCGGTGTGGTATCCCATACTCTTGGTGGCCCAAAACGTAAAATTATGTGCTCACCGAAGTGTTCTCTCAATAAATCCAATGATTGATGTGATGTGTGGGATATGGCGCCGTCTTGTTTAAACCAAATATCGTGGAGATCACGAGCTTTAGATTCAGGCATCAAATAGTCGGATATCATGGCGCCATAACGGTCGCCATTGACGGTTACGTTCTCACCGGCCTTATTTGCTTGTTTACATACCCATTGAGCTAGAAATGGGCCTCATCGCTGCACAAAATTTGCTTCTAAAACGTCAGATCTTCTTGGAAGTTTTCAAGAGCCCATAGAGCGAAGCGATGTCGCTTCGGAAGGTCGAGCGGCTTCAGTTCTTGCACAAGCTGTATTTTGTACGCTTTTAATTCAAGGTCTCGAAGTAAAATGCGCCAAGTTGTTCCATACGTCAGTATGAGTTGCTGCGAACAGCGCCGAATCGACTCACCACGGTCTTCGTGTATACTCTCAGCTACGGCCGCTATATTTTCTTCACTGCGTGCTGGACATGGTCTATTCAGTCGAATATTATCCGATAATGAATTCTGGGTCTCAATATGGGTGATAGTGTTGCGAATAGTACGATCAGTAGGTCGATGATAATGTTGACAATAAGTTGAGCGAAGCGCGCGAAATACATTCTTTACAGAACGTGAATTTTCTTAATAAAGTTGAATGATTTGTAAGCGTTGTTCAGGCACAAGTCTTTCTATGATGAAATGCCAAACGATAATGAACAAATATAAGAGGACACCTTGACACGACTCACGAGTGATCTCTCAAAAAAAGGCTATTGAAAAAAGTACCTCTACTTGGATCACCCTTTATTTTATTCAAAAAATCACTAACTTATCAAACCACCCTCGTATTTCGTCGTATAATTGTAAAAACATACATGACTTCATCAGCATGGCTTAGCTTTTATGTTGCAGAGTAGTAAAGGTGGTTGCTCTTCCTATTCATCCTCCTCCTCCTCCAACAACTACCGCTTACTGTCGATAGTGACATGAATCCTTTTTCTTCCCATAAATTCAGAAATTGAATGACTTCTCTTCACTACATCATTACAACGACGTATTTAGCCAACGCAATGTACATACGTAAAGATTTATATGTAGATTTCAAAAATTTGGAATATTCATGAGCGTAAAGACAAAGTGCATCGAGAGTGCGGGTAGAATTTTATAAGCTTCAAATAAGAGTGTACCATTAAATTCTCAGAATTCATTCACCTGCAGACATTTGTGCGCTCATTTGCATTCGAGTTGATAATAAAGTCTCGCTGCGATAATATTCTAATTACGCAGCTCAGAAAGAATTTTAAAATATGCAAATGCTTTAATGTGTTAACAAGAAAACGGCAAACCACAAGCGATTGCTGTTATTCCACAGGGTTTTAGCTATTTTTATTACACTAAAATTATTTGTTATTTTTGTACTTGGCAGGCGAGCAAGAGTTTTTACGCACACTTCCATGCACACAATTTACCTTGAGTGACTGACGAGCAGCGAAGAAGTAAGTACTCGCCGCTGGGACAGGACAGGCGCACAATGATGAACGTTGAAATGTTTTGGTAATTCCTGAAAGATTTCACAGTAAAAAGTTTTGATGACATTTTATATGCAAGTGAATAAAAAAAAAAAATATAAAAAAAAATAAAAAGAAAAAGAAAATTTGAATGTCATAAATTGATGTGCCGAGAGCAACAGCGGTAAGTAAAAGTCTTACACAAGCAGCAACAGGCAACAAGCTGAGTCAGTGGGGAAGAAAGTGCTTTCTACTCGGCTGTCTTCGCGTTGACAAATATTGACGAGTGCCTGGGGAGCAGCGTAGTGTCTGCAAATTCACTGATAAGCCTAATAATAGCGCAGCCTACAAACTTGTCAGATACTTAACAACTTACGCACATAACTGCTTGTATACATATGTATGTATCTAAACGAGGCTGGTACTGTTGTTGTTCCTTCGGTGTAAATATTTCACGCCATCATCATTAATTCAAAATTTCCAAATTGATATTTATTTTCATGTTTCAAATTATGCATCTTAGAAATTGATAAACAAAAAGTTTCATTTTACTCGCTAGCTTATCACACATGTTCGTATGTATTGGTTATGTATAGCGTGTGCACGTGTAAAATTTAACATTTACTTGTATGTTAAATATTTAAAAAAAATTGAATTTAATTTTCTTCATCAATTTGCAACGGTCAAGGCAAGACGCCCTTGTGGCGTCTACTGCAGCGGTCAGAAAGATTTATCTGTTGACCTAAAATATATTATAAGTGTATATTAGGGCCGTCGTTAAAATTTATATTCTTTCAGGCGTGCCTTCGGATAATTGAAGTTTATTTTACTTACCCAAACCTTAAAATTGATCAATCAGTTTATAAGAAATAAATTTGCACTTTTTCATTTTGAAAATAAATAAATAATATTAAATATAACTTGGTAGTCATTAAATAAACCTATTTGAATAACTAGTTGTAAATAGAAGTAACAAAATTGTTCATATTTTAGGAAAAATTTAGTTTTCAGTGCTAAAATCACTGACTTGACAGAGTTTATAAGTTTACTAATCAGATTATCCCGATGGATATGAACTTCATCCAAATCCGAAAAAAAAACTTTTTTCAGAAAATTTAATTTCCTACAAGCCTGTTTTCGTGATTTTTGTTCAAATTTCAATACTGTGACAAATTTTTCAAAAAAATTAATTTTATCGAAAAATGAACTTCAATTGGCCGTCGGAACGTGTTATTTTTGTTTAAAATCAAAATTAAAAATTATCCGGTAGTTTTTCGTTAAAAGGAAGAATTTTGTTGTTCACCTGAAAGAATTTAATGTTTAACGGCCACCTTAGTGTATATATAATTATAAACGCTGAAGTGATTTTCTTCCTCTAATGTGTATTGTGCGCCTTAGTAATTTTTCCAACAAATAGGGAGTCAAACAGTTTATTCAAAGTCGTTTTTTTATGAGGTCCTTTTTACTTCATGTCAGTAATACACTCAGAGGGGAGATTTTTGGATGTTGGTCTGACCATGATTCAAGCCCTGACCTTCCGCATGGAAGTATGTAACAAGAATAAGTTGTCGAAAATGTGACAGTCCTGGATCGAATAAAATCCGGTGCGCTGGCTTCACGAAACTTCACGAAATTTAATAGCTTTGCCTGCTTCTAAGAAACAGAACGAGAACCCATATTGTGGCTACTGCAAGCTGAAGTTTCCCTTATAAGACGGAGATTGATAGAGATTTGCCGCAGATCGAAATATGTTTATCTCTAGGACTAGATCCCAGTACAAATATTTCATTAAACTGTGGATCGAAAGACTCGCATATTGATATCGAGAGCATTAGTTGCGAATTAATCTCTCTGTTTTAATAATTACTTGCTTAGCACTTTGCGAACGTCCGTATTAGGCACCCTGTGAGAAACTTATCAGGGTCTAAAAAGGGACGCAGGTGTATGTAGTAGCAAATTTAAATTTCGAAATGTCGATTGGTGAGACAAAATCTTTTACATAGACCAATAAAATTTAATTTAGTTGATTTGGTTATGTGTTTTTCCGACAGGGTGGAAAAACTCGTCCTTCGAGAACGAAATCAAGCACTGAAGATGGTGGTTCGCCGAAACCGGTTTGTTACAAAACCAAAATTGACAAGGGATGACGAAAATTCGTTCCAATATAAATCTAAAATTTAATTTAATTTAATATGCTAAAGAAATAAGTATTAATATGATTCCAAATAGCAGAATCGTGTAGTCAGATTTTATGATTTTTCGTCTCCTTTCATTGTTTTACTTTACATCCTGTCATTCCCCTTTTAGAGTAGTAACTTTTACCTAGGCGTAGTTTTTACGGCCATAGTTCATAAATATATGAAAGTGGAAACACCACACCTCAGTTAGTCTATGATTCTAGTACTTTTTGCTTTAAACAACAAGTGTTATCCTTAGTTGGAGATTTTGGTTATTACAACCCCTGTAATACCTACTTAGCTTGCTGTTCTATTCAAACAGTTACTTCACATGCCTTTTGGGCGTTAGCTCGTCTCGTTAGTTGAGTGGAGTGGTACACTTCCAAACTTGCATGTACATAAATTTCAGTTTTCGTTTTTTATTTTTTCAGCAAAATATTTTTTTAGCTATACATTTCTTTGCTAATTACGTCCATAAGAACGGTAAGTCAGCTAACTATTTGAATTTATTAATTCTATTAATTTATTCTCCTTGCTTTCCTGTAAATACAGGCAGTTTTAACTTTATTTTACGGGATGATATATACATACATCAATTATTCCTGTGCATAACTACAACTGCGAGCTTTGTAAGATATCACGTAAGTAGAGGAATGCCACAAGGCAGATTTGTCTCTCCAATGCTCTTGAATCTAACGGTTAAGTAGTTTTTGACAGATCACATGCTAAATAGCATGAAGATCCATTACTATCATCGACACTAATGCCAACAGACTCCATACGATTTACTGTAGTAGAGTTTTCAAAATATATCACAGTGTTCTACTCGATTTGGATTCTGCCTCAACTTTAATAAGGTAAAACTGTCTCTTTGAACAAATATATATTTAATTCTGACAATAAATGCACCCACTCTGAATGGTGTTAATGTAAACTTAAAACAAACTAAAATTTCGCAAAATTTCCGCACCTAGTTCTGGACAAGGAACTCATCTGAAAATCTAATATATAAGAAGTTATATACATAACAATGCTCTAGATAGGAAGTGGTGCTTAAATCGCAAGATCTGTCACTGGATATTACTGGAAAGGTTGTGTAATGAGACGACTCGCAGATTGTCTAGAAATTCTTCCAGAATATGCAGCAGATTTGTCATCTTTTATGCGATTGCTCTGTCTTGGGCTACTTTTTTTTCAATGATTTGTAAAGGGTGTTTTTTATAGAGGTATAGAACTTTAAGTTGTAATAAAACAACTATGGATTATTCGATTGACGTGAATTTCATTTATCCGAAAGATAATCTTGTGGCATTACATTTTAAATATGATTTCTGGCATATGACCGCCACGGCTGGCGCGGATGTAGTCCAATCTGGACGTCCAAATTTCGATGTCAAATTTGTGGCCGTATATCGGCAATAACACGGCGAATGTTGTCTTCTAAATGGTCAAGCGTTTGTGGCTTATCCGCATAGACCAATGACTTTACATAGCCCCACAGAAAGTAGTCTAGCGGTGTTAAATCACAAGATCGTGGAGGCCAATTCGCAGGTCCAATACGTGAAATTAGGCGGTCACAAAACGTGTCCTTCAATAAATCTATTGTGGCACGAGCTGTGTGACATGTTGCGGCGTGTCGTTGGAACCACATCTCCTGGACATCATGGTTATTCAATTCAGGAATGAAAAAGTTAGTAATCATGGCTCTATACCGATCACCATTGACTGTAACGTTCTGGCCACCATCGTTTTTGAAAAAATACGGACTAATGATTCCACCAACCATAAAGCGCACCAAACAGACAGTTTTTCTGGATGTAATGGTGTTTCGAAATAAAATTGCACTATTTGCAATTCATGATGAATTGCCAAACCAAACTGAGAATAAATCACTTGACAGCTGTTAAATCGGTCGCCATCTTGAAAAGTAATGCCAATTTAAAGTTCTATACCTCTACAAAAAACACCTGTTAGCTCATAAGAGAATCGAAGTGGAGGAACAATCGCTACATTGTTGATAGTTGAAAACATCACCAATATAGTTCCTCAATGGGACTATTCTGTGTAATGATTCTCAAAGACCAATAGTTAAGTCCATCTAACCTAACCGATCGATTTTTTTTCCGAACAGAATTAACTACTTTACACGTATAATTATTATACCTTTAATGAACGAAGGAGAAAATATAGACCCATCAAACTTTATATCGATCCGATCAGAATCAGTTTCTGAGATATTTCAACCAAACTTGGTAGGCTGATGCATTTTTGTACTTCATTGACGATCACTATAACGTATAATGCAAAAGACTTATTCAGAATTGACGTTTTGCGTAAAAAGCATTTGAAAGCGTGAATTTTGTATTCTATACACATAAATTCAAATAAATATTAGTACTGGAAAAATTCGAAATCTTACGATCATTCCATATCGCCTCGATTTTTCAGATAGGAGAATTAAGAATTAATCATAAAAAATGTATAAGGGGTGGTCCATTCCGAGGTTCTCTACTTAAAAAAAAAAACACAGAATATTCAAATTTAATGAGGAATGTTTATTATCATTCGAGTGAACATTCTTTGGCATTTTTCTATTTAAGATTATCTCTTTTAAATATTGGCCGCGGCTACGTCTCAGATGGTAAATCCGTTGAGTCCAATTTTCGATGACTCGTTCGAGCGTTTCGACTGGTAACTGGAGAATGACACGCGTGATGTTTTGCTCCAAAGCCTGAATCGAAGTGAGATTATCCGCATAGACTCTACACTTTGAATATCCCCACAGGAAAAAGTCTAACGGTGTGACATCACACCATCTTGGTGGCCAATCGACCGGCCCAAAATGTGAAATTATCTGCTCACCGAAGTGTTCTCTCAATAAATCCATTTGGCGATGCGAAGTGTGGGAAGTGGCGCCATCTAGTTGCAAGTAAATGTCGCAGAGATCACGAGCTTCATATTCAGGCATCAATTAGTCGGTTCTCATTGATGGTTACATTCTCATTGGCATCATTTTTAAAGAAATGTGGAACTATTATTCCACCAGCCCACAAACCACACCAAACCGTTGTTTTTTCTAGATAAATTAGCAGTTCTGGAAACCCTTCTGGTTGCTCTTCGTCCCAAATGCGGCAAATTTTGCTTGTTTACATACCCATTGAGCCAAAAATGTCACGGTCTTCGTGTACACTCTGAGCTTCTTCACTGCGTACTGGACGACGTCTGTTAGGCCCAATATTATACAGTAATGAATGCTGGGTGGAATGGTGGGTGATGGTGTTGCGAATAGTACGCTCAGTAGGCCGATTATGTTGACCATAAGTTGAGCGAAGGGCGGGAAATTTTCGTAATAAAGTTCGTAATAAACATTATTCAGGAGTAAGTCTTTCCATGATGAAGTGCCAAACAATACTGAACAAAAATAACATGATAGCTTGACCCGACTCGCGCGTGGTCTGCCAAAAATAGGCTATTGAAAAAAGTATCTGTCACAATATCTTAGAAATGTACTCTGGAAATTTAATGCGTGTGTGAAAAATAATTTTTGAATTAAGAATGGGCTCGCGGGATCTCCGGGATAGCCGCTCAGTGGACTACATTGGAATTTCCGTAGCTTTTGGAAAACATAAAATACTTTTAATTGTTTATTGCGGCCTGTAATTGTTTGTGGTTATAAAAGAATGAGCTTCAAGACTTGATGAAAGAATTTTTTTAATTTCAAATTTATATAAGCAACTAGATTCTTTTGTTTTTGCGAAAATCTGAAGGGATATTTTTTCGCGACCGCCATTTTGTTAATTATCTGTTAAATAATAATTTTGTTTGGACCCCATATTCGTCAGCAGAGAAATAATTATTTAAGTATGTAAACGCCACAATTAAATTGCGTTAATTTGTGAGAATTTTTATTTATGTGTCATTATGGTGAAAGCAGAGTGAGACAGAGCCGATGCTATAGCTAGTCAATATATGCAAGTAAGATAATTAACGACCATATTAAGGAGTTAAATTGACAAATATTCTTTGTTACATATCTACGAAAAGTGAACCTTAAACCACCTACAGCCACCACCCATATACTTAAATAGTTGCACGCCTATAAATGAAATAAACGCGGAGGTTGAACTATGCAGGCAGCAACTGAAAAATGGCAAATTGCAAAGCGGTTTACGGCTGTTGCCACAGAATAGTTGCCATGGTCTTAGGGTGATTATCATGGCACTGAGCGTACACTCAATGAGCTTACGCGAACTTTTGTGGCAGCAACAGAGCAACATTGCACGCAAAGTCGAAAAACTACCGCAGGCCAAGCAATGCCAAGTGACAGTGATGCAGCTGGGGAATGTCAGTGTGTTGGAAGTATTTCTTGTGGCAATAGTGGTGGTAGTGGTGGTGGTGACTGCTGTTGCAGCAGCAAATGACAGTTGTTATTTGGTGGCAGCATTAATGCGCCATCCGTCAGAGTCATTCGCTATGGCGCACTTGCTCGGGAATTTTTCAACTTCTTTTAATGTATTGGTGTTGAATGTGCCGTGTAGTTGGTTGTTGCCTGTCACATCTTGTTGATTTAATTCAATTTGTGTTGCAACCGTCAACAAGCATTGCTCTTGTGCTATATCTCTGCTGTTGTAGTTCCGCCAACGAGTCAGCCTTTACGCAATAGTATTTGCTCCCACAGCTGTGGACTTAGTTGTTTTTTATTTTGCATTCACTTTAAATTTGTTGTCAACTCGTTTGCTGTGAAATGCTAATAGAGTGCTACCAATTTGCTTGAGTTGAGCCAAAAGTTATTTTTATCACAGTAAAATGCGTAAATACTTAAATATTGAAATAACCTACCGTTATATTATGCATCTTTCTTTTCAGTATTAGTTGATGGAATAAAAATAAAAAAATTTGTTACTGATAAATACTTACTTTAGATTAAGAATTTTATTACTATTTTGCCAACTTGGCTTCGTCATTTCATCCTCCCTTTATTGAAAAAAATTGAAGGCGATAACTCTTTCACTTTAAAATCACTTTCAAAGTGAACGAATATAATGTAAGTGGAAGTGTGACAATTCATGTTAACTACCTGAGTTGAACAAACAATTATGCAATATACAGTATCAAAGAAACAAAGAGGATTCATTTTCAAATCTAAATTATTTTGTGAAGCAATCTGACCGAAGAACCAGAAAGCAGCGGGCGTCGATAGTTTACCTGCTATGTTATTCACAGAATATTTCAGCGAAGAACTGATGTGCATGCATCAGCTTCTTTGCGGAATATTTTCGGCCGAAAGCATGTCCAATGATTTTAGCCTAAGCATGCTCTGCTCATTTCACAAAAAGTAGGACCCCACAATCTTCTCAATATCGCATATAAGGCCTTATCGAGTGAACTTCGTGAAAGACTGGTGCCCACCGTAAACTCAACTAATTGAAAAAATTTAATTGGCCAGATATAAACCATGCCCCAAATCTTTGAAAAGACTAGTAAGAAAAGAACTGACACAAACCAGATATTCGTCGATTTTAAAGCAACCATGAATAGCTTGAAAAAAAGCTACCTTTACGTCATTATGTTTAAATATGGTAAGTCCGAAAAATTTATGCGGCTGTGTATATTGATGATAAGCAACATTAAATGCTCCGTGATGATCGGAAAAAACTCAGTCGTTCGGTAGCAAATGAGGTTTCAGATAGGGTGATTGTGTATAATATGACTTCTTTAATCTTTTGTTAGGGATAACAATACGAGCTGCAGAAGTAGCCAGAGAAGGTACAATCTTATATCAGTCTCAAGAGCAGCACCGGAAGTTCTGTTTTCACCAAACTGGGCCAGGAATCGACGCGAATAAGTGTGGAGCAATCGAAAACCAGACTAAATATTTCCTGTCATCAAAAACAGCCAAAGCATTCGCGATGATTTGCAGAAGACTTGTGACATTTTGATCTTTTCTTCGGATATTATATACCAGTGTTTTCGTCTTTGGATTCTGTTTCGGAGTTTCCTAACCTCACTTTAAACTTTTCAATAACAGTATTGCTAAATTGCACGAACTTTAATTCTTAAAAATAGTAATTACGACTGGCATGTGATGCTTCTATTAAGGATAAAACATTTCTAAAAGAATTGTATCAAATAAACTCTATTCATCATCCCGATCATCTATATATATAAAAGAAAGTCGTGTTAGTTACACCACTTATAACTCAAGAACGGCAGAACAGATTTGGCTGAAAATTGGTAGGGAGGTAGCTTAGAGCCAGGAGACGGACATAGGATACTTTTTATCCCGTTCGACAGCGTTCCTGTGTGACTTGGAGACGGACATAGGATACTTTTTATCCCGTTCGACAGCGTTCCTGTGTGTCTTGACATGAAACGTCAGTCACTATAAAACGTGGTATAACAAAAAAGAATCAGACTTGGAATAACAAAACGCAAATGACAGCTATGTAATTGACGTAAAATGACAGCTATGTAATGACGTATGGATGACAATTTGATATTTGTAAGAAATCAATATTAAAACTATTTCTATTAAATAAATAATTAACAAGTGGATTGAAGTGAAGTGAAGTTTAATTAATAATGCCGCGACCAAGACGATCAAATCTTTCCCGACAAAGCCGTAATGCAAGAAGAATACAAAATACTGCAAATGAAAGGACTGAAGAAGAACAAGAAATTGCACGTGAACAGCGCCGCAATAGTATGGCTCGACTTCGTGCTTCTCAATCACGAGAGCAAAGTGAAGCAGCCCGTGAAACAGCTCGGTTGGCAATGCAGAATCGTCGAGCGAACAACAGAAGTCAACAAATAGATAATTTGCGACGCAGAACAAGATATTTAGCTGATTTGAATCGAGCTGCGTTTCGATACGATTGCAGCAATGATTACAGCTTGCATCCTAGCGTTTGCATTGGGCAAATGGACGTTGTTTGCGAGTATTGTGGTGCATTAAAGTTTTCCGGAGAAACGCCTGGATTATGCTGCGTTAATGGTAAAGTGAAATTGCCAGTGTTGACCTCCGCCACATGAGCCATTGTATTCATTGCTTTGCGGCGAAACACAAGAATCACGCCACTTTCTTGCAAATACTCGAAAATACAATAGTTGTTTCCAAATGACGTCATTTGGGGCAGACATTATCGAAGAAGGAGGTTTTAATCCGACATTTAAGGTATTTATTTTTGTACTTACATAGAATGTAGTTAAAGAATAACTTACTTTATCTATTGGTATGTATTATACTACTCTCCCACAGAAAAAGTGTTTATAACCCAGTTAATACTGTCTGGTTTTTATTTTGTAGATACAAGGACAGATTCACCATCGAATTGGATCATTACTACCTTTCGAAGATACACAGAATAAATTTTTACAAATATATTTCATGGGCAACATGGAAGAACAACTTGATCGACGCCTAGGGATCAATGCAGGAATGAAGCGAGCAATTCTTCAAGACTTGCAGTGTCTGCTTCATGAACATCATGCGTTGGTCAGGTTGTTTAAGAGTGCTTTAGAGCGCATGCCAAATGATGACTATAAAGTTGTCATCAAAGCAGATAAACGACCATCTGGAACACACGAACGCACATTTAATGCTCCAACAGTAGACGAAGTTGCCATCCTGATTGTTGGTGAACAATTGGAAAAACGCGATATTGTGCTTACACGTCGCGATACTGGGCAACTGCAACAAATATCGGAAACTCATCGATCATATGACGCATTGCAATACCCACTGATGTTTTGGCAAGGAGAAGATGGATATTATTTTAATATTAAAATGATAAATCCATTGAATGGTAAAGTATCAGTATCTTAATAATGGTTAATGTCTGTATTATTTGCCTTTGAAATGGTTAATTATCAAATTTTTAATTTCAGGTGAAGAAACTACAAAGAAAGTTAGCTCAATGAATTATTATGCATATCGTTTGATGATTCGTCAAAATGCTGACAACTATTTGCTGCGGTTTCGTCGATTGTTTCAGCAGTATTGCGTTGACATGTATGTAAAAATAGAAACGGAACGTTTAACATTTATTAGGTTGAACCAAGCCAAACTGCGTTCTGAGGAGTACATCCATTTACGTGATGCAGTTAGTACTGAAGGAAATGCAGCTAATATTGGTCGATTAACTATTCTGCCGGCGACGTACATTGGTAGCCCACGTCATATGCATGAATATGCACAAGATGCAATGACATATGTTCGTCATTACGGCCGGCCAGACTCTTTATTACTTTTACCTGTAATCCAAAATGGATAGAAATTACTCAATTGCTGCTAACATCAAATGATAGACACGACATCACAGCACGTATATTCAGGCAAAAAATTCGGTCCCTGATGAACTTTATTGTTAAACAACGCGTCTTTGGAGATACTCGATGCTGGATGTATTCAATCGAATGGCAAAAGCGAGGCCTGCCGCACGCACACATTCTTATTTGGTTAGTGGAAAGAATTCAGCCTGACCAAATAGATGATATCATATGTGCCGAGATTCCTGATCATGAAGTCGATCCAGACCTACATGATGTTGTTACTACTAATATGATTCATGGACCGTGTGGTTCCATCAACCCCCAATCACCTTGCATGGTCGATGGAAAGTGCTCTAAACGATATCCACGGAAATTAACGGCGGAGACTGTCACTGGCAACGATGGGTATCCGCTGTATCGGCGTCGATCACCAGATGACAACGGTCGAACTGTCACAACGAAAGTGAAAAGAATGGATTTCGTTGTCGACAACAGTTGGATTGTTCCATATTCGCCACTTATTTCTAAAACGTTCAAGACACATTGCAACGTTGAATACTGCAATTCAGTTAAGTCCATAAAATATATTTGCAACTATGTCACGAAAGGCAGTGATATGGCGGTTTTTGGATTGCAATCCTCGAATACCAACGATGAAATTTCACGCTATCAAGTTGGTCGTTATGTAAACTGTAATGAAGCGATTTGGCGTATATTCGCATTTCCCATTCACGAACGTCATCCTACTGTTATACATTTGGCGGTGCATCTGGAGAATGGTCAACGAGTATATTTCACGGCTTCGAATGCTACGCAACGTGCTGAAACACCTCCAGCAACTACATTGACCAGTTTTTTTGCAATCTGCCAAAGCGATCAGTTTGCACGAACTTTGCTTTACTCGGAGATGCCACGTTATTATACTTGGAATGCTTCATCCAAGAATTTTCAAAGACGGAAGCAAGGTGATGCGGTTCCTGGGTATCCAGATGTGCGTTCTACTGATGCTCTTGGTCGTATGTATACAGTTCATCCAAAGAATGATGAATGTTTCTATTTGCGGTTGTTGCTGGTAAATGTGCGTGGGCCAACTTCATTTGAGACACTACGAACTGTTAATGGTGTAATATTCCCAACATATCGTGCTGCATGTGAAGAATTGAAATTATTAGAAAACGATACCCATTGGGATACGACAATCGCTGAAACCATTATCTCTGCATCTCCAAGTCAGATACGCACATTATTCGCTATCATAATTTCGACATGTTTTCCATCAAACCCATGTAACCTGTGGCACAAATACAAGGATAGTATGTCAGAAGATATTTTACATCAAAGTCGTGTCAGTTCCAGAAATCACGATATTGAGATGAATGAGGAGATACATAATCGTGCTTTACTCTTGATCGAAGATATGTGTTACCTCATGTGCGGTAATTTATTAATCAGGTTAGGAATGCCAGCGCCAAATCGTGAAATGAATGACGCATTTAATCGAGAATTGGAACGGGAACGTGAATATGATCACCAGGAATTAGATTTAGTAGTTCAAAGGAATGTACCCCTGTTGAATTACCAACAAAAGGAAGTTTATGATACTTTAATGAAGGCAATCGCTGATGAAAATGGTGGTTTATATTTCCTAGATGCCCCTGGTGGAACTGGCAAGACATTCCTTATGTCATTAGTTTTAGCAACTGTTCGGGCGAGATCCAACATAGCGGTTGCAGTTGCTTCTTCTGGAATAGCAGCCACATTGTTAGAAGGATGCCGTACGGCTCATTCAGCATTCAAATTACCGTTAAATCTTCAAACTATTGAAGAACCAACGTGTAATATTGCAAAACACTCAGCAATGGCCAAAGTTTTAGCGACATCGAAAATCATCATCTGGGACGAATGCACAATGGCGCATAAACGTGCATTAGAAGCACTTAACCGAACATTAAAAGATTTACGCAATGACTCGAGATGTTTTGGAGGAGCAATGATTTTACTGTCTGGCGATTTCCCGCCAAATACTGCCAGTAATTCCAAGATCTACGGCTGTCGACGAAATAAACGCTTGCCTCAAATCGTCAAATCTATGGCGCTATGTGAAGAAACTGCAGCTGACAACAAACATGAGAGTTACATTGCTTAATGATACATCTGCTGAAGATTTCTCGGAGCAATTGCTGACTATCGGTAATGGTCAAGTACCTGTCGATGAATCGAGCGGATTAATATCATTTCCAAATAATTTCTGTAATTTTGTCTCATCAAAAGACGAACTTATCAACAATGTATTTCCAAATATTATTTCTAACTACAAAAATAATGAATGGTTGAGTGAGCGAGCAATTTTAGCGGCTAAGAATAAAGATGTAGATGACCTGAACTACATAATTCAAAATAAGATCATTGGAACAATGCATTCATTCAAATCTATTGACTGCGTCACAAATGAAGATGAAGCCACCAACTATCCAATTAAACTCTTTGGACGTGCCTGGCTTACCACCGCACAATTTACGCCTAAAGGTTGGCTCCGTAGTAATCATGCTTGAAACATAAACCAACCAAAACTGTGCAACGGTACGCGTTTGGTGGTTAGTAAATTGATGAACAATGTAATTTACGCTACGATAATGATAGGAAAATTCAAAGGTGAGGAAGTTCTCATTCCGAGGATCCCGATGATCCCAACCGATATGCCGTTTGAATTTAAAAGACTTCAATTTCCGATACGTCTTGCATTTGCCATGACAATCAACAAATCACAAGGCCAATCCTTAAAAGTTTGTGGTTTAAATCTAGAACATTCATGTTTTTCCCATGGTCAATTATACGTGGCATGTTCACGGGTCGGAAGACCATCTGCGTTGTTTGTTTTTGCGCCTGATAATAAAACAAAAAATGTCGTGTATCACAAGGTGCTTAAGTGAAGAGCAACCTATGTACTAAAATACAGAAATAATAATGAATGATTAATGTAGTTATTTAATTTTTTTTTTGTATTTTTTCGAATAAAATAAAAAAAAAACTGCTTATTTATTGCCATTAAGGCGGAACAAAGTTCGCCGGGTCAGCTAGTATTGGTATAAATTTTGATGAGCATGTATACCTTGTTCTTGTACATACTTTACAGCTCAGCAGGCCTGTGGTCAATATTGGAGGACTGACTTTGATAAAAAGAAAATTTTTGATAACAAAAACCCTGAATGTTTTCCATACGGAGCAGAGCTATGAGAGAATCACTAAAGACGGTCAGCCGACAAAAAATACTGTCCAAAGCGTATCTCACAGCAGCTTGAGAATGGCATCGGCATACCCAACAATCTCAAGCGAAGCTGTGGGCACTCTCGCCGACCTCTTGGAATCCAAAACAAAAAAAAAAACATAAACAAAAGCTTCTGATACCATTAAAAAAAGGGAGACTACTGAAATATCGTCAATACCAAGAACTAGAAAACCACGGAAGATGGAGTGCCATATTAATATCAGGTGTAAAAGTATGGGTTAATAGGAAAATTTGAGAGCTGCATTGCTATATCACCAATATTCTGTCTGGACGGATAATTTCAAAAATATTCAATATAAGATTTTAAGGCCGAAGAGTCGTGCTATATCTACAACGAAGCCATTGAAGACCATAGAGTTTTTTAATGCCACGTTAACGAGCTGATCCATATATAGCTGAGCGTTATAGGCTGGAAACCACGGTGAGACCACTAAATGCAAACAACATCATTTTATTTATGCTATTAAGTGAATAAAGCTATGGAAATGTAAAGCGTTTTATGGACCGCGTGCGTTGGTCTAAAATTGTGGGTCTGGCCGCAAGTGGTGAGATTCAAATTTCTTTACGAGAAAAATTAAACGTCCACAAAAGTAGTTTCAGGGTGAACGATTGTTCTTTAGAGGCAAGTTTTTAAGTGACCCGCAAGTGTGACATACCACCGTTGTGACAACCTCATGAAAATGGGAATTCGTTTTTATTTTCTTCATCTTGAAAAAGCATACGAACATAAGAAAAGATAGGTGAAGACGGCATTAGCATTTGGTAGCACTTAAGCATTTAAGTAGGCTCCTTCTGTTTCCCAGCGTCAAGTATGCATTCGCGAACAGTTTGATGAATTTGTTGAACTCTTTTATTTTCTGGCATTTAGGTTTGTTAGTGTTTCAGCGTTTCTTGGCATTTTGAGGTTATATCTAAGGGGCAAATGCCTAATCAATACAACTATAAGAATATTAATTTTACTCTAACTTCAGTAGATTTAATCTCTTACAAAAATTTGAATATTCTGAAAGCTCTAAGTTCGTTGGTGATAATAGCTTGAACAAAGGCGGCATTGCAAGTCAATTCATTCACCTAAGTTATTTTCATTTAGGCTTTCAGTGATAATCTGTTAATTTCTCGATTGCATGCTCTCACACAATTTGAATTCTTGTTGGTCCACCTATTTGCTTTAACAACCGCTTGGCCGTGTCTAAGAAACGCAACAATCTTTCGTATTAAATCAGATGGAAATTTGGCCACTTCAGTAGAGCACACAACCTCGAAAGATGAAATATATTCGGCTACGGGTCTTACTTCTTATTGGAAACCAACAATAAACTACATATATATATTTTTATTAAATAATTCCGTAGGCCTTATATTTCTTCTATTTTTTTAAACTTTTCTGACGCGTAGGTGGATTGCATGGTGAAATGTTTTCTCCCCCCCTTTTCATTTAAAGTCATGCTTTTGTTATGAAGTGTTGTACGCTACCATGTCCTTAACTCTTACTGGATCGCCATTAGTTGTCTAACATCTGGCTTCCAGTGCCTTTTTGAAGTGGTCTCGCAACGCACCGGCTACGTATGACCGGTATTACACCTAAAGCAAATGTTTATTGCGGCATTTCATCCTTTCTTTCGCCCTCCATGCTCATTATCCAAATCATCTTTTCAAAATTCATAAAAGATATAAAAGTATAAATGGGATTGTTTCAGAATATTTAATTTTTGATATATAAATTATTGCTTCGAGCCCATTTAAAATCTCTAGATCTAGGTCACTAAAATATAAATATTCTGATCTAAAGCCCCTTTAAGTATTACAATAAAGGTTGAAGATGATTGATTGACCTTACGTTTGCGTTTCTTTGAAACTTAAATCATCCTCCGCTATTCTAAGCCATACGGTATACTGCATGGATTTTTAGGCAATATTTAACGGGTTTTTGTTGAGTTTACTATGAAGACGGATATAAATGTCTGCTTCCCCTCAGAATATATATCACCACTTTTACAATTATTTCCTACTGTGTAGGAAGTATCAAAAGACTTGTGACGGATTAAATTTTACTATATGGAATGTAGAATAATTAGTTTACCCATTGATTCAACTCAACGATATATATTAACAAAGATAAAATGCAATAATCTGCAGTTGAATTGAGTGCACTTTTCAATCGATGGATATTCATTTAATTTGTCATGGCTGCTGGCGTAAGAATATTTTCTCTTTTCCACTGACTTTCAGTGTCCTTCCAACGCCCACAAACCAATTTGGCAATCGTTCACGGGGCCACCCACCACTCAGTTGGCACAGTTGGCTATATGCGCTTCATAGATACATTTAGTTCCGGTAATACCGCCAGTTCAACTGTTTTCCAATTTATTTATTTTTCCAATTCGTCCAATTATATATGTATGTATATAAAGACTGATCCATTTCGAGGTTCCATACTTTTCTAAAGAAAAAAAAAAAAAAAAAATATTCGAAAGAACATACTTTGGCATTTATTTTTTGAAGACTATCGGCTACGTCGCAGATGGTCCATACGTTGAGTCCTATTTTCGATTACTTGTTCTAACATTTCGACTGGTAACTGGCGAATGACACGCGTGATGCTCCAAGGTTTGAATCAAAGCATGATTGCTCGCATAGACTTTAGACTTTATATATCCCCACAGGAAAAAGTCTAACGGTGTGATATCGCACACATGGCCAATCGACCGGCCAAATCCATGGATTGATGCGATGTGTGGGAAGTGGTACCGTCTTTTTGAAAAAAAAGGTCGTGGAGATCACGAGCTTCAATTTCAGGCATCAACTAGTCGGTTATCATGGCGCGATAACGGTCGCCATTGACGGTTTCGTTCTTACCGGCATCATTTTTGAAGAAATATGGACCGATGATCCCACCGGTCCACAAATCACACCAAACCGTTGTTATTTCTATATAAAATGGGAGCTCTTGAATTTCTACAGGTTGCTCTTCGTCCCAAATGCGGACTTGCTTGCTTGCACACTCATTGAGCTAGAAATGGACTTAGCGCTGAACAAAATTTGGCTCGAAAACGTCGGATATTTATGGAACTTTTCAAGAGCCCATAAAGTTTAGTAAAGTCACTTGGGAAGGTGAGCGGCTTCAGTTCTTGAACAAGATGTATTTAGTACGCTTTCAGTTTCAGATCTCAACGTAAAAATCGCCAAGTCGTTCGATACGTCTGTCCGAGTTGCTGCGAACGGCGCCGAATCGACTCTCCACGGTCTTCGTGTACACTCTATGCTACGTCCACTATATATTCTTTACTGCGTGCTGGACGTGGTCTATTCGGTCGAATATAATCCCATAATTAATGCTGGTTCCCAAGATGGCTGATGGTGTTGCGAATAGTACGCTCAGTAGGCAGATTATGTTGACCATAAGTTGAGCGAAGCGCCCGAAACACATTCTTTACAGAACGTGAATTTTCGTAATAATAAGATTTGTAAACGTTGATGAGGCGTAAGTCTTTTCATGAAATGCCAAACAATATTGAACAAAAATAACATGACAACTTGACACGACTCACGCGTGATCAGTCAAAATGGTTATTGAAAAAATTACCTCCGCTTGGATCACCCTTTTTTTCTGAAGCCGTCTCTTCCTACTAACGCTTGAGCTCTGTCGTTTTGAGGTTTGCTCTTTACTACTTTACTCTTTACTTGCTGCAGTTACGCTACCTCCTATCTCCTGCGCTCACTGCGTGCGATTGTGACACTTTTTGTGCCTCGTCAAGCTCGCTACAGGCACTTTCCATTACCATTTTAATGGTCTTAAAGCAACATTACGGATTTTCAACAGAGAGTGCACCCAAAACTTTTGCAAATGAAATTATGTGGCAATATTGACCACAAATGCAATTTACAAAATAAAATGTTTACGACTTCCCACTAATACAAACTAACGCAAGTATCGTATGCACTGGAAGTATTTATTTGCAGATAGAAATGTTGCACAAATCCGATATTATTGTGTGCACAACTGCTAAGGAGAATAATAGAAATGTGGAAATAACCCTTTTTGGTAAAAATGTGAACCAGTGAGCTTTTATTAAAAGGGCGTCAAGACATTGGTTTAAAATTAATTTTAGCTAAATAGAATATGAACAGTGTTGTTATTGAGACCCTAAAATTTTTTTTCAATTAATTTTTTTCCATCCATAGATTTATGCGAGAAATCGAGGAATGAAGCGAATATGCTTTGAAATTCCCTTGAAACTAAATGAAATTTTATTGAAGTCGAGTTTTTGATAAGTGACACTCGCGAAAACGACTCGAAGAGCTTCTTGCATACTAACCAAATTGTCTTAATGCAGAAGCAGAGTAAGAAGCGATAAGCTGAAATAATTTTCGTAGGAAATTTTGCTGTCTTTGTCAGGTATATAGCCGACTAGGAGCCCTTATACGAAGCACTTTTATGACAATTGACATCGCAACAGGTCCAATCACCACACACACACATAAGAAGTAGAATTTTTTAACGAATTCATAATAAAATAAAAAATCACCTTCTCATTTAGACTTTAAAGATATTGACGCCGTGAAGTTGTACTTGTCAAATTATTCAAGTTTGTTTTAAGCATTTCCGAAAATTTATTTGAGTATTCAGTACCGCAACTAACATCTTTAGCGCTTTGTAACCGCTGAAGCGATTTTCGGCCGAGTTTCTCCTCTAATTTATGGTTTTTGCACCTGAATGTTCCGAACGGCCGATGGATTTCTATGAGAAAGTTTATATTTCATGTTAGAAATACACTCGGAGGGTTTGATATTCCCTGCCGAAGGGTGACCCGCAATTAGCGATTAGAAAAATAAATTTTCTATAATTTTAGATGTTGCTCAAGCCTGTACTCGAACCCAGGCCTTCCGAATTGTAGTACGCAATGCTAACCACTCAGCTATTGGAGCTGCCATTGTTGAGTCTGCCATGAGTAAAACAAGAGTTTACTAGTAGTATAGGCGTTTTCAAGAAGACTGTGTATATGTTGAAGATAATGAACGTGGAAAACGTGAATGGTTAAGAACAATCGCAAAATCAGAATTAGATAGGACCCTGATGATGTTGACATATCGATTGGATCGTGCCATGGCATTTTTCCAATGTTTCAATTGAAAAATAACTAGAATTCTTAATTTTTGAAAAGAAAACAAAAATATATATTCGTTTAACTCAAAGTGACTGAGGAAGGAGACTTTGCTATATGATTTTTTATATTTTGACTCACTTTTTCAATTGAAACACTCCAAGTTCTTAATCTTTTGAGACTTCATCACGGAAAAATATTAATTTTAAAACTAATTAATTTTTTTCGTCGAAAAATGTTTGGTCAAAAAAATTTAGGAATATGAAACGTATTTTTTAATAAGGGAAGCAATGTATTACAAAATATTTTTATGAAAACGTTTAAGTTAAATTAACCAAATATGTAGTAGCACAATGCTTTAGTTCTCCTGCGATACCAAATTTGCTTCATTCGGTTAACAATTTATTAACTAATGACTAATTTTATAGGTCTACCAGTTTTTGCCACGCTCACAACTTACAGGAAAAAATGTTTGAAAACTTTTCAAATTAATTTCTGTCAGTTTTAATATGGAATTATACCATGTGCTAAAGCAAATCGAAAACCATCGCGCAGAAGCCTGATAGGGTTAATATGGGGTGGACGTACATTGATGATAATTGTTGCCAATACAAAATGTTGGCTAGTGGTTTTGCACCAATTCTTCCAATCCCCGAAACATTTCTCAAACGTGGTCTTAATCTAACCTTAAGTTCTTTAAGCAATGCGCTTTTAATGTCATTTGTAAACCGATGTTATAACTTTACAGTACTACTTTTGACCGAAAAGTCGTGAACAAACAATGAAGTGTGAGGTGGTGTATTAGCCTAGAACTGTTTTTCTACAAATTCGTGTTTTTTTTCGAATTGCTTCACGAAAGTGGCGCTATAACTTAGAGGTTATATTTCTTATATGCTTTTTCAGATCACTGTTAAAGAACACTATGTAGATTTTTTTTGAGTTCTATATAGTTTATTTTTGGGAAAGTGAAGAAATAGCAACTGAGTGGTAGAACTTATACCTGTTCCGGAAATAACCATGTTTCCACTTCAGACTTCTTTCCATACACCCTTGTATGAATTGTTGAGGAAGGAGCCATGTGTAGAAGTTCACGCCAGTGAAAAAAGTTTTTGACTGCAATTGGATTTCGTCAACGCTAAGGAAAGAGCTGGTACGATGAGGATTGCCGTGCGGTAGTGGTGAGAAATCAGACTCCCCGTTAGAGTGGCAAGCCACAAGCGACTAAAATTTTTGTGGTTTCCCTACCATATAACATGCTCAATTGAAAATCCCCGACCTACCATTGTAAAACACATTTTTTTTGCAAAGCTCATTTTTTTATTCAACATAGTTCCTTTCAAGGGTGAGACACTAATTATAGCGACTCTCCAACTTTTTAATACTATTTTTGTAGTACGATTTGTCCTTTGCTTCAAAATAGGCTTCAGTCTGGGCGATCACCTCTTTATTCGCCGAAAAATTCTTCCCATCGAGCATTCTCTTGAGATCATAGAACGAGAAATAATCGCTGGGGGCTAGATCTGGAAAATACGGTGGACTCAGAAGTGATTTTAAGCCCAATTCATAGATTTTTGCCATCAATTTCATCGACTTGTTACACGGTTCATTGACTTGGTGAAACAGCACTTTAGTTTTCGGCCGTTATGCGGCGCTTTCTTCTTTCAAACGATCCAATAACGCTATATAATAGTCGCTTTTGATGGTCTCTTTTTTTCAAGATAGTCAATGAAATTTATTCCGTTCGCCTCCCAAATCATCCTGTGCAGTACACTCGGGTGATTGTCGATTGAACTTCGAAATGAAATGATGAGCCATGCCCATTGTCACATACCGATTCAGAAGCTTGGGTGTATTACGCTAGAAACACTGGTCCGAATCATCTACTCGTAGTTGTTTTTGGTCAAAAGTGAGCTGGCGCACAGCACCCACTTTGTACAGAGCTTTCTCATACCCAAATATTCGTGAATGATATGATGTACACCTTCAGTTGATATCTTTACAGTGACGGCCATTTCATTCAATTTCAAATTACCAATTCAGGTTTTTTGAAGGATTGAAAATCTAAATGGATTTAATTTTAGTAGAGTCATCAATGTTTCAGGATGGGGATTTTCCAACTTTTATATAATCTATAAGGTTCTAATTTTTTGGATAGGTTATTTGCCATTAGTAAGAATTTTCAGCGAATTCTCTTAAGCAAACTTGAATTTGTTTAAACTCGCAACGGCTTTAAGTACAATGGTAACTAAGAAAATTCAAAAGTATTTGCCAGACAGTTTTCGTATGAAAAATTCCATATTCACCGAATTTTGGTTTGTAGCGATAAGTTCGAATCATAGTATCTCAATACAATGCAAGCCTCTGCAGATAAGTTTGACATCATTACTTTAAAAAGGCTACATGGATATGAACTATTTCGCTGATCTGCTACGGGTAAAAAATATATTATTCAAAGAAAATTCTTAAATTTTCCAAGAAAATCGATTTGTTTTAAGAAATAATAATGATTATATTTTTTAAATAAAATAAAATAATTTAACTTAAGATTGTTCAACTTTGAAAGGTCATACCATCGTTCTGTATGCATAGATGAACTAGTATGAAACTAGTATAAAGCGGATTTAAAGTCAATCCATTGAAATTTCGTAAAACATCGTCACGTTAAAAATAGTTTTCGCGAATATATCAAACCGATGGAAGATGTACATTACGCAAATGAACTGCATTATATATTTGTTCACAACTGGAACACTTTCCCGATTTAAACTAGTCCGAAATTTTGTTAAACTATATGAACATTCTTCTGGTTTTATTACACACAATTACAAATCGAATATCGTTGCTAGAATTACGGAATTAGTATCCTCATTTTGCAAGCAAGTGCTTACAAGTGAAATGCTGAAGTAATATGCTTTAGTACTGTTTTTTTTTTTACAAAATTCTAAACAGAAGCAAAATAGAATATTTAGAATTATTTGTGAGGATTTAAGGCATTGCTTTTCATTATGACATAATCTGATTTGAAGTTTTTTTTATAAAGATATTATAAGGTCACTGCAGAGAATAATATATTTGTTGTAAAATTATTTTAATAACTAACTGTTTTACTCAGTCTCTTTTTTATAAATTAGAATTTTAACGGCCATAAGTGGTCCAGATTAAAATCAAAAGTACATGAACTAAAAGTTGTTTGCTTAACAATTTCGTTCACTCCGTTTTTATACTTTTCTTCAACATGAAATGGCTTATTAACCGAAATTTATACCGCTCGCCTCAGAATCACGAGCTGAATTTATTGAGCCATGACCGTCTGTCCGCCAGTTTTTATGAATGCAAACTACTTCCGGAATTTTTAATATATTTGAACTCAACTTATTAGGCAGATGCAGCTATAGGTTTAAATGATCATTTGTCGGAACCGACCAGTACGGAACAGTATAGCGTATATACGACCGATTTTTCAGATTTGAAATTTTGGGTCATAAATCCGTCAAAAAAGCACCTAAAAAAGCGTCTAGGAGCGTGAAATTTAGTATCGTACGCATATATTATGAAGTGCATATTCTCTGTGAAAATGATCGAAATCGGAATACTATATCATAAAGTTCCTATAAAACCGATATGTTCAGATATGAGGCTTTGGGTCAAAATTCTACCAAAAAAACAACAAGGAGAGCGAAATTTGGTCTAATGTACACATATTGGCATTGATAATCATCAAAATCGGAATACTATATAATTTAGTTTATTCAGATATTAGGATTTGGGTCGAAAATCATCTTAAAGAGCATTGATATAACGAATTCCATATTGGTAGTGAAAATCATCGATTTAGAATTTTGCAACTTTAAATAAATATATTAAGTTCATGAAAGGTATAAAAAATTCGGCATGGCCGAAGACAGCCGTTTCTTCCAGTTTTTTTTTAATTTACTCTCACTTGCCGGAACCAAATAGATCAGACTACCATAACATATAAATGACCGATTTTTCACACATGAACACAGAATAATGATAAGCATTTCGTCGAAAACGTAGGCAGTTAAGCAACCCTATGCAATAAAGGCCTATTTTTTATCACTCGTTGGAAATCAATATTAGGGTTGAAAGGGTTGAGAGCACTCAGATCAAAAATACAATTACACCATCACGCTAGAACTCGAGATTAAAACAAATATTAATAGCTCGATTAAATATTCGCATTTGGCCGATAGAATAAGTTAGAAAATGTCAACTGCCCTCTATTGGTTGGCAGAAATCAAAATTCATACCACAGATTGGAGAATGAGCTCGGCCGAAAATCACCTCAGAAATATATATACATATATTTTATCACAGTTTCGATATTTAATTTTATTTAATATATTATAATAAGAATAATATACCTTCAATATGTAATTGCTGCATATGAATTATAAATCATATTTTTTCCATTTTTCAATAGCAAAAATATTCCTTTACCTTCTGAGAAACTCGCTAACTGTTTGTATTTTAATAAGTGAAATGCACCCTTTACAGCCATAAGTTTGTATTTACAAAGAAATTTGTGTTGCCAAAAAAAAAAAAAAAAAAAAAATTTTACAAAATAATATCAAATAAAAGTATACTTTGCAACATATGAAATTTCATATATTTGCAAGCATGTGAAATACTATACTTTCATTTAGATTTAGCATTTGCCTTTTTTCGTTTGAAAGCAAAGTATCATATTGTTGGAAGAAATTTGTTTTTGAAGTGCCGATATGCGTATATATGTACTTTGTACTCGTATGCTGAGTAAACAAATTAAATTGTGAAATGACGACAAAAATGGTAAAACGAAAAAAAAAAATGCAAAATTTGAAAAACTTGCGAAACTCGTACGTACTTAGGCACTTGTAAATGTATGAATGTGTCATATTTATTTACCAACATATACATTTATGACATGTACAGATATTTGAGTATGTATGAAAATAAAATATTTTAGGTGCACAAATTGTTTGCAATATTTTCATATTTATTTTACGAATTGGCAGCAGAAGGAAATAAATCATGTAGGGTTTTAGTAATTTCAATTCAAGACGACACTTTTTTATTTTAACTTTTGAGATTTATCTTATATCAATACATATATATGTATATATATATATATATATGTATATATACATTGAAGTAAAATAATTTAAAACTTGAAAAATTTTTTTTTAATAATAATAATAAAATAAAAAATATTAAAACCGATGTCTACATAGTTGAAAGACCAGAAACTAAGCTGCGCTTTTAGCCTCTCTCTAATCTCATTATTTTTGTAAAGGCTTTAAAACATTCAACGAATATGCTGAGCTATATAAATTCTAATAAATTTATGATGTAGCCGAAATAAAACAGAGCAGTGAAATATTTTGGGTGCTGAGTATAGCTGATCACCACTCTGTGTGAAAAAACCTGCGGGTGTAAGATCATATTGCAAAAAAATATACATACCAAAGAGAAGGAATGTGCGTTAAGCTTGGCGTACTCGGGTAGAACCTCATCTTGTAAGGAAAAATATTAGTTGTTAACCAGAATTCAACTAGATTACGACGTTCAACGGATTGCCCGCCTATGCATCAGCTTTATACTATTTAAATACCACTTCATGTCTAACTAGTTCGTTCATAGCAGTTGAGAACTAGTTCGTATTAGTCCAGTCTTGTTGTTTTCCTTATAAAAATGATCACAATACCTTTTTATGAGATTACTTAAGTATTGTTATATATATATATATATATATAAGATCTGAGAAAAAAGTCAAAGTGTTTGTCAAAATAGTCGAAATGGTAGTGCTCAGCTCGAAATTTTTCGAGAAATGAGCAATAAGCAGGTGTGCGAGTACCCGTTGCTCAAATGTTCGCACTGTTCGAAAATGTTTGAGCAAAATTTGGGACTCTAATGTATATATATATATATATATATTGTATATATTGTGCCATGAGCGAATTAGCTACCTCTTATTCCAATTTGAGGTGTGTGTACTTGTATTATTATTTTTCCAACAAACTGAGAGACCTTCTGTATACACTAAGCCGCGCCCGAACAGCTGAAGGAGTTTTAGAAGAATCCTTTTTAATTAATAAATATTAAAATGTTTTTTAAATTTTAAATAAATATACAACGAGGGGTTTGTATTCCCTCTCCTTTTGAGCAATTTTGGATATTAGTCATGGTAGTCTGAATAGTAGTACGAATGCTGACTACTAGGCTATAGCGGCTGTTATATCATTTTATATAAGATAAAATTACACATTCATCTAGTTTTTCTCGAAGCGATGCACTGTTGAAAATATGTGCGCGAAATACAAGTTAATGAACTAGTAATTTTAAAACATATTACCGAAAACCACCAGTATACTAATTCCTGTCTATGACAAACTAGTATATTTTAGTTCTTTAGATACTAGTATAATTCTCGCTTACGGAGCACTAGTATAATTTTATGTTTTGAATAATAATTTTGAGTTAGAATTACTAGCTTTTGCTTATTCAGCGATTTTTTGCGGTCGAAAAAACGAATCAGAGAATTTGCATGAAATTTTGTGTAAAAAAAAGGCATGAAGGGTTCTAAAATAGTTGAAAGGTTGACAATGGTATGTAATGAGTATACTATGAAAAAAAAAAAAAAAAAAAAATTCTCACTCGTCATTCGATACTTTTGGCAAAAAGCAACACGGATTTCATGCTTCAGTTGACATATTCGTCGTGTAAAACCATCTGAGGTTTTCAATAGTGCCTGCTGGTGTTAACAGAATTTGGAAGGGACATAAACACACTACAATTCATTAAAAAGAACCATGGAGTGGATGGAAATGTGGTTTGTTGAACAAAATAACGGTATACGTAGTTCAATTTTTCAGGCACTTTCGAAGGAAAGAAAATGAGAGAAGATATATATAGTATTTTTTCTCATACTAATATATCGACTAAGAGACTACTGCTAGAAAGTTTTCGATGCAGTAACCAAACACGGTAGCAGGGAGGGGTGGAAGGAAGACCTCTACTCCGTTGAAGAGATCAGGCGGAGGCGATCTGTTTTCACTTGGTCATTCCAGCTGGCCCCAAACAGCGAAGAGAAGGAACGAGTGACGCGCTATTGTTGATTCGGCTGTAATCACGTTAGCGGTACCCATGCCAAAGAAGAAGTAGAATATATTAGTACCAACGTTGATACTTTGCAAAATTTGAACTTTGTCGCCCCACCACATGGATTTCACTTATAAGCTTGAATTTAATCTTTGATGTTTTCTCATCTGTGATATGTCCTGATAAAATCTTCCTACGTGCTCTTTGCTCACAGCACCTTAATTCCCAGGGAAAGTGTAAGCATGAGTCAAAAAAATAAATATTGAGTGACACGTTGTAGTCGAATGCTAGACAAACCAATTATAACGCTAACAAGCTCTTTTTATTTGTCACTCTAATGGTTAGGTAATAAATCTTAAAAAAATATCTAGGCTAACTTTTTCAGAACATTAATTTTTCTTCAAACTCTATAACTTTCATTAACTCTCTGGTTTCAGGTCCATTTTTCACAGTTTCTTTAAAATAATACTTTTTACATCTACATCAAAATGAAAATCTTTGAATTTAATTTCAAGAGCAGTATGTGCTATGTATAAATAATTTTGTGGAAATTGAACTTCAATGTCTGTAAATTAGTCCGAATGACCTATTACAATTCTAGGGTACCCTAAACGGTAGAACCGGTAACCTTTCGTCCAAGCAATTACTTTCTTAATACTACTTGATGATAGATTTGTGTTGATGAGCCACAGAGAAACCAAAATACTGGCGATAATTCTCCAACACAAGGGTAGTCCAATTTTTCCTTTGTTACCGTTAATCCTGTAAATACTAATCTAAAGCATGCAGAGAACATTATTCGGATTTTTCTTAAATTTAAATTAAATAATTCTTAACCTTAAGATAAAAAGTTCGCCATGCCGTATGATCAATATTTAGTCAACAGTTAATAATTTATGAAATGAGTGCTGCCTGCGACCATGTCTTCATAGCTTTCATGAGCAAATCAAATTTATTGTATAGCATTTAAAGCTTATATATTGATTCTCATTGTAGATGGATACATTGTTTGGTTAAAATATCTCAAAAACTGCGTGACTAATTTCAGTTCAAACTGATGGATTGCGGCTACATCAACTTAATGTGTTATTTTGTTATGATCGGTATGCATTTTGGTGGGTCAAGCTCTTCTGTTTTTGGTATTTGCATCCCTCTGACCAAAGTTGACATACAATTCTTGGGAGTGTTGATGCTGGTTCAAAGATAGTCGAAATAATTTACAATTTCAAAGGAGGAGGAGGGTAACCGTTGGGCTTAGCTCCAGTTAAAAAAAAAATTATGACTGTCAACAGTGAAGTAGGAGTCAAAACGCGAGTGGACCGACTCTTTATTTGATGATGGTAAATATTTCTTCTTCTCCTCGTCCACGACCATACTCATTTGCCTTGCTTCCTTATATAGTTTGAGTAAAGTAGTTCTAAAGCTCATATTATTATCTCTAAGACTCGTTTAGTACAAAATGGCTCGAAGAGGTACTTCACAGCTTAAATTTTTTTGCTAATCGATAATAAGTACTAGCCGAACATCTTTTAGAAAATGTTCTTTTCAGCGAAGCTTTAATCAAGTGATGTAACTTCATATAACCTTAAAACTCACACACTTAGTGGAAATTTTGTCTGGACACTGTCCGATGGGAATCATCTAAGAACTTCTTGATGAAATGTTCTGAGTTCGCGAGACTGATACCGAAAATTCGCGAATCACATATGTTTACCAACCCGAAAGAGTTAACAGACTTTGACTTCAGATGAACTTGTAGATTTTAGATTTTTTAGCTCTAAGCGATTTGCTGATTGAAAAGTGGTCTAGTGTTTAGAATATTTTTTCACTTTGAGTCATAACAATGGACGTATCTTATATGTCAATATGGCATCCTCTTGGGATCAGCCTATTCTACTTAGCTTACACCTTTGATCTTAGACCTCCTAAAAATATTTCCCCCTGACAACCACCTCTGGAGGACTTGCTATTTGACTACAAAAGAATTTATGCAAACACATTTATATATGTTTGTAGGCACACAACGCAGAGTACGCGCAAGCAGTTAGGAGTAAATGTAAATAATCAAGAAATATTGTGCAAATAACAATCAGGACTCAATAATGCGCTGCAACATAAAAAATTCAAATCGTACAAAAATGTGTCGAAAGCAGCAAAGGAAAGAGTGAAATTTCAGCCGGAAATGCGAATTTAAATGAAATGTGATAGATGAAAAGAAGTTTGATGAAATTCAAAGTGGTAGCCGCATTATTCGCTACTCGCACAACTGCAAATAAATTCTGCACATATTTTTTGCGTATATATGTACATATATTGACACGTGCAACACACAAATATTGTAAATAAATATAAGATGCGCTTAAAGCAAATCGAAATGTGTTTCTTATCGCTGCGTATTGCGTCCTTCGCATATGCTTCTGCTGCTCACAGGCATTCTACTCCCATATTTATATGTATTGTACTACATACATATATACGACATATTAACTGAAGTGCACTACACAGTCGAATGACATCGAACATCTTCGAGGAGTACTAAGTTGTCAAATAGTAAACAGTTGTTGTTGTTTTTGTTTTGTGGCATAGCAGCTGGTGCTTACAGTTGCAAGATATGCGTCTAAGTGCACCAAGAATGTACTCAATTTTGCTGCAACGTCATCGTCAACATCGCCAACATCGTTTTGCATATTTTATGTTGCAATTCAATCGAACAACAAACAGCCTTGTCGGTGCTGCTTTCATATCTAATATATGTGCATTGCTTTAGGCAACAACAATGTGGGAAGAGTGTGTGTAGTAGGGTGGCTGAATTACTTATCAGTGAGTATGAGTGGGTGCTGGAAATGTCAAGTTGTTGTTGCCAAATATGTGAATACTGTTCGTGTGCATATATTAATTCGGTTGCTTGGCTTGTGGTTGACTTGTCGGTGGATGAAATATACTCGACATTGCCAAGGGGGATATAGTATGTACTTAAGTAGGTTGGACGGCATTTCGTTATTGCTGCACTGCAACTGAAATACTGAAAAGTCAACAATTCGAAAGGATATGCATTAACAGAAAATAACTCTACAATTTTTTGCATTCACACATAGATGTATTAGTGTTAAGAATACACTTATGCCGACTTAATGTGGCCAGATTTGGTCTTCACCTGAAACTATATTTCCTTTTTCTTAAATACATTATAGCTTAGCTTAGACTGAAGTGGTGAATCCCTACAGCGGCCTCGCATAAGCAATGAAATTTCATAGCGACTAATCCTTTCAACTGCTGCAATATTTGTTGCATCTCAAGTCTTTTTGTAGAAGATGTAAGTTCTCTTAGTAAATTGATGCAGACGCTTTAGCACTTTGTCCAACGCTGGAAAAAGCTGTTCCATTTTGCTTACTCACTAAAGCCAATACGTTTTCTTATAAAAAAAAACTCTTTAAGGTCATGGGTTATAATTCATAATGATCCATTGACATTGTGAAATGATCAAATTATGGTAGAAGCGACGATAAAGATAAGGTGACAATATTAAACCTTTAGAACGGGGACAGAGTACTTGGTACTTGGGTTGAGTTGCTCTAAAATAACTACTATATATACTCTTTAGTTAGCCTTCACGTTAGATCAATTCGCCCACGACAAATGTATGAAGCAACGCTAAAATCTAGCCTTCTAAAAGTTCCAGACAATTGGTTACAACCTCGTACCTACAGAGAACACAAAAAAAAAATGTTTTCCTCGGTCATAACAAAGTCCCTGTACCTTTCATGCACACGACCGAAATAGCTGAGGAGTAAGCATTGCGTACTACACTTTGGAAGACCTGAGTTCGAGTCCAGGTTCGAGCAACATTCAAAATTATAGAAAATTATTTTTTCCGACTGTATTCCTGACATGAAAAAAGGATCCTTATAAAAATCGATCCGCCGTTCGGAGGCGGCTAAGAATAAACTGTATTTCCCATAATATGTTGGTGAAAACATCATTTTGATGAGTCTACATCTTTTATTTTATGGTACTTACATACTTCGGAAACAAAACTTAACTCCACTTCTTGTTCTTGAAAGATATATTTACACAATGTCATTGAGAAAATGAAAATTTCTTCCAGGTGCAAGCCAACAATTCTTATCTAGCTGGAAAGAATATATGAATGGCAAGGTAGCAGTAGTTGGGAAGACATTTATGACTATACTGACGAGTCCTAATGTGAGACAAGCAACTCCAAAACATGTGATAGCTTCAAACTACTACTTAGCGAACACTACTCTGTCTTCCAAGCAGAAATTGTGCGCATTGCTGAGGGTGTCGATCAAACATCCGCTTATATAAGAAAATGTGTTCGAATTCTTTTAAACAACCCATCATGATGAAGGCAATTAAATGTCTCATAACAAATTTGAAATGTGTGAGACCGTCACTGCTGACAGCCTCATACTTATTAAACTTTTAAAATGTTATTTATTTAATATTATTTAAAAATGTTCTAAATCACTTTCGTACTTTGTGTCAGCGTGGATTGCACACATACCAAACTGTAGCTGGAACTATGCTAATGGACTTCTCCGTCTGAGATATCATCTTCAAGGGCTAGGTAAGTTTGAGGTAGCTAATGCAGAGCATGGATGGAGTAGAACGATACCACGGAACACTGTACGGGCGAGTTCTCAATTTTCAGCCTCTTAAAGCGATATATTTTCTAGATTTCCTCAAATCAACGGAACGAATAAAACAATTTTTTAAGTCTAGCGCATATATCGATAGAAAAATAATTGGAGTGCACATTGAATCTCCTCAATGGCTTAAGTGGGATCGTCTTCAATCGTTCGTTTCACTCCACCAACCAACCAAAGTCAGTCCCTAATTGCCGAATGTTGGGTACTCAAAACTCTACTCTCTGTACATATTCGTTACATTTTATGTTTTTATTATTCTTATTGCACGATACGCTTTTAACAAATGTACGCCTGTTGGTATGAAGAGCGTTTCTTGTGTTTTTTTTGCTTTTTTAAATCGGACAGGTCAATAATTGCCTTTTATTCTGAATAGAGCTTTTTTAACTAGTTTATGTCTTATATCATAGCTACAAGTCCACTTGTGCCATGGTATCCAATATGTATGATATGTTTCAGTCTTGCTGTCTTGCCAGTTCCTTGCAGTAGATTGGCCGGCATTTATTTATACAAATATTCATGCTGCAGAAGGTTAGCAGTTGAAGTGGTTCTGACTTCAGGTAGTGCCATACTTTACTATATGTGAAACCTCTTTATTGCTAACTAGCAATAAATGCTGTCAGCAAGCATTTCTTACTGCTTTTTAACCACCGCCACTCGCGTTCCTACTCATGTCCTCTACTCATGTAATATACAACCAAGGAAGCGACGACGCCCGTACACAGTTCTGTGAGTCTTGTTAGTTGACGTGCTGCTAGTGTAGTCAACGTTGATTTCTAGTCATTCCGACGTCGTTGAGAGTCAACTGCCGCGCTGTTAGTGCACTTACCTTCGCTCATTAGTTGCTCCTATATCAATATATTATTGACTGCCCACCGCTATCTGCTCTCAATACGACATCTCTGCAATACCTCGTGTTCATTCTCTCTCTTCTTGGACTTACAGGTCAATTGAAAAGTCCTACTAAAACATATTTTTTTCGGCAAAATTCATTTGTTTTTATTCAACACAGTTCCCATTAAGGGTGATACACTGATTATTGCTACCATTCTACTTTTCGAATACCATTTTTGTAGTACAATTTGTTCTTTGCTTCAAAATAGGTCTCAGTTTCGGCAACCACCTCTTCATTGGATGAAAATTTCTTCCCAGCGAGTATTTTTTTGAAATCTGAGAACAGGAAATAGTCACTGGGGGCCAAATCTGGAAAATAAGGTGGATGCCGAAGCAATTCGAAGCCATATTCATGAATTTTTGTCTTCGCTTTCACTAACTTGTGACACGGTGCATTGTCTTAGTGAAACAGCACTTTATTTTACTTAAAATGCGTCCTTTTTCGGGATTTCGTCCTCCAAACGATTCAATAATACTATGGAATGGTTCCTGTTGATGGTTCTTCCTTTTTCAAGGTAGTCAATGAAAATTATTCCATGCGCAACCCAAAATATATACACTATAACCTTGCCAGCCGACTGTTGAGTTTTCTACGCTTCGGAGCGGGTTCATCGTGTGCAGTCCACTCAGATCTTTGGAGTTGTGGATACGTGTTTTATCCTTTGTCACATGCCGATGCAAAAACTCACGTTTATTATGCTTGAACATATCCAAGGACTGCTCCGATTCATCAACTGATCGTTGTTTTTGGTCAAAAGTGATATCGCACGGCACGCACTTTGCACAGAGATTTCTCATACACAAATATTCTAGAAAAATAATAGTGAATGATGTAAGGTACACATTCAGTTGATATCTCTATAGAGCCTGCTATTTTATTCAATTTCAATTTACGGTCACTCAAAATCATTTTGTAAATTTTTTTTATGTTTTCGTAGGTAACAACCTCTTTTAGACGTCCACTGTGTTCGCCGTTTTCCGTGCTCATTTCACCAAGTCTAAACTTAGCACACCAATCGTTGATGATTGATGTTTGTGGGGAAGTGTCCGGAAACTCGTTAGCAAGCCAAGTTTTTGCTTCAACTGCGCTCGACTCTGTATCGGCTGAGCTTATCTCAGCTTTGTCAAAACCTACCACACAACTTAAAGGCGCAGTAAATCAGATTCAGTCAGACTTTGTAAAACACGTGTTTTTTTTGTGTGAAAGTAAGTATTCCACGATAAGATTTTTAATAAATAGCAGTGTTTGGGGCAATGGACACTGAAACATTTACATCCTATATTGGGATCGGACTTAATCTATAGATTTCTGGTATATTTATGAACGAATACTCACAGCAAAAGCAAATCAAAGTTGTTTGATATTTTTACCTCTTAAAATGAGAGCTTTTTTTACTAAAAATGCTACAATCATATGTCCAAAAATTAAACCAACTACTCCATGTATGTTCTGCTACGACACTACTGGTTGGTCTGATTATCACTTTAAATTTTTCGTACACCAGAATCTAGTCTGCTTTATTTGTAATTGATATTGAAATATATCAAGCAAGTTTTTCTTCAAATTCATATTTTTTAATAGTTTTTAATTGGAAAACAAAACTGAAAGAAAATAATTTTATGGTTTTCACTAATCAAGAAAAATAATTCAGCTGTAATATCCTTAACTTTATTAGAAAAATGATACATGCAGTCTTTACCTATTACGTATTTAATATATATGAAACTTATAAAACCATATAGATATTAATGTGAGTGTGAATGTGAAAAAATACAAACAAAAATAAACCTTAGCAAAAATCTGAACCAAACAACTTCCTCTTTAATAATAAAATAATTTGAAATACTCTTCAGAAATATAAAATAAATTGTTACAAAATCCCAAAATTTCTAGAATAAAAAAATGCGAAATGCACATAAAATCTCAAAACTAAGCATGGAGCCACATTCATTCGATACACATATGTAAATACGAGTATGCGAGTGTGTGTAAATTTACTGCTTCTAAATATGCAAAGCATATCACTGCGGCATTCAAACCAAACCAAATGAAATGTATAGCTTGTTGAATGCAACTTCCGTTTCCGTGTTATTTGGCACAAAATTTTTTTTTTTTTTTTTTTTTTGAAAGCATGCATAGAGACATTTGTGGTGAATATGCCAACAGAGCTGTGTACATCCGAGCAGTGGAAATAAACACATTTTTGCATTTTTTTGTGGAAAAATCACTGATTGTGAGACTAAATATAATTTGAAGCGATTCAATATTTGTATATATATGCTTATATCTATGTTGGTGGAATGTTATATTTTTACAATCCAGTAAAAACTCTTCAAAAAGAAATTGAAGTAAATCCTTATTGATTACAAATGTTATAGTAAGACAATATCCGCCGATATTTAGAATAATTATTTTTTCCTGGCGTAAATTAAATAATTATTTTTTCCACGGGCGAGTACTGCATAAAAATTTTTCAAAGCCGGAGTATTCTCATCCATCTGAACTAAATAACCTATCTAATGAAGCCGCTGTCTGCTGATTTGTTGAACTTTATTGCTGTCGCCGTATATATCGTAGCTCACCATTCCATTAGCTGCGATAATGTGAAACGAAAGGCAATAAATCTTACGTAAAACATTTCTCTATCATCGTCAATGCGTCTGCACTATAGGCCGGAAATGAAGGGAGACTTGTGGCGTTTTTTCTTTCGTCGTCGAGACTTTGAATACTCAGTTCAAAGTAGCACTTTTTGGGAAGAGTAATGCTACGTTGGTAATACACCAGCGGAGTGTAGTCTTGCTTATGGCTATGCAGTTACAGTCACATGGCTATACTTAATTCCTACTCTCTCAGCGCGCTCTCTCGAAACATCACCAACCCGTGAGGAGCGTTGGGACATAGCTAAAATAGAGAAAGACTCATTGGGGCCCCTCCGACATATTCAGTTTAACGGCTCGCTGAAGTCTAATTGCACCGTCTGTTCACAGAAGGTGGTTGTGTTTCATTTTCACTCACATTATACATGCTGAAGAAATATTCCTTTTATAAACTCAATTTACCATGAACATCAATTTACAGATCCTGTTTTTGGTTTCAACGGAAAAAAGTTCGGTATTGAAACCAAAATTAAGTCGGTTTATTTTTCGTAAAATATTTTAGCATTTCACTGCTGGCTATCGCCTTAAGTTGTTCACATTCATGACTTTCATCCTCTCTCTTTTATGATCTGCTTCTCACTTTCCTTTTCAACTCTCGGTACCTTTCCAATACAACAAGTTGGCGGGTGTATCTACGAGTAGGGCACTTCAAATTCCATCTCATATTTTCCTTATACCGAGCTATGCATGACTGATCTTAAAAAGTAAGATTAAAAGTCTGCCTTTTCGACTTGATGATGCCGGGATACATCTAAAACATTGCCTTTCGTCTATCAGAGCTTGATCGATTTGGTTTCGAGCCTGTCGGTAAGGTGACAACCAAGTGGCTTGATAGAATTTTTAAGTCGGTACCATATTTCGGGCCCCGGCGGAGTCGTTAAGCCTTAACGTTGGGCCATATATATCATCTTTGTCCTCCCTGGCGTTAAAGTCACCAAATAAGATTTTGAAGTCGAGATGAAGATATCACTCGTCAGCGCATTCTAGACGCTCATATGTTAAAAAACATTTTTGCTCATATTTTCCTTTTCTTAAGTTGGTGCATTTGCACAAATTATCAAAATTTTCTTTGAGGAGAGTTGTGGCACCGAAGTCAAGTCAAGTCGGAGCCTGAAAATAAGAAAGATGAGTCATTTATTAGATCGGCATTTTGCCTATGGTCATGCACATAATGAAAGTTTATAACATCCACATATAAACAAAAAATAAACGTAGGGGTTTCCAATAAGACTGATATGATTTCTTAAAAAAAAAAACACATACTAATTTTTAAGGAAATTCAAATGTGTTTTATTTAATGTGAAGTCCAATTGATAGAATTAAGTTCTGAATATAACATCATTCAAATGGCCTCCATGACTTCTTTTGCAGGAACGAATTCGATGAACACAATTTTTAACACTTTTTCCACTAAATCAAGTCGGTATGTCATGAATAGTACGTTCAATATTGACTTTTAAAGCTTAAAGAGAATCTGGTTTATTGCTAAAGACCAATGACTTCAAATAACCCAACAAGAAGTAGTATAATTGTGATAAATCACAACTTTTTGGAGGTCATTCAATGTCACAATTTCTTGAAATATTCGAATTTCCAAACCTTTCTCGCAATAATTCGGTTGTTGCACGTGCTGTGTGACACGTAGCCTCGTCTTGTCGGGGTCAGATGTTGCTAAGATCAACTTCTTTCATTTGTGGCAATAAAAAGTTGGCTATCTCCGATCTATAGCGCTCTTTATTTACAGAAACGGTGCTACCAGCTTCCTTTCGAAAGAAGTGCGGACCTATGATTCCACCAGACCAAAGACCACGCCAAACTGTAAATTTAGGAGAATGTAATGGTTGTTCATGAATAATTTGTGGATTTTATTTCCACCACAATCGACAGTTTAGATTATTTACAGCACTACTCAGATTATAGTGAGTCTCATCGGAGAAGATGATTTTCTTAAAAAGTCGTTACCGTTTTCATGTTGTTCTAAGGCAAAAATCAGCAACGTGGTTCTTGCCATGACGAAACTGTAAACATTACTGAATACAATGAAAATAAAGCTGGCAGATCATGGCCAAAACGACACTTCGAAATCATATCATCGCTATTGGAAAACCTTTTATTACAACACTCACAGCAGTAGAAAAATGCAAACAATTTTGTTTCTAAATTGACAATTTTTATATGTATTTGATATTTTTTTTTTGGATTTTAGTTTATTGACTTTAAGTTTAAAAATTCGTTGTTGTTTTTGCATGTTGGTGTGCTTTTTTTTGTTGTTGCTGCTGACACAGCGCTTTGATGGCGCTTTATGGTGGAATGAATAGACGATATGAAAAATGCGCAAAATTTAACTACGTACACACATACATACATGTGTAGCGCACGCTGAAAATAAGCAGTAAATAAAAAAAATGTTTTGAAATAAAATGCAAGTCAACACAAAAGTGAATATTCAAAAAATAAGCCTTGCAGCAAAAATGCAAAATTTCAAAAATGCAAAACTGCAAACTAACTGACTACACACTGAATACTCGTATGTGCATTTTATATATATATATATATATACTCGTATATGTATATGTGTTCCTACACATCCGCATTTTCTGCTTTGGCTGATTTTTGTTTGACTTCAAACGTTTATATGTACGCTCGAATGTGTTTGCGTGTATGCTCATTGAGTCTGTTGAATTTTGTGCTTTATCAAAAATGTGCAATCGATTGTAAACAAGATCAGTCTAATAACTTTACGGTATTAGCTGCATGGATTTAGCTAGTCGTCAGTTGAGTTTAATTTATCGCTAAATTTATGAGTGCGGCATGTGCGGACGTTTTTCCCCCGCTATTATGTTAACTACTGTTGGAAAATTTTATGCTGCACTCAATACACCAGGTTTGAAAAAATTAGATTTTTTTGAATGTTATATTTCAAACATTGATATAACACTCTTATTGCAACACGAGGCAAAATTCTTTAAAAAAAAAAAATAGAAAAAAAAAATATATAA
Source organism: Neoceratitis asiatica (assembly GCA_030068015.2). NCBI lineage: Eukaryota > Metazoa > Arthropoda > Insecta > Diptera > Tephritidae > Neoceratitis > Neoceratitis asiatica. Next base: position 43,456,890 of record CM061524.1, on the reverse strand, counting down.
GTTTAATTCGGATAACTAAATTTTTATTCGAGCTTAAAGCATTTTCGTTTTTTAGAAAGTAGAGCTATTTCAGTTATCACCGTGCTTTCTCTTCAGGTCCATACGTTATTCTTTACAGATGATCGTGTCTGATAGTTTCCGAATTGGTGAAGCATATTGTATGTTATTAAATCCATTGAATATACTTATAGCTCATCTAAAAAATTAGTATAAATCCTAGAAACTCCATTGGTCTACAGTAGTTTTGTTGACAAAAAGCTGTACTATTTTTTTAATTTGGGATATAAAGGGTGATCCAAGTAGAGATCCTTTTTTCAATGCCCTTTTTTTGACAGATCACGCATGAGCCGTGTTTTATTATTTTTGTTCAGTATTGTTTCGCATACCACCATGGAAATACTTACGCCTGAAAAACGTTTACAAATCATTCAACTTTATAACGAAAATTCACGTTCTCTAAAGAATGTGTTTCACGTGCTTCGCTCAACTCATGGTTAACATAATCGGCCTACTAAGCGTACTATTGGCAACACCATCACCCATCTTGAGACCCAGCATTCATTGGATAATATACAACCGGCCGTAGTTGAGAGTGTATACCAAGGCCGTGGAGAGTCGATTCGGCGCCATTCGCAGCAACTCGAACTGCCGTATGGAATGACTTGGCGCATATTACGTAGAGATCTTAAATTGAAAGCGTACAAAACACAGATTGTGCAAGAACGGAATTCGCTCGACCTTCCCAAGCGATATCGGTTCGCTCTATGGGCTCTTGAAAAGTTCCAAAAAGGTCTGACGTTTTTGAGCAAAAGTTTGTTTAGCGATGAGGCCCGTTTCTGGCTCAATGGGTATACATACAAGAAAAATTGCCACATTTGGTACGAAGAGCAATCTGAAGAGATTCGAGAGCTGTCATTTTATCCAGAAAAATAGCGATTTGGTGTGGTTGATGCCGGTGAGAACGTAGCCGTTAATGGCGACCGTTATAGCGCCATGGTAACCGACTATTTGAAATGCCAATGAATGTTCTTTCGAATGATAATTTTTGTGTTTTTTTTCTATAAAAATGTAGGGAACCTCGAAATGGATCACCTTGTATACGAAAAACATTAATAGCAAAAATTTCATATTTTACGTGTAGTTTTCTACAATTTGAATTGAGCACAAAATAAAAATATTTACCCGAAAAACAGCATTTATGAAATTCTTCTGTTCTGTATGAAAACATTCTTTTACACGAATTTAGTAAATGACATCTAGCAGAACAATCACGTTGCTACCCAGAGTAGACGTCAGCCATAATATGATGATCTCATCGAGTTTTCTAACTCTCTCCAATAGTTCTTAGGTCTTGGTGAAACAGCATCTAGACCACATGACCTAGCAAGCGTAGCGTAGTTTAATCGCTGAACTATGTCAGCTCAGAGCTCATAGGATGTCATCCATGCTTCCGCATGCACGGGAATAATGAGTGACTTGTAGAGTTTGGTTTAAGTTGATCGAGAGGACTTTACTTATCAATTGCCTCAGTCCAAAGTAGCACTTGTTGGAAAATTGTGATTCTGCGTTGTATTTCAAGGCTGACACTGTGTATTTTGTTGATGCTAGTTCCAAGACAGATGAAATTATTTACCCCTTCAAAGTTATGACTACCAACAGTGACGTGGAAACCAAACCGCAAATGTGATGACTGTTTATTTGATGACAGAAGGTATTTCACCCTGCCTCGTCCACTACCAGACTCATTCTTTTCCCTTCCTTGCCTAACCCGGATAAGGCAGAATTATCGCACTGTTACAATGATATCCATATCATCCGTACACGCCAGCAATTATATACACTTGTAGAAGATTATATCTGGTTTATTTAGCTCTGTAGCTTGTATTATTTTCTCCATCATCAAATTGAAGAAATCACACGATATAAAATCCCCCTGTCCAAAACCTCGTTTAGTATCGAACGGTTCTAAGAGGTCCTTCCCAATTCTGACTGAGCTTTTGGTATTATACAGGGTCAGTTTACAGATCAAGTTCAGATATAATAGCGGAGAGACAGCTCTTTATCGTTCTGCCGAAGGCATCTTTAAAATCAATAAAAATTTGGTGTGTATCGATTCTTTTCTCTCTTTAAAATTCCTTTTTACTCTCGGATCTTTTTCGATAATTAGGTCAATGGTGCAAATCCACACTTATAATTGGCGCAGAACGTTTTTTGGATCGGGCAGAGCACACTTAGGATTCACACGCTGGGTATGGCCCACCATATTCTACAAATAAGTTGGTGCATGCACCTTATCAGTTCCTGTCTGTTCTGTCTGTCGTACCTTTCCGTACTTGGCGTTGCCGATATCCAATAGTTTCGTTTGTAGCTGTATGTAGGGAGCTTGAAATTCCATTTCACAGTTCTCTTGCATCATAGTGCTCTCACGAGGAGGAGAAGTCGAATCGAAAACAATTCAACTACCTGTTGTGATTTGCAGCTTTACGATGTGGAACCTTCTTTGATGGTTGTGTCCTTGGAGCGTACGTAAGTCCTGAACACTGGTGACATGTCGTCTGGCAATCACAACATAATCGATTTGTTTGTAAGTTTTTCCATCCGGATACAGACATTGAGCTTGACGAATTTTCTTGTGCCGGAATATGGTACTACAAACAACCATATTAAGAAAACGGTGAAGCTGATCAGTCTCAACCAATTTTTGGATGTTTCGTCGTCCTATTTTTTGAATCCTCACGCACTAGGACTCTCGAAAATATACAAATAATTGCTATTTAGTAACACTTCTGGCTTAAAAAATCCTTCAATTTCGTTTCGATATCCGTCAAGTCGTGGCCGATCATTTTGAAGCTCTTCCAATGGTTTGCTGATTTCGACTAACTGATTCAGATCAATTTGATCGCTTTGCTGGTAGTTGCCGTAACCGTTTCCGTCCTACCGAATCCCTGTCAGATCCTACTGGTCGGCTTTTACTTATTGCCCCCTAAGGGCGTACGTATACTCTTGTTGTGCCACCACGGAAGACGACTAACTTACAATAGCGGCTATGAGTCGGTATTCTTTAAGAAAGAACAAATAAATTCCGGAAAAGCAAACACCAAAACAATTATAGTTCCACAGTCACCGATGAGTACATGATTAAGGTGACGTTGAATTCCAGCAGGGGTACCAGGAGCCTCTGTGAAGACTTCAAGGTAGCCATGCTTGCTTTCCACTAAAGAATTCAGAGCCGGAGGAACGTCGTAAACGTCTACATACCTTTTATACATTTTTTTATGAAGTTATTGAACCTTCTATAAACAGTATTAGGCTTAAAAGAAGTGCCACTCCGGCGAAGAGCTCAGTCCGATCTTCAAATGGCTACTTCGAACCTGGATCACTACGGAGGGCGTAGATTTTGGGTAGCTGTCTTAGCAACCCGCGCGCTAGAATGTGCTCGAGTATTTGCAATATTGGGACGTAAAGGGATTTTGTGGAGTTCAGAGTGCCGTAATATTTAACTTTCTGCCTCCTGCTGGTCGTTTGATTTGCAAAACATCCGGATACCATAAATTTGCTCCAGATAAAGACAGGAATAACAAAGAGGGCGTTGCAATGTCCTGCTCATGCCTACCTTTTTTGATTTAACAATAACATCACTTTGAAGCCTACCGCCTTGGGTCTCTTTAAGGTTGACAAAAAAAAAATTTGGTGTATCTTCCTTGACGGCCTCAGTACATGATCTTGGCGGTCTTCCAGTATTTCTTGCACTGATCTCTAGTCAATTTCATTCCACAGAGTCTTCTTCTTCTTGTGGCAGAGAACTCAGACGAAGAGTTTATTCACTGCAGCCACCACGACCAATGCTTTCATTACTCTAAGGATATTCTCTTATGTAATGCAATGTGAAGTCTGCCGGAAAAAAAGTTTCAGCGCCGTATACTCTCTTTGTTGTAGTTATTAAATTTATTTCTTAAATTTCTGATATATTTTAGTTACGAAATTTTGTGTTACAATTATTCTTCGCAAATTGGAGAATGATTATTGAAATTAACCTCACACTTAATGGGTAATCCACTGCCTTTTCTCGCCAATTTTGCGTATTGTATAATTGAATAAAGTGCACTTTTCAGTAGAAGTATTGAAACTCTTAATTCCTGCTTACTTGAAAATGAGCTGCCAAATATCGTAATAAATTTCTCAACAAACTTTCGCCACCAAAGCAAGTGGCCGGTCCGCCAGACTCACAGCCACTTTTTGGGCGAATTTCAATGAACTGCATAATTTAGTGGTAAGATGCCAATGCTTAAAGCAAAACTACTTTGTGCTAACAACAACGATGAGAGGTGTAATTTACAAAAACAATAAATCGCCAGTAGACTGTATAACGGCACTTTAAAACTAAATTGAATGAGATAATGTGCGTTCGTGAAGCAGGGCTGTGCGTAAATAAATCTAGTGACACGAAAAGGGAAAGGGGTAGAGGGTTTTAAAGGTATATAAATATATGCAAATCTTTACTGCTTCTTACACAGTTTACATAAATTACTTTGAAGTGTGCTATTGGCGGCACTTACCAGCACAAGCATATCTACGTAGTTGGTTTGGTGTGGTGTGGTGTTGATGAACAGCTGTGCTGATGTCCTTTGCTTCATTTAGACATTTCCAACACTCGATTTAATACAGTTTTCCAATAGAAAACTAAACTATGTAAGTTATTTGCAACAAATTACGAAATAAATGTACAAAAAGAGGTGAGTAGGGTAGTGAGAGGCTTAGGAGATTTTCTTAAGCCACAAGTAGCTGCTGCCGTTGTCTTCTCTATTGCTGGGTTTGAATGTCTGAAAGCATTTAATTTGCGCTCATCTCTTCCCCTTCGAAGTTATTTATGATCCCTGGCAGTTGGTTGCTGTAGTTTTAGTGGAAGAAGAAGCAGTAGTAGCAGTCGCAGCAGCAGCAGCAGCCGTAGAATTGTCTGCCCTGCGGACCAGTGTGAACTGAGCATTTCCTTCCACTGTCCGAGCATAACTTTGTCGGATAACCATCGTTTAACATGCAATTTACTTTGGAATTTGTAATTATAAAATTTTAAATTTTTGTTGCCACCATTGTTGATATGTTGCATATAATGTACATATTTATGTTATGTTGCATACTTTGTTGTTGTAGTTGGTATTATATTGCTGTTGTGGCTGTAGTTTATGCAGCTTTTCAATTTTCACATTTTTGCTATAAATTCTCTAGTGCTAACAAATATATGTACATATATGTATACACAGTTGTTAGATAAATTTTAATAAAATACAATTGTTAAGCGGTAAAACTGCTTACATATGAATGTGTGTATGTATGCATAGAATACCCTGCAAATATTTGTGGACCATATGGTTCATTGAAGTACCTACAAATATACCCCTTTGTGTGAACATTGGACCAAATCATGTTTTTATACGAACTTAGTGCGGCACGATCATTCTTCGTGTTATATCGATCGCAATTACTACACGAAGTTACAATTTTGCAATAAGTTCTATAATCGCTAACAGAAAATGTGTGGAAATAAGATTGTGTCAGTTTAGTTTCGCCGTTGAACTCTGATGGTACGCAGAAGGCATTCAGAATTTATTATTATTTCAATGAAAATGCATAAAACAAATGCCCAGACTACAATATATTATATATTTATTAACAATAAATTATTAATATTTATATAAATTTATGTAAAAAATATAATGTTTTACTAACCTTTCACAAAGCAGATGCTATTCGAAACTAAAAAGGATATTCGATTGTAATTTTTCGCATATACTCCATAATATGATCCCCTGTAGGTACTTTATGGAGTACACGGGTGTTATGCAGAGGAGGAGTATATAGTTCAGCACTATGACATCACAATGTTAATTAGACCAAGTTTTTTGTATGGATTATGGCAGGTTTAGGATTACTCTATTGTCCGCGTGGAGTATATATATTTCACGCGTGCATGGAGTACTCGCGCTATTCGCAGGGTAGCTCTGCAATACGACATATGTATTTTCCAGTATACATATATACATATGTATGTATATTTCACAAGCATTTAAGTAATTCAGTAGAAGCTCAAAAATTCATAGAAAAATTTTTAGTGTAAAAGGCTGTCAAAAAGTAAAAATAAAAAATAAAAATTAAAAAAATACTAATAAATGTTTGTTCAGAATTATGGATGAATAAACTTTTGTAAACTTAAAATCGGAAAAGTTTAAATGAACTATTGCATGCATTCTTATTTCAATTAAAGAGTGTAATGCTCGATATGCAGCTATTATGTCTGGTTCTTGCACTTATAACTGAAACTTCGTTTATTGAATGCCATAAGAGGAATTTTTGAAACCAATTTTTTAAGTTTTTGTTTAATTTTCATTTATGATAATTATTCCTCTTCTCTTTTCAATAAAATATTGAATGCTGATATATTTTTCAAAGTTTTGAGTTCTGAGTTCTTTACTTCAAAAGTGCCGATGGAGTTCATAAGCGAGTGCACTGAATTCACTATTGACTTTCAATACCTTTTCGACCGATACGACTCGTTCGCGTGCCTAGTATGGAAAAGTAGAACCAACGTTGTATTTACGCAATTAATATCAATTTCATAGCCTTAAATACCATAGCTCTGCTCTTCGTACCTTCTTTTATTCTGGCTTAAGAATTATGTATAGATACTCAGTTTATGCAGCCCTATAAGTTTTGGGAAGTTACAAAAATTAAATATGGTGGAATTGGGAGTTAATGCTTTCGCGTGAGTTCTAATTATTTCCTTACAGGTTTTTCTCAAGTTTTTGGTGCATTTTGAATGCTTTTTCAATTGGCGATTTACAAGGCCTAAAACAATGCTTATAAGATTCGATCAGAATTTTTACAACGTCCTCTAGATAGGAATTTACAGGTGTAATTGATGAAGCCGCAATAGCTGAAAACATCCAAAATTATAGATAATTAATTTTTCTAATTGCGGTCGCCCTCGGCAGGGAATGTCAAGCCATCCGAGTGTGTTTCTGACATGAAATAAAAGCTTCTCATAAAAATCCATCAGCCGTTCGGAGCCGGTTTAGAATAAATTGTAAGTCCATCCATTTGGTGGTAAAAACATTAAGATGCAAAATCACAAATTACAAAGATTCCGCTTTTATTAAAGATCCGAGTGATCGACCAGGATCCAATAATCAGGCGTATTTCTTTCTATTATATTATGTATAATATATTTTACAAGAAAATGAGTCACGTCTTTTTTGACCGCTGTTTGACTGTCCAGTTAGTTGATGCCCTTTTAAGAGTAGTGAATGACAGCACCGTCGTCCAAGCAGTGCGATGGACCGAAGAAGGACAGTGCCCATATAAAGGAGCTCATACTTGGTGTCGCATTTGTGTCGGGAGAGCCGGTGGATGAAAGTCTAGGCACATATCTCTGATTTACGCTCACGATCCGATTAAAAAGAAGTATGGTGTGACCAAGGATGCTATATTTGTGCGCCTAGAATACATTCATCATCGACGTGTGTCGGAATGTAAATTTTATCATCGTAATAAGGTGGAGCGCAAATAACCATCTTTCAATCTTTGCCTTTGACCATCTCAATAACCAGACTTGAACTCTGGCCTTCCGAATAGTAGTACGCAATGTTATTGTGGCCAAATCTAAGAGCTTGGAATTTGGTATTACACACTTATATAAGTGAATAAATATTGGTTCTGAAAATCATATTGCAAGCTCTAGTTGATCTCTCTGATATTGGAATTATTATTTGCTTCTCAAAGGCAATACAATAAATTTGATATGCACGTGAAAGGTAAAAAGATTTCAACACGGATGAAGGCAGCACTGTTGTCTTGTTCCTCACTCATGTGTCGATAAGAACAGTGGAAGATTGTAGCTCTTGCAAGCCGCGCCCCATTAGTGGAAAACCATCTTGGAAACGCTCTATACTTTTTTTTTGTTGGAAATTTTGAACATTTTAGTTCCTCAAACACTTTAGCTTTGAAGGTCAAAATGTTGTTGCAGCAAAAATAGCTCTTAATCAGAATATATGATTTCCAATTACGTGTGCATTTTTAGTGAATCCTGAATATTTCTCTCCTTTTTAGGGGACTGCTAAAAAAAAGTTCACGAATACTTTTTTAAAGGCTTTAAGTTCAAAGTCTTCTTTATTATCATTACATTGATGGGTTCAGTGCGGTAAATCACCACATACCCATACTGAAACTTTTCCTTGTTTATCCTGCAGCCAGTTTCGCTCCACTGAGGACGCATATTACTGCTGCAAAATGCGACATTGATATTTCGTTATAAGATTGCTCCATAAAAAAGGTATTGGGCGGCCTTAAAGTTGTTTAAATTGATTTGCATTTAATCATTACTTCAGTTATATAAGCAGCCCTTTACACTCTGGACACTTAAAGCTAAAAGTAAGACAGTTCCTGGCTTGCAAATCTCACGATTCCACAGCGAAAACACACTCTGTTACGGTTGTTTGCAAATTAGTGGTGCTTGAATATGTGTCTAAATTTCAGGCAACGATGGCATCCGATTGGGTTGAAATTTCGTGAACTCTGCATTTTGGCTTATCTCTTTAAAAAAATGAGTGTGGATGAGATTGCAAAGAGAAATGTTTAGTGGTATATATGTATTTATGTCAAAAAAAAAAAAAAAAAAAAAAAAAAAAATTAATTTTGACCATTTTCAAAAACTCGCCTATAACATACTAAAAATTTTGTCTAATTTTTCATATTTGATGGATAGATTTCTGTAAAAATAAGAGCTTTTGAAACATTTAAAAACTGAAACTGAAGCAGATATTAAAATTTGAAAATTAATAATAAAATATATATATATATATATATATATATGAAAACTTCTGAGAAAGGTTAGTAGTTGCTCATCTTTTTTTGTGAATAATAATAATTAAAGTCCACTCTTACACTTATAATATTTTATTATTATTATTTATTATAAAATATTTTATGCTATAATAAAAACAATTTGTTTTTAGGTTGCATGTCAAAAATTGACTGTTGACTGTTCTTTTCTTTATTCAATTTCTTTCTTTTATACAATTTTTTGGTTATATACATTCTTATTTACTATATTATATTTAACGCTATATATTAAGTATATGTAGATATATAAACGCATTATGTATATATGTAAGCGCATTCAAATTCAATTGGTCGCACACACATATACATATATAACAAGTGTGTAAAAATGCATTCTCAGCATAAACACTTCAAGTGGAATTATTATTGCTGCGTTTGATTATTTGTTTATATTAATATATATCTACATTGTTAAAAAGTGTGGGAAAAGAATTTATTCAAAAGCAATTACATAATTAGTGATTGATATATTACACCTCCTTTCCCAAAAAGAATCGTTTATACGTTTCTAATAAATGAATAAGCGATTCTATTTCGTTTAATGACTTATTTTTTATTGCTCTATATTTTTTTTTTTATATTTGGTAATTACTTATGTTGCAAAATTGTAGTTTTGTTTACATTTATTTTTGTTTTTGAGTGCTCGAATTTTATTTGTTTGTTTGTAAATGTAAATAAAGAATTTATTGTGCAATGAACATTTTCGTCTTTATGAATTTAATATTTGTATACATTTTAAAATTTTACTTTATATTTTTATGAGTTAAACAATAATGGAAAAAGAAATGACATTATTCTAGTAACTTTAGCCTATTCTTGTGTATTACAATTTTCTTATTTTTACTATTTTGTTCTATGTTTCCTAACTTATAATTGTAATTCTTATCAATATGTTTTATATTATATGGAATTAAAGTGTAATTATTATTTCTATCTATATTTTCTACCTTATAGGGCCCTTTATATCTACTTTCTAACTTATGACCTGCTTCATTTTTAACTAATACTAAATCTCCTATGTTTATTTCCTTATACTGAATATTTCTATCATAGTTAATTTTTTGTTTTTGTTTAGATTCCTGTACTAATTTCCTAGCTTTTTGTTGTGCTAATTGTAACCTATACTTAATTTCCTTATCATAAGCCTCATGATTATATACTGGGCTAATTACATTTTCTTTTAAAAATTCGTAAGTCAGAGGTGTCTTTCCAAAAACTAGTTCAAAAGGACAATAACCATGAACTGTTGAAGGTGTTGTATTGTAACAATACGAAAAATATTTGAGGTATTCATCCCAATCATCTTTGTCAATGGATATGTAGGAACGCACATATTCATTGAATGTTCTATGGTTGCGTTCAACAGTACCTAAAGTTTGATGGTGGTAGGGTGTTGAGGTTTTATGCTTTATTTTTAAGAGCTTACATAATTCCTCAAGTAAACTATTTTTGTATTCTGTTCCCATATCTGTTATAATTGTTTTCATACAACCATAAATCAGAATGAAATGTTCGAATACAGCCTTAGCAACTGCTACAGCATGTTTGCTTTGGACAGGCACTGTAACCAAATATTTGGTTAGGTCACATATTATAGTGACTGCATATTCATTTCCATGTATTGATTTTGGTAATGGTCCTATTATTGTCAATTTGTACTATATCGAAAGCTTTTGGTGGTGTTTCCGTTATAGTCATTTGTTCTTTCAGGTGTTTATTGATTTTATTTTTATTGCAGTGTATGCAATTTTTTATATATTTTCTAATGTCATTTTTCATATTATTCCAATAATATTTTTGTGTTATTTTGTTTAACGTACGATTTATTCCTGGGTGGCCACCAAAAACAGGATCGTCGTGGTATTTATGAAGAATTTCTTTAATTTCTTTGTTATTTGTCACATGCTTAACCTCCGGAGTTAATACTATAATTAAATTTTTGAGAACTTTGGTACCAATTTCTTTAAATGTGTCTACCCGGGTATAATTATTCTTAAACAATTTGTCTCCTAAGGACAACTGTATTTTTCCGATTCCCAAATTGCCGGCTTCTTCCATAAGCCTGGCAAAGAATTGACCTAAGTCAATCTTCGCCTCAACAATTAGGTTATTTATATTAATTTTGCTACAAATTTTCTTTCCCTTTTTTAAACATAATTTTGGAGGATCGAAAACGAGCTGGACTAGTCTTTTTACTTCACATTTATTTAGCGCTTCATATATTATTGGGTTCTCTTTGTGACTTTTTATTTCTTCATTTTTGTTACTGGAATTTTTATTATTATAGTTTTTATTAGTTTCCGATCTAGTCGTAACTTTTAGTAATTTACACGCTTCTACAGATATTTCCTTTAGATCTTTGATATCTATGCGTGATAATGCGTCTGCTACATAATTTTGTTTTCCCGCTATATACTCCACCTCAAAATCATATTCTTCCAAATCCAATCTGATTCTAGTTAACTTTGATGAAGGGTTTTTCATCGAAAATAAAAATGTTAAAGGTCTATGGTCTGTCTTAACCAAGAATTTTCTGCCGAAAACGTACGGTCTAAAATATGTTATGGCCCAATGAATGGCCGCCAATTCTTTCTCAATTGTTGCTTTATTAACTTCACCTTTTGTGAACGATCTAGATGCATAGGCAATTGGTAATTGCTTTCCTTCATACTCTTGACTCAAAAACTGCTCCGCAAGCATAACCGCTAGCATCTGTTGTTATGCAAAATTGTTTACCGAAATCAGGATATTGTAGAATATTAGGACTTATTAATGCAGCCTTCAAATATTCAAAGGATTTTTCACAATCTTTTGTCCAATCGAAAACTACATTTTTCTTACAAAGTCTTGTTAATATTCTAGAGTACTCTGCAAAATTTGGAATGAATCTTCTATAATAATTGCAAAATGCGACGAATCTTTTTGCTTAATCTGCATTTTTAGGGATTGGGTAATTTTTGACAATTTCGAACTTACTGGGGTCTGGTAAAATTCCTTTACTTGTACATTTATGACCAAGGTATGTTACTTCCTGACTGAAAAATAAGCATTTATCCGGGTGTAATTTTAAATTATACTTTCTACAAGTTTCGAATACATCCCGTAAGTTTTTAATCATATGCTTTTCAGAGCATCCCAATACGACAAATCGTCCATGTACAAAAATGCTTGTGAAGGCTTTAAGCCTGCAAATGCTAATGTCATCATTCTTTGGAATGAATTTGGGGCTATTTTAAGACCATACGGCAATCTTTTGAAACGATAAGTACCATTATCTGCTGTAAAGGATGTAATATCCCTTGACTCTGGGCTTAGTTCTATTTGGTGAAAACCGGACATTAAATCTAAGCATGAAAAATATTTAGCTCTTCCTAATTGATCTAGTATGTCATCAATTCTTGGCAATGGAAATTTATCTGCAGTTAGTTTTTTATTTACTTGTCTGTAGTCAACAACCATTCTCCATCTTTTTTCTTGGTGATTTGGGAGTGATTTTTTGGGTACTAATAAAATTGGACTATTAAATTCTGATATTGAAGGTTCTATTATGTCGTCTTTAATTAATTTATTTACTTGTTTATTTATTTCGCTCTTGTGGGCTTCTGGTATTCTATAGTTTTTTACGTAAACAGGGTTATTGTCTTTCATATGAAGTTTTTGTTTGTAAAAATTATTAGTGGTAATTGGTTCTGTTTCTAATGAGAAAATGTCTAGGAATTCTGCACATAGTGTATTAAGTGATTTATTTGCAAAGTGTGGAAAATTTTTATTTAATCTTTCTAATTTTTCTTTATTGTTAGCCTCTTTTTCAAATCTATTATTATTTATTATTGTATAATCGCTCAAATTTTCTGTGCGTATATTGAAGTCTTTGAGTACTGTATTTTTATCGGTTGTATTTATAATTCTAACAAGTGTTTCGTTTGAATTTGCTAAGGTGTTTGCAATAAAGATGCCTTCAGATAATTCTTGTTGTGGAATTAGTAGTTCAGAATTGTGATTTTTAATGTGGATTTGTCGGACTACTTCCGATCTTGCTGGAATTGATAAACTGTTTATTGTTGGGTTATTAGTCATTTGAATTATTATATTTTCTGGGTAATCATATGGTCTTAATATTAGGGTGTCCCCTTCTTTTTGGTAATCTAAAATGCAATTATATTTTTTAATAAAATCCAAACCTAATATTCCATCGCATGGAATTGGAAAATTGTCTTCTACTACATGAAATTTGTGTTTAATCAATAGGTAATCATCCTTTAAATCTGCTTTAACTGTACCAATAGTGCTAGTAATGCCTTGACCAATTCCTTTTAAATCAGTTTTTTGTGAATTATTAATTGTGACATGACTGTCAATTTGACTCTTTTTTATAATTGAAATATCTGCTCCTGTGTCGATCAGTAGGGTTGTGATAGAATCATTCAGAGTTGTCTTGGAAGATATGTAGCTATTGAGGTGTAAATTAAAAACATATAATTTTTTATTTAATGAGGTGGAGTTTGTTGGTTTTCCTGTTGGGTAACGTTTCTTACATTTCTGGTGTTATTACGGTTATAACCTCGTGATCCAAAGCTTCTACCAGATCTTTGGTTATTTATTCGGTGATTATTATTGTTGTTGCCATAATTGCTAAATGTACGCCTCTGATTTCCTCTAAAATTATTATTTTGATAATTTCGGCGGAAGTTACCTTGAAAGTAATTTTGTTGGCGTATATGCAAGAGTGAATTTGGGTTGCCAGTTATTTCTGTGCAACTGTTGGTAAATTTTGATATTGCTTCGTTCATTGAAGTGAACGTTCCAGCTTGCATAATTATTTTTACTTTATCATTGGAACAATTTTTACACATAGCCTTTACAGCTGATTGTGTAGCATACTTGTTTGCTAATTCTGGTGTTAGTCCATCAGATATGTATGCTCCTTCCAATGATTTTGTGAGTTTTTCAATCTCAGCAGTGTATTGATTTGCTGTTTTACTGCGTTGTTGGATGTTCAGGAGTTTTGCTGTCAAAACTTCCACTGATTCACCCTTAATATTTGACTTTAATTTTTGTTTAATTTCCTGAATAGAAGATTCAGTGCTTATAATATTTCTAGCTGTCCCCCTGAGTTTAGTCTTTATCATAGATACTGCGATGGCCTCATGACTATCCTTGATTTGCTCCAGGATATCAAGGGCATCCAGAAAACTGGATAGATTTTCAGATTTTCCATCGAAATCTGGTAAGATCGATGATGCAATTTTAATAAATTCTATGTTTGTCAATGGCATTTTGTCGCTTTCTGTTTGCAAATTTTTATCAATAAATATATTTTTCCCTTGGGTTTAGACTTTGTCTAGACCATCTGCTCGGCTCATGTATTTTTTCTTTAAAAATTTGTTGTGAGACGAATATAATTTGAGTAATAAATTGAGACAAGTGCAAATTGTTAATATTATTAACAAGATTTTAATAAAATTTAGTGCCTCAGTGTGGTCAACTATTTGGATTGAATTAATTACATTAGCATTAGGCTTTTCTAATTTGGATTCTTGGCCTCCCATTGCAAAAAATTTTTTTTTTAATGCAAAAATTTATAAATTTTTATTTTTATTTTATTATATTTCTTTATTTATTAACAAGCTTATGCTTAAAAGTAATTATTCTTTTATCTATAGCTCCGATAGATTATATTTTATCAACGTTCTCCTTGTTTCTTCTATCAAGGTTGTAGGATATCTAACGTCTTCAAGTGTTGGTTCCCTAGTCATACCTATTTGCTCCCACCATTTTTTCAACCATAATAAATATTCTTTTTCTTCCTTGCTGTAATCTTTTAAGTTTTTTAATTTTCTGATTCCCTCAAGTGTATTTTCTAAATCTAAATTATCAATGGCACTGTTGATAGCCTCGTAATCGAGGTCATCGGGCAATGCGCTATCTTCTTTAATCAGTCTATCTATGTTCATGTTAAAAATTGTATTCTTTATCAGAGAGAAAAAAAAAAATTATTTTAAACAGCAGGAATGGAATTCTTGCTCATCAGTAGGCTGCCGTTAGGCTGGCCAGAAGTTTTTTATCTAATTATAATATATATATATATATATATATATGGTTTAGTAAGTATATTTATGCTTAACTCAATTTTTTCATAATAGAGCACTTAATAAAATTTACAAATAAATTTTGAGAAAATATCAATTTTAGTACAAAAGAATTATTTTTAAGTATGATGAGTGGTTGATTGAGTTTCACTGCTTCACTTCCAAACACAATAACGACTTCTAGCTGCTGATGGATGTTTGTTGTTTCTCGAATTTTTGTAATGTCCAGTTGAAGTTAATTTTGCTTGATGCTTGGCCAGTGACTGTAATACATTGTCGTCTTGTTGATTATATTTTTTTTTTTTAAACACTTTTTTTTTTTTTTTTTTTAAATTTTTTTTTTATAAAAATTTTTTTTTTTTTTTTTTTTTTTAAATATATTCTTAACAGGATTCATATTGTTGTTGTTGTTATTATTATTATAATTTTATTATTATTATATTCTTGTTTTTTCGACTTGTACTCTGTAAAAATTTTAGAGTTTGCCTTATACAGCATTCGGCTGTCCTTCCAAATAACTTTCGGCTAATTTAGCCAGTTTTGTTATTGGGGATTCGCCATTTAGCTTTTCTCGGCTGTCGATATTTTCAAGAATTTGGCAGGATCGCCATATAATATTTTATTATTATTATTTATTATAAAATATTTTATGCTATAATAAAAACAATTTGTTTTTAAGTTGCATGTCAAAAATTGACTGTTGACTGTTCTTTTCTTTATTCAATTTCTTTCTTTTATACAATTTTTTGGTTATATACATTCTTATTTACTATATTATATTTAACGCTATATATTAAGTATATGTAGATATATAAACGCATTATGTATATATGTAAGCGCATTCAAATTCAATTGGTCGCACACACATATACATATATAACAAGTGTGTAAAAATGCATTCTCAGCATAAACACTTCAAGTGGAATTATTATTGCTGCGTTTGATTATTTGTTTATATTAATATATATCTACATTGTTAAAAAGTGTGGGAAAAGAATTTATTCAAAAGCAATTACATAATTAGTGATTGATATATTACACACTTGTAGTTTTTTCAATTAGTTTAAAGATATCAACAACAATGAACAGAATTATATATTGAGCAATTATTACTTTCAATAATTTGTAGGTGTTAATAATATTGATGAATCATAAAATACATATAAAGAGTGATCCAAGTAGAGGTGCTTTTTTCAATAGCCTTTTTTTGACAGATCACGCGTGAGTCGTGTCAAGCTGTCATGTTATTTTTGTTCAGTATTGTTTGACATTTAATCAAGGAAAGACTTCCGCTTGAACAACGTTTACAAATCATTCAACTTTATTACAAAAATTCACGTTTATAAAGAATGTGTTTCGCACGCTTTGCCTAACTTATGGTCAGCATAATCGGCCTACTATTCGCCACACCATCACCCATCTTGAGACGCAGCATTCATTACTGGATAATATTCAAGAGAAGTGGTCTATTCTCTAGCACGCAGTGAAGAAAATTTAGCGGCCGTAGCTGCGAGTGTACCCGAAGACCGTGGGGAGTCGATTCGGCGCCGGTCGCAGCAACTAGGATTTACGTATGGAACGATTCGGTGCATTTTACGTCGAGATCTTAAATTGAAAGCGTACAAAATACAACTTCTGCAAGAACTGAATCCGCTTGCCTTCCCAAGCGACATCGCTTTGCTCTATGGGCTCTTGAAAAATACCAAGAAAATCCGACGTTTTCGAACCAAATTTTATTCAGCGATGAGGCCCTTTTCTGGCTCACTGAGTATGTAAACAAACACAGCTGCCGCATTTGGGACGAAGGGCAGCATGAAGAGATTCAAGAGCTGCCATTTCATCCAGAAAAAGCAACGGTTTGATGTGGTTTGTGAGCTGGTGGAATCATCGGTCTATTTTTCTTCAAAAATTAAGCTGGTGAGAACGCAACCGTTAGTGGCGACTGTTGTCGTGCCATAGTAACCGATTATTTGATGCTTCGAATTGAAGCTAGTGATCTCCGCGATATTTCATTTCAACAAGACGGTGGCTCTTCCCACACATCGCATCAATGAATGGATTTATTGAGAGAACACTGCGGTGCGCAGATAATATCACGATTAGGCATTGTCCTGTAGGAATATGTGAAGTCTATAGTCTATTAGGACAATCCTCATTCATTCGCCAGTTACCAGTAGAAATGAACGAACGAGTCATCGAAAATTGGACTCAATGGATGGAACATCTGAGACGTAGCCGCACCCAACATTTGAAAGAGATAACCTTCAAAAAATAAATGCCGAAGAATGCTCTTTGAATAATAATGAACATTCCACATTAATTTTGAATTTTTCTGTGTTTGTTTTTTATAAAAAAAAGGTAGGGAACCTCGAAATGTATCACTCGTTAGATGCTAGCTCGGCTAGCTTACCTCACATACGCACTCCTTTACCCTACACCCACCGCCGTTAAGACTTGATACAATCTTATAGCTTAAATTCTGGTATTTTGCGTAAAGCGGCTTACTTACGCTATTTGTTGCCACATAACAGTAACAACAGTAACAACAGCAAATGCAACAAATACGACTACAGTTGATATAACAGTATGTATGCATATGTTTGTGGGTATAGTGAAACAAAAGGGGTAGTCAAGTTTTGTAAGTGGAAGAATGTACATTTGTATGTGCGTTAAATCTGCAGTCGAAAAGCTGAATGCTTTTATGACCAACACTTCCACCTCCCCCTCCCCTCACTTGTACGCAGACCAATTGTTCGGTAGCTTGGTTTATTTAGTAGTAGATTCAGTAATGTGTATGTGTATCCTCTGCGCTGAAGAATGCGATAGTCAGGGATTTTCGGACGCTATGCAACGAACAATCGGCACAGTGCATAATTGAGTGTTAGTGTGAGCATGAAACTAGCCACATATGCGTTTGTATTTGTATCTGCTGTGCATTTTGGTAACTCATTCTTATGTGCGTCCGAGTATATCTGAAGGAACTGGCCACAACTTCCCGACAATGCGGTCGGTAAAGTGTACGAGTAGGCGATATTGTGTACGGCGAATGGCCACTGCATGCCACTAAGCTGCTTTAGGGCAGCTTCAACGCATAAATCTCGCATGCAATTCAAGAGCAAGAGAGGCTTGTCAGAGCATATACAAGCGTACATGTGTCCATACATAGACACATATATGTATAAACGCATATGCGTACGTGTTTGTGTGGTCGTATTTCATATTTTAGTAGATTCCTTCCGCTGCACTGTGTACGGGATTTTACTGCCGAAATGGTTATGCCACCCCGTGGCGTGCGCTTCTAAATATCTCCGACTGCTCCCTGTGCACCCTTGCGGTGCTGCATGGATACTTAAATCGCCAATGGTCATTCATACGCGCCGAGTTGACTGTGAGACGATCTATATGATGAATGGCTTTGTACACTTGCCGTGGATGCCAGTTACAATCTACTAAAGACATCCTCACATATGTAGCTACATATATATGTACAATTGTTAAAATTTATATGCTCGCTGGCGTACTTACAGTATTTGGCACTCGTTGTAGTTGGTTGGCACTGTGCAGTATGCACTTGCAACCACCGGCTTATGCTCGTAAGAATGCAAGGAAACTGAAAGGATGTGACATTAAAAGGAGATTTCTGTTTAATATGTCCGGTTGCTTCAACGACGACGACGGACACCGAGACTTGCCGAGTTATCTGTCCCTCTTATGTTTGCACATCCGTTCATCCATCTCTATCTCCAAATGTCCTTAAGCCAGTTTATTCTTGCGTGCGTGCGTGCGTACGTCCGTTTGTTTGTTTGCATGGCGTGCAGCTGGTGATGTCTCATCTGATTGTTGCTTTTATGGCTTCCAAAACAAGTTTAACTGTAAATTGAATTATTTTATATGCTTTCCGATGTGATTTTCATTTCACATTTGTTGTATTTGTTTTGAGTTTCCAGTGTTTGTTTGTTTAGTTGGTCGAATCCATCTGCGCTTAGTACGTTTTATAAGATTATTTTCTCATATTTTCGTACAAAAGACAACAGCTAAAAAATATTATTCTAAATCCGTACGATAAAGCCAAATCAAGTTAAGTCGTAACAAGAATTGTGTTTGCCAAAAGTACTAGAAAATGATATTTTAACAACTGTCATAGAAAAGCAAATACTGTTGAGATTATTTTTTTATTTAGGTCAGCTGAGAAAGTGACGATCATCAGGAAATAAACAATTCGCTGGCGATGTGATTTGCTGACCCATTCACAGCATAGAAAGTGAGCTAATAATAGCAGTGTTGTACTGTTTCTTGGCCCCACGCCACGTCTGGCAATTTGAAAGAGTAAGCGGTCACCTCTATCAAGGAACCAAGATCAATATGAAAAACAATATCAGCCTGCAAAAAAGTGTTGCTGTGAAGTGTGAAGGCAATTGAAAAACAATATTTTCTGATGCCGAAAAATGGACCCCACTTGACAAGTCCCTCATCAGTCACTCAATCCGAGAAGGCAATTTAAAACAACGTTTTCTGAAGCCAAAAAACGGACCCCACTCATCAATCACTCAATCTGAGGAGGCAATGGAAAAACAATGTTTTCTGATGCCAAAAAACGGACCCCACAATACATATCCCTCATCAGTCACTTAATCTGTATGGTGCAGTAGTGCAAGCGAGCTTTCGAGAGAAAAGTTTTGTTGACCTCGTTAAGGACCAACGGTAACGTTGGCTAGATCACATATTCCAGTTGGATGAAAAGTCTCTAGATAAAGAAGTATTAATTGCAGTTCCTGCAGGCGGATGCAGAGGGATATGAAGACCAGTTCTCTCTTGGAGAGCTCAGTTGGTGAAAGACTACCCAAACAGCATAAAGAAGAAACAACTGGTGTTTGATTACAGACTTGTCTTTTCTTACCTGTGATATGTTGGGAGCTTTAACTATCATCTAGCAATTCTTTTGTATCCTTAGACATAATATTTCAACGTGGATCTAAAGCCCAAACTCATTTGTTATCAAAAGTTTTTTATTGTCACCAGACTGTAATGAGCAGACAAGTGCTGAAGTTGTGCTTGGTTTCGAGACTGTAACTGCATTCTTACTAAAAGCCATAAAAACAAGACTTTGGGCAGTTAGAGAACTGGGCTAACGACGCTGGCGTAGGCATTAAGCAATAAAATATGGAGCATGGTCTTCTTCACCAGAATATATAAGATTCCAAAGTTGCTAACCCCAATGCTCTCATATCACTTATATGGGTACAGCATAGTTTACGACCAGCTGGCCAAATGCCTTGTACGTTGCCAGCAGTGTTTATTCGTTTTTCCCCAAGTGCTACCGGCTAGCGCTTTGAGGATTCTGTTGCGCTTCTGTACTTTGGTGGCAATGAAAGAGTGCAGACTGTCAAATGGGACTCCCAGTAACTTTGGGTTGTTCGTGGACGGAACTTTTACGTCATCGACATTTACATTAAGTTCAAGCCGGTGAAAAGGGTGGCAGAGGATTTCGCGGGTTGTATATGTAGATGTCCTGCAGCGAAGAAGTTGGAAAGGCCGGCGAGATTGTAGTTTACTTTCGAACAAAGGCTATCAATATCCTTTCCATATGCCAAAATGGAGCAGTCATCGGCGTATGAGATCAAAGAGACGCCCTCTGGTGGTGCAGGAGGCCACGAAATGTAGAATGCAAACAGCAGCGGGGAGAGAACAGCACTCTGCGGAACTCCCTGCTTAATTTTCCGTAGCTTTGAGGTTTGACCTGGAAAGTCAACAGATAATTGTCGACCACTCAGGTAATTCATGGTCCACCTCTTCAACTTAGGTAGTAATAAGAAATCCTCAATGGCCGGTAGTAGCACTGCGCGATTCACCATGAATTATTTGAGAGTTTATGGCGTTAAGTGCAGTTGTAATGCTGTGCACTTTCCATGCCATGCTGATGGGTAGCTGGGCTCAAATAGTGTGTAAGAGACGGGAGCAGCAAGGCCTCAATAGTTTTCACTACTGGAGAAAGAGGAGACATCGGCCGATAAGACTCTCCTTTTGTAGTGGGCATAGAACTCGGAGGAACGGATGCGAAAAGCATTTGATTTAGAGCTCTAGATAATTGGGCAGTATGAGTTTTCTTATCTGCTCAGCAGAACAAAAATTCAAAATTTCGTTTGTAAAAATGGCTTTATAAGCAAGTGTGTGAGTTTTGCTCAAATGCTCGAACTGCTGGAAAATGTCGAATAGAAAACTTTTGCTCTAATCTTCTGCTCTCTGCAAGCGCGCCATTAGGTGGAAATGGGGCATATCACTTAAAACAATGCTTTGGCTTTACATTGCGTTGGTATAAGTAGTATTAGTCGAGAGAATATCAAACACATGTTAGTTCCAAAAAGTTTAGAGGAAACCACTCATATGTTTTAGTGGAGAATTGCTACAGCAACTGTGGCTATGAATGTTCTCTTGGATCTACTACCCATTGATTGGGGATGAAAATGTAATTTTTTGTTACGATAAAGGGATACTATAGAAGATGTCTAATTTATAACAAAGGTACCGTCTACCCGAAAATACCAACTACTGAGTAACTGACTTCACGAACGACTATACGATGGTTATTTCGGATATCCATATTTCTTTACGAATTACTTGCGCTTTGGAGAAGCTCAGTTTTGACTGTGCGGATGGGCGCAATTACGATCTTCAGTGATATCGCAATATGTCCGTTTGGTAGTTCCTTGAGCTGATGCTTAGCAGCAGCAACTTCGAAGTCGTAAGTAATTTTGTTTACTTAGAAACCAGATTTAACAACAACAACAAGAATATTAGTCTCAAAATCCAACGAAGAATAGATTTTGCCAACAGAGCAAGTAATTGAGAAGTAAAGTCCTCACTCGACCAACAAAGCTGTATGTTGCAAAAGCGTGGACAATATCGACATCCGATGAGATGGCACTAAGATATATTTACACTTTGGTAACTATGCTTCCTCGGACAATGGAACGATGTACGAGTTATATGATGCCATTGGCGTAGCTAAGCGAATCAGATGATACTTGGTATCGCTTGGAGTTTCCAATTGGGGTCAAACTGCGAAAAGAGAGAACGAATGTCGCACAATTATTGAAACGCCAATATAGGAGTAGTGGTAGTAGAAGAAACACTGAAAAGTGGTTCAAATACTAAGAATTGGGAACACAAATGAAAATTTTTGAGCGATTTGAAGTTATAAAAATACGAGATATGTTCAAAAGAAAACGTCAAGGTGTTGCCCACTGCTTTCTTTGATTACAATGCCGTAGTGCATTATGAGTTCCTACCGTCGTACCGTCGTACAGTTAATAAGAAATACATTTGGGTGAAGCAATACGGCTCAAATGATCGGAATTGTGGAAAAACAAATCGTGGATTCGGCATCACGAGAATGCACCAGCTCACATATCAATGCTTATTCGTGATTTTTTTGGCCAAAAACAAAACCGTAATCATGCCTCAACCAAAGTAGTCACCAGATTTGCCTCCCTGCCACTTTTTCCTGTTCCCAAAACTAAAGAAAACAATGGATGGAAAACGTATATCCTTGAATTGCAACCCAAAAAACAACAGGGTTTGAAAAAAAAAAAACAGCTATCTTTATCCTCTTTCAGGCAAACACGCATTAAGAGAAGCTGCGCAAACGATGTTTAAAAATATATTCTTACAATTCCCAATAAAACATACATATTATTTATCCCCGGGAAAAACAAATAATTTAGATTTCCTTCTAAATGCTTATATAAATCATTTAGTATCGTATGAATATGCAAATTGGATTTTCATATCAATTTCAATTCTATTATGTTATCAATTTATTATTGATAATTTCCAAATATCTACAATAAATAAAATTTGCATTTAATCATTTTCAAGAAGTTTTTAATTTATATTCACGCAAATAATATTGAAATGATTTATTAAAATCAAACCTAAACGTTGGTTTCCCTGATGGTTTCAATTTCAATTGTCGTATTTGGCTTCCCTTTGGTAAAATAAATCAACAATTTATGATTTTTGCATATACATATATACAACATAAAGATATATATATATATATATATATATATATATATATATATATATATATGTATATATTTAACTTATTGACTTACTAAAATGCTATGCAAACACAAATCACAAATCACACAATGAAATGTGCCAAAAGTATAAGAATTATTTGCAATTTCCTTGAAATACTCGCAAATATTGTATGTACGAATATGTTGTGTACGTACAGAGAAACATATAAATTAACAAAGAAATCTCTATTGGTTGAATACTCAATAAATGTTAATTTAATCGAAGTAAAAGTGGACTTCTTCACCTAATAAATATTTATGCTGTTTTCTTAAGCCCAGTAGGAAATCGAAGTGGGTAATTAGGTTTTAACATTTATCCATAGTGTAAGTATGGAGCTTATTTCATGAGAGGAATAGTAAAAAAAAAATTTATATAAAGTTTAAAAAAATCCGTATTTGCCAATGCGTGCAGAGCTGAATTTTCTTTTACTCGCAAAAGAGTTCGGCGCAGCCCCTCAGCTACTTGCCGAGCAATACAAAATGGGGGGAGCGAAAATTTAGACATATTTATTATTTAAGGTTATATTTATGATTTGGTGGACAAAATGGTAAATTATTAAGTTGAAAGTTTTGAGTACGCTGATCATATGTCCTGCTGATTTGTCTTCATTACATCTTTTACTATTTTTAAAGTGGCGAATTTTTCCTCAACCGTTGCGTATAATGAAGATCTGGCTATTGTAGTGATTTGTATTATTCAAAGATACAAGCAATTAGGCATATACAGTGTATGAAATCCTACAAAATGTAAAAAAAATAATATTTTTTATAAACTTATGACGAAAAGTTCAAAAAAGGGTTCAATTTGATGATTTAAAAAAAAGGAACCCCGAATTTATGTTCGCTTAAAGAAAGAAATAATAGAGTCAGGTTTACGTGCCAGAATTACGATAGTAGGTGATGAGATTTCCTGCGGATACGTTGATATATTAATAATGAAAAAAAATGTTAACCACGAATATTGTGTTCATAGCAAATACTGTTATCTCAACATAAAAATGGAATTACCAATTTAGGCAAGTAATACACTAAGAATGAGAAGTATCGTCACAGATTTTGGAACAGAGTTGTGGTAGTCTTAACTAAGAAAGAAAGAAAAAACTTTTTAAAATCATTAAGGAATACATTTTCTCATCCAATCTTACTTCATCCTTATCAAGGTTGTTTTTATAGACACTTGATATTAAAGAAGAAATAAAATGCGTATAATTTAATGTTAAGGCTAAAAATTTATCTTTATTATAAAGATAATCGCTTGATATTATGATTTAAAGATTATTTCGGATAAGCGAACGCCGCGGCTGACTCGAATAAATTCCAAAGCTCCACTTTTCGACCACTTTTTGCACCAATGGAGTATTTAGTCGAATAGCAAGTCAGCTGTTTCTTCTTTTCGCCATTCAGTGCTAATTGTTGGCTCCTTACCTGATCCTTTCAACAGAGTGGATGTCCTCCTCTTCATCTACAGTGGGTATTGCTTCGAATACTTTAAAATCTGGATTGTTTTTATTCATACGGACGACATGACCTAGTCAGCAGTATAAACTACGGCAATGTTACTTTATATCTCACCAGACCACATTTTTCTCTGGAAAAATCCCAAAGCAGAAGCAACAAGGGTGATCCAAGTAGAGGTACTTTTTCAATAGCCTTTTTTGACAGATTACGCGTGGGCGTGTCAAGCTGTCATGTTACTTTTTTTCAGTATTGTTCGGCATTTCATCATGGAAATACTTACGCCTGAACAATGTTTACAAATCATTCAACTTTAATACGAAAATTCACGTTCGCGTGCTTCGCTCAACTTATGGTCAACATAATCGGCCTACTGAGCATACTATTCGCAACACCATCACTCATCTTGAGACCCAGCATTTATTACTGGATAATATTCGACCGAATAGGCCACGTCCAGCATACAATGAAGAAAATATATATTTGGGACAAGGAGCAACCTTAAGAGATTTAAGGGCTGTCATTTTGCCCACAAAAAATAATGGTTTGGTGTGGTTTGTGGCCCGGTGGAATCATCGGTCCATATTTCTTCAAAAATGGTGCCGGTGAGAATGTAACCGTCAATGGTCCCTTATCGCACAGTGATCACCGAATATTTGTTGCTGGAAATTGAAGCTCGTGATCTCCGCGACATTTAGTTTCAACAAGACGGCAGCACTTTCCACACATCACATCAATCAATGGATTTATTGAGAGAACACTTCGGTTAACAGATAATTTTACGTTTTGGGCCAGTCGATTGGCCACCGAGGTCATGTTATACCACTTCGTTAGACTTTTTCCTGTGGCTATATGTAAAGTCTAAAGTCTATGCGGACAATCCCGCTTCGATTAAGGCCTTGGAGCAAAACATCATGCTGTTGTTCGCCAGTTACCAGTCGTAATGCTCGAATGAGTCATCGAAAATTGTACTCAACGGATGGACCATCTGAGATGTAGCCAAGGCCAGCATTTGAAAGAGATAACCTTCAAAAAATAAATGCCGAAGAATGTTCATGGTTAAATTATTCGTATAGTTACGAATGGTTAGATGCTGCCACTGTCATGCAAGATATCTCTTAATTCATATTTGCTTTTATTATTTATGCGAAATAGAAATTTGACACGCATAATTGGAGTAATGCGAAGCTAATCTAAAGACCTTTTGCAATACATACCGTGCCAAAATATCAGTTGTCACAATGATGTAAGGTCAACTAGTTACTGAAAAAGTCAAACTGCTACTATTCTAGTTAGTATTATTCTCTGCATGGTTCGTATAAGTATAATATTCCAATGCACATATATATATATGTATATACATTCTAATATATATTTCCGTATACATTTTTGGCCACTCATCGTTTTGGGTGCAGTAAAATCTACTCTGTCGAGTCTCAATAGTTCAATTTTACTAGGCTAAATAAACAATGCGTCACACAACACAACGCCAACAACAAAGCAGAGAAAGGACAATAATACGAATGTAATACTACATGGATGTAGTGTAGAATACAAAACAAAAAGTCGATTTGCTGCAACGAGTCAAATCCAACATTACAATTCTGTCAAAAATACTAATAAAACATTTACGCTTGCACTTAACTGCGGATGTATTTTATTTGCTAATGCATGGATGTGTGTACGTATGGGTATATTTGAGCATGTACATATGTATGCATTGCAAAATATAGTTGTACAAAAATCGAATGCTTGCTAAGCACAAATAGATACATCAGTGCCATACTTGAAAATATACAAAGGCATATTTGCAATGCACCTACATACCTTTACATACATATACACGAATATATACATAAGTATTTTAAAACCATGCGCCTACACAACTAATCTGCCATGACCTAATGGGAATTAGAATGTTGTTTCATGACAAAATCGATTTGATCTCGGATTACGTGAATATATCCTTTTTATTCATACATGATTGTATGTATATATGTATGTACATATATGTATATTTGTGCACATGCGAGCACTTTTTAGTAGAAATTAATTCTTTTATTGTTATTGTATGAATAGTGGCCAGAATTATTTGGTTCGAGTAGTTCTTAAGGTAGTTTGTGGCTTTTTCTAAAAAAAAAAAATACTAATAAATTAAACAATAAAATTCAAATGTATTTTTGTTGCTTAAAGTGCATCTAATATAAATATATTTGGCACATTGTAACGAATGGAGCGATTTTCAGCTGAGCACCTCTTACAATTTATGGTTGTTTTTACCGCTTCCGAAAGGCCGATGAGGAGATTTTACAATTTCAACTGAAAACTCCCGGCCCGACACATAGATGGCGCTACTAGAATTGAAATTCATATGATTGTTAGTTGGCCCTAAGCTTCAAAAGACGCTTATTAGATTTTGAGTAAAGCAACTTTTGTTATTAAAAAAAAATGATATAAAGGAATTTCGCGTATTGATGAAATTTTGCCTTTTTGAAGGGAAAATGTACAGTTGAGAAAAACGTTGGCTTGAAGACGATTTTCCAGACACTACCCCAGGAAAATAAACCATCAAGGATTAGTATGCCAAGTTTAGACGTGAAGGAATGAGTACCGAGGACGATGAACACAGTGGATGCCCCGAAGAAAAAATCAAAAGATTCCACAAAATTATTTTGAATGACCGTAAATTGAAATTGAATGAAAAATCCGGACTATAAAAATATCAACCGAACGTATACATCTTATCATTCACGAATATTTGGGTATAAGAAAGCTCTGTGAAAAGTGTGTTCCACACGAGTTCACTCAACAGTGAGAGGAGATGTTCGGTCGTAATAACCGGGAGTTTTTTCATCGATTTATGACTATGGATGAGCTCAATCATTTCACTCCGAAGTCCAATCGACAGTCATCCGAGTAGGCTGCACACGACGAACCCGCTCCAAAGCGTGGAAAAAGCAACAGTCCGCTGGCAAGGTTATGGCGTCTATATTTTAGGATGAGCATGGAAATATTTTCATTGAAGGAGGAACCAAGAACAGCGCCTATTACATAGCGTTGTTGGACCATTTGAGTTACGAAATCGTCGAAAAACTATCGCATTGTGAGGAAAAACAAAGTGCTGTATCACCAAGACAATGCACCGTCTTAAAAGTCAGCTTCGAATTGCTTTCGCATCCACTATATTCTCCAGATCTGGCCCCCAGCGACTATTTACTGTTCAAAGAGCTCAAAAGAATGGTGAAAACATTTTGAAGCAAAGGACAAGTAATACAAAAATGGTATTGAAAAGTTGAAAAAAAAATGAGTTTTGCTATGGTAGGACGGGCACTTTCCAATTGACTTGCTATTTTATGTCAGAAATACATTTGGAGGGCTTAACATTCCCAACGGAGGAGCGACCGCTAGTAGAAAAATTAATTTTCTATAACTTTAGATATTGCACGAACTTGGACTCGAACCCATGGGATTTTGCTGCCACCTTGCATCTTACCTATTGACTGTTTTCAAATCTTCTATGAGCATATAAATGTGGTTTGAAATTACTTAAAAATATTTTAGTACTAGGAGGATAAGGGTTAGATTTAACAAAATATATACATAGCTTTAAAATCATAAAGAAGAACTTTACTCTCCTAGATGTAGTTTGTGTATTAAAAAAAAAGATTGTCATCCCAGCTCTCGAGATTTTTGTGAAAAATTTGGTACACGAGTATATTTTCTGATATAAAGAGTATTATTTTAGACATGCGGTTTTCAAGTAGAAATAAAAACACATATAATATAATGGTATAGCCTGGAACTTAGCTTTATTATAAATATAAGGGCTGGTCATTATGTCTTAAGAATGATTTCTGGTAAATGGCAGCCGCGGCTGGCTCGAATAAATTCCAGCTGAGATCCAATTAGTTTTTTCACTAATAAATGGCAAACCAAACGAAGAAACAGCTGTTAATAAGGTCAACTCAGAAAAAAGTGTTTCCTCATTGAAAACCACACATCTAAAAAAAAACATCCTTTACAAATCATTTCTGAACAAATCTCTATTAATCAGCTAAAAACATGAATCTTAGATTCCATGAGCTTAAATTTGAAATCTTATTGCCTTTACATGCATATAACAAACTTGAATCAAATGTAAGGCAAATTTTTTTACTAACTCATGGGTGATTTATATAAATATGAATTCAGATATTTAGGATGCTATGGCATAACTTAAGACAGCGACCCTTTCCTTGTTAATTTTCAACTATTTCTTTAATATCCTTACTTGTACCTTATTAATTTTTAAACCGAAATTAAAAATTTAAAAATTTGGAAACTTGTGTAATGAAAATCAATCCACTAATTGTATCTGTTATAATAGTCGGATTTCATGGTTTTTCAAATACTTCATCCTAGTTTTTGCTGCAACTTTGCATATAGCTATTCCACCTATTAACATAGAACAAAGAGCTATCTCAGTTTATATTTACAAACCAATCGAACTTTGATATTATTTCTTTAAAAGCCCACTTCCACTTCCTACAAAATTCAAGCAAATTGAACCATATATATGATCTACGATTTGTCAACTTCCCTGGTCAAACTTTCCAGAAAGTAAGTTTTCCAAACGAATTTTATCGAAAAGCACGATATTTTCTTCAATTCCTTGAAAAAGGTATAATTTCTTTTAAGTTGAACCAAATCATTGGCGAATGCGAAATTTGATCAAAATCGGTTAAATACATTACAGAGTCTAATAATAGTTCGATTTGGCCGGTTGTGAGAAATTAGTAAAAAGTGAGAAAATGAAATTGTTTGAAGGACTGATTTTAGTTGAAAAGTCAGTCAGATAGACGGATTGAGCTACATCAACTGAGATTCTCATATAAATTACTGCGACATCGCTTTGCTCTATGGGCTCTTGATAAGTTCCAAGAAGATCAATTTCTGGATCCATGGGTATGTAAACAAACAAAGTCGTTGCATTTGAGACGAAGAGCAAGCTGAAGAGATTCAAGAGCTGCCATTTTATCAAGAAAAAACAACGATTTGGTGTGGCTTGCGGGCCGTCAATAACCGACCATTTGATGCCTAAAGTTGAAGCTCGTGATCTCCATGACATTTGGTTTCAATAAGTTGGCGCCCCTTCCCACACATCGCATCAATCAATGGATTTATTGAGAGAACACTTCGGTGAGCAGATAATTTCACGCTTCAGGCCGGGTGATTGGCAACCAGGATCGCGTGATATCACCTTTAGATTTTTTCTAATCCCGCTTCGATTCCGGCCTTGGAGCAAAATTTCAGTGTATGATTGGCCAGTTAGTAGTTGAAATGTTCGACTGAGTCATCGAAAATTGTACTCAGTGGATGAATCATCTGAGACGTAGACGCGGCCAGCATTTGTGGTGTTCTAGGTAGCTTTACCAATATTGTATGCCTTATTTACTGCAGACACTCCTAAATTTAACAAAAATTTAATGAGGAATTTGAAAAGATTATTTAAAAAATTGCGTCATAGACGTAACATGCTTAAAATCCCAAATAAATTTTTTTTTTTAACATAACCTCGCTTTTTTGGAAGACTATTTTGAACCGATATATTTCTAAATTTTTATGACAAAATCTACTATTATTACCTAGAACACATCCCGAATTTAGATCAGTTTTGACGCTGAGAAATTTTTGATTCGAAAACGGTAATAAATAGAAATCTCAAACTTGCAATCTCCGGAGTATCTTAATAAACAAACATTTTTTGAAGGGATGAGTTGCATACTTTTCTTCGGTCGATTCACTATGGCCGTCAGTCGATAGTTTGATCTCAAAATGGCGAAAGTTTAGTTCTGAATACAGGCGATTCCAAATTTCAAAAACGCCAAAAAAAAAAATTAAAAATTAAAAAAAAAATTCAATTGTAGAGATAAACATGTTCTCAACTTCATTCAACATTACCCACGGAATTTTCCATAAATTTTAATATTTTGTTATTACTTTAATATTACGGCAACTGACAAGATGACTCCAAAATTTGTATTATTATCCTCGTGCAGATTAAGTTTTAGCAATTTCCTATGACAAGGAAATCAATTCCACTTGTATGTAACACAATGTAAGCACTACAACATAAGGAGCAATGATAATTTGGAAAATATCAAATTCATGTCACAACCCAGGCTGTGGTTTCGATGTACAACCACAATGACGAAGAGGATAGAATCATCAAACTGTCGGAATTCACACCCATACACACGTACATAACAAAATGCACAAAAAAAACTCAACACTAAGCCAAAAGCACAAAATGTCACCACAAATTTCGTTATAAATGTGGTGGGGGGTCGAAAAATTAAATTGTGACGCCATTAACTTAAAAAGGTCAAAACATCATCAATACAAAACCTTAGCACCCGCAAATTTATTTGTAAGTATTTATCAAGTATTTCATGTTGGTCAACCGTGGCCATTCACCAAGTCAATAGAGCCGAAAGTTTTTCACTTGGCGGTTTTTAAGTGACGGAACGTGAGTTGACAAAACCAGCCACCGAACAATTGTGTGTTTGTACATCAAATGCTTGTGATAAATAATGGTGTTGCGTTGAATTTCACTCAATGTGCGATTGGCGTTGTTGTTGTCTTTCGAAATTTCCTTTACTGAATTCATTAGTTAGTGAGTTGAGTTCAAAGTTTAATCATAGGAATTTGTTAAGGATGTTAGCAAATACGGAAATTGGTTTAGATTAGTGTGTATTTATATATAAAAGTATTTACTGAATAATGCATGAAGATAATAAAGAATCGCTGAAACTGAATTTAACATTAGTGACTTTATCGGTGTGGCTTCAGATCTGAAGAACTAGACCTAAGAATTACCATTCGTCAAGTCTTTGAAAAGTTTTGTAGGAAAAGTGAAGACACAAACCTTTGTTCCTTTTATAACTGTCTGTGGTTGCACGAAAAGTTAGTACCTCTATACCGTTATGTTTCAATTTGTTATCCGAGAAAGACTTATACTACTCTGAAAAGTGGCGCTAATTAATTTCAAAAGCTCTGCCAGAATTTGAAAGGAGATCTCCAAGAAAAGAATAAGAGCTTCAGAAATAAATAGAGAGGGTGCAATCTTCTATAAGATCTAATTAGTTTCGAAGTTTCAGATGATTTCATCTTTCTTAGCAAAACATTGATACTAAAGACAATGTCAGCTTTAAAAACCAACTCAGAAAAGTATTGTCCTCTTTCCACGAACAAATACCGAGCTCAACAGCCGGCCGATACTTAGGAGACGATAACATCTGATGAGGCAGCATTCGAGATTTTGGAAGAAAAGGTTTTGCGAAACAGCGAATACCACAGACAATGTAACAATGAGGTGTACGATAGTTCAGCGAATTAAAAGACAGATATTACTATCCATATAGACAAAAACCAGATTTGAGCTATAATTTAAGACTGTTTACAAAGAATAGCTTTGAAAGTATAATGAGAAGCAACCTTGCTTCTTGCCACGCACTTACACTGCCTGAGCTACACTCATTTGCGAATTCTAATTACATGAATATTCCTAGTGCATATTGTGGTAAAAAAAACTCTTGTGCGGTTTTGTGTATCGGCTAAAGTAGCTGAAACTTGAGTATAAGCCACTCCACTGCACTACAGTAGCAAGTGGGCGTCGAGTTTGATGTGAAAGGCTCTTCATATAAATGTGTTTGAAAATAAGCTTCCTCGACACGCAATGCAAAAGTAATAAAATTAGTCTCTTAGGAGTATGTCAATTACTCTTATTTTCAAGCCTGTTCATGGAATTCTTTTTCTTTTAATTGGTAAGGTTACCACCATCTTTAGAGATATGTCGTGGGAAAGACAAGGAATAAAGAAAGCCTTGTGACATATATTTAGTGGTCATACAAGGTGCCTAAATTTAGTGAAATATTTATAATGAAACAGAGAAACTCGTTGGGTGAATGTCACTTAATGATATAAATTAAAACTAGTTTTTTTTTTTTAATTTCCCTGACTTGTACCTACTTCTAATGGAAGCATTAATAAGTTATATTTGGCAAAGCAGAAAAAATTTCACCATTCTAATGTTGATGACAGAATAGACGTTTGCCATTTCTACCCTAAAAGCTGTTTAGAATCCAATTGCAATAGCCATTAGGTGAGCTCAGGTCATCTGTAATTTATTCAGATTTTACTTTCCTAAATTCTTCGGCTACCTTTTAGAATCTTGAAGTGTTTAGGTGGCTGATATAATATTATTATTTACATTTTCGTGACACTCCGGCAACAACTATACTTATACATATATGTTGCTTTTGTATAAGTCAAAGCTCTAAACTCATCTGCGCACTTAGTTTTAATTTTCATGCAATCAAAAATCACAATTATTCCAAGAATATACTCAAAGGAGCTGACATTCCTTGCAGAGTCGAGACCACAATCGGAAAAATAATTTTTTAATCATTTTTTTATAACTTGTTTAAAATAAATGCAAAAAGGCTGTTAATACTTGGTGAATAATTTATGTGGCTTAGGGATAGAATGTTGTAAAAGAAAGTAGATTGCTCAGCTCCGTTACGAAAATTGTGGTATCAAAGATGCATCTCATTCTGCTCGGCCTATTACTGAAAAAGTCTTTGAAA
This sequence comes from Neoceratitis asiatica, assembly GCA_030068015.2. Classification (NCBI taxonomy): domain Eukaryota; kingdom Metazoa; phylum Arthropoda; class Insecta; order Diptera; family Tephritidae; genus Neoceratitis; species Neoceratitis asiatica. The sequence goes on along the minus strand of CM061524.1, from coordinate 43,423,746 downwards.
TTCTGCTACTTGAGGAGTGAGACCAGCATGTAAGCCGTCAGACAGCAGACAGTGTATGCATTAGACATCATTCATATGACTGTTTGGAAAAATTTTGAAATTGCTAGCCACTCAAAAGAGCTCTAAGTTTGAATGCCACTTGAATTATACAATACCATAATAGTTTTCCAAAAAGTGTGATATGAAAGGAAATTCAAATGTTTTTTTTTAATGTGAAGTACAATCGATACAATTAAGTTCTGAATACAACATCATTCTAATGACCTCCACGACTTCTTTTGCAGGAACGAATTCGGTGAACCCAATTTTTAAGCACTTTTTCCACTAACTTAAGTCGTATGTCATGAATAGCACGTTTAATAATGACTTTTACAGCTTGAAGAGAGTCTGGTTTATTGCTAAAGACCAGTGACTTCAAATAACTCTGCAAGAAGTAGTCTAATGGTGTTAAATCACAACTTCTTGGGGGCCATTCAATGTCACAATACTTGAAATAATCGAATCTCCAAACCTTTCTCGCAATAATTCGGTTGTTGAACCAGATGTTGTTAAGATCAACTTCTTCCAATTGTGGCCATAAAAAGTTGGTTATCATCGATCTATACCGCTCTCCATTGACAGTAACGGTACTACCAGCTTCATTTCGAAAGAAGTACGGTCCGTTGATTCCACCAGACCAAAAACCACACCAAACTGTTAATTTAGGTGTTTATTTACCGCACCACTCATATAAAAGTGACATATTACAAATGTAAAAAACGACACTTAGAAATCATATAATCCCTATTGGAAAACCCTTTATAAAGCGACAAGTATTACGGTCAAATGGCGGTGTTCCAATGCGATTATTTCGAAACTTAACGAACGGTTAAAAACGACGATGAGCTTATGATTGGAAGAAAATTGTCCATTATAAGCTATAACAATCCAAGCACCATATACACCAGTTCTAGCTCCATGAGATTTGCATTTGTTTAAGCCTCTGGAAAATTCTCCTGATGACAAAAAAAAGGCCGACCTAAGAACCGGTAAAAACAATTTGGCCAAGTTCTTCTCTGAAATCCTGCTCAGATGGAATTATGATGGTTCCCGAAAAATGGCAAACATCATAGATAATAATTATCAATGTATACCCGATTGACAGCCGCAAGATCTGCGCCATTAAGAGCGCGTATAACTATTTGGAAAGCCAGAATTCGAGTTCTGTCCTTATAGACACCCAAAATTATAGAAAATTAATGTTTCCAATTGCGATCGCCTCTCAGCAGGAATACCAAGCCCCACGAGTCTATTTCTGGCATGAATTAAAAGCTTCTCATCGGCAATTAGGAGACGGCTTAGAAAAAATTTAAAGTCCGCCATTGGTTGGAAAAAAATAAAGACTCACACCAAAAATGGAGGAAGACCTTGGCCGAAGATTGCTGCAGCGGTTACAAAGCGCCAATTCTATACTTAATTTAAATTGATTTTCAATATCGGAAAAATTTATTTCAAGAATATACATATAATCTTTGAAAACTTCTATTGTCCAATATTTTTAATTTTTAATTTTATGATATTTTTATAACAGTTTAAATATTATTAGTGATTTTTGTGTGTGAATATTTTCATATAAAGTGATAATGTTCTTTTGTAAGTTAGATTGAAAAGATCACAGCTGAGTTAAGAATAAACGTACCTTAATTTGCAATAATTCAAATTGTACTTGTCACACGAGCTTCTGTTTGCAAAAAATTTACAAATCTACATATATTTTTATATTCTTTATATACACGAAAGGTTTCTGAGCCAAAAGTATTCCGCATATAAGTATACTAGGCTTGAAAGAATACCTTAACTGTAAATGTAGTAGTAAATATATGAACAGTTATGAGTTGTTTCAAGCAATAACAACACCTAAGTGAAAGCATGTAAAACAAGGACATTATTAAAACATAAAATGGTGAGCCGGCAATGGAGAGATGACAATAAAATCGACAAACCTCAGAAGCAGCTGAAATATCTTTTAACAACACCCGTATAACGATTCGGTGAAAAGGTAGTAAAAAGTATATATGTATGTAGAGAGGTAGAAAAGTATGTGAAGCAATAGCTGGTGTGAAACAACTTAATAAATCCACGAGCAATTGTTGTAGAAGCTTCTGAAGGCAAGGCCTGTGATACACCAAATTGTATGTGTATTTATTGGCAGGTGAACATATGGTAGCTCTCATGAAAAAACACAAACAAAAACATGTATATATGTGTATGTATAAACTATATTTTCAACTCTATTTGTAGCTACATACATACATACCTACATATGCAAATCTGTGTGCATGCCGCAAAAGCTATTGTTTTGACTTAATCAACATGCCACACGCTGTGGCAACAACATATTCATGTATGCATGTATGTTTGTGTGTATCCATATTGATGTGAGGCGGCAAAGGCGGTGTAAACAGGTAAAGTGGCCAAGATACATATTCGCCAAGCAAGCGAAGCAACAAGGTATACTACAACAGCAACAAAAACAAAATATTATGTTTCAGCAACAACAACAAACACATGTTAAAAGACATACAAATAACCACACACACACACACACATAGGCAGAAACACATGCACGTACAATACATGATCCGTACAACATGAGCAATTAAGCACCTTTTAAGCCAAAAACAACACCCCTTTCCAAAACGACACCAAGGTGCACATATCATATATATACATATCTTCATACATATATATGTACATACATATGTACAAAAGCTCGCAGCATATGCAACAATCACACAAACCCATTCAGTAACGCTGCAATGCAATTGCATTGTATCCTTTTGCTCATTTTTGCAAACACACACACACACACGTACATATGCACACACACAAAAACAACAGAAATGTTTGTTTGTAAATACGTTTGCTTTATTTTCCTTGCGCTTGTACATACATACATAACATACATAAGTCTGTTTGTATGTCTGTTTGTATGCAAGTAAGTGAATGTCAATTGGCTTCCTAAAACCACCTGAAATTGTGCACCTAATTTACTGAAACATGCTCTTGTTTTGTTCGTTATGTTTTGCTGAGATTTTCTCCACTCTAACTATGTATATACTCGTAAGTGTGCTTGTGCACACTTTTCACATTTATAAACACCTCTTAAGGGAGTAGTAGTTGTTGGCTGCTTTAAAATTGATTAACTTCCAAAAATTTGAGTGCTTAGTCCTGTTCGGAGCTGAATGTATGCCTTGTTTGTATGCCTTTCGATAGGATAATGTTGTTTTGTTTTGTTTTCAGCAGTTTTTGTTGTTAGTGACTTAAACCGAATCAACTACACTGTTATAATTAGAGTAATTGTAATGGTTGTCTTCGATTGTGATTAAGTTGCTTGTTTTAATCATATTGATTTAGTAAATTCATTTCATAAATCAGTTGTTAGCTTTCAATTTTCAGGGCTGAATAGAACCAGCAAATTTATTTTGATGAAAATATCAATTATATAGATATAATATTATATAGTATCAATGCAATATCACCGAGCATGACAAACGCCCTATTTACTTTAGAGAGTGGAAAAGAAGAAAAATGCCTGCCACATCGTCGTTGTGTCCTCGCAACCATGACTATCGTTCAGCTTGCTGAGCTAGTAACCGCGAATATCAAGACCTGGCTGGAATCAAAATGCCTAAAATTAGCTGAAAAAAAGACGGAAGCCGTTCTCATTAGCAGCCGGAAAAAAGTGGAGAAAATCCATTTGAGAGTTGGTGACTGCACTATTGTATCAAAGCCATGCGTCAAATATCTAGGCGTCATCATTGACCACCGCCTAAGCTTTCGTGACCACCTTATACACGCAAACAATAAAGCCGCAGCAACCACCACTGCCTTAACCAGAATAATGGCAAACGTCAGAGGACCGCGACAACAAAGCAGGCAGCTTCTCGCGGGAGTAGTGAAAGCCATTATCCTTTATGGCTCTACGATTTGGTTTTCGGCGCTGGAAACAGAATCCTACGCCCGTGGCGTTAGATCTTCTTACCGTCGCTGCGCCCTTCGAGTTTGCACTGCTTTCCGCACAGTATCTGAGGAAGCGGCGTTAGTTATTTCCGGGCTATTTCCCCTCGACATTGCAGCGCGAGAACAAATTGAGCTGGCCAAATTAAAACGCGAAGAAAGAAATAGAAGTACCAAGAACGCCGAAAGGCAGATGTCCATAGCTCGCTGGCAAAGAAGATGGAATGACAGCGCTAAAGGAAGGTGGACTCACCGTCTGATACCTGATCTAGTGGCATGGCTAGGCAGGAAGCATGGTCAAGTGGACTTCTATCTAACACAAGTCCTCAGTGGTCACGGGTGCTTTAAAAGCTATCTTCACCGCTTTGGTCATGAACCGGACCCATACTGCGAACTTTGTGGTCCAGAAGTCGTAGAAGACGCCAATCATTTAATTTTCATCTGCCCCCGCTTTGTAGGGCAACGGCGAAAACTGAACGAGGCTGCCGGCGTAAATGTAACACCTGACACACTAATTAAATGTATGCTGGAAAGCGTAAATGTGTGGAATACAGCTAGCAGTATCATAACAGAAATAATGCAGCACTCACGATGTGGCGAACAGCAAAGGCGAAGACGTGTTAACAGCGTACCAGTGACGGACCCCAATACTACCAAGTAACTTACGTACGTGGTATATAGTAACGAGTACTGAAACCAGGACGGTTGAACAAAGATAACGACGGACGATATCGACCCAGACTAGTGAGCTATTAGCTCAAACGGCCTCCTGACGAAATACTGAAAGGTCTTACCAGGGGTTACCGTACGGGGGGAGATGGTTTTAGTGGGTTAAAGTCTCACACTGACGGGGTTAAGGCTTTCGATGCTTTCCATCTCCAACAAAAAAAAAAAAAAAAAAAAAAACCTCTGAACGGTTGGTAATTAATTTTTCTCATAAGGGGTATTATATCCCGCCCACCTATTAGGCCTTAGTCGCGTTCTATAAACTCACTTCTTCATTTTTTGGCATAACTGAAGTGAAAATCGATTTATTCATATTTTCATAGTAACGGGTGATACACTTCGAAGTTCAATACTTTTTTTTAAAGAAAAAACCAAGAAAATTGAAATTTAATGCGGAATGTTCATTATCATTCGAAAGAACATTATTTGGATTTTTTTTTTAAATATCAACTCCTTCAAATGTTGGCCGCGGCTACGTATGAGATGGTCCATTCATTGAGTTCAATTTTCGATGACTCGTTTGAGCATTTCGCCTGGTAACTGGCGAATTACACGCATGATGTTTTGCTCCAAGGCCTGAATCGAAGCGGGATTGTCCACAGAGACATTCGACTTTGCATATACTCACAGGCAAAAGTCTAACGGTGTTATATCACATGATATTGGTGGCCAATCGACCGGCCCAAACCTTGAAATTATCTGCCCACCTAAGCATTCTCTCAATAAATCCATTAATTGGTGCGATGTGTGGGAAGTGACGCTATCATGTTGAAACCAAATGTCGCGCAAGTCACAAACTTCAATTGCAGGTATCAAATAGTCGGTTGATGATTCCACCGTCCCACAAACCATACTTCGCCGTTGTTTTTGCTGGATGAAATGGCAGCTCATGAATCTCTTCAGGTTTCTCTTTGTCCTGAATGTGGCAATTTTGCTTGTTTACATACCCAATGAGCCAGAAATGGGTATCATCGCTGAACAAAATTTGTTTCGAAAGCGTCGGATCTTCTTGGAATTTTTCAAGCGCCCATAGAGCGAAGCGATATCGCTTGGAAAGGTCGAACGGCTTCAATTCTTGCACAGGCTGTATTTGGTATGCTTTCAATTTAAGATCTCGACGTCAAATGCGCCAAGTCGTTCTATACGTCAGTTCGAGTGGCTGCGAACGGCGCCGAATCGACACCGTGTAGAGCGTACACTCTCAGCTACGGCTGCTATATTTTTTCACTGCGGGCTGGACGCGGTCTATTCGGTCAAATATTATCCAGTAGTGAATGTTGGGTCTCAAGATGGGTGATGGTGTTGCGAATAGTACGCTTAGTAAGCCGAATATGTTGACCATAAGTTGAGCGAAGCGCGCGAAACACATTCTCTATAGATAGTGAATTTTCGTAATAAAGTTGAATGATTTGTGAACGTTGTTCTGGCGTAAGGCTTTCCACGATGAAATGCCAAACAATACTGTATAAAAATAATGTGACAGCTTGCCGCAGCTCATGCGAAATCTGTTAAAAAAAGTGTATTGGAAAAGGTACCTCTTTTTATAACCCTTTAACAATATATCCCGAAGAGGATTTTTCGAAATTCAAATTGTTTTCGGAAATAAAACTGTTTTGCTGACGCGGCTTCAAAACCGGCTCGGCCTTTACGCGAAATATTAAAAACTTTTTTCTTCTTCTTTTTAGACTTCTCTGTCGCAAATTTGAATATTTACTATTTTTTTTTTGAATTTCGGTAAGTTCAAAAAGTGGTAAACAAAATTGGTTGTGTTTTCAAATAGCTGCCCATTTTGAATTTTGACTTTATTTCAATTTTTTTCTGTTTTCTTGAAATATGAATAAATATTTCATCAAAAACTTGATAGTAAAATTGATGATTGCTTTTTTTAAGACATTTCAAAAATTACCTTAAATTCAATCGTCTAGACCAGAAAATCGTACCCCCTTTAGTGATCCAACCGTGCTCTCTTCCCTATTACGCTTAGCTTGCTAACCAGCAAGCGTATTGAGAAAATGTATGATCGGTATCATTATCGGCCACTGGTTAAGAGTTTTCCTTCTTATTTTCCATGTGGCATTGACGGTAATTCCCTGGTTTCGTACTTTCTTTTTGTGTACTGTTTCTTTTCCTTTCGATAGCCAAGTCAGCTTGCGTATATCCCTGTTATGTAGAGTGGACTTAAAAACGTTTTCGTTATGAAAATCTTTTTCTTATTTCGGTTTTCGGGTCCTTTTTCGCATATTGGTCATAAGCTTGTTGAATGTGAAGTGATTATGATGGCTTTTTCCACTACTACAGTAGCCTCGCTTACGCGATTATAGACTAATCAATTATGACGCGACATTCGTTTCTTCTTCTTGTTGTTTGGCGCCAATTGGAAGTACCAAACGAATCCAAGCAACTGAGTAAACTGGAATGCTTTCATACTTTCTGATGGCTTGACCTAGCTAGCAGTGTCCCCCGTTGCCAATGTATTTACAAGGGATCATAAAACGTTTCCAAAACTTTTCTTTCGAAAATTACTCTGATTAATCGGACGTCGACATCGTTCTCGGTTGATGAACGACTTGTAGAGTTTAGTTTTTGTTCGACGCGAGAGGACTTCATAAATTGCCTACTTAATCTAAACTTACACCAATTGGGAAGAGTGACTATGCGTTGGTACTTAGATAGACAAAACTATCTACGAATTGAAAGTTATGGCTGTTTAATATATACCTGTAGTGACGTACGATGCGCACTCTCCATTCCCTCTTTTACAATCTAGACAAAGCAGAACTAGCAGCTTAGCAGTTATGGCCATTGATATCAACATCATTGGCATAAACCCGCAATTTTACACTCCTGTCAAGATTAGACCAAACGACTCGGATAGGTCCTTCCTAATTTTAACAGCGCTTCTGCTGTTGTCTAGAGTCAGTTTGCGCTGCTATTAAAGCGAGTAGACCAGATTTAGACATAGAGACACATAGACAGCTAGTTTCGTTGGCAAAATCAGTTCTATTAAAATGTGGTTTGCAAATTTTCCATATATTTTCAACTACCTATTCCATTTGCTCACATCAAAGTCTGGAATTCAATCTTAGATCTAAGGAGTTTCTGTGGTTCCCAGTATATCGAAGAATGTGTGAATATCTACCCCTAAATGGATATACTTCTCCCATAGAAGCAGCTCATCGATTTTTTACTAGAAGAAATTTTCTTTGCATGTTACTTTTCTTCATTGAAAAAAAGCTGTGCGGACTGTGTTGCTAATATTTGGCTAATGTTTTTAACAATATAACGATCAGATAGCCGAAGATAATAGCCAAATTCAAAGAAAGCAAAGAAGCTGCATCTACTAATATTTGCTTTTTATTTAAAAAAAAAATATATATATATTTTTTATAAGTAAGTAGTAAAAGTCTTTGTACCTGGATATCGCGCATGACAAGCTCTATACCCGTTCGTTCCAAAATTTCTTCAATACCTAAATGAGTATTACACTTTTCATAAAATAAAACTAGAGAAGAAAGTGCTAAAAAATCAACATTTTTGTTCGTAATGATCAAAAGTGCTCAAACTCCTAAAGCTCGTGCTCCGTTGTACACATTGTTCGGTAAACAAACCCTAATAAAAAAAATTATAAAATTCATTAGTCTGCAAGTACTAAATTTCGATGTCGTTATCCTTTTCCATACTTCTTTTTTTCTTCTTCTTTTTATTATAATAATATTTACTCTCACAATATATTTATTTATTAAAATCTAATTGCACGAATGGCTTTTTACTAGTATAAAATCAGTCATCAATGAAAGTGCGGGAAATTAATGACGCCTGTCAGAGTTGCACCTCCTAATGACTGTGTCGCGGTGAGGGATAATGCAATTTATTTTCGGTTGATAGATTTTATGTTACAATATTCTCTTACTTTCTTTCTCTATAAATGCCCATTCAATCAAAAATCAGCTTTTTATAGCAAGACGCCGTTTAACAATATTTGGGTATTTATTTATTTCGTGGAATTTCTTTTGTTATTCATTGACAAATTTCCATCACAATTGCCGATTTGTTGATGCTATTATTTTTGAAAGCCATCGCTGATGTACTCTAAATCAATCAAGGCCATTCAATAGGACGGCGAGTGCTTGCTTTTAATTTTCTACTCTCTCGTGTCTTTCAGCATTTGATTAAATTTTCATTTTCAATATTTATATTCGTTTATTGCATGTCTCTGCATTAAAATTGATTGCCAATTTATGTCGGTGTGTGGAATATATTAATTTTTAACATTTTGTCACTCATGATGTTTATGCAAAGGATATTATGGGTAAATTTTTGCACTTTATTTCTGTCTGCGCTGAATAAATAAAATTAATTGATGAAATACAATAAAATAAAGATATTTTAAGCAAAATTAAATTATTTAAATTAAAAAAATAATAAATATTAAAATAAAATTAAAAATTAATAAAATACAAAATACAGTCAAAAGAAGAAAAGAAATAAAAATTAGAATTAGAAATTAAATAAAAATTAGAAATAAAATAAAATAAAATACAACAAAATAAATTGAAAAAATAAAAATAAAATAATAATAAAAAAATAAATACAAAATAAAAAAATATACAATCAAATACTTAAATAAAATAAAAAAAAATAAAAAAAATAAATAAAAAAATTAAATTAAAATAAATAAAATAAATGAAATATAGTCAAGGAAAGAAAAATAACCTTAAAAATTTAAAAAAAAAAACAATTTTTTTATTAAAACAAAATGAAAAAAAAAAATTAAAAAATTAAATGAAACCAAAAAATGAGAAAAAAGAAAAAGAAAAATAAAAAATTAAATAAAATAATAAAAAATATGATAATATTAAATAAAAGAAAAAAGAAAATAAAATAAATAAATTAAAATAAATAAAGCACAATCAAGAACATTAAATGTAATAAAATTAAAAATAAAAATTAAATATATTAAAGTAAAAAAAGATAAAAAAATTATAAAAAAACAACAACAGAAAAGAAAATAAAGTAATACCAAAAAAAAAAAAAAAAATTAAAATAGGAAAAAATAAATAAAATAAAATGAGAAAAACAAAATAAAATAAAACAAAATATATTAAGTAAAATTAAATTGATTAAATTAAAGTAAAAATTAAAATAATATAAAAATAAATGCAATACAATACGGAAAAGGAAAATCAACACTAAAAAAAAAAAAAAATAAAAAAATTAAAAAAAATAAAAAAAAGTAAAAAAATAAAAAAAATTATATAATATAAAACAAAACAAAACTGAAATAAAGTTAATTAAAAAAATTTAAAGCAAAATAATGAAAAATAAAAAATAAAATAAAATAAAATTAAGTAAAAAAATAAAATATTAAATAAAATAATTAATTGTAATAATATAAATGTAAATGAAATAAAGTAACATAAAACGAAATTAAATAAAATAAAAGGAAAAAAAAATTAAAGTAAAATAAAATAATATTCTGTTTTATATATATTATAAAATAAAGAAAAAAAAAATAAATAAAATTTAAATAAATAAAATAAAATAAAATTACATAAAATAAAAATAAAAAAATAAAATAACACAAAATAAAATTAATTAAATTAAAATAAATTAAAATAGAAAAAAGTAGAATAGAAAAAAATGAAAAAAATTGAAATAAAATAATACAAATTAAAAAATAATAAAACCAAATGCAAAAATAAAATGAAAAAAAAAATTAAGTGATTTCAATAAAAGAAAAAAAAGAAAATAAAATAAAAAAGTAAGAATGAAATAAAATAAATGGAAAAAAAATTAAAAGAAAATAAAAAATAACGTAAAAAAAAATAAAATAAAAAATAAAAATAAAATAATTTCAAGAATAATAAAAAACTAAAAAATAAAAAAATAAATTATATTAAATGAATTAAAAAAATTTAGTACGCTATAATAAAATAAAATATTATTGAAAAAAATAAATAAATAAATAAATAAATAAATAGAAAAATAAATACATACAAAAATCAGATAAAATGATATTATATAATAATAAAAAGAGAAGAAAAAAGAAAATTAAGAAAATATAAAAACATTTTCATAAAAATTTTAATATTAATTAATATAAAATTACATAATAAAGTTTGAAATAATTAAAATATAATTAAAATAAATAAATAGGAAACACTAATTATTTAAGGTAAAACAAAATAATAAATAAAAGAAATTAATTGAAAATATAAAAAAATTCAATAAAATGAATTATGAAAATAAAATAAAACATTAATTTAAAATAAATTGTAGATTCCAGATTTTCAATATTATAGTATTATTAATGAGTCTTAAATAAATTATTTTAAAATTCTTTTTCTGAACAACCTTGTCCTCGGAGATATCTGCATGTACATTTTTGTAGTTAAAATAGTTTTAATTTTTTTTTTCACAAAATTTTATTTTACGTTATTTATGCACATATATTGAAGTCAATTTACATTAACGCACGAATAACTCTGCTCCATTACTGTTATTCAATTTTCATTTGAATAACCAGAAACTCTTTTGAAAAGTGAATTAAGACATACACCAGAATAAACAAAGTATTGGTTCCAAAAAAAAAAAAAAAAAACTACCTTTGCGGCCATGTATCAACTTTTAAAACAAAAAACAATTCAATTAAAGTGGCATCACCTCAGTTATGCAGACGAAAATGAGGTTAAGAAAAGAATTCAATTTTCAAAAACTCTAGTACTGCAGTCAATGAGGGCTTGCAATTTATCATATGTGCAATGAATTTACAATCACTCACACTCTTACTCGAGCACACAAATTGTTACTTACGGTTACATATGTGAGTACAAAGCCCGAAAAGTATCACTTTTGAAAATGTACTGACTTACGAGCACAGTTTGGTAGAAAGCTGAAAAGGAAATAGATTCTGCCAATTGAATTTGCACTTCATCAACTGCAACAAAATAAACCAAGCTAAAGTACCGAGGGAGAGTGGGCGAAGCAATCAAATGTGGCTAAGAATAATAAAAGAAAAGGAGCAGTTTGGGCGTACGTAAAAGAAAGGAAAGTGTTCGTTCGTTCTCCCGCACAGCAACAAAAAGGAGCAGTAAGCACGTTTGCCAATAACGAGGTAAAATAGATAAAATTTTCTTTTTGATGACAAACAAAGCGTGAAGCGAAAGCCAACTCGCAATTTAACATGCACATGTGCTCCGGTATGGCACGGCACGTGTGTACAATTACATATTGTACTGTGGTTGTTGCATGCACCTAAGTGCATTGTTGGAAATCAAATGAATCGAGAATATGGAAAAGAGCTTTCTTTGCCACAAAAAAAAAAAAAAAAAAAAAAAACCCTGCGGAATAGCTTATTACGGTCCCAGATTTAAGATTTTGAACAGAAATTGTACATACATAGGTCAATTAGCTAAGAAAATTAAGCCATATATTGATTGATTGATAGTTATTATTTTTCTTATTTTATTTGAATTTTCACACGTCGCAGTTGTTCATGATTTCGGAAGAAATATTTTATTTTTTCAAGTAGTTGAAACATCAAATCAACACCGTTGCCAGAAATTAAACATTTTAGGCACTTCTTTGCAGACAATTTTGCATAAGAACCTCGATATGAAGACTTATAAAATCTAATTAGTTCAAGATGAGAATCTTTATCGAAAAATCATGCGATGCATACCGTTAAAGAAGCCGTTAAAGATAAGTGATATGAGAACCATAGCAGCCATAGAATTCCACATAATCGAAAAAGCGTTCAGTCAACCTGGAGAACAGAATGAACTGATGTAAGGTCAGGCGTAAGAGCCATATAGATGTATTTGTGTTCCGACTCTAACCAGAATAAAGGAAAAATCATTAAAAAAATCTAATTTCTATCTATCTATCTACCCAGCAATTTTTTTTTTATAAATTGGAATTAATTATTGTAGTCTATGGATACAACTTAGGCTAAATTAGTTAATTGAGTGTTTGTGTGAACAACAATTTCTTTGAAGGCTTCTAGACTTATGACCACCCAAAACTGAAATGATGCTCTTTACCAGGAGATATTAACCACCTCCGTTTAAGCCTAATTCAAGGTACAGAGATAAGTCCATCAGCTGATGTTAAGAAAATTGAAATAAGCTTGGATAGCAAGCTTAATTCTTAAAAAACGGCGGTCTTCAGCTGTCCTTAGATTTGAAACTTTTCCATAGTTTCCCTCAAAAGCAATACAAAATTTTTCCAAACTTGCTTCTACTAGATATCTACTCCTTCCCACGAAATTTGATAGATTAAGAAACATTTTTTTGTTATCATTTCAGAATAATAAAAAAATTTAATTCCTAAGTACTTTATGTTATGTGAACCGAAAACTAAAATTATATTCGTTCATGTACGAATACAATAACAACCGTTATGTAACTATAGAATGAAGTGCTATTAAAATGCATTAAATTATAAATTGCAAAATTTAGAATTTTTCATATTTATTTATCCGACCTGTTTGTTTGTGCATACTAATTTCTATGAATTTCGTTGAATCTTTCGTCTTTTCCTTCCACTCTGAACGTTGCTTTGCCCGAAAAAAAATTTCTTTTTCTTCCTTTTTCTATAGATTTTGCCATTTTGATAATCAATTAAGTGTGCGTGGTAAAATCATCTTTAATGCAGTCAATGTGCGAACGAAAGACACAGAAGATTTGCAAGAAAGATGAAGGTAAGAATAAAAATGATATCCCACATTTCACCCACCAAATCAAAGACGATGACTGTGCGCACAAGGGAAGCAGTTGCGAATGGGCTAAGCACGCAGGGCCAGTGAATTGCGCTTGTAGCAGAAAGTAGCAGAAGTTAAGCGCAGCGAATTCCAAACATGAATCTAACTACATATTTATATAAATTTTTTATACAAAAGCGTAGCATAAATTCAATGAGTAAATAGGTATGCCCTGCCAGAGACCAGTAGCCGCAAATCCTTAGTCAATTGCCAATTGAATGCATATTAATGGTCAACGTTGGCTGTGAAGAAATTGCCAGCGAACTGTAACTAAAAACTCACAAACTAACGCGAATATATAAATTCATTCAAGACCTTTGCATGCAGCAAGGGGAATTCACCATTCGGCCACATAACATACTTCTTCATTGGGGCACAAAATGTAAATACATATATTCTCAATTTCCAATAGTTGCAGACATACTCATACGTAGACATATTTACTAACTCATTGAGAGTGTTTGCGAAAGCTAAGCAGTGATAGGAAAATGGAATGGGTGTGGTTGGTCAGAGGCGCAGGCGCAAGTGCTGTTATCATATGCATATAAAGTGTGGGATGAGGTGTCTCAAATCTCAAAGCAATCGCTTATATTGTCGTCGAAAATTCAGAGAAAACTTTACGTAAACCAACACTTCAGATATATACTTCAGCATAGCTCAAGCAAAGGGTACTATGTAAAATATGTCCAACATACTAGCTTACATACACATTGTGTGTTATGGCATACATGTTTGCGTGTGTGTGTGTGTGTGTGAGCAATTCTGTTGGGCCACTACCAATTTCCGTGAATTTTCGATTTTTTTTTCTGTGAGCTCTGCAAGCGCTCACTGCCCATGATGTATGATCATGATAATGTGCATTTTTCTACGAATTCCCTCTTGAATTCGGTCATTTCAGCTCAATGCCATAGTAATAGCAGCATCTTGTGGCGTGTCTGTGGCATTAAGAGACTTATGTACGCGCATTGTTGCCACTTTCACAACCAAAATCTTTCATATTTCTCCACAACCATTTACTATCTCTTATGGATGGCATGCTGGAACCGCAAAACCGACAAATTAAATTGTTCATTGATTTGGAATAATTTTTCGTATGTGTGCGTGAAACGTTCAATATGGATTTTAGAAACCGCTGTGTATATTTGTGCATGCATGTGGGTGTGTATAGATTTTCGATTATGCATTTTTATGCCTGTGTGGTCAGATAGCTCCTTGAGGAGTAGAATTATGTTCTTAATGGTTTTGATGGCTTATTTTCAGTGGAATTCTTTAAAAATGTGATTTTTGGGTATTTGATTTAGTTTCCTAGAGAAAACATTGAAGTGCGTCCATAACTATGGATATGGATGAGGAATGAAGGTTAGAATTTGTTATGTCTTTCTTAGAGAGAAAGCGTCGCATATGAATTTATTTTAATTATTTTGGAAAATATCTAAAGTTAAATAGAATGAGAAAATGTTAAGTATCTCTGAAGCCAGATATTATCTATATATCCGATTTGATTTGGCATTTGTTTCTAAGCATGCGGAGGTACCGCTATCTTTTAAGAAGTAAGTTAATTCTAAATTCCATGTGATAAAGTTGTGGTGTTATTTAATTTAGGGTATTCTTTGAAAGAAGTAATCAGTTAATGCTTCTGAAAGCACTATGGGCCATCCGGACAGCTCTTTTTCTATGTGGCATAATATCCTACAAATTTTGGCATACATCAGGAGGTAGCCTCTCGCACGTGTGGTTGTCCCTTGCACGCGTTGGACACTTTCGCCTGCTATACCTTCAAACTTGTTTGCATTCCCACTGTGCTCCTTTTTAGTGAACTCGCGGGTATATAATATAGTGGAAGTCAGTAACTGACGAGGCCATGAAAACACTATGAAAATAATGCTACTTGATCACTTTCGTTGAGCATAGCGGCATGCTTAGAAACACAAAATATTGAAATGCAGGTTCGGCGTGCTATACATTGAATTTATGGAATGTAACGGGTAGATATATATATATATATGTTTACATATATATATTTGGCGCTTTGTAACCGCTGATTTTTGGCCGAGCTCCTCCTCCAATTTGTGGTATTATTTCCTATAATTTGGGATGTTGGTCGAACCTGGGCTCGAACCCAGGCCTTCCGAATGGCCGTAAGCAATGCTAACCACTCGGCTATCACGGCCGACGGGTATATTACCCATTCAAATATTTGTGGACCATATGGTCCATTCAAGTACCTACAAATATACTCCTCTGTAGGAACTATTGGATCAACTCATGTTTTTACACGAACTTAGTGCAGCACGACCATTCTTCGTGTTATACCATAGCAAGTTACAATTGCGCAATAAGGTTTATACTTGTATAAAAAAAATGCCTGGAAATGAAACTGAGTCAATTTCGTTTCGCTATTAAGCTCTGCTGGTAAGAAAAGGCGTGCGGAATTTATTATTATTTCGATGAAAATACGTAGAACAAATGCGCAAACTATAATATAAAATATATTTATTAACAATAAACCATTAATATTAATATAAATTTATACGGTAAATAATACATTTTTAATAACTTTTCACCAAAACAGATGGTATTTGAAACCAAAGAGCATGTCCGAATGTAATTTTTCACATATACTCCCAAATATAATCCCATGTAGGTACCCATAAAATACTCGAGTGCTATGCAGAGATGGATCATATGGTCCAGTCCTAGGACATCACAGTGTTAATTGGACCATATTTTTTGTATGTATAGTGATAGGTTTTGGATTAGTCTATTGTCCGCGTGAAGTATATATTTCACGCTGCATGGAGTACTCGCTTTGTTTGCAGGGTTAGTGGACGTAATGCCAATAAATTAACTCATTTATTTTTCTACTAATCCGCTGAACTGATCCTACGCCCCCTACTATTATACAGCTCAATGTTATGACCGATTATTGAGAAGTGGGTTTTCTATCATTGTCCGAGCTCTGGATGTAGGGTACAATTCTCTCTGACACGTTTACTTGGTCGAAATTCGCCAACTTCTTATGAATTGGAACTGTGGTTTTCACTTCTCACAATACGCTCAACATCTTTTTCTTAGACCACTTGGCCATATTTTTTGTTGATTTTGATTATAACAATTTTATTCGTATAAATCGAAACTGCCACTGCATGACAGCTTCACTCTTGTAGAAAAATAAGTATTGCCAACTTTATGAAATATGTTTTTTTTTTCGTTAATTTACCATTTTTGAAATCGTAATTAATAAAATATTGTGTAAATGAAATGAATGTACTATCATTTAGTTTACTCAGCTGTTACTAAATAACTACATTCAAAAAATTTACCGCAGGGTTTTTGTGTTTATAGGTATAGCGGTATTTTTGTGCATTTAAGTAGTAAGATGAAGTCAACTAAAAGGAAAAAAATATTGTTAAATTTTCAATTGTTTAAGAGTTTAATACCTTATAAAAATTTCCTTGAATTTTTAAATAAATCCCTTAAATATGTTTAGAATTATACGAAAATTGTCAAAAAAAAAAAAAACTCTTGGGGGCTCCAGCAAACTTGTGTAAACCTTCAAAAAGTTTTTTTTTTAACTGCTGACCATTGCGCCTCAGTTTTCAGTTTCATATCCCAATGACGTTTTTATTTTAAAGCTTTTGGTAAACATACAATTTTTTATCGAGATTTTTTTGCAACTTATATTTTTGTTAGCCATTAACCATTGCTTTTTTTCAAAAATCTGTAGAAAATTTTCCCAATTCCGTAAATTCCACATCTTTTAAAGAGTCATTCGATTATCTATTGTTAAAAAAAAAATTCAAAATTTTTTGTACGTTTGATTTTAAAGTGGTTTGTACACCACCTAACTCCGGACATATTTTTTGACCGGCATTAAAAAATCTAAACTTAATTCTCCGTAAGCCTCTTCCAAAAAGAAAATAGAATATTTGGGTTCTAGGTCGCAGGTACATAGAAGGAAATTGTAAGGTTGACGAACTGGCAAGGCAAGGTACGATCGAGGAGATTTTATCCGAATGTATATCATCTACTACTCAAAGGATCTACTTATGAGCAGATTAAATTAACATGAAACCACACCGCTACCTGCAGACATTATAGGCAAATAACAACATGAAGATAATTTAGGAGTTCCTTGAATAGGTATTGCTGAACAGTGAAGAAAAACGAAGTGGGTTCTCTCCTGTCTTACTTTGGGAAGAGCTTGCTTCCGTTAACTTGGAAACTATTTTCTCTTGGTTTGGTCTAAGATACAGACATCAAAGTAAATCTTTCAATAAAATTTATAAAAGAAAAGAAGTAGATGGATAGTAAAGCTAGTTGATCGGGCTCGTTTCTTCGAAAACTCAATAGAAATATTTCGCTGAAGTCATGTTAAAACGAGTAAAATACGATAGAGTATTCATAAAACAAATTGTAGTTGGTAATGAGACATAGCTTCAGAAGTTTGGAATGTAAACCCGTCAACAAACTGTTCGTCATAGGACATTTGAATAAATAATAATTATTTTTTATATTTTATAACCAATTATAACTACTATTCTGAAGGAATATATTTACTAGTACTGAAACTGTTTTGAAAAATTATTTAATCATTCCTTTGCTCTGAATATTCATTCATTTTCCTCAAAGTACGAATAAAGTGTATTCGTAAGAAAATTCTATGGTAATGAACGTTTTACTTATTCTAAGTTACTTTACTTTAAAACATCTACCGAAATTTACACTTGAACTGTTGTGCCAACTTCCTTAAAAAAAAAACTAACCTCAACTAAACAACAACACCACTAAAAGAAACTGAAACAGTAAAAGGAGCATATCCAAAAACATATGATAATGCAATGGCATGCAACCGGCTGCTTAGCTGAACGAGCAGTGAATATTTAAATAAATACGGAGCAGGTGTATGTTACAGCGACTGTATGTATTTATATATATACGAGTATAATGAACGTATATTGTGCGACGTTGCAAGGAGGCTGTAGAGTAAGTAGCGCCTTGTGAACAAAACCACACAATAAACAAGTAACAACAAAAACAGCCAGCAACAAAATGAGGGCTTACGTCAACAAGAAGCATGAAAAACTAAAAAACCAGCATGCAAACAGGCAAAAGAATATCAAGCAAATAAATATGTACACAATATTAACTCCCTCTCTCTCTCACACACACACACATACAAATAAGTGCGCTAAAAATACTGCTAAGCTAGATTGCGCTACCTTTTTGGTTGCTTCCTTGCATGTCTCATATCCTGCACTAATATTCACCTGACTGGCAACACGCTTGACTGGATCGTCTGTCAGGAATTATGTTAGTTAGTTAGTTAGTTTATTAGCCTCCGGATGACATTTAGTTTTTTTTTCTCACTTGATGTTTTTGGCGACTACCAGCCGAGCGTTTGCATGAGGGCACTAGCAACTTGCAAGTGTGGCATATCAACATAAGGAAAGTTAAAAAAAGTTGCAAAAAATTAAAAGAAAAAAAAAAACTGAAACTGAAAATTAAAAATCATTCCATTGCATTACGTCACGCCAGAAGGTGTGTATAAACGAACGGAAGGACATGAGTTGTTGTTTTAGACTTTTAAGCGGCAATTTAGCGTTAACCTTGGGAAAATTAAATGTTTACAATAACGTGCATGAAGAGTGTAAATGAAAAAGAAATTGCGAAGTAAATAGTCACTTTGATAGTTCCGCAGATAATGGAGCATGAAAATATTATGAAATAGGCAAAAAAAAAAAAAAATTATTTATGACTTGTTGTTCTGAAGGTTGTGTTGACTGCAGAATAATTTTTTCTTTTGACAAAATGACTCAGAATGAGGTTTAAATTTTTACAGTGACTTCATGAAAGGCACAATATAATAATAAAATAATCGCATTGATATTTCAGCGTAACTAGGAAGGAGAGTGTACGTGACTATGAAAAGGACTTTTGTTCGTGACTACGGTGTAATACGCTTAATACGTCAACTAATTTGCTTAAGAGCTTAATTTGCTGCATTAAATGAATGTCTCAACGTATCGATCACAATTCATTCTTTTGTCCTCTTGAAAATATTTTTAATGTTTAATATTCCTTACCCATAATAAGTAACTTTTAAAGTTTGGCATTTTTTCTCATGAGAAAAATTTTCTTTCAGCAACCTATTTATCCCAAGAAAACAGAAGTGATTTTGCAATAGCTTTCAAAGCTAATGTTGTTGGTGGTGTTGATACTAATTCCGAGATAGACGAAATTATTTTCAATTTAAAAGGCCAGACTGGTAACAGCAACGGAACCTTAAGATGATCAACATTGGTTTTTACTAAAAGTTGACCACACATATATAACCGTGAGTAGAATCTAAAAACTCAAGAAAGTAAAAATTAATGATGTTCCAATGTAAAAACATTAGTTTGGTCTACAAAAACCATAATTAATTTTTCGATTCATGAGCGCTTCCCAAAAGTTGTACACCACTCTGTTAACTTAGAAAATTAATAAGCCTCTTAACTCAGTACGTGTACTCCAATAATAAATAAGGACAACGGAGAGTTGTAGTCAGATTGTCCTTAATTATGTCAGCATTAAGCGAACTATATATTACATTAGAAAAGTTATACACAATAACACCTAATACTGCAGAATACTCCTATCTTAGACTACTTCTGCATCATGTTCGAGGAACGTAACCATTCAATATTTATATCGTGTCAATGTTCAACATATAAGCAGACAGCTTAATACAATAATGACTGCAAAATTCTAGTCTTTGAAAAAATATATTGTTTGATTGACCCAAGAGCTTCTAGAAAATGCGAACGTTTTTTCTAGATTTATGATACGGCAGAGCTTGGGAATTTATTTTCCAAAAATTAAGGATATATACAAGTATTTAACAAAATTTGAACGAGAGTGATAATGGCTGCACCATGTACACAAAGTATATTAAGTTTATTCAGTGAAAAAACCACGAACGATATGAGGTTGAAAAGGTTGGGGAGCACGAAGGTCCAGAGAAGACATAAACGGTTGCAGAACACATGAAGCCTTGGAGCTCTGCATTCGGGGCGAATGTACCGTAAGGACGGCCGAATGTAGGGATGGAGCAAAACCTTGCGAACAAGTAATGAAATAATAAAAGATCAAGTGCAAAGTTAACACGTAAAGAAATGTATATGTTCGTTTATTCACTGTATGATACGAAGTAAAGTGATATATCCAAAAATGTACAGAGTATGAATTAGCAGAATATTAAACAGTTAGAAAGTAATGAAATGAAATAGCTGAATATAATGACGTATAAGAATGTGCCACGTATCAAATTATTCTTAAATTGGTGATTTGTTAAAGGCTTTGTAAATATATCAGCACGTTGTAGATCTGTGTTGACATATTTGAATTCAATCATTTTGGTTTTTTGAAGTTCCCTGATGAATTGTAACCTTATGTCGATATGCTTGGTACTATGGTGTAATCCTGGATTGCCAATTAGACGAATTGTACCCTGATTATCAATGTTTAGAACTGTGGGCAAAATGGGATTATAACCAAAGTCAGTCAAAAGTTTTTGAAGCCAAATTAGCTCCTTAGCTCCTTCACAAGCGGCCATGCACTCGGCCTCTGTTGTTGATAATGCAACAGTTTTCTGACGGTGGCTTCTCCATGTCATAACGCTGTCGTTCAACAAAAACTCATAGCCGGTTGTAGATCGTCTTGTGTCGATATCACGAGCAAAATCTGCATCAGTATAACCTTCAAATTTAAGAGAATTACCTGATCTATATTCTATGCCGTAATCTATGGTTGCTTGGAGGTAACGAAAAATCCTCTTAACAGCTTGTACGTGTGAGTTTTTGGGATTTTCGGTAAATTTTCTTACTTCCCCAACAGCATACGCAATATCAGGCCTGGATACTATGGCAGCAAACATCAAACAGCCAACAGCCTCTCTGAATGGGTATTTTACATTTGCCTCCTCACTACATTGTGACAGATACATGTTACTCTCACTAGGCGTTGAAATACCTTTTGAGTCATCCATATTAAAGCGCTGAAGTATTTTCTTTACGTAAGAATGTTGGCTAATTTTTATAGATTTGTTTAAGCTGTCTCGGTAAATTTCAAGTCCAACATAATAGTTGTTTTCACCGTAAGTAATGCGAAATTCGCTCGATAATTTCTCAATGAATAAATTTAAAGCGGATTTGTTTGTAGATAATATCAACCCATCATCAACATATAGAAGCAAAATAATTTTACTATTTTGAATGTTGCCGCGAAACACACATGTTTGTAAAAATTCTACAAATTTTGAATTCCAATTGCGAGATAGTTGACCCTTTTTAAGGCGAAAAACTAAATTTTGAGCTGGAGAGACATTGATGCCTTTTGGAATCTTCATATAAATCTCCTCATGGAGTTCTCCATATAAAAACGCAGTTTTGACATCAAATTGCATCATTTCCATGCCTTCATAGGCAGCTATCGCCATGGCGACTCTCACTGAATCATATCGCACTACTGGCGAATACGTTTCTTTATAATCTATACCAGGTTCTTGTGAATAGCCTTTGGCCACTAATCGCGCCTTAAACACTGGTTTTTGGTTTGGGTTTGATTTGATTTTAAACCCCCATTTGCATCCCACAATGTTTTTGTCGCAAGACTTTTCTACTAACTCCCAAGTTTGGTTAAGCTCAAGGGAATTAATTTCATAATTTATTGCCGCTCTCCAATTTTCTGCGTGTTCGGAATTTATAGCATATACCATACCTGTTATGTTCTCTTGCGTCACCAGCAGAATTTTGTGATTTAGAACCGCTGATGGATTTAGAACCGGTAGGTGTATTTGGCATGTCGGTTGCTGAAGCTTCTGATTTCATTTTAATCTTCGGTGCGCTGGAGATCTGTGGTTTAAAAGACAAGGAATCGCATTCATCTTGTTCAGTGTTCTCATTGTTTGTGTCGGCTTCATCGTCTTCACCAAATGACCCTATTGTGATGACCTTTTCATTAAAGACAACATCGCAACTAACAACTATTTTTGCCGATTATATATCAAATTTCGAGAATTACGAAATGAATCGATTCAGACATTTTTATCTGTCCGTCCGGCATGGCGACTGAGAGAGTACACAATAAATCAAGTAAGGATGGAGATATTGTCATGAAACTGGTTCACCTATTCCATATGTCAAAAGTGCAAACGCTATTGCAGCTGGGTGAAATCATGAATATCGCCTTAATTTAATAACTAAAAATGTAATTAAAATTTTATTCTTAGGGACGATCGCATTAAATAGGAGAATATAAGAGTTGGAAAAACGTTCAAGTGGGCGTGACACCACTAACTTATTGGTTAAAAAGTATGTCTTACAAGTTATGTTGCAACACTAGACGATACATTCTTCGAGATGAAAAGGAAAGACCTGCAAGTCGGACTATAAATTAAACACGACAAAATCGTGTATATGCGTACCGAATAAATAAGCAGCCAAGTTGATAATGTTAATCGTAACGCATGTTTCATAGCTGTAGAAGCATTTAAGTATATTGGAGTGGTACTAAGCGTCAACTATGATACAGTAATTAAATACGATAATAAACAGTTTACAAGAAGCGCAAATAAAACTATTCAAATCTAAACTCTTGTCGATAATCCAAAAACTACGTACGTAATAGGTTATCCATTTAGTGATTTCGAAAGTGCAGAGCTGACATCCGTCAAATCTGTTTTAGTTGGTAGTCAGGCAGCTATGAAAATGAATCGCTTAACAACCGCCCAACGTGTTGAAATCTTTGAAACCTAATACAAAAATGGTGACTCAAATGTGGCCACGTCACTAAGCTACTTAAGAAATTGGTAAAATTTTAAAGAAATTTGCAGAGACTGGGTCGGTTACCGACATTGTAAAGGCTGTGAATCATCATTTTGCTCGTTCTAACTCAAATTTCGCCGCTTTAAGTGAAAGTGTCACCGAAGACCCGAAAGTGTCTATTTTTCGATGTCCTCAACAGCAGGGATTTTCTTACGGCACACACAATGGAGTGCGATGGTCAAAAATTACCTCAAACGGATCAAAGTTCGCAAAACCTAACCTGCCGTAGCGAGATGTAGTGTTTCTTGATAATAAAAAAAGAAATTTCATGAAAAAAATTTTACGTTTATTTCGGAAACCGCAAAAGGAATAATGCTATTGTCATAGGGTTGTCAAGTTTTGACGACAAAAACGATGGACGTGAACCAAGTAACAACTTTTGAAGAGAAAATACTGAGAATATTAATTGTGCATAATATTATTTTTACAGCATTAAGCTTCAACACTGAAAAGCAATCGTCCAACTTTTAACACTAATTTTATATACATACATACTTACATAAAATATATCTGCACATAACACTAATTTTATATACATACATACTTACATAAAATATATCTGCATGCTCTGCCGTGTTGTGTTTGCAGCAGAATTAGCCCCTTTATGAAGCCAAAAGAGGAAATCAATTTGTGCATAATAAACTATTTACATGAACCATCAAAGGCGCATTTCCTTCACTAGTACACAACAAAAATGTTGTAAAGTAAATGATTTTCCTACAACTTTATCCATTTCCTTGCTTTTCATAATTTGCTTTTACATGACTTTATAGTGAAATTGTATTAATAAAAATGCTTTAACCTGCAATGCACATAACACATACACACATACACATAACACTATATCGTGCAAAAAGAGTGCTATACCATAAAAAGCAACTACCAAGTACATAAGAGGTGACGAGGCAAAAAGAAGAAGAATACCCACACGAATCGACTTGTCCAGTTCCCTTTACTTGACTTCAGTGACGATGCCTTTGTAGTTAGCGCACTGGCGCTGGGGTTTGATGTGAGTAAACGCGAGGCACAGCTGCAGCATCCGCTATGCCATGCAAAGTGTAATAATTTCATATGTGCTGCATAAAATTTTGTTATGTATTTTATGGTGTTGCTGATGAATGATACGATTTTTTAATAAATAAATACCATAAGAAAAGTATGGTGAAAGATACAGAAAGACAGAGAGAGAGAGAGAGAGAGACGGAGACAAAGAGAGCGCAATGCAGGCGGACATGAACTACAAGCAGTAATATGTTAACTTTTACGAGTGGGGTCAGTGTGCATATACTCAAATGGTTTTTGAAAGCCATAAAAAATGAAGAAAGTAGCTAGAGTTGTATGTTGAACAGAAAGAAGGTAAGAAAATTCAGTGCTTTGCAGTTATGGAAATGGGCTTTTAACGGCCTACGTGTTTGTGTACACATATGCACATAAAAACAGGGCACGGCTTCCGCATAACTTATTTTTATATTTGCGATATTGCAAGATTATACATGTAAATACTTACCGACAAACATTTGTGCATGTATATTTATCACATTAAGCTACTTTCGTTGTGAGATGAATTCCATTTGGGCATATCTTTGCAACATATTCAGCTTGAATCAACGTGATTACGTCATAAATGAGACAGGTAGCCTATTTCGGCTTATAAGTTAAAAGAAATTAAAATGCAGTGTTGGAAAATTGTTAGCGAAATAAAACAATATAGTTACTACCCTTGACAATTAAAGCTATAATTATAATTTGTGGACCATAGAATGAGAGTGTGGTACATGAGAGACATTAAAGGATCTAAACTCCTTAACTGGGTAGGACGCAGTTTGAAAAAAATCGAGCCCCAATCTGCTCTGGAACCATGTTATCTGGATATCGGTCCTTTTCAGCTACCTGACAAATTTAGTTACTTGTGACTAACACGCACCAGCTTTTTTGTAAAATATATAATGAAAAAGAGGGGAGCCCTAAGTCTGCGACAATTTCAACCATCAAGAAACTGATCGTTTTGACCAGTGCGTTTTTAGAACTAGGCGACAAAATTGAGGAAAACACAACACCACCTCTACGTCGTTTTGAAAATTGTTTCTAATATAACGAGAAGAAGGTACATATAATACGCTACGTGTGAGTGATGCACTCTTGCAAAACACATACGACTGTGAGATTAATTGTGGACCTTCACTGTTATCATCAATTTCCATGCATCTTGTAGGAACTAAAGGGTGATCCAAATAGAGGTAGTTTTTTCAATAGCCTTTTTCTGACAGATCGCTCGTGAGTATTGTTTGGCATTTCATTATGGAAAAAATTACGTCTGAGTAACGTTTACAAATCATTCAACTTTATTACGAAAATTCACGTTCTATAAAGAATGTGTTTCACATGCTTCACTCAACTTAAGGCCAACATAATCGGCCTACTGAGCATACTATTCGCCACATCATCATTCATCTTAAGATCCAGCATTCATTATTGGATAATATTCGACCGAATAGACCACGTCCAGCATGCGAGCCGATTTGGCGCCGTTCGCAGCAACTCGGACTGACGTATGGACATCGCTTTGCTCTTGGGCTCTTGAAAAGTTTCAAGAGGATCTGACGTTTTCGAGCCAAATTTTGTTCAGCGGTGAGGCCTATTTCTGGCTCAACAGGTATGTAAAAAAGCAAAATTACCGCATTTGGGACAAAGAGCAACCTGAAGAGATTCAAGAGCTGTCATTTCATCAAAGAAAAACAACGGGTGGGTATGGCTTGTGAGCCACAAAAATGTCAAAAATGATGCCGGTAAGAACGTAACCGTCAATGGCGACCGAATATTTGATTAATTGAAGCTTGTGATCTCCGTAACATTTCTGTTTGGCGAAAAGACGGCGCCGCTTCTGACACATCGCATCAATCAATGGAATTATTGAGAGAACACTTCGGTGAGCAGATAATTTCACATTTTAGACCAGTCAATTGGCCACCAAAATCGTGTGATATCACACCGTTAGACTATTTTCTGTGGAGATATGTCGAAATGCTCGAACGAGTTATCGAAAATTGGGCTCAACGGATGAACCATTTGAGACGTAGCCGCGGCAAAAATTTGAAGGAGATAATATTCAAAAGGTAAATGCCAAAGTATTCGCATTTAAGTGTTGTTTTCTTTAAAAAGTAGGGAACCTCCAAATACCGTTATAAAGACAAAAATTTTATTTTCTTCTTATTCTTAAAAGAAACAATATTTCGGTAATCTGTGCGGCATCGGGTCCTTTCGTCTAAATTGTGAGTAACAATTTTGTTTCCTATATATAACATAGCCTAATTTTCCATATTTATCTGGCTACGCATAACTACTTTGCTACTTTACTTTTTCAGATTCTAAAAATATAGTAAAAAATAAAAAAAATAATATAAAAAAATTAAGAAATTATAATAATATAATATAAAAATTAAAAATGAGTAAATTAATAGAAAATAATATAAAATTTCATAACCCTTATGGACTTGCTCTTCATAAGAATATAAAAATTTACAGAAGCCGCACACTTTCTCTCCACTGAAATACCGTTATTTTGTTGAAATGTGTAAACAGATTTATTTACAGTCTGCCGCATACAGAAAGGTTTCATATTGAGTGCGAGATGGTCAACAATATTGGTGCTCTTTGAAATTTATTCGTGTAGGCTTGTTATATAAAGTGCCAAAAATCCTGTTTAAAAATTAATATTTTCAAAATTTCATGCATAAATTCAGTTATAAGGTGTCTAAACAAGTCACTTACTTAAATTGTTTTACCCTTGTAGCTTACTTACATACTTACTGAGTTTTCTATATCTACATATTTACCGTCACAAAAGTAGTCAGATTGTGGCGAAACGTCGTTAAAACAGACTAGTCAGCAGTATTAGTAAATTATTTTTAAATTTTCTTTATATGTGTTTGACTTCAAATTAAGACAAATGTGTAAAGTCTTGCAAAATAATTTCAAAATTTTGGAATTTACAAAAATTAAATAGATAAAAGTAATTCACCGTAATTCAATAATAAATACCGCGAAGTAAGCTAAATGCACGCCTCGTATCTATCCATAGTTCCTTTTACAAAATTAGAAAGGTAAATAATATTGCCCATCGAACATACCCATACCTAGTCACAATTTCAAATCATACTGATTTTAAATAATTTGTTCCTTTCCCGGTTCCTGGTCCAATTTCTGTAAACAAATTTATTTCTTTTAGCCATATCATCTAATTAGTTAACCATATTGAACCATATATAAATATATATATATATTTTCAAATATGTCGGTCGAATTCTAGAAAGAAATAATTTCAAGTCAAAATAACTTTAAGTACGATTTTCGGCATGGTCCACTCTCCGGAAAAATTATGTTCCTGTTAATATAAGCAAAATACTACCTATCTATCAAATTTCAAGTATATCGAATAGGTCAGTGCCTGATCCACTTCCTGGTATGAAAAATAACATAAAGAATATATACGAGATTTCATTAAAATCGGTTAAGCCATTTTGGAGCAGTTCGGGGACAGACACTGTGACAGGAGGATTTTATATTATTTTATTATTATTATTAATCCCAACGTTTTACCCACCTGCCGCCCATCAGCTACAAAACAAAATTCACCAGATGATTTTTAAGAAATATTTTATATATAAAATGTTATATAACGATTAGTTGAGAGTCGACAAAATAGTTTTCTTAATATGAAAAAGCGATTCAGATATGCCAAATATGCTTGAAAAAGATTTCAAATCAAAACAAAAATTTCAAAATTCGTTTTGCAAGTTTTCAGAAACAAGGGGCAAAAATGTCTACACATTCTAAACGGAACATTAAATTTGATTTCAGAGAGAATACGGGGGCTAGAAATTGTTATTATTTTAACCATGAAAATTACACTAAGAATTTTTTGGGCGACTGGCCAGAGTAGGGAAATTGATAATTTTCATACCACCAGTATAAGTAGGAATAATGTATTGAGAGTCCCAATGCAAATTTCTTAAGGCAAATAGGAGGAATTGTTTTCGAATATACTCTATCCTGTCAGAGTGGATTTGATGCCTAGGGTTCCAAATCACCGAGCCGTATTCAAAAATAGGTCTTACTTATGTTACATACAAAGCTTTAGTAGCAGAAGGATCATGAAACTCCTTTTACTACCGTTTTACAAAAGCAAAGATGACTTTGGCTTTTTTAATTATCACAACTATGTGATGTGTGAAGTTCGGTTTAGAATCAATATTGATCCCCAGGTCAACAAATCAATGAACCCATTTGAAATTGTAATTATCTATAGTGTACGTAATTGTCTGTATGGATCTTCGGGAGAAACACATAACTTTATATTCCTTTACATTTAGGGGCATCTGATTTATTTTACAACATTCAATCATGCTGTTTATGTCTGTTTGCAGTAAGATACCTTCATGTGCCGAAGTGTAAGATTTATAAAGTTTTACATTATCCGCAGACATTAAAAGTTATGAACAGATATAGATGATATAGATAGAAAATATATATGTATATACATATATGACACTTTGCAATAACTGAAGCGATTTTTGACACAGTTCTACCTGCAGTCCGAACCGAACAGTCTATGGATATTTATGAAAATTTTTATGAGGAGGTATTTTTTAATTTTATGTCAGAAATACAATAGAAGCGCTTGACATTAACTGCCGAGCTGCTAACCTTTTGACGGTATCAGCCGACCAATTATAATTAATTTCATTTCCTTTATTTATTTCATTTCATACTAATTTAATTTATTTTATTTAAATAATTTTTTAAATTTTTTCTTTCTTTCCTTATATATAATTTTATATTATCCTTAATTATTAATTTATATATATTTAAATTTAATTGAACTTCATTTTGTTTAGTTTTATTTATTTTATCTACATAATTTTATTTCATTTTACTTCAGTTTATTTACTTTTAAAAAAAATTTTGCGGCGCTTTCTTGTTGAAACCAAATGTATTCAATTTCAGGCATCAAATAATTGGTTAACATGACGCGATAACGGTCGCCATTGACTGTTAAGTTTTCACCGGTATCATTTTTGAAGAAATATGGACCCATGATTCCACTACCCCACAAACCACACCAAGCCGTTGTTTTTTCTGGATGGAATGGCAGCTCTTGAATCTCTTCAAGTCTCTACTTGTCTCAAATGCGAAAATTTTGCTGAACAAAATTTTTCTCGAAAACGTCGGATCTTCTTGGAACTTTTCAAAAGCCCGTAGAGCAGAGCGATGTCATTTAGGAAGGTCGAGCGACTTCAGTTCTTACACAAGCTTTAATTTGTACGATTTAGGGATTTTAGATTTAGGGTCTCAACGTGAAATGCGCCAAGTCGTTCCATACACCAGTCCGAGTTTCTGCGAACGGGGCCGAATCGACTCTCCACGGTCTTCGTGTACACTCTCAGTTACGGCCACTATATTTTCTTCACTGCGTGGTGAATGTGGTCCGTTTGGTCTAATATTATCCAATAATAAATGCTGGGTCTCAAGATGGGTGATGGTGTTCGCTCAGTAGGCCGATTATGTTGACCATAAGTTAAGCGAGATGCGCGAAATACATTCTTTATAGAACGTGAATTTTCGTAATAAAATTGAATTAATTGTAACCGTTGTTCAGGTGTAAATCTTTCCATGATGAATTGCCAAACAATAATGAACAAAACTAACATGACAGCTTGACACGACTCACGCGTTATCTGTCAAAAAAAAAAAGAAGGCTTATGAAAAAAGCTTCTCTTCTTGGATCAGCGTTAATAATTTTTTTTTATTTCATTTTTTTTAAATATATTATTATTTTATTTTATTTAAAAAATTTTTTTTTTTCAAATTTTATTTAATTTTTTTTTGGGGATTTTGTTTTTTATTTTGTATTTTATTTCATTTTATGTACTTTCAGTGTTATTTAATTTTTTTTATATTTTTTTTTTAAATATTGTTTTTATTTTTGTTTCCTATTTTATTTTATTTTTTTATATTTTTTTCATTTTATTTTACTTTTGTTATTATATTTTTATTTAATTTAAGTTCAGTTAAGTTTATTTTATTTTATTTTATTTTATTTTTTGTAATAATATTTTATTTTGTTGTTAAATATAATTTTTTTAAATTAATCTTCATTTCATTTATTTTTGTTTTAATTTATATTTCTTTTTAATTTTAATTTTAGTTCTTATTTTTTAGTTATGTTTGCTTAATTTTGTATTTTTTATTTTACATATTTTCCATTTTTTTTGGTTAAATTCTATTTTTCGCTATTTTATTTTATTTATTTTGATATGGTTTAATTAATTTATTTTATTTTATTTATATTGGTTTATATCTAATTATTTTTAAAATATTTTAGTTTAATTTAGATAATTTTTTGTGTTAAATAAGATTTTACATTTATAAATTTAATTTCGGATTTATCACATAATTTATTTACTCTAATTTAAAATCGTCAAAACATTGAATATATTTTCAATAAATTTTGAAAAAATTCTTCAAATAATTTAATTTGGATATTTCATATTTAATTTCGTTTCCTTTGACTAGTCGTTTGTGTAATTCTCACTGATGTTTCATTTATAAAACAACAAAACCATTTTAGATTTGTATTTATTTGCCGACATTAAATTGCAGACAAATTAAGTCCTAATAACGTTGCATTTGCAAATGCATAACGGTAAACTGACGTTTTTCATTGACATCATAAATATTCATATTTGTGAATGGTCGTTAACTATGTGATTTTAGACAATTTCAAAATGCATAAAATACAATTTCATCCAAATGCCTTGCAAACTCATACAGTTATGTATGTATGTATCATGTGGCGATAATATGCTCTTCAAACAGATATAGATTTTTGTGTATTTATTTTATATAGATATGAACGTAGTTTTAATATTTATGTGCATTCAGTTGTATTCATAAAATTATTGAGCAATGCGCACATTCATCATTCACCATTCGTCGACCACAGTAAAAGCAACAACAGTAATCACCGCATTACATGCATGCTCGCAGTCGAATGTGCGTTTAGAGAAATTGCTCTGCAAACATGTGGACATAAATATTGATGTAATAAAAATAAAATGTTTAACATAAAATAAATTTTGTAAAATTAACGCGCTCTAAGCGTAGAAATGCCAGACGCCTGCCAACCGAAAATTTACTAACACATTGAAAGTGGACATCGTACACACTCTGTGGTCGCCTGCACGTATTTCATATTATTTGTTGTACATGTATTGGGTATGTACCAGCTGGGGTACTACAGTGCGTATGAGTAATATTTTATTTCATATGGGTCTTATACCCGAATAGTCAAAGAAAAGTATGCTGCAACCTTCCGAAAAGCCCATTAACAGCGGTCACCTTTGAAAAAATTTCTCATGTATGTTTTATATTATTTTATATCGTTATTTTCCGTCCATTACTGAATACAAACTCCACACAATATATTGTGAACACGTGTAGGCGGTTATGTATGTATGTCATTTTTCTCAATAATTTTTCTACGGTTTCCAGTTTCTTTTACGTATGCTAAGTATCAACAAGCCATTTCCTCTACTGTCTGGTTAGCTGTATATAGATATATTCTCATAGCCACTTTTTAGTGGTTCATCCTAGCTGTGGTCGACTGTGGTCATACTTGGAATGAGAATCTCGAGGAAAATGCAAGCACTGTTATTCATCGAATCGTGATCATGGACATTGTTTTCAATTAATAATAAAAATAACAATAATTGGTATGAATCAACAGGCAGTATTGACGAGTCTGCCAGGCAAGAACACCTTGTAAAATAGCCTTTGCTTTGAGAAATTTAAGAGAAGTGTTTTTTGAGTTATCCAAAGTAGGTTACTATTGCAAGTGGACAAATAAGTTGCTTTTCAAGCTAATCACACATCGTAAAATTAATATACAAAAAATATTTATTCAGTAACTATAAATGTATGACAAAATAAAAAGGGGGAAGAACTTTAATCAGAGCTGAATTTGGTGGATATTAAATATAGTGACATAATCCTCCAACCAAATTGAGTTCAGAAATCTATAAATATCTCAAAATTTTTGCACTGAAATATATGAGTGGAAGCTGGAGAATGTTAGATCAGCTAAAAAACTGTAATTTTGAGAGGTAAAAAAGTTGGTTATAAGTTAGGTTAGGTCACGTTGGCTAGTACATCTTACGATAACCTGTTGATCGCTGGTAGTGTCAGTAGAACCAAGCAGGTATACAGTTGTTCAATGCACTCGTCCTATGCACTGCTTTTCTGTCTCTTAGAATATTTTCGGCCATAAAACGTTGTGAGATTAGGCACAGACGTATGGGTATCAATGAATATTTTGATGTACCTGCGGTATTAGTTAGCTTACCGGCTATCCACACACCATAGGCTTATATTTGAACATTATTAAGCATATTTAGGCCACAAAACAGACATATTGTGCAACCACTAAGCAGCCTATTAGCCTTCCCAATAGTCAAACTATTGTGAGGAGTTTGCAAAGATGAGCAATCGAAGAATTTTTGTGCTACTTTCCTGCTTCTAAAACGATTTTTATGTATATATTTGGTTTCAGCGGTGTTGGGAAGCTCACCGGCTTTGCATACAGCGAATACCTCTATCTGAAAGATATGACAGCATTCGGCTATGTTAGATTATTATACTACAACTTAGAAGCCTAATGACTCCACCCAATAGCTAAACCAATACTTGAAGTTTACAAAAGTGACCAATTGACGCATATTTGCAACCGCTATATCGATCAAGTCTCGTAAGGTTGCGGTCCTTAGAAATATCAATTGTAATAAAAATTTTGAAGGGTTTTCTCTACAGTTATCATCAAAGCTCAGTCGGGGAAGAGTATTTGCGAATACTTTCCTGAGCCTACTGCCCTCTGACGCTGTTTCGACATTACTGCGTAGGTATCTGCAAGAAATTCTCTTTGCCTTTCTTAAAGCCTTTTCAGACTTTTATAAGGCATTGAAGACCTACACAGGCATTGCTTAGAGCTTTTGAACCGGCGCTAGAGAACCAGCTCACCAACCCCTTTAATAATCGTAAGTTTTGGTGTTGCTGAGGCTACAGTAATTAGTGACTTCATTTATTACCTCTACAGCTGCCAGTCTACGCTTTTTATTATTATTTTTTTATTATTACTCATGTGTACTGTCTTTAAAACCACCACTTTACCTAAATCGAGTTGGATAAAGCGATGTTCGGAAAAGAAGTGTTTCCCCAGAACTCTCCAGTTCCTCAACGCTTCTTCCGAGATCAGTGGAGCAACCAGAACACCTCCCTTCGGTTTATTGAAATAAAACTAGTGTGGCTACCTATCGACAGCCATAGCTTGTCTGATAAATTATTCGATTCAATTCCAGTAAACTCCGACAGTAATGCTTGTTTCGTAAATTTGCGCCATCCACGCACTTTTAGTGTAACTTCACTTCGTACTGAACTACACAGTAGCAAAATTAAAATTTTGTTTATTTTTGTGAAATATACAGAGGTTATAGTGACCGCAGCTCCGACTGGGAGAAAATTAATCTGAATAACTAACATTAAGTTACATCGAATCTAGTTCTATTTAATTGTTTTTTTTTTTTAATTTTTAATACTACACCAAGGGCCTTAGTCGAATGTCTTCAAAAACGAATTATAAATAATAAATTTGCGAAATCTCTTATTTAGTGTTACCAGGAAGTCTAATCGTATAGGTATTTGAAATATATTAGTATACAATTTAAAGAGAAACGTCTCATTATTATGTATTAAACAATCTAAATTGCAAAATATCTTAAGTAAACAAAAAAATCTCGAGTTTCTACTGAATAATGACTACATCCAGCGGCCGGAGGTTCAGCAAAGAAATCGCCATCCATACTTAGACATATAATTTTTTGCTGTGCAGTGGATATATTTGCCACCTTTCCATACATAATACATATCAACATTTTTGTATGCATAAGCACAAACAAGCCCACGCATGTGAATTTAAGTAATATTCCTTGAACAGGCAGAAAACAGCTGCGTGCTAGCCTGTAGGTGTGATGATGTTCGACGATAAGCTTGTGGTTAATGGGATAATTTGAATAATTTTAAGTTATTTTACATACCCCAACCATGCTCTATATGTAGTAGTGACCTTTTCTGCTATTACTCTCGTTATCTATAACCCCATGGAGTGCTTGTTGTTTGATAGGTATTTTTACTCCTTTGCGGCACATCTGCCAGTGGGTCCATTATGAATTGCCCGTTTAAGTCATGTGATACATCATTGGATTTGGTTTGTTATGGGTTGTCGTTATGTATACGTTATATATATATACGCTTATTCATATCGCAGTTTGATGCCTTTTAGCAATGCGCTTTGAAGTGAAGTTTACCTACGAAATTTGTATATACTTAAATATTTTACAGATACTTATCTACATATGAGTTTACATCATTTGAAGAATTGTAGCCTTTTATTGGTATGAGTCTATCGCCTTTTAGTTATTTTAATACTAATGTTAGCCACACTAAAATAGGCGATTTGCATATATTTTAATTTAATTAAAAATCATTGAATATTGTTTCATGTTGTCTAGGGCCAGTGACTAATTGATTGATGAAGTGAAAGTCATTCAAAATTATTGTAAATGTCTTAGCATTATTATTTTTCTGAATCTATTGTACTTTATCACAGAATTTAGAAAACTGATTGAATAAGAAAAAAAAAACTTTATTGAATATTTTTTTAAAATGGATTTCGATACAGAAATGAAGAAAGCTCTTCACCCTACAAAAGCTGCATGAACGAAACTCTAGTGCAACTAAAATATTTTTTGTTTAACTAGAACGCTTCCAATTTGATTTGAAAATATTATTTTTTGCGAATTTTTTTTTGAAATCATTTGAGGAAAATCAGAGATTTGTTTCATATTTAAACTATCAAAAATATATTGGAAATATATTTTAAGATTCTTGCAGTAATTTTAGAGAATTTTATATCATTGCAAAGTTAATGCAACGAGCACCATAACTGATTCATCAGTTATGAAATATCATAAAATATTGGTCACTGAATCTTCCTTTGCCCGGTCAACTGCGATACCAAATTTACCGTGAAAATCAGAGGGCAAATAAATTCAAAATTTGATTTCAAACTTAATATTCGGGCCAGTTTTGAAGTAAATTCGTGTAAAAAGTGACACACATTTTCAACTTTTACATATATATATCTGCCTGTTGGGATAATAAAAACGCTGGAAATATTTATTTAAATGAAAAATTTTATATTTTTCAGCATTAATACATATGTAGTATACAGCAATTCAGATCTTAATTGTGGAAAGTCTAACTCGGAAATGTAAAACCAAACCTTGTAAATAAAACACGTGGAAATAAAAATCGCGTATTATAAGCGTATTGATAATTGAAAAGTCATTCTTTTGAACAAAGTTTTCTTATTTATTAAAAACTACGTTTGATCTGGCACATAAAAACCATTATACTATATGATATTTTAGCATCTGTCGGATTGTAGCATAATAAATGGTGTTTTTTTTTATAGAGGTATAGAACTTTAAGTTGGCATTACTTTTCAAGACGGCGACCGATTTAACAGCTGTCAAGTGATTTATTCTCAGTTTGGTTTGGCAATTCATCATGAAATCATCAAGTAAGGCGTAGATTCGTCGAATGGGCCCAAAACGAGATCACCGTTGTTCCCGATTTTCATAAGCGAATTTTGTTTAGCGATGAAGCGCATTTCTGGTTGAATGGCTACATCAACAAACAAAACTGCCGCATTTGGAGTGAAGGTAATCCTCAAGTGTATGTTGAAACACCGTTACATCCAGAAAAACTGACTTTTTGGTGCGCTTTATGGGCTTTTGGTGGAATCATCGGTCCGTACTTTTTCAAAAACCATTGTGGCCAGAATGTTACAGTCAATGGTGATCGGTATAGAGCCATGATTACTAACTTTTTCATTCCTGAATTGAATAACCATGATGTCCAGGAGATGTGGTTTCAACAAGACGGCGCAACATGTCACACAGCTCGTGCCACAATAGATTTATTAAAAGACACGTTTGGTGACCACCTAATTTCACGTTTTGGACCTGTGAATTGTGATTTAACACCGCTAGACTACTTTCTGTGGGGCTATGTAAAGTCATTGGTCTATGCGGATAGGCCACAAACGCTTGACCATTTGGAAGACAACATTCGCCGTGTTATTGCCAATATACGGCCACAAATGTTGGAAAAAGTCATCGAAAATTGGACGTCCAGATTGAACTACATCCGCGCCAGCCGTGGCGGTCAAATGCCAGAAATCATATTTAAAATGTAATGCCACAAGATTATCTTTCGGACAAATAAAATTCATGTCAATCGAATAATCCATCGTTGTTTTATTGCAACTTAATATTCTATACCTCTATAAAAAAAAACCCCTTTACATTAGTGCAAAACTTTTATGGTTTATCGGCTGATAACTTTGGTCAGTACTCATCGAGTGACCAATTTTTCCGTGCAAGGAGTTTCGAAGAGACCGAAACAAATGCTATTCAGATGGTGCATGCCCTATGCTATACAATTTGTCTATCAACACTGCTCTACCAAATTCTGTCAATATTTGCTTGGCTCTTCCTCCATGTCAATCGTACTTCACCAGTTGCAGAATTTCGGCGGATTTTCGAGTGACTGCCCGAACGGAACGAGTTGCATTTCTGACATCAGAATTTTCAACACGGAATCGAGCAACACACTCTTAGGAGTGTCGTTCTCGCCGTAAGCCATACAAATCTTTCGGAACCTTCTTGTAGAGTCTCAAAATTTTTTATAATAAAAAAGCATAGAATAATATACATATTTCAGAACTCTCAGTAATTTTCTAACAAAAAAATTTGCACCCTAATGACTACTTACAGAACTATTTTTCCGTAAAATATTGCTCAAAATATCAGCTTATGTGACTTTTTACATTCGGATAAGTGTTGCACGAAATAAGATTATCAACTCCATCCAGAATTTCTTATTATCCATATTTTTGTAAATTTCGTGTTTTTTTACTTTCCTTTTCTGGTATTTGCCTCTCGAATTTCATGATTTTGATATGCATTTCCATTTAACTTATGTAAAATCTCTTTCCATTCATAACTTTAGTAATATATTTTAATTTATAGACTGACACTCTTTATTTATATATTGTAATAAATAATTAAAAAATCATTTTCGTTGTATAATTATTTAATTTATTTTCAATTCAGATTATTCTTCTACTAGTGAAACTACCAAATAGTGTGTTAAGATTTCTGCAAACGACCGAAATATTTCATACAGAAATAAATGCGAAAATATAGCTTCTCAAATGCTGGCCTATTCAGTACTCAAATCTATGACCTCCGGTTCGTAAAACACACAGCTTATACTGATCTTTTGAATAAACAGGTTAAAAAGTTGAAAAATTAAAAAAAGGCAATTCGAGCAAATATATAGCGGATATATTAGCAATTCGTTGTATTTTTTATGTACTATTTTATATTACAGATAAACTTTTATGCTTATGGCAATGATGAGTGATGTATTCCAATTGCAATTGCGATTTGAAAAAATGTTGTACTCTTAAACTTAACTTTCAATTTTCAATGAAATATCATTTAGGAGCAAAAAAAGCTATTAAGAAATGTAAAAATAGCCCACAAATTTTTCTAAATAAATACCAATATTCTCTTCCAAAATCATTTTTAGAACAGGGTTTTATATAGAGAAAACATGGAAAGTTACGCAACTGACTACAATGAAGAAGGTAAAAAAGTGAGTATGTAGCTCATAGACTCCAAAACTATCCAGCCGCTTTTGCCAAAATTTTCTGGATGGCTTCATTGAAGAGTGTTTCTGTGAAGTTTTTTTCCGGAATGTTGAAAATTTCTTATTTATTGTTGGATTTACTTGAAATTTGGTACAAAGTCTGTATTGATACAGGGAATACAGTTTTCTGGAAGTGGTTCTGGGACAGATTTATCCTAAAACCCCTATTCACCTTAATTACGATAAAAAACAACTTTTTTAGGAAGTGAACCTGGGAAAGATCTAGTCAATTATCTCTGAAATGTGTTAATACCAAATACTGCAATTGTAGACAGCTATTACATGAAAATAAAAATAAAGTTAAAAATGAACAAAGATTAAAAATAAATTTTACAAAAAGTTTCATTTTTTTCCAGTCACTTTCATCCATTGCACTAACTGTATGCGAGTGATTTTAAAACCGGAATATTTTTAAAAAAATACGTGGGACTAAATCCATTTTTATGAGCTGCTTTGTTGATCCTTTTGATCGTATTAACCCCTTTGTTTAGCAACGTTGAAACGGGGGTGTCTGAAAAGCATAATAATGGCGAATAAATTTATGCATATATAAGTAAAAATAAATATTAAAAACAGTTGCATTTGAAGAAAAGGAAATCCTTGAATTGGGCTTCGAATTGCTTCGGCATCTACTACATTTTCCATATCTGGTCTCCCCACGACTCTCTTTTGATCTCAGACCTCAAAAGAATGCTCGCTGAGAAGAAATTTTCGTCGAATGAAGAGGAGATTGCCGAAACTGAGGCCCATTTTGCAAAAGCATAGGACAAATCGTACAAAGAAAAAAAATGGTATTGAAAAGTTGGAGGGTTGCTATATTCAGTGTCCCTTATTGAATATAAAAAATTTATTTTACCAAAAAAATTTGTTTTACGATGGTAGGCCTTGGGCTTTTCTATTGACCTCTTATAGATATAGTTATTATTCTTTCTTTTTGTAAACCTGTTGTGCTCTGACAAGTTTTCTACAAGATACAAGTATTTGTTTACTTGTAGGTTTGATGGCAGTATGATCTCGATTTCAATAAATAAATGTTTACGTTTTATAAGTATTGTGTATATGTACTTATTGCTAAAATCAAAAAAGTTGGATTTAAATAAATTTGATTTAATGTACATTAATGTTCATGTGTAGAATATACCCAGCCACAACGGCGCAGTTCTGTTTTGTAGCCACAAATGGTGCGAAGTTAATATTGCGATTTGGCCTAAATAAATTACAAATCTGCAAGCAATCAGAGTTTTCAGTGCAATGTGCAACTACTTTGACCGACCGAGCGATACAAAAGATGATTTGTGATTTTATTTGGTTTAAGAAAGTGCAGCCCTCACATACACTTAGACGCACACAGATGTTCATACGAATAACTTTTAGCTTAGAAATTCAATTTACGACAAAAGCACGCGAGGTAAGTGCCAAAAGAAATGCAATAAATAAGTGAGAAATATGTACGTATGCATGTACATTAAAGAGTTGCACAGGTTTGTAAAAAATATATTTTTTTTTGTGTTTTGTATATACAACTTTCAACTCTTTTCCTGCAATCTGGAATTACAAATACTTTTCCATTTCTTTTTTGTTTTGCTTTCTCTTTGTAGTTGTTTTGCCTTTGTCGGAAATGCAGCCAAACATCAGAAGCAATCTGCTGTTGTGCGTATTTTTTTTACGTATTTTTTGTTGTTGTTGTTGCAACGACGAGTTGTACATACATATACGCCAGGGGCTTGAAGCCATGAGCCTCAACCACCGCACTTTCAACTGTTGCTCTTTCTACTTTTCCCAACTGCACAAACCGACAGACTACTGTGTAGCCAAGAAAAATACTGTTGTTGCCGCACTATTTTCATACAAACAACAACAATACTGGTACAAGTAGTATGGAGTTCCTTCTGTTGTTGCAGTGCAATACAGCAGTGCTACTTTTATTGGCCGTAAAAAGCTTTTGAATTCAGCTACAACAACAAAATGGAACTTAATCATTTTTATATTAGAAAGTAGATTTAATTTTCTTACTGCACACACACACAATGTTTCGCAGTCGCAGCAATCGACTAGTTGGCAATCTGCAGTGGAAATGTGTGAGCAATTGCTAACGAAAGTATACACTTTCAGGCGTACATACATGCTGCAGGATCTTACAAATTCAGTCTAATGCGCAGTTGTATATGGCGGCATAGGTACTACAACAAATATGTAAGGGAGAGACAGATTCGGAAAATTTACTTTGATAAGTATTTCAAAATGCTTAACTATATTCGGTTCCTCTATAGAAAATACGTCACGGTTCTTGGTTATAAATGATTATCCATTTCGTAGTTTCGAAAGTGTAGGGCTGTATAATGACCACTGTCAAACCTAACTGTCAAATTAAACACGTTTTGTTTTAGTTAAAAGTCAGACATTTTTGAAAATATGTTAAAAAATAAATATCCAAAAAAGCGATTTTTCCAACAATATTTGCACATGTATCACTCGGCGGATACACAAGTACGCAAAATTATCGCATTTAGTGCTCCGATAATTCTCAATAATTGAAGATTATGGTTCAAAAAACTTTGAAAGCGATAACGGCGAGACTGTCACTGTCAATTCAGATCATAATCGATTGTTTTTGGCCTGCAATTGAATAACACGACTTAGAAAATATGTGGTTCCAACAACATGGTGTCACATGTCACACAATATGAAGGAATATTGCTTTATTGCGATAGAAATTTCTCGGTCTCGTTAGTTTTCGTCTTTGTGACATCAATTAGCCACCGAGATCGACTTCCTCGGACTTTTTTGTGGGGCCACGCAAAAGAACGTGTTTATGCAGGTAAACTTTTTACTTTTGGTCACGTAAAAATGAACATTCGTCAAGTTATGGCTTAGATACCAGCCAATATCTGCCAAAAGTGATCAAAATTACTTCGAAGTTTACAAAAACTCAGGGGGCGGTCATTTGAGTAGTGCAGTGTTTCACATACAACGCCGGGGTTCAAATTTTATAATAAAGATGGAATTTTATAAAAAAAAAAATATTTTTAATGTAGTTTCAGGAACTTCCTGTCGCTTTGAATTGTTCGTATAAGATGAGGTTACGAGGTCTTTATTGTGCGAATTTTTTACTTAAATTATAAAGAAAATTATATTATCTGCAGAGTTAGACAGGGCAGGTACGACTGTAAAAACTATTGGCGTGTGCTAATAATATTAATATTAATGGCTCAGTTAGTACTTAGTTCTTCAGACTGGATAGCGAAGTGAAGTGAATGGTTCCGATAGAGGACGCGGACTGCAACAGCCAGTCAACGCATTCGCGACTCGGCCCCACGTGACTGTTGAAAGTCATAACTTTGAACTCGTCGATAATTCCATGTATACAGGAAGCAGCATAAACCCCAATAACAATGTCAGCCTCGAAATCAAACACAGGATCACTCCTTCTAGCAGATGCTAGTTTTGACTGACTATTCAATGGAAAAGTAAATAAAGTTCTCTATATATTAGGAAAGATAGAACTCACCAAGTACCCTATCTTTCTAGTCTATGATGCGAAAGTTGATTAGTTATCTTCTGCCGCATTTGCATTGATGCTCTGCTGCTAAATGTACCTCGGCGTCATGGTAGCTCGGAGCAACAATTCACTACACATTTCGTGCTGAACTAACATACAGACTTGTCGCAGGATTAGGTCTCAGCGCTGTTCGGATTTTACATGTCTCATAGCTATAACTCCTAGCAGAGTATTTAACCGATTGACGTATCCATTCTTTCATAACTGTGTTCATGTAGTTGTCAGATCGCTATATTTTGCGCTCTGGTCTTGTGTTGGTACTCTTACGTCGCGGTGTTTTGGAAGATTACGTGACCTTACCGTTCGTCCATAGTTATATTATTTTGAGTACGATCTCTGTAAAGTAATCTATATTACTCTTGAGCTGCGTGTTCTTTGATCAAAATATTTGAAAGGAATGGACATTTTGGTGTAAACAATTTCCTTGAATATCTAGTGCTCACTACATCGATTTTTATTAAGGGGTTAGGTTGGCTTCAGAGGTTGAAATAGGAATTTTCACAATTCTTCATATATATACAATCATATATTTTTATTCAAGCAATTCACCATATCAAAGATACCCATCTAAACAGTATTTTGTGAAATTTTTATTCAAAAATTTCCAAACCTCAACCGTTGGTGCCTTATCTCCTTTGG
Source organism: Neoceratitis asiatica (assembly GCA_030068015.2). Classification (NCBI taxonomy): domain Eukaryota; kingdom Metazoa; phylum Arthropoda; class Insecta; order Diptera; family Tephritidae; genus Neoceratitis; species Neoceratitis asiatica. Next base: position 43,381,307 of record CM061524.1, on the reverse strand, counting down.
CGTCTCAAAAGAAAATGCTCTCAGGTATTATAACTAATTATTATATATATATATATATATTTGGCGCTTTGTAACCGCTGAAGCGATTTTCGGCCGAGCTCCTCCTCCAATTTGTGGTTTTGCGTCTTGATGTTTATACCAACAAATGGAGGGACCTACAGTTTATTCTAAGCCGCCTCCGAACGGCTGATGGATTTTTATGAGGAGCTTTATTTCATGCCAGAAATACACTCGGAGGGTTTGACATTCCCTGCCGAGGGGTGACCGCGATTAGAAAAATTTTTTTCTATCATTTTGGATGTTGCTCGAACTTGGGCTGGAACCCAGGCCTTCCGAATGTCAGTACGCAATGCTAACCACTCGGCTATCGCGGCCTCCATGATATAACTGATTATTAGTTCATCCAAAATAATAAAAACCAATAACGTTTCGTTAGTAAAGGGCTAAATCTCGCTATTGGATGAAGGAAAAAATAAGAAATTAAAATTTGAATTTTTGACAGACTGAAAAAAAAAAAATTTCGCCATGCATTGGCTCGAAAAAATTAGATGTAATAAAAAAAATCCTTTATTCAATGACTATATAATGTTATTACAAAAATGTGTGCCAAATTTGTACAAAATCGTTTTATAAATTTTCAAGAAATCATATCCATTGACTTAAAAAATTGAATTTTGAGATAAACGCATTTAAAGTTTCAAATTGACACAGACATGTCCTGATGGGCGAAATATCCAAAGGCTATACCTCTTCGAATTTTAAACATATTTTGTAATTTAATAAGACAAAAAAATCGATTTTTTTAATTTTCAAACTCACCTAACCCCTTAAAGACAAGAATGTTTTTAATGAGCCAAGAATATTTTCAGTGATACAGTGCTAGTGTGCCCCCACGCATGGAAATATTTTGCCTTCGCTACTTTCAATTGAACTCACAGTTGTTTGACGCGAAGAAATTCAAAATTATCTTGTTATAAAATGCTGTTAGTATCTCTAATGAGTAGCTGGTTAGACAGGAAGTCGCTGATAATACAGGTAAATTGGATGACCGCCAATTTATAAGCTGGAGGAGAGAAAATATTAATTTCGGAGCTAACGAAATATAAGGAGATCCACAGGCCAGGTGGAGCCTTCTTCCTGTTAGACCTAACCATATCCAGAGAAAATACAAAGAATCAACAAAAATCACCTTTTAGATCTATTTCTTTATACTGTGTAAGAAAATGAAGGGAATAAGTCTGGTTTTGAAGGAAGAAAGGAAATATATACTGTCAACATTTCATCTTGGTTCCCACGTTGTTGTTTATATTGCAAACTTCAAATTTTGGACAATCAGGAAATTTTGTAAGAATCAGGTGCAGCGACCTTGGTGTAGGCAATAGAAGAAACAACTTGTGCAAGTGGCATTATTTATAACATTAGCGATAGCAGTATTGTACATATCCAGCTTGTCTATAAAAACAAAAACTAGATGAACAAAACAAAAATAACTGGCCCCAACAAGCTATATTTGCTAACATAAATCTATCTCTACTGTAGCCACATACATACATACATACGTACATACGTAAATACAAACTCTTAACTGACTTGCATCTAGAAGTTTATAAGTGCATTATACTACTCATTTCGCTTGCAACAAGCAATGAAAGAATGGCGCTGCAGGCATTAAGAGATGATCATGCAACAAGCTCTCAACTGTTCGGTGCACATATACAAACAACCTTCGACAAACGCATCTAAATAAGTAATGGCATGCCAGTGCACAAGCAGCTGAACAAGGCGAGTAGCTTTTTGGCTGTTTGGCCATTGAACTGGCTTTGGAGTTGCAGTCGGAGCTGGAGCTGCAATTCCAGCCATAGAACCGTTGAAATTAACCAACTTAAGCTGCAATTTGCTTTAGTTGCCGCATCTGTTGCTGAAATTGCTTGTTTATATGCCTGCTAACGCATACCAATACTTTCGTACACATGCACATGTGATGTTCTACTCCTTCCTCTTACGACTGCCAACTGAATTCACTTTTCGGTTTTTGGTGTGGGTGCAACATGAGTTTGCGCTTAAAATGCCAAGCTGCTTATGTTGTTTCTCTTCCTACTCTATAGCTGTTGTACACGTATAGTGCATGTAAGTATTTGCACATTTCGGCCGGTGAAACAGTCCAGCAATGAAACGAATCATGAAATTATAAACAACAACAGTCAAAAATCACATTTGAAAAGTACAATAATTTGCTAAACTCTTGTAGGCAAAAATTTGCACTAAGAAAAGATGTGATTGTTGAAAATTAAATTTGTAAATCTCTTTAATTTTGCTATAAAATATATGAAAGATGAGGAAAAATTTTGCTTTTGGTATAAATATTTAAATTAAAAGTATTTTGATTTTTCTCTGTGGTTGGGCTGTAATTTAATTTTTCTTCAATTGAAGCAACTGATAAATTCGCTTGAGGTATTTATTTTTGAGTATGAGCGTTGCACGTAGGGCCGAGATTTAAGGGCAATCATATCTGCACTGCTTTCATTGAGCATAATAATTTTACATATGAAAGGACTCAATTATGTGGAATTAAATAAAGGACCTTAGTCTCCGCAGCACTACCGACCCGCCTAAGAGGAGAGATCGACTAGCCTACCAAGGAGTAACGCTTACAGGAATAAACTAAAGTCCTAATAGACAAGCATTTAGTATAGGCTTTAAGGTTTTATTACATCTTTTCTAGATTTCCTAAAGTTCCAGTTATCAGGTCCTTTTTTTTTTGCACAACTTCATCTGAAGGCTAGTTGGGTTCTTCTCCGAATTAAATGGTCTGTTGTTTGATCCTGCTTTGAACATCTTAATTAAAAGTTGAGATCTTAATGAAATCTGACACACTGTCTCTGCTTTCTCTGTGGTTTCTTTTCTGTTCAATGTTAAGCTCATATAGTAAAATCAGTTAATTACGAATCTTAAAAAACAGATATTGCTATAATTCAGTAACTAGACTAAAACTGACAGTTAGTCGAGCCTCTGGGTATAGTGTTACAAAGAAAGGGTTATATTCAACTCCTATAGTAGAGTTTTTAAACTCTCAAATATTAGCACTTCCTTTTAGATCATTAAAACAAAAATAAAATAAATGCTGTATTCGACTAGGACGAGGTCATATATGGGTAATTTCATGTTGTAACATGCTTTATTGAAGTACTTAAGACCCCAAATCATCTGAACAAATCTGATGTATGGTAATCATAAGATATAGTAAGTCTTCAAATTTCGATGATTTCGGAACTAATATGCAATTCATTACTTTATATGTGCCTGTAATAGAAAACTCAATAATGCTTTAATGCAAACATGGCCGCAATTGCCGAGTGGTTCGATTCCAGGTTCGAACAACATCCAAAATTATAGAAAATTATTTTTTTTAATTGCGGTCGCCCCTCGACAGGGAATGTCAAGACCTCAGAGTGTATTTCTAAAATTAAATAAAAGCTCCTTATAAAAATCCATCGGCCGTTCAAAGGCGGTTTAAAATGAACTGTAGGAGATCGGCCGAAAATAGCACTAGCGTTTACAAAGTATAAAAAAAATATATACAAGTATATGGGAGCTAAAAATATAGTATACTTGGCGGTTCCGAAAAATGATCAATACATTATTCAAATATATTCGCGTACTATGCTTCGTTAAAATATCTCAAAAATTGAGAGAAAAGTTTGCCTTAAAACGGACGGACATGGCTAAACTCAACTCGTCGTTCTGATCCGATCCGTACACATTTTGGGATGTATATTATTTGTGCTACTTACATACTTTGATATATAATGTTACGGCAAAAATTTTACAAACCTACTCGCACAACCAAAGACTTGCTATGCTATGCTGACTGGACTTCTGGGTTCAGAGTGTTAAAATAAAATAATAGTAAATGAAGAAAAAGAGCCCACTTTCGTCACTAAAACAACAAAAGTAAACAAAAAACACTCCTGACGTTTATCGTTTCTAAATACTTTTCTGTTACGTTTGACAATCCGAAAACAAAATTGTTCAGATTCGACTGACTATTTTCATTTAATAAAATCATATCACTAGAACTTTAAAAATCCGTTTGTTTGCATTAAAAATATTGTTTGCATATTCAAAGTCTGATATAATATCATTTGATATCAACCGTTTAACTGAGATACTGCTAAAACGACCGAAATAGCCGATCAGTTAGCAAAGCTATGCGGAAGGTTATGCGTTCGAGTCTTGATCCTATCAATTAACGAGGGTTGCCTTATATATATCTGCATTTAGTAACCCTGGTGTCGGAATCTGGCAACTACCAATATTATCGTAAAGTTTGATATTTTTGAGGTTATACACACACAGAACGTTGTGACATACGAACATTATTTGTGTTGTTTACAGTAACTTAAAATATTCATCTCGGCCAAAATATGAAATTAAGTCGGGAGCATTATTATTATTACCTACAATTTTTTTTACAACTTTCGACGCAGATTAACTCAGCACCAATACATCGACAAACTTAATTAAATTTTTGTCGATGAATCTCCATTAAGGACCAGCATTTACGGATGGTTTGTGAATTTAATCGGGGTCGTAGATCACTCCAATTTCATGAAAATCGTTCAAAAACAGTAGTTGTTCCGAAAGCTGTTGATGCTGACTGACTGAGATTGAGAGAACTGTAGGTATTATTGGGACCAGTACACACATCATATAGAAGGAGCACTGGAGCGAAAAAGGCTTATGTCTACTGGTAGGGAGAAGTGTTAAAATAATACGAAATCAACGATTCTAAACACGTCTCTGACATCGTGACAGGCGATGGATCGTGGATGTACGCGTAGAAGCTCGAAATTAAACAAGAGTCGACTGTATTGGTATTTCAAATGAACCGACTCCAACAAAAGTTGTTCACACACGAAGCAATTCCAAGTAAAATAAACTGAGAACGTCGATAACGTAATACTTAAACAATGCATAACAGTAGATTCTCATCATCGAAAGTGCAAGATCACACAAATCGACGTAAATAACTGCATTTTTGAGCATTCAAAACATCGATTTGATGAGTCATCTACCGTATAGTCCTGACTAGGCCCCGAAAGATCTTTTCATTACAGTACGTAAAAAATAAACTGAGAGGCCAACGTTTTTTGAAACCAGAAGAGGAAGTTGATGAGCTCAGAACTCAGCTTTCAGATAAACCTCAATCAGAGTAGCAAAAGTGCTTCGACAATTGGTTCAAATTAGTCCGTTTCACCTTCTTAGATGCTGAAACAATTTGACTAGATTAGTTATAGTACAGATAGAGGGCTTTACCGACTTCTCTTCTTCTATGTCCCTAACGTGTGGCCCCGTGAAACTCTGTTCTATTTGTACGGGCATTGTCGATGAATGGCCAAAGCTGGCTGCTCACATTCCTCGAGAAGTACTAAGTCATCATTGTGTGCAGAATTCACTATAGTTTCGCTCATTTGTTGATTATTTTGGAATTTCTGCATATTTTGTGTTCGTATAAAAAGACATAAACAGCTTTTATATGATTCAGAATCCGTTTAGTGTTTCATTTCATTTTTTCCATCTTGTTTATCAAACTGGTTAGGTTACCATAATACCGATTTTGTCATTTTAATTAATTCTACTTGAGTAGGGGTGTCTATTGCGAGCAGCGATAAGTTGAACCTCTAGCCAGTTTTCTCACTTGGTTTTGAGTTAGCAAATATTACTATGGCTCTTCGATCCGAAACTGTACAATTTTCTCTATCATTTCTTTTTCAGATTCTCATATTAAATGCTTGTCAGAGCCGAAAATAAATGTATTGCATTGCACACTTCTAGAAAACGGTGTAGAGTTTCGTACTTTGCCTTGTGCTGTGCTGTATTTTAAATTGAATTAAGTACTATAGGGCTGACCATCTCAAAAAAAATTCTTTACGTGTGACAAGAGCAGCGAACTTTTAAGCTTTTCCTAGACAAAACAACTCGGAGTGATTGGGATTTATAGCAAGTTTCTTTTGTATTTTGTGATGAGCCCAAACTTTGAGCTTGGGAGCTCATACAAAAACAATGGCAACCACAGCAGTCATTACATCACCACAACGACTTAGACGTCACCACATCAAAATTAGTATATCACAACATAGATATGTACATACCTAGCAAATGTATGCGCCTAAGAAAGGATTTCAAAAAACAGTCTTAGACTAAGAATAAGATAAACTGTAAGTCGATTGCTGCTAAGAGAGGTTGTTTCTGCATAAAAAGGTGAGGTACTGCTCCCTATTTCCCTCGTTCGGAGGCGATGAAGCGCTACTCACTCTCCAGTTGTACATTAGACTAGCCATTTAGAGGCAACTGGTCTTCTGGTTGTGGTGAGGTGCTATTCTCCGCTTTTTCGAATATATTTTTATTAAGAGATGTCCATCAGGCGAGCGAACCTCAGCTATAAACCAGAGGTCGGCTTAACATATTTTTTAATGTTTGTATGAACTCATAATCCTGTGACTTATATCATGTATTCTCCGTTCTATGATCCAGCTTTTCAAATGATTTTTTAAGTCCAGACTGGAAAGCAGTTGAGCTTGAGAGCACTAAACTGCTGCAAAAAATTGTCTGGATTGCACTTGAGGTAATCACAAGCATTTTATAATATTATAACGCCAATCAAAAGCCTCATATAGCAGCAAAAAATCTAAGCGTACACATTGTGAATGTGCGAGCACGTGGTACACTCCGTCGTGTTGTCACTCAAATGTGTGTGTGTGTAATGGTTAGTGTGTCCATCAATTCCAACAATCATCGCCTTAAGTACATGCCCGTCCTCACTGGACGCACGTTAGATCTCTATATATACTACACTCCACACTCCAAAACTGACCCTTTGCTGATATATGAGCTAGATGACTAGCTCTTTGGTACTCTGTTCGATATGCCTGACAGAGCGCTTTTGTACTGGTGTCCACTTTAGTTGTCCATCCATACAGCTCGTATTATCCCAAATACTCGTGCTTGCCTGCCTGCCTGTCTGTCTGTCTGTCTGTCTGTCTGTTTGTCCGTCAGTGTTGCCGACTAGCAGTCAGTCTCTTCACACAACATATCGCATCAGCTGCGTCACAGCGCTATGCACACAATGCTGCCCACTGATTCTTTACGTGACTTGTTTGCGAAGTAAACAAGTCGCACACAATGCTCAACTAACAGCGAACATTGAACAGCGAGTGAGTGTCGTCGGCGGGGGGTCGACATAACAAGGTTTAGAGTGACCTCAACATGGCTATGCTTTAAGTGAAACGAGTATAACGAATACACATACATTTATACATTCATTTGTACAAAATATAAAACGTTGCTTGGTAAGCAACCAACCAACCGTGGTGCGCTGCATAGTGAATTTTCCTAAGCTTGTGGTAAATTACAAAGGTGTGGTAATGGGCGTCCGCTCACTGGCGATGGTGCCGTTGATGACGATCGCAACTAGGACCGCTATCAAAATACTGTCAAAACCAATACCACAACTGGAGGGACATAAATGCCGCACTCCAGTAAGTGCACTTTTACAGTTATACAAAAAAACATACATATGCATGTATGTACTACGGTCGCATGTACTTGTAAGTGGCGCTTTTCTGATGACTAAGCGCTGCAGTGGCCAATCGTGGTTGAGCCAGCCAATCAAGGCGAGGTGAGGCGAGCGAGTGGTGCCCTAACCAAGCGACTGCAAACGCTCTGCTCGACAGCATTTCTATTACTTTAGCTAACAATGTTAGCGCACTTTTTTTGCGCTGTTATTATTGTTTTTATTGCAATTTTTGCTGCTCGCTTTTATTGTCTGCTGCCGTGAACTAAGTGTTTACGTGCATTAAATCATAAACGCAACAAACGGCAAAGTGCCGGTGAAATTTGGTGAAAAAGCGCTTTTTGAAATTTTTATCTAATATTTATTTTTTTCGTTTTTGTTTTTGTTTTTATTATTCCTTCTCTGCAATTGCTCTGTTTATATGTAATTTGTTTTCTGTTTCTTTTGCTCACTTTATGATTGTTTCGCCATTTTTTGCCATTTTTTCGCATTTCGCCGCGCTTTGTCTGGCATTTTGTAGTTTTCACTTTGGTGCGTGTTTTTTCGTGACTCTAAGGGTTTTCTGGTGTTTTGTGTATTTTGTGCATGTTGCACGTTTAGCAAGAATACAGAGCAAAAAAAAAAAAAATACAAAACAACAAATGCAACAGTAAATAGAAATTTTTGCAATCGCAACGATATTATAACGCCTCTTTGCCGTGAACTGCAAAGCGGGAAATGGCGTGAGAACTTTAATTGGATTTATGGCACAAAGTGAGTGGCTATGAGTGGCAATCTTCCTCCCGCAACTTTTCCAAGAGATTTTAGTTGAACAAAAAATAAATGGAAAAAAGTAAAAGTTATTTCGTTCGACCTTGCACTGAAGAAACTTTTTTTGGGACAGCGTAGATTTGTTTAAAAAAAAAAACCAATTCTAAAAAGAAGGTTTTTTAAGAATAAAACTTTATTGAAAAAACTTCTTTGAACACAACTCGTACCGTATGATCGTATATTCTATTAATAAAAATTTTCAAGTTCGATGAAGGTCAAATTCGATCTTAGCTTAAAAAGGGCTGCAACATGGAATGCTCAGGAAAAATAAACCTCTAAATTCCAGTGTTTCTTATTTTATTTATGAATGCTAGCCCGGCTGACGCGTAACACATTAGTATGTGAATTATAGCATTTTGAGTGAAGCAACTTTTGTTACTGTTTAAAAATAGATAAAAAGGAATTTCGTGTCTTGACAAAATATTGCTTTTTGAAAGGAAAAAATACAGTTGAAGCAAAAATTTGGCTTGGTGACGAGCTTCCCCAGAAACTTCTACCATCAAGGATTGATATGCTAAGCTCAGACGTGCTGAAATGAGCACCGAAAACGGTAAACGCAGTAGACGTCCAAAAGAGCTTGTTACCGAAGAAAACATCAAAAAAAAACCCAAAAAATAATTCCGAATGACCCTAAATTGAAATTGAATAAGATAACAGGTACTTTAAAGGTATCAACTGAACGTGCACATTATATCTTTTACTAATATTTGGCATGACAAAGGTCTGTGCAAAATGGGTGCCATGCGATCTCACTTTTGACCAAAAACAACGAAGGGCTGAGGATTCGGAGCAGTGTTTGGGGATGCTCAAACGTAATAAACCCTGACTTTTACATCGATATGTGACAATGGATGCAACTTTGTTCCATCATTTCACTTCGAAGTCCAATCGACTGTCATCCGAGTGGACTGCAAACTATGAACCCGCTCCAAACCGTGGAAAAACCCCAACAGTCGGCTGGTAAGATTATGGCGTCAATATTTTGAGATAAGCATGGAATAATTTTCATTGACTACCTTGAAAAAAACAACCATCTACTATTACATAGCGTTATTGGACCGTTTGAAGGGCAAGATCGCCGAAAAACCGCTGCATTTCAAGAAAAGAAAGTGCTGCTTAACCAAGACAATGCACCGTGTCACAAGTCAGTGAAAGCGATGGCAAAAATCCATGAATTGGGCATCGAATCGCTCTGCATCCGTCGTATTCTCCAAATTTGGCCCCTAGCCAAATTTTCGTCGATTGGAGAGGTAATCGCTGAAGCTGACTTCTATTTTGAAGCAAAGTACAAATAGTACCACACAAATTTTATCGAAAAGTTGGGGGGTCACTATAATTAGTGTATCATCCTTGAAGAGAACTATATTGAAAGCAATCCTATTTATATACATTTCTCAGACTATAATGCCTGCATGTATGCAGGATTGCAAAATACTCGCTAACCCAACATTAAGTAAAAAATAGCGGCTAAATATTAGCGCACTTAATAGTTTTTGGTTAGTAAAAAAATTAAATAATACAACAACAGATTACATGGCAGGCGTTGGCTCAGTTGGTACAGCACTCGCCTATGATGCCAGAATCCGTCGGTTCGATTCCTGGCAAAAGAAGTCTGATGAGGAGATGTGGTGATCTCTGAAACAGCTATCACTTCTACCATTTTTTCTTTGTTGTATAAAAATATTCAATGAAAAAATTATTTTTCTAACAAAAATAGGCCTTTGAGTACAGCTCATTACTTATAACCAAAAACAATTGCAGGCCGCATTAAACATACCCAAAAAAATTAATTTTGTCAAAAAAAAGACCAGAGATATTTCAATTAACCTGCTACATAACCGAACCGGCCTAATTCGCCATTATTTTTTTCCTTTTGCTGATAAACTACTCCATAAGTGAAACTGGTTTACTTTCTGAGTAAATGTTGGCTTTATTCCTAGCAGAAAGAACCCTCTGAAACATTAAGTTTACCGTTTTATTTATTGAAACAACATTCATCGTTTTAAGAATGGGGGCATCATAAAAAGAGATAACATAATAACTTAACTCGAAAGAGAGAAGAAAACTAATTAAATATTAGGCAATAAAAGGTTCACCAGAAGAAACATCATTAGGTTCTTGTTTTCTACTTAAAATCGTATCAATTATGATCGGAACATGAGCACAAAGATGCCGAGGAAGTCTGAAATGTGGTCAATATAGTCATAAAATGATAATTAGTTATAGGACCCATATAGATGGAGCCATTTTTGACGCGTGTTCCCTAAAACATTAATGATCCGCTATATTGGCTGCAAGTCTAAATATACTTTTCCTAGATCTACATAATAAATGCTATATTTTTGTTCTGTTATAAATGGGTCAAATTAGCTTTGCTATTTTGTAGTTCTTTAAGGATTTTCATCTTCTCAGAGCTTTTAGTTCAAAGTGAAGTTCTATCTTGATTGTTCCTGACCTATAAGGATATACGGTAAAACTACACATGCAAGATACGAGCGATGTATTTTTATTCGGTAGAAATTTTGGCGGAATCTCTCTCATTTTTTTTAGTGGACCTAAATATATGTTATGCTTACGATCTCTAAAATCATGTTCCCGATATCACTATTAAAGATTCTCTCACATTATCCACGTATGTTTTTTCCAAATTTTGATCTAAATCCTTCGGTAATCGCACAATATGATGTAGGGGATTTTTTACGCCATGTTTTGGTTCTGGTCCGTTTTTTTTACGTACAAATATTTTACCGCCGATTCGATTTCTCTTTCTTCAAAATCTGTTTCTTCTATGTCTGTGGAATACATATGACTTTTTATAATTATATTTAACTATAATTCATTTGATTTCGTAAACTTCCTTAATTTAATTTTTGCTGCGGTGCGTTCAAAAGCATTCTTGTAAATTTATGTAAAGAGCATATACCTGTTTATGAGGCAGAAACCTACAAGTATCCTTAGTTTACGAAACACCTAAAACGTATAAAAAGCATAAGAAAATAGTTACTGTTGTGTTGTTGAGAGTCTGACTACTAATGTCTCTTTATTGAATTAAAGCTAAGATGTATTACATAGAATAGAAGTAGGTAAGATAGAATAGATAGGTTATAATAGGGTAGTTCAGAGTTGTACTAAATAATATATAAAGAGATAGATATAAGAAATGTAATTAGCTTAGATAAGTTTACTTTACATAACATCTTCCTTTCCGTAAACAATGTTTTATAATATTTAAAAGGAAATATTAATTTTTTGTAATTAAATATACATTTTAGGTTAATTTAAAAGTTATATAAATTCATTTAATTAATTAAAGGTCTACTTAGTTTTTGCCATATTCCAGCCTATTCGGTTTTACTATTTTCCTACTCTTCTTAGTTACATAGGAATCTTTATTACTGCTACATACTTCTTCGGTTATATTTTCATTATTAACATCCATTTCATTTGTTAGTTCATTATCTTGTTCCGTACAGTTAATACATGCTTCTTCATTATTTACTTCATCTTTCTTCTGTAATGGTTTTTTCAAAATATGTTCTCTATTTCTTCTGTACAAAGTACCATCTGCATCTTGAACTATGAAAGATCTTGGCTGTTTACTATACTCAATGATTTTACCTGGGAGCCAAACTGATGCAGGTGATTTTTTGTACATTACATGCTCTCCTCTTTCTTTAGGTTTTAATGACCTTGCTGTTTTGTTAAAATTCTTTGCTGATATTTGACTTCTCTTTTTCATTTGTTTTTCATATAACTTTTTATCAACAATTACCGTTTCAAATTTTTTTGACATTGCTGGTAATTTTGTTCTAAGTTTTCTTGACATTAATAATTCACTTGGACTAGGCGTGTTATTTTTACGTGTTGTTCTATAATGTAACAATGCTGTGTATGGATCGTGTCATGACATTTATTTGGGATCTATGTTATTGTTTGCACTGACCCTTCGGCTAGACCGTTTGATCGAGGCAAGTATGGACTGGATGTGTTATGCTGTATTCCCCACTCATCACAAAAAGCTTTAAATTCATTTGAACAGAAAGGTGGACCATTATCCGAAACAAGTATAGCAGGTATCCCGTGTCGTGAAAATATTGATTTCATTTTAAGTATGATTTGGTTGCTGGACGAGCCAAAGTTCAGTATTTCAATTTCAATAAATTTGGAGTAATAGTCTACGACTAATAGAAACAACTTTTTGTTAGATTCAAAAAGATCACAGCCCAATTTAAACCAAGGAATACTAATTACTTCATGGCTCATAAGGTTTTGGTGTGGATTTGCATTTTTATACCGCATACATGTTTCACAACTAGATACTAAATTGTAAATATCGTTATTAATATTAGGCCAATACACTGAATCTCTTGCCAAACTTAAACATCGTTGTACTCCCATGTGCCCTTCATGAATGTCGAGCAGCACCTTTTTGCGAAGGCTTGTTGGAATTACAACCTTGTTATTTTTTAGAATGAGATCACCAAATATTGAGAAATCCTCTTTGTTACTATAATATGGCATGACATAGTTGTCAACTTCCTTTTTCTTTGTAGGCCAGCCCTTTTGAATGAACTCTTTGACTTTGTTTAAAGTTTCGTCCGTTAGTGTGGCAGATGAAATTTCATTCAAAAATTTTTTTGGCAATGCAATTTGAGATCCTATAAAGTTACAGTGCAAATTTAATTCGTCGTCTATATTTATTTTTGTTGTCTCTTTTAAGGGTGCTCTTGACAGTGTGTCGGCTACATACAAAAACTTTCCAGGCTTATAAACTAATTCGAGATCATACCGCTGAAGCCTTAGCATAAAGCGCTGCAGACGGGCAGGGATTTTATAAAGCGGCTTATTAAACAATGAAACCAACGGCTTATGATCTGTTTCAACTATTACTTTTAAACCGTAGATATATTGGTGGAATTTGGTACACCCAAAAAGGATAGCAAATAATTCTTTCTCGATTTGTGCATAATTAATTTGTGCAGCCGTCAAGGATGCTGAGCCGTAAGCAATAGGATTTTTCCCATGAAAAATTGCAGCACCTACTGCAAATTTCGAGGCATCAACTGACATTGTTAACTTCTGATTAACGTTAAAATATGTTAATACAGGTGCTGCAGTTAGTGTGGTTTTTAAAAAATTAAATTATTTTTCGTGACTAATGTTCCAATGCCATTGGATATCTTTTTTCAAAAGATCTCGTAAATTTTTGGTTTTTGACGGCAAATTTTCAATAAAAGATCCAAGATAGTTAACCATTCCCATAAATCGTTGCAGTTCACCTTTACACTGAGGATTTGGAAACTCAGAAATCGCTGCAACTTTGTCTGGATCTGCTTTTACACCTTGTTCACTAAAGATATAACCAATAAATTTAATTTCTTTTTTATAAAAAGAAGACTTATTTTTGTTGAACTTTAAACCTGCGCTCTGTGCCCTTTCCATGACCTTCTGTAAAATAATGTCATGCTCCTTAATATTGGATGCATGAATCAAAAAATCATCCATGTAAGTTAATAAGCCATTAATATCTCCAAATATCCTGACCATTTCAGCATGAAAAATCTCTGGTGCTGCATTTATGCCAAATGGAAGGCGTAAAAATCTATACCTGCCGAACGGTGTGTTGAAAGTGCATAACTTTGATGATTTTTCGTCTAAAGGAATCATCCAGAACCCGGAATTTGCATCGAGGGTGCTAAATATTCGAGAGCCGCTTAATTTAGATTTGCATTCGTCGATATTAGGAAAAGAAAAACGAGGTCGTAAAATCGCTTTGTTTAAATTTCTTGGGTCTAGGCAGACGCGAATACTACCATTTGGTTTTGTGACAAGAACAATAACTTTTAAAGTAACCATTCTATCGAATTCCTTTTTAAGAGATTCATGAAGAGTAAAAGGTATTTTTCTGGGGGGATCTATGACGGGTTGTATATTAGAATTCACTTTTAGAATACATTTGTTTTTTTAACAAACCCAGGCCTTCAAACACATTGGAATAACTTGCAAACTTTTTATTAATAAGATTTACGACATTAACCTTATGCACCAATTTCATATCAACAGCCGTCTCTAGACCAATTATAGAATTACAATGCATATGCATGAATTACAATGCAATATGAAAAACTGTTGAATAATTTTCACCTTTGAAAAGCAAAGTCAAATAACAATAACCTAGTATTGGTAGTTTTTCACCACTGAACGTTAGGATGTTGTTTTTTACATTCTTGTTAAACCTACCCAAATTTAATGATTTGAAAGTATCTAATGAAATTATATTTGCCTGCGCTCCTGTATCCACTTGACATTTAATGTCTTTGCCGTTGACGTTAACTTCGATATTCCATTCTCGTTCGTTACTAGTTGTTGAGTGCTTTTTTACTTGGCTCTCTAGTACACCTACAAATAAATCATCGTCCTCTGCGTCGTAGCTATCGCTGTCGTTTTGATCTTTTCTTTCTCTCTCCACCTTCTTCACCATTTTCGTTGTTCGATTATGAGAAAGACAGACGTTTGCGAAGTGATTTAATTTACCGCAAGCAAAACACTTTGCGCCATACGCCGGGCATTTGCTTCTGTGAATTTGACCGCACTTATTACACCTTGCGTTTACGTGTTGTTGTCGTGATAACGTTGCTTTGCTCTGTGATGTAGATCTGGGCAGCCTTAGTGCAGCAACGGTTCCAAACTCATGGTCTTTCGGTTGACTTATAATATCAGCGTTTTTCCTAGCACGCTCCATGCTTCTGGCGATGTCTTTTTCTAGACAAATATTACCTTCACTTAGTAATCTCTCACGAACTTTTGTAAAAGTCTCTGATAACCCGCAAATAAATATGTCTCGTACTAGTTCTTCACGGATATTTCTAAACGCACACTTTGAACTTAAATTATGTAGAGCAGCAGCATATTCAGATATAGACTCGACAGAATTTTGCCGCCGCATGAAGAAATTGTGCCGCTCCATTGCAATGTTAGACTTTGGCACAAAATAGGACTCGAATCTGCTTATGAGCTCGTTGTAGTTTATCAAATCGATATCTTCGTTGAAAGAATTGAAGATTCGCAGCGATTCAGGCCAAAGGTGATGAAGTAGTAATGCTACTTTTCTCGCATCTGGTTCGCTTTCCAGGTTGGAAGCGCGCAAAAAAATCTTAAACTGTTTGCTCCAATTTTTCCATTCATTCGCCAAGTTTGTAGATTTTAAATTGATCGGCTGGATCGTAGAAGCGAACGATATCAGTCGCTTATCCTCATTTTCAGAGAAATTACTTTTTTCATCAGTTAGAGAAATTTTTTATTTTTTTTTTTTGTGACCTTAACTTGACTTTATTTTTAACTTTTTTTTTTTTTATTTTTATTTTTTTTTTTTTAGTTATTTTCACCTGACACCATGTTGTGTTGTTGAGAGTCTGACTACTAATGTCTCTTTATTGAATTAAAGCTAAGATGTATTACATAGAATAGAAGTAGGTAAGATAGAATAGATAGGTTATACTAGGGTAGTTCAGAGTAGTACTAAATAATATATAAAGAGATAGATATAAGAAATGTAATTAGCTTAGATATATAAATATATGCCCAAAAACTATTTGAAATATTTTAATTTATATAAAGAATACAAAGGGCAATTCAATGAATAAAACTTGTCTTTCTTTAAAGCGTATATAAAAAGTTTCGAAGCCAAAGTCAAACCAAACCCTAATTGTTTCAGGCATTGTATCAAAACCAGATAGAATAAATCAGATATTCTTACATCTGTCTCTTTAATGGTATATCGGCTAACTCCATTTCAGAAGCAGCTGATTTATATGCCGATTATTATTTGCTTCGAACTTTGTTTGCTGATTAAGATCAAAAAAATTTTGAATATGAGGAGTTTCCGAATAACTAACGTACTTTCAATTCGGTGTTTAACTAAGGCTGCCTAGTCCTATCGGATGATGACATTACTGAGGGTGTGAAAGACTTAAAACACAAATTCCGATGGTCTTTCCGTTATCTTGTTCAAAAATTGTCGTTCGTTAGTAACGCATTTAAAGATAATTTCAATAAGTCTCTTGCAGCTGGAATATTTATTAATGATAGGAAAATAACATCAGTTTCTCCAATATTTAAATCAGGAAGCAAAAATGAGGTGGGTTATAGGCTCATTTCGAAACTGAGCACTGTTTAAAATCTCTTTGAACGCATAATCAAAAACAGTCTATGTTTCAATGCAAAACAATGCAAAGGAATCTCAATGACCCGGTTGTGCTTCAAGTAGTAGAGAGTGTGCACATTGCACAAATGTTGTGTAAAAATCAGTTATTATAAAATATTAATAAATGCTTTCTAGCCACCCTTTCAATGATCTAAACACTCTTGCAAACTCTCATTTATATTTTTCAATTTCTTATTTAAAATTAGTTAATGAGGTTAAGGACTTTTTTTAAGTTTACTTTGACTATAAATCCTAGTTTCACATGCATTAAACTACATTATTGCTAACTCATACGCCATGATGGATTTCATTCGTAGAATTAGTAGTGATTTTTTTACTTCTACACCCTAAGAACCTTATACTCTGCTTTCGTACGTTCTAAATGTGATTATGCAACATTAATTAGGAGACCCTGCTATCAAACTTCTTTAAAACGTTTTGAATGTGTATACAGAGAACTTTTATTCGTTTTGCTCTTCGTTATCTAAACTTTACAGAACCGAGGCCATCATATTTTTCCAAATGACACCAAGTAAATTTAAAGACCCTAAATATCCGAAGACATTTTTTTCTCGATTAATTTCATGCTTGATGTTATATCCGGCTGAATAGGCTACCCTCATGTTCTTATTAGGGTAAGTTTAAATGTTTGATCAAGAAATCTTTGTAGCCTCGACTTATTTAAGGGGTTATTTGGGTTTGAAAATTAAAAAAAAAAATCTTATTAAATTATAAAACATGTTTAAAATATTATACTAAAATTTCAAATCGATCAGAGTAAAATTCTAAGAGATATACCCTTTGGAAGCTCCTCCCATGAGGCCATGTCTGTGTTATTTTGAAACTTTAAATGCGTTTATCTCAAAACTCTATTTTTATAGTCGGTGGACACGTTTTCTCGAAAGGTTATAAGGTTACATTTTTTTCAAATTTGGCACACATCTTTCTGATAATATTATATAGTCAATGAATTTTTTTATTACAACTAATTTTTCCGAGCTAATGCTTGGCGAAAATTTAATAAAAAAATGTGTTTTCTTGTTCAAAGTCTGTCAAAAATCAAATTTTAAATTTCTCTTTTTTTTTTACTACGTCCAATAATGAGATTTATCCATGTGCTAACGAAATATGTTTGAATAAAATATGTGAAAAAATAGTGAAAATTCCTTTTTTTTAACCTCTGAACCCCACCTAACCCCTTAATATTACTTTTGCCACTACAGCTTATAGTTCAAATGCACCAATTCGAAGAACGTTGACTTGACTTCGATATATCTTTGTCAAGGACAACACTAAGATCAATTGTGAAGAATATTCTATGTAATAAAGCTTCATATGATTGTTAGTTGAATTTGTAACCAGTTTTAATCTAATTTTTATTTAATTTTAATTAACTTTATAGTTTGTATAACAAATTGATAATATGTCTGTATGAGCTTATAGTCCTTCGACTAAATAAATAAATAAATAAGTAAATAAGTATAAGGAAGCAAATAACATACAAGTTTAAAGAAGTAAATCAAGTTCCTTTTCGAGCAACGATTTAAGTTTTTAACAAATTTTTCTTTATAGGCTATGACCTTATGTCTAATGGGTAAGTTACTAAAATTTATTCCAGACAGCTTGAGAAATTAGTTGCTTAGTATATTGCGGGGTTCTTAAATTATTGGTAGTACCAAACTGAATTTCGAAAAAAAAAATATTTCGAATTAAAAATAAAATCAGTTTGGATTATATTTCTCGATAAATATTCTTAAAATTATTTGAGTTATAATATTTCACTGTTCACTTAAAGCAGCTGCGAGCTGGAATTATGCAGCATGAAGTTTCAGTTATAGGTCATTGAAACCTGTAATATTTTTCATATTCTGTGTGAGCAATTAATTTGCTGTTTACTAAACAAAAATATATTTTTTTAATATTTTTTTAGCTTCATTCTATTGGTATACAACTATAGCACTATAGTACTGAGTCAGCGACCTAGAAAAAGCTGGTTAACATCATAACCGTTAATGATAATTTCTGTCGTCAACATTTTGAATACTGTAATTTTTTGTTTGTTTTTCAATTGCATATTTCCATGCTTTACGTGACTTACATAACTACAGACCTCCGGCGCGGCATTTTAAACTGTACGTAGCAGCGAATCTTTTAACAATGATCATGGTGACCAACCCCAAAAACACCGCCTGCCACGTTGTGGTCATACCAACACAACGTTACCTCGTCGGTAGTCGGCGGCGCGGCGTAGTGCGGCACGGTACAGAGCACACTTTGGCCGCGTTAAGTGGAATATTTGAAGTGGCTTTTGGGCGGTTCGTTGCTCCATTTGCGGTTTTGCACGTCATTTTTTGTTGTTGCACGGCTTTTAACCGCACTTTTTGCCACACTGCTATGCACACGTTTGTTGTTGTTGTTGCTGCAGCTGTTGCAAGTAGTTACATACAAGTGTATCTGTTGTTGTGCCTTTTGCATTGTTTTTGGTTCTCTCTACTGTTTCTGTTTCTGTTTATGCTTTTTTAGTGCATATTGTTGTTGTTGTTAGTTGCTATCTTTGTTTGTTTATATGTATTTTTGTATTTTTTGTGGTTTTTTAAGTTTTTTTCTATACTTTTTTTTGTTCACTTGTCGATGTATGAGCGCTGCTGTGTACATATTTTGGTCACTGCTTTTACGTAGTCTCACTGCTCACACCGCCCATGCTTGCGGCTACTGGCTGCGCCACTTGTCTTTGCCAATGTTTTCTGTTTCCGTTACAGTAGCGTTATACTGTGTTCTTCGAACACAAGTGATGGAACATACATACATATGCATGAAGGTATAAAAATTCAGCAAAACAAAACAGAAATACCAACAAAGGATGCCATAAAAATGAAAACATGAAAAAGTGCAGAAAAGTGGCGAAAAATAATGCGAAAAAAATGGAGAATATAAAAAAGGAGGAATATATGAAATGGAAATAAAATGCAATAAAACAAGTAACAACAAGCGTGAAAAAGTGAAAATAATTGCGGTTATCCCTTTTTTTCTCGCAGTCCACAACTGCGTCCTTCCTAGTAACTTCAAACTCTCTTTTAACTTAACTCAGGCTCGTCTCATGCCCGTCACCTGCGCTACCCACTTATTTGGCCAACGTGGTGGAAGGTAACTTTTGTAGTTGTAGCCATGGCTGCAATTAAAATGCCATGCGCAGTGTATTTCCACTTCGTTCTTCATTTACGGTTTTCGCCTTTATGCCATTTTCATTTGTTTTTGTCGCATACTTCACAGATAATTGAAGGGATAAGTAGGAAGGCTGTGATTATGAGAGATTTCCCGACAGTTCGCACTTCGCTCGGCTCTTGGTCTCTATGTTGGCGATACTTGTAAGCAACAGTATGTGTATGTATAAGCATAAATATCCTACCCTTGCGTGTGTGTGCTTGTGTGCTATCTGTGCGTTTTCTTTTCTCTCCTTTTAGCGCTGCAGTTCTTTGTAATTGTTGTTGGTGGGTTGGTTCTGGCCGCAATTGCAGCTCAAAGGATTTTCCACTGCAGCAAACAAGTAAATGGAGTTTTGACTTTGGCTGTGACTGACCGCCTGTGATGCTGAACTTTTCTATTTGCTTTGCCTTTGCTTGGAGGATTAAAAAACTCATAGTCGCCAAGTGCTTGCTTCTATTTACCGTTAAATCATATTAAGCTGGAATGGTGTTGATTGTTTTAAATGCACAAATTCTAACGCTCTCTAAGTTGTGGATTAGACGTTGCAACAAAAATTAATACCGGCAAACAGGTGTAAAGTAGATTAAGAATTTAAGGCACCGTGTGAGGGAGGGATTTTTTAAAGGAAGTTGTTTTGAGTTTTGAGTCCATTACCGTGACAATTTAATTTTGTTGGTGTGACTCTTTTTACTATACTTCTTTCATCCTGAAATCCTTTGCGCATAAGTATAAAAATACAAAATAGCAACAAATTTGAAAATATTAAAAACATATTTCAAATTACTACATACCACGTATTATCGTTAGTTGGTCTGGAATAAATTTGGTAGCAGGTGTCTACAGAAACAGTCTCCATTTTAATAAAATAATAGGTAGTGTGAGTCTGAAAAATACCGTGATATTGAAAGCATGAAGAGCATCGGAATTGACAGTCTGTTTACAAAAACAGATGAGAAGACATATGGAGTTTCTCCTAACTTTTTATTCGATTCCGACCAATTGCGATACAAATGTCTTTGAGCCCCAGAGATCATGAAATTTCGTTAAATTCTCATAATTTACCTATAATTTTATGTTTTAATATGCATACAACGAATGTTTGGAACGCACTCACTACCACTCTTCCCACGGAACTATCAATAAAGTATTACCTTTCGGGGCTGTTAAGCACATTAGCTATTATGCGTTACTTTAACAACGAGCTGCGATACACACGCTGCCTCAGTAGCTGGAGAGGCCTAGTCTCCAGTCTCCAGTCTCCAGTCTTTTTCTTTTAGCAGATACAGAGTTATGGCCGGAAAGTACTGGTTCCGCTCCATATTCCCATTATTAATAGTGCCACAAATCAAGGTAGGGCAGGCTTAAAGCCCTTGTTTCCGCTCCGCTCAACTGATGGGCTTTTAAGCGTGGTCGGAAAGGACGAGTTTCCGATCCAGTCTAACATCGCGAATTCCACCAATTACATGTTCTTTATTAAAGGTTCTGGTACCTTAAAATTTCCGCTTGTCTTAAACTTGTATATATGACTTTCGAAAACATACATATTTTTTGCCAATTTTCAGGGGAAAGCAACATATAAGTTATGTATTCTGGCTTTTGTGTAAAGTTGAAAAGAGTGACATGGAAGCCAAGACGGGATTGTGCTGTTTTCTTGATTACTGGAGCTATTTCGTTTTGATCTCGTTCACTATCAGACTACTTTGGATTGCTTCTTTGTTCACTATGGCAAAAACATAACAAACAACGTGGTTGTTGAGTCATATGATGTCAATATAATATTAGGTTTGATTTTTTTTACATTATTTTGTAGATTGGAATAATGTTTCCTTTATAAACTTAGTATACTATGGACTTCGGCCACCAGATTTTCTTTTAAGTTCCTACATAAATAAGATATTTTGAAGCCTTAGCATCGGCTCATAAAATTTTAATCGTGTTAACTCTACGTTCAACCTAATCAAAACTGCGATTGTACGTAGAGAGTGTGAAAGCCATCTCACAGTTATCTTGCACTCACAGGTTGACGAGTGATCTGATCAGCGCGAGAGAGAGCCTCAACCATTCCGCAGCTAATTTTCCTTTTGTTTTTATGAGTACGGTGTGGTTTGCGTTGTGGTCGTATTAATACAAGTGACGCCGAATGATCAGGTCGCCTAAAAGAGGTAATCACGCCGGAAATCGTCGATAAAATCCATGTAATGGTATTAGCAATGTTCAATCGCAATCCAAAAGAGCTTTTGTGCCGTCTTGTTAGACTATAAAACAATCAAGACATTGGGGTTTTCTGGGTGAACGTGCACCACAGAAGTGGGACCAAGGTGGCTCTGTCGTCCAGTTAGGGCATGACCACAGTTTCTCGCCATGCACGAGGTGTCATTCACATCGATTATTTCGAAAAATGATCAACGGTAAAGAATACTTAGACCTTTTGGTCAGATATAATATTGATTTCAAGCAGAAGCGACAGCATTTGTCGGAAACAAATGTGCTGTTCCATCAGGACAATGCACGGGTGCACAGGTGCGTAGTCTTTATTGCAAAAACTCAAAAATTGAGCTACGAACTGCTACTCCATCCAGCACATTCTAAAAGTTTAGCATCCTGCTACAACTTTTTGGCTGGTCGGTAAGAGATTCGAGCCTAATCAAGTGGCCATCTCAGAAACAAGCGTCTATTTTAGGACAATTAAAAAACCTATGTGGAAAGATACATAAATTGGAAAAATGCTCGACTAACTGCGTATAGTTTAAATGAGACTATATCGAGATATAAAATGCTTATTTGCCGAAAAATTTATTTGCCCAAAAAGTCACTGACTTATCAAACCATCCTCCTCGTACTATTTTAACATTTAAGAACATGCTAGCTGTTACGTAGGGCTGCTCACATTGACTCATGAACTGGTGCTAGATAGCGGTTGTCAATTTACTGTGGTTTGAAGAAACGTGGTCAAAAAAGCATTATGCTGAAAACAACTAGAAATATACAACGGCTCGAAAAACACCACTTGCTACATTAAAGAGGTTACTCAATTACTCCGAACATTTCGCTTGAATGTTTTGCTGTCGCAGTGAAATTGGTGACTCCAGATGAACTCTCTGATACAAATTTTTGGCTAGGCTCAATTAGAAATTTTTTATTTGGAATAGAAGGTTTCATACTACACGAGTAGTAGATGGCGCAAATATGTGAGGTCTGATGGCGCAAATTATATTATTTGCGAAGGGGTCAAAAATCGCTCACTGAATCAGATTTGTACTGAATCAGATTTCCGAAAAAAATTCATTTTCATAGTATGGAATATCATTGATACAACCAACACCGCAAAAAAAAAAAAACAATCAATAAGCCGGGTAGCAATTAAAGGAGAACAGTGGTTACGATGATTGTGGTGAAGAACCCAGTAGATAGGTTCTAGGCCACAAACACTAAATAGTTGATCACATTATCAAAAGCGCATTCCATCTGGTGTACAGACTAGTACATGAAATACGAAAGGCGCGAAAGTCTCAGTACAATGAAAACGCCAAGAAAGCAGGAAGATAAATGAAGATGACTTCAGAGTAGATAAGGTGTGAAGTGTAATGTGGGTAAAATGGGCATGCAGGAAATGCAGGGATGGGGTGAGAGGTTAGAACAATTTCTCAGTCTATGCTTT
Organism: Neoceratitis asiatica; assembly: GCA_030068015.2. Classification (NCBI taxonomy): domain Eukaryota; kingdom Metazoa; phylum Arthropoda; class Insecta; order Diptera; family Tephritidae; genus Neoceratitis; species Neoceratitis asiatica. The sequence goes on along the minus strand of CM061524.1, from coordinate 43,357,859 downwards.
ATTAAGAACATAGCTCAAACAATGAGGGGCTTCGCAGCTAAGTTAATTAGAAGAAGTCTCTAAGCTAGAGGTCAGGGTGCTCTTAAACTATGCATACGGTGAACCTCCGTTTGACAATACAAAGGACCAACGGGTCTATATGAGACGTTGTAACCGATCGTTTTAACCTAGAAAACGCCCAACTCAAATATTATATTCAAATTGAAGTCAAAAAGGGTTGTTGTCTCGGTTGGGTAGGCCTCTCTGTTCTGTATATCAAAAATTAATTGGCCCTTCTTGCATAGTACTCTGTGATTTTTCTTGAAATATAGGGTTTCTGAACTACTGGTGGATTTATTAAAAAAATATATAATTTCTATGTTAAATAAATACTATAAAATATTGAAAACGCTTGCTGAAGTGCAGGTAAATATTTTTCTTATAACTTTTTTATTTTATTTTTAAATTTTTTTATATTCGGCATTTGAACTCACAGCTTTCCGACTAGTCACTTGCACTCGCATATAAGTATAAAAACAATTTAAGTATGAGTGGAAATATAAGAAATATTTTCGTACTTTGAAGATTTCTCATTAAGCATAGGATACAAATATTTACTTTTTATAAACTACATACATACATATTGTACCAAAAAATATGAATCAAACAAAATTATTATAAATTCAAAGCTTTCATTAACTGAAATTTTTATTAAACAACCATTAAAAGGCAAGTGTAGGAAGAAGAGTAGTGTACTCGTTTCACAGGAGCAATTGCAGACGAGCAGCTGCTGAGAGCAGATAAAGCGGAGAGCAAGAATATTATTGGTTAGAGCGCAAATGCATATAAGAGCGTTATTATAGTGAGTATTGGAAGTTTTCCATTATTTTGGGATATAAGAGTTGATTTCGTGATATAAAGCGAGAATTTGTTCTGAGAGCGAAGGAAGTAATAAATATTATGGCAAAAAGTTACACGGGCGCTTATAACTTATAAAAAAGATATTATAGCAGTGGTTATAAGTGTTCTGTATTAGAGCACTTAGCCGTATGAATTTGCGCTCTTAATTTGGATACAGATTTGTTAATATTTTATAGATTTCAACACTAAAAAAATTTTACAGAAATTAGTGGAATTTTTTTTTTAAAGCATTAAAACTATTTGAATATTTTGCAATATTTAATGAGCGACAATTTACTAGGAAATGTCATTCGTTAGTCAGAAAAGGAAGAGCTAGAATTAGGGAGTAGTTTTGTTTCAAATCAAATTTTATTTCAAATTCCATAGAAGCATAAATACTGTGAATTGAAGCCAGGAACTTTTCAGGAATTGTTAATAAGAGTGAGAAGGTTATCGAACTCTTCAGAATCACACTTTATGGTTTCATACTTTTCATTCTTATCTTGCTTGGTACTTCAGCTCTGGATACATCTCAGAAGTCGCCGGTTTTGTAATCGAAAGCAATATCTGTTATGCCTCCATAGTACCAACTCTTCTTGTGACATTGTCGAAAACTAATTTTTCCCCTTGCATTACTCTACAAGGGAGAAAATGGACTTAATATTCGCTGTGACTTAAGTCGAAACTTCTTTGAGCATGTTGAAGAAATTCTTTGCTGTGGAACGTACCCGAACATCTCAAACTAGATAAGATACAAGAAGAGGTACATTTTTGGCATTTCATCATGCAAAGACTTACGCCTGAACAACGTTTGCAAATCATTAAACTTTATTATGAAAATTCACGTTATGTAAAGAATGTGTTTCGCGCACTTCTCTTAACTTATAGTCGACATAATCGGCCTACTGAACGTACTATTCGCAACAACATCACCCATGTTGGGAACCAGCATTCATTACTGGATAACATTCGATCGAATAGACGACGTTCAGCACACAGTGAAGAAAATATAGCGGCTGTAGCTGAGAGTTTACACGAATACGGTGGAAAATCGAGTCGCAGCAACTTGGACTGATGTATAGAACGACTTGGTGCATTTTACGACGAGATTTTAAATTGACAGCGTACTAAATACAGCTTGCGCAAAACCTGAAGCCGCTCGACCTTCCCAAGCGACATCGCTTCGCTTTCTGGGCTCTTGTAAAGTTCCAAGAAAATCTGATGTTTTCGAGCCAAATTTTGTTCAGTGATGAGCAACCGATTACGAAGAGCAACCTGTAGAGTTTCAAGAGATGCCATTTCATCCAGACAAAATAACGGTTTGGTGTGGTTTGTGGGCCGGTGGAATCATCGGTCGATTTTTCTTCAAAAATGATGCCAGTTAAAATTTAACCGTTAATGGTGACCGTTAACGCGCCATGATAACCGACTATTTAATGCCTGAAGTTGAAGCTCGTGATATCCGCGACACTTGCTTTCAACATGGCGGTGCCACTTCCCACACATCGCATCAATAAATGGATTTATTGAGAGAATACTTCGGTGAGCAGATAATTTAACATTTTGGGCCCGTCAACTGGCCACCAAGAATGGTGATATCACACCATTCGATTTTTTCCTGCGGACAATCCCGCTTCTATTCAGGCCTTGGAGCAAAACCTCACGCGTGTCCTTCACCAGTTACCAGTCGAAATGCCGAAACGATTCAGCGAAAATTGGAATCAACGGATGGACCATCTGACACGTAACCGCGGCAAACATTTGAAATAGATAATCCTCAAAAACTAAATGCCAAAGGATGTTCTTTCGAATGATAATACACATTTCGCATTAAATTTGAATTTTCTGTGTTTTTTCTATAAAAAAGTAGAGAGCCTCGAAATGGATCAACCGTATTACTTGAGCATCGAAATACATTAAAAATAAATCAGTCTATTTTTTTGACAAAAAACGCTCGTAAATTGAAAGTATTTATTCGTAAAAAAATCATTAATGCATTAATTATCATTTCTGCTGATTATCCTTTCCAGTAACGGTAAATTAATTGAACGCAGCTGTTTACAAAAAAAAAACAAAAAAAATATTTTCTTAAGAAAAGAAGTTATTTTTAATAATTACACAATTAAAATATTTTTGTTATTTTTTCTGTAATCTATTTTTTGTTCGAAAAATTCTCTCTAAAATCTTTTTACATATTATTATAACATCATGCAAGAGTAAATCAGTTATTGAAAATATTTTTTTGTTAGCATTTGTTGTTATTTAAGTTGCATTGCATGTTATTAACAAACTCATGCATACATATACTTATCATTTTTACATAATTTTATAATTTTTTCTTTTGATTTGCCTATAAATGTATGGTTGCGCCCACCACCGCCATACTGTTTATCAGCGGTTAACAACAGTTGTCGCATATCAGCCATGCTGACACTCACGACGACAGTGATAATGAGGGTCGTAGCGGACATTTGTCATACCAATTTTAACATTAACATAAATATAAGTATAATAATGATTGTGGCTCACAGCTGACTCATTCATTAATGCCGCTCAAGGCTTGCAGCATATGTACATATTATAGTTGTATGTATATTTAAATGCTTTCTGGTATGTTTGGAATGTTTGGATGTATATGTGTGTGTCATGACATATTTTTTATTTCAATTATTTATGGCATGGCCACGACGACGATGCTTTTATGATTGCAAAATAACTGTTCACACTGTAATAAATTTTCAGTTTAATTGCAAAATTATTATAAAGAATTACTGAGTAGATATCTGCAAAAAAAAAAAAAAAAATAATAATAATTATTATAAATAAAATATCCAAAACATACATGCTATGTTATTGTGGGAATATTTTACTTATTTTCAGTTTGTTTTTAGCTCAGTATGACCCAGAAAAGCAATATTAATATGTATTGCAACTTCTACATTATGTTCTGGTACATGTAAGTCTGACAAAATGATCATTTAATGGCTTATTCAGTACAGAATTTAAGCTTATGAACGTCCACAGTGTTCAGTTTAGATCATTCACTGGTTTGCACTGCCTGAGATAGCACTGAGACATCAGTCAACAACCATTTACTATTCTCTACAGCTTCATTACGAGAAAAGGCTTACGAGAAATACTTCAGGGAAAAAAGTATATGTGCATTTTTGTTTACAATGGTTTCTTCTTTCTTAATGACAGTATTTATTTTTTAGGTATACAAGTTGTTTTTGTTATATTCTCTGATATATTTCTCTCCTCCTTTAAACTTTATCCGTAGTAGTGTTATTGGAAAAATGTGATCAAGCTGGCATTATACGTAGAAAAAAAATATTTGGGCATACCGTGATTAGTGTCTTTTTAAGAGCGATTAAGTAAGGTGAAAAGCATTGGTGATAACATTTTTCAGAATCTCGGCAATTAAAAGAATTCTGCTCATCTTTAACATAAAATATTTATATTGGGTATAGTTTTTAGGTTAAAAATGTCACGTGCTACACAATTATCAGACGAGGAACATGGACTGATTAAAAGGTTGCTTGAATCGGGAAAGAAAATTGCCGAGATTGCTTCCAAAGTCTCGAAAGAGCAGTGGCAGACCGGCTAAGATCGATGACAGATGTAAGCGTGAAATTCGGCGGTTAGCAACGCAGAAAAGCATGTCTTGCTAGGAAAGCAATTCACATTTAAGCCTAGGTGCATCAAAAAGAAGAGTTGACCAAATCTTGACGCAAAATAATTTGGTTAAAATTTAAGTTTGACGGCCCTAATGGCTGCGTGATATATACAGCAGCCTCGACAAACTCGTTATAAGCGAAATCATGATAGAGGTTCACTGATGATTTGGGCTTTTGGTGTTTCAGCAGGACGAATGCAGAAATATAGATTAAGCTTTTGGATGAAGTACTGATCGAGTTTGATGTTGATCTTTATGGTTATTATTGGACTTTCCAGCAAGACAATACACCACACCAATACATACTGCGCGCACTACTAAAGACATCCTTTGGTTAAAAAACATACATCTTTTGGAGTAGTTTATAGAAATGGGAGACAGTTCGAGATAACTCAAGGAGACCTTATTGGTTTCATGGGATGAAATTAACAATTAAACGTCAAAACAAGTTGGTTGATTCCATGCCAAATACAATTAATCAAATTTTTCGAAAAAAAGGAAAGCATATCAATTATTAAAACTGCCGAAAAATAGCTTATTTAAGCTAAATTTACTACTTTTTACAAATATAATTATTGCCTAAGAAATGTAAATGTTAAGATTTTTCATATTTTTTAAAAAACATATTGAAATTGTAATAAAATGAATGAATTTAAATACTAAAAAGGTGTTTCCTGCTGTTTTATTTCAAATTTCGTCTATGGACATATATATTTTTCCCTGAGGTATACGTGAAGTTAGAGAACATAGCTGCTGTATGGCAACAAAATAAAAACTCATAACCTCAAGAGCTGAGCTGAGTGCAAGAAATATTGTTGTATCTTAGTTCATAAAAAGCTTTCTGTTGAGAAATAAAAACAACACTTTAGCGATCTGTTTGCTCATTGGCAGGCCGAATAATTAGTTAACCGTGTATAGATCTCTCTGTGTTTAATTCATGTACATTGAGTAGTAGCGCAAAACTGAAGAAATTCCATTAAAAAATATAATGAAGACCGGACACTCGCAAGGGTAGCACTTCAAAGTTTCATTATCTTCTGTGCATACACTGCATTCGGCTGATTCAACCTTGCCGGTTATTTGTTAATATTATCTCGAAGGTAGAAATTTGGTCTGGCTATCATCCACGCTGACCCGTTATAGTTTGGTGGTATGCCTTAAATCAGTTTTTCTCAGGTGCCCACGCCGTTAATAATAACATAACATTTGAAGGTAGCGGTACAAGTGTGAGCCAGTTCGACTTCATTTTCGTTACAAGCTCTGGTTAAAGGCAGAATAAGAGCTTGTAGCTACCATCACTTTCCAATAGTAACCAATAAGAAAAGGTGCTCTTTAATTAAAAAGTCCCCGGGCTACCATAGTAAACATTTTTTTTTCAAAATTAATTTTTTTTTATTCAGCGGGGACTATGCTAGGGTGATATACTGATTATAGCGACACTTTTCCAACTTTTTAATACCATATTAATACGTCTTCATTCGAAGAAAATTTGTTCCCAGAGAGCATTCTTTTGAGATCTGAGGCCAGATTTGGAGATTACGGTGGCTGCCGAGGAAATTCGATGCCCGATTTATGGATTTTTGTTATTGATTTCATTAACTTGTGACACGGTGCACTGCTTGGCCGTTTTTCGTCGATTTTGTTCCTCAAACGATCCGATAACGCTATGCAATAGTCGTTGTTGATGGTCCTTCATGGTAGTCAATGAAAATTATTACATGCGCATCCAAAAATAAAGACATCATAACATTGTCAGCCGATTGTTGCGCTCTTTCCACTTCGGAGTGAAATGGAGCCATTTTTTTTTATCAATTTCTCATATATTTAAGCAAAAACTCGTTTTTATTACACTTGAACATCTCCAAACACTGCTCGCTCTGAATCATCAACTAGTCACTGTTTTTGGTCAAAAGTGAGCTCACACGACACCCACCTTGCATAGAGCTTTCTCATATCCAAATATTCATTAATGATATGATGTACACCTTAGTTGATATCTTTAGAGTGACAGCCATTTTATTCAATTTCAATTTATGGTCATTCATAATAATTTTGTGGATTTTTTTGATGTTTTCTCCGGTAACGACCTCTTTTAGGCGTCTGCTGTATTCATTGTATTTGGTGCTCATTTCACTACGTCTAAACTTAGCAAACCTATCTTTGATGATTCATTTGCCTGGCGCAGTGTCCAGAAATTCGTTATCAAGCCAAGTCTTTGCTTCAACTATATTTCTTCCCCATCAAAAAGCAATATTTTATCAACACGCGAAGTTCCATTTTTTCCATTTTTCACAATAATAAAAGTTCCTTCACTCAAAATGCTATAATTCAGAAACAAAGATCCGACATCAGTCAAATACACGCGTCTTTTGAAGGTTAGGACTTTAGTTCTAGTAGCGCCATCTATGTCTCAGATTGGTGACTTTCCAATTGACCTGTTAAATATCTTCCCTACTATTACGGATTGCCTTCGCTCGTGCCCATCCGTCCATAATCGAAGGTAAATAGCTTGCAACTGACAGAAAGAGTTCTGCGCTTACAGTTATGTGCTTTACAGTTAGAGGACTGAACTCAGGCTACTTGTTGTTTGCGCTATTTCATACAACACTGTAAATTTATTGACCTGTTGTCGGGTATGTATGGTTGTACTATAATTTAGCGAGAGTGAAGATGGTGCAGACACTCCTCTAGTGTATTTTAAGTAACTTAAGCATCCCATCGAAGACCATATTTTTTGGTAGGAAAAACATTTTCTTTTTTATGGGATTTTCTTTAAAATTCATTTGACAAACCTCTACAGGCACCAACCTGTTCATGTTTGTACGAATATATGCTCAACATTGACTAGAGCAGATACCTTTTCATCGCCGAAACAGATTTTTCCAGAATTTAGTAAAGAAAACGAATATAACTAAGGTCATTGGGTTTCTTTTAATTTTTATTTCTTTATTTATTTTTTGTGGAAAACTACCCTCGTTTTGCTTATTCCTGAGAAATATGACAAAGGTTGATGCCATAAATTTTTTTTCGCCAAAAAATATTTTTTTGTATATCATTTCAATTAAAATATGGTGAAGCATAGGCTAGCCAAAAGAACTAACTAATTTTTAAGTCATAATCGGAGAATCTCTTATCTAAGCAATCGCAAGGACCTCGTTTATATAGTCGTCCTACCTGGAAACAATTGCAGCCAATTCCACAAGAGCATTGCCTATTCATGAAAGCTATGAAAAATGGATAATAATTGAATAACTGCCTACACGCCACTAGATTTATTCTAACTCAATAACAGTAATAAGCAGAATTTTTGTATTAATGGTCAACATATTTTCACCCTCCACTGCTTACCTTTTAAATTTTTCATATTTTCTCTGTTTTTTATTTTTACTTTTTATTTTTGTTTTGTATTCCGTTTGCCTAGGAAATATACTTCAATAAAAATTTTGTCTCTTGTTGCTGTGGGCTATGGAAGCTATAATTTAAATTTCATTTAAGTGTAAAAAGGGCACACACTTTTTCTCTCTATTTTTATTATTTCCGTTGACCATTTGACTCAACGCTCGCAGTTCGTTATTTATTTTTAACTAAAATAGATTTTTCGATGCAATTGTAATAAAATTTCTATTCCTTTACTGTTGATGATACTATGATGATTCTATGAATTAATTAAAGTGTCACGTTGGGAAAAATTTAACTTAATTATCTACAATAAAAAAAGGTTTGTCGCCTGTCAATATTTCCTTTTGTGCTATAGTCACACTGTGAATAGCAACGTAATAAATGGAAAGAAACAGGGAGATGAGTTGTTGGGTTTGTGTGTATATTAACGTGTCAAGCGGGAGTGGAGGGAGACGCAGGACAATAGTTATTTATTTACTTTTTTATTTTAGTTTTATTCAGTAATTTGAAAAATTTCCTCGGATTTTGTCACTAGAGGCTGTTGATACTCTTATTTCGAACGTAACAGTCAATGGTGATCGGTATAGAGCCATGATTACTAACTTTTTCATTCCTGAATTGAATAACCATGATGTCCAGGAGATGTGGTTTCAACCATACGGCGCAACATGTCACACAGCTCGTGCCACAATAGATTTATTGAAAGACCCGTTTGGTGACCGCCTAATTTCACGTTTTGGACCTGTGAATTGGCCTCCAAGATCTTGTGATTTAACACTGCTAGACTACTTTCTGTGGGGCTATGTAAAGCCATTGGTCTATGCGGATAAGCCACAAACACTTGACCATTTGGAAGACAACATTCGCCGTGTTATTGCCGCTATACGGCCACAAATGTTGGAAAAAGTCATCGAAAATTGGACGTCCAGACTGGACTACATCCGTGCCAGCCGTGGCGGTCATATGCCAGAAAGCATATTTAAAATGTAATGCGACAAGATTATCTTTCGGATAAATAAAATTCATGTCAATCGAATAATCCATCGTTGTTTTATTGCAACTTAAAGTTCTATACCTCTATAAAAAAACACCCTTTATTTCAAAACAACTTGAAACTTTATAAAATATTTATGCAAAAGTGTTCCTAAAAAAAAATTATAATAAAAAATTTTTTTTTGGACTTCATTTGCTTTTATTTAAAGGAAATTAATCAGGATTTAATGTTTAAAACAAATGATATAAATAAAAGCTAAAGAACCTTCTGGTAGGGTTAATCTAATATAAAAAAACATGTCATGAAAATATGTTTTACGGGAGCTCAATTGAAATGACACCGAGATAACAGTATGTACGACTTCTAACTTCACAGCTGCACCTACTTACTAAACACCTCTCCTGTCACTACCACTCTCCCCACGGAACTACCAATAAAGTATTTCCTCGCGGGGCTGGTAAGCTCATTAGCTATTTCGCGTTACTTTAACAACGTGCTGCGATTACACACGCTATCTGAATAGCTGGAGAGGCCTAGTCTCCAGTACAACTATAATACATTCTACTGCGGGCGGAAAGTTCAAGTTTCCACTCCGTTCTCTCTTAGCAAACACAGGGTTATGGTCGGAAAGTAATTGTTTCCGCTCCGCTCAACTGATAAGCTTTTAAGCTTGATCGGAAGTTTTCCGATCAACGTTAGGTTTGCATTTTATCATATTTGCCATACTTCGCGAAGGGCACTACATAGCAAGTTCTTTATTAAAACTTCTGCTTGTTTCAAACTTGCATATATGACTTTCAAAATCTTACATATTCTTTGCCAATTTTCAGGGGAAAGCAACATATATGTTAATAAATTGCCTTCATTCGAAGCCATGGTGGTGTCTGAGCGATATCTTGGACATCGAAACATTACGTGTCCAGCATCCTCCTCACACTCTGGGCATATTGGACAAGACGCCGAATTGTCATGGCCAAATCTGTTTAGGTATTTCCTGAAAACTCCATGTCCTGGAAGGAATTGCGTCAGGAAGAAGTCCGTGTCCCGTGTCTTCTTTCCATCCACCGGCTTAAGCAAAGAATGAGCTCGTAAGTCCATCTGCCCTTCGTAGAGTTACTCCATCGCTCTTGCCAATCACTTCTGGACCGACGCCTTTCATTAGCTGCGATTTCCCTGCGATTAATGGCCACATTTAAACCCGAGAGCCTTAAATACACCCTTTTCATTTCCCTAGCGAGGATGCCAATTGGGATTTGACCAGCTAGAACATATGATGCTTCGTTCGGAATTCACAAATAACTCTAATTGAGCTTAATCTATATAGGGCGGTCAACTTTCTTTTTTGCGAGTTATGGCTCAAATTTTCGACCCAAACTGGTGTAGCTTATTGCAGAATAGAACTCACAACCCTGCTTAATAGCTTTCTCTTACTATTTATAGGCCCGCCATTATTTAGCATAATATGGGATAGACTAGCATAGACTTTTGAAGCCTTAACAACCGCATACTCTATGTGAATTTTAGAAGATAATCGATTATCGATCATAACACTAAGATATTTTATTGCGAGCTTAGATGTGATCAGCTCAGACCCTACTCTGATATAAATTAGCTCTTTCAATTTTCTGCTGCTAATTAGTACAGCCTCTGTTTTGTGGGCAGCCAGTTGCAGTTTCCTTGTTGAGAGTCAATCTATAACCGTTTTATTGATTCATTGACCTTGTTTTCCGCCTCGTGTATAGTTTTTAGCACTGCGACCACAGCGATATCTTCGGCAAAACTTATTACATTGTTTCTATTCGGGAACTGTATCCTTAATATGCCATCATATATAAAATTCTAAAGGAGCGGGCCGAGCAAAGAAAAAGCAGGGTTGTATTTTGACATCTGTCAAACTTAACTGTCAAACCAAACATGTTTTGTTTTAGCTAAAAGTCAGTCATTTAGAAAATAGATCGCTTAACAATCGCACAATGCGCTAATATTATTGTAACCTACTTACTGGATCCGTTGCAGGTATTGTAAGACCTGCGCATCATCGTATTGCTCCTTCCACCTCAAATATCGCTGCTGTACGTGAAATTGTATCCGAAGACCCGAACGACGTTCTCGACGTTCTCAAGAGCTGCTACTTACTTATGGCACATTATGATGTATTTTGCGCTTGGACAACAAGACAACAACATACAACAACTGAAGCTAGCTCCTGGTGATTACGATTACCATCAAAGCATATATAATATCCGAAATTAAATACTCAACGATATTTTATTCTTAATGGGTTGCATTGCTCCTGATGGCATAGTTAAAAAATCTAGAATGAAAGATTGCTGAAAATGTATTAGTAATATTATCCGGACATAACAATGGGCTGAGAACTATCTGGACTAAACAAGAATATGCGATTTTCAAAAACGGCCCTAGTTTCAACGTAATCTCTTAATTTTAACGATTTTTTTTACTGTTAAGCATTATTTTTTTTCCTTTTAATTTTGGGTCTAATAAAGAAGATATCAAAATACGAAGGCCATAATCTTTCCTGCTTTTCCATTTTGTTTTGAATTCCTATATTCACGAATTTTAAGTGCTGCATAAATACGACAATTTTAGAATTCGTGAAAAAAGAATTCATGAATTGTAACGCATAAACGCGGTAAATGTTTAAATTTGCATCTGATGACGCGGAGTGCGTACAACATTTTTTAAGGCTTTGCATTGCTTGAAATATAATTTTCCAAATTTAGACACAATGTAAAATTAAAATCCGAAAGAGGTTTTGATCCCAAAAAAATATCATACATTTTTTGTGTTAGGACCGAGATTCTCAGCCCATGGTTACATACAAATAAATTGAGAATAGCATAGAGAATCATTATTATGTATATGAAATTTAGGAACAGTTTAAAGAATTGACGCTATAGCCGAGTGGTTAGTATTACGTACTACAATTCGGAAGGCCTGGGTTCGAGGCCAGGTTCGGGCAATATCTAAATTATAGAAAATAAATTTTTTTAATTGCGGTCGCCCCTCGACAGGGAATACCAAGTCTTCCGAGTTTATTTCTAACATGAAATAAAAAGCTCCTCATAAAAATCCATTGGCCCTTTCGAGATGGCTTAGAACAAACTGTAGGTCTTTTCATTTTGTTGGTAAAAACATCAAGATGCAAAACCACAAATTGGAGGAGGAGCTCGGCCGATAATCGCTGCAGCGATTATAAAGTGCCAAATATATATTAATTAAGAATTATAAATGGTATATTTAAAGAACTTTGAGATTATTATTTAACTACTCCGTGTGCCTTAGAAATTTGTATGAAAGCGCTGTAATATCTATTCCAAAGAAGGATTGTGTAATTTTTATATCCACAAATTTAATGCACTCACATGTATGCATTTCGAATGTTTCCCCTTCGTTACATTTAATTTAATTCTGAACTGATCTAAACTTTCAGTGAAATTTCAGAAGTTTATAAAAATGAGCGAGTGGGTGATTGGCAACACTATCAATATACTACTCGTACTATCAAAATGTTCAGTAAATAAAGTAATTATAACAACATTAGCACTCATTAAATACACAAAATTAAGAAAATGTTGGAAAAAAGATTAGCAGCTACGCTGGAAGTGAATTACGAAAATGCTTACAACAATACCAACAAACCCAGTTAAATTAGAAAGACGCTGACGAAGGGTACGCTACAAAAGTTAACAACAAACTTCCAGGCAGCTGACGCGTTTACCTCGAGTGAGGGTGATTAGGAAAAGTTTGGCATTGCTTGAGTGAAATAGGAAGAAGCAACAGCTGTTACATCAGCCATGTCAAGTAGTAGCAACCGATAAACTAAATGAATAAGTAGTAGATGTAGGCATTAAACTAAAATAAAATAAATTGCAAGGTTAAATTGAGCAACGAACTGGAAGTGGCAGCAACGCCTGGCTGACGAGGTAAGCAACAGCGCCACACGTTTAGTGGCCAAGTTTTATCACTAAGTCACTTGCATAGGCGTTATTTGGAAAATTCAACTATAATATGCAATTATCTAACTCGATAAAACACTATTTGCTGGTGTGGAGATAAACATGCGCGTGCAAATGTGCGTGAACAACGCGGAATGAGTTAGAGGAACACATGTTGTGTGTTTACCCACAGAAAAAGGATATATATTTTTATTTTATTTTACTTTATTTAATTTTTTGTTCTTGAAAAAGAAAATTGTGTTTTATGCACCACTAAATTGCTTACTTAATTGGACATCATTCATCAGTTTTGAAAAAGAGAGAGAGCGAGATATACAATAAAAAGGTGTAAAAATAGGATTGTGAAAGTAAAGCAAAACAAAAATAAGAAAAAGTGCTGTCTCCGGCTGTGTTGAAGTCTTCATACCATTCATGAATGTACACAACTGATTGTATTGTATTTTAGGTTGAAAAATTAATTCTCGTATCTGAATGGGAGCTATTTGATATAGTCCACAGATTAAGATGATATTCAATACCAATATTTAATTGTAAAGGGTGGTCCATTTTGAGGATCCCTATTAAAAAAAAATCATAAAATTTAAATTTATTGGGAAATGTTTATTATCATTCGAAGGGACATTCTTGGGTATTTATTTTTTTTAAGATTATCTCTTTCAAATGTTGGCCGCGACTACGTCTCAGATGGTCCACTCGATGAATCCATCTTCCGATGGCTCGTTCGAGCATTTCGATTGGTAATTGGCGAATGACACGCGTGATGTTTTGCTCCAATGCCTGAATCGAAGAGATATTGTCCACATAGAATTTACAATTTTCATATCCCCACAGAAAAAAATCTAACGGAGTGATATCATACGATCGTGGCAGCCATTCTCTCAATAACTCCATAGATTAATGCGATGTGTGGGAAGTGGCGCCATCTTGTTGAAACCAATAGAACAGATCACGAGCTTCAAATTCAGGCATCAAATAGTTGGTTATTATGGCACAATAACGGTCGACATTGACGGTTACGTTCTCACCGGCATCATTTTTGAAAAAATATGGACCGATGATTCCACCGGCCCACAACCACACCAAACCGTTATTTTTTTCTGGATGAAATGGCAGCCCTTGAATCTCTTCAGGTTGTTGCTTGTCCTAAATGTGGTAATTTTGCTTGTTTGCATACCCATTGAGTCAGCGATGAGGCTGAACAAAATTTTGTTCGAAAACGTCAGATCTTCTTGGAACTTTTCAAGAGCCCATGGAACGATATTGCATTTTGTACGCTTTCAGTTTAAAATCTCGATGTAAAATGCGCCAAGTCGTTCCATACGGCAGTCCAAGATGCTGCAAACGGCACCGAATCGGCTCTCCACGGTATTCGTGTACACTCTCAGCTACGGCCGCTATATTTTTTTCACTGTGTGCTGTATGTGGTCTATTCGGTCGAATATTATCCAACAATGAATGCTGGGTCTCAAGATGGGTGATGGTGTTGCGAATAGTACGCTGAGTAGGCCGATTATGTTGACCATAAGTTGAGCGAAGCGAAGAACGTGAATTTTCATAATTAAGTTGAACGATTTGTAAACGCTGTTCGGCCGTAATCTTTCCATGATGAAATGCCAAACAATACTGGGCAAAAATAATATGACAGCTTGACACGAGTCATGCGTGATCTGTCAAAAAAGGATATTGAAAAAACTACCTCTTCTTGGATCACCCTTTATATATGGGGGGCAGAGTATAATACTTCAAGTCATAAGATGCTTTTTTTGACGATTTATGTACCAATATTACAAAATGGAAAACAAAATCGTACATGTATTATAATGGTTGGATCTGGCCTGTCCCGACAAACGATAGTATAAATGTAAAAATGTATTTGTGTTCCAAGTTTGGTTTTAAATATATTGTGACGGTAATCCCAAATACGAATAACAGATTGAATGAGTAGCAGTGTAAAATCAATTCCCCGAAAAGGACAGAAAATAAAGAAGCGGCAGTAAGATGCAAATAACCCTTACCAAGGACAAACAAAATGGTAGACAGTGTAAAGGAAATTCCACGTCTACGAATAATCAGCCATCCTTAAGCGCGTGAACAGAATGTTTGGGTCATCCAAGGTATAAAAATAGCGGCAGCCGCTCTCACGAGAAGAGACGAGTAGACAACTTAGTCGAGTTAGCATTGCTGTGAGCTGTGTGTTTGAGAAACGGATAAGCTGAGTGAATCAGATAATAATTGTGTATCATAAAGAATTGTAAAATAAGCCATTGGTTATGGTAAAGAATTGTAATTATCAAAGACTTAATAAACGTTGAGTTAATTCCTGACGGTTAAGAGGCCAAACGAACAAGTTTGGGAGTTTTATTTAGCAATCCAGTGATTGGACTCGAAGGATTTGGGAAATCATCGAGGTAGCAACGGAAAAACGTTACTCGCGGCTACACTTGCCTTTTACACTGAGCAGCTGTAGATTTGCTCATCAGCGGCTAAACAGGAATTTGCGATTAAGAAACGTTGCGAATAAAGAGTTTCATTATAAGTTTAAAACTCCCAGTAAATATTTCTTTATACAAAAAAGTGAGTCAGAAGAATCACAGCTGGCCTAATGAGAATTAAAATCGTTACACAAACATCTGAATGGGTTTTGCATTTCAAAATTTGTTTTGCATAAAGACAAGGAAAGGGGCCCAAAGTATCTAGATGATCTTAAAGAGACACTAAAGTTACACTCGCTAAGTAGAAATGGACCATTGATAATATCTCTTACCAGCTTAGTTAAAAATAAAACTCCAAACATATCTCGTCGACTCTGAAGTGAAGGCAGATTAATAAGCCTTACTCGGTTTTTTTATAAGGGGTGAGATTTTTATTCGCATCCTTAACGCAAATAATAAGAATTGTTATTGTGCAGATTCCAATTTATCACTATGCAATTGATAATGTGGATTCCATACAACGGAACCATTTTCCAGAATTGTCCTAACGAGTGATGTTTAAATTAATTTGGTATTATATGGGTAATTAAACTCCTTAGCCCACCGTTCAATGAAAGCTAGGACTCCTTTAACCTTATTAGTTCAGGAATTTATATGATTTTTAAAATCTAGCTAAGGGTCTATTGTGAGATTCAAGTCAATGAAGTCAATGAAGTTGTTCAACATTGTGATTTTGAATCATATAGGCAAAGGATGACAAAGATTTTCTAAAGGAGTATATATATTGACATCACACCATCTTAGCACATTATTTAGTTCTCGTCGCAAGAATTCTTTATCTTCTATAGAACGAACTGATTTAAAGACCTTGACATCATTTGCATATATAAGTGCTTTAGAATGACGAACCACACTTAATCATTGATGAATAAGAAGAGTAGTAAGGAACCGATATGAATGCCTTGAGGTACACCAGATGTTACTGATATTTCACGTAAATTACTAGAGTTAAAAATTACTCTTTACTCTCTACCTGTCCAATGTGATGAAATGCATTTGAGTAAGGATTTTGAGTAAGGATGGTGGAAATCCAAACATATCGAGTTTATACAAATAGTGAAGTATTTAGTATGAGACCTTGTCAAATGCTTTGCTGAAATCAATATGAATAACATGGGTTTGGTAATCATTTACTGTCCTGGGTAGTGAATTCCAGTAGGTCCGATAAGGTGGACTTATTTTTACAAACTCGTGTTGTGAAGTGTCAATAACTGATAACACTGAGTAAGCCAGTTGGTCAGTTATAATAGCTTCAACAATTTGAAAAGAAAAAAAAATTTGCAATGTCCTTGCAGTTTATGGTTCTAGATCAACTACCAGATTTACGTAAAGGTAAAATATATGACAATATATGTTTTCAAATGGTAGATATAGAAAATCGGCACAGAACTTAAGTACACTAGATAGAATATTACCTTGACCGCAAGTAAATGAGATGTTTAGGGTGTTAAGGTGGTAGTGGGAGTGGCGATTCTTTTACATATGGTTAAAGCAGCTCACGACTTCCGGCCTTAGACCAAGTATCCTCTGGGTAGTCAACAAACAAACGTTTACGTTGACGAGTCCTGGAATTTACCCCGGTGGATGAACTTCTAGCCGCAATTTGCATCAAAACGAAGAGAAGAATGATGTGACAAAAGATGCTTTCTATAAGAGCCTAGAAAGTACTTATGAGCGCTGCCCTCGGGGCCAGAAATATGGTTGCCTGTAGCACCAGATTCCAGCATATGAAAATTCATCAAGCTACTTAGCTGTCGACAGATCGTAAAACACGCAACCAAATCGATCATGTTGTGATAGACGGAAGACATGTATCCAGTTTTCTATACCTGCGTACTTTCAGGGAGCCAAATATCGACTCGGTAATGATCCGAGTCGATATTTGGCTCTCTTGTAGCAGCAAAAATACACACCCGCCTCTGTGCGGCTAAGAACGCACGTCAACAAACAAAAAGAAGGTTTGACGTCGAAAAGCTGCAATCACAGCAGACAGCCAGCAGGTTTTGTACTCGGCTTGCACACCTGCTCTCTGAAAGAACTCATCAGCGACTCAACAATTTATTTTGAGAAATACCAGAAAAACAGCTGGTACGATGAGGAATGTCGAACTGCGGTAGAGAGAAAACAGACTGCCTACCTCGCAACTTTGCGATGGACTACAACACGTGCGGGGTGGGATAGATACTGAGAGCTGAAGATGGAAAAGGGTAATGCTCGAAAATTCTATAAGAAGATGCGGAGACTTACAGAAGGTTTCAAGACCAAAAAAAACTCCTGTAGGGACCATGGATGTAATCTGGTGACAGATGTCTAGAGTATACTTAGTGTATGGAGGGAACACTTCTCCAAACTGCTCAATGGCAGTGAAAGTGAAAACCCCGGAGATGGCGAACCCTAAACCCCAATCGATGGCTATGGTATAGAAGTGCCATCAAGAGCTGAAAGGGAGCATGCACCAGCTTCTTTGCAGAATTTGGTCGGACGAAAGCATGCCTGACGAATAAAACCTAAGTTTTCTCTGTACAATCCAAAAAAAGGGAGACCCCACGGTCAGTGCCAATTATCGTGGGATAAGTATCCGTAATGCCGCATATAAGGTCCTATCTAGCGTATTGTGTGAAAGACTAAAGCTCAACGTCAAAAAACTGACCTTATCAGTGTTATTACGAATTCTTGTCATATACTTTTTTGTAGCACGAGTTATTTAAAATATTATACTTCTGTTTTGGTGGATCTCCTTCTTCTTTTGGTACTTACCTACTTTGTATTAAAGTTAGTATACCATTTTATGCTCGTGAATGGTATAATAACAAAAGTAACTCTCTGGTGCGTCTCTAATGAATAAAACCAAAGTAAAAAATTGTTTAACTGAAAAACTTTTTCAAACTACAATACTTAGCAGTACACTATAAATAGTAGATATTATAACCAGCTACAGTGAGAGGGCTGTCACCCACCGCCCGAAAGCAACGGCAAGTACTGTAAGTAATAATTGTTTGTTGTTGCTGCCACATAACAAACAATATGAATAAAAGTAATTCGTTTATATTGCCAACTACTCGCGCAATTCCATTCCAGTTGGTTGCACACCCTTCTAACCCAAGAAAAAAAATCAGAATTTACCCATACACAGGGTGCACTGAAATGAGTTTTAGCTGTTTGCCGCTTTGGCTGCTGTGCTTCAAACAATGAAGGCGCCAACAATACAAAAAAATTGTGTTAAATTTTCTTTCATTTTCCTTTCGCAAAATAAGAAACTTTTAATTGCTATAATTTTCTGAGAAAGTTACTTCCGGTTGCTTAGAAGTTTTGTATCAAAGCTACTTTAGAATTATGCCCAACACTTTGCTGCGCGCCTAGGACAGCAAAAAAGTACTCACAAACCTATGAGAGAGGGAACGGACTTTCCGTTTCTTCCATTGCCTTTCCACTTACATCGTTAGCAGTGCGAAAGTTGATTAAAAATACAAATCAAAGTGTAAAAACCGCATAAATTTAAATACATAAGTTAAGAAGTGAGTGAGTTAATATGAATAAAAAATTATTCTGGATGTGTTAGAGGGAAAAGGGTAATGATTTGGACTTGCATGTCGTACGTACAGAATTTTTTTAATTCAAACGCTTAAGACATTTAAACTTAGTCTGAAGAAAAAAAAAACAGCACTATTTACTGCTTGGGTTCATTTGATTCTTCTTCGTAACATCGTTATCAATTTCTAAGGCGTTCTCTTTCATGCCCAAGACCTTTAAGGATCCTATGATATCTAAGTATTTAACTTAGTTATTCTTATTTTCCTCTACTATTTGCCTTTTTTAGTCAAATATAGTGGTTCTTATTAATTATTGTTGTTATGTTCATATGTTATATGAAATAGCATCTACCTTGTAACGTAAGGGTAATCCATTTCGAGATTCCCTAATTTTGTAAAGGAAAAAGTACAGAAAATTCAAATGTAATGAAGAACGTTTATTATTACTCGAAAGAACATTCTTTGGCATTTATTATTTGAATATTGTCCCTTTAAAATGTTGACCGCGGCTACGTCTCAGATGGTCCATCCGTTGTGTCCAATTGATGCGAGGTTTGGGAACTGGCGTCATCTTCCGAAACCAAATGTCTGGAGATCACGAGCTTCAATTTCAGGCGTCAAATAGTCATTTACCACCGACATCATTTTTGAAGAAATATGGACCGATGTTTCCACCGGCCCACTGCTCTTGAATCTCTTCAGGTTGCTCTTCGTCCCGAATGCGGAAATTTTGCCTGCTCACATACCGATTGAGCCAGAAATGGGCCTTATCGCTGAACAAAATTTGGCTCGAAAACGTCGGATCTTCTTGGAACTTTTCAAGAGTCCATAGAGCGAAATGATGTCACTTAGGAAGGTCGAACGGCTTCAGTTCTTGCACGAGCTATATTTTGTACATTTTTAATTTAGTATCTTCACGTGAAATGCGTTCCATACTTCAGTCCGAGTTGCTGCGAACGGCGCAGAGTCGACTCTCCACCGTCTTCGTGTACACTCTACGTTTTCTTCACTACGTGCTGCCTATTCGGTCGAATATTATCCGATAATAAATTCTGGGTCACACATTCTTTACAGAACCTGAATTTTCATAATAAAGTTGAATGATTTGGAAAAGTTGTTCAGGCGTAGGTCTTTCCATGATGAAATACCAAACAATACTGAACAAAAATAACATGACAGCTTGACATGACTTACGCCAGATCTTTCAAAAAAGACTTGAAAAAAATACATCTACTTGGATGTAATGTGTAATGAGATTCAGTGAATTGCAGTATTATTGGATTTGTTTGTTTGTATATTCCAAAATATATACTCTATTTTTAGCTAACCTAATATTAACTCTTCTTGAATATATTTTAATTTAGAACAACTTGAACAGTTCTTAGAGGAACTTCCATCTGTAGATTTATCGAGAGCCAATCGATGTAGCTAAGTTAGCCCCCAAACTTGACGAGTTGACAGATTGTGAAGACATTGATGATAATATACTGGTAGAGGATGATCTATAAAGAGAGGTTTCAGATGAAGTTGGTCTAAAATATACTACAGAAGGAAGTACAATCAGAAGAAATGTTACTTCAAAATTAAAATTCTAATAAGAACCTTTATGCTTCAAATTTGCGTTTACTAGATGACCTATGGGAGCACGTTTTATTCCTCGAAAATTTCTTTGAAAATGTGTTGGTCCTCCAATGATTGTCATTCGTCGGATAAGTTGCGATGTTATCTTCTCGGTTTTTGCTACGGTGTACTGTGCCCTTGCCCAGAAGGCCAATCGCGAGTATAATCTTTTGCGGAGGTAGTTTATGATCCTTTTTGTAGGTAGTTGATGCCCTAACCATGTCGTATGAACAACATTTAGTTTTTTTAAGTTACGAATTCCTATATTTCAATTACTACTCAACAGACTAAAATTCACTTTTTTACGATAAAAACTGACTAAAAATTTTGATTATTGGGATTGAAGAATTTGTTCGAAGATGACAACTGGTGTGCAAAAGTACTTTTTTGTGGGCCGGTGTTCTTAAGTTATTTTTGCTGTGTTCAATTAGCATTTTATATCTTTTGTTGTGCGATATTTCATGCTCGTTATTGACATTTTTTATTTATTTTAGTTTTTCCTTTATGCTTGTAATGTTAAAAGTAATTATTCTCCTAACTGGCTTGGTAGATATTCAGTTAGAACTAGTACTCTCAGAATTATATCGCAGAGTGTGTACTCATATTAAACCAAATCTGACATAACTTCCATTCGCACTAGCTTAGGCTTGGATGAATTGGCTGCCGAATTGGTGTGTCGATGCAGAATGGAAGAGTACAGGCACATTGTGATACCACGAGTATTAATATGATAGAACTGTTCCTTTTCTAGGGCTTTACCGTCAGGACCCCTGCTATTTTTGAAAGGCCTTTCCTTTTAATGACTTCTTTCCTTTTTATTTCAACCACATTTGCAATAAAAAGTTTGGTTTTCACCTTGTAATTTTTATATAGAAGGAGGAATACTAGAGTGCTCTGTACCCACAAGAATCTCCTTGGTCTCACTTTGTCCAGCAAGTTCATTTGCTCCAAAGTTCCTCTATATGTCTCTGTGACCAGAAATCCAAACGAGAGAGAGAGAGAGTCTTTTCTGTTCAGCCAACTTCTGATGAGATCTCTGAGAGTCCAGCATGATGTTTGAGTTTATTCTTCCCTTTCACTGAAAATGAATATATATTTTCATGAATACTCGATTTCAAAACTTTTTGAAGCTTCCAACTTCAAACACACTCTTTTAGTCTGGCAGCTCCAGTGTAGGGTTCAGACAAGAAAATACATCTCCATCCATTTTACCAGCTAGGTATCAACGATCTCTGTAAGTTTCAAATTTTTTAGTTGGAGTTTTTTTTCGTAGATTGTCCATTCTTTTTTGCAAGGAGGAGGATGAAGGAAAGAAAAAAAGTCGGAGCGAGCATTCCAAATCGATATGGACAAAAACATAACATTCTGGAATTTTTGCGCGTCCTTACGGTTGAGTACTTCACAGTTTCTATCACTTTGAGTAAGCGTTTGAGAGCGCTGATATTTGATAAACTAAAAAATGAAGTGGCAGCATTTTAGAGAGGACATTTAGAGGTACCTTGGGCTTTCCATGCTTCGAACTAAAGTATAACAATATTTTTTTTTTAAATTTTACATACAATATTGATGTTTTCTTTCTCAGTATTGACTTAACCATTAGTACAAAGATCAAGTAGCAGATTTTGAAACTTAAACCAACAATTTTTTTCCGATAGATAGATGGATAGATTTTTTCTCGGATCTTTGATATATATGCTTCTTCTGATTTAGTTTCTTGTCAGAAAGACGCTTTGAAACTTTATTGTGGTTCTAGACTTAAGAAAATTTCACTCCGGTGGACTGATTTTCAGACTTTTATATTCTCTAATGAAAATATGAAAATTCAACCTTTGGAAGTGATGCATTAGATAACTTCAATAATTGTGGATATTTTCGTTCGCCTTACCCCGTTAAGAACCAGCAAATATCGAACAGTATGAAATTTCGCCGTGAGGGGCTCCTCCTCCGAGATCTGCCGACACGAGCAGTAGCTGTGCCGCATTGAAATAGTTGAATTATGCATTCTGCGCAGCTTTCAAAACTAAGTCATCAAGATTTGCAGATTTAACAGCATCAAATGTTGTTTATATGACCAAGAAGGTTCTGACGCTGGGTAGCATTGAAAAATAACTTAGCTGGAAAAGCATTCTGATTCAACAGATGTTGCTTTATTCCAAGACTTGTGCCATCTTTATTTGCCTCATTGAAATTTTGACGCTTTAGGTTTATGAACACAGTACAGCACCTATTCTCGGGCAAAGGATTGGAGATTCTTTGCTGACAATACAGTACATATTGTAATTTTCAGTAGTTTTTTTTTTGAAACATTATAAATTCTAAATCGTTAAAATAAATTGGCGGGCTTGTGAATTTGATGCAGTTGGTTTTTGTAATTTTTCCTCATTCTATATCTACAACTTTGCTCAATATAAAATGAGAGATAACTCAAATTTTACTGAGAACCAATGTATAAGGTCATAAAATCCGATAGACAAAAGTAAATAACCAAAAAGTGAAGTTTTGGTAAGTACTTTCAGCAACAATCAAATTATTTGATGTCTAACAAAAGCAATACTAATCTGGTTTACTTACTTATGCCTAATGGCAGTCTCGAGTATTTGTAAATTGTTAAGAGCTGAAAAGGAAATTTCCAAAAAAATCAGATTTCTTGTCTAATCAAAAAGACAATAAAACTCCAATATCATTATACACATACAATTCAAATTATATTTGCACTAAAAGTAATTTTCATTTCAAAACGAGTTTTTTTAGTGGCTCATTTGGGAAATTTAAACGAAATGATGATCATACTGCATACACAAGTCAATCGAAAAAATCCATCACATTTGTACGAGCACAAAACCACAAGTGCGATGACAAATTGACATTGCAATAAAATTTAATTACTTTTTTTTCACTCATTTGCCAAGAATACAGAGCTCAATTTATCGAGCAAGTAGCAGTTGATTGTATGTATGTTTGTTTTACTGCATTGGAATTCACAGTTTTGTGGTGATGTGGCTGAAGCGAATACGTTGGCAAGCAGTCGATGACAAAAATCAACGTTGTTAACATTTTAATTGTTGTTTATACAAATAAGAAAAAAAAGAAGTAATGAAAACAGAAACTGATTTTCCAATTTGCTGTTGCAGAACCAACACTATAGCAGTGGCGGCTAGAATGATTGCCAACTTTGTTTGCAAAGGACTCAATGAAATCGCTTACACACTTTTGATAGCTGATACTGCCAATGTCGCTGCTGCGTCTCACGTTGATGTTGCTGATGATGATGAAGTTGATGATTATATGGGTGATTGGTGGGATTGTTGCCGCACAGTCACTGATAAAGAGCCCGATAAACGCACATCACTTAACAAAGTACAGAAAACACAGGGTGGCTCAGTTGCAAATGATTTTTATTAATGTATATAAGTAAAATAGAAAATCAATGATCAATCAGAACATATAATAAACCATATCGGGTTCTATAAATTTTTCAAATATTTTTACCTTAAAATAATAATAAAAATTTATTTACGCATTAGCGACGCTTTATCTAAACCAAATCAAACGATTTTTTCCATATAAAGCTGCTTTAGTACCACCCTTATATGCTGACTGTTGATGTAATTACACATCAATTTGTTCATATGCGTGTGTGTATGTAAAATTTTCATGCATCATATTATTTCCATTTCGGGTAAACTAAATTGCAGGTACTATTTGCCTTGCCTTGCAACACTTTTTCCAAAAAATTCACCACCTACATCAGTCACTCGTTGTGTTTTTATTCACCATTTGTGATATTCATTTTGGTTCTCAATTTCTCTTTCTTTCGCCTTCCTCAGATCAACTTCATTACCACCAGATTTATTTGAAATGGAGTGCATGAAGTTTGAATGCAATTCGAAATATTTTCATTGATGACATAATAGTTTCGAATTGAAACTCGTTGACGAAAACCACAACCATCTGATGTGTGGTTACAGGTAAACGTTTAATACTGTTACATCTGACTGTAATAAAAAGTGTATGAAAGTCGATTGTTGCCTGTCCCTAAGTTTTTGTAATATGGGAAATTTGTCGAAGCGTTTTCGTTGGTCTTAAAATAGAGTTTTTTGTGTAGGTTTGAAGAATAGGACCATGTACAGATGTCAACACAGGTAGATAAATTTGAGAATGGCAAAAATCCGATTCTAGTGAATAAAGTTTATGCAGGTCACAGGTTCATATATTCTCTGGCCGCTAATAAAATAGTATTTTGATGGCGCGCTCTATGGGCAATGTATTTTGGTTTCGAATTCACCATGGTTTGGCAAATTTCTGAAATTTCCTGAAATTTCTTATAAAAAAATTGAATTGTAGACTGCTGCCACAGGATTGATTGATTTTCAACCCCCTAGAGCATAAAAATTTTCTGGAGCAGTGATTTTTTTTATTAGTTTTAAAAATATGGTATTCTCATACAACATGGTTCATATAGGGTTTAATAAATATATATAAAGTTTCCTATTTTTTCCACAAAGAAAGCAAAATAAACTTCTTTCGGAAAAACAAAACAGAATGAAAAACCGTAATAAACGGGATGCTGTAAACATGAAAGAAATCCGAGAAGGGGTTAATTAGGTCGAAAGAAAAATGTACCCGAGTAAAAGAGATGAGACGAAAAATAATTCCAACCTCTTAACGCTGCAATCGGCTACAGCGCGTGCTCTGTTGGAGATATACCAAGATGTGAAGATGCAAAGGGTGATTTTTATAGAGGTGTATAACTTTAAGTTAGCATTACTTTTCAAGATGGCGACCGATTTAACAGCTGTTAAGTGATTTATTCTCAATTTAGTTTGGCAATTCATCATAAATAGACTCACGCCTAAACAACGCTTGCAAATAGTGCAATTTTATTTCGAAAATAATGATTCTGTGCGGAAAACGTATCGGGCACTACGTCCAATGATACGGACCAATGATTCCACCAGCCCGTAAAGCGCACCAAACAGTCAGTTTTTCTGGATGTGACGGTGTTTCAACATACACTTGAGGATTACCTTCACTCCAAATGCGGCAGTTTTGTTTGTTGACGTAGCCATTCAACCAGAAGTGCGCTTCATCGCTAAACATCGCTAAAATGGACGTAGTGCGCGATACGTTTTCCGCACAGAACCATTATTTTCGAAATAAAATTGCACTATTTACAAGCATTGTTTAGGCGTGAGTCTATTCATGATGAATTGCCAAACCAAACTGAGAATAAATCACTTAACAGCTGTTAAATCGGTTAAAGTTCTACACCTCTATAAAAAGCACCCTATAGAAAAGAAGGAAACTGAAAGGCGTGAGTACGAAAAGCTAAGTATAACTTCAGCAAAGAAAATAGAGAAAATTTTCGAAAAATCTATAAAAATATGGGGTTGCAAGTGCTCTCCAGAAAGAAGCTTACTTATTTAGAAATCATGAAGTTGATATGTTAACCTATTCATGCTCAGAACATACTGAGCTGATTTAAAACCTATTTCAATTAACAGAGAGAGTTCAACATATGTAGACGATAAACCGAATTTCCATAAAATAGCAAATGAGAGTATTTCATCACTCCAACTATGAAGAAGTTGAAATAGCGATTATATATATATACATACGTTTAAGCATGCAACACTGAAGCAATTTTTCCATACAGGTGTCGCTATGCACCGCTCGGAGGCAATAGTTGCAAAGAAAGCGCTATCTTGTTTTCTCGACCTTCAATACCGCGATACTGCAGGTGAGTTTATCGTATATATATATATATATATATATATATGTTTTAATTTTAAGATAAAGATCGCTAATATATGACCAAGTTTTTCATTTTCATTGAGCACTTGGAGAAATAAGTTTACTTTCAGATTTCTCTAAAGGCTGGGCACCTCCTTAGAATTGGTGAGCTTGCAATGCGTGGTTTTAATTTATATTACTTTTAGTAACTTTTACTATACCTTCTCAATATCGCACTGTGTGATAGATAATAACAAACTCTCAACGAACTGACCGAGGCTTAACAGTGTGGCTTCAGAGCTGGTAGATCCACCATTGTTCAGATATTCACCATTCGCTAACTTTGGAAAACATATGTAAGAAAAGAAAAAATCACCACAGCTCCGCTGGTGTTGAAGTTATTTTCTATAGCTTAAAAAAAGCTGTCTTCTTACCGCTAAGCCCAAATTTTGGTTTCAAGTCCCTGCGAACAATCATTGGTGTGGGCACCTTTGTCCTCACTTCACGAACGAAGAGCTAGCTCTACAAGTTGCACATTATTTCCGTCTTACAATATGGTACAGTGACTTGGCCGATGACAACATACGATAAGTCGGCGATTGGAGTCTTCGATAAGGTTGGAACAATGAGCTGTATGAGACATATGACAGTATTGACACAGTTCAGAGACTTAATCATCCATTGTGTGATATGGCCTTCGTAAGCCATTTCTATTTTTGAAGGTGTATATCTATTTTTCGGTATTTTCGGGATTCCTAAATATAAACGAGTAGATACGAGAAAAAGCAAAATTATCCAGAAAAAATTATATTAATATTACTAACATTTTAGGTTATGTTTTACGTAACAGGAAAGCTCAAAAGCATTTTGCACTGAAACACTCATTTAAAAAATATGTATTAATGAAATTGATATAGAAAGGAATATACTTCAAACGAACAGCTTTTTCTTTCCTAGTTCTTTTTGAACTACGTTTATGCAGTACTATATTCCATTCAAGCCGTCAAACCCGCAATGTACAGCCTAAAAATTTGGTAGGTCTGGGATTCTTTCAAAAACTACACTCTCCAGGAACATATTTGCACAGGAAAATGTTCGAAGACAAGCAAAGGTGAAAGATTGGTACTTTATTTGATGGAGAAGTATTGTTATTCTGCCGAACAGTGCAGTGGAATAATTTTTCACATTACCGTTATGCAAGCTATGTACCAAAATTGATAAGTTTCATAGTTCAATGTGTGTAGAAACCAAAACTTAAACTTGCATTAATTCTTTAGCAGCGTCATCACCTACATAAACAGTTTTTGTGTTTTAAGTTTCATAGATGAATTTTCTTTGTGTAGTTAGTAAATATGGCAGCCGCAATAGCCGAGTGGTTAGCATTGCATACTGCAATACGGAAGGCCTGGGTTCGAGTACCTGCTCGAGCAACATCCAAAATTATAATAAATTTTTCTAATTGTGGTCGCCCCTCGGCAGGTAATGCAAACCTTCAGAGTGTATTTCTGACTTAAAAAAAAAAAACTCCTCTTAAAAACCAACCGGGCTTTCGGAGCGGTTTAATGTGATCTGTAGGGCCCTCCGTTGGTTAGGAGGATCTCGGCCGAAAATCGCTTCAGCTCTTACGAATTGCCAAATATTACATATAAATATTAGTAGTGAAATAAGAATAATTTTCAAAAATAAGTTACTTTGAAAATGAACAGACAGTCAAGAGACAGTAGCTACGTTGGCTAGGCCATGTTGTTCAGAAGGATGATAACATTCCAGCTATGATAGTATTTGTTGTAGTACGCCTCGGAGCTTAGGAAGAGGAAGACTCTCCACTGTAATGATAACAGAGATAAAGATCTAGCTTCACTTAAAGTATTGAGTTGACGCCTAACGGCAAAAAAAAATTGAAATGAAGCTCATGCAATTAGAGATTCCGTTATAATCCAGTAAGCGGTGCCTAAATAAATTGAAGAAATGAAGACGAACTTTTGCATTTAATTCGAAGGTTAAGCGGAGAAATACCAGCAAACCAACGTGAGAAACAAAATCAATTGTTTGTGTTTTTCCATAACAAATGATATCCTTCCGCACGAAGTTTGCTTAGTATAAAACAAACTTTTTCTTTCGCAAACGAAAATATTTTCAATTTGTCAACGTGACGTAGTTAGCGCAGTCATCACCGATGCTGCGGTTATAAAAAACAAAAGATATCAGCCAATATGCGCAACAAAACCTGCGCATCACACTCACTCAAGACAAGCGAGCAACTCAACTTGACTTCATTTCACTCACCATCACCATCACCGTCATCATTAGCAGAACTGCCGACAGCTGTGTGACGAGCATGTACATATGTACGCATGAGTGAAGTTACATATTTACATGTTTGTGGGCTGTGGTAGATGTAACGACAAATTGACGCATCCTACAAATGGGCACAACAAGATTTTGCCTACTTTAGGGCACATTTCTACGCCACTTTAGCGTAGTTGGCAAAAGTACAAAAGCTCACGTACGTGTACCTGCAGAGGCGGTTAAAATGTGACAAGCACCCAGCGCGCCGATATTAAATGGGAAACTTCACCTACCGTTGGCAATTCTAAAAAAAAAAAAGAAAAGAAAAAAAAAACCTTAGCTGCTGTAGTAACAACGCAAAAGCAGTGAACGTATTTTTAGACTGACGACACGATGATGCGCTAATAGGTAGATAGTGTGAATGCGGTACAGAAAAACAGGTGCACGGGATGACTGCATCCTTTGTAGCAGCTTGAGCTATGTGTTTCTATGTCAATCAGCCATCCAACGTGTCTGTCACCGGCAACGTGTTCAACATTCACTTATTGACACATATAAACAAACATATTTTCCTGAGACATATAAAACATGCATCCATACTAACAGATATGCAGAAGAGATAGTGCTTTGACGGTTCTGTGTTCGTCAATATTCGGTTTCTATGGCTCGGTTCGGGTTGAGGTTGCCAATTTAGTCAATTAAAAATTTAATCAAAATTGGCACTTATAACTGACCAGAGATTGAGAAAAGTAAAAAAGAACAAGAGTGAAGGGCTATCTTCGGCCATGCCAAAAATTTTGTATGAAATGTAAAGGGAGTTTTTTGTAGAGATATAGAACTTTAAGTTGGCATTACTTTTCAAGATGGCGACCAATTTAACAGCTGTTAAGTGATTTATTCTCAGTTTGGTTTGGCAATTCATCATGAATAGACTTACGCCTGAACAACGCTTGCAAATAGTGCAATTTTATTTCGAAAATAATGGTTCTGTGCGGAAAGCGTATCGCGCACTACGTCCATTTTATCGTCGACAAAATCGTCCACCACTTCTGGTTAAATGGCTACGTCAACAAACAAAACTGCCGCATTTGGCGTGAAGGTAATCCTCAAGTGTATGTTGAAACACCGTTACATGCAGAAAAACTGACTGTTTGATGCGCTTTATGGGCTGGTGGAATCATTGGTCCGTACTTTTCCAAAAACGATGGTGGCCAGAACGTTACAGTCAATGGTGATCGGTATAGAGCCATGATTACTAACTTTTTCATTCCTGAATTGAATAACCATGATGTCCGGGAGATGTGGTTTCAACAAGACGGCGCAACATGTCACACAGCTCGTGCCACAATAGATTTATTGAAAGACACGTTTGGTGACCGCCTAATTTCACGTTTTGGACCTGTGAATTGGCCTCCAAGATCTTGTGATTTAACACTGCTAGACTATTTTCTGTGGGGCTATGTAAAGTCATTGGTCTATGCGGATAAGTCACAAACGCGTGCCTATTTGGAAGAAAACATTCGCCGTGTTATTGCCGATATACGCCCACAAATGTTGGAAAAAGTCATCGAAAATTGGACGTCCAGATTGGACTACATCCGCACCAGCCGTGGCGGTCATATGCCAGAAATCATATTTAAAATATAATGCCACAAGATTATCTTTCGGATAAATAAAATTCATGTCAATCGAATAATCCATCGTTGTTTTATTGCGACTTAAAGTTCTATACCTCTATAAAAAACACCCTTTATATCACACTGAAACATAATTTAGGAACATTTTTCTTATAAGGGTTACCACCTGTTATTTTTAATAAAATTAAAATTATAATAACAACTTGACGCTCTGAAGCCGGTTTCCTACAAAAGAAGCAGAAGTTACAGTTTATTCCAAGTTGCTTCCGAACGGTTGTAAGAATTTCATGAGGAGCATTTTATTTAATGTCAGAAATACATTCGGTGGGGTTGGCACTGCCTGCTGAAAACATCCAATTTGAATGAATTATTTAAATAATTGTTGCTTAAAGTATGAATGACAAAATAGGTTAGGTAAGGTTGGTTAGAAATGCATGATTGTAAGCGAGATCCAAAGTAGATACATATGGTATTTTCGTTGTGATGCTACTACTCTAAGCCATTTTTTATTCAGTGTATCGCTTCTAGCATTTCGAAAATCTACAAATTCACATATGAATATCTATTACTTCCTCTGGTATGTTAAGCATATACGATCCATAAATTTTCGGTCCCAGCATCTGAAACGAAGGTAATTTTATTAGAAAGTTCACTGAAGATTACAACCCTTGTTCCAAGCAATTACAACAGCGTAGAGCAGGAAAAATTCCAAGTCTTCAACTGTGAATTTCCAGAATACTATGTCTGTCGAGGATCTTGAAATTGGAATAAAACGGTGCTTCCTTGATCTTCCAGGGCCCGCCTTAAGTCAGAGGGATATCGCAACCGATCAGGTTGAGGTGCTAACCCAACGCTCGCTGAGTTGGTTCAATACCCACATATCTAGGAGAAGGATGCAGGTTTACAGTGGAACGCCCATTTTCACTTTGTCTCCAGCATTAATGAAACGGTGGTGCCAAGACGTTCAAGCTCATAAGCATTGCAGGTCTTAGCTATTCCGCCGTGCCCTGATACTCAATAGTTCTGAAATAAGTCAGCGCCGTAGACATTGACCCCAAACATTCTTTTATTATTTAAGAACAGCTATAATAGATGGTTGACTGTCTTATCACACCGAAACCACACACCGAAGCCGTGTGTACACGGCTTACTCGATAGCAACTATTTCTGCCTGACAAACATTGCAATGATCTGAAAGCGTGTATTATCTACCGATGGATAGTTCTCGACATAACACTACCACACCGAACCATCCTTGCGTGCAGGTGCCAGTTCGAATATATAGCAATCTAAGTCACTAGGTATGAGTTCGAGTCCGTCAACAATAGAGGAATATCACACGCTTTAGCAGACACATGATCTAGACTTCCTGAGTCTTATAGCGACTTTTGCAGCCATAGTTAAAGGAAAATGGTTGGAGTAGTTTGTAATGCACCGCAGAAAGTGATAAGAGATGTGTGTCTAACCATTTCCAGCTGTTATTTTTTCTAGGCACTTCAACGATATTAAAACTCCATAAATTAAATTAGGCTTGATTATAGATTAAAATATATCACCTCCTATCGATGCCGAGTTAGCAGATATTTCCTTCCGACAGTGTTTATTTTATAGGTCGGTCCCATTACTCTTTACTTTCTCCGACAAATAAAGGCGAACACCTCCTATGTATGAACTATAAGACAAGTTATGTCTTAATTAAGTCGTGTGCGTAGTGAACAACCTTGCAGCTATCACTTTCCATAGTCTTAAGCAAGTTATTGACAGACAAAATCCAGAGAGGAAAGGACAGTATACCCTTGTGCTTAAGTATATGTTTCTCCTTTCAGCTTCGGCAGGTTTGTCGTATAAAAGATTTGTAATAATACGTATAATACGTATGAAGCTAACTCCAGTTCCGTCCAATAAAGCTATTATTGCACTAAGAGGAATGTTATTGAGCCCCCCCCCCCCTTCAAGCCAATAAAGGCCCCTACAGCATAATCCTAAAAGTCGCGGGCTCCCAAGGACTATGTAACAATAGTATGTAAGACGGTATGCACCGACTTATCTTTCCGGTATGGATCTTGCGTCCTCGAAGGACCAACCCGAGTGATGGTAACGGGTGATCCATTTCGGGGTACTTTTTTAAAGAAAAAAAAAAACCAAAACATTCAAATTTAGTGGGGAATGTTTATTATCATTCATTCAGATGGTTCATCCGTCCAATTTTCGATGACTCGTTCGAGCATTTCGACTGGTAACTGGCGAATGACATGAGTGATGTTTTTCTCCAAGGCTTGAATCGAAGCGAGATTGCCCCCTAAACTTTAGACTTTACATATCCCCACACGAAAAAGTCTAACAGTGATCACATGATCTGGGTCGACCGGTCTAAAACGTGAAATTTTCTGCTCATCGTAGTATTCTCTCAATAAATCCCTTGATTGATGTGATGTGTGGGAAGCAGCGCCGTCTTGTTGAAACCAAATGTAGCGGAGATCCCGAGCTTCAATTTCAGGCATCAAATAGTCGGTTGTCATAGCGCGATGTCGGTCGCCATTGACGGTTACCTACTCACCGGCATCACTTTTGAAGAAATATGGACCGATGATTCAACCGGCTTACAAACCACACCAAACCGTTGTTTTTTCTGGTTGAAATGGCATATCTTCGGTTTGCTCTTCGTCCCAAATGCGGAATTTTTACTTGTTTAATGACGAAATGATATTTTTAATAGATTTACCGTCTGTTTATGACTTATAATTTAAATAAACATAAGCTGCCAGTCGGTTGTTCTTACATTGTAACATTCGATTGAACTCTAGTTTCGTTGCCTCTCTTCTTGGCGAAGAGGGAGTGTTCTTCTTCTCTCTTCTAATTCAACAGCTTCCGTGCCAAGTTACGAGATTTATTACCCAGATACGTGTTACAATTTACCGCTATTGTAAATAGGTGTTTGTATATGTGTGTGTATGCGTATTTTATTGTGCTTGCAATTCTCAATTAAATTTCGTAAATTCTTGACACAATTGTATAGAAACTTCAGCCTGCAGGCTTTCGGCAATAGCACCCCTGCCTGCAGTGGCTCAAAACTGGGGCGGGCACCGCAAAGTGTGCTAACTGCAATTGCTATTTCAGCTGATGCTTTCGGTGCTGTTTACCGTTGTTGAAGTTATGTGGGTTTTCTATTAAATTCAAAGTGGCTGCTTTTTTTTTTTTGTTTTTGCTTTTATCTTATTCTGAGTCACCTTCAGCTGCAGCGCGCGCCCGTGCAATTACTTCAGGTACAATTTCGTTTGAATGAAATTCCAAGGCATGCTCGTGTAGTTACTGCCGAAAGAGAGAATAAATTGTGAGGACTGCATGCAGCTGTGAAGCCTTTCGTAGTCACATGCATACATACATATTTACATTCATTATTGAATATTTTTAGTTGTTAGGAATTTATTCGGAATTAAATTTAATTGTCTAAGTGATGAAGTGTGTGTGCATATTTGAGCAAGCATATTGAGTGAGGAGTTTTCTGCTTTTGGGTGGATGTCGAAATAAGATACACTTATCTACACCTTCATACACATACATATGTATGTATGTAATATATCTTCAACTGAATCTTGATTAGTTGGTTGAATTTAAATATCTATTTTTTAATTACTACAAATTGTTAAAATAAATAAAATATGATAATACGAATATCAACTTTGAGAGAGTTTAATTAACAGAAAATGTTTTTAGATGTGTTATCACCTTTTGTTTCAAACTGTTGGACCAACGAGCCGGTCAGAGGTGGAATAGTATTAACTACGGTTAATTCCGCACACGATGTAAGGAAAGCTCTTTCCATGGCAAAACCTCTAAGCTCTAATCTAATTTTACATTGATCGAAAAGAAGGAAATAAATTCCTCCTTCTTAGCAGGACCTCCATTAGCAAAACAACACCAATATAATAACTGAACACTGTATAAAGGAGACCCATGGTAACATGATGATGCTATTTCTCTTATGACTTATCTTACAGCTAGAAAGACATATCTGAGAAGAACGCGCTGATGTGCGCTGCCACTGGTCAGCCCTCATTTTGGCCCGATATCGTTTCCTTGGTAATTTGTTCTAGCAAGTTTCAACAATCTCGTGAGTACAAAAAAAAAAATACTAAATGGTTTGAACATCTATAACGGAGATATAAACTTCTGTTCAAATGTCGATCTTAGCTACTTCAACGGCCCGTGGTCAAGCAACCACAATAGCTAAAATAGACAAGAATTGGGTGGTGTCTTCGGTCATGCCGAAGTCTCTGAAGTGTTTATACATTTATTTATTTGTACTTACCTATATAGGTTACCAAATTTTACGGTCTAAAGCTTTTTTGACAAATTTTTGTTGTCGAAGGCAGCAAAACTGTTATATGAGGCTATATGTTATCGTGCTCCGATCTAGCTGGTTCTGCCAATTTAACAATACATTACAGAAATACACTTGCATATTCAGTTTTGGTCTAATCAACTCATTTCACATTTTAGTGGGTTTACATATTCTCCATCTGGCACTTACATACTTCGGACCAAAGTTAATATATGGATGGAAATTTATAACAACGTCAATAAACCAAAACCTATTGTCGTACCTCTTCGCTTGATATACCAATCTGCATATCTCAAGGTATGTGCTCTCACTTTGCACCATGTCTGGCTTTGCCGGTAGACCAGTTTGCCTACAAAGATTGTAGCCCTAATTAATTAGCCACTTAAACCATGAATTACCGTCTTTAGTTCACCCAATTTCCATACGTCCATTGTATACTGTTCTTCGTATTGGTTGGTTCATCTGTGCTTTTCGCTCACCCCTTTCACTCGTAGTACAATTTAACGATTTAACGATTAATTTTACTACTTTATTTCATATTATACTTGTACATACTTTTCCTTTTTTTATCGCGTACTTTTTTTTTGTAGGTTAGCGGTGAAAGCCAAATTATATTTTTTACCGTTTTAATTATAATAATCAATAATATGGAAAAAATGATACAGAAGTAAGGCTTTTGAGTCACTCTCGCTGGAACTTCTCATTATACCCTTTCATAAAGCGCCCCCAGAACCAGCATAACACGCCTTATCATAACAAGATTAACTTTTTCTTATTTTTTTGTGTGCACCTACGTCCTTATAGCCGCATAACAATAGCTCGCTTTCTACCGCCGGAGTGGAGGTCTCCCTCTTCCTCTTCTTCCACCAGCGGGTACTCCATCGAATACTTTTAAAGCTGAAGCGCTTTCAACCATTTGGAGGACATGACCTAGCCAGCACAGCCACCGTCTCTTAATTCGCTGAACTATGTCAATGTCGTCGTGTAACTCGTACAGCTCTTCCTTCCATTGGCCACGGTTTGGTTTTGGTTCGTCGAGAGAGGAGTTTTCTTTTCAATTGCTTTCGCAGTCCAAAGTATAACCTGTTGTCAAGAGTGATTATGCGTTTGGTTTCGAGTTTGATATTGTTGGTGTTGTTATTGCTGGTTCCTAGGTAGACAAGCTTATCTATTTACTTCGACGTCAAAGCAGTGAGTAGAAGCCAAGTAGCGAATGCGCTGACCGCTTGTTTGATGAGAGGAGAAATTTCGTCTTGACCTCGTTCACTATCAGACCCATCCACTTCACTTCTTTGTCTAACCTGGAGAAAGTAGAACTAATAATGCAGTTGTTATGGCTAATGATATCAATATCATTTGCATACTCCAGCAATGGTACACTCTTTTAAAAGATTGCACCTATTTAGCTCTGCACCTCATATTATTTTCTCCAACATCAAACTGAAGAAATCACACGATAAAGAGTCACCTTGGCTGAAATCTCGCTTGGATAGGTCCTTCCATTTTCTCAGTGCGCTTTTGGTATTATCCAGGGTCAGTTTACATAGCCGTATGAGTTTTGTGGGTATATAGAATTCAGTCGTAGCGGCGTAGAGGTAGCTGTGTTCGTTATTGTGTTGTCGAAGGCAGCTTTAAAATCGATGAAATGTGGGGATGTGTATCGATTCTTTCCTCTCGGGTCTTCCCCAAGATTTGGGGAATGGTGAGTACCTAATAAATGCTGTATTTACCAAGTCTAATGCCACACTGATAAGGTGCAGTCGATGTTTTGGTGGTGGGCTTTAATTTTTCACAACATACGCTAGATAGGACTATATATAGGTTATATTCGTCGTGCACGCTTTTCTCTGAATATATTCCGTAAGACGCACACTATTAATAAATTTCCTGTGATTTTGGATGTTGGTCGAGCCAGGACTTGAACCCTGTGCACTCGAATGAAAATACACAATGCTAAACACTCGGCTGTTGCGACTGAAAAATTTAAGTAATTATATTTTTTACAATAAGGCAAATTGAAAAAATGGACCAACATTTTTTGATCCGGCGAAAGTAAGAGATTTTGAGGTTACATTAAAAGTCACGAGGGACAAGTAATGCTTCGGCGCAATTTCCTGGCCTTATTCCAATTGAGACTGTTTTGAAATAATATAATACATTTTTGATACAAAATTCTAAATATTACTTTTACTGATCAGAGATCAAAATTTTTACCATAACAAATTTATTTATTTATAGAAATATTTTAAAATATTTTTCAAAGGAACCATATTACCGTAAACAATGCATTGGAATATGAGTTCGTTTGACTTTTATCTTCAACTGAAATCCTGGGTTTTCGATAACAATGACATAGTTGTGCATACATATAAATTCGTTCTCTCGCTCATACGAATGATTTCACCTTATGCTGCCCCTTAAAAAATATAATGAAACTACGACAAATGATGTGTCAATTTAAATCTATAGGGAAATAATGACATAAAATGCATTATTTTACCACATTCATTCACTCTCGAGTGTGGATGAAACCCTTACATGCAGTACATACAACTGTGCAAGTGTTTTGTCATAGCAATTGCACTTTTTACTTGGCTTCAAGTGTCATAAATTCTCTGTGTGTGACAAAAAATTCAGTATAATAAAGTCATCAGCATCAGAATATTATTATTATCAGTATCATTACTGATGATGTGTGTGGCAAGGGTATAATTTTTTAAAACACTAACCCATTTTATGTTTGGCATGAGTGTGTTATGTTTTTGTGATTGCTTGAGTTGGAGTGCTTACAAACTATCCCTTTGTAATGCTATAGTGGACTGGACAAACACATTATGCCTCAAGTATTGCCAAAAGGTATCTGCTGTGGGTATTTTTTAGAGTGCTCTAGCATTTTACAACTTTGGATAAATGATCCTGTGCTAGTAAATCTGGATACTAATTGTATCACTTGTTTAATATGAATATAACCTTTTACCTATGTTAACTAGTTTTGAATGCGATGTAAGGAGTTCATTTTTGTATTCTACAACATTAATCGCCATAAGGTATTTCATATATAATTCTAAACTGCCCTTAAAAACGTTACATTGCTTAGCTTCCTTATTTGTAGCAGTTGTTCAACCCCTCCCAGAAGTAGGTAAAGTTAGACTCATTTAATGGGTGTTGACGGATTCTCTTTCAGTGATGTATTTTGGTAGCTCGTTCTGTAAAGCTGTTCTGTAATATATTCCTGATTTAAATCTGTTTGGTCAATAAATCCTTTCATATGTGTTTTACTGTCTAAATAATGCAGGGTTGACATCAGGAAATTGGTGCGGTATAATTTACGACTAGTCAGCCGATTGGCCTGAGGCGAACATTGTTTTTTGTATCTATCCCATATGCTGTCGATTAAGGACTTGAGGATTTTCTTTTGCGGTTCTGTACGTTGGGGGCAATCGCAGTCGTATCCGGTGGGAAGGAGTATAGGGAGGGAAAAAGTATAGGTTTGGACTGTATATTGCAGAAATTTTTACGTCATCGACTTTCAAATCAAGTTCGGCCGATACTTCTTCACCCAGCTGTGGCTGAGGTTTTCGCTAGTTGTAATTTTAGATGCCATGCAGTGAAAAAGGGCAAAATGACAGCAAGAAAGCAATTTACTTTTAAATATCGAACATTTATTTGCATATAAGATCAAAGAAATGTCCTCTGGTAGTGGAGGGAGCTTCTCGATGTAAAAATCACACAGCCATAGGGTCAGGACATTTGTTTCATTTTGCGGAGTTTAGCATTTTGATTTCGAAAGTCAACTGATGAGTTTCGATCACTCAAGTAATCCATAGTCCACCTCTTCAACCCCGCCAGTGATGAGGATTCTTCAATGTCCCATAATAGTGCTGGTAAACCATTCCAAAAGCTTTTGAAAGGTCCAGTGCTACTAGAAAAGCTCGGGCGCAGGGTCAATTTTGATTAAGAAAATGGAATACCTGAGGCTTATGGCGTTAAGTGCCGGTTCTACGCACTGAAGATGGTTCACTCTGATAATAAAGGCGGTCACCCTATGAAGATGCGGCAAAATACAGAAGGTTTCAAGACCGGAGTGAGCTCATGTAGGAACCAAGAAGGTAATATGGTGACAGAGCTCCAGAACATACTTAATGTATGAAGGGAACACTTTTAAAACCTGCTCAATGTCAGTGAAAGTGAAAACTTCGGAGATGGCGAATCCGAAACCCTAATCAATGACGATGGTATAGACGTTCTATCCCACGACTATTCAAATACGACGTCGAAAAACTGGCAAGGTGCATGCATCAAAGCTGCCTTCGACAGCGTGATAAGGGACTGCTTCTATGCCGCTATGTTTGGATTTGATATACCTAGAAAACTCATACGGCTATGTAAACTCACCCTGGATAATACCAGAGGCGCAGTCAGAATTGAGAAGGACCTCTCCGAGCTGTTCGATACCAAACTAGGTTTCAGACAGGGTGACTCTTTATTATGTGATTTATTCAATTTCATGATGTAGAAAATAATACGAGCTGCAGAGCTAAATAGACCAGAGTATATAAGAGCGTACAATTGTTGGCCTAAGCCGATTATATTGATATCATTATCCATAACAACCACACCGTTAGTTCTGCGTTTTAAAGGTTAGACAAAAAAACAAAACGAATGGGTCTGGTAGTGAACGAGGACCAATTGAAATATCTTTTGTCAGCAAATAAACAATCAGAAAATTCGCGACTTGGCTCCCACGTCACTGTTGGCGGTCATAACTTTAAAGTTGTAGATAATTTCGTCTATCTAGGAACCAGCATTAACAACAGCAACAATTTCAGCATTGACATCCAATGCAGAGTCTCTCTTGCCAATAGACTATTTTGGGCTGAGTAGGCAATAGGAAAGGGAAATTCCTCATTTTCGAGAGAAAAGTTTTGTGGAAGATTTATTGTCCTTTGTGCATTGGCAACGGCGAGTACCGAACGATAAGTTGTACGAGCCATATGACGACATGGACATAGTTCAGCGAACTGAGAGACAGCGGCTACCCTGTGTAGGTCATGTCGTCCAAATGGATGAAAGCGGTTCGAATACCCTCTTGTGGAAGCAGAGTTAGAGGAATACCTCTAATACGTTGGCATTATCAGTGGAGAGCGACCTGGCTTCACTAGGTACATCCAACTGACGACAAACTGCGAAGAGAAAGAACGAATGGCGCGCCATTGTTGATGCGGCTATATGTGCGTAAGTGGTGATACGCAAAAGAGGACCTAAGCCAGTATAGGCCACTAAGTAATTCTGGTCTAAGTTTTCAACTTTCCTATTTTGCGTGGTTGTAACCTCAACCCAGACATATTGTTGCGGCAATAGCTGAGTGGTACTAATATGCGGAACGTCAGTCCTGACCCTTAATTGTTGAAAATTAATTTAGTAAAAAAATTAAGTTAAAATTTAAAACAAACAAACGAACATATATCCACTCTCTTCGGCATTCACAATGGTTGCTCTTGGAGAGTTTGGCGGCAAAGTTTATCAGACAACAAAGCTGAAGTCTACGACACAAAGACTACTCAACTGATCGTTCGCCCACCAACTGTCTCCTGCGCTTGTTTTTCTAAATCCTTTTGAAAGTTTTGTGGCTTACATTAACACGCCATGACGCCTCGCCATTGTACGATTTGTGGGCTATATTCATATGACTGTGGTTGTTGTTGTTGTTGCTGGGCCGACAGTTTTCTTGGTGCTGTCACTGATTTATTTAAAAGGATTCAAAGGCGCTAAGCTTTAAGTACGTAGATATATACAGCGCGGGATAAATACGCCTTTTGCATGTCGCCGGCGATAAGTTTCGCTAAAAATCACCGTAACCTTATGTAATGACATATAAACCGCAACGCTTTAACTGGAATATTAGACTAAAGAACATGTATATATTTATATATATACTAAAATATATTTATATACATACATACATTTATATGTTTGCTTACTGTAAAAGCTCGGAAACTGCCAGCGTGCAAATGTCACTAAGCTGTTGCTTTGTTGCTATCGCCTTTGGGTGTTGTTGTTATAATTGTAGCTGTAGGTTATGTTGTTTTTGTTATTGCCAGTTTTGCCATCTTTGCTACGTTATATTTTCATTGTCTTCATTTTGTGGTTATCTGGTTTGTTTTTTGTTGTTGTTGTTTTGCTGCTTTCACAGCTGTTGGTAAATCTCATTCAAACGAAATCAGTGTTGAGCCTACTTTGTAAAAGTCGATTTAAAAAATTTAAGTCGATTTGCTTATGCTTCTGGGTGAGTGTGTGCGTGTGAGAGGGTTTTGCCACAGTTGACATAACCAAGCCGTGAGAAGGTAGACTATTTGCAAAAATTCTAGTTTAAGACTAGTATTTTAAAGATGAAATCATTACAGTTCGTTATTTGTACAGCAGTTCACCACTAATTGGAATAATACTAATTTTCACCACTAAGTACAAGCAGATATTCATTTGCTTATAGCTTCTGTTGAATTTGCCAATTACATCATCACGATTTGAGATTATCACTGTAGCACGTGAGGTAAACGGTTCGAATTTCGCCACAGTCAAATTCATTTTTACTTTTATTTAATTTTTATTTTTGGTGAATTAGATATTCAACACACAAACTATGAGAATTTGTGTGACTTCGTAGTATTAAAAGATACCAGTTCCTTACACACGAAATAGATGGAAGATGAACTAGTTAGTGCAGAAATGCAAACTGGTACGATTCTAGTTAACAACTAGTATTTTTGCCTGCAGGGAATTTAAGACAATGATAATATTTACATAATCGTTTTAACCACAAAACTTTTCATTTTGATTGAGTTTGAACAATTAAATTGACTTAATTGAATCGATTTTAAGGGTTTATTTTGAGGCTCAAGCTGGGAAGCTGCTTACTCCATGTTCCCGAAAATTGCTTTTATTTTCATTTGACAGAGAAATGACGACAGACAATGACAATTATCCGTTTTGCTACTTAAGTAGCAGCAATAAAATATGAATGAATAAATATAAATAGAATGAGGATGAGAATAAACTTTTAATTTAATTATTTATTAAAATTGATTGCAATGAAATGAGGCATATATCTCACAGTTGACATCTTAATTGAGATGGTGTCATTTACTATTATAACGAAAATAAATTAAAATTAATGCGGTTTCTATGTGACATTGAATCTTGGTGTTTATGTGAAGTCCCACATGATGATAAGTACAGTGGATTGGCCCCAGAAATTTAACGGACTAGCTAACTAACGTAACATAATGTTCTTAAAAAGGTTATGTAAAGAAATTTCCGAAGTTTTAATTTCGTAAAATAAACTAAAATATGATATGCCATTTCAAAAAAAAAAGGTCTTCGGAAAAAGTTTTAATCTATTAATAAAATTTCATATATATGGTCACTAGGTCTACAAATTCACCGGGAAGGTGAACAGGGTTTGACCTATTCAAAAAAAACCGTATTTATGGTTCGATTTGCTTGAAGTTGGGTACATAGGTAGCTTTTTGCTTAGTAAAAGGCATAAAACAGTGAATTAACGAAACGCACTTACAAATACGTATTAAAATTAATTTTTATTTTTTTTTATATTGACAATTATTTAGGTATTAATTTGTTCTTGAGTCAGTCCCATAATTAAATTTAAATCGATAATACTCAATTTAAAATTACAAATCAAATTAGTTTATTATTCTCATATCAAGGGCTTTCCAATAGGGATCATATGATTTATAAGTGTCGTTTTGGCCATTTTTAATATGTCATGATCTCTCTTTTTTTATTGTATTCAGTAATGTCTACAATTTCAGCATGTCAAGATCTACACAAGAAAAAAGGCAACGATTTTGCATTGGAACCACTTAAAAACGAAAATGATTTTTTTAAGAAAATCATCTTCTCCGACAAGGCTCACTTTCATCTGAGTGGTGCAGTAAATAAACAAACCTATCGATTCTGATGCGAAGAAAATGCACAAATTATTCATGAAAAACCATTACATTCACCTAAATTAACAGTTTGGTGGGGTTTTTAGTCTGGTGGAATCATCGGTTCCTACTTCTTTCGAAATGAAGCTGGTAGCACCGTTACTGTCAATGGAGAACTGCAAAGATCGATGATAACTGACTTTTTATCGCCACAATAGGAAGAAGTTGATCCTAGCAACATCTGCTTCCAACAAGACGGGACTACGTGTCACACAGCTTGTGAAACAACTGAATTATTGCGAGAAAGGTTTGGATATTCGATTATTTCAAGAAATTGTTACAACGAATGGTCTCTAAGAAGTTGTGATTTAACACCACTAGACTACTTCTTGTGGGGTTATTTGAAGTCATTGGTCTTTAGCTATAAACTAATCTCTGTTCAAGCTTTAAAAGTCATTATTAAACGTTCTATTCATGACACACGACTTGATTTAGTGGAAAAAGCGCTCAAAAATTGGGTTCATTGAATTCGTTTCTGCAAAAGAAGTCGTGGAGGCCATTTGAATGATGTTTTCTTCAGAACTTAATTGTATCGATTGTACTTCACACTAAATAAAAATCATTTGAATTTCCTTAAAATTAGTGTATTTGTTTTTTAAGAAATCATTTCACTCTTATTAGAAAACCAAATACATAAATTATAATTCAAAGTAAAATAACAAAAATACCTCACAAATTGCATTTAAATGTAGGTGCGAAATATTTGAAAGGATTATTAGGCGCCAATAGTTTTTTATTATATGCCGTGTTGCATTAATTTGTAATAGTCAAATATCTAATAATATACACATTCACCGTTTATTGTGGTCCTCAACAGAAATACATATTTATTCATGAACATGAAAGGTTATATTAAGTTTTGCCTGAAATATATAAGTATGTTACGATGAGATAGACCCACCAAAATGTATTCCTAACGGATGAGAAGGACGAGCGAAGTAGATTTAACCGTGCCAGCCATTCCATAGGCAGACTGCCCATATGCTTGGTTGAACACAAGCTAGTGCCCCAGTTTTTGAGACGTTTCAACTCAGCTTAGTATGCAGATGCACTGTTAAATTTATATGTACATTTTGTAGCCAGTCTTTCAATACCACCGCGAGCCCCCCCTATACAACATTTTTCATACTCAATCATCTACCCCTCCCCCCCACGTTGTCCAATTTCCCCCGCTTACCCCACCCAACCGCATGATTTGCCTCGGTCTCCTTTGGCCGGCCTTCATGCTCCCACCCTTCCTTGGCTCGCATCGGCACATCCTGCCAGCCCCTAGATTGAATAATTTCCCCCCACCCTCTTGCTACTTCATACAGTGCTAACGATCCCCGAAGCTTCCTTCCATTCCTCCCATTCCTTTTACACAAACAATGGTGTCTAATAGCAATTCATTTTTATTGATTGAAATCCTTTTGGTGACAATTATTATTCATAGCTTAATTTAAAGTTCTATTCTTAAGCTTGCTTTATATCTATGATGTGTTATTTCAATTTACATTCGTTAAATGTTTACATATTTCAATTTTAGGTTTTAATTTTGAGTATTCATTAATATAACAAATAACACATAATTTTTAAATTTGGTTTTAATTTCAATACAATTGGGTGAAACCCATTTAAAGTATAGGTATGGTATAGGTTAGAAACTGGCTACCATGGATACCGCGACTTTACAATGTGCAATTGGTTTAAGTATTGAACCTGTCTTCCGCAAATTCGACTACCCAGGACGTCCTATAATCTATAATCAAACCTACGTTTATCTTGCGCTTGATTCACGTACTATCTAATCACTTTTCATTAGCTAAACTTTTGCAGATGCACCACTGGTAAGTTCGCGCACAGTCACCCCCTACGCACTAGGCACGTTGGCCTTTACAAAATTAGAGAAATTAAAGTTAAAGGTTTATTAGACGCTTAGATTAATTAATACTAAACAAAATACAATAAAACTATATATATTGGACGAACAACGATTGATGGACGTGTACATCTACTATCACCTGGATTCCCACGTTGTAATCTGCATTCGCTGGCGTACCATGCGCTGGGTATAATATTTTGCTGAGCGCCGCCCGTGGTGAAAATATATAATGTATGCTGCTTTGCAGCTGGCCGAATTGGACCGTCGGTGTATTCTCACGACTGAACAGATGTGCGGCTGACTGCGCAGCAATTTTGGTTCGCGCACCTGATAATGCGAAACGTGAGCGCTCCAACAAGTTGCGCATCAATTCGCGATAGCATTTATTCAACAATTAAGTGTAAATAAAAATTTGTTTGAACTAAAAAAAAATCTTTTCTATTTTTATACGTTTTTTTTTTTTTTGCTTTAACACGAATGTGTATTTTCTGTTTGACTGATGACGAAGGAA
The DNA here is from genome assembly GCA_030068015.2 of Neoceratitis asiatica. NCBI lineage: Eukaryota > Metazoa > Arthropoda > Insecta > Diptera > Tephritidae > Neoceratitis > Neoceratitis asiatica. Next base: position 43,312,910 of record CM061524.1, on the reverse strand, counting down.
AGGCCGGAAAATAAATTTTGTGAACTAAGCTTAGTAAGCGTTCGGAGCATACCATATGTTTTGTACAGGGTTGTACTCGCTTATTTTTTTTTATTATCTGCTAGCCAAATCGTTCGTTACAATTTGTCGAAAACATCCAGGAAGACTTTATCACACTTATGTACGAACGATTTTTCAAATTTAAAATTTTGGATCATAAATCCATCAAAAAAGCATCTAGGAGCGTGAAATTTGGTATCCAACACACGTAGCTTTAAATAAAGATTAGTGATGAAAATCCTCAATATCCTCAAGACTATATCATATAACTCTTGAAAGGTATAAGTTTTCTGAGTTGATTTGGTTTTGTGTTTTTCCGACAGGGTGGATACTAGACGGTTTCGCCGAAACCGGTTTGTTACAAAACCAAAATTGACAAGGGATGACGAAAATTCGTTCCAATATAAATCCATAAGTTTTCCCTGTTTTTGTGTTATTAAATAGCCAATATTTCCGCAAGATTTCTCTTTACAGTTTAAGCATCTGATTGGTATATGCTGAGTACCCATAAAGCATCTCTTTTATACCTTTTATTATTATTTTTATACAGATTTGTAATACAATTATTACATTAATTACATTACTATTAATGTAATTTATACAAAAACATTAAACATCACACCGTAAAATGAAGTAGAAGCTCGTCGTTGTCTTAACGAGTTTTTAAAGCGACAAAATTTTTTTAATATATCAAATTACGCCCTGAATACTTTTATATTGTCCATTATGTGGCATTTGTAATACTATATATAATAATATAAATACGCACCCCTTATTTTGATGTCAAATAGAAATATATATTACTTATATACGCTTTACTTGTATTACTTGTATACACATTTATTTATTACTCTATTTTATTCTCATTTTATTCAATACAATTTTAAAAAACAATAATCAACTACATTTTACGCCTTTTGCAGCTGCCGCATTGATTGATTAATGCAAATTTCCCATGTGAATGAAATAATTTGCACCTGGAAGCTACCTGCGGATATACAATTTATGAATTTTAATTGAGTGACAAATATATAAATCAAAAATCAAACTGAAATTTAAGTTTCGCTAGAATTAAATCAAATTCTAATTTAAATAGGCAACTGCTTTTTAACTGGTGTTTAATAGATTCATTGAATTACTTAGAAATTTATTGTTTATACCTTTCATGAACATGAAACGGTATACTAACTTTGGTCCGAAGTATGTAAGTACCAGAAGTAGAAGAGGAAGGCTCACCGAAATTTAAACCGATGTTACCAGTATCACGAGCTAAATTGATTGAGCTTTTGCCCGTCTGCCCGTATCTCTGTTTGTCCGTCTGTCTGTTTGAGCGCAGGCAAGTCCCTAAATTTTTGCCATATTTCAATCAAACTTGGTAGGTAGATGCACCTATACGTTTAAATGATAATTTCTCGGAACCGGCCAGATCGGACCAATATAGCATATACACGATTAATTTTTCAAATTTCAAATTTAAGGTGATCACCCCGTCAAAAAATCACCTACTTAATGAAAATTTAGAAATACTACACATAAATAATGAGTTTCATATTGGATTTCAAATCATCGAAATCGGACCACTAAAACATATAACTCCCATATACTGATTTATTCAGACGTGAGACTTTGGCCAAAACTCAGTCAAAAAACATCTAGGAGCGTGAAATTCAATATCCTAAAGAAGCTAATTAAAATAAACTTAAGTACTGAATGTCGTCGAAATCGGACTGCTATATCATGCAGCCCCCATAAAATCAATTTATTATTATCTTATTATTATATGAGGTTTGAGTCAAAATTCTGCCAAAAAAAAAAAAAAAACAGCTATGAGCGTGAAATTGATGTAAAGTACACATATGAACTGAATATTCAAATTAAAAATCATCGAAATCGGAATAATAGATCACATGCAACCGATTTGTTTAGATATGAGATTTGGGTAAAAAATCAGTGAAAAAATATCAGAGTTCGAAATTTAGTCTACTGCACACATATTATTAATTGCATATTGGTAGTGAAAATCGCCGAAATTGAATTTTTCAAATCGAAATAATTTTTATATGTTCATTAAAGGTATAAAGACTTCGCCATGTCCGAACACATCCCTTCATTATTAGTTTTTATGTAGAATGATATTTTACTGACCGAGCCTAAGCAACTGAAGAGAATTTTGCATAGTGTGTTTTGTTGAAAACCGATAAGAAAGGATTTTGTGGGAAGTGAACTTAGGACTGATCTATTCCAAAAATTTTATTTATTGATTGACGTGCTCTAAAGTTGCAACATAGAAAACTTTTTATCTCTGTTAATATGCTCTTAAGTGCGCTCTTCCTTCCGGAAAGAAAACCGAGGAATGATCTATATGAAAAAAATCAAAGTTACTATTCGATTTGCTTGAAATTTGCCACATAGATATGGTATTATAAAATAATTAAACTTATAAAACAGTCAAAAATCTTGAAATTCCTTCGGAATAAAGAAGTGGGTAAAATCTAGTGGTGATATAAAAAATTTGAAGGTCTGTAAGTTTCTCTGTTTTTAAATGTACCTTTCATATATATTTCCAACGATTTGATAGTGAATTATCTGATAGATCAATGCCTACTAAACTACAGAGGGATAAGGGCGTAGTGGAATGAAACCATACTTATTAGGCTAGCTTACATAGAGTAGCTTCCCATGGTGGCGTATTGTCAACACTACTGTGATCACTCATAGCAAACTAACCTCTAAATAAATTTAATTGGGAACCCCCTATAATATAGTAACATAAAATAAATAAAAGGTAAGGAACTGAAATAAAATTAAGTAAAATAAAATTTAAAAAAGAAAAATGTAGAAAAATAAAATGAAATATAATTCAACAATAATTACATAATGAAAGTAAAATAAATAATATGCAGTAAAAAGTGCGTGTATTGAAATAAATTAAAATTTTTCTTACTGTTGTCCATCTATTATAAGTAAGGATGAAAAATTTGGACTGTCGTGAAATAAACAAATCACTTGATTTGTGTTTTAATAACTGATCGATCATACTCACATACAAATTATATATATATTATAAATAGTAATGGCATTGGTTTGACATTTCCGAGCTTATAGGTTTCCATCACGCCTAACTGCATGATCAGTATGGATAATGTAGCAGTCGTATAAGGTAACAATTCTTCCTCGGCTTCAAATTTGATATTTTTGATTTTACTGCTTCCCAAATCAAGCAAGTTGTACCGTATTACTGCCGATTATCGTATTAAAAATATAATTCACTTCATTCATCTATTTGTAAAAGGCATTAATATGGTTCAATAATATTTAACTTAGAATTTTAGATGCTGTTAAAATCTTAAGTTATTCACGAGAAGAAAATAACTTTTTAATAGCGGATTTTGCCACAATTTTGGGAAATTTTAGATTTTGAACTAAGTACATAATGACAGAATTGTACATTTTGGTAATTTCAGACGTTTACACTAGGAAGCGGTTAGTTGCTATCTTTGCCTATAAAATTTACAATGGCACCTGGTAGCATCTATAATTAATTCATGGTAAAAGAGCAGTTACTAAGGCACACTTTAGTAGTTGTATTTGACTATAGACAAGTGTAGCTAAACTGTCTTATAAAATATTGGTTATTAAAGAAAAAATAAAAAAAATTTAAGTAGGATCGTTTTGCAGGCTTTATTTTAGAATTTCGAAGTACCGTTAAACATGTTGTAGATGAAATGTTGAAAATTTGTCTTTTTTCCGCCCAATACCAGTACGCGTCATTCATGGTAAATTAATACATTTAAAGAAGGAAAATCATTAGGGAGATTTATTCAAGTGATGATGAAACTATTTTTGGTGAAAATATGTGATTCTCGCTGAGTAATTAAAATTTATTTTAGCAAACTGCATTACGGTGCTAAAAGTGAGCCTTAAAGAAGGATTTTTTACGGTGACAAATTACTTTTTATTTTAGATTCATCAGGCTTAAATTCCTACATTTGCATATTTGTTTCCACTTCGTCATTCTTAGTACTTCCGTTTTTGGGTCATCTTATATAACCAGCATTTCGGTTGATTACGTTTGTAAGCCATTATTTGTTTAGTCATTACGTAGTAATTTTTTTCATTTCCATTTATTTTTCTGCGGTTTGATTTGGCTTCTCCGTTAGCATTTTCTCACGCTCTTTTATCTCCTGAGGATTCTGTTTGTTGGTTCTTACTAAATGCTGTCCCACTTACACACTCACATATGCAAAACAAGATTGATATAGACATGGCAGAAAGTAGGCAAACTCTATGATAATGTCCTTGTCACTTACGAATATACGCACTTGTACATATTGTGTTGTATATCTAACATGAATCTATTTTCACCCAAAGCTTTTTCATCCTCTGTTTTGACAACTTTCGCTTCCACTTGTTGTTCATTAATTGATGTGTACGCATGCATGTGTTTGTGCAACAGTTTGCTTTCTTTTATGTCAAAGTGTTTTCCATGATTGCTTAGGCGATAGATTTGGCTATTATTAGTGGCGAATGGACGCAGTTGAATGGCAACACACATTGCGCATAGCTTAACTTTTCTTTCACTATTTGTTTCGTTTTTGTGCGTCATTCCAAGATATTTTTCTGGAAATAAGAGCTCAATGGTACAAATGTTTAAGTGTAAGCCATTAATTTTTCATGTCTTGTATTGCAAGGGATTACAGGTATTATTAGAAAGTGAATGATAACAATGAAATCCTTATTTACGGAATTATTTTGTTGAGTACCGATGAAAGTCTCTTCAAATACTAGTATATTTAAAGTGTCTACTATATTAAACAATTTTAGATATTAGTATATAAGTTACTGTTAAAGGTAAGCTCAGTGTTCTATACCACAACGGATCATCACATTTTGGGTCAACCAGCGAATCATAATAATATATTTGTCCAAATACAATGAAAAGGGAAAACAGTGTCGATGCTAGCTTATAGTTAAAAGAAAATTGTATCCGAAATCTTTTCGGCCGATTTCGATTGTTCCTCCCCCCCCCCCTACAATTACAAAAAAATAAAATAAAATAAATTAAAATAAAATAAAATATATAATAATAATTTGAATAAATAAATAAATAAAAAACGTCTTACACTATCATAAGTGATAGTAAAGTATAGTAACACAGTTACTGTAATTAAATTTCGAGGAATATTTCTATATATTCATTCAGAGGTCCCCATTCAAAATTGGCGGTCCTTGCAGTCTCGAGGCGGACTAAGCCTTTCCACATTTCCCATGCCTACCACTACCCTCACTGTTCTCTATATGCCGTATTTCTTGGTGACAACATCATCCATTACACTGACTCTGCAATATCTACTGATAATTCTGTACTCATTAGCTTCGAACCTTCGAGATAGAGTCGGCCTTCTTATCAGTTCTTCTTACTACTTTCCACTCTATCCTTATGGCTGCGTGATCAGAGCGCCGTTATAAGTGTCAACGCTACCCTTTGATTAATAAACCAACTTAGTCGCACTTGTGGTAGGAAGGAGACTATATCACCAAGCACTGTCATACACCATGACTAGCCACCATCCGTTTTAAAAATGGGTTCTTCGCATCATTGATTTCCATTCCAATAAAAGCAAAGACGGTATCTTTTGTACAACGGACAGAAAATTTAGTCCCAAAAATGAGATCTCAAAACCGGATTAAATTGATTTTATGAAATGTCAAATTCAAGTTAAAAAAAAAAACACTAAGCCCAACTAGTATCAAGACAGACGTGCTATAAAGAAGACATTTTTCCATGATTTATGTGTACTTACTCACTGAGAAATTGACTTGGATTGCTTTCTATCAAAGACACGCATCTGTCTCTGGGCAGCGAAAACTGCGTGAAAACAACGAAAGTTAAGGGTTGGAAAACTGTGATAATATCAGAGTGTCGAGTGGTTTTTCATTCTCTTAAGGCTCTTAAAAATTTCCTCCTCAATGAAACAATTTGTTTTCGGAGCCTCTTAAAAATCTCGTCCTCAATGAAACAATTTGTTTGCGGGTTTTTGAATAAGGTCGGAAGTCGATTAAGGACGTTTCTCAATATGGAAAATCTCGGCTCTGGACGGCACATTGAGACCGTTGAGGTTGTTTAGATAATTATATTATTATTATTATTATTATTATTATATTATTATTATTATTATTACTATTTCCAACGGTTTACTCCCACGATGAGCAGGAGTTTGTTTAGTGTCGAGAACTAAACAAATTTTAAGCTTCAGAACATGAATTCTTCGGCTGATTTTTAAAAATAACTTAACTAAAATGTAAAATTTTATATAACAATTTTTGAGAGTTGACAAAATAGTTTTGTTAATATGAAAAAGTGAGTCGACTACTACTACTACATTAGCATAAGTACCGCCTGCGTGGTTATAGCCGAATCAATAATTACGCGCCGCTCGTTTCTTTCTCCCGCAGTTCTGGCGCCTATTGGAAATTCTAAGCGAAACCATATCTTTCTGAACTTGCTTTTTCCAATGGAGTGGAGGCCTTCCTCTTCCTATGCTTCCATGTGCGGTTAATGCATCGAAAACTTTCAAGGCTGCAGCGCTTTCATCCATTCGAATGACCCTAGCCAATGTAGTGGCTGTATTTTTATTCGATGAACTATGTCAATGTCATTGTCTGCGGTATTCGCTGTTGCCAACGCGCAAAGAGATACAAATCTTCTGAAAACCCTTTCACTCGAAAATTCCTAGTGCCATCTTACTGGATGTCGACATCGTCCACGCTTCTGCACTATATGTGAGGACGTGAATGATGAGCGACTTGTAGAGTTTGGTTTTTATTCGTCGAAAGAGGACGGTACTTTTAAATTGCCAAGTCAATCTAAAGTAGAACCTGTCAAGGCATCATTATGCTTGAATGAGAGTTGAAATCAAGACACAAACAATGCAAGTCTCGTCAAATTCAAAATTCGTTTTACAAGCTTTCAGAAATAAGGAGCAAAAATATCTAGAACTTCTAAACGGAACTTTAACTTTGAGTTTATAGATACTAATGGGCTTAGAATTGATCCTGTTATTTTTTTGCCGACGACATTAAAGAGGTTAATAATTTTCAGAAGATTATTATAAGGAGAGATTCAAGGTAGTAGTGAGAGTCCCAATTCCACTTTTTTAAGACAAATAGAAGGAATTGTTTTTGAATATATTCTATCCTATTAGTGTAGATTTGATATCAAGCAATTCTTCATAGGTTCGGCCAAATGCAAAATGGGGTAACTCTGCTCTTTATTTTCGGGGATATCAAGGAATATTTTTTTATCGATAAAGGAACAAATAATTGTACAGAAGGTGACGGATGAGCTATGGCTTCAATGTAGAACTTCAATGTAGAACTGTTGATAGCAAAGTGGTAATTAAAGCGATAAAGTGCATCAACACAAGGTCTAAGTATGTGAGCAAATGCAAGGAGGCAATTAACAGAACGCGGAAGCGGAAAAGCGAACGAGAGAGCAAAATGGCAAGGGTTTCGTTCACTCGGTTTCCGGGTCATACAGATGTAGCAGATAATGAGACGACAGTCGAACTGATGCGCACTATCGCCCTTGGTGCCGCTGTCGCAGTGCCTTAAACTATTGTCGAAAGTATTGTACCCTGGAAGTACACTTAAGGTCTTCATCATCACTAAACTAATATCTTCGACGATGCTACAAACGAAAATGAACAAGCATGGATGCAAAATATAATAAAATTCTTCATATGAACAAATAGGTCAATAACACATATTAGGATTAACTCGGGAAGTTAAAGGATTCTACACATTGGCTTAAATGCTTTCAGTCAGTCGACCTGTCCTTTTCAACAAACCTATAGGCAAGGAATATTGCTCACCCATATTATAAAGTTTAAGGTAACTAAAAAATTCAGAAAGCGTGATTCTGAACCTGCTGGTAAACAAGAGCAAACTTGCAATATCTGCGGTGATTTGTATTTATCTTTACAACATCTACTAAGTTTCAGTTCGGTCTTAGCTAAAACTCGTCTCGGATATCTCGGAGCTTCTCAGTTTCAAGGACTAGAGAGGTTTAAAAATTAGACATTATGTCTTTCTTGAACTTCGCGAAAACCGTTGACGTCCTATACGTCAACTACTTTATATCACAATAAAACGGACTTTCGTTTGGGATTACAAAAGACCATTTAGTCTATGTAAGGCGCAACAGCAGGCCAGTGTAATCTATCCTTAACTAAGAATAATAAAAAATGAAGAGCTACATTATTTTTTCGATGAAATTTTTTGAGTCTACGATTATGTAATGCGTTCACTACCTACATTGATTAGCTTCTAATACGTTAATCAGTTTTTTTTTTATCCACAACTACAATTTTGAAATCGCTCTAAGCTAATCATAATTCCAAAAACAATGTTTTGCCACAAACTTTGCCTTTTTAAAAGCTCTGATTACTTTACTTTGCAAACGAAATTTATAAATTACGCTCTTCGAACAATTTCCACGACAAAGGGCAATTTATATATTTAAGTGATTCTTTATCGTTTGTCAAATCTGGCACTTAAACAATGTTTTTTTTCAGCACTTGCTTTGTAATTTAGTATCCTTTGAGGTACACACTCCTTCCGTGCGCTTTGACGGTCTATGCTTTGAGATGGATTTCACTCTATGTTGCCATGACTGGCGGTCGCTTTGACTTGTTACTAGTACGTAACGAGCTTTTACACGATTTTTTTTTTGTTGCTATTTTTCTCTTTTTTATTAAAAGCATAATTTTAAACGCTTCTCGCACCTAAGCGCGTAAGCAGTTGACTACAAAGCAGTGAAGCGGTGTTAATGTTAGTGCGTGCAGTTCACTCTTTTTTACTATTTTTCAGCATTTGTATAAGTATATATGTATGTGTGTTTGTTTGTTTTGGTGCAGCTGCACAGGCCTCTGTAATTAGTTTTAGGTTTTTTTTTATTTATTTTTCCTTTTCAATTTGCACACTTTTGCATTTGCCACAATTGACGCCGCTTTGTGAAATGTCGTGCCGGTGAAAATGTCAGTGTGTTTGATGTGTCTCAAAGCGAAGGGGGAATAACCGCATAAACTCTTGTAATCAACAATGAAAATGGAAAATAAATGAGAAAAAATAAAACAGAAAAAAAAAAACGTAAAAAAAAGAACTTGCCACAAACACGTGGCACTTTCATATTCCCTTTTGCACTTTGCTCTGTTTGTAATGCAATCACTATGTACGCATGTTTTTTTATCATTCCATAACTCTTTGATCTTTTTAGACTCAATCTCAGAAAAATACTTCTTTAAAGGTAATTTATTTCTATTTTGAACAAATATGGTTTAAAAGATGCCAAACCCTAGGAGCTGCCGTTGAATCTTGATTCAATGGTAAGACCAAAACTCTTCTAGAGTGTGGGTGAAGCTCAAAATGGAGTTCTTATCACCCTTCCCTGGAACATAGATGAGATATTTGCGAAAATGAAGACTGTGCATTAAATCATAAACATATTATCCTGCCAGATTATATTTTTCTGTTTCACATTCATAGTGTTAGTTACCCAAAATAGATTATTCCTTATTTAGGTTCCCGCTTACAGGGATGTAGAAGAGTACTCTAAAGCAGGTGAGTCAAGATATAATGTGCACAAGGTGTAATCAAAAATATATATTTGAGGTATAATCTCTAAGGTGGAAGGATATATTGGTTTTGACAAACCATTGCTTGACACTCTTTTCAGAAGACATCGTCAGAGGAATAGAATGACAAGAAAGAGGAGACAATTTCTGATAGTTAGTGGTCCACGAAAAATTTTCGTTACCAAATTATTAATATTTTTCAGAAATTTTGCTTTTATTGAAATGCCTCACCTATCTCCTTAATGATTAAACACCACTCCATTCATAAGGATGTCATAGTTGACCTTGGAGTAGCCTTTCTTCCTGTCGACCAATTTTTCGAACACATTTTCAATTAATTGGCTCTCTAAGACTGCAAAGGGAATATCAATTTCATATTTCAAGTCAAAAGTTGTATCTGCATGGTTGGTTACACGCAAAAAACAGTCCAAGCGAAGCTGAGAGACGGTTAATTGACATCGCTGCTTAGTTAATTATGCGATTTTCGAAGACAGTGCGCCAAAAATCGATCTTAACAATTGACTCCACAAATCATCTATGTCATTATCTTCAACATTTGTAAACAAATAACCTTTGAGTATGGCACAGTGGCGATCGACATTGACGGTAGCGGCAGCTCCTCCATCGTTCTCGACCACCAGTCCACATTACACATCAAACAGTCATTAGTTGAAGATGTATTGGCTTTTCCATGGTTACATGTGGGTTTTCTGAGCCCCGTGGAGCCCTAGGACGAAAAATAATAACAAGGTTCCGAGAACATATAAGAGACTTCAATCAAAAGAAACAAATACCTACCGTTACACCAGAATCTAACTTTGCTAATCACATGGTCGAAAATAATTGTTCCCCAGCAAACATCAATAGAACTGTCAAAGTACTTCATATCCAGAAAAAAAGCCGACGCCTGAATGTGCTTGAAAACATGGAAATCTACAAACAGAAAACATTCGATGGAAGAATAATAAACGAGCAAACAAATACTAATTCGGACGAAATATTTGAACCTTTAAAACTGATCTACAAAAAAACAACACAAAGATTCAGGTACACCGAACAAAGCAGGAAGCATAACAATAAACAAACAGAACCAGCCAGGAAACAACATAAAACAATATACCAAAATTACCGACTTCTACCCGGCTCAAGGTACCACACCAGCCGTCAAACAATGAAGCCAAAAAACATCCGCAGGTATACACAAAAACAACCCTTATACCAGAGAGCTAACACCACACACACACATACATGGATACTGCATAACAACAGCAGGTACCTAATGTAATAACGGAAATTCACTATAAATACCAGACGAAGTATAAAGACAGATCAGAACGATCAACGACACTGAAGATGGCAGAACGCCGAAACCGGTTTGTCTCCAAACCAAATTTGACAAGGGACGACGGGAACTTGTTCCAATATTCATCCCCTTGAGCTTGTTAATTTTGTCGCCGATTTTTCGGTGATAATGTTCATCTTTACCCAAGCGATATTAAGTCTATTTAGCGAGGTTTTAGTTCTCGAACCAATTGAATTTTAAGAGCCATCATACCGATTTTTGTATGTAAAATCCGGAACAAAGAAATGTGCAATATGTTTCTACGAACGATGTTGATTTGACATTTATGGATGTTCGAGCACACTTTGACCTAAGGCAGCAGCTTATTCCGATAATGGCGAACTCGCTGCATAAGTTGATCTACCAACTATCTAAAAGGCGAATGGTTTCGTCCGAGTTTCTTGCAGTCATGATTAAAGACTCACCATAGTGATAATAGGTTTTCAATATTTCTCAATTTTTTCTCAGCGAAAACTTATCCATTTCGTAAACAGATAGTCTTGAACTGAATATTTGATGTATCAAAAATATCATTGAAAATGTCAAAGCTCGAATAAATCGTGATTCAAAAATGAAACGGTAGATGATCCATTTTTTATACAGCGCGCCTGACTTGTGACTAGAGCTATAAAATTCATTACAACTTCGTGAGATGGTTGTGTCAAAAAAAAAATTAAGTTAATAAATAAAGAAAAAATAAAAAAAAAGTTGTGGAGAGAATGAAATTGGCCACTTTTAGATAAATAAATAATAAAATGTATACTTTTGAAGAATTTTTGAAAGTGATCTACAAAACCTCTAGTATAATTGGCAATATTTATTTAAAAAAAAAAAACTTAGGAAATAACGCTTATATTCTTACTTCCTTTTATATATTTAAATGTATCAATTATAATAAAATAATAAATTGCTTATGCTAAAGTTTGAAAGACAAGTCAACGATAGTTATATGCGTAAAAGGCTTTCGTCTAAAAACTAAAACTATAAGTCTTGATTTTCCAGAAAAAGATACATATTTCATTATGTATGTTAAAATGTTCACAAACATGTCCTTTTATATTTAATGAAAATTGACGCATGTATGTTTGTACTAAAGGATTTACTGTCATTATAATGTGCAAAACTAATAGTAAATTAATAATAAATTTTGCTGATATTCAATTAAATGCATAAAACTATTGTGACAAAATTTAAAGGTTTATAGATATGTAGCTATGTATGTATATCAATAAAATTATTTTGAAATTCTTTTTCAATATAACACAAATTCAATTGAGAGAAACTTACTAATTAAATGCTTTTTAATTTGATAAATTTGACAAACGATACAAAAGATGCCATTAGAGCTATAAAATTTATGTTTTCCAGGAAAGGAATTGTTCAACTGAGTGTAGTGAGCTGGTAAAAACTACTTTAAATGATTATGAAATTTTAATTTATTGCATATAATTGTCTGCAAATATTAATATTGATGATATTAAATTGTTTAATTTAAAGCTATTTCACATTTATATTTTATCGGGCTGAGGAAGGGTTTTTAGAAATGGCCTCAGTTAAGTAAATTTGAATTTGATTTGCAAACAACAAGATAAGCCTTTATGCAAAGCTTATATAAATTTAAGAGAAAACAATTTCAGTTGTTTCCAATTTCACCTCGAAAAAAATTATTTAATAGTAAATATAAATACAATAATTTATCCACAAGTTATTGTACATAAAGGAAATATACCGTCCACGCTCATGGTTACAATCATCATTTTCATATTTTATTAGAGTTCATAGGTTTGACTGTTTTTTCATACTGGAAGTGTTTTCGTAAGGACTTAAGAATGTATGCTTATTATATAAAAACTGAAGCCATTTTTGAGTAGTTAGTTTACTATTGAGAGCAGGAGTCTAGTTTATAAATGGTGATCCAAGAAGAGGTACTTTTTTCAATAGCCTTCAGATCCAGTGAACATCGGGGGCAGGATTGGTTTTGGTGGATTCAGTCGACCGTTGACCCCGATGTTTTATGATTTTGTAAAAGAAATGAAAAGTCAGTATTATTGAAAGTTTATATAAATTTAGTTCAATCTTTATTATTGAATTTATTGATTGAAAAGTTGGTAGCGAAACATAGATTAATATTACCTTTCTGCTGGGGTGAAAACTATGGTGGTTGGATCTCTCTTCTCAATTCGACAAAGGAAAAAATAATAATGGCTGAACTTTTCTTTTGTAGTTCAACGTTAGCCTCAACAGTTTTGAACAGTTAATGTTAACTGCTTATCCTAACGAAGGTAGCAGCGGTAATGTTAAAACGTAATACTAACATAATGTTAAGTATTAGCCGGGCACTGAAAACAGCTTGCAATATTTAGGCCAGAGGCGTAAACATCCAGCATTCATTATTAGATAATATTCCACGGTATAGATTACGTCCATAATGCAGTGAAGAAAATATAGCGGCCGTAGCTGAGAGTGTACACGAAGACCGTGGAGAGTCGATTCGGCGAAGTTCGCAGCAACTCGGACTGACGTATGCAACGACTTGGCGCATTTTACTTCGAAATCTTAAATTGAAAGCGTACAAACTACAGCTCGTGCTAAAACTGAAACCGTTCGACCTTCCCTTCGCTCTATGGGCTCCTTAAAAAGATCCAAGAAGATCCCTTTGGATCTTTTCGAGCCAAATTTTATTCAGCAATGAGGGCCATACCTGATATGTAAAGTCTAAAGTCTATGTGGGCAATCCCGCTTCGATTCAAGCCTCGGAGCAAAACATCACGCTTGTCATTCGTCAGTTACCATGTCGAAATACTCGAACGAGTCATGGAAAATTGGACTCAACTGATGGACCATTTTTGACGTAGCCGCGGCCAATATTTGAAAGAGATAATCGAACGATAATAAACATTTCCCATTAAATTTGAATTTTCTGTGTTTTTTTAAGTTGCGAACCTCAAAATGAATCACCCTTTATAACCGTGTATATGCGTTACGAATTAGGCTGTGAAGACGTTGTAGATAACGGTGAGTGGCGAATCACAATTAGAAGAGTCCCTGATGCTGTTGGAATATCGATTGGATCTGGCCACGCCATTTTTCTGATATTTTTGTTATGAAAGGCGTAGCAGTACAATCTATTCAAAAATTGCTGAATTTTGTACAAAAGAATTTAGTTTTAAAGCTTGTAACCTAACTTAGGCAGTTTTTGTTTCTCAAAATGCATAAATGGACTGCAATGAACCAGCAGAGTTAGTAATTTGTGGGGTATTGCCGTCTATTGCAGGTTCAGCGAGGCACCAATGGTGGACACAGGGATGGCCCATCCCCTATATTATGTTATTATAGAAGTTGTACGAACGTGAGAGAGCATGTCATTTCAGTAGCAGATCTTGCATAAGACAGTGTTCAGTGATGGTCTTGTAACCCTTATTTTGACAGCGTCTTCACGTCACACATGTCTGTCTTTCATATCGATACTATTAGATTCAAAAAAGGGATAGTAGTATGACCTGCAATGAACTTTGTGGAGAACATGAGCTCAAAAATATAGAGTTTACCCGAACAACAATAAGCAACGGCTTGTATTTGAATTATTATTAATTGTAGCGAACCATTCGCAAACGTTTACTTGAGATACTCAGGGGTTCATAATGAGTCTACTTAATGGCTTAAGCGTGTTTGTCGGCGATCAGGTTCTCCATCTTCCATCATCATCACCAGTAGGTAGATAGGATATCTCTTTATTTTACTCTCAGTCGCCTCGGAACAGCAGATGAATATTTGTGAGAAGCTTTTAGCTCATGTTCGAAATGCACTCGGAGGGCTTGAAAAATGTGTCCGTCAAACCAGATTTGTATGCTTCAGTAGTAGAGTATGTAGGAAATGTCTTACTCTTCTGATAAGCAGTACAACTGCTCATAAATGGGGCATACTATTTAATTATAAAAGTCGCAAAGATATTCAGTGTCCACAATACGAACACAAAAATGTGGTTTACAATTTATACTTAATTAAAACGACTTTGATATTTATTTCTAAATTAATTGAACTTTATTATAATTTGATAACGAAAGAGGTAAAGTGCTTATAAATTTGAGAAAGTCAAATGTGCTTTGGTCTGTCTAATCGAAAATCAAGCATGCAAGACTATCTTACAAGCCACTGTCGTGTCTAACTGGAGAGGTGGCATAGTGGAATGGGCCAAAAGATATAAATATTGTAATAAAATATATACAATTATATTTTAATAAATTTGAAGTCTCTCTTATGACATGTACAGGTGCATATCTACCGATGAAGTCTAATTCAAAAGCAAACCCTTTCCAGCAAACCCCATTCACTCATCACTTCACAAGAATACAGTTTAGTATAAAATTCTCTGATAGTATATTGAATAGTGAGGTAAGCTAAATATTAAATGAAATGAGGAGAAGTAAGTCAAGGTTGCGCACTCGAAGGCTTTGAAGTGAATGCTTGATGAAGTGAGCACGTAAATACAGGTGAAAGTAAGCCTACTACCGTTTGTAGTTGTTGTTGTTTACTTCTAACCGTCAGCGTTAAGTGAATAATATTTTATTTTTCAACGCTTATTTCAAATTCATTCAAAAAGTTTGAAAAATATAATAACAAAGTTAGGTACTACTTATAGAAATTGAGGTCGTGAATAATAATATATTAATTGTTGTTTTTGTTGTTTCGTTGTTTTTCTGCTGTTAGTGCGTAGTTGACAAAACCCTTGCGGAGCTCGCGATTTTCATGCTTCCTCGTGCTTTGGGCTAAATTAAAAGCCTCGTTTGAGATCGTTGAATGATTGTTTGAGGGTCGAGTCTCTTATAGGAATTTTTTTTATTTTCTGTTTAAGGTAGTTGCATTGCTTTTGTATAGTTGACATTCTATTTTTTGTTGTTATTGTTTCATTTTTTTTATTATCTCGAGTTGTAGCCAATTTAGCGATGGAAATTTTTTATAAATTTTATTTTTATTTTATTAACTATTTTTGTTGAGAAAAGTTTGCCCCAAAATATTTCGAATACCGATACACCACATTACTTGTGATTTGTATATCTGAGTAAACCCTTTCATATAAAAGCGTTATAAAATTATGCAGAAATGACCTTTTGACTTCACTGCACTAGGTCTAAACTTCACCAAGAGAAGTAAAAGAAATTTGCGTTTATTATCTTTGTCTTCTTCAGCTACAATTATCCATTTTTTTACTCTTTTCCAGATAGGCACGCATTTTTTTTTCGCAAACTCAGCAAGCAATTATGTTAATTTTGAGTTTGCGAAGCCAATGTTCATGTCAGCGGCGTCGCAAACTTCATGGTGTCATCGCTAACAAGGATAATTTTTGAACTTTACTCTGGATTCTCCGTATGTAGCCTTATTTTGTTCTTCTTTGAATGTTAATTATTTTTACCACTTAATTATTGTATCTTTTTTCACTACATTTTTTTTATTTATTTAGAGGTCATTGGGGTTAATAAATGCATTTAAGGCAGTAAACTTTCGAGTAAATTTCTGCAAAAATGCATAAGTGCTCACTTACAGTTATTTGGTCGCAGTCATATTAACAGTAATTAAAAATAACCATAATGTGTATTATAAATATATAGAGGAGTTCCAAAAATTATAGACATTTAATTTTTCTAATTGTGGTCAATCCTCGCAAAGGAAGGTCAAGCCCTTCGGGGTTATTTCTGACATAAAATAAAGAGAGCCCCATAAAAATCTATTGTAGAACTCTTAATTTGTTGGAAAACATATATATGTGATTTTAAAATTCACGCTCAAAGTAGTCTTTTGGTAATATAAGCTCCTTATAATAATACAAAACAAACACCGATCACACTTTTCAGTTCCCCACAAAAATTCGGTGTTTAATATATAATTTGTAAAATATTTAAAATTAAATTATTTTTGTTTGACTTTTAATTACTTTCGATTGGGTCGATTTATCTGAAAAGGAATTAAGCTATTAAGCATAGATTTGTTATAAATTTAAAAAGTTTAAGATCCCTTTGTTATCTGGGCTTGAGACCGGACAGAAACAGATATTCTAATCTCATTTACACTCATAAAGCGATAGAGGTTTATGACCTGTTGTTGACCGACTACCGTACTGCAACAGTTCATCCAAAGCCACGTTAACAAAAGCTGACTCTCTTTACCTTCATTGCCTTATCACACTATGTTGATTGTTCTGAAGGCCACTAAGTTACTCCATCTCGCCGTGATCTTTTATCGAGCTGCTTTGTGGAGCTCTTTTTAAAGAGATTTTGCTTTTTTGAAATATTATCTCAGTCGCGACGAAAAGCACTTTTGTTGATTTCATCAACTATTTTGTTTCCCACAATGCTCCTATGGCTTGGAAGCCACAGATCCAATTCCGGTACCTACCCTAAGACCATTTTTAATTCGTTCAAATTAATACTATAAATTCCTTTGGAAAACCCTTTTTACACAAATATAATACTTATAATATGAGCGATTTCAGTGTATATAGCACCGTTCATTGCTAAGCGTGTATGCTGGTTCTAACCTGGTCTGAACTCGTCGGATTAATGCGGGACTGCTTGCCATATATAACTGGTCAATTGAAATGTACCCGGCCTACCATAGTGAAACATAGTTTTTTGACAAAATTCATTTTTTTTTTATTCAACATAGTTCCCTTCAAGGGTCATACACTGATTATAGCAACCCTCCAACTTTTCAATACCATATTTGTAGTATGATTTGTCTTTTGCTTCAAACTGGGCCTCAGTATCGGCGATCACCTCTTCATTCGACGAAAATTTCTTCTCATCGAGCATTATTTTGAGATGTGAGAATAGGAAATATTTGTCGGGGGCAAGATCTGGAGAATATGGATGAAGCGGAAGCAATTCGAAGCCCAATTCATGGATTTTGCCAGCGATTTCGCTAACTTGTGACAAGGTGCATTATCTTAGTGAAACAACACTTTCTATTTCTTCAAATCCGGCTAATTTTCGGAGAGTTCGTGCTTCAAACGGTTCACTACCACAATGTAATAGTCATTGCTGATGGTCTGTCCGTTTTCAAGGTAGTCAATGAAAATTATTTCATGCGCATCCCAAAATACAAACGCCATAACCATGCCAGTCGACTGTTGAGTTTTTCAATGTTTTGGAGCGGGTTAATAGTGTCCACTTGGATGACTGTCGGTCGGACTTCGGCGTGAAATGGTGAAGTAATGTTTCATGCTTTGTCACATACTGACTCAAAAGCTTGGTATTATTATGCTCGAACATCTCGAAACACTGCTCCTACGTAATGGAAAAAAGAGTTATGAACTTTACTAAAACCAATAAAAACAATTTTAATAATGTTTTTCTGATTTAAAGGTTATAGTTAAGTTATTGTTAATAATAACGGTACATCAAAAAATAAATGTGGTTTGTAACCTGCAACAAACCTTCCAAAAAATTGGATGTTTTTCTAATCGCTGAATCATAATTCTTAGTCAGTCTTGGCGGGAACGAGTAAATTGCTAAAAGCGTTATTATTGAAACAATTGGCTCTTTAAGTGTTAATTGTGGATCGAAAGCAAGCATAACTTTAATGTATTTCAATCCATTCAATACTTTCCAATCTTAACATAAAATTAAAAAGTTCACCATGTCGTATTAGTAACATTTATTCAACCAGGGGAATAAAAATTAATTAAATTTAATAGGCGGCCTCTGGTGTACAAATCACTTTTATTTTTTGTATGTCGGCTTTATTAAGTTAGAATATTTAGCTCATATACATAATTTTAATTTTAATTTTTATTTTTTATTTTTTTTTTAATTTTTTTTTTTTTTTTTGATAATATGCGACTATATCCACCCGACATCCGACTACTACCTGTTACGCTGAGAGCCTCTAAAGTTGAGTAATTTATCAGGTATGGACTCTGTTCGCTGCAAGAAATATGGGAAAAAGTAATTGCCAGTGATGGCCAATACTTCGATTAAATGCAAATTACCGTTCCCTCACAGCAAATATTATTACTTTTTGACCAAAAAGGGTGGATATTTATTTGTACTCCTGTTAGAATTACAAAGAAAAAAAATTTAACAATTCCAAGACAAAGTAAGAGAATTGGAGTGCAGCTGTTGGTTGGAGTATTTCTTTTTAATCCTGGTATACAGAATGCAGCGGGTAGCTCTATTTGTTCCAGTGGATTTTGATATGACTTTTCTTACGATCCGCTACGTCAAAGTACCATAGGGTAATATTGGCTTGGCTTGACCACCGTGGGGTAGCACCAAAGCATAAGAACTTTGCATCTTCTAGTGAAGAGTGTCATGTTGGTTGAATTTTTATATGTAAATAAATTTTAAGAATTTTTTTTATTACTAAATATTAAACACTTCACAATGAAACAATGAAATGAACATTTCAAAAAGCAACATGTTTATTAATTTTTTTATATATTATTACATTACAACATAGTTACATTCTTCTCTCGATAAAACTTCAATACTCACTGTACACAATGATATTGATCAGTGCTGTTATGTAAATTCGATATTGTTTTATACTTTTGTGCATGAATGCTTTGTCTATTTCTGTGTATAACACTGTTACACGCTTGACTTGAAAATTTTAAACAGATGCACAGCATACTATATTCATACAAACACAAATATCTGCTTACATAAACAAACTAAAGGAATTAGATATACATACATACATACATATATATATATATATATATACATATATATATAAATGTTGTGCAAGAATTTCAATATTTCAAGCAGTACTTTTTCAAATCCAATGAAAATGCATACACTTGTTTGTATATTTTTTGAAAATATGTTTATAAGTTTATTCATATATATTTACTCTCCCTAAAAATATATACTGAGCTCTCCACATAACAACATAATTTGTATGCATAAGCAACGCAAAGTAGTATTTGCAATGTAATAATTCGCATTGACACAATATGACAGCTGTAAATGCTTGAGATGTTGTAAAACAAAAAAATGAAAATATAAAAACAAAATAATGGAAAAACTAAACGCTTACAAATATAAATACACACAAATACTCACTTACCTAAAATATATGAAATGAAAAAATGTATGAACCAATTGTGCAGCAGCTGGATGCTTTACTGGCGCTCACGTGCAGTTTGTCACAAGAGCAGTCTTATATAAGGTGTTTTTTATAGAGGACGTAGTACGCGATACGTCTTCCACACAGTACCATTATTTTCGAAATAAAATTGCACTATTTGCAAGCGTTGTTCAGGCGTGAGTCTATTCATGATGAATTGCCAAACCAAACTGAGAATAAATCACTTGACAGCTGTTAAATCGGTCGCCATCTTGAAAAGTAATGCCAACTTAAAGTTCTATACCTCTATAAAAAACACCCTATACATTGATACATATATATGTACAAAAGAAAATATATATATATATATATATATATATATATATATATCTACCAAAAATTTATTCTGAACTTGCCATTTGCATTTGATGAAATTACATAATTTACAAATTTAAAGATATTCAGCACACAAGCGTCTGAAAGAGCTACTCATTTAGGGGTTTCGGAACTGCGGAGCTGTATATTGACATCTGTCAAATCAAACATGTTTTTTTTTTAGATAAAAGCTAGGCATTTATGAGCATGGATGGTTTGACAACCTCACAACGCAATGAAATTGTTGAAACCGACCACAAAAATGGTGATTAGAACTTGGTCACGTATCGTGCTTTGGATACTGAATCTATTACAGATGTTATATGGCCTGAGCATCAACATTTTGCTTGTTCCACCTTAAATATCCTAAGTGAAACTGTAGCCGGAGACCCGAATGTATCTATTTATTGACATTCTCTAGAGCTGGGGATTTCTAATGGCAATATTATGGCGGATTCTGCTTTTGGACTTACAGCTACATCTATATAGAGTCCATTTGCTGACACAACAACTGAATCCAGCTTTCCATTCATAGCACCGGAGTTACGTCGATTGACTGATTGAATAACAAGCAGTGATCTATGGCTTTTCCAACGAAATTTTTTTAAGCAACAAGGCCAATTTCTCATAGATGATACGTAAATAAGCAAAATTGTTGCATTTGGGGCTCCAATAACCATAAGATAATTGAAGAGAGGACTCTCACACATAAACAAATTTAATGTATGGTGTCTCCTTTGGTCTGGTGATGTGATTGGGCCTTACTTCTTTGAAAGCGATAACGGCGATACAGTCCCTGTCAATTCGGAATGTTATGATAATCGATTTTTTTTGGTCAGCAATTGAAGAACACGACTTGTACATAATGTGACTTCAACAAAATTATACCACATGCCATACAAAAAAGTCATATTCTAAATTTAATTTTGGGAACCGCAAAATGAATAACCCTGTACACATGCATAGATATATGTACCTATTGTATACCCAAATGCACTTACTTGAAATGCATTTGCAATATTTACCAGCACTGATGGCATTCGATCACTTGCCACACTTTCCTCAAATATAATTGAGCACTGGTGACGCCATGTAGAGTTGTGCTTTATGTTAAGAGAGAAATATTTAATTTAACACATAAGAATATATTTTGTAATTCTCTATTTAGTATCATTTCTTATGCTAATATAACATGAATTGATTTTCTGTCGTATTAACAAATTGGTGTCTCAGTTTGTAACACTTTATAGGAAACCACAATTATTCTTAAGATTTTGTGTGTGGGAATTTTATAAGTATGTACGGGAAGCAAAGCTATTGGGATGAATGTGACATAGATGGTACAAAGTCAAAATATTTACATATATGGGAAAAAATGAAGTGAACTGTGATGAGGATGCTGTTCTGCAAGGGCGTGCATAATCATTCAATCAGCTTGCTCATCCACTAACTTAAACAAAGTAGTGGTCTCTCATTTGACACTTCACTCTGAAATCGTTTACTTTCGTAAATTTCCGAAATGAATTTCGTCATACGAGGAGAAAAAAGTTTCCGACCTAAAAAAATATAAGAAATATTTTCCGAATTTTTTTTTTTTTCGACATAGTTACTCTTTGAGATGAGAGAAAATAAAGGTCGTTTGGGATTAAATCTGGTGAGTGGCTGAATGGCCAGCAGTTCAAATCGTAATTCGTAAAATTAAGCCATAGTTATTGTCAACAGATTAATAAATTTGCTTTATTTATGAGGATCGGAGAAATTTCAGGACACCCTCGTACTTGATTATTGGATTACTTTGTACATCACGTGAAATTTCAGTAATATATTATGTCATTTTAGTTCCTTACCATTTCTTATATAAATCAATGATCTTCCATGTGTGTTTCTTTTAGCTTTTATTAAACGACGGACTAAGGAGCTAAAAGAAACATATGTTACCTAATCACTTTCCACCTTACTTGTTAGTCCCACTTTGGTATATGCTATGTTAGCGTTTTTAAATGAGACTATGTTAGCGTTTTAAATGACGATAGACAGATAAAGTCGAAAACGAGTAGGACTTTATGAAATATTTTACAGCAGTCACGTAAAGGAGTGCAAATGTGGGAATGGCTTTGGGATAACAAAGAAACACCACCATGGAGCACTACTTCAGCTCTGTGAACGAAAGTCTTGGCATTTTAAAGCAAGATTTCTTAAAATATCTCTGAGTTGTACCCATGCGCCGACGTAAATATGCCCGAAAGTGCAATATATCGAAAAATACTTTCTATTAGCGACATGAACGCTCTGCTTGATGATTTTATCGACAGGATGATAAAATAATGAAACATTAGTACACTAAAGGAAAGTTTCGAGACGTCAAATGAATTACTGATCGGCAGTATAATAGTGATGTGCGACGAGATTTCCTGCTTCCAATGTATATCAATGAAACTATTGATTTTGATAATTTCAATGGAAGAACTGGGACGACAAGGATTATCGAAATGCAGAGAAAAAAAATCGCCTCCTCGCAGTTGTCATCGACCGCACCGGGAACTTTCTTGAAAGATAACTGAATTTTAGTTATAAGCTTTTGATGATAGGAAAAAGTAAAAACAGATATGTGAGTATAATGAGTTTGAGAAGTTAACCGACAAGGCATGTGCTCTAAAATTCGAATATGAGCTATTTACAGAAGGTTGAGGAAGACGGATGCGTAGAGTATATCGGGATTATGGCAGCGACCCTTTCCAATCAACGGAATCGTAGTGAAGGTGAAAAATATAGGAGGGATAGAATAGACGTTTCACTATTCGACGAATGCGAGGACCGGCTGAACTTTTCATATTTGTTCGCGAAAAATTTTGAAAACTTTGGTAAGTGTCTGATGATTTGGAATGTAAGTGTTTTTGTCTTGACAACAAAACGGAAAAATTTGCCTTCCGCTTTCTCTAGACTGGATAAGAAACCAACACCTGGAGCAATGTCAGGAGGAAAATCTTATATAGAGTTAATCTTGTCAATTGACTATATTTCGGGTTAAGTAACCAACTGAAAATTCAAGTTATCTCCCGAAAGACAAAGAACAAACTCAACATTCATCTTCCCCGTTCTGCTTTATGGTGTAGAAGTTTGAACGACGATGGGTTAAGAGTTACTTAGAGGAAGATTCTGCGACACATGTCTGGTCTTTTGTGTAGAAGTATGAAAGTAATACAGATACATTCATGAAGTCCACTGAGTAGGCAATCAGCTCAGTAAGTGATGGAAGCAAAAAAGAGAAAGGCCTCTATTCTATATAGTGAGAGCCAAAAAGCTGTTAGACTAATTAAAGATAGAGATAGTAGACGTGAGGCTTGCAGTACTAAAATGCGCCAGGTCATAATACTTGTAAATATTTATTATGATATACAGTCGCGCACAAGGGTCTATATATACCTCCTGTTTCTTTTAAATTAAAAGTCCAAAAATTGTTTTGGAAAATTTAACGATACAGTTTATTTCAACTATTTTTTCTTATCATAAAAATTAACAAAAATAATTTTTTAACATAATATAGTAAAGCTATGACAAGAAAAGCGTAAATTCAACATTGACAAACGCCTACAGACAGTACATACATAACTTATCTTAGCACAACGACTTTGGTTAATATCAGGTTACATAATCTTCTTAGTATTTAGGTCCACTGTAAGCATCCACCCATCGTGATATCGAAGTTACTAAATTTGTCAATTCTGAGCTTTGAGTTGGTGTGTGCAGTTGCTTGGATCAATATAAAACAACCAGTCCTTAACAATATGGGCCGTGTGCTTTGGATCGTTATCCTGTTGAAAGATCCAGCCTGTGCCAAGCTCCAAACTGTCTACCGAAGACTTCATAATAGCTTCAAAAATGACTTATATTTCAACCGATCCATATTACCCTCAAGCTTTCCAACTCCAGAAGCCGTAACTGCTCCCCAAACTATTACGTTGCCGCCACCATACTTCACTGTTGGTACTATATTTTTGGAGTTAAGTGCAGTCTCTTATTTTCTCCAAACTTTTGATCTTCCATCGCTGCCGAATATATTGAATTTCAATTCGTCTTTAAGCAAGACTTTTTGCCAAAAATCCATTCCCTTATATAAATGTGCTTTAGCTCACTCCAAGCGAAGTTTACGATTTTTTCAGAAGTAAAAGGCTTTTTACGGACGGTTCTACTGTGGAAGCCGTTATCGTTCAGAACTTTTCGAATTGTTCTTGGATGGGCACACTTTCTTGATGAGCTTGCGATATTTTCGGCTAATTTTGGAACAATAACTTTAGGATCATCATAAGCTTCCTTCAGAATAAAGCGGATGTCTCTTCGTGTTAATTTCTTCGGGCGGCTAAGACGCGACTTGTTTTCGGTGGATTACTTTTTTTCAAATTTTTTGCAATGGTCTGTACCTTTTGCGGACTTAAGTTTAAAATTGTTGGAATTTCACCATACGATTTCTTCTCTTTTCTGTGCTGAATAACCAAGATTCTTACGTTAATGGATATTTCTCTTCGCGGAGCCATTGTTGATGCTCATGTGTTTAACCAAAACCAAATTCAATACTAGCAAATTAGAAAACATAGTTAAAAAAAAAAAAAATAGTAAAAAAAGGTACCTAGCCGCCATGACAACACAGCATATCGACATAACTTCTAGTAAACACGTGGTGTATGTAGACTTTTGCCAAGGACATTTTTGCGTTTTTTCTACAATATTTTTTTAATTTTATGTTAGAGAATGAATTTGTTTTAATACACGTGATTAGAAAAGTATTTAAAATAAAACTGTATACCTACATTTTTCAGTAAAGTGATAGTACTTTCTACACAACGCATACAGGCGGTGTTTGTAGACTTTTGTCCGCCACTGTACATTTCCATGTACATGAATAATCGTCATAAATCTATGATAGTAAATGAGTTAAGAAGGAGTTACGATGCTTTTATTAAAAAAGTGTTTCAAACAAAAGAAAGGTAATTGCCTATTCGCAAATTACCAACATCACTTTTGTATAGATATTGGCATGGAATTCCATAAGAAATGAGTTGCTCACTCATACACTTAAATGAATGTCTGTCCTATGCCGCTAACACCACAGGACAATCTTTCCTCCTTTGCACGTTGGTGCAATCGCTATTGTCACAACTGTGCTATGCATCAGTAACAAGTCAGCCGTTATCTGGCTATTATTTTACACAAGCACTTCACATACACGTTATTATTTAACAGCAGCGCTTGAACATGCATATGTTCGCAGCAAAAAATTCCAAGCCCCGCTGAGTTGCTATCCACTCAGGCACTTTGACATTGTCGTCGCGCATTCTGTGGTAAAGTGTCTGTGTGACCACTACGGATACCCTTTAAGGACCTTTTTTTTTTTTTGAAAATCCTAGTATTGAGTGTATTACAGGAGGGATGCCTAGTGCCAATCAAAAATTACATACATTTTTGAAGGAGGCGATGATTCGTGGTGGGAAGTTGATGGAGGAGAGAGAAGCAAAAAAAAAAAAAGGGTTTTTGTTCTGTGGCAGAGAGCTGTTCCAAGTTTGAAAGAGAAAGTAGCTTAGAATTTTTATGCCGTTGAAGTTAACTTAGATTGAAAATTTTTAATAAATTTTATTTGAATGAAACTTTATTTAACTGAGTGAAGCGTTCTATAGTTATTTTCTTTCTTAAAGCGTAATGTTGAAAAAAAGATTTAACTTTCCTATTTGCGCATCTTTAAATATTCAATATGCATTTCTGCAGTAATTTACATTGCATAATTGCACCAACAACAACAACCAAGGGCAATGTCACCGTCTGTGGTGGTATTTTTACTGAAAGGCAAGGCAAGTTTCATTTCCAATAAATCAAATGAGATGACGTTTATTTAACGATGGCGAAAAGTCATTATTAGCATCGGCGACGCCGAACCAAGCGTCTGTTGCATTAATGATTCATCTTTATATTGCCGAGTCATCAACAGAACATATTTATGCAAATAATGCAGCAGCCAAAAAATGAATCAGCATGAAGAAATTATTGATGTTACTATCGTAGAGAACAGTGCACGATGAGTTCATACTTTCTTTAGTTTATTGCCTTTGTATTGAATGTGTACAAACGAAAGTTTTAAATAATTAATTCACCAGACGGCAGCGTACAGTTCTCCAAAGGACTAAACAGAAAATGTGAATTATGAGTTTCAAAGTCATTACCTTTGGATATAAATATTTACAAAAACTGTTGTTGATGGCTTTTAGCACAACATCAGATAAACTTTTTCTTCTAACTTAGTGTAGCCGCCGGTGGTGAGGTTAAAGCTGAGTAAAACTTGATCCGTCATTTAATACACTGGACGATATTAGTATTGTTTCATTAGAAAATGTTGCGTAAAACATTTCTCTTGTGTTTTTCCGAGATATTCGCGCAGAGTTTGATATTTCTGCGTCGAGACAGGATATTACATTTAGCTTCACAGTTAGTAGAACACAAATTTTAGAAGTCATACGATAAAAAATCAATTTCTCCGAAACCTCATATGGTGCCAAACGGCTCAAAGAGGTTCTTCTCGATTTGGACGGCGCTTCTGTTGTAAATAAAATTCAGGCAAACTGTGGGTTTTTGATTGAAGCACCAACCTTTCGACCTCGAACCTTCCCTGTCTTTGATGATAAGCATTCTTTGATACACAAAGCTGATTCCATATGCCTACATACGAGGCTTGTACAAAAAGTATAGTAATTTTTTTATTTCTTAAAGAAGTGTTACTTAGATGTGTTTAAGATCTATTTTTTATTTCTTAAATAAGTGTTACTTAGATGTGTTTAAGATCTATTTGTCCCCTTCCATGTACTCAACTCCAGATATAATGCATTTATGTTAGTGAGTTGTCGAATCCTCAAAGCTCATAATAAAGTCATTTTGGTATTCTGGTTCAGCGACTCCTTCAGTGAAGTCTTCATCCCCTAAATCGCAGCATAACGTCGTCTTTTCATTGGCCTCTTTAGCTTTGGGAACAAAAAAGTCACAACGGCTTTGTCTGGGAAATACGGTGTCTCTGGCATGAGCTAATAAACGGTGATCCATTTCGAGGTTTCCTGTTTTCTTAAAAAAAAAAAAAAAAACACAGTAAATTGAAATTAAATAGGGAATCATTCGAAAGAACAGTCTTTGGCATTTATTTTTGGAGATTATCTCTTTCATATGTTGCGGCTACGTCTCAAATGGTTCATCCATTGAGTCCAATTATCGACGGATCGTTCGAGCATAACTGGCGAATGACATGCATGATGTTTTGCTCCAAGGCCTAAATCTAAACGGGACTCTCAGCATAGACTTTAGACTTTACATATCCTCACAGAAAAAAGTCTAACGGTGTGAAGTCACACGATCTTGGTGGCCAATCGACAGACCCAAAACGTGAGATTAGCTGCTCACCGAAGTTCTCTCAATAAGTCCATTTATTGATGTGTAAGAAATGGCGCCATTCTATTGAAACTCGGAGATCACGAGCTTCAATTCAATTTCAGGTATCAAATAGTCAGTTATCATGGCGCGGTAATGGTCACCATTAACGGTTACATTCCCAATTTTGGAAGAAATATGGACCGATGATTTCACCGGCCCACAAACCAAAAATCAAAAATTCTTGGAACTTTTCAAGAACTCATTGAGCGAAGCGATGTCACTTGGGAAGCACAAGCTGTATTTTGTACACTTTCAATTTAAGATATCGACGTAATGCACCAAGTCGTTCCATGTGTCAGTCCGAGTTCACTGCGTGTTGGGCACGAATATTATCCAATAATGAATATTGGGTCTCAGTATGGGTGATGGTGTTGCGAATAGTACGGTCAGTAAGCCGAAGCGCGCGAAGCACAATCTTTACAGAACGTGAATTTTCGTAATAAAGTTGAATGATTTGTAAAAGTTGTTACTTTTTCATCTTTCCATTATGAAATGCCAAACGATCCTGAACAAAAATTATATGACAGTGACGTGACACGACTCACGCGAAGCACGTCGTCGAGGCTTTGTGTTCTCAAAATAAAAGACGTTTACTTCGTTCTGTGTATGAACTAAAATTCGTTTTATTTTTCAAAAGTGCTCCTATATAAAGGTCTTACTTGCTAGTTTTATAATTTTTCTATTATCTCTTTCCTTCTTCTTACAAACAAATTCTGTCCTCAATGTTTCCGCATTGGTTTGCACAGCTATGCAACGATCGGTGTCGTATTGCATTGCTGTGACCAAAAAATGAATTGGATATATGTTTTCAATTGCATATTGTATATTTGTGTTAGGAGTTTAATTTATAATGCCGGTTAAGCGGCATTTCTGGTTGGCCTATTTATGTTTGTGAAATTTGCTTTGTTTATCTAGACCAATCTATTGGAACGTTATTCGAGAGTGTAATTGGTTTAATTTGGGCTAGTGGCTAGTCGGCAAAGACGTAACTAGCGTGGCCTGTCAAAAAAGGCTAAAATGCCTCTACTTGGATCACCCTTTATATTCTCCTGGCAAGAACTCATAATGCACGACGTGCCTGCAATAAAAAAAAAACGGTGTATGTATGTGCCACTATAATTTTGAAACAAACTCCACATAATGATTGCAAAAAGATGTGGATCAGATTTTTAATCGAAAATTACGCATATCTACAACATTGAAGAATTTTCTTTGGTCTATCCCAACATTAGCGATTTAGTTGTCAGTGTTTTTATCCGGAAAGCCATGTACCTTGATGAATCGAAGATAATTTTGATATTTGGGTACCTGCTTCGCTCGATTGTTCTAAGGTCTCGTAGATGCCATCCTTGTCATCAAAACTTGTCCTGGGGTAGTGTTAAGCCTTAATTTTTGCTTCAAAACTTCAAGATCTTACATAATACTTATGGTTTATGTATGACCATAGTTTAGTTGGTTAATGAAGTGAATTCTTAGTCCAGTGCACAATCTTGCCCTTTTCCTCTTGCTCTAGATATGAGAATGCATGACAAAAAATAAGAAAAGAAACAAGAAAATTTATATTAAGAAAATACATACTTATATTGAAAATATTTATTTCATCATTTTACAATCATTGCTTTTAATCAGTTCATTAATGTTTGATGTACATTATAACAGCCATACCGTCTTATTTAGAGAACTGCGAACCTCATAATAGGGGTATTTTCCTCAACCATTAAATTATAATTTATTTGTTTGAAGCACAATAATGCCAGTCATTCATTAAGTTCAAAACAAAAAGAATTCACTTTTGTTTATGTTGAAAACTTTTCATTTTTAACGATTACATTTTAAAGCATTTTCCAGTTTCACTGCTAATTCTCTAAACCTTCATCACTTTTTAAATAAGAATATATATTTTTTCTATTAGTACATGTTTGTTTGTTGTAAGTATCTATACTCCCAACTGTTACTAAGATTTTTATGTCTGTGCTCATCTGCATTTCTTCTAAGGCAAACGCTAGAAAAACTTTGCATAAGCAAAAGTTTTCTATTTGAATGCTCATTTATAATCTATTGCTTCGCTGATTCAGCAGTTTTGCAATATTCAAGTGCACAATGTAATCAGCAAATCCAGCAGATCCATACCCGCGTGAATATATAACTCAAAGGGAAAACTTCTAACAGAAAAGAAATAGCAACGATTTCGGTTTTTGTTTTTCAAGCTGTTGGTAATCAGAAAGTTCTAATTTGATTAGGCTTTCTTTGTAATGAAGTGGTAAATTAGCAAATTTGCTAACCAATTCATAGCAAAATTATGGCTACTTCTCCGTTAATTGTTTTGATCTTATGACAAAAGATAAAAATTCAATAGTTAAGGATTTAAGATATCTCTGTCAATGCCCTTATAGTTAGCGGTTAAAATCATGTCAAAAGGCTTGACGCAGAAAATTCAAATATAATTTATTACTATTTGAAAGAACATTCTTTAGCATTTGTTCTTCAAAGATTAACTCTTTCAAATTTTTGACTGCGGCTACGTCTCAGATAGTCCATCCGTTGAGTCCAATTTTTGATGACTCGTTCGCGCATTTCGACTGGTAGCTTGCAAATGAAGTGCGTAATGATTTAATCCAAGGCCTGAATCGAAGCGGGATTGTCGGCATAGACTTTAAACCTTAAATGTCCTGACAGGAAAAAATTTAATGATGTGATATCACACGATCTAAGTGACCAATCGACCGGCCCAAAACGTGAAATTTTCTGCTCTCCGAAGTATTCACTCAATAAATGCATTGATTGATGCGATGTGTTGGAACTGGCGCCCTCTTGTTGAAACCAAATGTAGCGGTGATCACAAGCTTCAATTTTAGGCATACAAAAGTCAGTCATCATGGCGCAATAACGGTCGCAATTGACGGTTATGTTTTCACTGGCATCATTTTTGAAGAAATATGGTCCGACGATTCCACTGGCCCACAAACCATACTACACCGTTATTTTTCTTGGATGAAGTGGAAGCTCTTGAATCTGTTCAGGTTGAGCTTCGTCCCAAATTCGTTTGTTTACATACCTGTTGAGTTAGTAATGTGCCTCATCGCTGAACAAAGTTTGGCTTGAAAACGTGTGATCTTTTTGGAACTTTTCACGAGCCCATGTAGCGAAGCGATGTCGCTTGGGAAGGTCGAGCAGCTTCAATTCTTGCGCAGGCTGTATTTTGTACGTTTCTACGTTCCAGACTTCAGTTGCTGCGAACGGCGCCGCGTCGACTCTCCACGGGCTTCGTGTACACTGTCAGCTACGGACGCTATCCAATAATGAATGCTGGGTCTCAAGTTGGGTGATGATGTTGCGAATAGTACACTCAGTAGGCCGATTATGTTGATTATAAGTTGAGCGAAGAGCACGTAACACATTCATTACAGAACGTGA
Source organism: Neoceratitis asiatica (assembly GCA_030068015.2). NCBI lineage: Eukaryota > Metazoa > Arthropoda > Insecta > Diptera > Tephritidae > Neoceratitis > Neoceratitis asiatica. The sequence continues at coordinate 43,281,578 of CM061524.1, read as the reverse complement.
ATTTTCGTAATAAAGTTGAATGATAGTGAATATGAACCTCACCGTGTATATCTGACATAAAATAAAAATTTCTCATAAAAAATCCATTAACTGTTTGGGACTTATCTCTCTCTTGAGTTTACCTAGAATCTCCACATAAAAATTCATTAGCTGCTGGGTAGTGGCCTAGAGCTGAAGGGGGTGCTCATTCAATAATTTTGGCTTCGATAATTTTGGCTATTTTCTGTACCAAAATTTTTTCTATTATGTATAGACTTTCATATTGTTAGACCCGTAGATGCGATAGTTAGGATTTGTAATATAGCCGTCCGATTCCGACAATTGATGAACCCTTCAAAAACAGATACCTAACAACTATATTTTAATATCTTTTACTTAGTACTGAATAAGCAATTAAGCCCTTAGAGAAAATCGTTTACTGTAATTGAATTAAAAAATAAGATGTTTTCATGTAATTTTATAACATATTGTTAAATTAGAAAGTCAGTTAATTTAAAACACAGTTTTTTAATTGCAGAAATGGCGGGAAACTAACTAGTTGGTTTCGAAATGTTTACTAATAATATTATTTCTCGGAATAAGTACAGTAGGTTAGTTATAGCCTCTGAGAATGGCAAGTAAAAATTAAAAAATTCGCAGAGAATACAGTCAGGTAAACATGCGTTTAGGAATACTTTTTTTTTTAAATGCAGCCAAAAAAAATTTTTTTTTTCGTAAAGTAGAAATTCCACATGCATAAATCAGCTAGTATTAAACTAATAGAAAGCTGATACAAATCCAGACAATCTTTCTCGCATCAATCTCGTAGAACATTACTGTGATAATAATATCACTTGCCAACATGGAAAAGGCTCAACTAGTTTTATCATTTTTGGGCGTAATTTTTTCAATTAGCCGCAAGTCATTAGGCCGGCCAGTAATCACCATATCAACTTTTCCATACACTAAACTCTCTTGTCATTATTAAATGTGTTTATTACTCTCTCCATTGCTCCTGTTTTCATACTACATGGAAGTATCCCGACAATTTAAGCTTTGCTTCTATTTGAATGCCTATGAAAATCCGTTAAGTTAAGTTGACCCGTAAAATGAGAAGAGTAGAGGATTACTTATTTAGTGGCTTCGTAAGCTACTACAAAAGTAGTGATTCAAACTTGGCCACATTTCATGCTTTAAGAGGAGATTATGGTGCACACAATCGTCCAACTAGTCAAGCAACTGGTAAAATTTTAAAGAAATTAGAAGTGAAAGTGTAGTCAAATAACCGAATGTGTCTGTTTTTCGTCGTTCTCAAGAGCTGATATTATTACGTCTCAATGTGGTGTATTTTTTACTTGGACTTATATCTACATTCATTTAAAGTCCAGCCCACACAACAACTGAAGCCAGCTAATCATTTAAAACGCCGTAGTTACGTCGATTTGGTGCTTGAACAACTGCGATGCATTCAACAAAATTTTCTTCAGTGACGAGACACATTTTTCACTCGATGAATACGTAAAAAAGCAAAATTTTCACAATTTGGTCCCCGAGAACTATAACGGCGAGACTGTCACTGTCAATTCGGAGCAATGTTAATCGGCCACCGTGATCAAGCGACTTGACAACGTTGGACTTTTTTTGTGTGGATAAACCTCGTGTTTATGAGTATAAACCTTTATATCTTGAGTATTTCAAAACCAACATTCGTCAAGTTTTGGCTGAGATACCGGAAAATATGTGCCAAAAAGTGGTCGAAAATGACTTTAAATGGACCGTGGGTTGCGAAAATTCGCGGTAATTTGAATGATGTAGTGCTTAACATATAATTCCAAGATTCAAACTTTATAATGAAATAGGAATTTCATGAAAAAACCTAATATTATTTCTGGTTATTTTGGAATCCGCAAAATTGATACCCCGTTATTAATGATGACAATATTTTGAAAAAACGTGTCTTGCAATATCTTTAGCTGAATTTATAATTCATCAATTGCAATAAGATGAGCTGAACAACCAAACGCCTTGTACTCTGTCTGATTCAGTGTATCTATTTAAGCGTTAATTTTTTGCAATGGGCATACACATAAGCGAAAATCTGGTATCGATTTGTGATGCAAAAATATTCTGTAACCGGATACTATAGTTTCCTTATTGAGGGACTGTACTTCGTGCTCTCTACACGCATATCGCTACTAAAAAATGATTGAGTTTCGATAATGCCATCGAAGCGGCTGGTTTCCTGAGGAATGCCGAACTGCATTAGATATACGTTAATGATATCGAAACTTTACGAGGGAGGAAAAATGCTTTAAATTTGTGAGTAAAAAAAATTTGAAGAAACCATTAAGTTTATGGAATGCATATCTCAACAATTAGCTTAACTTAAAAAAAAGCTCAACAATTTCCGGTTCCTTAATAGATAACAAATTGAGCGCGAAAGCTGAACGATATAGTCGGATGAATGCACAAATGTCTGGTAATTTGAATCTAAATGTGATCTACACAGTCCATCAGAAGGAGACGCTTTCCAGACCATCCGCGTGATCATGAGTTGTGAAGATTCGTTCTCCCCCAAAACCGAGCAACTGCCGAGTTTTGTAGTAAACTTATACAAAATTTTAAATATTTGATTAAAAATATATTTGGTTATTTACACTCATATCAACATATACAAATACGTGTATGTACATCAGTTTCATATATTATTAATATATCGCAACCCAGAGTACATCTTTTAAACACTTGCAGTTGCCTTATTCGCACTGATGAAATAATAAATGTTTCATGATACTCACTCAACCCGCTCAATTTTGAAATTTAAAGAGTTTTATTTATGAGCTGAAATTACTTTCGTTTAAGCAAATTACCATCCACGGCCAAGGCGGCATTCATTGTAGGGAGGTTCATTGTCAGTTGATATAATGTTTTTTCTTTCTTTTATTATTTTATAGCGTTCTTCGCTAATTTATCACCATTCTCCGACATAAGTGTTTAGTGTAAGTATGTGTATGTACACGCCCACAAATATACACACAAACGTTAAGTAGGAATATATAAAATATATAGCTAAGCACAGCGTGCATCGTCACCTATAGTGTCTGTCAACCGTGTCTGCGACTTAGAAGTAGTTTATTTTAGCGAAGCTCGTTTAAATGATAATTTAAATTATTCACATCTTACTGTCATCAGCTAGTAGATGTGTGTAAGTGTGTTTATTACAACAAATATTTAGGCAGATTTGAAAATAAATTTATGGCCAGATAACAGAGTACCAGTTAACTAACTGCCTCTTCGTTTCAGGTTATAAAATTGTTTATAAAATTTTCAAAGAAAAGTTTTCACTTACAAGAATATTTAAATTGTTTTAATGTGTCTGTTGCTAATATCAGCGCTAAAATCTTATAAGATCTATTCTTAGCACAAGAGCTCCTTGAAACAAAATGTTACCACCTTAAATATACAAACATTATAATTACCTGTTATAGAAACCAGTCAGAGGTTCAGAGCTACTTTGGAATTACGCGACTATATCACTCGATGGACGTAGCAGCAGATTACGAGATATTCTATCAAATTTTCTTATAGATTTTAAAGATTTACCTGATGTACTGTTCCGAAAGTTTCGGCTTAGAAGTGCTTTAACTAAATGGAAGGATGGTCTGTGCTTTGCTTAGGAAGAGCTAGATCAAAGCTTAGATATAATATATTTCAAATATATTCGTGCGACAATCTGCCGGATGCGATCTACGGTAATCCTTAGACTTCCTGGTTATCAATTGTTTAAAGGACGTATTTAAGTCGCTATTAAACCATTTTTCTTTCATACCGGTGCTCACACTAACTCCTTGTTGGAGGCTTCATTAATGAAACGGAGAACTCGAATCAGTCTATAATCTATTCCGTGTTTTTTTTTTTTTTTTTGCTGACTTAGGTAGTTTCCACTGCGAGCTTTCTTAATACTTGTTTAATTCAAATTTCGAATTTTTTTACATTTAAACCCGCCTGTTCCTCAAAAGGAGAAAGTTTCCTGAGAAAAGGATCGAAATATACCATCCATTTGAAAATCAGTTGCTTTTAAGCCCTTATATCTTACATAATACCAAAAGAGCAGAAAATCTTGAAGTCACTCATTATTCCTATCCTGGCCGAAGAAAACATGCGATTACTTGGCGTTAGGAGTCTCGAAAGGAAGGTTTTGTGAAAGATTTATTGACCGTTTTGTATTAGCAGCGGTGAATACCTTAGGCGGCTGTACGCGTTGTACAAAGATTTATAAAGGGCGATCCAAGTAGGGGTGCTCTTTTCAATAGCCTTTTTTTGATTGATCACGTTTGAGTGGTGTCAATATGTTATGTTATTCTTTCTCAATATTGTTTGACATTTACAAATTATTCAACTTTATTATGAAAATTCACGTTCTGCAAAGAATATGCTTCGCGCCCTTCGTTTCATAAACAATGATCAACATAATCGACCTACTGAGCGTACTATTTGCAACACCGTTACACATTTTGAGACCCAATATTCAGTATTGGATAATATACGACCGAATATACCTCGTCCAGTACTCAGTGAAGAAAATATAACAGCCGTAGCTGAGAGTGTACACGAAGACCGTGGAGATTCGATTCGGCGAAGTTCGCAGCAACTCGGACTGACGCATGGAACAACTTGGAGCATTTTACGTCAAGATCTTAAATTGAAAACGCAGAAAATACAGGTTATGCAAGAACTGACCCTCCCAAGTGACATCGCTTTCTTCTTTGACCTCTCGAAAAGTTTCAAGATGATTCGATGTTTTTGAGCCAAATTTTTTTCAGCGATGAGGCCCATTTCTAACTCAATGGGTATGTAAAAAAACAAAATTGCCGCATTTGGGACAAAAAGAAACCTGAAGAAATTCAAAATATGCCATTTTATCCAGAAGAAACAACAGTTTGGTGTGATTTGTTGGCCGATGGAATCATCGGTCAATATTTCTTTAAAAATGATGCCGCTGTGAAAATAACCGTTAATGGCGACCGTTATCGCGCCATGATAACGGACTATTTAATCGCCGCGATATTTGGTTTCAACAAGATGACGCTACTTCCCACACATCGCACCAATCAATGGATTTATTGAACACTTCGATGAGCAGATAATTTCACGTTTTGAGCCGCTCGATTGGCCACCAAGATCGTGTGATATTACACCGTTATACTCTTTCCTGTGAGAATATGCAAAGTCTAAAGTCTATGCGGACAATCTCGCTTCGATTCAAGTCTTGGAGCCAAACATCACGTGTGTCATACGCCAGTTACCAGTCGAAATACTCTAACGAGTCATCGAAAATTAGACTCAACGGATGGACGATTTGGGACGTAGACGCGGCCAATATTTGAAAGAGATAATCTTCAAAACATAAATGCCAAAAAATGTTCTTTCGAATGATAATAGACATTCCCTATTAAACTTGAAGTTTCTTACTACAAATTTTTTATTTCCCTTGCTCTCATTTAAATTTGCTCCCTTCCTTTAATGTCCCTGAGCAAGCTTGCTTGTTTGCTGTCTTGGCTTATTTAAATTTTATGCTGTGCCGCCGTTTACTCATTTGATATGCATCTTTTTATTTGTCGGCAGGTATTAAACATAAAAAATCAATTTAGAAAGTGCTCTAAAATTTACTTCATAAAAAATATATTATAATTTATTCAAAAGAAAAATTATTGAATGAAATTTTTAGTTTTTTTCAACATTTATTTTTTTAAACATTTTTTTTTACATTTTGCATCCACATCTTTCCTGATTTCAATATTCTTTGTAAAAAAAAAGATTTATAAATTATCACTATTTTGCGCTTTTCCTGAACTTTTGATCATAATCTACCAATTATTGAAAACTTGATTAAAAATATTTGCTCACCGAGGGGTAAGATGCTTTCAAATAAATTTTCTCCTTCGCCAAACAACCATGCTCACATTACAAGAGCGGTAGTCTCGAGAGGATAAAATACGAAAAGACACTGCAAAACTTTAATCTTGAGGCGAGAAGTAAGCACTGAGAAAGTGCATCAGCAGAACAAATGTACAAAGTTTTCATAGCGTTACGGTGGTTGGTGAAATGGTGGTGGAAACTGTGCATTGAATCGAAAGTCGATGGCACAATTACATATATATATATATATACATACAAGCATAACTAATAGCCTTTCTATGGAATTTGTACTATTGAACGGCCACTTTTGCTGCTCTCAGCCTACGTCATACTCATAATCGAGTATTGATTGCACACATAATCCATTGAATGCACAAATTAAGTGGGTGAAAATGTGCAAATTTGCAAATACTTTTGCACTCAACAGCGAAATCTATTTGCTCATTCATATTGGAAATCGCTATTTGAGTATTTGGCTCCTTTATGTATTACAAATGCCTGCATATTTGTCCTTGTGCTCTGCTTTTGTCAACTTCTTTTTGTACCGTTATAATAACAATTAAAAATTTTCAATTAAAAACTTTCGTTTTGTGTAATTTTCGTTCCAAAAAGTTTGTTATTGTACTTGTTGTTGTTGTTTTTGTTATTTACTGTTATTACAGAATTTTTTTTTCATTTTTTTTATTTTTTTATTTTTATTTTTTTATTTTTAATTGCAGTTATGCTTGAAGTTCAATTACGTTTTATAAATGCCTTTACTGCCTAGAAACTGATCTATGTGTATACCATACTATGCATACGGGCAGCTGGAGGGTGCAAGGAGTGGTTGGTGATGGTGCAAAATGCCATGAAATGTAATGCAGTTTGAGTGAAAACGTTAAAAACGGCAAAGTTTGAAGTGCATTTGGAGAAATATTTTTCGGGAGGCTAACTTTGTAAGCGTTTTAATAGGAAAACTTTTGGAGTAGCAGACAGCTTCAAATATATGCTGTTATCAAAATGAATTTTTTTCGATATTTAAAGAATTTAAAAGCTTTTGCTTTTAAAGTAGTCTTTTCTTTTTGCCATTTTACATTACATACGGAATAAGGCAGTGTATAATTTAAGCTGTTGTGCTGAATCGACTCTTATCCAATTTAAGACAATTTAAAAAGATTTTATGCAGTAATGTTCTGCGATATGGTTATAGGCAGTTTTTAGTCAGAAATGTATAATTTTCATACTAGTACAAAATTAAGAAATTTAACGTATTTTGATAAGAAGTTTTGAAAATGTTAGAAATTCGATTTATGTTTTTCATACTTATAGGACATGGTCTCCAGTCTCTTTTTAAAGAACTTAAAGCCTATAAATTTTGCGAGTTCTCCAATTAAATCGTATTACTGTGATGGTTTTTGAATTTGCCGCGTAATTATATTAAATACGGCACAGCTTCCGTAAAATTCTGATCACGCGTGCCATTTAGTTTGTATTTGTTATCCTCGTGAATGTTAGCGAAAATGGAAGAAAAAGAATTTCGTGCGCTGATTAAGCACGATTTTTTGTGTAATAAACCATCACTGAAACTAAGAAAATACTTGATAAATACTATAGGGACTTTGCACCATCATTTTTAGTGATTAGGAAGTAGTTTATTGAGTTCTGTTAAGGTTGTACCAGTTCAAGGGGCGCTGAACATTAATGAATCCATCACACTACACCATAGACCAAAGCACAATCAACTCAGTGGGGTTCTCTGGGTGAACGTGCACCAAATAATATCAAGATGCGTCTGTCGGCCAACAAGGTTACGGTAACATTTTTTTGGAATTCACAATTTATCATTTACATCCGATTTTCTTAAAAAGGATACAGCGATCATCGATTTTGATTTGAAGCAGAAACGACCGCATTTAGCGAAAAGTAATTGCTGCTCCATCAGGGCAATGCACGAGTACACACGTGTATAGCCACTATTGTAGAAATTCATAAATTTGGCTACGACCTGCACCCCACCCAGCATATTCTGCAGGCTTGGTCCACAGCGACTTTTTCTTGTTTCCGAATCTGAAGAAATGGCTGGGCGGTAAGGCATTCGAGTCGAATGAAGAGGTCATCACAAAAAGAAACGTCTATTTTGAGGGCCTTGAAAAACCTTGTTTTGCGATATTTAAGGATGTATAAAGCAAAAATAACGAGAAATATTACCCTTTAAGTAAAAAAATTGTAGTATGAAGAAAAACCGAAGTATACAAGTACATCATCGACTCATTAGGTGCATTTTCATAAAAAAATTTTTGTATTTTTTCTAGTTATGAACACGTTGAAGTGAATATAAATAAATAAAATATTTACATATTGTTACGAATTCGCTGAATTAACCTCGATGATTTGCCAAATCCTTCAAGTCCGTTCACTGGATTTTTAAATAAAAGTCACCAAACATATTTTTAGTTTCTTATAAAGAATTTATTCAATGTCCTGTTATTACTCAGTATCTCACAATTCAATTCACAATTCACTTCACTATTTACAATCACTTGTAGTACAACTTGCACAATGTTCCATTTTTTTTTTACTTCACAGTAGTTTAATCAACAACGCGTTCACTTTACGACTGATTAGCTTTGCAGCTGTGTGTCACACTTACATACTAGTCGACTGTTGGCAACGAAAGCATGGAATAATCAATCGAATTATTCTCGTTCTAGTTTTACGCTCTAGAACATGCCAGTTCTTCTCTTTCATCTGACATTCGCTTCGCATTTTCGCCACAATATATATTAAAATGAGAAAAATTTATTTCCGAAATAAATTTGTTAGTTTCAATCCGGAGAAGACCTCATCTTTTTAATTCTAATTAAAACAAATTAAGTGAAGTATCCAACTAATTCTGAGAACAAAACTACTTCAGCAAAAACAAAGAATAGTTCTTATAATGCCCTGGCAGCTTTTAGTGGGAATGATCCTTACAAAATAAGACTTCAGCACAATTTTTCCTGAATCAGTTGAAACAAAATATTTGTTAATTAAAATATGTAATAGAGTCTTTAAATCTCATTAAATTCACTGTAAATCTGTATTTTATGTGAAAAGTTATGATCTTTAATTCTTTAATCCATTGTAGAACATGATTTACTAATTTAATAAAAGGCAATGATTTCTTAATCAAATGTAAATGTTTTTAGTAAACGTAAAGACAGAAGACCTGAACTCGAATCCAGGTTCGAGAAATATTCAAAATTATAGAGAATAAATTCTTCTAATTGCCGTCGCCCCTCGGCGGGAATGTCAAGACCACCGTGAGTGTTTCTAACATGAAATTAAAGCTTCTCATAAAACTCTATCAGCCGTTTCGAGGTGGCTTAGAATAAAATGTAGGTCCCTCCATTTGTTGGTAAAAACGTCAAGATGCAAAACCACAAATTGGAAGATGAATTCGGCCGAAAATCGCTTCAGCGGTTATAAAATAGCCATCATATATAAATAAAGTTAGTCGTTACTCATACGCCATGACAAATAAAATTGGTGAAGGTTCTATCAGAAGTAGCAATTTTCAAATTTTTATATCGTTGAAGCATTTTGCTGTCAAGGTCGTGTGACGACCTTGAAATTAATTTTTCCAATAACTAGATTTTCATTTCATGCCTAATAAATCCATAAACCTTGTAAGACATAAAATTTGCCGTATACAAATTTTATTCAGGTATTTATAAGGTCAGATTTATACTCTTAATAGCCGAATGGTTCGAGCCCTACCCACATCCAAAGTTATGGATAAATAATTTAAAAAAAATCTATTTACAATTTCTAAATAATTACTTTAATATTATATACTTTTTTCGCTAAACTAAATTATAAAAACAATTATAATGTTGCAGTATGCCAGCTTATAATTCCTTTTTTTTACAAACTTCCAAATTAATATTATTAACTAAGAATTCTAATAAAAAGTTATTTTAAAATTAAATAGAGTAGGCATTGTAAGTCAAGAAGATAACTTGATATATATTAATTCTTCCTTTCCTCCTTTCACATTCATTCTGATTATCATTCGTATATCTGTCTAATTGAATGCAAATTATTTTTTATAAATAATTAAGTTTTCGGAAAAAGTATTAGAGAATGTAAAAAGACTGTAACTCATGAAATAATGCATGCCTATACAGGTAGATATATATCAAACACGCTGACTGACAGGTGTAAAAGAAAATTCAGTTAATTAAAAATCCATTAGAAAGTAAGCAGATTTACGTACTAGATATCAGTTACGTAGCAAACTGGTGGAAAGACTTCCGTGCTTATTGAGACACATAGGTATAAAATACAATCCGAATATGTATACTTATATATAAGTATATATATATATATATATATATATATATATATATATATATATATATATATATATATATATATATATATATATATATATATATATATATGATTGATAAAAAATAATAATTTGTTTTGTTGCAATTAGCAAACTGTTCGAAATTGACTTTTGTAGTTATTTATTTACAACTATTTATACTAGAATTAGCTTACAATATAAACCTTTTAAGGGGTTAGGTCACTTCAGAGGGCCACATAATAGGCCTTTTTTGAGATTTTTTTTCGGGAAAACTATTAAATAAGTCTGATTTTTGACAAAAGGCATATATTAGAATATAATTAACTGCTCATAACTGTTTTTTTTTTTGAAGAAAAATTAATTTAAAAATGGCGGCTATACATCGTTCTCCTTAAGATATTTCCATTTTTTCGGGAACCACGGCCGGACAAATAGCTCCTGTAATATTTTTATTTTAATAAACTGTTAAACGGTTTCCGCTTGTAAATGGCAATAGCTATAGAAGTACGTAGAATTTTTTCAATATATTTATTTTCGACAAAATAGTGGGTCTCTAAAGGAAAAGTAGCAATTTGGCCTATAAAATTGTTCGAAATTGTTTAATAAAAAGAAAACTTGCAAGATAAAAAAATTCTACGTTCTTCTGTAGATAATGTATTTCTGAAGATGTTGTCAAAATTTCAAGTTAATCGGTTGGTAATTGTTTGAGTTATGTTTCTGGCCAACTTTAAAAAAGCAGTTTTGAGATAAATGCGTTTAAGATTTTGAGTATGCCTTACTGACTCAAACAGCCGCTTCAACTAGAGAACGAAAAAAAATTTAGAAATTTTTATTTGTCATAATCTTTCGGGATAACATTTTTGAGACCATAATCTACCATTTGAAAGTAAAAGAAATCCATTTTCCGAATATCTTAGAGTGGCTTAACCCTTTAAGCTATTTGCTTGAGAGCAGAGCAGCAAGGACTTAAGTCCAACACTACTTACATATTTAATTATTCTAATACTTTATAAAACTTTTAAGAAATTTAGTTATTTGTAGATTGATTGGTAAAAAATTGGATTTGCTTCAGTAAATTTTATTCCCTACAGGTAGCATACAGCGGGTAGCTCAGAAGAAAGTGATAAGCTGGCTATGATATTTGTGTTGCAAGTACATTATATATCGGGGTTGAGTTACTTATAAAATGGCCGTGTGTTATCCTTAGCTTTGTGGATATCCCTACTGATGCTGAGAACAGTTCTATAATACTACATTACAGAAAAATGAAAGATAGTACACTACACGGACAATTGAGTTTTCGATATATATGAATATATCGACTTTGTAGACAATAAGTTAGCCGCTGAGAATTCGCACCAAGTTAGAATGCCTTGAAAAAAGTTATTCAGGCCAATAATGATGAAATCGTCTGTGTAGGCGCAGAAGTCATAGTTCTTGTGTAAATAAATTACCGAGTCTGATTTGTCATAAGTTCTCCATACAACAATAAAAGGTAAGGGAAAATATTGGGGAATATCGTTGTCCTTTTTTTTTGTCATACGCCTTGTCATAATCAAGACAGATGATAGTAATGCGGCTTTTTGATAATATGTAGCTGCAGCCAGATAGTCTAGCAGTAGTTAAGTATCTACTATAGATTTCCAATAAATCAAGCCTTATGTCATAAATAGCACGTACAATATTGACTTTAAATAACTTCACAAGAAGTGGTCTAATGGTGTTAAACCAGAACTTCTTGGAGGCCATCCAATGTCACAATTTCTTGAAATAATTGAATCTCCAAACCTTTCTCGCAATAATTCGGTTGTTTCACGAGCTGTTTGACACGTGGCGCCATCTTGTTTGAACCTGATGTTGTTAGGATCAACTTCTTGCAATCGTGGCCATAACAAGGTGGTTATCAGCGGTCTATACCGCTCTTAATTGACTATAACCACCTTGCTATCAGCTTCATTTCGAAAGAAGTACGGACCGATGATTCCACTAGACCAAAAACCACACCAAGCTATCAATTTAGGAGAAAGTAATGGCTGTTCATTAATAATTTGTGGATTTTCTTCGTATCAGAATCGACAATTTTGTTTATTTACCGCACCACTCAGATGAAAGTGAACCTCATCGGAAAAGATGATTTTCTTATCATTTTCAAATTGCTTCAAGGCAAAAGCAGCAAATGCACGGCGTTTATGGTGGTCCATGGATGAAATTATAAACATTACTGAATGCTATGAAACAAATTACAGATCATGACTTATTAAAAATGGCCAGAACGACATTTAGATATCCCTATTGGAAAACCATTTACATAAATCTTTAAATGAGCTAAGCATATTTTTTTCTGGATGTGATTCAAATACAGCATAAACGTAAAACAAGTAATAAAAAAAACGGAAAATTTAGAGCCTGGAATAATTAGTTTTATTGAACCGGCTAGAATTTTGACATATTTCAACAAAATTTGGGAAAACAAGCAACTTTATGTAGAGCTCGCTGTGAAAAATATTGACCTATTGTTAGATTAAAAATCTTCAACGCCAGAAGTAACTTTTTTGTCAGTTCGGAATTCCAAAATTGTTTATTATACCAGGAAAGACAAAATGTGTCTCCTTTCACTGCTGTTTTAATTTTTTTTCGGTAGTTAACTGATATCAATTCCACTAAAAAAATTTAATGGATTTTTTTGGGTTGAGGTAAAATATTATAAATCTAGATATATATATAAATCAATGCAAATTTGGATGAACGCTTATAACTTGAGAACTACTAAAGAAAAATGCACCACATTTTTAGGAGTTATAAAGGGATATTAGGAGAAGGTTAATGTGAGGCTAGGTGTAGCGAAGCACGCTGGTGTTCGCTAGTAAAATATAAATAAATGTTATTTAATAAATAAAATTCTCAAGTTCTTTTTTAATTTGTTATTAATAAAATTTGTGAAATTTTGAACTAAAATATATGTATATATATATACAAGTATATATATACATATTGTCACCACTGAAGCAGCTTTCGGCCGAACTGGAGGTACCAACAATGCTTTTTTTCTGTGAGTTTAATTTTTCTCCACTATTTTTATAATATTCCTTTGCCAACAGAAAGAGATTGCCAAAGATTTGAATAAAAATCTCAGAAATACAAAATAGAAATAAAATAACGTAGATCATATGCTCTTAGTAACAAAGTCATATCCCTTTCACAAGCTCATGTGTATATAAATAAATAAATGACAAAGTAATGATCCACAAAGGGAAGCGCTTCTGTCGTCATAAACGTGAGTTGTCAAAGTAAAATGATCAACAGCAACCAAAAGCAGGAAAAATATAAACAGAGTTTGCCAGCGGCGGCAGCAGTAAAAACAGCAACGTCAAAAAAGCCCCTTTCCAGATTTATTTGGCTAATTTCAAAGCGGAAGTAGTGTAAAAAAATCAGGGTAAAAAGTGCATAGAAAACACATTTAAGCATAAAAAAATAAAAACGAAGAAGTAAATATGTCAACCCAAAACTGAAAAGCACTCTGTATATGTAAGGCCGTGTCGTGTATTTGCATTAGTTGCAGTTGTTGTTTTTGTATAATTTTTCCGCAAGCGCACTGACACTGACTTACACTTATATCTACAAGTCCTCTCTTAATAGGTGGCAGCAGTGTATGCCGCAAAGGCATGGTGCTACATTTCATTGAGGCCACCATAATGCAATGATGAAGTGACTACGAGTAGGGAGCGCAAATCAGTAGAGTGCTTCGCGTGCAAACTACACTTTGCAGCAGTGTATGTGTATTTGTGCGCAACTAAAATTGTTAATGGCCTTGTTTACTACTAGCCTACTATATCATAATGTATATTTTTTGGAAAGAAACTGTGGAAAAGTGGTGGTGTTGTTGCAACTTTAGTACCTTAGGTTGTGGCAGCAACAAACCAAATTGACACCACTCAAGTTTTTGACAAATCCACTACTTGGTAAGTCATTTTGCTGTTGATAGGATTGTAAGCGTGTATGATATTATAGCTCGTGAGAAGCAAGAGCTTTAAATTTTTAAAGGTTTTTCTTTACTGGTGTGAGTTTAATTTTTGTTATTGAATATTTTATTATTTTCAGCCGGTATTTTCTTTATGACTATCCAAAAACGTAGTTTTCTTCCTGTTCTTGTAACTGTTTTTATTAATAAAAAATGAAATAGAAATGACAGCTGTCTTCAGTCATGCCGAAGTCGAAATTGCAAAATTCGATTTTGATATCTGCGGTGGCAGTATCAACATGAATTTACATTTATACAATACCACATTTCACGCTCCCTGATGCTTTTGTGGGGTATTTTTTACTTAAAACCTCGTATCTGAACAAACTGGTTGTATGGGGGTTATATGATATAGTATTCCGATTTCAATGATTTTAAGTACCAATATGCAATTCATAATATTTCTGAACGATACTAAATTTCATGCTCCTAAACACTTTTTTGACTGAGTTTTAACCAAACCTTACGTAGTTGTATGGGAGCTATATGTTATATTCCACCGATTCATTATGTGTGTGTAGTATACCAAACTTCACGTTTACACAAAATTTCAAACCGGAAAAATCGTTCGTATATATGCCATAATGGTCTAATCTGACCGGTTCCGACAAAAGATCGTTTAAACGTATAAATGCATTTTCGGAGCAAGTTTGGTTGAAATATCTCAAAAATTTGGGGACTTGCCTGTGCTCAAACAGCCAGACAGACAGATGGACATACGTACAGATGGACAAAAACCCTATACAAAATTTGCGCTCCTTTAAATGACCATTGTAGTAGATTTCACAAGGACCCATCTTCTTCCTTTCTTGTCTCGTCCATCGGGGTGGTGATGTCATACTTTAGTCTTAAGAGGACCAGGAGCATGACTTCAAATCTTGATCCTTTAAACGTTTGCAGGGTCGTCATCAAAAGAGGTGTCTCTTATCCGAGGCATTTGTTAATTTTTCATTGGACTGCATTTAAAGGATCCGAAAAACTTAGAAAACCAAAAAAAAATTTGATGAAAACCAGCTTAAAAAAGTGCAAAATACTTATGTGAGCACAAATTTTTATTTCACCTCACTGTTTTTTGATGCTTTTATCTGAGATAGGGGATAATAAAAAACTTGTATATTAGTTCTCATGAAATCGGAACCGAAGATGCGTGACGATTATAACCAAAGTGTATTTGCCGAATGCTCGGCAGCAACGAAAAACTATTTTTAGTTTATTTTGCTTTCTCTTTTGCAAATGAAGGATGAGAAGGTTGAATTCGATAACCATATTGTCACTTGTATAAGTTTCCAAATGGAGATATACCTGCAAAAACAGTTTTGCCATAAAAAAATTGAAAATTCCATTTCGTGAAGAAGAGGTGTCTCTACTCGTTCTTGAATGTGGCGAAAGATATTACTTCATAAATTTTTTGACATGGTGGTGTGTCTTAATCAGTAAGGAATGACAAGGGCACTACACAATTAGGCAACAGGGTACTCTGGGCAAGGTATTTTAAATTGTAAGTTCGTTCATAAATTGCGGCCAGATACATAATTGTGAATATAATCATAATACGAAAACTATTTTTAAACATTTTATTTATTTAATGAGTCTGCTTTCACTTCGGAAGCCTCAAATTAGGTAATAAAATGTTAAAACTAAACTAAAATTAATATCCGATTAATAGGAATGGACTGCTGGTTCAATGCTGCTCCTAAGAAGGATGGTTTGTCTTTTCTCTTTTTTGTCTTTTCTTTTTTTTTTTGTAAAACGATGTCTAGTTCCGCACCATATTTAAGTCGTTGTGAATATTTTTATTACTCACGCCCGCTATAGTTCTTAGACTGGAATCTTTGTAAAATATCAATATTTGTCCATAAGTGGACTCCATACATCGATATCGGCTCTATGATCGTTTTATAGAGGAGTACTTTGCTGTCCGCACTGAGCCCAGATTTACAAGCCAATGCAGGCTATCATATATAAGCTTAAGCTGCATTTTTTTTAGCCGAAATGTGTCGCTTCCAGGTTAGGAGCTTGCCTAAGTAAATTCCGAGGTATGTAATTTCGTTAGCTTGCGGGATAGTTACATTAGGAGTATTCGCTTTGTCTAATAAATGCATACTATGCAAATTTTACCTATGAAATTGTGGAAAATTTTGACATATTTAAGTGAAACAATAACAACCACACAGGCACAGGGTTGCTTTTTCCTTCTTGCTATCTGTGGGAAATAAATATACATAGGTTTTGGTATAGGATATTTTACCTATCGTAGCATATGTTTTTTGCATGTGTTTTATTGTTGTGCCATTGCACGGTTTTGTAGCATGTATTTCCTAGACTTAGAGAATACCCCTATTGCTAAGTTTGACAGTAGGACATGTTTTTAGCTTCAATGTAAAATTAATGTTTTTGCACTTATTTTAATTGATTTTTATGCGCCATTTTACTAACCATTCGCAATTAGTTTAAGGTGCTACCTTAGAATTTTTGTAGTTGTAATGTGGTATTTAAGCCAACTTAGTGTTTCATCCGCACAATTTGACGTCATTCCTTTTTCTCTTGTAGGAATGTCTGCCGTATACAGTATATACCATAATGGATAAAGAACACTACCTTGCAGAACACCTGCCGTTATTGGATACACCTGTGTTTTATATGTATATTCTCCTACAGGAAATCGCTTGTTTTACTTCTCAAACAATTATATTATGGTATAAGTTAAGCAATATTTTTTTGAATTTTATTATTAAGTCCATCATGTCAACCTCTTCTTGAGCCACATCCAGAAAAATGGGAGAACCCAAACCAAAGCACAAATATCCTTATCGGCTCTTTTACTTTTCCAAAAAATCATTATTTACTTATCAGAAACACACTCGGATAAATTAATAATCCACACCATTTGTGAAACACTCTTCTGCAGCATTCGCTCGATATGATATTTCAAAAATAGTTTAATAAGTTTTGAGTTATACCATAAAGATCTCAAAAGAACCATATGTACTTGCAAAACTGATACTAACGTGAAGAGTGAAATCGAAACTAAAAAATTGAATGTAGTCAAAATTTCCGAAGAATGCTAATGAATTCAATTTGCGATACCCATGAAGAAGTAACTAAAAGAGAAAAACGACAAACCTAAAATATCTCCTTGATGAGCCACAGTGTGACCTGAAGCTGATGTCATTTTGCATATGCTGTACGAGGTGTATGACATTGTTTCTCTGCGTATTAATTTCCTTGCCAAATTTCTTCGATATGAAAAAATTAAAGAGAGAAGAATAAATCTCTTGGATATTTCTTGTGGAATTTAATTTCCATTTTCTTATAATTTATCACTTTAAATGGCGTACTTTTTGCATTTTTCTTTGTTATTATTTTCGTTTTTCTTCGCTCGTCTTTTTCATAACAGCAACAATAATGGAAGATAAATACCTTGAATCCTGCATAAATCATATGACATGAGAGTGAGACTCTGCACCTTTATATCAATTTCCGCTTGAACTACGCAACAGGTTAACGTAATGGATGAATGTGTGGTTAAGTGCAACAAATACAATCAACCGTTACACAAAGAGAGCAGCTGGTATGATTTCATAACATTTGGATTGAATCCTTTTCATTTACATGGACGAGTGTCTCCTCATGAAATTTTAGGGTGCAAAAAACAGAGAGCTCTCACACATATTGTACGTTTATTCAATTATTTAGCTTTAGCCACAAATTCTTTTGTAGTGTTTTTCTTACTTGTGTTTATGTTGAGGTCACATTTGAACTTTTTGAACTGTTCCGTTGCTCTCCTGTGAGTGTAATACGCATATGTAAATATGCAAAATTCCTTTTTAAAATGTTAGATTAAAAATGTACATTTTAAGATATATTTTTCTTGCCTTTTATTGTCATATTTCTGTAGTAAAAAAAAAAAACCAGAAAATTCATAGAGCGTAAACAAAATCTGGTGCAAATACTCAAACAAACAATAAAAATTTGGAAGAAGTGGGCTAACTATAAAGATATTCCTTGAGTGCACCTGCGGCCATGCCGCCGTACATACCAGACTGTATTAGAGGACATAATGCTTAATAAAATTAAACAAAATACAACCAACCAATGTTTTGAATATAAGATACTGCGAAACGTGTCCAGGATTTAATTAGATGCAAGTACATTGTCCAGTGCTAAAAAATTATTTGAAAAGCAAAAATGGATAAAGTAAAGAAAAACAAAATCCAAACGAAAATATGATGGTAAATTGTTATATTTCAGGCTTGCATATATCTCACCAATCAATCAATTTCAAATATTTTGTGTGAGGATAAGGTTGTACTCATTATAAATGTTTTGGACTCGATTTGGACTTTTTGTCCTGCGAGAGTACTTGTCTGTAACTGACAACTAAGGCATCCGTCACATAATATAAGTAATAATAACTAGCTTTTTATGAAGTTGAAAAAAGAGCTGAAATGATGAGGTATGCTGCACTACATTGGAGGGAAAATACCGCAAAAACTAAGTTTGCTTTTAGAGTCAAATTGAAGAAATATTACAAAAGAAAGCTGGACAATTTTTGTGTAGTTTCAAGGCAGACCATAAGTATGAGAAGGGATGGACTGATAATGTTATTTACATCACGCTGGAAATGTAAACAGAAGACTTCTAAAGATTGCTTAAATAAGATAACATAAAACACTCTAAAACGAGAAGGGGAATGAAAATTCAAATATGATGGCGATAAGCTTAGAAAATTAGTCTCTTCGCATAATGTAGACGGACAATGTATTTTGTCTTTAAAGGGTATAAACTTTTATTAAGCACAATGGATCAAGCCCACCATGAACGAACTGATTAGACTTTAACACATTTAGACCTTGTAAAGGGTGTTTTTTATAGAGGTATAGAACTTTAAGTTGCAATAAAACAACTATGGAATATTCGAATGACATGAATTTTATTTATCCGAAAGATAATCTTGTGGCATTACATTTTAAATATGATTTCTAGCATATGACCGCCACGGCTGGCGCGGATGTAGTCCAATCTGGACGTCCAATTTTCGATGACTTTTTCTAACATTTGTGGCCGTATATCGGCAATACACGGCGAATGTTGTCTTCCAAATGGTAAAGCGTTTGTGGCTTATCCGCATAGACCAATGACTTTTCATAGCCCCACAGAAAGTAATCTAGCGGTGTTAAATCACAAGATCTTGGAGGCCAATTCACAGGTCCAAAACGTGAAATTAGGCGGTTACCAAACGTGTCTTTCAATAAATCTATTGTACCACGAGCTGTGTGACATGTTGCGTCGTCTTGTTGAAGCCACATCTCCCGGACATCATGGTTATTCAATTCAGGAATGAAAGTTAGTAATCATGGCTCTATACCGATCACCATTGACTAACGTTCTGGCCACCATCGTTTTTGAAACAGTACGGACCAATGATTCCACCAGCCCATAAAGCGCACCAAACAGTCAGTTTTTCTGGATGTAACGGTGTTTCAACATACACTTGAGGATTACCTTCACTCCAAATGCGGCAGTTTTGTTTGTTGAAGTAGCCATTCAACCAGAAGTGCGAAGACGATAAAATGGACGTAGTGCGCGATACGTTTTCCGCACCGAACCATTATTTTCGAAATAAAATTGCACTATTTGCAAGCGTTGTTCAGGCGTGAGTCCATTCATGATGAATTTCTAAACCAAACTGAGAATAAATCACTTGACAGCTGTTAAATCGGTCGCCATCTTGAAATGTATTGCCAACTTAAAGCTCTATACCTTTATAAAAAACACCCTTTATTACCTGAGTATTGAATAGATTCTAAGCAAAGTAAAAGTAAAGTGGATGTGACAACACCTTTCGTGAAAAATTTAAATCCAGTCTTTTAGAGCTTAAAAAAAAAAATTAACGCTGATGACTCTATGAAACTGAGAAGGACGAATAGATATCAGCACCACTAATAGCAGTGAAGAAAAACACACCCACTTTTGCTCACCTAGCTCCAAAAGGACTGCGTAGCAGAGTTTTATGCCTAAAGATAGTCTTAAACCTACTGGCACCAAAAGCGAGCATAGTAAGTATTACTATCGGTGAAAAATGCTGGAAGTGGGGGAAATCAGGCATAAGTGAGACTTTGGAATGCCGCATTTTTTATTATTATAAAAGACTGCTTGGAAATCTCAGAGCTTCGGTTATCAGAGTAATTGAAGTTGCTTCAAAATTGGATATCTTCTAAGGAGAGCCATAGTTTGAAAGGAGCTCACGGTTAAACTGGCTAACATGTATTTTCTAATTTAATTTTACACTTACTGTTAGGCTTAAATATGTTTAAGCAGAATCAATAATAAATAGAATATGTAAAAAAAAGTTGGATATAAAGATCCTCTTAAGTTCTTAAAAAGCGTTTACTCCTATGGAACGACTACTTTATCTCGAACAAAACTGAAGGTCCATCTGACACTACAAATAACTACCAGGTCTATTTACGCATAGCAGTTAGCCTATGTAATCTAACCTAAGCTACAGTTCACTGATTCCCTTATGTGATGCGTGTTCTCTTTGTTTTTGTCTTTCTGTTGAAACTTTATAATCTTTCCGTGATTAATTTTGATTACAACTTTAGCTAATCTGCAATCTATTGCACTGCCTGCACCGTTAGGTAAAAAATAGCATTTTATGTATGGGAGATTTGGACTACTAAGTCCTATTCTGAAAATACACATTCTTTGTTTAGTTTATCGGCTATTTCATTGCTTTTAATACCAATACATATAGGGTTTTCCATTAAAAGTTATATAATAAAAAATAAAAAAACACTAATTGTTAAAGAAATTCAAATATTTTCTATTTAATGTGAAGTCATATGTCATAAATAGCATGTTCAGTATTGACTTTTAAGGCTTGAAGAGAGTCTGGTTTATTGCTAAAGACCAATGACTTCAAATAAGCCCACAAGGAGTAGCGTAATGCTGTTAAATCACAACTTCTTTTAGGTCATTAAATACCAATATATATCTTGAAATAATCGAATCTCCAAACCTTTCTCGCAATAATTTGGTTGTTGTACGTGCTGTGTGATACGTAGCCCTGTCTTGTTGGAACCAGGTATTGTTAAGATCATAAAAAGTTGGCTATTATCGATATATACCGCTCTACATTCACAGTAATGGTGCTACCACCTTCATTTCGAAAGAAATACGGGCCGATGATTCCACCAGACCAAAACCCACACCAAACTGTCAGTTAAGGTAAATGTAATGGTTGTTCATGAATAATTTGTGGATTTTTTTCGCACCAAAATTGACAGTTTTGTTTACTTACCGCTCTACTACAGATGAAAGTGAGCCTCATCGGAGAAGATGATTTTCTTAAAAAAAAAAAATCGTTATCGTTTTCAAGTTGTCCCAATGCAAAAACACCAAATGACAGATCATGACATATTAAAAATGGCCAAATACGACACTTAGAAATTATATCATCTCTATCTCCTTTATTATTTTACCCTACAAAGTGGAATTTTTTCTACACTAGTCTTCTGGTTCCCATTTTACGTAGTGTAACTACGACATAGTTGAGGTATGAATTGTATCTTAGTGTAGTCTCTTTGTTTTTGAAAAATTTTAAAACTGTATGCGTCATGGATGAATTAGTTTTCTATAGAAAAAAATAGAAAAAACAAATAATGAACTATACTGCTTTTGAATAATAAAAAAATAATAAAAAGTTGCCATATCTATTAAAATACTATGAAAGGGTCACTTTAAGTTGAAATGAAAATCATGAAAATTCAATAAGAGCTTTGTACGCTTAAGAGGATGCTTAAACTTAATGTTCTGTGAAATTGGTGCAAATCTTACTAAAGCAAAGTGCGAGAGTACTTCTGGTATGTATATAATTGTATGTGAATATATAATTTTCTTTTGGAATAGAAAAAATTCAAATTAAAATAAACATTGTTCCAACTACGCAAATCCATTGAAAAAATATTTAATTTCCATATATTTCTAGCAAATATATTTAAATTTCAACAACCAAATATTTACTTTAAAATTTTTATTTCTATACCTTAAATTTAGTTTAAATATACAACTATTTTCAAACCATTTGTACTTAAAATTGATGCTATAACTTAAGCGGGATAATATTCAAACATGTGAGAAGAGCAATATGCATGTACGAGCGCGTGCAACTGCTCCCATGCGAGGTGGTGGAAACTAAAAAAAAATTCCTTAAAAACAAATCGCTGCATTTAGTCAAAAGGATGAGGGCGAAAACGTTAAGGGGATTAATGTCCAAATAACCGTAAAATTATTCATGTGCATACGAGTTGAAATTTAATCCCAGTTTAGCAAGCTAGCGAGCGATCAGCAGCGTGCAACACTCCAGCACTTACACTGCGGGTGTGGCAAAGCGCTGAGAATTGAAAAAGTGGAAGCACTTGAATTTCGTACATACCGAGCTAACTACGTGGGGTCATGCCGGCATATGAGTGAGTACCCGCTTAAATGTGCACTGCCACTATGTTTGTACTTGCTTAATTCGTCCGCGCTGCTTTCGCCTCCCATTTACCGCGCAATTTGGGTAAGTGTTTCCATATATGCATTTTTTTTTTAAAGAAATTCAAACAGCAGCAAGTAACCTTCAGTACAAGTAATACATATATTTACGTTTGAATGCATATATGTATGAGCGTGGCACAGTGCATTTGCGAAGTAAGTGTTGAAGCGTATTTGAGCTCCTCCCACTTTGGGGAGTTATGAAATTTTTGAGTGTCCGACTTGGCAGAGAATTTATTGTTTGAAATATAAAATCAATGAACCGCGTGGCATGTAGCAGATTTTTCTTATTTTTTCGTAGTGTATGTAGGGTACTATTTTATTTTATTTTACCTTTTTCCGAATAAAGCAAAATTTTCAATTTTGGTGGAATTTTTGTTTGTTTAAGGTTTTCAAATCTAAATTTATAAAAATCAATGCAAATTTTGTTGAACGCCTATAACTTGAGAACGACCAGATCAAATTGCACCAAATTTTTAGGAGTTATAAAGGAATATTAGGAGAAGGCTAATGTGGAGATTGGCGCATTCGTTCCAGAGATATGACCATTTTAGTGAATATTGGTCGCTACCCATACAAAATTCATGCAACAACAACAAATACATGTGAAATTCCAAAAGAGGAAGATTGAAAAAAAAAAAATTAAGAAAAAAAATTAAAAAGAAATTAAAAAAAATTGGATTGTTTTTAGTGCAGCCTGTAATTGCTTTTGGTTATAAGTAAATGAGCTATATTTAAAGACCTATTTTCGTTAGAAAAACTATTATTTTATTTTACTTTTTTCCTGGCAAAAGAAGTCTGATGAGGAGATGTGGTGATCTCCGAAACAGCTGTCACTTCTACCAATTTTTCTTTTTTGTATAAAAAAACATTTAATTAAAAAAATAATAATTTTTCTAACAAAAATAGGCATTTGAATGCAGCTCATTTACTTAGACTAAAAATTCTTTTTTTAAATTTGGAAAAAAATATTTTGAATAAATTTTTTTCGTCTCCTTTTCCAAACAAAAATCGAAAATTCAAAAATTTCGTTATATATTTTAGATTTTTTTTGCAGGTGTAGCAAAGCACGCTGGCGTCCGCTAGTATATACATACATATATATTTATTTAATTTTTTTAAATTAATTTTTTTTTTTAATTATTTTAAAATTACTTCATTTATTTATTATCTTCGAAGTCAGTTACATTTAAATTGCAGGCGAATTTTCTATTTGTATAAGTCTTATCTTAACAGCTTGACATTAGTTCCTTCAGCTATTCCTCTCAGTTTTGCGCATTGCTTAAAGAGAGCAAAAGTTTTCTAAATGGCATATGCTCTGATCTGTTTTGATTTCCTCTAAATGGCATTAAAATGTAACCGCAAATTTATTTTGTCACTACTTGTGTAGATTTCTATGAATCTGAGTATGAATTCTGGAAAAAACCTTAAGTTATTAAGTTACTCAAAAGTTGTGTTTTATCTCTGCCTGCCGGCTTCCAACACCTGTAACGGCATGAGTTAAAAAACTTAAATATGTATAATATGTATGCAAAAGTGTATGTTCTCATTCACTATACATATATACATACATATGTGAAACCACATTTCAATAATGCATTTTTACCTTTCTCTGAATCTTATCTTCCATGTTCATATGTAAACAACTCAAGAAAATGCTTCTCCTTGTTTTTACTCACATTTGCTCATTTTATTATATTTTTCCATACTTTTGTGTGATAATAATGAAAGCATGCTCCGGCACACCAACTATTGTTTTTATTTGCTCGTAGCAAAATTTTGCTTTCAATTTTGGAGATGTGTAAAGTTTCTATGAAATTTCGTGCACTAAACAATTGTGGAGTTATGATTTTTATTATTTTACTGATGAAGTTTCGTGTTTTTAAGTGTAGTTTTCAAGAAGCAATAACCACAAGATAAAGTGGTAAAAATAGAATAAAATAATATAAAAAACTGAAGTAAAATAAATGATAAGAGATAGACTCACCGACGAGCTGAGCTGATTTAGCCATGTGCGTTTGAACGCAAACTATTGCCTCAGTTTAAACAATTACTTGTCGGAACCGGCCAGATCGGACCACCATGCATATACACGAACGAATTTTCGTATCCGCTATAAAAGCATGAAAAAGCGTGAAATTTAGTACTATACATACTTATTATAAATGACATATTGGTAGTGAAAATCATTAAAATCGAAATTTTATTTCATATAGACCCCATACAACTGTTTTGTTGATTTTTTGCTTTGCGTCAAAAATAAAAAAAATATAAAAACGTGAAATTTTGTATTCTGCAGAAGTGAATTTAAATTAATAATTACACTGAAAATCTGCGAAATCTAATTTTGAAATTTTCAATAATTTTTATATGTTAATGAAAAGTATATAAACCGGGGAGACTGCTCTTTTTTCTTGTTTTAGTTTTTCTTTTCCAGAAAAGGTATTCTCAGTTTAAATTTAAAATCCATTTCGATATGATAATAACTTTGATGCTCTCCAAACTGAATGCGTTAGGCCACTCTAAAGCGCCACAAAATTGGCCTTTGAGATTTGTTTTCGGGAAAACTATTAAATAAATCTGATTTTTGACAAAAGGCATTATATACATACATATAATTAACTGCTTATAACTGTTTTTTAAGAAAAAATAATTGAAAAATGGCGGCTATACATCGGTACAACATCCTAGGGAGTTTCCATTTTTTCGGGAACCACGGCCGGACAAAGAGCTCTTGTAATACTTTTATTTTAATAAACTGTAGAACGGTTTCCGCTTGCAAATTGACCTAAACAATTCTTCGAAATTTACTTATAAGAAAAAAACTATGTAAGATAAATAAAAGCCTACGTACTTCTGTAGATAATATATTTCTGAAGATGCTGTCAAAATTTCAAGTGAGTCGGTTGTAAACTGTTTGAGTTATGTTTCCGGCCAACTTGAAAAAGGCAGTTTTGAGATAAACGCGTTTAAAGTTTTGAGCATGCCTTACTGACTGAAGCAGACTCTTCAAATAGAGAACGAAAATGGGGCATTTAGAAATTTTTACCCGTCATAATCTTACGGGATAACATTTTTGAGATCATAATGTACCTTTGAAAGAAAAAAAATCCATTTTCCGAAAATTCTAGAGTCGCCTAACCCCTTAAGGAGATGCTTTGCATTTTTTTTTACTTAATGTTATTAATGACAGTCGAAATGTGTTGTATAAAATTTATTTCATGCCATTCAAGGCAGTAATCTGTTTTCGATGACTTAGAAATTACAAAAAGTTACTCATAACACATGGTTAACTTACCGTCAATACGCAACTAAATAAATTTGTTGGTAGTTTTTTTATGTCAATAATTTAATAATTACAAATTTTTCATCCATAATTTGAACTTTTTCTAGATAAAAAAACTTAATATTTCACTTCGTCACGTTTTTAATTTAATTTTTAATATATAAAAAAATTTGTTTTTAGTATACAACTTTTAATATTCTTAAAAAAAAAATTAAATACCAAAATTTCGTAAGACTCCTCAAAATTAATATATGCATATAACGGGTGATCCCTTTCGAGTTTCCCTACTTTAAAAAAAAAAAACAGAAAATACATATTTAATGGGGAATATTGCAATTTTGCTTGTTTACATGCCCATTATATTTTATTCACTGCGTGCTGGACGTGGTCTATTCGGTCGAATAACATCCAATACTGAATGCTGTGTCTCAAGATGGGTGATGGTGTTGCGAATAGTATGCTCAGTAAGCCGATTATGTTGACCATAAGTTGAGCGAAGCGCGCGAAACACATTCTTTAGAGAACGTGAATTTTCGTAATAAAGTTGAATGATTTGTAAAGGTTGTTCAGGCTTAAGTCTCTCTACAATGAAATGCCAAACAATACTGAATAAAAATAATATGACAGCTTGACACTACTCATGCGGGATCTATTAAAATAAGGCTATTGTAGAAAGTAACTCTACTTGGATCATCCTTTATATACAAGTGGAAGCATTTCAAAGACTGTTTTGCTTGACAGAACAGATGACAAACGTCAATTGCGGATATAAAATAAACAACCAGAGGAAGAACTCTGACGATTTTGAGTAGCTAATGCAAAGAATGGAGAAAACAAAATGGTTGCATAGAAGGAAAAAAAGAGGAAGAAATGACAAACATAGGGTGGGTTCAAAATCTTTCAAAATGTCTATTATCTTCGTAAAAAAATCAGTCGTTGAGAAATAAGATCACCTATTTGTAGCGGACGTATTCAGAAATGTGGTCGCAGAAAATTTGTATTTCTAGCTGTTTTCAAGACTAAATAGATTCGTATAATTTTTTTCATCTTGATTATTTTATACCATTGCAGACAGCTGTTAGCTGAACAAATCCAATGTACATATATTAACGTGGACACTATATGTATAGATGAGTGTAAAAAGTGAGAGCAGAAAGAGTAATAGCAACAGTTACGCTGTGCACAGCGAACAAAAAAACAGAAGTCGGAAAAATGTTGTGTGTGGGAAAACACGCATATATGTAAGTAACGGCATAAAAGTATCGATACATAAAAATATTAAAAATCAGTAATGGAATCTGAACTGTAAGCTGTATACAATATGAAGAAAAAAACAAACAAAGAAAAATGTACAGTGGAACCCTGTGTGTGTGATGTATACAGTTGGAGTTGTATAAACAACGAATGGTTGGATGGATGTGCGAGCGATTTGTGGTTGCCGGCAATAAACAACAAAAGCAAATGTGTACAGAGATACGAACCCTTCACGGCAAGCAATAGGGAAACTCCTTATATTTCATTCTTTTGTTAAAAAAATTTTTACCACGATGTTTCCATCATTTTCTTCGCCATTTTTCCTCCGCTTTTTAATACATTTAGTAATTTATTTTAAGTTTATATTGATTGATTTTTACTTAAAAAAATATCATTTCATTGCTAGCATTTCCTCTCTAAACTTGCAGCAGTCCATTAAGCACCAACTGGAATAAATAAAAAATTTATTAATTTATAAAACAGATATTTCGTAAGAGATGCTAAAATATGATCACTTCCCAAAGTTGGACTAAAACACTTCCAGTATATGCTTGGAAAATCTCTCTTAGCAAGAATCCCAAATAGAAGTGAATTGGGAAACATGAACACCTTGGATGAGAGAGCCATACCCATCTTTACCGACGACTCAAGATTCGATGAGAAAATGGCACACATTATCCACTCTTCGATGCTCTCAATAGATATGTGTATGAGGCTACCAAACCATTGCAGCATCTTTCACGCAGAACTCTTTGCAATCATATTTATCAATTCAAAAGTACCCATGAAATGTACAAGCACTCTGAATAATTTCTCAAATACTTGCAAAATGGCCGTAATATTGATGCCAAGCACGGGGAAACGATAATACTAGATAATGAGCGTGACCAGATAGTTATGCCCGAACTGGACGCAAAGAGATCGCAACATCTTATCCCACTAGACTGGTTCTCCATCAGCACAACGACAGGTGTAATAACAGGTTATTGTTGAATGGGGCTTCTCGGGCAAATAATGGGCTACCACCCTAATTACTTTTATCGCAGCTGTAGAGAAGAAAAAGAGTCTGACTCAATGAGCATACCATGGCGAACTTGAGAATTCGAATGTCACAACAGCTCTACTACGGTATCACAATGGTCCTACTGCTCTAAATGTGCTGGCCATTGACCATCAGCCGTTCTATTTGAATAAATTAAGAGCAGACCATCAAGATCGCTCAAAAAAGAAGCTTAGGTCGTGAAATTTGGTATGAAATTCCACGTTGGTACTGAAAATCATCGATTGTACGACCACACTAATTTTCTCAGATATGAGTCTTTGATTGAAAATTCGTCAAAAAATCACCTAAAAATTTAAATGAATAAATATTGGTAATGAGAAATCGAAAGACTATATCATATTGCTTCTTACAACATTATTTATTCCTAAAATTAAATACAATAAATTTGATATGTTTATGAGAGATATAAAGACTTTAGCTTGGGCGAAGCCAGGGCTTTTTTATTATTTCTAGTGCATTGTTCGATTATTTGAGTCCAAAATTACTCTTAATTAAATTTATTATTAGGGTTCTATCGATAATTTCCCCATTGAATTTCACCAAAGTATGGAGCCACAGTCAATCACATTTTGTACAATTAATCGCAAATGAACCATTCATGGATGTAAATTTTATAATATTTTCTAACATTGGCAACATTGTCTGCGAAATAGAAGCATCAAACTTTGTAAGTGTGTTCGTACATATATGGCAACACAGAATAAGCGAATGCAATGAAGCTCGTGACACTTTGACAACCAGGATTAGCCAAATACCCTTTGAAGACGCAAAAGGATGCTTAACAACATTGACACAGCAATCCAAAAACACAGTTGCCTCTGGCGTTGAAGCAACATCTTAATACGCAGTAGTCACGTCACGATATAAACAATGGATGTTCTAATGCAGGATGCAATTTTATTGGCGAAAAAATTCCTTGTTGCACTGGCATGCATACGTAGAAAGACGTCATCAACATCTGCAGACGAGCATATAAAGAAACGAAAAAAAGCTCAGCAAGCACGCATGTCGTTGAGTTGTGCTTTATGAAAGTATTTTGTGTATACTTCAAGAGTATATATATATATATATATATAAAGGGTGTTTTTTATAGAGATATAGAACTTTAAGTTGCAATAAAACGACTATGGATTATTCGATTGACATGAATTTTATTTATCCGAAAGATAATCTTGTGGCATTACATTTTAAATATGATTTCTGGCATATGACCGCCACGGCTGGCGCGGATGTAGTCCAATCTGGACGTCTAATTTTCGATAACTTTTTCCAACATTTGTGGCCGTATATCGGCAATAACACGGCGAATGTTGTCTTCCAAATGGTCAAGCGTTTGTGGCTTATCCGCATAGACCAATGACTTTACATAGCCCCACAGAAAGTAGTCTAGCGGTGTTAAATCACAAGATCTTGGAGGCCAATTCACAGGTCCAAAACGTGAAATTAGGCGGTGACCAAACGTGTATTTCAATAAATCTATTGTGGCACGAGCTGTACGACATTTTGCGCCGTCTTGTTGAAACCACATCTCCTGGACATCATGGTTATTCAATTCAGGAATGAAAAAGTTAGTAATCATGGCTCTATACCGATCACCATTGACTGTAACGTTCTGGCCACCATCGTTTTTGAAAAAGTACGGACCAATGATTCTACCAGCCCATAAAGTGCACCAAACAGTCAGTTTTTCTGGATGTAACGGTGTTTCAACATACTCTTGAGGGTTACCTTCACTCCAAATGCGGCAGTTTTGTTTGTTGACGTAGCCATTCAACCAGGAGTGCGCTTCATCGCTAAACAAAATTCGCTTATGAAAATCGGGAACAACGGTAATCTCGTTTTGGGCCCAAATTGCACTATTTGCAAGCGTTGTTCAGGCGTGAGTCTATTCATGATGAATTGCCAAAATAAACTGAGAATAAATCACTTGACAGCTGTTAAATCGGTCGCCATCTTGAAAAGTAATGCCAACTTAAAGTTCTATACCTCTATAAAAAATACCCTTTATATACATCTACAACCTTCTTTATGTATATCAAATCGATGACTTCGTATTTTTCTTAAAAAAAAAGATTTAAATAAAATTATAAAATTAAACGGTTTGTTATACAACTAGGTCTTTTAAATATTCAACAGGAAATATTACTTCGATTCAAAAGCCTTGTATGTTGAAACTGTTTTCGATTCACATCCAATCTTAAAAAAAATTATTTAAAAATGAAGTAACCGCAAAAAAAGACAGTAAACAGTGTTTTATATACAAATCCAGTGTTGTAACAAAAATAATGATTTTCACGAAGCATATTTCGAGAGTATTTAAAGAATTAAAGTTTTCGCCATTTTTAAAAAAGCAAATTTACTCGCTTGAAAAAAATAGTGAATCTACATTAGGTAGATGAAAGGGATATTAATTATTTGAATTTTTTAATACACATAAAAAGGCAGAAAGCATTTTCGCGTGACAGCCAGCAAATCGTGATTAAAACTTTGCATCCTTCAGACAATGGAAAATTCCATCAACCACCTTCCATCAACAATTGATTTTAATTCATAAATACTTTTGCTAATATTAAAAATACCAAGAGAAACAAAAAATAAAGAATTGCTAAGGGTCCGATACATACTACAAGACAGTACGGACAAGAAAAGGAATCGTTCGTTTAACAGGGTTTAAAATTTTCCAAAATAAATGTTAATAAAATACTGCGGCGAAGCGAATATCAGATGAAAGGGAGAAGTCGATACCTGTCATGTTCTAAAGCGTAAATCGAGAACATTCGTTATCGAGAACGATTCGATTATTCCAGGCGGTGGGTTGCGAACAACCGAGTGGGATATAACGGCGACACACAACTACAGAGGAGTCAGTAAGTGAAGCAGTCGTAAAGTAAATGCGTTGATGATTACACTAAAGTGAAGTAATAAGAAAGAATCAGTCGTAAAGTAAATGCGTTAGTGATTACACTAAAGTGAAGTAATAAGAAAGAATACATTGTGAAAGATGTAATTCAAGTAATTGTAAATAGTGAAGTGAATTGTAATTGAATTATGAATTACTGAGTAATAGAAGGATATTAAATATATTCTTCAGAAATAAAGAAACTGCAAATAAAGTTGGTGACTTTTATTTAACAATCCAGAGACCGTACCCGAAGGATTTGGGAAATCATC
Organism: Neoceratitis asiatica; assembly: GCA_030068015.2. NCBI lineage: Eukaryota > Metazoa > Arthropoda > Insecta > Diptera > Tephritidae > Neoceratitis > Neoceratitis asiatica. The sequence goes on along the minus strand of CM061524.1, from coordinate 43,250,014 downwards.
GAGGTTGAATCAGCAAAATCATAACAATACATTTAAAATAAAAAAATTTTTTTATGAAGTTCTATTTTCATTATAAAGTTTAAACCTTAGATGTAGAATACTACATCATTCAAATGATCGTCTGGGGTATTTTTGCAAACTTCGATCAATTTGAGGCAATTTTGAACCAATTTTTGGCACATATTTTGCGGTATCTCAGCCATAACTTGACGAACGTGGTATTTTGCGTAGCCCCATATAAAAAAGTCCGAAGGTGTCAAATCGCACGATGTCGATGGCCATGTGACATCGCCTAGACGAGAGATTACGCGGTCTGGAAATTGCTCTCGTCAATAACACCCGTGCTATGTAACACAATTTTTTCGAATTACATATCTCCAAGTCCTGTTCTTCAATTGCAGGCCAAAAAAGATGGTTATCCTGCGACATTTTCATGCCTAAATTAATAATGAAAGTCTCGCCGTTATCATTTTCAAAGAAGTAAGGTCAAATCACACTTCCGGACTAAAGAGCACACCTGAAAATAAGCTTTTCTTGAGTGAAATGGCCTCTCTTTATTTATTTGAATATTCTCGGAGCCTCAAATGCATCAATTTTACTTATCTCATCTTATACGCCAAGTGAGAAATATATATCGTCGCTGAAGAAAATTTGATGGAAAAATCGCAGTTCACTGCTTATTGTTCAAGCACCCAATCAACGTAACTACGGCGTTGTGAATTATCACCTTGCTTCAGTTGTTGTGTGAGTTTGACTTCATATTGATGTAGGTGTGTAAGTGCCGTAAGAAGGTCCCATATCTTGAGAACATCAAGAAATAAACACATTCGAATCTTGGGCTACACTTTCATTTACAGCAGCGATATTTGAGATTGAACGAGCAAAACGAAGTCGCCAGGCCTTACAATATCTGTAACCGGTCCAGTCTCTTCAAACTTCTTTAAAATTTTATCAATTGTGTGAGTAGTTGAACGATCATGTGCACCATAAACACTTTTGGTTTGACAGTAAAGTTTGGCAAATGTCAAAATGCAGTCCTGCTCTTTCGAAACTACTAAATGAAGAACCCTTTTCAAATGGTTTAAGTAAAAAAGATTCTGCTGAGTCATGATACTTGCAGTTTTTCAAAAAAAAAAAATAAAAAAAAAAAAAAATTCTCAAAATTAACTGCTAAAAAGTTCATAATAGTTTTGAATTGCTCAAAAAACTGAAAGTTGAGAAATAGTCAAACAGGGGAAAGCTAAATTAGCTTCTATGGCTTTAGTGACTAGATGTTGTTGATAATCTTAATTTGGCCAGCATTAACTGGCACTTCATTAATTTTTTTTGTGTGCAAATAATTCTGTTAATCATCATGCATGCGAAAAGTTATTTGGAGAATAAAATAAGTTAAATTCCAGAAGACAAAGATGAACTTCTTTCTGGTCTGTCAATTACTCAAACACCGGATGAAATTCTGCAACTGGTTGAGAAAAAACCACATGTAAGCTATCAAAAGATAGTAGATGTATTAACCATTATTCGTTTGACAATTTGAAGTCTTTTAAAAGAGACTATTTACAAACAAGAATTCGCTGCGTGGGTGCCAGATAACTTAACGCCAAAAAAAAAATCAATGATCGCATTGCAAACAGAATGCTTCTGTAATGCGACAAAATCGAATCACTTTTGAAACTACTCATAAGAACGCTGAAAAAAGGGTTAATGCCGATAGTACTAAAAGAAAAAAATTGTGGTCAGAGACCGATGAGCCCCCGAAAATGACTGAAAATCTTGACGGTACTAAGTAGTTGGAGGGCTTGCAAGGGAATTGTGCATTATGAGCTGATAAAACCTGATGAAAAGGTAAATTTTCAATGACGCTCCAGCTTAGAACAAGCTTTTCAAAAAATAATTGGTCAATAGTAAAAATTTTTTGGTTGATCAGTACAGCTCCAAGCCACATACACCTTTCATGATCAGATAAAAGTTGTGGGCACTTGATTGGCAATTTTTTTTATAGAAGTATAACGTACAAAATACATTTTGTGCAGGAACTAAAGCCGCTCGACCTTCCAAGAATATCTGACGTTTTCGAGCCATGAGGCCTGTTCCCGACTCATTGGGTATGTAAACAAGCAAAAATGTCGCATTTGAGAAGAATAAGAGCAAGAGCTGTCATTTAATAAAAAAAAGCGTTTGGTGTGATTTGTGGGCCGATTGAATTATCGGTCCATATTTCTTAATAATGATGCCGAACAGAACATAATCGTCAAAGGCGACCATTTTCGCGCCATGATAACCACTATTTGATACCTGAAATTAAAGCTCGTGATCTCCGCGACATTTGATTTCAACAAGACGAAGCCACGTCCCACACATCGAATCAATCAATTTATTTACGGTGGAACACTTTATGGAGCAGATAAGTTCACGATTTAGGCCGGTCGATTAGAGCAAAACATCACGCATGTCATTCACTAGTCACCAGTATAAATGCTCGAACGAGTCATCGAAAATTGGACTTAATCTGAGTCGTATCCGCGACCAATATTTGAAAAAGATAATCTTCAAAAAATATATGCCAAAAAATGTTCTTTTGATTGTAACAAACGTTCCCCATTAAATTTAAATTTCCTGTGATTTGTTCTTAAAAAAATTAGGAAAACCCGAAATGGATCACCCTTTGAAATAATTTCCACCTCAAAAGAAAGAGAGATCTAGTCGAAGTAAAGATTAATATATAAAAATCGAGAAAATACAATGAAAAATAATAAATTTTTCTTTCTTTTTATTCACTAGAAATGCTTGCTTTAAAACCTAATCTCTTCTGTAAATGATATCCTGATATACATATATACATAAATTCCCCGATACATTTCACAGAGTAAGAGCTGCTTCTATATTTTCCATTTACTTTTTAATTAATTTGACCTATGGGTGAAACTACATTTAGTCAATTTTAAATTTTTGACAGATTAACAGCAATTCAAGTCCCCAAATATAGTTCAGCAAAACATCAATAAATGTACTATTATGCGCAAATATATTTATAATTTGCAATCCTTTGGCCATTCATGAAAAGAAAAATGGTTTTTATGTCAAATTTGTTAGCAGCAAAATTGTGCATAACTGGCAAGCAAGTACTTGAAAAGTTCAAACACTTTTTGACAGCTGCTGGTGCATTGGCATTTGGTAAAGTTGAAATCTAGTAAAGCATAAACCGCAATATTGAACTTTTGAGTGAAAATTTGTTAAAAAAAACGAAAGTCACAACTACAACATTCCTACGCATGATACAAGATTGGTCGTACATAAAGGGGGAGAAATAGTCACTTGAAGCTTAGAACGATATTCTGTAAAAGCGTTAAGTTAACATTTTGACATTTTTGTAGCCTTTGGTTAACCATTGAGTGCATCGGCATTTGCTTCATGCCAATAGTCTGAGTAATATATAGATTTTTTCCCCAAAAACTATTGGGTGTGGGTGTGTAGACTATTGTATTTGAAGAAAAAGTTCCAAAGAAATTTTTGTCGCTTCACTGCATTCCGGTTGTTAGATTTTTTTTCCAGCCATACATACATACTTATGTCCAATGCCAAGTAGAATATTAACAAACTTGGCAAATACTTGGTGTTCTGTGCCCTCCATTTGATTGCCGATTTTTCTTTCATTCTTTGTTGCATTTCTTGCCCTGCTTCATTGTCAGTACAATTTTGGTTTGGCTTTAGAAGACAGGCATGCCAGTAGCAGCTGACTGTTATTTGGGTTTGCCATTGTTGCAATGATATTTGCCAATAAACTATTTGATATTACATAATCTGCGCAGAGCTTTTTTTTTGTGTATTAAATTGTCAAATCGATATTTTGCAATCTTAAAACTATTAAATGAAATGTTATATTAATAGCGAGGAGATTGCTCTATGATGATAAAGAAATGCGATATTTTTTTATTTTTTATTATAGTAGTTTTTTAGTTCTTTTTTTTATCACTATATGACTTCTATAGCTTTTTTTCTCTTTCCAATGAAAACATTTAGCAATCCATGGATTTATTCAAAACTGGGATTTATTTAGCTGAATGGATAGTTATGATGTGGATTTTAGATCAATCCTTTAATCGGCTTTAAAGCGATTGCGTTCGCGATGATAAAGAAATTCGCTGAATAATCTTCTACAATACCATACATTGGATATCCATGCGGATAATGTTCACTCTACAGTGTGATTTTCATGCCAGTAATGCTATGAAATCATATATATGGCTGCAGCTGCTGAAAGACACTTAGAAGTTCTTGAGATAAAAAAAATTACAAACGATATATAAGTCTTAGTTAAGTATAATAACGAAATTTCTAGGAAAATGTAACCAAATCGACCAATTTGGTACGGACAGAAGACATGCTATATAGTGTTATGGATTTGCGTACAGTTGCAGGTTCTAACATTGACATGCATTTTGACGCAGTCAAGAATCGTACCCAATTTTGTGCAGACAAGAACGTATGACAGAAAAGGTTCGACTTCGAAAACCTGCCTGCACAGCAGACAGCCTACAGATTTTTGACTTTTCACACACTTTTGGCCTTTGGAAGCACACAATTTGTTATAAAGTATCTATGGACTACATTTCAACCGACCCACGTACAGTCTTGAACATAACTAACGAACTGTAATCATCTCGGAAAGTTTTTATCATCCGAAATGGAATCCGTGTGGGAAATATATCAAAAGTGGAAGTCGAAAGCGAAAGACACAGCGAAAATAGAAAGACAAAGAAATTAAAAAGTTCATCCTTATGCTCTAAACGGCGGTAATAAAAAACCTTCGTTTACAGTTTTACATATTTCGGGATTAGAGAACAAAAAAAAAAAAAAAAAAAAGAAATATATATTGATAATCGAAAATTGCTTTATTGTTTTTCAAAATATTCTTTATTAAGATCTATACGCTTTTACAATCGTTTGAACCAATTATCGAAGCACTTTTGCCACACTGATTGAAGTATTTCCAAAACATCCATTCTGAATGTATCAAACGTCTCTTTAGGTGGCGTAAAGCGTTAGCCTATCAGTTTCTTTTTTATGTACTGGAATAAAAAGAAGTCATTCGGTGCCACTTTAGAACTATACGGTACATGCCTAGTCAAATCGATGTTTAGGATGTAAATGGAAAAATGCAGCTGTTTCAGTCGATGTGTAATAGCTCGTATTATCTTGAAAGAAAATTGACAAACAAATGGTTGTGTAGCACTTAAAATTTATTTTTCTGTGTTGAAAGTTATGGTTGCGACATGCCCAGTTAAAAAAAAAAACAGGCAACCACTTGCTTTGCAGTGCATCGTGCGCGAACACCTTTTTTTTTTGGAATTCTCCTGTCAAAAAACATTCGTGTGTGGACTACGGTAGCACTGTTTGACAGTAATAACAGCACTGTTTGACAGTAATAACAGTAAGCAGTCGTAGACAATATTGTTCTGTACTGATATAGTTCAACGGCTAGGCTTACTACGTCATGTTGATTCAACAGATAAGAGTATTTCCGCTTTGAAAATATTCCACTCAGTATACGCAAATGGAAGCAGAAGAAGAATAAGATATCCAGTCCGATGGAAAGACCAAGGAACTGGTCTTTGTGTCTACAATTCAATTCGAGGTACAAAAATAAAATAAAAATTAACTTTCTTTTTATTCCCATTGCAATAAATACATTGGCCGCTTTGTAACCGCTGAAGCAATTTTACTTAATTTTTTTTAATTTAAATTAATTTTCTGTGGGTTTGCATGGTCATGTAATTTCCTACTCTGCTAAAATTGTAATTTGTGTCCACAACTATTTAAAAGAAGAAAATTTATTTATTTTCGACAAAACTTTTTTATGTAAATAGAAAAAAAAATTTGATAAAATTCCATTTTACCAATAAATAAGGACTTCCACAACGTTTTATAAATATATAACCATTTATTTCTAGTGCATGCCAGCGTTTTCCAGCGTTTGCGTGATCCAATGCTAGGTCCCTAATTTTGTAAAGCAAAAAAGACAGAAAATTCAAATTTAATAGGGAATGTTTATTATCATTCGATAGAACATTTTTTGACATTTATTTCATGAAGGTTATCTCTTTAAAATGTTGGCCGCGGCTACGTCTCAGATGGTTCATCCCTTGAGTTCAATTTTCGACGACTCGTTCGAACAATTCGACCGGTAACTGGCGAATAACATGCTTGATGTTTTTCTCCAAGGCCTGAATCGAAGCGGAATTGTCCGCATAGACTTTATACTTTACATATCCCCACAGGAAAAAGTCGAACGGTGTGATATCACACTATCTTTGTGGCCAATTGACCGGATAAAAACGTGAAATTATCTGCTCACCGAAGTGTTCTCTCAATAAATCCATTGGTTGATACGATGTGTGGGAAGTGGCGTCATCTTGTTGAAACCAAATGTCGCGGAGATCACGAGCTTCAATTTCAGGCATCAAGTAGTCGGTTATCATGACGCGATAACGGTCGCCATTGACGGTTACGTTCTCACCGGAAATATAATTGAAGAAATATGGACCGATGATTTCTCCGCCCACAAACCACACCAAACCGCAATTTTTTCTGGATAAAATGGCAGCTATTGAATCTCTCCAGGTTGCGCTTCGTTCCAAATGTGGCAATTTTGCTTATTTACATACCAATTGAGCCAGAAATGGGCCTCATCGCTGAACAAATTTGCGATGTCGCTTGTCAAGGTCGAGCGGCTTTCAATTTGGGATTTCGACGTAAAATGCGCAAAGTCGTTCAATACTTCAGTCCGAGTTGTTGCGAACGGCGCCGAATAGGCTCTCTGCTACGGCCGTTATATTTTCTTCACTGCGTGCTGGACGTGGTCTATTCGGTCGAATATTATCCAATAATGAATGCTGACTCTCCAGATGGGTGATGGTGTTGCGAATAGTACGTTCAGTAGACCACCATATATTGAACGAAGCGCTTTCTTTACAGAACATGAATTTTCGAAATAAAGTTGAATGATTTGCAAGTGTTGCTCAGGCATAGGTCTTTCTATGATGAAATGCCGGACAATGCTGAACAAAAATAACTTGGCAGCTTGGCACGACTCACGCGTGATCTGTCAAAAAGGCTATTGAAAAAAGTATCTCTACTTGGATCAATCTTTATAAGTGGTTATCGATTAAGTACACATTTCAACGCACTTTAACAGATACAAAATAATATAAAATTTTGTCTTACAAATATCTTAAGTGTAAATTGTGTTTGTATTCAATTTATGACGAAACAACTATTATAATGTTAATTCAAAATTATTATTTCAAATCTATTAAGTCAAGGTGATTGTCTGCCAGAAGTTAACACATTTCAATTTAAATTTATGAAGCATTAAATTACGAATAAACAAATACTACATATAAGCTCTCCATACATACATACCCTGCAGTGAAAACTTACTGGTATGATTTCATCCTATTTCATACTAGTAGTCAACTAGAAATAGGATAAAATGATACCAGTTCGTTATTTGTTTAGCAGTTCAGCAGTAACGGGAATAATAATAATTTTCTACACCACACCATTTCTGTGTTGTTATTATTTTTGAAGTGCTCATTTAGTCGCTGCTCTCCAAATCACAACAATAGCCTAGTGGTTATAGGTTATCATTGTGGCGCGTGCGGTTCTCGGTTCAACTCTCGTTAAAGGCAACTTCAGTGCAATTTTTAATTTTAATTTTGGTGAATTGGAAATCAACACATACATGACAATTCATAGAACATCGCCGTGTTAAAAATACCAGTTAGTTACATTGGAAATTTATCAAAGATGAACTAGTTGATGGAAAAATGCTAACTAGTAGAACTCTAGTTAACGACTGGTATTTTTCCCTGCAGTATAATAGCTTGTACATAAATATGTGTGAGTGCATTTAAACATGTACTATTATGGCTCCTTTACTTACTGACCTACATTTATCATGCCACAGACGTGTAAGTTGAGTGCTATCAAATGTAGCCTACCAGTATCAGCAAATACAATTACAACGTACAATTATTAAGCCATATGTACATACATTTGTATATATATATCCGAAGATTAATGTATATTTGTACGCTTGTGAATATGTGGCCATCTCTATCTAATTGTGATTACACTGTGCATTTCCTAAGCCACAGACACACATACAAACTCGTGCGTAGTAAAAGGAATACTTAAATAATTACAATTTCGTGTATTCAGGCAGGAAGGAGTGGAAAACGACGGGCATGCGGCAATGTCGGAAGGATATGAACTACTTGATTAGCAACCTGTTGCCACTTTGCCATTGTTCAGTTTGATTGTGAAATGTAACTATGTATGTGAACATTGTGCTATAATTGTAGTTATTGTTATTGGTGTGAGTTTTCTTTTTGCTTTTATACATTAATGTGGGCGAACACTTGACATAATTACTAGAGAATACTATGTATGAATGTTTTCTTTATGATGCGTGTTGACACATATCAAAAGATCAATAATTTTCTAGGTTAGTATAAATGGAGTGAACATGGAATTTTGTTCTAGAAAATGGTGGTGATTGTGGGAATGCATAAATATACAGGTTAACCAATTCTCGTTTCATTTTTGATTGAAATCAAAACTAGAAAGCTAACAACAAATTTAGCATTCATAAAGGTAATCTCTATGAAAACGATCTTTCGTTTGGCATACTCAATCTTCTACATGATGTCACGCTGCTAGCATGTCAAGTGTATACCTTTTTGCTAATAAAGAAAAATTACATATTTTGTTTTGAAACAAAATTTTTATAATGTATTACTATCTGTTATGAACTTTCAATATCTCTACCAACCTACACGTACATAATTTTACAGTTGGCTTCCGGTTGCGCTAACCTCCTTATATATTTATTATATTTGTGTGCACTGGCTTTCCAGCTACTTCAGTCATGGGGGGAGTTCGGCTTATACTGGCATTCAGGAGTAAACCAGAAAAATAGACATTGAAAAGAACAAACAAGATAAAGAAAAGTTGCACACACGAACATAAAAAAAGAAACTTGTGAACCGACGCACTGTCCTTTCATGCCTTCTAGATTTCCTAGAGAAACTTCATCCCAAATAAATGTCTTAGCAACCACTGCTACTGTCTTAGCTGGCTCCAGCCCCACCCTACCATTGGTTTCGTTGTTGTTATTGAAATCCCTTTTAAACCTACCAACAAAATATACGATTTCACACCACTTCTTTAAGATTTAACAGTCCATAATTATGTTTTATTGACAGAATTCAATTACTATTAATTTTAAATTTAAACATAGTATTTTTGTTTGAAAATTTTTACATAATTTGATAAATCTAATTTTGCTAATCTACTTCTAATAAGATAGGATTTCAATAAAGTTTCAGTTTAATTATTTAATCGAAACTAACCAATATAAAATGATTTGTTATTAAAAGCGGTTTCTAATATCTAATCACAAAAAAAAAAAAAAAATTTGTGAAAAGTATAAAAAGAAATCAAGAAACTCAAATTATTTATACATGGAAATGAAAATATTATGGGTACTTATGCCCAAATAATGCCGACGAATGTTTAATGACAAAGTAGAATAAAAATTTTTTTTCTTTACTTGCATACATACTTAGAAGCTACTTCCAAGGCCTTCGATGAGTTTCGCCGTATATGTGGTTACGCTGATATGGTTACTTTACTTTAAGAAATCATTATTTAACAAAAAATTAACAATAAAATAATTTTTACTTTTTTCACAATCCCATTTTTTCCAAGTACCTTTTCGCATTTAATTTCAGTAACTTTAGCTACCTTACATATTTACATATTTTTCTTTACACTTTACTTAGTTTTAGTTTATATTCATATTTTATGTGTATCAAATAATAATGTCTTTTTTTATTCAACCATTTGTTGTTGTTAAATTGTTTTTGGCAAAAGCTTTCAACAACCATTAATGAAACGCTATAGCAGTTTTTCTATACTTTTTAAGCTTCCGTTTTCTTATTTCAAGCGCTTTGATTAAATATATATTTTTTCAGTTTTAAATTATATAAAATATTATTAATTATATTATATATAAAAAATACTTTGACTATTTGTGTTCGATGCAGAATAACAGGATAAACTAAAAAAATGTGTATCCATCGCTCAGTTAGTCTTGTTCTTCTTCGGAGAGCCGCTGACTAAGTTGAGTGTGGGATGCTATGATAATGATCATCAGCGGCCACTGTATCCAGTGTTTTTGTTATTTTATTTGCTATTTTTAGAACCCGCATTCGAAATGTATTTAAAATTATGTGTACATACACTTATTATGTATACGAAAAAGAAAAAGTAGAAAAAACTAAAATTCGTAAAAGCACCGCTTTTGATGATATGAATGTATCATTATTTTTTTTATTATTTATTTAGAAGAGCTAACTAACATTAATTATTCTTCATTATATAAAAAGATTAATTTAAAAAGTAATTTTTACATTATGAAATTGTCTTTGCTGCTGCTTTCGATATCTTATAATTTCTAAATAGATAATTTTTCATATATTGATCACTTGCTCCCTTCTTCCTGATCTTCGGATAAAACTTACAGCTTCGTTGGGGCAGGAGTCATTTTTAGCCAAATGCTACTGGTGTTTAGGGAATACTGGTGATTTTCCCAGTTATTCAGGGTCCTCGAAACCGGATTTATTTATTTTTATTAAATTACTTTTAAATTTATTTTGTTTCATTAATTTAAATTTTTGTTTGTTTGTAAAATGTGCAGTAGTAGTAGCGCGAAAATACTTATTAAATACAGATTTCTCTCTTTCACCAGCTCCAATCCAAAAAGGAAAGAATTTTGGGAAGCGGAAATATTATACACCTCATGAGCAACTAAGATTAACCTTTCTGATCATCCCTGTCAATATTACTACATTTTAAAATTCCAGAATGCATAGTTTATAGTATACCATAAGAATAATAAGAGGAACTAACTCTTAGTTGTTTGATCTTAATTGAATTATCAAAAGTAAAGATGAAAAAATATAATTCAAATATTTTGAATTATATGTAAGTAAAGCGTGTTTTTTATAGACGTATAGAACTTTAAGTGGGCATTACTTTTCAAGATGGCGACCGATTTAACAGCTGTCAAGTGATTTATTCTCAGTTTGGTTTGGCAATTCATCATGAATAGACTCACGCCTGAACAACGCTTGCAAATAGTGCAATTTTATTTCGAAAATAATGGTTCTGTGTGGAAAACGTATCGCGCACTACGTCCATTTTATCGTCGACAAAATCGTCCACCACTTTTGGTTAAATGGCTACGTCAACAAACAAAAGTACCGCATTTGGAGTGAAGGTAATCCTCAAGTATATGTTGAAACACCGTTAAATCCAGAAAAACTGACTATTTGGTGCGCTTTATGGGCTGGTCGAATCACTGGTCCGCACCTTTTTAAAAAACGATGGTGGCCAGAACGTTACAGTCAATGGTGATCGGTATAGAGCCATGATTACTAACTTTTTAATTCCTGAATTGAATAACCATGATGTCCAGGAGATGTGGTTTCAACAAGGCGGCGCAACATGTCACACAGCTCGTGCCACAATAGATTTATTGAATACACGTTTGGTGACCACCTAATTTCACGTTTTGGACCTGTGAATTGGCCTCCAAGATCTTGTGATTTAACACCGCTAGACTACTTTCTGTGGGGCTATGTAAAGTCATTGGTCTATTCGGATAAGCCACAAATGCTTGACCATTTGGAAGACAACATTCGCCGTGTTATTGTCGATATTCGGCCACAAATGTTGGAAAAAGTCATCGAAAATTGGACGTCCAGATTGGACTACATCCGCGCCAGCCGTGGCGGTCATATGCCAGAAATCATATTTAAAATGTACTGCCACAAGATTATCTTTCGGATAAATAAAATTCATGTCAATCAAATAATCCATCGTTGTTTTATTGCAACTTAAAGTTCTATACCTCTATAAAAAACACCGTTTAGTTTCTAATTTCTTGAAGTTTTTCTGCTTTATTAATATTTATCTAAGCCTCGTCATTTGGGTGGCGCTAAGGAGTGTTCATGCAAAGAAAAAGAATAAACTTGAAAAAAAAATAACAGAAATATAAATATATATACTAGTACTGGTATTAAGAATTTAGCTATTGTAGCATGCATATGATTCAAAATACATGCACGACAGTACCGTACAGTACAGGGTATCGTTAGGAGACTCAAAGAGGTTAATTAAAAATTCTCTCTCAGATTCCATTAATGTCTCTCCAGAGGTACCTCAGGGTTGACTGGCATAATTTCAACTATCAATCTAACTTAACTGAAATATCTGACTCACTTTTTCATATTAAGAAAACAATAACAGAACAGACAGTACTGATTTTTTTGTTTAAACTAAGTTTACTTACGTTAATTAAAAAAAAATTATGGATTTTAGTCAGTCTAACAAAAAACGCATGATAAATTTTTGTTCTGTAGCTGAACTTATTAATTCTTCATTAAAGAATCTGTCGAACATGGAATTTAACTGATAGAAATGATATTGTGTTGTGTTCGACTGGAAATCAAAAGAGAAGCACACAAGAATGGAAGAAAGCGCTTTTTACAGCACACTAAAGAGTGATTTTTCGGTATATTCGTGAGGGGAACACATTGAAAGAACCTGTTGAGATTTATTTTTGACCCAAAATTAATTCTCATCTCTCATGCGAGTGACAAATTAACGCCGTTCTGTGGTTTTATTGTACATTACTGTATATTGTGTGTGTTGCTATTGTCTTATTTAATGTAGTTCAGCATGCCTTGAGTATGTGTGAACAAAATGTAACGGAGTTTTTACCGAAAAAAAAAATGTTTATTATAAATTTAATATTATTATATTTATAGTCGCAACTAAAGAAAAACACCAAGAACATATGTACTTCCCACATTTATATATAAATCCGCCTAAAGTTAAAGCATACTTGCTCTTCTCCTTCCAATCTTTGACATTTTTTAGAAGGAAACACAAAGGTTGCTAAGTACAATGCGCACGCATACATACACATATCATTCAATTTTTGTATCCACATACATATATATATTTAAATAAACCTAAAATTCACATTTCTTCAGTTTTTTTATATTTATTTGGTATTTTTATTTTATTTTTATTTTTTATCAAATTTATACGTTTAACAGTGGTGCTGTCGCCCACTGCATATTGTCGCTCTTGTTATCATCCTACATGTCGCGTCTAATGACCATTAGCATCGTGAGTCTTCTCTGGTAGTACGGTAGCAAAATGCTTTGAGCATTTTAGCTCTTTTATATTTCAAAATGGTATGGTACTTCTCTTTTATTTATTTTAATGACAGGTAACTCAAATTGTTCGTTAGAATTCAAAATTGGTTAGCTCTGTAATTTGTGAGAACGCGACTTGCTTAGTTGCCTTAGAGTTTAGTTGATGAAATGAATAAATTAAATAGAATAAAAAATTCGGTTGAGAGGGTGAATAGCTGAGCTTATTGGAGAGCAGCTACATATGTACACACACGTACATGGAATATGTTTAAAAATTTAATATATTTTTTAAGAATTTAAATTTTCTTAGGAGGCAATAATTGAAATTTATTTTTTTGATTAATGATGAATGTAACAATATTTAAACATAACAAGGAAATAACTAACACACAAACATAATATATAGAAACAATTTATATTTATAGTACTTATTTAAGTACGATTAGACAAAGAAGCGAAGCGAATGGGTCTGGTAGTGAACGAGGGCAAGACGAAATATCTACTGTCATCAAATAAACAGTCATCGCATTCGCGACTTGGCTCCCACGTCACTGTTGACAGTCACAACTTCGAAGTCGTAGATAATTTCGTGTATCTGGGAACCAGCATTAACAACCCAACAATGTCAGCCTTGAAATCCAACGCAGAATCACTCTTGCCAACAGGCGCTCTTTTGGACTGAGTAGGCAATTGAAAAGTAAAGTCCTCTCTCGACGAACCAAAACCAAACTCTACAAGTTTCTCATCATTCCCGTCCTGACATATGGTGCAGAAGCCTAGACGATGTCTACATCCGAAAAGTCGGCTTTAGGAGTTTTCGAGAGAAAAGTTTTGAGGAAGATTTATGGTCCTTTGCGGGTTGGCAACGGCGAATACCGCAGACGATGGAACGATGAGCTGTACGAGCTATATGACGACTGTGACATAGCTCGGCGAATAAAGAGACAGCGACTACGCTGGCTAGGTCATGTCGTCCGAATGGATGAGAGCGCTCCAGCTTTGAAAGTATTCGATGGAGTACCCGCTGGTGGAAGCAGAGAAAGAGGGAGACCTCCACTCCGTTGGAAAGATCAGGTGGAGAGCGACCTGGTGTCACTTGGTATTTCTAACTGGCGCCAAACAGCAAGAAGAAGAAACGAGTGGCGCGCTATTGTTGACGCGTAAGCGGTGCCCACGCCAAAGAAGAAGAGAAGAAGGTTTAAGTACGAAGACCCTTCTTGATTTGTTATGCAAAAGAAGAGATCAATAAAAGTTGAATAAAAGGACCATAACCAAAATTTCGTTGAAATACCAGCAGTCGTGCTTTACTTCAGCATGCATTTGTTAAAAGTGTGTTCACAGTATCAAATCTTACAGTTTCACTGAAGACTGCTTTACTGCTTTCATTGCAAGGTATCAAGACGATACTATTTATACAGACTTCAGAGGCTACTAACAGAGCGTTCGAAAGGATCCTAGTTTCTAGATTATCGAGTTTGGGTTTTCACGCCATTTTTTTCATTGGATAGCATCTATATCTAATAGACTCTGTGCAGTTGCTTTTGGTAATGTTTTATCCCGTACTCCATTTTCAGATCCCTCCAGTGTAGATTCTTTATGTTTTTCTGGTAGAGACAGGGCTCGACTATGCTTTATTCATCTGCAGACCACACCATTCTTAATACAGCTGCTTAGAACAAGTACAGAAAATTTTAATAAAATTTGCCTCACGTTCCTTAAGTAGTTCTAAAGCGATTCCTTCGTATGAGTGGCGTTGTATGCTTTTGGGTATTGAATCTCTGAGTAATCAATTCTTTTTTCTTGCTGCCTCTTCTGTGTCCATTACTATAAAGAGATCATTCGACTGTTCTAACCTCTTGAAAATATTACATTTCAATGTCCTTAGTCGAAATTTTAGGCGTGCAACCCATTTTTATATTAGGATTGTAAAATCTAACTCTGCCAAGTGCGTCCCATTAAGAATAACCATTACGGAATTAAATAATTTTTTTAACCTTGATTTGTCTCTATCCTGTGGAGCAGTTCGACCTATTTTGTATAATTATTTAATTTAATTTTTTATTTCATTTATTAATTGAACAAAAATAACCTTACAAACTAGATGTACAAATTTACTTAATGCTATTACTTGCATACTAGGAAACGAAGAAATAATACTTAAGAATAATGAAGATCTAATTTACATAGGAAAAAATTGCTTGGCGTGACAAAATCAAGATCATTAGTTTTATAAATTCAATAAGTGCACGTGTAATCGGTGCCAGGTTATAAAAATTTGTATTGGCTTTCCTGATATTAAAGGGATAGCTAGAACGTAGGGTTTTTCGCGAAACCAATCTGTTCTAGGCAATCAATAGAATCAGAAATAAGGTCGTAAAAAAACATTATAGACTGCAAAATACGTCTACGTTGGCAATGGGTCAGCAAAGTGGAGTATTTGAAGGTAAAATTTAATGAAATTTCGTTGCAGTCTTTCAATTCTATTGGAATGTATTAAGTAAATTAGATTCCAAATTATAGAACCATATTCTAGCTTTGTATAAAGAGGAGAGTAGTACAATTTTTTTTTCTAATATAAATAATCTCTATAGGCATCTCCTAGCATAAATTCACAGCAAAGCTAAATTTGCATACAATTTTGGAACCATATAACTTATGTGGTTGACAAAAGAAAACCCACTATCAAAAATTACGCCAAGATCTGAAAATTCATTTAATTTGATAGATGCACAAGTAATGGTGCTGAACAGTCATCGGCATAAAATAAAAAATTACTTCCCTGAGGAACACCAGAGGGGGCTGCAAAAGCATAATACTTAGTACCTTCAACAAATGATATTCTAATGTGGAGATAGGACGTCAACCAAAAAAGAAAAATTGAATTAAATCATAGGCTCTGAATTTTCCGCAACACAATATTATGCGATACAGTGTCAAATGCTTTAGAAAAATCGGTGTAAACACTACCTGCTTGCCAGCTAGACGTAAAAGCTTAGATGTAATATTGAGAAAAACACCGCTAAGTTGGCGACAGTATATCGGCCACATGCAAAGTCATGCTGGTGAGGGTCTAAAATATTTTTTATTAGTAAATAACAATTTACAATTAACAATTTTTTTGATGAGTTTAGATCAAGTCGAGAGTTTAGATATCGGTCTATGAGGTTTTAAGGTTTTTTTTGTGGGCCTGATTTGAAGACTGACGTTATTGACGCGAGCTTTCAGCAATTAATGAACAAATCTTGGGGGAGAGAGAGATTGAAAATAGCTATAAATCTTCTTTCTTCCTAGCCAGTAAGAATTTATTAATAAAATGCTGGGCACTGCTAAAAAATATTTTTACAATGAAATATTTCTGCAAATATGAAAAAAATTTATACTAACAAGCATATGAAATTTAAAGCCAATTCAGCTACATGTTGTTTAGTACCATTTTCTCTCAGAATTTATAAGAAGAAATTTGTTTAAATTGTTATTGTTTTAGTTAATATCACCACTCCAGTATCACTGAAATTTTTATTTCACTGATTCTAATGGTAAGTTTGATAACTTACGGTCAACATAACGGCCTGCTAAGTGTACTATTTGTAACACCTCACCCATCTTGAGCCTCAGCATTCATTATTGGATAATCTTTGACCGAATAGAAAACGTACAGCACGCAGTGAAGAAAATATAGCGGCCGTAGCGGCTGAGAGTGTTCACGAAGGCCGTGGAGACTCGATTCGGTGCCGTTCGCAGCAACTCGAACTTACGTATGGAACGACTTTTTTACTTTTTTACAATACATACAGCCGACTATTTGATGTCTGAAATTGAAGCCCGTGATCTCCACTTCCCACACATCGCACAAATCAATGGATCGGTGAATAGATAATTTCATGTTTTGGGCCGGTAAAATTGCCACCAATATCATGGGATATCACACCGTTAGACTTTTTTCTTTTTGGATATGTAAAGTTTAAAGTCTATGCGGACAATCTTGCTTCGAATCAGATCTTGGAGCAAAACATCAGACGTATTATTCGCCAGTTACCAGTCGAAATGCTCGAACGAATCGTAGAAAATTGGACTCAATGGATGGACCATCTTAGACATAGCCGCGACCAATATTTATTTAATGTGGATGTGGTTGACATTTCGCGCACACGGTCGATTAGAAAAAGTATTGTTTTTTGGTTGATATTCTATGCACTTTTGGGTTGGATTCAAACACGGGGCCTATCGCACTATTGCTATTTACTTGGCTACTGCACCACCGCTCGAACATTAGTACTGCACAGAAAATTAAAAAAGTTTTTTTATAAAAATATAATCGAATTACTGTAACATAATCCATGGCCATCCACCGGCCAAGAAATGTGATTTTTTATGATAAGTTACCTTGTAGCTAACTTTTTCTCCTTCCGAATGGTAAAAATAACTGCATATTAATTTTTAGGAAGCTAATGAAAAGCTTGAGCTCTGCTGAAAAATTATTATGAAATCAAATATGTCTACAAATATGATAAAACTTTACACAAATGAGCTTAGGAAATTTAAAGTCAATAAAACTACATGTTTTGTGGTATTTTCTCTCGGTTTAAACTAGATATATTTTTCAATTCTTATTGTTTCAGTCAATATCATTATTCATTATCTCTGAGATTTTTATTTCTCTGATCTTTGCTATTAACTCTTAAATTGTTTGAACCAAAATACAGATTTTATATTTCTGATAAGTGTTTTTCTGCAGCCGCAAAAATTATAGACCCAAACCGACGTATATTATATAAAATGAATTAAAATAGATGTTTCGGACCACAGCTTTTTGTTTAATTTTTTGTGAGGAAGAATTGTGTATTTCTTTATTTAAATTTTGTACCTTTAATAGAATATTAGTAGCGAAATTTATGCGGTTTTTATTGAATAACTTGTTTAGTGGTTTCGAAAGTGCAGAACTGTATTTCGACATCTGCTAAACTGAACTGTCAAATCAAAAATGTTTCGTTTTTATGAAATAATCTTCCAAACACTCAAGATATTAATAAAATTTTAAAGAAATTTGAAGAGACTGAATCAGTTACAGATATGGTACGGCCTGCGCATCATCGTTTAGCTCGTTTCACCTCAAATATCGCTGTTGTAGGTAAAAGTGTCTTGCCGAAGACTTGAACGTGTCTACTTGGCTACGTTCTCAAGAGCTCAGACATTCCACATCAATTAAAGCTAGCTGACCATTTACAACGCCGTAGTTACATATGTCGATTGGGTTGAACAAGAAACAGTGGACTTGCGGTTTTTCCAAAAAAAAATTTGTTTAGCGACGAAGCACATTTTTCACTCGGTGGATACGTAAATAAGCAAACTTTTAGCATTTGAGTCTTCTAGAATCCTTAAATAATTAAAGAAAATCCAGTATACAAAAAAAAAAAAAAAAATCTAGTGCGCTTTTTGGTTCCAAAACGTCAAAGGCGTGACTGTCCCCGTCAATTCAGAGCGTTATCGTCGTATGATAACCGATTTTTTTGGCCTGCAATCGAAGAATGCGACGTGGACAATATGTGGTTACGAAATAAATTTCCCGGCCACGTAATCTCTCGTCTTGGCGATGTCAATTGGCCACCGAGGTCATGCAATTTGACACCGTTAGACATTTTTTGGGGCCTTTTGGGGGATAAGCCTTTTACTCTTGAGCACTTGAAAACCATTATTCGTAAACTTGTGGCTGAGATACCGCCTAATATGTGCCAAAAAGCGGTCATTTGAATGATGTAGTGTTTCACATATAATGCCAATGTTTAAACTTTATAATGAGAAAGGAGTTTACTGAAAAAATTATTTAAATGCATTATATTTACGTTTATTTGGGAATCCGCAAAATGTATAACCCTGTATATTATTGTGATATCGTTAGGCTAAAAAGTTTATCTATAATTATTTAAGAGTTGCTCAAAATTGGATTAACATCTTAGTAAAAAAAAAAGAAATTAAATTAGTTTTAATAATATTTGACCGAAATAAATTTACATTTTTCTTATTGATTAGTTAAAATCGAAATAGAATTAGAAATTTTGACCTTTTAAATATCGACCATACATTTTAGCTATAAACACTTATATTTTAAACTGTTCTCTAGTGTTTGGAACTTTGCACCAATAGAGCTTATTGAAGCTACATCTACATACACAAAATATTATCTATATTAATAGAAGAACTAGAACTTTGTTAAACTCAAAATTTCATTTCATATGAACAAACTGCGAACTAATTTAATCACTTTTTAAGTCCGAATTCTTTTAAATTTACAAGGATCTTCTATACATATATCTATACATATACATACAAATGCATTTAATTTTTTGTGTGAGTAAAAATACGATTGACAAACGAAAGTTATTTTCAGGTATGTGAGAATCTTTATGGTATTTAGCTTTTGGCAAGACATAAAACTTTACTCATTAACCTGGAAAAGGACTTCCACATATACCTGCATGCGGTATGCTGTAAAAATTTAGCTAGACATTTACACCTTTACACACGCATGCAAATATACATGTGTAAACATGCAGATACCAAAGTTGAAAAAGAAAATTATGCTATTGTTCTGTGGCACAAACTGCCAGTCGGCAACGAAGGAGGGAACACAAGCATGCCATGTCCGTTGGCATCCTGTAAGAGTCTAAGTGGTATACGAATGCTAAGAACAAATTGCTGGTAAATTTCAGTTTTAATAACAGAAAAGAAAACTTCTCAAACATACCTAAACACATATCGACTGACATATACAAACATATTACATACACGCCTCCACATAACTTGCCACAATATCCCGTTAAAACTCAGACGCAGTATGATCTGCCAAATAGCACATTTCATGACCAAAAACAGATAAAAAGGTGCAAAACACACACAGGTAAAAATAGCATAAAAATGTGCTTAAAGTACAAACTGCGAATGTCATTGGGTTTTTGTGAAAAATGTAGGCGTTAAGCCTGAAGCTTGCGCAAAACTACCGAAATTTCAAAATGAAAGCTATTCTGTTGAAACTTTTCAAGGAAACCACATTTATTCTGCTTAATAAAGTCACACAACTTCTGATTTTGCATACATTTACGCACACATATTTAACTTTTCTGTTTAGAGCAAATGGAGCTTAGAGATTGTATTCCTTTGCGCACGTGCATGTGAATGTGTGCTTAGTACACATATGTTACAAGCTTAAAGGTACAAACTTTTTATACATATACCTACATACATGTGCGCAAATAAACGATGATACTATTTTACATATGTATGTGAAAGCATTTTGGTAGTTGTGCAAATAACAGTCGGAAATGGCCAACACGTACAGCGGACTCATGCAAATTTTGTGCATTCATTAGGTAAGGTGCAATTGTGGCTCGTCTTCTACAACTGTACGTAATTATTATGAATATATGTATGTTTTCTTTTATGCTCAGATAGTCAGTGCATACATACAAGTTATATATAAAGGGTGATCCAAGAAGATATAATTTTTTCAATTCATCATTTTTGAGGGTCAAGCGGTCATGTCATTTTTGTTTAGTATTGTTTGGCGTTTTATCATGGAAAGGCTTACGCCTGAACAACATTTACAAATTATCCAACATTATTACGAAAATTCACTTTCTTAGCATGTGTTTCGCGCTTTCGCTCAACTTATTGTCAACATAATCGGTTTACTGAGCGTACTATTCGCAACAGCGTCACCCATCTCGAGACCCAGCATTCATTATTGGATAATATTCGACCGAAAAGACTATGTCCAGCATGCAGTAAAGAAAATATAGCGGCCGTAGCTGTGAGTGTACTCGAAGACCGTGGAGAGTCGATTCGGTGCCATTCGCAGCAACTCGGACTGACGTCTGGAACGACTTGGCGCACTTTACGTCGAGATCTTAAATTGAAAACGTACAAAATACAGCTTGTGCAAGAACTGCAGCTGCTCGACCTTCCAAAGCGACATCGTTTCGATCTATGAGCTCTTGAAAAGTTCCAAGAATATCCGATGTTTTCGAGCCAAAGTTTGTTCAGCGATTAGGCCCATTTCTGGCTCAATGAGTATATAAGCAACCTGGAGAGATTCAAGAGCTGCCATTTCATCCATAAAAAACAACGGTTTGGTGTGGCTTGTGAGCCGGGGGAATCATCGGTTCATATTTCTTTAAAAATGGTGCCGATGAGAACGTAATTGTTAATGGCGACGGTTACCGCGCTACAATATCTGACTATTTGATACCTGGAATTGAAGCTCGTGATCTCCGCGACATTTGGTTTCACCAAGACGGCGCTAACCTCCCACACATGGCAATAATCAAGGGATTGATTGAGAGATAACTTCACGTTTTGGACCGGTCGATTGGTCGATCGAGTGATATCTCACCGTTAGACTTTTTCCTTTAGTGATATGTAAAGTCTAAAGTCTATGCGAACAATCCCGTTTCGATTCAAGCCTTGGTGTAAAACATCACGCGTGTCGTTCGCCAGATACTAGTCGAAATTCTCGAATGGGTTATTGAAAATTGGACTCAATGTATGGGCCATCTGAGACGTAGCAGCGGCCAACATTTGAAAGATATAATCTTCAAGAAATATGTGCCAAAAAATGTTCTTTCGAATGATAATAAACATTCCCCTTTAAATTTAAATTTTTTGTGTTTTTCGTAAAACAATTTGGGAATCTCGAAATAGATCACCATTGCTATATTTATATATATATGCATTTTTATATTCTGATATATGCATATATTTTACATGTTCGATTTCTTCATTAAGCAGTATTCTTTTGCTTGATTACTTGTCAATTTCTTTTATTTCACTATATTTTGTTTTATATTTTTATGCGCAGTGATCTTAACTTGACTAGCTCCAAAGTCTTTAGCAAGCTTTTAAAGTATAAGAAGTTAATGGATGTACTGAACTTTTTCTGAGTTTCCTAGATTTTTTAGACTTTTTCTAGATTCAGTGTTTGTGGTTCCATATTGCGATACTGACGAGCGTGTTTAGAACCTTATTTACACTTACGATATCGCAATCTGCAGTATCCTGGGAAAATACATGTTATAATTGTTCAGTAATTTTTACTTAGTATAATTGCGCAGGTATTAGTTTTTTGCCTGTTTTAGGTCTAGTTACTTACTTATGCGATCTGTTTAATTATTTAATATCCAATGGGAATGAGGGGTTGGGTGGCTGTTGGTGTTGTTTCTATAGTTTTACTATATATTTCTGTTCATAGGTAATATGTTATGCATGCCACCTTATTTTGAAATGCCAGAAAGATTTTTTCTTTGATTTTGACTGCCATTTTAGTAGAGATTTCTTTCAATTCGTCTGCCTCTGCGGTTATCATAGTCAACAGAGTGTTTCCTAATAATTGCTCTATTTTATTTTGAAATGATTAGAGATGTTATAAAGCTACCAAAAACGATATAAGATATTTCTAGATGAACCTTTTTTGTAATACAGCTACAAGCAAAGCTTTACAGATTTGATAGTGCAGTACTATTTTCTATTTCTCAATTCATAACGATACAACTGGTAAACGTGTAAAGTTCTAGGATCATCATCAGGTATTAAATGGCATTATGTTAAAATAATTTCGCCAAAAATAACAGATCTACTTAATTGTGATTATTATTTTTTATACTTTGTTAATTTACTAATTTAACTTAATTTAACTTTTTCACAGTTAGTGCTGATTTTTCTTTTTCAAATCGGTTTATTTTCAGTGAGAAATATTTCTTTCTTTTTTGTTTACTTTTTCTAACAACATGGCACATTTCGTATAAGAACATTGTATTCGCAGAAACCAAAGATTAAATAATTTTTTATATATTGCGTTAATAATATCCTCTTTAGGCATAATTCACTACAAAAATAATTTTAGCGCTCCTCAGAAGATTTTTGTATGAAAAAGTTAAAATATATATAAAGTGTAAAATTGATATTCCCCTCAGGCATTCCGCAAACCAATATTTCATCACTGAAAGGCTATGAATATCGAAAGAGATTAATAGAAATGTAAGTTTGCTGAAATTATAATTGATTGAGATAGATAAAAAAAAATAAAAGGTCGTCAAAGGTTAAACTGTCATAAATTTTCAGCTAAAAGATTATGTTGTACTATAGATAACTGATCTTTTCAGATTTCTCTATGTTAGATGAATGCGTTTTTCGGGAATAATATTCTAATTAAGCTTAAGCTTCGTTTTGCCGATTTCTGATTAATTTTCGGTTCCAATACATAGATCCGGTATCATTCCACAACATACCAATTTGGAGAAATCAATATTGATCAAAGGCTTAGTTGCCGACTTAAAACAGTAGATGACGTATCTACCGCAATCATTAAGCGTTTAAGGCGTTATCAATCATAACAGTGACACATAGACATTAAACAAGAGAGCCTGACGTAGTTAATCCCATATCGCATCCCTTTAAATACCGATGGGTGCCGTAAGCTGATAAATGTATTCCCAAACCAGGCAATCACATCGATAACAGTCAAGATATCCATGTAAATACCGATAGATATATGTGTGAGACAGGTGCAGTATCAGGATTATTCTGTGAATAACCAAGTTTGCTTCAGAATTCAAGGACTGACATTACTGAAGGTGCAAAATAAGCAACAATTTTATTGGGTAAATCTATCAGGCTTCAAATAGAAAGCTTATCGGAAATTAAGGTAATAAAGTGTGTCAATATAAAATCCAAATGCGTGAGGACATTAATAGACTGTTACAGGAAAACGCAGTGAATATAACATGTGCCCCAGATCGCAAGGATACAGAAAGCAATGATAAAGCTGTCGAGCTTTCTCACTCTGGTGCAGCTGATGAGTGTGTCACCATCGATTACTTTTGACCTCCCTGAGTCTTCAAATGTGGTCTAAAGCAGTGGACTATGGGGGAATAATTCAGATCCTGCAACACTTACACCGTAGACTATGTGGATTGTAGATCAATCAAACTGATACTTGAATTAAGCAAAAGAGAACTTAGTTTTCTTGTGGGTGTATTGGTATTGACGAGGCATCTTCTTCCTCTCTACTAGTGCATTCAGACATCGTTTACACGATTATAGCTGAATTAATAACAGCTCGCTATTCCTATATTCTTTTCGCTGTTTGGGGCCAATACCAATACTAAGTTAGACTTGGTTTTTCTCCACATGATCATCCACATCATCAGACGTCTACTTAGTTTTCCTCTTCCTATGCTTCCCCCGGCGGGTACTGCCTCGTTAACTTAATAAGGTAGAGTGCTCCTATCTATACGGGTCACGGAATTAGATAGTGTCTGTCCGCTGTCTCTTGATTAATTCAACTATGACTTGTTCCGTTCCATCGGCTGCGATATTCGCCATTCGTAAAGGACCATAAATCTTATAAAACTTTTCTGTTGACATCGTCCATGCCTCCGCTCCACATATAATGACGGGAACGTTGAGTGATTTGTACAGTTTCACTTTTTTTTTTGTCGAGAAAAGACAAAACTTTTCAATTATCTACTCAGTCCAAAGTAGCACTTGTTGGCAAGACTGATTCCGCGTTGGATTTCAAGCTTTACATTGATGGTGTTGTTTGTTAATGTTGGTTCCTAGAAAAACGAGACTTTGAACTGCGTCATGAAAGCCGAATCGTGAATACGCTGACTGTTTTGTTGAAGATAGGATATTTTTCGACTTGTCCTGTCCAAAATCATACCCATTCGTTTCATTTCTTTATCTATCATAGCAGAACTTACGTTGCGGATGATATGGCCAATGATATGAATATCTTTCGCACATTCCAGCAATTGTACGCTCTATTAAAAGGTTTTACCTGGTGTGTTTAGCACTAAAGCTCGTATTATTTTCTCCAACATGAAATTGAAGAAATCACACGATAAAGAGTTACCCCTTCTGAGACCTCGTTTCGACTAATAAGTTGTTTCCAATTCTGACTGCGGTTGTGAAATTGTCGACAGTCTGTTTACATAGCCGTATAAGTTATGTAGGGATGCCAAATCCAGACATAGCGGAATAGAGGCAGCTTCTTTTCGTGGTGTCTAAGGCTGCTTTAAGCAACGAATAGGTGATATGTGTCGATCCTTTTTTCGCAAGCCTATTCCAAGATATGTTGTGTGGTGAATATATGGTAATAGTAGATTTTTCAGGTCTACACTTGCACTTATAAGATCCAATAAGCTTTTGTGATATGATATCTAATTCTGAGATATCACCTCAACAAGCTAGTTATAATGAATTTGGCAGGTTCCTTATACTCAAACGCTCAAATTAGGTTTTCCTACTAGAAGTGTCGCTAAGTCATACTCATAATCCAGAAATTATGAAAAAATTCTAAATTCGACATAATCCATTTACGAGTTATGCTAGAGGAGGTTTTGTTAAAGGGTATTAGAACCTAAAATTAAAACAACAAAATTTTAATATTTCCTCAGTTGGAGTACCTTTGGAAAACTATTATAAATATAACTATAGTTGTAATTAAAAACATAATTATTTTACATTTAAATTAATTTATTCAACTTCATTATTTAATGTTAATTCCTAATATTGCAATATGTTCTTGAAATAAATATATTAAATAATTTTATTTCTGATATATTATTTGTTTTTCCTCGTTCGAATTGCTCAGTACTGCTTATATACCCACCACTTACATAAAAATATAACTATGTATAATGATTAAAACACTCCAACAATCTGGATGTCTACTAAGCTATTGTTTTTCCACTCTGCACTTTATTAAGCTAATAATGTAATAGTGCCGCAATCTCAGCTAACAATTATTTTTATACTTTACTTTGCTTTTCATTTCGCCACTTTAACACAATGACAGCATTCAAGCTCGACATTTACCGTTAGCCATGAACTTAGAGTTTTTATATCCATTTTATGTATTTTTCCATGCGTTCAGAAAAGTATAAACTGCCAAAGTTCTTTTTTTTTTTGTGCTCACAAAGTTATTTATGTGTGGAAAAATTTACAATAGCGTGATTTATGACAAATCGCTTAGAGTGTGGAGGGGAAAAGAAAATTAAGTGAGTGTGAAATGAAAATCTGCGATTATCCACTTTGGAAAGACAAAGTATTTGTTTGGCTCACGGCATTTGGTATTTATTTTATGGGTTAGTAAATTAAAGAATTCCAATAATAAAATAATACTTTAGAAATATTTAGATACTCGGCTGAAATTCTGTTCAATTATTAGCCAGTTGATATTTATATAGGAATTTGTTTGGGAAACTTAGAACCGATGTCAGCTGGAAGCAAAATTCATTATTTTTTTTTCCTTTCTCAGCGGAAATGTCTTAAGTATTCAATGTTATGCTATTTCTTTGCGATTATAATAAAATCGTGAATTCACACAGTGTGAGTGAGAAATATTATCAGCATACTAAATATGGTGACCGATATCATTTTGAAATTTGTTGCAAAAGTTTTTTAACAGAGTTTTAATATTGGATATCTATTCTCGATACCCCAATAAAAAATCAAAAATATACACATTAGGAGTAGAATAAGGGCATTATGTTTTTCTGAGTCAATTAAAACTAAATGCCACATTTTTGTAAATAATATTCTTAATAATTTCGAAATATCGTTATTTTATGGGTTATGGCTGTACCATAATATAACACATAGTTTTTGTTAGAACACAACATCACAATTTACATGCCACTGTGGTAGTGGAGCATTCCATTGCAGGCAAAAAAAAATATTGTTATCTAGAATGCTACTGGTTTGAAATTTTTCACAAGTTAATAATTTTTTCATGTTAGCGGCAAGAATTTTTAGCATGGCAATGTCCAAGAAAAACTCAATTCTGCGACTTTGCATTAGCTTCAAAACTTGCTGTGCGGCCAAGCTTCGAAATACCCTGTACCCAAAGAGGTAACTACTTAATTGGTTCTAGTGGTTCGTCGAATAATTATATGTCTACAAAATCGTTTTACAACGTTCACTCCCTTAAAAGATTTCAGTTTGATTCATTTTATGAGAAAGAACTGGTGATATAAAACTTTATAAATTTTACACTTCGGCAAATGAAGGTTTCTTACCCCTAAATCGTAAAAAGTTTAAAGTTATGCGTTTCTCCCAAAGATCCACACATACAATTAGTTACACAATAGATAATTATAGTTTGGATCAGGTTCACAGTTTTATTGGCCTGAGGATCACAATGGACCCTAAATTGAACTTCACATATCACATTGGTGTGACAGTCAACAAAGCCAAAGGCATCTTGGCTTTTCTAAAACGTTGGTCAAAAGAATTTAATGATCCCTATGTTACTAAAGCTCTGTATGTAACATAAGTAAGACCCATTCTTGAATACGGCTCGATGATTCGGAACCCTAGGTATCAAATCTACTCTGACAGGTTAGAGTCTATTTAAAAACAATTCCTCCTATTTGCCTTAAGCAATTTGCATTGAGACTCTCAATACAATCTTCCTTCTTATACTAGTCGTCTGAAACTTATCAATCTCCCCACTGTCGCCAGTTGTCTGGAAATGGTTGGTGTAATTTTCATGGTTAAAATAATAACAGGCTCAACTTCCAGCCCCATTATTCTCTCTGAAATCAAATTTAATGTCCCATCTATTTGGAAAGTAGAAAATGTTACGACAAATGCCAAAAACCAGACCCTTCTTTGGTTTGTGAACTTAGACCCAAATTGTATTATCAGGACTTTCGTAGGTGTTTGAAATGTTGGTAGCACACCAAATATCTGATTTCATCTATAATAATAAGCTCCTTAACAATTTTCAGATTGGTTTCAGAGCCGGTCACTCCGATATTACTCCTGTAGTTAAAATATTAGATGATAAACGTCAGACTTACGATCGTGGTCATTCAACAGTACTTTGTTTCTTAGATTTTTCAAAGGCTTTTGATTCTGTTAACCAAAATTTATTGTGTGGAGACCTAGCTAAGTATTTCGGCTTTAGCGAGTCTGCATTATAACTTGTAAAGAGGTATTTTTGCGACAAGCTTCAAAGGTAAAATTTCATAATACTCGTAGTTATTCTACCCTCGTGCATATATACTCTGGTTTTCTTCAGGAATCCATCTTGGCCCATCAATTATTTCAGAATTATTAGTACTTTTACGACATTTTAAGTACATACACACATTTACAGGCCTATGTCGAGGGACCAGCTAAGTGCAATCAGGCATCATACTTCCGGATATAATGGAAATGGAACTCAAAAGAGTTTACAATAAATGCTGAAGAATTGGAAGGCTATTCACAACAGAAGAGCGGAACGCGGAAAGGCGGAAAAGCATATATGAGTGGCAAAGGCACTGGGGAATAGCAGATAAAGTAGATAGTAGATAAAGGTAACTTACAAGCCTGGATGGAGAGAAAACACGGCGAGACGGATTACTACCTGACGCAATTTCTGACCGGACACTGTTGCTTCAGAGAATACCTCAATAAGTACAGTCCGTATGACGGAACGCATTGTTCTTTCTGTGGTAACGGCAGCGAAAACGCACAGCCCGAAATATGAAGTAGAGAGAGCAGACATAGAGAGCCTTATTAAAGAACGGGTGTTTCCAAAAAACATTGTGCACCACATGATACAAAGTAAAATCGTATGGAATAAAGTGAAAATTTTGTCCACATTCGCTCTCCAGGAATTTAGAATAAAAGAACGGCAATGCAGTAGCGAAAACAAAAGACATAAAGGAGGATAGATCAGAAAGTTGTACCTGAAGAGCTAATCTGGCTTAGCCTGGTCCTGTGAAGAAATGTCTAGCGGCAGTCCCGTAGGAATAGTGAACTGCTGTCGGAGTTATGGGTTTAGTACGTCGGTGTATTGTTTCTCAAGTCCATCATAGTCCGGAAAAAAGGTCTTTAACGAGAACTTAAGCTCAATATAATTGGTCTACCGAGAATTTAATTTACTCCAGTGCACAAAAATCATGTATATTATACGTTGGTAAGGATAAAATATTGGTTTCCGATCTTTCGGTCTGGATTATTGGAACCAATCGGCTTAAATTAGTTGACAAAGCCAACAACTTGGGGTCCGTCATTTATTATGGTCTTCCGTGTGATGATCATGCCAATGAAGTTGTGAGTAAAAAAAAAACTAACTTCATCTCATATACCGCTGGCCACTGAAAAAAATTAAATTAAAAAGTGAATTGTTCCTTATATCACATTCTTTGAAATCTTTTCGGAAAATTAGATTCCCGTTCACTGCATAAATTATAGAACATTGCAATTAACTTTGCCACAAGATATATATTTGGTTTAAATAATATGATCATCTCTTATCTATGAGTTATTTTATATCTTCATTACGTAGGAAGCTTGAGATGCCATTCCATAGCTCCGATATATCGAGGTGTTGATGGGTGCTCTCAGAGAGCAATAGTGAAGCACGAGTAGAGAACTGCACGAATGCCTGTCCAGAGTCAAGTGCCCATCTTTATTACTACAAGTGATTCGAGTCGATATTTATTCTTCGGAACATACGCGCGTCTAGGTTGCGCGTTTTTAGATCCGCAGAAACCCATGTAGCTTGATTTACTACATTATATTTCATTTAGTCACAATGTTCAATATCAACCCAAGAAAGGGATTTTTAATTTCGAGTAATACAAAAAAATGAAGGTACTTAAAGAAAATTAATCTTTTAAACTATATCAATTATGTAATGTTTAATTTTATTAGAAATTTTAGAAAATTGAGAAGCGACACTTAACAGGTCAGTTGAAAAGTTCCTGCCCTACCATAGTAAAATAATTATTTTTTGTTGCAAAATAAATTTTTTTTTTTATTATTTTTTTATTCAACATAGTTCCCTTCAAAGGTGATACACTGATTGTAGCGACCCTCTAACTTTTCGGTATAATTTTTGTAGTACGATTTGTCTTTCGCTTCAAAATAGGCCCCAGTTTCGGCGATCACCTATTCATTCGACGAAAATTTTTTCCCAGAGAGCAATTTTATGAAATCTGAATATAGGAAAAAATTGTTGAGGGTCAGTTCTAGATAATACGGTGGATGCGGAAGCAATTCTGAGTTCAAATCATGTATTTTTGCCATCGATTTCACTGACTTGTGACACGGTTCATTGTCTTGGTGAAACAGCACTTTCTTTGTCTTCAAATGCGGCCGTTTCTCGCCGATTTCGTACTTTAAATAGTCCAATATCGCGATGTGTTAGTTGTTGTTGATGATTCTACCTTTTTAAAGTTAGTCAATTACAGTTATTACAGCCGACTATTGCACTTTTTGGAGCGGGTTCATGGTGTGCAGTCCACTCGGAGGATTGTCGATTGGACACATTTCATCCATTGTACCTTGTAGATGAAAATTCGGGTTTATTATGCCTGAAAATTTTCACACACTGCTCAAAATCATCAACTCGTCGTTATTTTTGGTCAAAAGTGAACTCGCGCGACACCCACTTTGCACAGAACTTTCTCATTCCTAAATATTCGTATCTGATATGATGTAAATGTTCAGTTTATGTCCTTAGAGTGCCTGCCATTTCGTTTAATTTCCATTTACGGTCATTCAAAATCATAATGGAGATTATTTTGGTGCTCTCGCCGGTAACAACCTCTTTTGGGCGTCCATAGCGTTCACCGTTTTCGGTGCTCATTACATCATGACTAAACTTAGCATACTAATCCTGGATGGTTGGGCCTCATGGTGATGTGTCAAGCCAAGTTTTTTCTTCAATTGAATTTTTCCCTTCAAAAAGCAAAATTTTATAAATCACAAATTAATAATCTGACAGCTGCCAACTTTATACACGCTTCTTTTGAAGACTAGTGTTAAATAAAAATCATATTTAATTTAAATCTAGTAGCGACGTCTATGTGCCAGGCCGGGGACTTTCCAAATGACTAGTTAATTCTCCTCTTACATTAGCTTTTTGTACAATTATTTATATAAGTTAAATGAAAAAAAGGTCCCTTTTTAATTTTTTTTTCGTTTTGTTTTAACACTATTTACTTATATGTTTATGCATTTCGAATATTACTTCCTATTTCTCCAGGTAAAATTTATATTTTTCATAATATATTTGCGGAAATTAATTAAGGGAACTTTAACAAGACTTTTAAAATGTTGTTTTTGCCATAATCAAGATATTTGTAAGTTACAATCGCTGAGAACTAATTCATAAAATGTCTGAAGTTTAAGAATTTTAAAATCAGATTATTACATATGTTACTTTCAAAACAACTAAACAAAAAATATTTCTGTTAGAATTAGAAACTTAAAAATATGAAATCTCAAAAATTAAGAATAATTTATACAAAAATATTCGTTTCATTGCAAAAGAAAAAAGAGTATAATTTTATATGGTGACCGTTCACTGATTGCTTATTTATTTCCTATAACATCTAAAGTTGAGAAACTAAGGAATAAGTGCAACACTGCGTATACGTAACAGTCATATGTATATATATGAGCACATTGTCTCAAAAGAATTTTGCTTTAAAATTTTGCATTGCATTACGAGCCCGAATGTAAGGAAATATGAATAAAATAATATTTAGAGAATAACTATACACAATATAATAAATAATTAAAATAAGTTAATATTATTTCATTTGATATACAGAGCTGAAGAGCTAAAAAAATTATACAAAACCTAAAACAATGCTACAAAAAGCAAGTGAGTATTTTTCAGAAATAGTTTTATAGTGTTTATTGAGATTTTAAGTTGATCAGTTATTTAAATATTTACTTGACTTGTTGCAAGATAATTTAAGAATTTTGAAATATAAATTATTAAAAAACTAGATTGAAAAATATTATATGATTTTGTCTGATCAGCGTTACGAATATAGTATCGTTGCTTATTTCCAACTTAAAATTTTACTTTTCAAATGGATGTAAAATTTTAAACGTTAACAATTTATTTTTAAGAAGTGGAATTGCGAATTGCAAACAAAAACCAAAACTCAATTGCATTAGCAAAACCACGTCCCAATCGAATAAAAAATAAAACGAAATCTAAAATATGGCTCCGCTACAGAGGAGAGCACGTAGTTGCTTCCGTTAATAATGCGGATAGGAGGAGACGTTGCATGGGTGAAGATGCAGTAAATAGAGAAACATAATGTCAACCACAACAGAATTATATAGGAAACGGAGCATCGTTAACAAAATTTTACATTTTAAATGTGCGGAGACATATGTTATATTATTTGTATGTTGTGCATATTTGTAAACCTACATACATGTATGTGAAAAACATTTCTGTAATAAAAGGTTATCCATTTAGTGGTTTCGAAATTGCAGAGCTGTATTTTGTTGTCTGAGATTGTTGAAACCTACTACAAAAATGGAAAATTATACATCACATAATCGTCCAAGTACTCTAGAAATTAGGAAAATTTTAAAGAAATTTTGTAGATAGTGGTTTGATTACAGATATTGTGAGGCTTGTGCACCATGGAGTTGCTCGTCCCACCTCAAATATCGTTGCTGTAAGTGAAAGTGTAGCCGAAGACCCGAATTCGAATATTTGTCGATGTTCTCAAGTTACTAGCCAAATTTCTCACAAAAAAGAAAAAATTTCGCATTTGCTTCTCCGAAAATCCTCAAATAATTGAAGAGAAGTCATAACATTCAAAAAAAAAGCTTCCTGTCTGGTGCGCTCTTTAGTCCAGAGGTGTGTTTGGATCTTACTTCCTTGAAAACGATAACGGCAAGACAGTCGCTGTCAATACGGAGCGTTATGATGGCATGACAACCGATTTTTTCAGCAGCAGCGAATATTGCGAGAGAAATTTCCCGACTGTGTAATCTCTCGTCTTGGCGATGTTAATTTGGCCACCGTTATCGTGCGATATGACAACGTTTGAATTTTTTGGTGGGCACTATGCAAAAGATTGTGTTTATGCGGATAAGCATTTAACTTGTAAACACTTGAAACCCAACATTTCCTCTAAATGGATCAAAGTTTTAGTGTTTCACACATAATACCAAGCTTAAAAATTTATAATAAAATAGGGATTTCATGAAAAAAATATTTGAAAATCATTTTATTTGCATTTATTTTGGAAACTGCAAAGTGAATAAACCTTTTGTGTTTTCTTCGCATATATATGTGTGCCCTTTAAGCAATTGTCTTTTTCGCATTTCGCAAAGGAGCTAAATTTCAAAACATTTGTTCGGCTCGTGGACCGAAACAGCTGCAGGGTAGAAAAAAATCATAAACAAGCTTGTATAGAAAGTAAAAAGCAATTTTTCCGATGTAGTTATTATTTTTTGCATATGTGTATAATTCATCTAAGCGTGTGTGTCCTAACTCTTTCTTGGCAGCTGCTGTAAAAAAACTGTCGTACGGGAAGTGGACCAGAACCTGACTGGTATGCCTCATTCATAATGGAAAATTTCAAATAATGATTCCATGTGTGTATTTCTATATTCAAGTACCAATAAATGACTCAATAAGAGCTGCCATCGGTTTGTTTGTAATAAATTGCAGAGCTTTTAATGCTGCTTGACTATCCAAAAAATATCAATGCAATATCCAAGGAGTACTCCAGAACATAGAGTGCTGACTATTTTTACTAATATTATTTTGGCCTTTTTCTTAAACAGGTGAGGTGTCTCTTCCTATTCGAAATATTCATATTGTGTTGTAAAGTGGAGAGTTATCCAGTAGTCATAATATTTCCCAGTCACAACTCAAACAAAATGTTTTTGTATATACCACGTGGAGCGTGATGGGTTCAATTCCAGGCCAAACCAGATACCAAAATTGTAAAAAAAAGTTATTTCAAAAGTGTATTTCTCTGATTGCGGTCGCCTCTCAGCAGGGAAGGACAACACGACCTAGTGTATTTCTCACATGAACTAAAAGCCGCTCTTAAAAGCGGTTGCAAAGCGTCAATTATGCATTTGTATATAATACACTAACCAACATAAGCACATATAAATATGTTTCTGTCTCTTACACCTAGCAAGTTATGAGTGCTTTCAACATATAATTAAAATTTATTGATTAATATAAATTCCTTAAACACTTTACACATCAACAACAGTAATGAGGTGATATTAACAGTTTCAAGTGAATCAACTGCAGCCAAAAACATACCTACTGATATATTCGAATTCGAATTTATGTTATGTTTCCAAACTATCTGTATTTATATACATACTTCTAATTTACAAGACGAAACAAAAGGAGCAAGGAAATACAGGCAATATGCCATTGACAATTTAAATGCGATAGAATAGAGTAATACAGGATGAATGCGACTAATACCAAAACTAACTTAGGGATATTAATGATGGCAGTAGCATCAGTAGAAGCTACAGTGATTTGTGGAACTATGAAATATCATCAGACAGTGCTTATTGTGGGTGGTGCACAAACTAGAGTTGCAAGTGCTTTACAAACAAAAATATTATTTTTTACATTCCTACAAATGAAAATAACAACAACAAATATATATATATATATATATATTTAGATATTCAGGTTTCTGCCTAATCCTTAACTAATATTTCGATTATTTTTCAGTTATATACTTATATACTTATGCGTAATGATCGCATCGGCAAAAGAGATGGTGTGTTGTCATTTACTGTAAGAACCACATAAATATAAAGTAACATCTGTGAGTGTATTTAGAGTTTATTCATTTTTTTGTTCGATCGCCTAAGAAGATTCTTGTCTCTTTTGTGTATATTCCGAATAAATCTTGTTGTGCGCGTCCTTTATTTGATAAATTGACTCCGATTTTACTGGCTATGATAATGTAATATACTTTTGAGATTTTAACGTCCACATTCGCGTTCGTGACAAAATATGTTCTTAATTTTGTGATGAGGTCCCATATTTTGGTCTCTGCATCGTTAGACCTTCTGCGTTCACCAGATACTGTGATAATTTTAATCCTAGTCTTTTTGGTTGTTTTGTAATTTTTTTCATCTTTTCTCTGTGCTAAAGTTTGACCATAACTCATTTGTTTCGGATCATAATTTAAGTTTTTGTCCGTTTGGCCTTAATTTTGGAGACTCTTGCTTTGATAAAGTATGTACCAGTATATACTTTCGCCCTATCGACTTTAATGTTATGCGCATTGAGTTAGCTAATGTAGTTTGCTATAGTTGTTGGTATTTTATATCTTCAAATAAAAAACTTTGTTACTTAATTGATAAATGGCTATTACTTTACAATGCTTACGCTCCTCTGCGTTATGGTAAAGTGTCACATTGCCCTTGGTTTTCTATTAAAGTTATGGAACCTCTCAGAACGCGTACAAAAACGTATCACTTTTGAAAGCGAGTTTGATTAAAAGCCAACTTGGTCTCGCTTTGTCGGCCAAGAAACAAAACCACTACAATTGTTGAACTGAGAAGCACAGTTTCTATGAAATCAAGCTGGATTCTGCTCTTGTCTCAAGTACCCTACTAGCAGCCTTCGAATGCATGTTAAGGACAAAACCGAATATATGTTAAATGTTGGCAGTCTGAACGACACTTTTAATCCTTGTGTTGTATCAAATAGTAATTTCTCTGAAATTACTCAATGTGTATGTGTTTTATATTTGGACGTACCGTTTAAATTTTCACTGTAAGTGATGTTGATAGATGCATACTCAAAATTAAATCCAATTAATTCGGTGAATATGGTCCCCAAATACGACTTATAAACCAAACTATGGCGTATATACGGCCATTGACTAAAATTTTCTATTGCTGCATGACTATATAATATTTCACAAACCTTTGAAAGGTTGCTTCTGATAACCACAAAAATAATAATAAACAAAATAATAATCGTGTAATAATAGCGATGCTTCTTGTGTGTATGCTAGGATTAGTCTTTTACTCTGTTTCATCGAAGGTATTTTGAATTCCTAATGTTTCAGCCAAATTTTTATCATATATCGGAAAATTATTTGTTTTCCCTTTCCAATCAGGCTTTAAAGCTAGACATGGATGTGATACCGCAATGGTTAAATTTAGACGGCTTGCGAGATTCAAATGAAACAGGTGAATTATCCTTACTACGTTTACTTGACTTTCCAAATCATTTGAAACCATTGATCATTCATTGCTCTGCTCAGAGTTCTCCAATTACATCGGCTTTAGTAAAAATGCTCCGTTCTCACGAAAAGTTATTTATCTGGCAGAATCTGACATCGTATGAAAAACGGCGCATTAGCCTAAGAGACAAAGTCCCTGAACCATGATGTTCTCCAAGGATTGGTTTTTGATTTTTTGTCAATGATGCCTTTTAGACTTGCGGTTATGTGGATGTTCATACATATGCAGATGATCTCTAGTTATATCTATTTGGTCCACTCAAAGAAAATCAGTTTTAGCTGCATTGTATCTGTTTGTTTTGAAAAGATTTCCATCGTATTAGATGAAAAATATGAGCGATCTAGGTTTAGTAATTAATTCTTACCTCACCTATGTTGATCGAAGTAAGAATCCCGCCTCACTTACTTCTCTTAGAGAGCTCGTGCGTCAACTAATCTTACACATTATTACTTATTCTGAGTTGATATACAGATCGAAATGTCAACCTGGAAGTCTAGTTTATTAAGTTGTGAAATTTCTGATTACTTAGACGTCAGTAATTGTACCTTTGAAACTATCGAGTTCAACAACTGAGTGATCTTATGATCCAATTGTGCATGGCTTAAAATATGTCAACTCCACTAGACTGTGTCAGTTCTATTAGAATTTTGAGTTCTATACCTGCTATCTTTAGGAGAAGAAACAACAAAAGCGACTTTAAAAATACTCTTTAAAGTTATTTCTATAAAAATTCTTGAAGCATCTGTATATTTTACGGAGCTGAGCTATCTCCCTTTAATTGAATGTATTATATGCGCTTATTTATAGTTTTAGAATTCCAAATTTATATATAAATAAGTATTATCTTCCTAACTGGTTCACTATGAAATCTTGTTGTACCAATGCATAACTTGAAATAAATACTTTTTCTGTTCCTAACGGCTTCCAATCTCATCATATATATGGCTAAGGTGGAATGAAAATTACATGCTTTTTGTGCTCCTTTTTAATAATTTTTTTGCTTCTTTATTTTATTATATGTTTTTCGAACGAAAAAGCTATTTTAATTGAATCACTAGTCGTGCTAATGCACGAAATTTTTTGGCACTAACTGTAGAAAAGGGAGATTTAGTTTGATTTAAAAAAAAAAAAAAAAAATTGAGTACATCATTTATTTCAAATTAGTGATGTTTCAAAACAAAATATATCTATTATTATAAATATACATATATTTTGCCATAATCCTTTATTCTTACGATAGAGTAATTCATCATATTGGATTTACTCTAGTTATGGTTCACTGAGCCATTTCATGACAATGCTTCCATAACGTTAATCGGATAGTTCACGGATAGATTGTTGTTGTTGTTTATTAACATTCTACAAACAAGTTAGCACTCAACAAACAAGTCACGTAAAAAATCAGTGAACATCGATGTATATAGCACTAAAACTGACATGAAACCAACAAGGTTGACACTTAGGTATCTGCACCTAAACTACCACACTACAGAGAGCAGACCGGTAGTCTGCGTGAAAAGTGTGAAAGGTGCTAAAAATTTTAATACCACTAAAATGTTTTGATTGTTACAGGATGCGTTTGTTTGAAAAGGTTGCAGGTATAAATTTAATACTAGTTTCAGTTGAAATCATAATTTAAGGATTAAAGTTATTTGAAGGTTTCCAAAATTGCCAAAAATTATTGAGGCAAATTGATTAAATTTTATTTGAAAAATATTTTGTAGGAAATATAAAGCTCCAAAATTAATTCATTTGTATTAAAAAGAGCCACTTAATGCTTAGGTTATGTAGGGCTAGATTAAGGTAGTCTAGTTCTTACGGAGACTGGCATTCACGATACAACGCCCATAGTAATATTGGAACCCCTATATATGGCCGAAAGTTTCAAAAATAAAGCAGGAATTTTGAAATGTTATCCTTTGTTGACTGTAGGTCCTGGAATTTATCCTCGCCAAGTGGGATCATCCTTTGTCAGTCCTAATTTTTAGGCATGCAACGTCTAGATGCACCACTTTGTTGTTAGTAAAAGCCTAGTAAACTTTGTTTTACACATTTTGCACATAATCCTCACTGTTTTGGAGTCTTTTCTTTCTAAATTCATGACGATACAAAGGCTTTCCTTGT
Organism: Neoceratitis asiatica; assembly: GCA_030068015.2. Classification (NCBI taxonomy): domain Eukaryota; kingdom Metazoa; phylum Arthropoda; class Insecta; order Diptera; family Tephritidae; genus Neoceratitis; species Neoceratitis asiatica. The sequence goes on along the minus strand of CM061524.1, from coordinate 43,211,537 downwards.
GTATTCTTTACTTGCTTAAATGATATTGGTAAGCCCATGGCTATGTCCTGTTCTCATTCCCAGGTACCTAATAAATAGACACTTTTCTTATCCCCCTCAACCTTTTGAGTGCCTCTTTACAAAGTGTAAACACTTTCTTTACTATTGCATAAAAGTAAAGTTATTATGGGCGATTGGATTTCTACATTGTAGATATGAATTCTATCTTCAGCTCTGGTCTCTACGGTATCTCGGCGGCCATTTTTATTGCAAGTATCTTGGAATTGGAGATACTGCAGTGTTTTGTAGCTTAACCGACTTTTTTATTTCTAATTCATCACAGTAAACTGCAGATTTCCGTTGGAAGAAAATAAAGATATACAAAGCCTTCCCTGCACACTTGAGTCCTTTATTTCTTTCGTCTGTCCCTATTTTTCTTATCAAAAGCCTAAGGCGCGGTATAACGTAGCCTAATTGTAACAGATTTTTAGATTTTCAGATAATATAAAGCGTATCTGGGAACTGGAGTACTAAACTAATATTTAAGAGAAAACTTAGCCCAGAACTGTAAGCTTGCATCGTATGACCGATATTTCTGTGTAGTGTGACGTGACTATATTATTGAAAAATTACAAACAAAAATCTTATGACGGTATTTGGTCTAAACTTCACAAGCTGTTGCGTTTCAACGTCACATTCTGAGTTTAAATGAATAATAGTATGGTAGAGAAAAATTGGCAGGAGTATATTTAAGATATTTTCAATAACTTTCATTTTAAGCCATCTGGCTACAGACCGATATTTTAGGTAAAGATTTCTGCTATCGCTGGCTTATGTACATGTGTTTCAGAAATGTATATATATATGAAATGACAAGAATGCCTTTAGCTTGGCTTCCTTTTTACATGACCAGGCAAACTTACTAGATATCATAAAAAAAACAATAACAGATTCTTCAAGATGCAGAACGCATTGGTATGGTTTTTAGTTTAAACTCTCATTATCTCACTGCGACTTAAAGAATTATATAAGTATAAAATAATAAGGTTATATAGAGAAGCTGTTTTGGGGTGGAATCAGAACATAAATTTCCTCAAATAGAGACCGATTTTGGAAGAAAAAGGATGACATTTCAGAGTTATCAGATCCCTGTTAGGACACCGAATAACAAATAGACAAGAATATAGACTGGCAGGTCAGTGAAAGATGCTACAGGAGCTACGATACGATAACGCAAACGATAAGTAAGGTGTGACTTCTATTCTAGATGACTTCGGTTTCAATTCAATAAACCAGAAGTTTAAAGGTCTCTTCGTTATTAAGATACAGGTAAACTGCTTAAACGATGTGACACGATGCATCTAACACTGACTACGACTTAGTTCTGTTTTTCAGATATTTAAGTTCATTCAGATATATCGCTCACTAAGCAAAGACCAAATCAAATTTTTCATAATCGTTTTTATCTATAAACCAGTTCCCACCACAGACGTCATACATTAGCAAAAAAAATTCTTAAATGCAAGTTTCATTAGCTGGAAAAATATCGCTATGCTTGTCTTCATTTTACTTACATGCTAGTATAGCATTGACTGGTTTTCGTCTCTGCTGAAAATATGAGATTTTTTGAGTTGTGTATTATTTTTGATGTAGTATGTTTGGTATCTAGTTACTTAGTACATACTCGTATTAATGTAGGGACTAAACATTACTACTTGATACTAAAAAATTTAAGAATAATTTTTGAAATAAAGACCTAAAATTACTAATATTTTGGAATAATATTTATAATATAAATAAGGTTATAAAAATTTTATAATTTTATTCTCATGGTGTTAAATGTATTACTTTTTTTTTTTTTTGTATATCATGATTTTGAAAAATTCTATGCATTTAAGATTTCACCAAAACAATTTAATTCAATTCAATTCTGCTTTTTAAATATATTTTTCACATGAACATAAACAATTCATTAAAGCTAACCTTACTTTAGCAGCTAAAAATATTATGCGAATGTCATTTGTTGTTATCAACCCTTATACTAAACCAACGTTCTAAATTCACTGATGCAAACATTAAAAATAACTAATTAGTCCAATAATGGCAATGAAAATGCAGATTTATGCGGCTAATTAAAATACAAATTACTATTATAACGCATCTTCCACACGATTGAATTGCGCTACGTATCCATTAGAATATGCTTAGATATTCTACCTATATAAAAGTGAGTATATACGCATGTGTTATTTCGATTATGTGGGTAGTTAGATTTTGTTTATTTATAATTAAAAGCAAATTTTTGGTTGCAACTTTTTGTGTTGTAAACTGAAAGTGAAGTTTCAAAAATTTAAATTGCATACAGTAAATACTTATATTCCAATTTATTATGCTAAAAATAATATTATTTCAGTTAATTGACTTAAATACTTTTGTAAGCAATTGTGTGTGCGCAAATATTTAACGACCATTGTGTATTCCAATAAAATTTTTACAAAAATTATATTTTAATGCTTTTTTCACATTATTAAATATGCATTAATATTATTTTGCTGTTTATTCGACCGTTAGATGCACGCATAATAAGCATTTAAATGCAATAATATTGATACAAAGAAATTTACAGAGTAAAAATTATAATTTTTTTATTTTACAATTAAATTTAAATGATTTTTTTATGTCAATTAAACTTTGATGAATGTAAATATATATTGTTTTTAAAACTAATCAGCTTTTATTTTTACTATGTTTGATTTTGTAAATACTATTGTTATCCATAAGCCACTAAAATTATACTTTTTTATCAAATATTGTTACTTTAAAATATGTGCAAAACGAGTCCAGCGGTGTAAAATCGTATGATCTCGATGGCCAATTGACATCGCCAAGCTTTGTAATCGGCCGAGTTTATCTTCCAATTTGTGACTTTGCATCTTGATGTCTTTCTCACCAAATGGAGGAATCTACAGTTTATTCCAAACCGCTTCCGAACGTCCCATGCATTTTTATCAGGAGATTTTACTTCATGTCATAAATACTTTCAGAGGGACTAACATTCCCCGCAGAGGGGCGAGCGCAATAAGAAAAATTAATTTTCTATAATTGCATTAATATATGAAGTTGCTTGAGACTGAGCTCGAACACTGGCCTTCCTAATGACAGTACGCAATGCCAACCATTCGGCTATTGCGGCCGATAACGACGAGTGATTACGCGGCTGGGATATTTCTCTAGCAATAAAGCCGTATTTGCTCATGTTGTGTGGCATGCAGTATCATTTTGTTGGATCTACATATTGTCCAAGTCGTGTTCTTCATACGACCATAGCTTATATACAATTATATCTTTTCAAAGAATAAGGGTCTAGTCATACCTCCGGACCAAAGATCGCATGAGGCAGTAAGTTTTTTTTAATATAATGTTCTCTCTTCAATTATTTTAGTATTTTCGGAGTTAAGCGCCTCCTTGGTAAGGGAAATTTATGCTACTGCTTGTTATGTCATCAACCAATCGACATAACAACGACTTTGTGAATGGTCACCTGGCGTCAGTTGTTATGTGAACTGAACTCTATATGGATGTAGTTCAAAATGCGCCATAATGTGTAGTAAGAAATTTCCAGCTCATGAGACCTCGAACAGCGGTACTTGATGTGGAACGAGCAACACGAGCCTCTCCTGTTTCTTCAATTCAATTGCTTTAGTAGTTGGACGATTATGAGCACCTCATCCCCTTTTAAGGCACAAAACCTGGTCACCGTTTTTGCAGTAGGTTTCCAAAATTTTAACGCGTTGCGTAGTTATTTAATATTCCATTTTCATGAATGCCTGAGATTTATTTAAAACAAAACATATTTTGTTTGACAATTAAGTTTAATAGATGCAATAATACACCTCTGCACTTTCAAAACCACTAAATGGTTAACGCTTTATTTAATCCCGATTTTTTTTATATTTTGGACAGCCATTAGCCTGAGTTTCGGCATGAACGATTCTTTTACATAACGTCCAGGCAATTTATGACTTTCGGCCTAAGAACTTCCTCTGAACTACTACATGAAAAATTTGCTCTAATAATAAATAAAAAAACAAATAGCCTCAAAGAGAGACTTTACTTTTGATTAAAAATGATTCAAACGTTTTAAGAACCACAAATTGAGAACATGCAACTAAAATATCTTCTTCCTAAATTTGAAAGGATCTGCTGGCTGATATTCCAAGAAAAGCTATGCAGCAAAAAAGCGTAGAAGAAGATGGGTCTTTGCAAGATGTACTACAGCGGCCATATAAAGTAGAACAAATTTTGATGTCGGATTTGTGGTGCAAGATGGAATCCGTAGCCGAATGCCATCGAATATCGAAACATAATTTTCTATACTTTCTATGAGAAATGTGTCTATAAGCTATTTGAAAAAAAAAAAAAAAAAAAATTTGCTAGAGTGGTCAAAGCATATCTGCAATAGTCGGTAAATAGAGCCTCTATGACATAACATAAAATAGAGCCTCAATGACAAAAAATTTAAAATTGGCTGAGGCTGACCGATTTCACCGGGCTCGAAGAATGTTTGTATGTAGCACCAGATTCGGGTGCCTAGGATAAAAAAATCTCACAAACAGCTTGAGAAATAAAACACCTTGGAGACAATATTTTGTCAACCACGCTATTCCAATATGTCAGCGAAAAGTTGAAAAGCGTAATACGATAAATTCTTTTCAGTATATGGTCGGATGAAATAATACTCACATATGTGGAACCTAAGTATGCTATATCTAATCTATATGAAGAGATTCTACAGGCTGTAAGTCTGTCTCCAGACGTGATAGGCCCAAGAGATAAAAAACAATAGCCCTGAAGTCTGTCACATTCAATATAAAGGGTTTTCCAACAGGGATGATATGATTTCTAAGTGTCGGTTTGGCCATTTTTAATATTTCATGATCTGTAATTTTTTTCTGTGTATTCAATAATGTTTACAATTTCATCCATGGACCACCATAAACTTCGTGAATTAGCTGGTTTTGCCTTAGATCAACTTGATTTTTTATGAATATCATCTTCTCCGATGAAGCTCACTTTCACCTAGGTGGTGCGGTAAATAAACAAAACTGTCGATTTTGGTGCTAAGAAAAGCCACAAATTATTCATGAACAATCATTACATTCACTTAAACTGACAGTTTGGTTTGGTTTTTGGTCTGGTGGAATCATCGGTACGTACTTCTTTCGAAATGAAGCTGGTAGCACCGTTACTGTCAATGGAGAGCGGTATAGACCGATGATAACCAACTTTTTGTGGCCACAATTGGAAGAAGTTGATCTTAACAACGTCTGATTCCAACAAGACGGGGCTACATGTCACACAGCACGTGCAGCAACCGAATTATTGCGAGAAAGGCGAAAGATTCCATTTGAATGATGTTTGTCCAGAACTTAATTGTATCGATTGTACTTCACATTAAATAAAAACATTTGAATCTTCTTAACAATTGGTGTGTTTTTTTTTAAAGGAACATATAATTTTTGTTGGAATGAAGTATTTTTATTATTTTTATTTAATTTTTTTTATATTTTTTTTATTTTTTTTCAGTTTTGCAATAAATTTGTTTAATTTTATTTCGATCATACCCAAGTCCTTCTATTTTAAATATTTCGTACCAAGACTTTACCCAAAGCAATAAGTAATTCAGTGGTTTGACTAACATTGCACTCAAAGTCGTCGCAATTAGGTTACTACACAATTATTACACATCTATAAGATAGAACATATGAATTGTATTCGAACAAAGTTTGTAATTAGCAAAACTATATTCACATGCTCCTACGCCTATTGACTCAACCTGGGTTAAGTGTAGAATATATATTTATGTGTGCGTGCATAATGATTTAATTTAAATGCAAAATAAGAGTTTGCATTTTCAAATGAGTCACCCACTTACTTTGGCGTAACTAAGTTAGAAATTAGAGTAAATTAAACGCACCCAATAGTTAAATGAACTAGTTAAAACTATCTCGAAAGTAGATACTATGGCATGCATGTATAATTGGTCAGCTTTAAAAAAAATTTCCTAACAAGCAAAAGAAAAATACGAGTTCAGATGACGATGACCTACAGCACGGTTTCGCAGAAATACGGGTATATACTGTTCTCTAACCAGTTCGAAATAGACTAAATATTACTACTTAAATTTTGAGCCAAACTCGATATTTTTTAGAGGAATAAGAATTACGAATATTTTAGAAATATTGGAAAAAATTAATTTCTGATATCATCTCAGATTTTTATTCTAAAAAATTTTAAGAATTCAAGTAAAAGAAAAGTAAAGACATTAAGTATCTAACACTTTGCATTTGTCACAAATTTTCGACGTTTCGAATTCTTATAATTGCGTCAAGTTAATTCTAGTATTCAACTAGTAGTTTTTCTATGTACATACATAGGTCTATTAGCTTTTCTGCGGATGTGTGGTACGCTTTTATATTTACACAGAAATCTCTCTCAATGACTCCACAAGAGTATTGTGGTAAACATATGTGTGTATATATTTATGTACATAAATTTGCTTTACTTGAGTGCTTCAATGTATATTTGCATGTTAAAATGGCTTTCTAAGTGAAGCAACCTGTCTGGTCAGCTGAATGAGACTGACTGCCAGATTGACTTATAAACAAGAATTTTTGGCCATTGTATACAGTACAACCCTTTGAGTATCTTCAAGTATACAAACTTACATACATATATGCATATCGACCTACATGCAAATACAAATACAGCTGACCCCGGTTTTCATCCATTTGCCTTACTTAAGGCTTACACGTACCAATATATGCTCTCGAGTGTTAGTAATTATATGCAAATATTTACCTTAGGATAAGAAAACCTAAATTCAAGAGAAAAATTTTCAAATATGCCACATCAGTAAAGTTATTTCATTCCTTGCTTGTGGCATTGAAATTAATTTCGGATATTATATGTCAAAATAAATATTATTTTAAGTATTTCACGCAAATAACTAGATAAATTATTCATATTTATTTTAAAGATGCGTTTTGAAGAAATTTGTTGTATATCATATGCACTTCAACACATATCTAAAATATTTCTATATTATTTACCGTTGACAAATCATATAAATAAATATGATATTCAGATAAGCATATTTAGAAGATTTTGAGCAAAAGCCACCAAAAAAATAGGATGGAATTTTATATTTACTACCACGTCAAATTTGATATGCTAAGATATTGCAATATAGATATTAATTTACAAATTTATCGCAAAAACTACATAGTTTTAGCATTCATCTGCTCCTAAAAATATATTCTGTTGTTTGCCGTTATTAGTCGTTTTCAATTCATATGATACTTCTTATTTATTTAAGTAAGGAAATGGAAACAACACACGTGAAAACTAACGAAAAAGCTAAAATTTTAAATTGCTTCAAGAATAAATGTTAATATGATGTTTATTTTATTATGAGGGAGTATATTTTTTATTTATTTAGTCGATACATTTCGTTTGGGTATGCTATTGCAACAAAGAGTAGAAACATATGCATTAGATTTTTGAAGCAAAATTGTTTTGAGGATACGCGATATTTAATCTTTAGGATAAAGATTCCATTTCAGTAAATTCGCTTGGCTTTCTAGTTCTATTTATCTGTTATAATTAGGTAAAGTGGTAGTCTAATGTTCCGCAAAAAATGTCTCATTTTTAAAGCAATTTGCGGAGCATGCCAACCATATCGACACTGCATATATAGACTAAAACCCCAGTGCTGACGCTGAAATAGTTTTGGCTTCCCTATTTAGCCAGATGCGTATAATAGATTTGAGTTAGAAATATTTCCACGAGAACTGTTTAACTTCACCAACAGTTTCACTTGAAGAGATATAACTTGACTTGACTTGAATGAAAAGTCCCCGGTATCCTATTATAAAACAATTTTTTTTTTTGGCAAAATACGTTTTTTTTTATTCAACATAGTTTCCTTCAAGGGTGATATACTGACGAAAGCGACCCTACAAATTTTCTATACCATTTTCATTTGACGAAAATTTCTTGCTAGCGAGATTTCTTTTGAAATCTTAGAACAGGAAATAATCGCCTGTGATACGGTGCATTGGCTTGGCGAAACAGCATTTTCTTTTTCTTCAAATGCGGTCGTTTTTCGCTTGAACATATCCAAACACTTCGAAAGCACCGAATCATCTACTCGTCATTGTTTATGGTGAAGAATGAGTTCGCACGGCACACATTGTGCACAGATCTTTCTCATACCCACTACATACATATTTAGAATACCTACTATTTCATTACATTTCAATTTACGGTCATTCAAAATTATTTTGTAGATTTTTTTGATGTTTTCGTGTGTATCAACCTCTTTTGGGCGTCCACTACGTTCATTGTCTTCGGTGCTCACTTCACCACGTCAAACTTAGCATGCCAACTGTGTTTTTTCCCTTCAAAAAGCAATATTTTATCAAACCACGAAATTCTTTATTACCCTTTTTTTTCACAATAACAAAATTTGTTTCACTTAAAATGCTACAATTCACAAACTAATGAACCGAAAGTTGTTAAATTTATATATAGCTCTGTTGAAGGTTAGGGACTAAATATATATATATATATATCTAATTCTGGTAGAGATAGCGTTTGATTTTAAATAAAAAATTGAATATTTGCAGTTTTGGTGATTATCATTATATATATTGAAATAGTTGCATTTGTAGTATGGGCGCTTTCAAATATTTAATTGATCGACTATATTTATTTTGTTCAATTGACTAGTTATAAATTGGCCTAAAACGTAAAACTTTGAATATTTCTTTTAGTCTTTCTTCTTTACAAAACTGTTTTGTTAATTTCCCACCCTCTGTATCAAAGTAAGTAACCGGAAATTGTATGCATACATTCAAGACTCCATTAAGCTTGGTCTCTTTTCAATGTAACCAACAAATTTTTGTTGTTGCATTTTTTGCATTTTTTATTATCATTAGTTCGTGTAAACAAAAACCTTTAACATTTTTATGAGTTACTTATTAATAATAGAAGAAATTAATTATATTTCTATTGATGCTACCTGCAGTTTCGAGTAATCTCTTTTGGAGCGGTCGAGTATTTTTTGTATATACTCGTACTTAGTTAAGTTCGAAAAAGAAAAGTAGAATTATTTTAAGTAATATTAAAAGAAAAGGTTAAAATGAAGGAGATTATAGTACTTACTAACGAATTCCATGCTGTAAAACACGAATATATAAATACTGTTCAGGCATCCACCCTAAAGTTTGTTATTAGACTCTAGTACAATGTATAAAGAAATTGACAGCTATCACAAATGACGTTAGCAAAGATTTCCCGCCAAATAATGCAAGTGAGAATCGTCTGATACGTCTGAGATTTGACAAATACCATTTTTGTTCGCTGCCTTTGGTTGAGCTACTTAAAAATTTCCTCCGGAAGAAAAAGTTATAGTTGAACGGTGAATCGGATAGAAATTAATATGATTGAAACTTAATATAATTTAATTTTTCATAACACATAAAATAACTTAAATTTAATAAACGCATTTCAATGCTTAATAATTATTACAGTGGTTTTTATTGTTTTAAAAAAATAAAAAAGCATTTTTTTTTAATTTCAGGTTCTCATTTCTTCAATCAAAAAGTTACTGTAAATAAATAATTTAATGTCGACCATAATTACTACATACATATAACAGGCAATTTGGCGTATACTTACCTATATACACACATATGTATGTATTTATTTATGTATGAATCGTGTCCGTAGAATAGTTGATATTGATGACACAGCCTATTATTTTGAACTTTAAGCAGAATACAACTATAAAATGAAATGTAAATTATAATAATAGATTCGAATGAATACTATTTGGTTTGTTTTTATAAAAACAACAATAGCCAGGAAACTATTTTTAAACAATTGAGTAACTCGAAAATGGTGAAATTGAGATTTTAATATTTTAACTTTTATCTTGTAATTTTAATATACTTTTTCTTATTAAAAAAAAAAAAGTTGTATACATTTTTTATAGTTTTTTCGAAAAACAAAAAGCTTAGATTAATTGAAAAATTATGTTAATTATCGTAAGGCACGTACAGATATAAATCTATACAAGATATAGTTCTGCATGGGTCGAAAATCGCTTTAGCGGTTATAAATAGTAAATTATATATATTTCTACATTCTTCAAAAAATTTATTAATTAATAATTGGTTAGTTTACGAAAAATTCTATTTTTCTCTTATTTCTATATTAATTGATCTGTCATTACAAAACAAAAGGCCAAACAGAAACAAAAGGATCACCCAGCCAATGTAACCTAGCCTAACCTAAGCTTATATTTTTCGTTTTCTGTTAAATTTCATCAAATCGAGTTAGCCTTCTTTTAATTGCAATTGTATTGCCACAACAGTTAATCTATCAATTAATAAATTAATGTGGCTATGCAAGCATAATTATTGCTGCTCACAAGCCGTGATGTAACAGTTAATTACATTGCGTATTTTAAAATCACATTTAATTGACATTTTCACTTTTACTGAAAAAAAATTTTTTTTTTGGTATTGCTTTTTTGCCATTACATTGAAACATTGTTGTCCTTTTATTTTAATTCAAACAAAAAATTTATTTGTTGACCTAAATTTCCCAATGAAATGAACTGTTCTATGAAATGTGAACAAAATAATTTAGTTTTGTGCGATTATTAATTTACCACTTATTAAGGGGGTTGAACGAAATTTAACAGAAAGTGAGGAAAGTTTATATAAAAAAATGTTTATGTTTTCAAAAGCAAGAAAGCTAATGCAGAGATTCAACACTAAATTAGAATAACTTTAATAATGTAAAGCTTTGACATATTAAATTACAACTATAGGTTTAAAAACGCTTCGGAAACTCCATATGTAGACCAAAAAATTCAGTTTTAATTTATTTTGTGGATACATATTTTTTATTTAAGTTTTTTCTTCGCAATTAGAAATCCTTACACTATAATACAAATTATTTTTTCAAAATTATATTCAGAAAATAATTTAAAAAAAGTGTTGCCAAACATTGTGCCTCCGTAAAATTTTATTTGATTAAACTATTTGGCACACAAAACTGCATGGCTAACCTGATTCAGATCTTTACTGAGGATCCTTGTACTTTTATTTCTAATTGAAAAGTGAACCATCATATATTAAATATAATAAATCAAAATTAGATTTTTTTAAATATTCGATTAACTTTCTTGTTTAGCTTGCAGAAAGTGGAGTCGACTACGAAAATCTTTTATGATGAAAGTGCGATGTTAATCTTACAAATTTTCAGCTATTTTTTCACTACGAATCTAGCAGTTATTTAGTTTTTCGAATTAATTGAATGGCTTTGCTGAAAGATAAATGTGAAATCCAGCAGCTCGATGTCTGCTAGCCATTGACAGTCCAGATTGCCTAAGACTAACTGCGAAAGGTCGAGGTGCAGTAACCTCTTATTCTGAACAGCTACAGAGTTGCTGTAAACTACATATAAAGGGTTATACTTTTGGAGTTTTCAAAAATGCAGGGCTATATTTTGATCTCTGTCAGGCTTAACTTTGAAACCAAAAATATTTTATTTTAGTTAAAAGTCAGGCATTTATGAACATTGATCGCTTAAAACCACACAACGCGTAACAATTGTTGAAAACAACTACAAAAAATAGTGATTCAAACGTGGCCACGTTTCGTGTTTTAAAAGAAGATTATGGTGCATATAACTGTCCTACTCCTACTACTACTGAAGCAGTTGGTAAAATTTTAGAAAAATTTCAAAAGACTTGACCGGTTACAGATATTGTAAGGCCAGTACATCATCGTTTTGTGCGTTCCATCACAAATTTTGCTGTTATAAGTCCAATCGAAGACCCGAATGTGATAACAAAATAACGTTCTTCAGCGACGGGATACATTTATCACTCGGTTGATACGTAAATTAGCAAAACTGTCGGGACTCCGGAAGTTCTCAAATAATTTAAGGTCTGCCGCGCTCATTAGTCCGAAATTGTGATTGGAAACGATAACAGCGATACTGTAACTGTCAATTCGAAGAGTAATGGTTTGAATAACATGACTAAAATAATATGTAGTTGCAACAAGATGGTGACACATGACACACAAAATGGATTTATTGTGAGAAAAGTTTGCCGGCGGCGCAATCTCTCGTCTTGGCAATGTCAATTGACCACCAAGATTGTGCGTTGAACTTTTTTATAGGGGTACTCATAAGATCATGTTTATTCGGATAAAGACTTAACTTTTGAGCACTTTAAAACCAACATTCGTCCACTTATGGCTGAGACATCGCCCATTATTAGCGAAAAAATAGTCTAAAATTATTTCAAATGGATCGTAGTTTCCCAAAAATACACTAGGCGGCAATTTGAGTGTAGTGTTTCACATATTATGCCAAGGCATAAACTTTATAACAAAAAAAGAATTTCCCTTACATTAAGAGAGACTGAAGGAGAGGCGAAAAATGTTACATATTCACTTAAGGCTCTCGAAACCTACTTTTTGGTAGAGAAAATCAAGTCATAGGAATTATTTTTTGGGAAATGAATATTAATGTCGCTATTCAAGCATATAAGAGCGTCGTGAATTACATAATTTGGTTTGCATAGATCTAATAAAGAAACCAAAAATATCTAGATTTTAATAAGAGGCTAAAACTAAATTCGCTAACTCGGAAAATCGAACTTCAAACCTACTCACTAGGAGGCCAGTAAAACCGTTTAATGCACTCGAAAACATAATATATTTTTAGATACTGGAAATTTTAGAAAAAAATATCTCTACAGCCTACAACTAGCAAAATTTATTAATTATAAAATTTAAGTGAAAATTAAACTATCAAAAGGACATTCTTTTTAGTTTCTTATATTTAAACGCTAACTAGGACAGCTCTATTCATTACACTTCTTATATATTTATTTTAAAAAATCCAAGCTCTCTCTGTAGGCCTGTGGACTTAAGATATACTAAAGCCGTAAATGATAATTGTAAGGAGATATTCATCGCAACCTAGTGTAAATTCCAAGCAAATAATAGAAGAAGAAATTGCCATAGACAAAATAAAGTGGATTCTATACAATTGAAGCATATTTAAAACAGGCCTAACGAGTAAAGCGTAATTTGACAATTAAATATAAATTTTTATTTGATTTTGGTAATTCAATAATAGGCACAATAATTCATAATATAGGTTTGAGCCATATGGGTATGAGGTTGAATTAGCAGATATCAATTATATTTATATAAATAATACTAAAGCCTTTAAAGCCTGGGAGCCTCTGAAATATTAGAAGGAATAAACAAATATACGTATAGAATATTTTAGCATGTAGTTTTGTTAATTGCAGAAAGTATGCATTCAAATTGGTGCCTATACATGAACTTGCCAAAATAGTTCTTCTGCAGGGAATGACACTTGATTTGAACAAATCTTTGCCTTCATTATTGTAGTTTCATTATTGGATACGAATGTATACATATAGTATTACATATGTGTATGAAAACCTTAATTAATGGGCGCATTGAATAGTAACGAACTCATTTGCACATATTTAACGCTTGGTTAAATGACGCTTAATGTCATAACTTCTTCTTAATAATTATATATTTTCCGTTTTGTCATCATTTTGCCCAATTCTTATGGCTCACTGCTGATTGTTGTCTCATAATTTTATCCATACATATACACATAAGTGATTATGTGTTAATGTAAGATTATCCATTTTGCGATTCCAAAATAAACGTCAATAAAATTAATTTAGGATAATTTTTTTCATGAAATTCCATTTTTATTATAAAGTTTCAACTTTTGCATTATATGTGAAACATTACATCATTCAAATGACCACAACGTGAATTTTTGCAAACTTCGATCAGTTTGAGATATTTTTCGACCACTTTTTGGCACATATTGGGCGGTGTCTTAGCCATAAGTTGGCGGATGTTGGTTTCGAAGCGCTGAGCAGTTGCGTAGCTCCACAAAAAATAGCCCACCGGTCTCAAATCGCACGATCCCGGTGGCCAATTGACATCGCCCAGACAAGAAGTAACGCGGCCGAGAAATTTACCTTGCAGTTGAGCTCCGTCAGTATCACTGCTCTCGTTTTCAAAGTAGTGCGGTCCAATAACGCCTTCGGACCGAAGAGCGCAAAAGATAATAAGTTTTTTTTTTTTGGTGTTATGGTCTCTTTTCAATTCTTTAGGCATTATCGGAGCCACAAATGTGACAATTTATACGTAAATAAGTATACACGGAGTGAGATATGTGCCTAAAGAAAATTTTGTTTAAAAAGTCCCGGTCATCTGCTTATAGTTCAAGAACCAAATCGACGTAACTACGGTATTTTTAATGCTCAGCTAGCTTCAGTTTTTATGTGAGTTGGACTTTATATAAATGTAGTGGTAAGTCCAAGAGCAAAATATGCTATACTTTGTTATAAGAAAGCACAGCTTTTGATAACTTTGAGAAATAGACACATTCAGGACTTCGGCTACACAGGCACTTACGGCAACGTTGGTTGAGATGGAACGAACCAAACGATGATACATAGGTCTTACTATATCTGCACCCGATTCCGTATCCTCAAATTTCTTTAAAATTTTCCCAATTGCTTGATTAGTTGGACGATTTTGTGCACCATATTGTTGTTAAACCATCCATTTTCATAAATGCCGGACTTTTGACTAGAACAAAATATATTTGGTATGACAGTTAAGTTTGGCAGATATCAATATACTGCTCTGCACTTTTAAAACTACTAAATTGAGAACCTTTTGTATCTTTGCGGCAACACTGGCGATTGGCTTCTGGCTTGTGCTGATTATCTTCAACTACTGCTATGCTTAAATGTTTATTTGCCATTGGTTTTTGGTTTTATGCATATTTTTTAATTTTTGGTTGGCATTCATTAATTTCTTGGCCTCCTTCTTGCACTTTATATATATAGAATATATACGTATGGATTCATATTTATTTATATTTGCAGTATGTAATGATTTCTTAATTGAAAACGCTTATAAATATATTTATGAATGTTTATGAAGCTGTTTTAACTATTCAGAAACATGAACACCAATTAGCTTTTATAGCTATAATTTTTTTTTATAATTTTAGTAAAATTCTTCTTTCTTTTTATTGACATTAATATTTTCTTTCTTCAAAGTTAGTCTCAAGGATTATTTAACTGAAAATCTTTGAATTCCACGTAAACTTGTGTAATGAGTGCATTGATTTTCACGTGCCCTCAATTAAACAATTTTATATGTCACCATCTTCAATGCCGGAATCAATAACTGGTATGTAATATTACATGTCACAGTTGTCCACCATCTTAATTACATTGACCTTTAACCACTCAAACGAGTTGAGTAATTATCGGGCTTTTTCAGCATTTATTCAAACACAATGACATTCACATGGTTGTGTGCTTTCAGTTGTTTAACGGTAATTATATGTGTACATATAAAAAGGAGAAATCACAGATTATCTGATTGTTGAACAGTTTCCATTTAACAGATGTTTTTTTTTAAGTTTTTGATTGTTTTCACTTGGTTTTTACCTGCTCATACGTCACACTTTAACTTAATTGCATATTTTCTCTCAGAAGGATGAATTTATGACTAATCATTCCTTATACGAATGCTTTATATGCACTTAAGACTGTTGTCCCCGCTACCATGCTAAAATCTTATTCAACGTCAAGATAGATAATGAAATTATTTGGAGCAATACATTTCATACTATCAGTCATTTAGATGCGTTGGTACCCTCACAGAAAGCACACTGTAAGCCAAATCATACTTTCTCTCAAAAATGTTTTACCGACTTTTTCCTTGCTTATCAAATTTATTCCTTTCTTAATTTATTGAAAAAATTTCTAAATTTTTTCTATTATTTAACTATACTCGGCCGTAGTGGCCTAGTTGCTAGCATTCCTTACTATAATTCGAAGGGCCTGGTTCGAGTACAGGCTCGAGCAACATCCAAAATTATAGAAAATACATTTTTCTAATTAATGTTAAAATTAGAAGGTAGCTTGGAATAAACTGTAGGTCACTCCATTTGTTGGTAAAAACATCCAGACACATTTAAGAGAGGAGCTCGGCCGAAAATCTCTTCAGCAATTACAAAGCGCCACACATATATATATTACTACAGAGCTCCATTTCAAATATTCTTCTTCTGTTGAATCTACTTTTAACTGACAGTTTTATAAGCATAATTTATTTAACAAAATTAAAATAAGCGCAAAATCCAACGCCGATTCACTCATCCGCTCTGCTATTTAAAAATTTAGTCAGAATAGAGCGGAATCAATTTCTCGCTATGTTCGGTTTTCAGTGTATACTCTGTGCATACTCCCACGCTTGAGGAAAAGAAGGATGAATAAGGGATAACTGCAGTTGCCAGGAAAGAGTTAGGCACGCAGAATTGAATTTTTCGATAAAAATTAATTTACATGAGCCAACATGCAGCAGATATTTTTTACAAGTTGAGAAATAAAATTATAAAAACATATTCTCATGACCCAGGTTGATAATTAGACCAATTTACTTCCAGAAAATGCCAAAATTAATAAAACTTAGATCCTTTTTTATTTATTGAAATTGAGAACTTAAATTACTTCTTATTGGATGAAATTAAGTCCGTTCATGGTGAGCAGTGCCCTTGGATTTATGTTGCCGATATTTGCCATATTAAAAACTTCAACTAATATTTTTGCTGACTGTAGGCCAACATGGTGTGTCGAAAAATCAAAATTGTGGTTTTTAATAGAAAATTATTATGAAAGTATTTTATGAATTTTAATGTTTCGAAAGTTATGATTGCATTTGAAAACTAAAAACTAAGAATTCCATGTCTGGCACTAAAATTTCTGAACTTTCACTCAAGTAGGTTTATGAGATTCTATAGTATGTTTATCCGATTTCAACGGTCCAAAAAAAATTTATCCAACAGAGCTAGTCGCATGCCGTGATTAAAACGAAAGAACGAAAATGAATAATTAAATGTGAAATAAATAAACAAATATCTTGGCAAATAAATATAAAATATATAAATTGACTTTTTGGAGTACTGAATAAGGCCGGGTTGGGATATTCGAAAGACATTAAGACAATCGATTAACATATATCATGAGAAACTAGATTAAACAAAAATATTCTGCTAAAATTTCGTTTGAACCTGACTTGTAATACCTCCTGTCCATAACTTATTGCCATTTTATGGCTTTATTAAAGTCTTAAAGAAAAAATAAATTTTCTGTGAGTTTATTAAAAGTTCTTAACCACAAGCATTTCGGCAAGCAAAATACGTGAAAAAAATATTCCTCTAACACTCATTACTGATTACTTCATTATACAAAGCATTCATAAAAAGGAGTGAATATGAGAATCTCGTGAAAAATGCATCTAAACTACAGAGCAGCGATTGACGATTACCTGTTACCTGCTTGTTGGACAACGAAATGGACATCATGATTTCAATGAATTTTGGTAAAGGAGTTTACAGGTTCGCCCTTCTTGATTTAATATGCATACGCCTTCATTTATTTTAAGTGCGAAATTGACCACATCGTTGACTACATATTTATTTAACTAAACTACCGAAACATATAACATTCTATTCGGCAGTGGCGGTGGCCATATTTGGTTGGTTTGAGTGAGCAACAGACAAAGTCACTTCCAACCAGAGTCTACCTATTTGTTGTTGTTTTTTTAAGTATATTTCGGTTGGTTCCCTCATTTAAATTGTAGTTCAAACATGGAATTCTCACAGTATTATTCGTATTTTATATGTCGGGGAAAATTTTTAGACAATATGGAGTCACATGTAACTTTTTTGCTTTGATTCGCTACAATGTGTCCACTCGCATGAAATTCGGAATTTCCATTTATATATATGAGGGTATGTGTTAAAATCTTTTAACACTTTATCACTTATATATTCGATTCATACGAAAGAGTTGAAGAATAAGTTGTCCTTCGTAATCTAAGCTCAGGTCTCAGCTCAGCCTTTTTTTTAAATACAAAATAATTAAACGAAAATTTGTTTGTTTAAATTTCACAAGTGAATGCCATTTAACAAATACCAAAGCAGAAAAAAAATGAATACGAAAACGTAAACTATCAACTAATATTGTAACGTTTTTCCGTAGTTACCTTTCATGAAGTTCAAGATTCTGTTCGTTTGTCCTCTTTTTCGTCAGATATTCCTTCAACGTATATTTAATCCTCAATAATTACAATTCTTTACAATACGCGATGGCTTACTTTACAATTTTTTATACAACAAAATTATTTTCCGCTTCACACAGTTCCGCTTCACACTGCTAGTAATTTTTTCTGAACTTCGTGTTTATTTTTGACTGACTGGATGATTGTCATGCAAATATTTTCATAAATAGTCTTGATTGAAATGGTAGATTTCAAACACGTGATAGCTTGATACAATCCAAAATAAAGTAGAAACACCAGCTAGTGACAAAACGAGCGGATTTTTTTTTTAAATACCCAATATTTCGGGCTTTTTGTTAAGAGAAACTCTTGTTTCCTTCGATAGTTTTTTCTATTTTTTTTTAATCTAAAGCCTCTTTCGATAGGACTTGCCATCCTTAAAGTATTCTAAAAAGGGATTGATATGACTAAAAATTAAAAGATTGAAAAATATCGTTTTATAGGCTTTTGTATGTAAGACATCAAAACATAGAACATATAGTAAAAAAATTAAAATCAGTATTCCAAATTAGCATACGTAAAGCTGCAGTTTACTTGTTGAATAAATAAATAAAATAGTTGCAATAAAATTATTTAAATTTATACGTAGTAATGCTCATTCCGTCATCATATTCTATTTTCAAAAATATTCACACTCAATGCGATTGCTTATTTGGAGAACATTGACCAATAAGTGAGACTACCGAGAAAATGCTAAAGATGTTTTCGATTAGATTGTTGTAATTGGACTGCGGTTTTTCACACGCTTCGCGGTAATTTTGTTAACAAGATGCTGTCTGAATTATTTAAGTGTGTGACATGCCAAACTATACCCAGATATATCTATATATTTAAAAATGTGTGAACGTACGTATTCGTAGAATGAATGTGACGGATAACATGTCGTATACGTAATACTTCTTTAAATCTCTTGCTACACTTCCTGGCTTTTATATATAACATTGTGTGTAAGCATTTATGCAGGAATATCTATATTGTAACTTATAAAATTTATTTTATTTGTATTCGAAATGGCCGTTGGCTTATATGGTCTCTATTTTATTACAAATTTTGCCACTTGTTTGCATTAGAAATAAAAATGCGAGAATAAAATGTAGTAGTCAGTAGAAAAATAAACTGTAGTATACGCTAAGAGTCTCTGTTGCCAACAAAAACAAAAAGTGTTTTGGGCTAATACCAGATGCTTCCCAAATTCAACTAGTTTAAACCTTAAAATTTATTTTGTTCTACGAGGATGAGACGACGTAACAAGAACAGTGGTTTTAAAAAGTAATATTTTTATCAAATCCCCTAACATAACTTTCCACTAATTCACGCATATTTAGTTTCCATTTATTGTTTCGTTTATTACTTCATCACTCATTACAGTTTTTATATATATGATGTACGTTTACAGTTTAAAATCACTTAAAGATGATAGCTCATCGTCAGTATATGAATGCATTGTCTAGCTAAGCATTACTACTGTGACTATTAAGTGCATTTCAGTGTTAATATTCCCAATTTACTATATATGTGTGCCACCAAAGCTATCGTTTCCGAGTGTGTTATGCCTGCTAGAAGAGTTATTTGTGGTGAGCGCCACTTTCTGTTAATCTCAATGATTTTCATCCAAATGACAATTATTTTGGTCAATTAATTGGTTTCAATAGCAGTGCCAGTATGCATAATATAGTAGTAGCAAAGTATGCTGATAAAGATGAAAGCGCTCATTAATTTTTTTGATTAGTTAGATTATTTCAAATTGTCAGTACTCATAATTATTTAAGATAAATATATCGGTTTTTACTGAGAGTTACTTTGTTGCTGATGAGTTCATAACTTTCCGGTTAAATTGTTTTACAATAACTTCAGTAATTCTTGGAAGAATCTAAGGAACCAAAAAAGTAAGCTGACCAAAATAAATGTGTATACAGGAGCCTGTTGTTGCCCTAAACTCAATTCAATGTTTTTTTTTTTAGATATCTACAAATATTATTTCTATAAACTCGGACGAATGATTCCAACTAAGAATATGGACTATGTTAAGTCAATATATTACAACATAAAGTACTGGGAAGCGGTTAGTAGCACCTAAAATATATATTTACTATTTGTTTGATATATGAACCGCCAATATCTCTTTAACTGAGCTTCTTAACGACATGAAGCTATTTCTCTTCCCCTGCATCCGCTGGCTTTTATCGTATATAATGCTCACCGTTGGCAATCCGCAAACGACCATAAGTCTTCCGCGTAACCTTTTCCTTGAAATCTCCCAACAGAAATTATGGGCGACTTCCTGAGTTTGGGTTTTGTTCATCCAAAAAGGACGTTTCAATGGCCTACTCAGTCCAAGAGTGAAAATAGTGTTTTGAGTTAGATTTAAAGGCTGAAATTATGACTAACGTCAATACTATTCTCTAGGTCGATTACGCAGTTGAGTTTTTGAAAAAAATTTGTGGCATAAACTGAGTTTCAATGAAAACATTGAGCGCTATACATTAAGGGGTTAGGCAGGTTTTAAAATTAAAAAAAAAATGATTTTTTTTTTCTTATTAAATAGTAAAATATGTTTAAAATATTGTCCTAAAACTTCAAATCGAAGGAAGTAAAAATCTAAGAAATATACGCTTTGGAAGTTCCGCCCATCAGGCCATGTATGTGTCAATTTGAATCTTTAAACGCATTTATCTCAAAACTCTATTTTTTAAGTCAGTGGAACGATTTTTCAAAAAGTTATAAACCGCTTTTGTTCAAATTTGGCGCACATCTGTGCTATAACATTATCTAGTCATTGAAGGAAGGATTTTTTTATTACAACTAATTTTTTCGGGCCAATGCATGGCGAAAATGAATGAAATTTGATTAAAAAATGTGTTTTTTGTTCAAAATCTTTCAAAAATTTAAATATATTTTATTATATTTTGGTTTTTTCCTTCATCCAATAACGAGATTTATCCATGTACTAAAGAAGTATTTTTGGTTTTTTGATAATAGTTGAACCAATAATGAGTTATGCTGTCCACGGCAAGAACATTTTCTATTGAGACGTCAAGGGAGCTGAGGTACCATCGGCTGAGTCTTACGAATTTTTGAATAAAAGTTTCACAAAATACTGTTTAAATATGTATTTTTGATATAGTGAATTGTTTGAATAAAATATATGATATGTATATATAAAAAAAAAGTGAAAATTCCTTTTTTTAACCTCTGAAAACCACCTACCACGTAAGAAAGAATTTAATTATTTTCTTCAATAATTGGAGCTGCAAGAGCAAACAAGTAGGCAAGTTACTGTAAGCTATAAATATTTGTTCTGAATATTTCACGCTGTTGAATTATAATCATTGGAAAAACTCCTTTATATTAAATTTTTTTAAATATAAAATAAGAAAATAAAAAATATTAAATTTAACTTAACCAAAAGAGCGGTGAAACGGACTAAATTGCGTAATATGCAAAATAGTAACATCAATTAAGAAGTGACAGAAAATGCATAATGTGTTGCGAGAATGAAAAATAAATTAAATATGAGACCACCTGCGGCTAAACATATTTCACAGCAGTTACTATACAGTACATGCCGGAATAGTGCGAAGGGCTGATTATGCACACGTTCCGTTTAATTAAAATGAAGCTAACTTATTTAATATATTCACAGTGAACAGGTGTTATTTTAAAAAAATATGCATACATTCTGACGGATGCCAATATACAATTACAAAAGTATATTTAAATAAATAAAATTGGTATAGTGTAATTATGGCGGTAAAACTCATTTAATTCTTTGTTCTTCTTAACATATTGATCGAATAGGCATTACGTACAAATCGTCAGTTTTTGTCAACTAGAATAAAATAATATCATACATGCCGCGATGGCCGAGTGGTTAGCACCGCGTTCAACCATTCAGAAGATCAGGGTTGGAATTTTAGTTTGACCAGCATCCAAAATTATATAACATTAATTTTTCTAATAGCGGTCACTCATCATAAAAATCCATCGGCTGTAGAAACTCTCATTTGGTGGCTAAAATATCAAGACGTACATAACAAATTGGAGGAGAGAAAGGTTATCCATTTTGTTGTTTCACAGGGCATTATTTTGCCATCTGTAAAGCCTAACTGTCAAACTAAACATGTTTTGTTTTAAGGGGTATTCTAGTCTAGAGGGATGAATTTTAGGTAGTTTTTGACACTCCGTGAAAAGAAAGCAATCAATATTTTTATTACCCATCTTTTTATAAGTTATTTATTGACTTGAGAAAAATACAAAAAAAAAAAAAAAAAAAAAAAATTTAAAAAAAATTATTAATTCCTCGAATTAACATCATACCATACCCACGTTTACAGTCCTTCTAGCAATTTGAAAAAAGAAAAGATTATTATTCTAGATGAATGTAAAAATGTCTAAAACTACGGAAAAATCGAAAAAAAATATTTTAATTTTTTTTGTTGGACTTTTCGAATTTTTTAGAAATACTAAAAATTAAAAATTTGTGGATGAGCATAGTTCCACCAATAGAGAAGCCTATAAAGATGACTCCGTGAAAATTTCAAGTAAATCGGTCCAGTAGAACTTAAAACCCTGGGTATCGTTTTGAAAATGAAAGTTTCGAGAAAGGCCGATTCAATATGGATGCCGCATCCATCCTCCATCTCCGAAAATAATTTGAATTTTGAAAAATCTTCTAATAGACGTATTTTTAAATCGTTAAATTTAAAAAATATTCAAAAAATCGAATTTTCCAAAATTCCAGACTACAATACCACCTTAACTAAAAGTCGCTTAATAATCGCACAACGCGTTAAAACTACAGAAATCTACTACAAAAATGGTGATTAAATAGTGGTCACATTTCGTGCTTTGAGAGGATTATGGGGCACACAATAGTCCAACTAGTCAAACAATCGGCAAAATTTTAAAGAAATTTGCAGAGACAAGTTATGGCTGAGATACAGTCAAATATGCATCAAAAAGTGGTCGAGAGTTGCCACAAATGGATTGAGATTTCATAGAGGTCGTCATTTGAATGATGTTAATGGAGTTTCACATATAATTATAAGGTTCAAATTTTATAATTAAAAAGGAATTTCATGAAAACAAATTATTTGAAATTCATTTTATTTAAGTTTATTTTGAAAAAAGAAATATGGATAACCCTGTATATATAGGCATGTAATTGAAGTCAGTATGGCGATAACAGTTGTACAAATTTCTAACTGGTGCTCTTATTATACAAGTGAATTTTTTTTGGCTTTTTAGTATACCAAATAACTAAATATTTGCTGTTGAACAGTGAAGGAAGGAAAAATAAAAGGATTAGTGTTTGTGGCTATTAGAAAGGAGGTTGGCGCTGAGACAATAAACACTAATTACTTGTAATTAGATAAAATTTGTATTAAACATGAAAATCACTTCAATGCCGTTGCGAATTCAACACCATTGCTTGTTTTAGCCAATTAATGTTACTGCTTCTAATACTTCTAATGCTGCTGGTGCTGATGTAATGGCTTGTTTGTGACTCTGGTTGCCTAGGAAATCTAGCAGCTGCTACTTTCAGTATATTTTTGTAATTAGTTCCAGAATGTCTGGCATTCTTTTCGTTGTAGAATTTTATTTCAGCAAATATTGCAAGCATCCCCAAATGTGGGAAATTTTCTAGCAGGCAATTTGCTTTTCATTGCTTTAATAGATAATTTTCAAACCTACACAGTGATTAACATATTATATGTTTCATTATTATTGGTTATGAAAACAAATGGATTTAATTAAAGTTATAAACTCTTAAAATTTCGTTTAAAACTAATTTTAGTGCCACATATTCCATTGATACATGCTACGCAGCTAAACCTTTTATATTTTAGGTTTTCCCAGCAAAAAAAAAAACCAACATTTTTGTGTTTACTGAAAAAAAAACCTTAAAATAAGATTTTTGTATACACCTAGGCAAAAGAGCAGCTCTGTAAATAAACGTACAAATGTTACAGCAATGTGAGGAACACTACAATTTTAGAATTGGCATAACAACAACAACAACCACATAAATATATCGCTAAAACTCATCACATCACATCAAAACGTCTGTACATCAACGTCATTCATACACATTCATACCTAAGCTATATCCTTTGTATTTTGATTATAAAGGGTTTTCCAATAGGGATGATATCTAAGTGTAGTTTTGGCCATTATTAATATGTCGTGATCCCTCATTTTTATATCATTGTATTCAGTAATGTTTACAATTTCATCTTGGTAAGATATACGCAAGCACAACTTAGCTGATTTTGCCTTGGAACAACTTCAAAACGGTAACGATATTTTTAAGAAAACCAACTTCTCCGATTAGGTTCACTTTCATCTGAGTGGTGCGGTAAATAAACAAAACTTTCGATTTTGGTGCTAAGAAAATTCACAAATTATTCATGAACAACCATTACATTCACCTAAATTGCCAATTTGGTGTGGTTTTCGGTCTGGTGGAATTATCGGTCCGTACTTCTTTCGAAATGAAGCTGGTAGCACCGTTACTGACTATGGAGAGCGGTATAGATCGATGATAACCAACTTATTATGGCCACAATTGGAAGAAGTTGATCTTAACAACATCCAGTTCCAACAAGACGGGGCTAAGTGTCACACAGCACGTGCAACAACCGAATTATTGCGAGAAAGGTTTGGATATTCGATTATTTCAAGAAACTGTGACATTGAATGGCCTCAAAAAGGTGTGATTTAACACCATTAGACTACTACTTGTGGGGTTATTTGAAGTCATTGGCATTTAGCAATAAACCAGACTCTCTTCAAGCTTTAAAAGTCAATATTGAATGTGCTATTTATGATATACGACTTGATTGAGGGAAAAATGTGCTCAAAAATTGGGTTCATCGAATTCGTTCCTTCAAAAGAGATAGTGGAGGTCATTTGAATGATGTGATATTCAGAACTTAATTATATGATTGTACTTTACATTAAATAAAAAACATTTGAATTTCCTTAACAATTAGTGTGTGTGTGTGTTTTTTTTTAAAGAAATCATACCACTCTAATTGGAAAACCCTATATATTATGGGCATTTATTAGTTTATCAGCGAAACCAGGTTGCTCACCATTCTTCCAACGGAGTGGAAGTCTTTCTTTCCTTCCACCAGCGGGTACTCCATCGAATACTTTCAAAGCTGGAGCAGTTTCGTCTATTTGGATGACATCATCTAGCTAAGGTAGCCGCAATCTCTCGATTCGCTGAACTATGTTAATGTCGTCGTATAAGTATAGCTCGTACAGCTCATCGTTTCACAGTAAGTGGTATTCGTCATTGCTAACGCGCAGAGGACCATAAATTTTTCGCTGATCTTTTCTCTCGAAAATTCCTAAAGTCGATTCATCGAATGTCGACATCGTCCATGCTTTTTCGCCATATGCCCAGAAGGAAATAAGATATAAGAAAAGTTGGCTTTCTCGCCGAGAGAGGACCGACCATCTGAGTGATTCCATGTTGTATTTCAAGACTGACATTTTTGGTGTTGTTAACGCTGGCTCCTAGCTAGACAAAATTATCTACGACTGTCGACAGTGACGTGGGAGTCGAGTCGCGAGTACGTTGACTGTGTATTTGATGGCAGGAGATATTTCGTCTTTTTCTCCTCTACTACCTAACCCATTGCTTTGTTTCCTTGCCTAACCTGGAGAAAGCAGAACTTACGGTCCGGTTATTATGGCCAATGATATCAATATCATCGGCATACGCCAACAATCGTACACTTTTGTTGAATATTGTACCTGGTTTATTTAGCTCTGAAGCTCGTATTATTTTTTCCTCCGTCAGGTTGAAGGAATCACACGATAAAGAACCATCCTGTCTGAAACCTCGTTTGGTATCCAACGGCTCGGAGAGGGCCTTCGCAATTCTGACTACGCTTGTAATATTATGCAGGGTTAGTTCACATAGCCGTATGAGTCTCGTAGGGAATCAAGCTCAGACATAGTGGCGTATGCTGTTGAAGGTAACTTTAAAATCGATGAAAAGGTATTGTGTATCGATTATTTTCTCCCGGGATTTATCCAATATTTGGCACATGGAGATTATCTGCTCATTGGTTGATTGGCCAGGTTTAAAGCCACACTATAAAGTCAAAATTTGTTGACGGTGGCCTTTAATCATTCACACACTATGCTAAATAGGGCCTCTTCGTACTTTATTATAGTCTGGTATTAGGAAGTTTGTTTCAACATCTTCAATTGGGGATTGGGGTTCGCAATTTCCGGGTGTCCCACTTTAACTGCCATTCAGTAGGTTGATGAAGTGTTTCCACCATAATTTCAATATGCGCTGAACGTTAGTGATCAGATTACGTCCTTGGTTTCTATATAATTATTCTCCGGTTTTGAAACGTTCTTGAAGGCATTACATAGTTTTATAAAAATTTCGAGCATTACATTCGTCGGCCAGCTTCTCGAGCAATTCATACTCATGCATCTCGGCCTCATCCTTTTTTGTGTATCCCTTTCTTCAGCCCTAGGTATCCTCATCGTAGCACAAATTACAAGAAGAAGAAAAACTTTGCTTATTGTTATTAACTTTTTCTTATTGTTCAAATTAAATTTAACGCTCTAAGATGTTTTTTTGATGGATTTATGATCAAAAATTTCAAATCAGAAAAATTTGTCGTTTATATTTTATAGCTGTCTGATCTGATCTATTCCGAGAAATGATCGTAAAAATGTAAAAATAGTTCTGGGTACCAAGTTTGATTGAAATATCTCAAAAACTGAAAATTCTAATACTGAAAGTATTTTCTGGAGTGAGTTGCTATATTTTAACCAACTTTGTTGTAATTTAATTAATAAAATAAAGAAAATTCTGCAATAAAAACACCAGTATAAAAAATATTGGGTTTACAAATCTTCAGAATATTTTTTTACTACTTTTGAAAAATTGAAATACCTTTTTTCCTATGAAAATATCGTAATATATTAATTTCCCTCCATTTTAGAATCGTTCAGTTCCCTTTAAAGTAACCCTTTGAAATAAAAATGTTTTTTTTAAACAGCTAAATTTAGACTGAACAGCATCTGCTGGATGGATCCCTTGCTATAGTTTTTTTGTGAAAATAATTCCATTGAACACAACATTTTTTATAGTGTCAGTGCATCAATAAATAAAACTTTTTTTACGAGAAAAAAATAAACAAATTGTCATTGCTCTTATCGCCTCAAAGATCTCTCAAAGTAATTTGCACACTTGTCACATAAATCGATGACAAGGAAACATTTGAAAAGTTTATTTTAATACTATGATGACATATTCGCATAAATTTCCCACAAAATCTAATTAAAAGTTTGAAAGCGTTAAAGTACATACATACATACATATGTACATAAACATGCAGAATTCAAATATTACAGATATTTACCAAACTAAATATTTGTTTACAAGGTGCTTGCGTACGTAAAGCTATTAACAGCAGGAATATTTTTTTTTACTAAATATGCTTTCAATTAGTTTATGACAAAAATTAGTTTTAGAATTTTTTTTTTTTAATTTCTCCCAAATTACTATATTGTGCTTTTGTGGAGATTATACTGAAATTTATTAATAAAAACATATTTTTTTACTACAAAAATGAAAGCCATTGATTGCTTTTATAAACAATGTTAGTATTCAAATATAAGGTTCTTAGCGGCTTTTAGAAAAGTTTTGGTGAAAATTGTATACATTTTGGTAGACTAGTGAAGATGCACATTAATGAAATATTAATATTCTAAAAAATATTTAATTTTACACCCTGTAGATTAGCTGTAATAAATTATTAGTCAACACCCGAAATGTTGAATTTTTTCATTTTTTTATTTGTGTATTTAAATATAGACCGTATCTCAATAGAGAACAATAAAACATTTTATAGATGAACGTCAGCAAATTATTTATGACTTTTTGAGACTTTGTACGTACATAACTGTAACTTGTAGTTGTCCTATTCGGTATTATAAGTATATTATACGTACATACATACATAAGTGCATGAGTCAAAACAACTATCATCGTGTCTAACATTAAACAAACTATTTATTTCAATAAATATATCTACAATTTCATTGCAATAAAAACAAAAGAATGCAAGAATTTAAAACAAAAACAATCTAAGCCAACACAGAAGCGTGAAGCGTTCAACTGAAAAGCCAATAATATTTGGAGAGATACAATAAGTATGGAGAAATAGTTAAATTTCAGAATAATAAAAAAACTTTTATAAAAATACCAACACCAAAGCTGCCAAACAAGAAACAAGAAAAAGTTTCTCTTAACCATAGCCAGATTGTGCATGTGTAATTAATAGGGTGTCCGTTTTTTCCAAGCTGACATTTTTCGTCTTGCATTCCCGCCAAATTCTTATGTTCATAGTCTACATAAAGTCTATAACTTAATAAGAGATTCCATAGTTCCAATATTCCGAACATGCGTAGGAGAGCATCCAGTATATGCCCTTCATTTGAAGCTTAAATAACAGAAAATTTTCATCGGAATTTGACTGGTTTCAAAAAATGATTGCATTATAGCAGCCATAAGCGCAAAAAGTCATATAACATCCATGACGCCAAGGTAATAATATGATTTGATGGGAGTAAAACGTTGAGCTGAGTTATGGGTTTCTAAAAGGTGTTTTTTATAGAGGTATAGAACTTTAAGTTGCAATAAAAAAACGATGGATTATTCGATTGACATGAATTTCATTTTTCCGAAAGATAATCTTGTGGCAGTACATTTTAAATATGATTTCTGGCATATGACCGCCACGGCTGGCGCGGATGTAGCCCAATCTTGACGTCCAAGTTTCGATGACTTTTTCCAATATTTGTGGCCGAATTTCGGCAATAACACGGCGAATGTTGTCTTCCAAATGGTCAAGCGTTTGTGGCTTATCCGCATAGACCAATGACTTTACATAGCCCCACAGAAAGTAGTCTAGCGGTATTAAATCACAAGATCTTGGAGGTCAATTCACAGGTCCAAAACGTGAAATTAGGCGGTCACCAAACGTGTATTTCAATAAATCTAATGTGGCACGATCTGTGTGACATGTTGCGCCGTCTTGTTGAAACCACATCTCCTAGTCATCATGGTTATTCAATTCAGGAATGAAAAAGTTAGTAATCATGGCTCTATACCGATCACCATTGACGGTAACCTTCTGGCCACCATCGTTTTTGAAAAAGTACGGACCAATGATTCCACCAGCCCCTAAAGCGCACCAAACAGTCAGTTTTTCTGGATGTAACGTGTTTCAACATACACTTGAGGATTACCTTCACTCCAAATGCGGCAGTTTTGTTTGTTGACGTAGCCATTCAACCAGAACTGCGCTTTATCGCTAAAAAAAAAAAAACAGAACCATTATTTTCGAAATAAAATTGCACTATTTGCAAGCGTTGTTCAGGCATCAGTCTATTCATGATGAATTGCCGAACCAAACTGAGAATAAATCATTTGACAGCTTTTAAATCGGTCGTCATCTTGAAAAGTAAAGCCAAGTTAAAGTTCTATACCTTTGTAAAAAACACCCTTTATTATCAGGTGAAACCAGTAACGAGGAAAGCTACCGACAAAAACTCATTTTCTGCAAAAAAAGTTCCATCATGACAACGTTCGTTGAAAGAGCGGATGAAAATTATTTGAAAAATAGCGGTTGTGAGTTTTTGCCTCATCCACTGTTTAGGCCTCCGAGCTAAACCAAAATTCAAAATGCACCGCCGTTATGCCCATATTGAGTAACGCTTACAAACATGCACACTTATACTTATATATAAATATAAAACTGCACTTTTCCCAATAGCGTTTCTATTATTTCGCTTTTTTTTTTTAAACTGAAAAAGCATGTTTTTGCATTATATATATGTACGGGAATATTGAGCGACTTGCCGAGTTTGGTTTGTGTTCGTCGAGAGAGGACTTTAATTTTCAATTGCCTACTTAGTCCAAAGAATATCCTGTTGGAAATAGTGATTATGCGTTGGATTTCAAGACTGACATTGTTGGTGTTGTTAATGCTGGTTCCCAAATGCTCGAAATTATCTACGACTTCGAAGTTGTGACTGTCAACAGTGACGTGGGAGCGAAGTCGCCAATGCGCTGATTGCTAGTTTGATGACAGGAGATATTTCGTTTTGTTCTCGTTCACCACAGACCCATTTGCTTCGCTTCTTTGTCTAACTTGGATAAAGCAGTAACAGAAATTACGGAGTTTATTAGAGAGTCGCCTCATGGCCAGTTATATCCATATCATCAGTATTTCCCAGAAATTGTACACTCTTGTAAAATATAGTACCTGGTTTGATTAGTTTTGCAGCTTCGTTTGGTATTCAACGGCTCAGAGCCTTTTCAATTCTGAATGCGCTTGTAGTATTATCAAAGGTCAGTTGACATAGTCGTATGAGTTTTATAGGAGATATTTACTTCAGGCAGTTTTTTTATCGTTCTGTTGAAGGTAGCTTTAAAATTGATCGGGTGATGGAACGTCTATACCGTAGTCATCAATGGGGATATCGGATTCGCTATCTCTTGGTGTTCCACTTTTATTGCTATTGAGCTGGTTGGATGATTGCTCCACTCACTAAGTATGCTCTGGACATCTGTCACCAGATCACCTTCTTTCTTTCCTAGACTAGGTTTATCTGCTAGAACTAAGTATTTGCTTGATACATCGTGAGGTTAAATTGGCAAATTCGATCTTTAAGAGAGTCACCTTCTTGATTAGAAGATTTATTTAATTTTTCGATATGTTGTCGATAAGAGAATTATCTCCTCTATTCAATAATACTAATAATAATAAAATAAATATAGAATTCTTGATTAGATTGAACTGAATATGCTCCAAATCTAATAGAATTACTTTCTTTCTATGCAAGAAGTAGTCCATGACAGATCTATTTGAATTATTTCAATTATATTAAACTATGAAATATTTATTTATATTAATAAAATATAAAATAAAATAAAAAAAATAATTGAAAACGTCAAAACTCGTAAGTGATAGTATGATTAATAGACTTTATTGTAATGTAATAAAAGTTTACGTAAAGAAACTGTAAATAGTATTTGACGCTAAGCTATATATGATACGCATACACATTATACTCTACCATTTCAAATTCAAATTCACTCTAATTAGAGTGTTCCCTAACTCAGGTCTATGAATATGCCCCACGGAAACTAAGAATATGTCTTGATTAAGTCGACACATGACTTCACATTTACATAAATTACGTCCTTTCCTCATACACCAATTTCAAATAATACATCACAGCCACAAATACCACTGTAAAATGGCATTGTAAATCACAAATACCAATTCAAAGGAATTAACCGCACTGAGAAATGAAGCAGCTCATTGAGTAAATGAGAGAGACACTCTAGCGCTACTTGAATTTAAAACGGCGATATCGATAGTCGGATTTGCAAACAACACTTAAATATGTAGAGAAGAATTTACGGCGAATTACATATAGATTGAAGAGAGATGAGAAGAGGACAGTGAATGAATTTACATGAATCAAATAGCGACAATCAATAAAAATGCCATTTCACTTTCAAATCAATTAAGATAAGTGATTCTGTGGTGGCTGTATGTACGAGTATGTATATTTTAATATTAAAGTCTTGCAGAAAAATCTTTAAAAATCATATTCTGTTCTTTTTAAAAAAAAATTATTTTATGAATGAAATAAAAACAATGGCCAAAATATAGCGCAACTAAAAATATGAATTTGGGAAAGATAGAAGGATTTGTATGTTATAAATAAAAAATGTATTTTAAATATATAAATCTCCGCTTTATTGACAGAATTCCGAAAATTCTACATATTAAATGGCATTATTACTCAAAATATATTCCCTAAAAATTATACTACTGTGATCTTATCCTCACCTCTTTCTAACTGAATTGATAAAAATCTTAAATTAAACCGTTGTCACTTCTACCAATTTTTCTTTGTTGTATAATAAAATATTCAATGAAAAATAATTTTTCTAACAAAAATAGGCCTTTGAATACAGCTCATTTACTTATAACCAAAAACAATTACAGGTCGCATTAAACAAACCATATTAAATTATTTATGTTGCTAAAAAATCGCTCAACTCGAAGTAGCTTTATTACAGCGTCAAAGCAATTTCATCTCTCAATGCTTATACATCATACAGAAAAATTTGGATATTGCAAGAATGAATGCCGCAGTGTCTTTAAGTGTCTATCGAGTGAATTTACTAAATGCTTTTAACAAAAAAAAAAAAACAAAAAAAAAAAAACTGTCGTCACTTCAACACAGCTCAACACACGGCAATTCAATTTAGGTCGAAATTCATATTACTTATCTTCTTATGATATTTTCCTATTCGACTACTCATACCTGTCATGAACATGAAATTTATCGGATCAAGCTATATGATTCAGTCATATCCACCTATCTGTCTGCGAACTAGGTTTTCAGTTTTTCAGATATCTATACCAATCAGATGGATATTTAAATTTTAACAGAAATTCGTCGGAACTGCCCAAATCGGACAATCAGAATATGTAGCCCCCATACAACCGGCTTATTCATATAAGGTTTTGGGTGAAATATTAGTCCAGAAAACATCTCAGAGCATAAAATATAATTTCTACACACTTAAATTCATATAAAATTTATCACGGAAAATCAATAAATTCGGAAAACTTATTATATAGCCCCCCTATAAATGATTTTTTAGATATTACACTGAATATTTAGTCCTTAAATGCATTACAATAGCAATGATATGTTCGTGACACGTATAAAAATTTCGTTATGGCCGAAGAAAGCATCCCCACTTTTTTGTTTTATTTTGATTTCCATTTGATCGTACTGTTACCTTTTGGCAAGTAAATTCCTTGAGTATCGGCTTTGCCTAGAAAATTCATCTGCTTTATAGTTTCCCTCTATTCTTTTTCCAGTATTCCAAATAACACTTTATGTAATTTTACATTTTTTGAAACCGAGTCAGAAATTTCTAGTACCGCCTGTTTGTAAATAAAAGGGAATTTTTGCTTATTCGTAATGAAATTCTAATATCCTTTGCTCGTTCATTATAGCAGTGATTGATTATGTACGCCGAAATGTAATTCCATCGATGGTTTTTCATCAGAGCACATAACCAAGTCTTGAACTACCCATCAAACGAAATTGGACCATATTATCCTCTATAGAAATAGTTTATTCTTTCATAAGCTTAACAGTTTCTCTGAATAACAATTATTTTTTTGTTCTCAAAATTTGATTTGTCCATAGCTAATTGACTCCCAAAGCGTAATCTAAAGCTCCTTGCGAATATGCAGTACCTAAAGGATCTCATTGTTATCATTACAGTTAAGGAAATCAGGCAGGCAAAGACAGATTTATAACAGATCAATTGAAAAGTCCCCGCCTTGATAAAACTATTTTTTTTTATTCAAAATAGTTCCCTTCAAGGGTGATACACTGATTATAGCGACTCCTAAACTTTTCGAAACCATTTTAGTATTACGATTTGTTCTTTGCTTCAAAGTAGGCCTCAGTTTCGGCGATCATCTCTACATTCCATGAAAATTTCTTCCTAGCGAGCATTATTTTGAGATATGGGAACAGAAAATATTTCCTGGGGGTCAGATCTGGGGAATACGGTAGACGAGAAAGCCATTCGAAGCCAAGAAACCGCACTTTATTTTTTCTTCAAATGCGGCCGCTATGCAATAGTCGCTGTTGATGGTCCTGCTCTTTTTTAAGGTAGCCAATGAAAATTATTCCATGCAATATCCCGACTGTTGAGATTTTCATCGTGTACAGTTTACTCGGATGACTGTCGACTGGACTTCGAAGTGAAATGATGGAGACATGTTTCATCCATTGTCACATATCGATGGAAAAACTTGGGTTTATTACGCTTGAACATCTCCAAACACTGCTCGGAATCGTGAACACGTCGTTATTTTCGATCAAAAGTGAGTTAGCGCGGTACCCACTTTGCACAGAACTTTCTTATACCCAAATATTCGTGAATGGTATTATATACACATTCAGATGATATCTTTAGAGTGCCTGCTATTTCATGCAATTTCAATTTACGGTCATTCAAAATTATTTTGTAAATTTTTTTGGTGTTTTCTTCGGTAACAACTTCTTATAGGCGTCCCCTGCGTTTACCATTTTGGTGCTCATTTCACCACGTCTAAACTTAGCATACCAATCCTTGCTTGTTCATTCATTATCTGACAGCCGTCAAATTGATACATGCGTCTTTTGAAGGTTAGGGCTAACTAAAAATTATATTTTATTTAATTCAAGTAGCGCCATCTATGTGTCAGATCGAGACATTTTCAAGAGAATTATCTAGCCTTCTAAAGTAAAATGCTTATGGTACGTCACGAATCCTGTCAGAGCTTTAATAAGAAGACACCTGTCATGACATGGTTATTCGTACTCAGCTCAAAGAATGATACCTACCAATAATAAAACATATTGATTTAGATAAATAAAAAACCTTCAATATAGTTAAGAATTGATTTCGTTAGAGTTTCGAAAATATTTTGTTTGAGAAAGGTAGTCTGCGATTAAATACTCTTTTTCTATTTATAGAAACTTTTACGGAAAAAGCATTAAATCTTTCCATTACACACAGTTGATTCGCCTACTTTTTGACATGATATCTGTCTGTCAATGCCATTTCCCTATCAACATCAACGTTCTTACTGCTCAAAAAGTTCTCTTTTCTTTGCCGCAACTTGTGGCTCCTTCTTTTTGGATTTGGTTTTTATTTACCGTATTTGTCGGCAGAAGTGTTTGCTGCCTATTGCGGTGGCTGTGGTTTGCATTAAATATGGAAAGTGGTAAAACAATGCGCAATTGCAAATGGAAAATACTTTTCAAATAAAAAAGGGGTTAAGTAATGTGAGAATGTTTTCATTTACGTAAAATTGGATTTTCTCTCAGACGAGCCGAAGCGAAGCACATCATCGATTTGAGCGCATAATATGCTGATACTATTAAAACAACTAGGCTCTCTGCAAAATGCGTCAATTAACTTGAAATGTATATGCCAATATTTGAAAATAATATCTCAAATTTACCCCCCACATTACACACAATGCTATTTTTTATCATTTGCTTTTCTATCTACGCGATGGCGTCTCTTTTACTTTAAACAAGCTCCACAGCTTTTGCAATTCAAATTGATTAGAGCAATTTACGAGCACAATGGCAAATGCGTTGCTAGTATTTATATATGAGAATTTCGATTAACCTCCCCGTATCGATTTTACTGACTAGTATCCTAGCTAACTGACACACACACCATACACAGCACGTGTTGTACCAATCTACCTTCTGCTCACTTATGTTTTTCAGTGGATGTACGTCGCTTATTAACATCTGTCAGTGAAGCGCATAGAAAGGAATTTTAAATGCGTATATAATATATTCAATACAACCGTACCTACTGCCATTCAAGCATATCACTGAAACCGAATTAGCTGTTTAAAATCTACTTAGTAATAGAATGAAACTAATAATTTAACTAGTCAGCAAATACTACTTGCAACATATCATCCATTCTGGCAATTACCAGACTTTGATAATAAATATATTAATAGTATATCGATATAAATACATTTCATTCTGCAGTCATGTGTAGAAGTTCACGAAAGTGAGGAGTATTTTCGACTGACATTTACCTGAGAGTGGCCAGAAATAATTATTTTACATATAGTTCAAGCAGCTCAAGACTTTCGGTCGTAGACTAAGCGTCCTCAAGGTAGTCAAAGTAGCAATGAAAAAGAAAAAACAACAAATATCTTTCGTGAGAGGTCCCCTTTTTGATGAATACCCCTGAAAACGCTTAAAGAATGACGATTTGAACGAGGGAAAGCGAATGAAATTTACTACAGAAGATAAGGAAGATGTGCCAAAATATACAATTTTGCAAGCTACTTGGTTGTCTCCAGATTGAAAGGAACCAAATTGATCAATTGCAATAGACGGAAAAATGTATCCATGGTTCCAGAAAGCTCTTCAATAAAAACAACGAAGGTTTGACCAGTAACTCTGTAGTTACAACAGATAGCCGTGCATTTTTTCAGTTGATTTGCACTCCTGCTATCTGAGAGTACTCATCAGCATCTCGATATAGAGGAACTATGGAACAGAATCTTAAGCTCCTTACGTACCGATGCAGTAGAAAAAATTGAATTTCGGCAAGGTCTAAGAAAGATCTGGAACGGAAAAGAATGCGATGCTGCAATGGAGAGAAAGCAGCTGCCTACCTCGCAACTTTGCGATCAACACGTTCGGGGTGGGATAGATATCGAGAGCTGAAGAGATAGGCG
This sequence comes from Neoceratitis asiatica, assembly GCA_030068015.2. Lineage (NCBI taxonomy): Eukaryota > Metazoa > Arthropoda > Insecta > Diptera > Tephritidae > Neoceratitis > Neoceratitis asiatica. Next base: position 43,174,903 of record CM061524.1, on the reverse strand, counting down.
TATTTGGAGACAAAAAAAAAAAAGCAAAAGTAGGCTGAAATGAGAGTATGAAGAGCTTAAGAAGCTGGCTGAAAATTCTATGAGAAGATGCGGTTTCAAGACCGAAGTATACTCATGTACGCACCAAGGCGTCAATCTGGTGATATATATATATATATCTATAGCATACTTACTTTATGGAAGGAACTCTTCTCCACCTAGAGATGGTCAAACGGAATCACAAACTGAAGGCAATGGTATAGTATGGTATAATCTGTCAACCGATTATGATACATCGAATCATCGTATAGCGATTGTCCGCTTAAAGAATAACATAGCGATAGGCGCCGATGTCTTACCGAATGAGCTATTCGAATACGGCGGCGAAGAACTGCAGAGCTCCATACAAAAGCACCACATTTTACAAAAGTGTACTCTAACTGCTGATGTATACTGATGATATTAAATGAATGAAAAGCAAAGCTCTTCGTCGATGAACAAAGACGAATTTCTACAATTCGCTCATTATTCCCTCTCTGCTATACCGTGGAGAAGCGTGGGTGATGTCGATATCCGATAAGACGACTCTAGCAGTTTTCGGGTTAAAAGTTTTGCAGCGAATTAGAAAGGTGATGGAACGAAGAGTTCAGTGAATCAAGAGACACTGGCTAGGTGATGTCGCCCGAATAGATGAAAGCGCTATAGCTTCAAAAGTTTTCTTTGCAGTACCCGCACATGGAAGCAGAGGAAAATTAATACTTTACTCCATAGAAAAGATCGAGTTCAGAAGGACTTCGTTTCGCTTGTTATTTCCAACCAGCGCCAAGTTGGAAGAAAGTTAAAAAACGGCGCGTATTGATTAAGCTATAAACGCCAATGTAGTAGTAGTAGTAGCGCATTTATTACAGAAATGCGCTTAGAGCGATAAATCCGTGTGTATTCATTCATAAATATGAAAGCCAAATGCATGACTAACATAAATGTGAAGTAGCAAAGCATTTCCGTGCCCGTGCATAGCATATTCTTAAATGCGTAAAGTATTTCAATTTTTCGAATTTCGAGGAATATCTACTTGCATCGATGAGTGGAATGTTTTCCACATAATGCGTAAACATAAACATAATTAGGGAAATGCATTAGGGTCTACTACAACCGCTGCCATTGCACCACGAACTAAATGATCGCCAGTTTCCTACAGCATAGTACAAACAAAGTGAGTACGTAGAATTCATTCACATCAATCTCGCTTGTGCGTCTGGCTATGTAGGTGGGTCGAGGTATGAGAGTGGTCCGTGGTGAACTAACCACTGTCTACAATAGTCATTATGTTATTAGCATTTCCGCTAGGATTTGCAACGTACAGCAGTACATTCTTTGCTTGTCATTGTATTCTCTGGTACTTAGTTATGTTGTTATTTGCTTTTAGGCATTTCAACAGGAGGTTAGTTTCGTCTCTAATGCTGATATTCACTAACGAAATGAGTGTATATGGCGAATATTATCATCAGCTGTTTACATTGGATTATTGTATCTGATATCTGCGCTGCTCTAAATTTGTTCTGACAAATATCAACGATAAATAAAAGTACACTACTATTTCATTTTTTCACAATCAACCCTGTAGTGAAGAATCTGCTAATAGTAATTCGGTAACTGGTATTTAAGTAATGAGCGACAATTTGATGCTTACAAGTTATAATCCCGCTATTGCTGTAGGGAGACATTTTTTTAAATAAATGTTGTTTTTTGCCCAAATTATACATACTTATATGCATTTCATTCATCATTATTTTATTAAAAATATTTATAATTTACTAGTGGAACCAAATCGAAGAATACAACCAAATCATTCCTCCAACCAACCGCTGCTAATTCGCTACTACTCTTCTCACTGGAACAACATAGAACTTATAACTTTTGATCCTTGTCAAGTTTTTCCAAAGAATTATCAAAAATGTATTAATTCTTTAGAAATAAAATTGAAAGCATCCCTTTAAAAAGGTATATGTCTAAGATTGCCGGAGGACAGCCTTTGGCTGGATAAAATCTGAGCCAACTCCGGTACATAGAACCGGCTGTCATGAGAGTCACATGTAACGAATCCCCGCACGACTCTAACCACCTCTTTGCATGCTCACTCAACCCGACTCATCTAATACACCTCTCCCACAAGTCCGAACTTGTCAAAACAGCACGTTTCCTGGGCCTCCAGTTATGTGATCTCGATGACTAAGACTGGACCTACCTGAACTTAGACGGAGTTGACTAGCAACAATAACAACAGGGATATGTCTGGTATTTACCAAAAGTGGCAAAAATTTTGCTATAACGTAACTTGAAGCTCTCTTTCAGCAAGAAAATTAAAGATTGGTTTCATTCCTGGTACTATAAAACGGGTAATATATTTCTAGGTGCCTTACTGTTTTAAAGAAGAAAAAAATATCACAGAAAATTCGAATTTAATGGGGAATGTTTATTATCATTCGAAAGAACATTCCTTGGCATTTATTTTTTGAAGATTATCTCGCGATTATTATCGCGGCTACGATGACTCGTACGGGCATTTCGAATGGTAACTGGAGAATGACACGTCACCGAAGTGCTCTATCAATAAATCTATTGATTGATGCGATGTGTGGGAAGTGGCGCCGTCATGTTGAAACCAAATGTCGCGGAGATCACGAGCTTTATTTTCAGACATCAAATAGTCTGTTATCATGACGCTATAATGGTCGCCATTGACGGTTACGTTCTCACCGGCATCATTTTTGAAGAAATATGTATCGATGATTCCATCAGCCTATAAACCACACCGTTGTTTTTTTTTTTATAAAACTACAGCTCTCTTCAGGTCGTTCGTCGGTTCAAAATGTGGCAATTTTGCTTGTTTACATACACATTAAGCCAGAAATGGGCGTCATCGCTGAACAAAATTTGGCTCGAAAACTTCGGATCTTCTTGGAACTTTTCAAGAGCCCATAGACGGAAGCAATGCCGCTTCGGAAAATCGAGTGGCTTCAGTTCTTTCACAAGCTATGTTTTTAGCTACGGGGTGCTGTACGTAGTCTATTCCGTCGAATATTATCCAATAATGAATGCTCAGTAGGCCGATTATGTTGACCATAACCCACACTTTACATAATACTCGCAATTATGTCACTTCAAATAAGATGTCTTACTTGTAAAGGGTGTTTTTTATAGAGGTATAGAACTTAAAGTTGGCATTACTTTTCAAGATGGCGACCGATTTAACAGCTGTCAAGTGATTTATTCTCAGTTTGGTTTGGCAATTCATCATGAATAGACTCACGCCTGAACAACGCTTGCAAATAGTGCAATTTTATTTCGAAAACGAGATTACCGTTGTTCCCGATTTTAATAAGCGAATTTTGTTTAGCGATGTAGCGCACTTCTGGTTGAATGGCTACGTCAACAAACAAAGCTGCCGCATTTGGAGTGAAGGTAATACTCAAGTGTATGTTGAAACACCATTACATCCAGAAAAACTGACTGTTTGGTGCGCTTTAGGGGCTGGTGGAATCATTGGTCCGTACTTTTTCAAAAACGATGGTGGCCAGAACGTTACAGACAATGGTGATCGGTATAGAGCCATGATTACTAACTTTTTCATTCCTGAATTGAATAACCATGATGTCCAGGAGATGTGGTTTCAACAAGACGGCGCAACATGTCACACAGCTCGTGCCACAATAGATTTATTGAAAGACACGTTTGGTGACCGCCTAATTTCACGTTTTGGACCTGTGAATTGGCCTCCAAGATCTTGTGATTTAACACCGCTAGACTACTTTCTGTGGGGCTATGTAAAGTCATTGGTCTATGCGGATAAGCCACAAACGCTTGACCATTTGGAAGACAACATTCGCCGTGTTATTGCCGATATACGGCCACAAATGTTGGAAACAGTCATCGAAAATTGGACGTCCAGATTGGACTACATCCGCGCCAGGCGTGGCGGTCATATGCCAGAAATCATATTTAAAATATAATGCCACAAGGTTAACTTTCGGATAAATAAAATTAATGTCAATCGAATAATCCATCGTTGTTTTATTGCAACTTAAAGTTCTATACCTCTATAAAAAACACCCTTTACAAACAAAGTGAGTACGTAGAATTCATTCACATCAATCTCGCTTGTGCGTCTGTCCATGTAGGTGGGTCGAGGTATGAAGGTAGTCCGTGGTGAACTAACCACTGCCTACAATAGTCATTATGTTATTAGCATTTCCGCTAGGATTTGCAACGTACAGCAGTACATTCTTTGCTTGTTATTGCATTCGCTGGTACTATGTTATATGTAGTTATGTTGTTATTTGCTTTTAGGCATTTCAACAGGAGGTTGGTTTCGTTTCTAATGCTGATATTCACTAACGAAATTTTCTTTGTTTTCGTGTGCGTACGAGTGTATATGGCGAAAATTTCATTATCAGCTGTTTACATTGGTTATTGATATCAGATACACACACAACTGTATCTACTTGTGTATATATATATATATATATATATATATATATATATATATATATATATATATATATATATATATATATATCTGCGCTGCTCTAAATTTATTCTGACAAATATCAACGATAAATAAAAGTACACTACCATTTCATTTTTTCACAATCAACCCTGTAGTGAAGAATCTGCTAATAGTAATTCGGTAACTGGTATTTAAGTAATGAGCGACAAGTTGATGCTTACAAGTTATAATCCCGCTATTGCTGTAGGGAGACATTTTTTTAAATAAATGTTGTTTTTTGCCCAAATTATACACACTTATATGCATTTCATTCATCATTATTTTCTTAAAAACATCTATAATTTACTAGTGGATCCCAGTGCGCATTGCTACACCTATAAAAAAATCAGAAAACTCGAACTGAAATTTTGAAATTTCAATTTTTTTGTTTTCTAAAAGGAAATGAAAAAAATTGATTTAAATTTTTTTTTTCCATCTTTTTAAATTTTTTTTCACTCTTTCTCTCTCTTTTTCAACACACATACATTGGAGTGACGTATATGGGAATTTTACATGTATTTATTGTTGTTGCATGAATTTTTTATGGGTAGCGACCAATGCTCACTAAAATGGTCATATCTCTGGAACAACTACGCCAATCTCATAGAATTTTACACATTAACTTTCTCCTAATATCCCTTTATAACTTCTAAAACTTTGGTGCAATTTGATCTGGTGGTTTTCAAGTTATAGGCGTTCATCAAAATTTGCAATGATTTTTACATATATAGATTAATTGTTTTCGTGGTTTTCGAAGAACCCAACCAACTCATTCCAACCAACCGCTGCTCATTCGCTGCTACTCTACTCACTGGAACAACATAGAACTTATAACGGTTGATCCTTGTCAAGTGTTTCCAAAGAATTTTCAAAATTGTATTAAATTTTTAGAAATAAAATTGAAAGCATCCCTTTAAATAGGAATATGTCTAAGATTACCGGAGGACTTAAAGGGGATTAGGTCGTCGAAAGTGTGACAGCCTTTGGCTGGATAAAATCTAAGCCAACTCCGGTACACGCCTGTCATGAGAGTCATATGTAACGAATCCCCGCACGACTCTAACCACCTCTTTGCATTCTCACTCAACCCGACTCATCTAACACTCCTCTCCCTCTGGTCCGAACTCGTCGAAACAGCACGTTTCCTGGGCCTCCAGTTATGTGACCTCGATGAATAAGGCTGGACCTACCTGAACTTAGACGGAGTTGACTAGCAACAATAACAACAGGGACATGTCTGGTATTTACCAAAAGTGGATCTTCTTGGAACTTTTCAAGAGCCCATAGAGGGAAGCGATGCCGCTTGGGAAGTTCGAGGGGCTTCAGTTCTTTCACAAGCTGTATTTTTAGCTACGGGGTACTGTACATAGTCTATTCGGTCGAATATTATCCAATAATGAATGCTGGGTCTCAAGATGGGTGATGGCTGGCGCCCAGTAGGCCGATTATGTTGACCATAACACACACTTTTCATAATACTCGCACTTATGTCAGTTCAAATAAGATGTCTTACTTGTATATATTCATGAGTCATAATGATTATTGCCATTTTCTAATTGAACTCACGGAAGGAGCTGTCGGTCTTTACTGACAACAACTTGAAAGTCAATCCAGTTTCTATTATGAATGAAGTAAAATGGGTTGAGAAGTATGTAACTGGTCTGTCCGTAGAAAGAAAATTAATAGCATGAGATTCGAGCTCAAATTTGCTCGAATACTTTCTAGCGTTTTAACACTTGTTCAGTGCTTTTTGCTCAAACGTATCGAGCGCTAGCTAGAACATTTCGAGCTTATTGACCTCTAGTTTTAATTTGGTTTAACAGCTTGTAACTTCCAAACAAATATTTGAGCAGTTGAGCAATGAACGAGTAATCAGCATACCACATTGCTCTTAATGAGATACTCTAAAATGATATTTATTTCGAAAATCTAATTTGAATAGGTTTTCAGGAAGTGTACTGCATTTTAGCTGATAAATGTTTAATCTATTATTGTGGCTACTAAACAGAACTTCACCGTTATTGTCGGGTATATTATTTCGATTATACCACCATCAATCATACAAGACGAGTACATAAAAGTTTATATTCTAAGGTCAGTTTGTAAGAGCATAATCGAAAAAAATTTTAGAGAAAGAAGGAACAAATTGTCTTTATTCTCTTTATAAAAAATTATTTATTTAAAACAGAAACCACAGTAGTTTTAATTATAACAGGTAAACTGAAAAGCCGCGGCCTACAATAATAAAACACATATTTTTGGCAAAATTAATTTTTATTTATTTATATAGTTCTCTTCAAGCCTAATATACTGATTATAGCGACCCTCCAACTTTTCGATATCATTTTTGTAGTACGATTTGTCATTTGCTTCAAAATATGTCTCAGTTTCGGTGATCACTTCCTCCTTCGATGAAAATTTCTTTTCGGCTAGCATTCTTATGAAATCTGAAAATATGAAATAGTCGCTGAGGACAAAATCTGGATCATACGGTGGATGCGAAAACAATTCAAAGCCCAATTCATGGATTTTTACCATCAATTTCACTGACTTGTGAAAACGTGCATTGTTTTGGTGAAACAGCACTTTCCTTTTCTTCAAATGCAATCGTTTTTCGGTGATTTCGTCTTTCACTTTGCACATAGCTTTCTAATACCCAAAATTCGTGAATGATAATACCCAAAACATGTTCAGTTGATATCTTTCGAGTGCATACTATTTCCTTCAATTTCAATTTAAGGTCATTAAAAATCATTATTTTTAATGTTTTCATCGGTAACAATCTTTATTAAGCGTCCGCTGCCTTCGGTACTCATTTCACCACGTCTAAATTTAGCTTATCAATCCTTGAAGGTTGATTGTCTTCAAAAATCAATATATTATCAACACGAGAAAATCTTTTCTATCAATTTTTTCACAATAATAAAAGCTGCTTCCCTTAAAATGCTATAGTTCAAAAATTCATAATCTGACAGCTGTCAAATTGATACACGCATTTGAAGGTTAGAATTAACTAAAAATTATATGTGATTTAATTCTAGTAGCGCCATCTATGTATTATATTAGTGAAAATTCAGCATAGTTTAGCAATTATTACTCTTAACAGACGTACATATATGCTTTGTCCTAGCTGTAGGGACACTACCAGAAGGGTCAACTACCTGAGCTATTGTTTCAAAAATAGTGCCGATATAAAATCCGATGGTTATTAGATACCCTCCAGCAATGCCACGAGGTTAATTTAAATTCATATGATACTCATATCCATTTGAAAAGTCAGAAATTATTTATAATTTCTTGGGTGACAACTTTTAAACAGAAAGTCTTAAAATTCATGTTTTTCGGTAGAAAATTTAAATATATATATTTATTACACAATACACAATTTATATAAAGTAGAAGAAATTTTGAAAGTCCAGTCTATCTTAATTAAAGTTTTAAATCTTATGTTAATATATTAGTTAGTCTCCAAAAAATATACAAATCTTAAATTTTTTAAATGAAGCTTATTAAACATTTACATTTTTACTGCAAATTTATTAGTAGAGAAGCAGCAACAAAAAAATTTTTGTACACTTTTGAGACAAAGCAAAGCATAAATGCTGATAAAAATTTACAAATTGAGATTAAAAAAAATTGTCTGGCTATTATTTTCCATTTTTTATTTTATTTTTTGTTTTTGATGAGCACATTCCCCTATTGACTGTCTGCCCTCTTTTTTATTTGACCTACGTCCTTCGACAGACAATTTACGCCCCAGGCCGCAAGCTACGTGCCAACGCATAAAATTTTTTGTGAATATATGTTAACGTACAAGCACATGATGCTCCCTCTACCATGACAAACTAATGTCAATGAGATATTTTTTCCCCACAATAGGGACAACGCACTACATAAAAATGCCAAAAGGTTTTACCACAAGTGCTAAGAAAGTAGATAATAGCCAAAACTTATGATATAAATGCACGGACGAAGACATAAAATGTTTGTTGAGATCAGGTGGGTGCGCTTTTGAGAATTGGGACTCGTCCGGCAGGACCGATTCGTTAGCGCTGCGATGAAGTGGGCTTAAATAAATGTGAAATGAATATCGGCCATCAGATCACATTACTGTTTCGGCATTCTCTTAGCTTTTTATTGGCACATTTCTCGTCATCAAACTTCTGAATATCTTATAAACGTTGATTCATTTCGAGACTCCCTATTTTTTTAAAGAAAAAAAAACACAAAAAATTCAAATTTAATGAGGAATGTTTATTATCATTCGAAAGAACATTCTTTGGCATTTATTTTTGAGTTGAGTCAAATTTTCAATGACTCTTTCGAGCATTTCTGGCGAATGACACGCTTGATGTCTTGTTGTTCGCATAGACTTTAGACTTTACATAGAGCTACAGGTGTGATATCACATGATTTTGGTGGTCAACAGATCGGTCCAAAACGTGAAATTATTTGCTCACCGAAGTGTTCTCTCAATAAATCCATTCATTGATGCGATGTGTGGGAAGTGGCGTCGTCTTCTAGAAACCAAATATCGCGAAGATCACGAGCTTCCATTTCAGGCATTAAATAGCCTGTGGGCGACCTCAATTATAAAAATTGTTTTCTATAATTTGGGAGGTTGGTCGAACCAGTACTCGATTCATAGCCTTCCGAGCGTATTAGTATGGAATGCTGACCATTTCGCTATTGCGGCCGCCCAATACCAATTATTGTAGTATTTTGGTTTTAATTTCGATCCGGCCACAGCCAAGTTACATATATTCCTCTCCACAAATGTTTGTTTAAAATAATTCTGAGTATCAGCTGTAAGGCCTAGTTGCCACGGCTAATTTGTTAGATTTAAGTTTTACACTTAAGTACCTAACTTGTAAATAAATAAATAAATAAATTCTGAGTATATGTGAATGAAATAAGATTTCGTTAATAGTGGTGTGGTATTAAAAAGAGGAATAAAAGAACTTAGAAGGAATATGAAGAAAAATAATATTTACAGAATAAGTGAGAGCAGTGTACAGAATGTTAATTTGAAGAGAGTTTTTATTACGAAAATAAGCGCCGTGGCTCTGCTCCTTACACAAGTTAGTACCAGATTGTTTAGGCTAATTTATCATTAGGATATTAATAAATATCTCAGTTAATAAGGCTGATTCTTAACAAAAATTTTTGCAATTCCAATATCAAATTCCTTACAATTTTACAATATAGGAGAAGGGCAGCTGTTAAATCTGGTAAGCTAAATTTTTAGTACAATAAAAATGCTCATTTCTGTTTAGAATATATAATATATAAATTTGTATATATATATATCTGGCCCTTTTTAAACACTGAAGTGGTTTTCGGCTCCGTCCTCCTCAAATTTATATTTCTTCGTCTTGGTGTTTTTACCAACAAATGTAGGGACCTAAGGCTTCTAAGCTACCTTCGATCGCAGATGGTAGTTTATGAGGAAATTTTTATACTCGGAGGGCTTGACATTCCCTGACAAGGGGGACCGGAAATATAAATTAAATTTTTATAATTTAGATGTTGGTCAAGCTTTGGCATGAACCCTGGCCTTCCGTACGGTAGTACGCAATGCTAATCATTCGGGTGTCGCGGCCGCCATTGAATGTATTAAGATTGGACATTATTGGAAATTTTAATAATAATTTAACACTCTTTTTTTCTATTAATATTTTCTTAAGATTAAACATATATATAATTATCTTTTCACGAAGACCATAATTATGTTTAAATCGAAACATAAGTAAATTTCAGGATTAAAGAATGAAATTTATACGAAAATTTCAAAATTTGAATTTATCTATTTCGTTTCTCGGTGCATAACATAAAAATTTGCAGAGGACAGTTTAGAGAAAAATTAATCTGTTCCCATTGAATTTTACTTCCTCATATTAGTAGCAATAGCAGGAGCAGTATGGTACTTTAGACTGATATTTCAATTATAGCACTGGAGCTATTTTTTAATATTGTGTGAAACGAAATTCTCACTGTTTGTACTAATATTTCACTGTAATATTAAGGGTAACAGTATATTGCGCCTTTTTCCCATAAATATTCCGTTCCTTGCTCTTAAAATTTCGTTCTCCTTACAGCTCTGCAAGCTCTGAAAACTGTTTTTTCACACATAGAAATATGTGAAAATGGAATGCAATGAAAATGAACACAAAGCGAATGCTCAAATACATTCAGAGTTCATCGAAAACTGCACATATTTGTAGATATGTTAATGGCAACAGATGACATGCTCTGTCGCTGTTAAGGTATTTCTTTTTTTTATAGTAATAATCTCTGCTTCTCGGTGTCCGCGTGTTGATTATTAAAGTTCGTTTTAAATTTAAATATAGGCAAAAAAATTTTGTGAATAAGAATTCTTGAAAAATATAAAATATGCAAATAAAATTATGTTCCGAAAATATACATTGCAATTGCCTATTCCAACGTGTAATCAAAGAAATAAGTGAACACTGAGAGTGTGCGGTTACGTTCTTACTTATGCAGTGTAGTTCGGATGCCTTTGTAGGAGAACGATTTTCATGTAGTTTAATATTATTGGTAGAATTATTTTTGTTGACAGTTTTCATATCGGTACATCCATGATATCACAGGAAATGCAATAAGTCTAACAACTAATAGCTTAAAAAATTCCATTTAAAAATATATAAGCCTGTACATGTGAAGAAAGTTTTACCACACAATAATTTTTCAACTGGAGAAATCCTAACTGCATTACACTAAACAAAAACGATTGATGCTCCTATATGTAAGTATATGTATAGATATGGCCTAACTACATCTATTTTAATTCATCTATTAATCTTATCACCTGATATAGTTTATAATAATATTATAATGCTTATTTGTATAAAATTAAACGTTAAAATGATTTAGGATTTGTTATTAAACTACAAATCCTAAATCATTTTATGGTTTCGTAAACGCTAAGCGCCAGGTATCTGGATTTCCTTCTACTATGACGTTTTAAAATAACATTTCCAGTGATAGTCAGACAATTTCCAATTTGTTCGCTAAATTTTTCAAATTTAATTATTCTCCTAGTATTCAAGTAAACTCATATTACCCATATAAATTATGTTCGGGTAACTTAGTCCATACACCTACAATATAGTCTGAAGTTGTATTTATCCATCTGAAGTCCTTAAAAAAGTCATGCACATATGGTCCGGTTCTTGTAAATTGCACTGAGTATATTTTCGAACCTTTGACTCATTTATTCAATTTATCTCTTAAAGAAACTATTTTTCGATCTATATGGAAAGAATCTTTTATTATACCCCTTCATAAAAATGGAAACAGATCTTTGATAGAAAATTACCAAGGTATAGCTAAACTATCTGCGATTTCTAAATCATTTGAATCACTTATCACTGATCATTTGACTCATTCAATCTCTTCATTTATATCACACTCCCAACATGGATTTCTTAAAGGAAAATCTACAATCACCAATTTACATGAGTTCACTTCTTATATCATCGATGCGTTCAGAAAGAACAGCAGCGTTGACGTAATATATACTGACTTTAGCAAAGCTTTCGATAAGCTGTGTCACTCGTTTCTAATCAAGAAACTTCACTTACTGGGTTTCCAACCAAAATTTTTACAATGGATCTCCACATATCTGTATGATCGAACTCAAAGAGTAATGTTTAAGAATCCCGTTTCAGATACCGTTAATGTTTCTTCAGGAGTACCTCAGGGTAGCCATCTAGGGCCGATTCTGTTGTCACTATTTATAAACGATATATCTTCTCAGATAAAATGTTCAAAACTTTTAATGTATACGGATGATATAAAACTTTATAAATCTTACACTTCAGCAAATGAAGGTATCTTACTGCAAACAGACATAAACTGCATGGTTGAATGGTGTAAAATAAATCAGATGCCCCTAAATATTAAAAAATGAAAAGTTATGTGTTTCTCCCGAAGATCCACACAGACAATTACTTACACTATAGATAATTACAGTTTGGAGCAGATTCAAAATTTTATTGGTCTGAGGATCACTATGGACCCTAAATTGAACTTCACACATCACATTGGTGTGACAGTCAACAAAGCCAAAGGCATCTTGGCTTTTCTAAAACGTTGGGAGTTTAAAGGAGTTTAATGATCCTTATGTTACAAAAGCTCTGTATTTAACATTAGTGTGACCCATTCTTGAATACGGCTGGGTGATTTGGAACCCTAGGAATCAAATCTACTCTGACAGGTTAGAGTCTATTCAAAAACAATTTCTCCTATTTGACTTAAGAAATTTGCATTGGGACTCTCAATACAATCTTCCCTCTTATACTAGTCGTCTGAAACTTATCAATCTCCCCACTGTCGCCAGTTGTCGGGAAATGCTTGGTGTAATTTTCATGGTTAAAATAATAACAGGCTCAATTTGCAGCCCCCTTATTCTCTCTGAAGTCAAATTTAATGTTCCGTTCAGAATGTCGAGACATTTTTGCCCCTTGTTTCTGAAAACTTGTAAAACGAATTTTGAATTTCACGAGCCTTTCCATTGTTTGACATTTGACATATCTGACTCGCTTTTTCATATTAAGAAAACTATTTTGTCAACTCTCAACTAACCGTTATATTACATTTTATATTTTACATAATTCTTAAAGATCAGCTGATGAATTTTGCTCTGTAGCTGAACTCTTTTAGTTCTCGACACTAAACAAACCTCTCCTCATCGTGACTCGGCATTGATGAAAAATAAAACAAGTTCCGTACGTCATGCGGACAGCGCCCAGCGTGGGATGGGCGGGAGGTGGGTAAACCGTTGGGATTAATAATAACAATATATATACTGCCTTAATATTCACTTTTTTACTTTCTATAGAACATACATACACTGCATATAATCTTCAGACGAAAGCTTTAAATTTTTTAGACCGTCAACTTTAACATTAAGACTAATAACACCTTGTTAAAAAAATGGGATGTGCCTAATTGACGTTCGTTAGAATATCGACGAATTCCCTTAAAAGGGACGATATGAATAAGTATTCTTTCATCTATGAGCAGCTTAAACATTTCTGAGAGCGCTGTGCATGGCACGATTTTAGAATCGCGTATGGCGCACTTAATTCCTGGATCAGCAAAGATATTATCATCTGAGCAGCCGAAATTCGTCTATCACGACGAAACGTGCTCAGTGGAGCTCCAGCGGATCCACTGTGTACAGCTGTTACAACAAAAAAAAATTCACCATACTGAATAATTGTTTTTAGGTCGAAAAAGTCGAAAGGAGACATAAACAGAAGACATCTCCATCTCCAATATTTAAGAGGTCGAAGGTATCCACCTTGAGGTCCTTGAACCATTTTATTGCAGTAGCCATGAATTTCATGAACAAACCAAATTTATTGAAAATTACAAAACTCCATTTCCGTTCTTGATGATTTTCAGAACCAATATTTACTTGAAGTAAATTGTGTAGAATACCAAACTTCAGGATCTCAGATGATTTTTTGACTAATTTATGGGTCAGAATTTCAGATCAGTATAATCAATCGTATATATGCTATAGTAATCCGATATACATAGTTCTGAGGTAGGTACGTGTACCTGTACCAGAGCACCTTCCTGCTAAGTTTGGTTGAAATATCTCAAAAACTGAGATACTAAGTTGCTGTTAAACAGACGGACGGAAGGCGGACATGGTTAAATCAACTCAGTTCATCGCTTTGACACGATCGGTATAAATGTTGCTAGATCGATTTCTTCCCATTCTGATCATTACATGTATAAGAAATACTAATGAACGAATAGTTTAAGAGGACGATATAGCTTGAGCATTTTATGAGAATGTGCGGCCATTTAGATAGCGCGGCCGTAGTTTTACAAAATATAGAGAGTTAATTTTGTTACGATAGAGCTATTAAAATACAGTGGCGATTTACGACAGATTGCAAGCCAATTGTGATCTTTGATTTGTATAAAAAGTGCTACTCCCACGAACCTTTTCTGATTTATTTTTTAATTCCAGCGGACTCATATGAATTCAAATATTTATATAACTAAGGTCCATAGGGCATCCGCAATAGCCGTGTGGTTAGTATTGCGTACTATAATTCAGAAGGCATAGGCTCGAGCAACATCAAAAGTTATAGAAAAAAAATTTATGACTGCGGTCGCCTTCTCAGCAGGGAATGTCGATCCCTCGGAGTGTATTAATGACATGAAATAAAACGTCCTCATAAAAATCCATCGACCGTCGGTAGGCGGTAAACTGTAGGTCCCTCCATTTGTTGGTAAAAACATAAAGATGCAAAAACCACCAGCGATTTTCGGCCGAGCTCCTCCTCCAATTTGTGGTTTTGCGTCTTGATGTTTTTACCAACAAATGGAGGGACCTACGGTTTATTCTAAGCCGGCTCCGAACGGGTGATGGATTTTTATGAGGAGCTTTGTTTCATGCCAGAAATACAGTCGGAGGGCTGGACATTCCCTGTCGAGGGGCGACCGCAATTAGAAAAATTTATTTTCTATAATTTTGGATGTTGCTTGCACCTGTGCTCGAACTCAGGCCTTCCGAATGTCAGTACGCAATGCTAACCACTCGGCTCTCGCGGCCGCCAAATTGGTGAAGTACCGCCAATAATTATATATGAGCCGCTGGTACTATATAAAGGGCTCTCAGTCTTATGATGAAAAAAAATAAGAGCTACAGAGGTAAAATTAGAAAAAACAATCTTCTTGGAGACCTAACCTAGAAAACAACGTCATAAATTCTGTTTGCTACCAGCTGAAGGTCAAAGTCAATTGATCACTTTAAAACCACTGTCATAAATTCCAAAGCTGCCTTGGTTCATTGATTATATGACTCGCTGTTCATTCATCTAACTATGATATTACTCACATATGAACAAGTATGTGCGAATATTCAGGGTTATAAAATACGTTCAAATGAATCGTTAGTGCGAAAAGTCGCAATCATAACGCGAATATTCCTAGCTGAAGTTTCCAACAATTTAACACCAACTGATGATCTAATGACGATTAATTGCTAGACTGGCAGCGAGCAGAAGAGTATGTATTTGAAGCGACTGGGAAATGTGAAAAAAACACTGTTGCACTCTCAGAGGGTTCAATGGGCCAACAGGAGGGAAAGTGAATTTGCTGAAAGCAAAATGCGCGAACATCTCTCATGTTGCAGCAGTGAAAGCTATGCAAGGACCTTTGAAAAATGCAATTGCTGCTGGTACTGCTAAATGGCGATTTACATTTATGAGTTTGCATACTAATACATACTTATATACAAAGCACGTAAGCAAAATGCTGTTATTGCCAGCGTTTTGTATACAAGTACATTTTGATTTAATATGGCACAAGTGAGCAGATGGCAGCAAATGCTTTGTGAGGTGTATGGAATAATTAATCTTCACTTCGCGTTAGGGATTTTAGAATTTATGAATTTATTTTGTAAATGTTATTTATTTAAAATAATGCATATAGCAACTAAACTACTATAACCATATATATACAAGTATATACAAATTTAGATGACACCACTGATTCGATATCAAAGCGACTGAGAGTTTATCGGACCACCTGTATATCTGTACAGCTGGATCTCGCAATCATAACGCTAAAATACTACCAGTACATGAGTGATCATAAGATATTTCTGTTCCGATTCTGATGGTTCACAGTCTCACTTTTCGCTTTTATTGTCTTTGATTTTTAGTCAATGTTTGATTGGTATACATACCATCAGATTGAAAGTCCAGTCTGTCCTTTACAGTGGAAGTATTATAGAAGATGATGAGGTAGAATCATCTTGACACTCTTTTATTCACTGTACTACTTTTGCGAAACTAAGATACAGCCACAGATAGAGCTAGCTATCGGTCTCGTAAAATGAGGGCATTAAATCTTTTGTTTGTTTAGGGCCGGATATTATATGCTCAGCTCTATCTGTTCTTAAACTACCTTCCTGTAAGGTCAGATTGTACGAGTGTGACCCAATCTTCCATACAATTTATAACTTTATACTTTTCTTTAAACTATTACAAAAAAATTTTAATTAAATTCTAATGTTTTTACCACATAAACCTACAATCAAATTAATATAATTAATATCAAATTTTTACTTGCCAAAACTTGTCAAAAAAAAAAAAAATACCATCGGACAACCACCGCTTTACTAATATAACATAGAAATTCACTCACACTAGTAATTAATTAATATTTTACTGTTACTGCAGGACAATTTTTCCCTCATCATGCCCACGCCTACGCTGTACTGTATACGCCCTCCTTGTAGACCTGACACCCTACGCTATGAATGTATGATGTATAAGTAAATGCTGTGATTATGCAGTAATTAAATACTTCGTTTATTACAAAGTGTTTATTAATAACAAATGTGCGTGACAACTTAATAAGTGTAATAAAGACCCCACAAATACATACGTATTTGAGCAAAGAAGCCAACATATTATGCATAATTCTGTACTTGTATATAATAGTTAATAGCATATTTTCCAAAAGACTACATTGACTGAAATTAATTGTTTTGCTACTCAACCAGAAAATATTGCTGTTTTAGTTTGTACTTAAAACCTTTTTTGTAGTATTTATATGCATACACTGCGCATTGCGGCCGTAATAACCGAATGGTTAGCATTTTCTACTACAATTCGTAAGGTTCAGGTTTGAGTTCAGGTTCGAGAAACATCCAAAAATTATGGAAAATTAATTTTTCTTATTGCGGTAGCTCCTCGGCAAGGAGCTGTATTTCTGACATGAAATAAAAGCTCCTCATAAAAATCCATCAACCTTTAGGAGGCGGATTAAAATAAGACACATTGGAGGAGGAGCTCGGCCGAAAGTCGCTTTAGCGGTTACAAAGCGTCAAATATATATTCATATGAACTTATTTTTTATTTTATACGTCAATAGTATAACCCTGTAAGGCAGAACGGTTGTGACTTTTGAGCTCATATAGGAAACATGCACAAACCTTGAAAACAAAATATATAAAAATTTATTTGATTAAATAATTTTTTATATCAGTTATAATTTTTAGCAAAAAAACTTTGAACAAGACTATCATATATCCATTTTTCTATGCCACGGAAAACAAAGAAAATAGTTGATTTATTTATTCTGATGTGACAAATTCAATAATATCTTTCGGGATATGAACACTCTATTTTCATACTCACTCGAGACAAAAGATACTAAATATAAAGGGTCTTTATATAGAGGTACAGAAGTTTAAGTTGGCATTACTTTTCAAGATGGCGACCGATTTAACAGCTGTCAAGTGATTTATTCTCAGTTTGGTTTGGCAATTCATCATGAATAGACTCACGATCATCAAGTAAGGCGTAGATTACCGTTGTTCCCGACTTTCATAAGCGAATTTTGTTTAGCGATGAAGCGCACTTCTGGTTGAATGGCTACGTCAACAAACAAAACTGCCGCATTTGGAGTGAAGGTAATCCTCAAGTGTATGTTGAAACATCGTTACATCCAGAAAAACTGACTGTTTGGTGCGCTTTATGGGCTGGTGGAATCATTGGTCCGTACTTTTTCAAAAACGATGGTGGCCAGAACGTTACAGTCAATGGTGATCGGTATAGAGCCATGATTACTAACTTTTTCATTCCTGAATTGAACAAACATGATGTCCAGGAGATGTGGTTTCAACAAAACGGGGCAACATGTCACACAGCTCGTGCCACAATTGATTTATTGAAAGACACGTTTGGTGACCGCCTAATTTCACGTTTTGGACCTGTGAATTGGCCTCCAAGATCTTGTGATTTAACACCGCTACACTATTTTATGTGGGGCTATGTAAAGTCATTGGTCTATGCGGATAAACCACAAACGCTTGACCATTTGGAAGACAACAATCGCCGTGTTATTGCCGATATACGGCCACAAATGTTGGAAAAAGTCATCGAAAATTGGACGTCCAGATTGGACTACATCCGCGCCAGCCGTGGCGGTCATATGCCAGAAATCATATTTAAAATGTAATGCCACAAGATTATCTTTGGGATAAATAAAATTCATGTCAATCAAACAATCCATCGTTGTTTTATTGCAACTTAAAGTTCTATACCTCTATAAAAAAACACCCTTTATATATGTATTGTTTTTATCAAGATAGAGTCATCCTAAAACCTGCTGAAAGGCAATGTAAAGTTCGTCAACTATTAGTAGAGGCTACAGGAAATACATTTGTTTAAAAGAAATAAAATCTGCAGTGTAATGAAAGCCTAACTAGATACTGTCAAAAAGAACAACACGCACCAATACTGGGAGCTCTTTATAAAATTCGCTGTAAGAGTTACCATGAGAACTTCCAAAATTGAGGGGAGGAGAAAAAAATTATGCTCCCTAACTGTGATGCTCCGGCGCCATCAGGATGTTTTCCGTCACGGTCCGAAGAGTGGTGATCTGACATGCTTATAGCTTCTCCAACTGTGTTTCGCTGGTCCTCGGTGTCAAAATCGGAGCAGCATAGTTTACGACCGGCCGGCAAATTGACTTTTACGTTGCCAACAACATTTCTTTGTGTTTTCTCCAGGTGCTAATGATTTCAGGATTTTGTTGCGGCTCTTTACTTTGGTGGCAATTGCAGTCGTATGCGGAGTGAAGGAGTGCAAGCTATCAAATATGACTCGCAGTAACTTTGATTTGTTTGTGGTCGGAATTTTAACATCATCGACCTTCACACTGAATCCTAGCCGGTCCTTCGTCCAGATGGTGAAAAAAGTGACAGTTTATTTCGCTGGTTGTAAGTGAAGACTTCCTGCAGTGAAAAAGTTGGAAAGGTTGGCGACATAGCAGTTCACTTTCGAACAAAAGCTGTCAATATCCTGGCCAGACGTCAGAATCGAAAACTCATCGGCATATGATATCAAGGAGATGCCCTCTGGTGGTGGAGAGTGTCTCGAAATATAAAAATTAAACAACATCAGGGAGAGGACACCACCCTGCGGAACCCCCTGTTTAATTTTTCTTAGCTTTGATGTTTGACCTCGAAAGTCAACGGCTGATTGTCAATCACTCAGGTAATTCATGGTTCACCTCTCGAAACCTAGCCGGTAATGAGAAGTTCTCAATATCCGATAGTAGCACTGCGTGATTGACCGTGTCGAAAGTTTTCAACAGCCCTAGTGCTACTAGGATAGTTCGTGCACAGGGAATCATGCTGTGGGGAACTATGTTGGGACATGGAGGCTTGGGGGGAGTTATTTAAACTGGGTAATTGTGCTGAAGGCACTGCTGTGAAGACTTAAGGCGCTGCTGGGCACTGGTAGCATGGGGCTACGTAACGTGTTGTCCACTCCCTATGGGATTTAAGGCCTGAAAAGGTTTTAAGATGACTCCAGATATTGCACCGAAATGAAAAAATGGTGGAGTCGTCTTTGGAACACGCAGCAGAAATAATCCATCGGATCAGGGTTGGTTTCGATGACAGCCCTGATAAGAAGGATTTGGAGCAAACCTGCTGTAGGGCATTGCTCGATTGATGAACTAAGACTAAGATTACTTGATGACCTAAACGGGGTTAGGATATCGAAAGGGTGACTGTTCTACTATAAGTTAAGTGTTATGATTCGGTGTTTTTATGATGTTCGGTTTTGAACTATCTTCTTGATTATCTATTCGATAACGGATTTATAGGCAAATGATTTAATGAAAATCATCAAGAAACCATAAAGTAAATAGTGGTGGGAAAAGAACTATTTTAAGCCCTTTAATAAACAACTTAATTGAAAGTGAAATTCACAGAAACAATTTTTTATTTTATTTTATTTTAATTTTATTAAAATTAGTTTATTCTGTTCTACTTATCGAGTACTGTGACAAACTCTATGTGCCAAATTTATTTTGTTTTTAATAATTTATTTTAATTTTGATAATTGATTTCATATTTTTGTGTTATCTTACCCTACTAATAAAATAATTTACTCAACAGTTTTTTATAAAATATTCATGACGCGAATATACACATAAAATATATTATATAAATATTATTTAACAAATATCATAATTTTACGTGACTGGCACGTGCCTTGTGCAAACGAAGATATGCACTGCTGCGTAAATAAAAACATAAAAATAACATAAAATATATGTGCGTATTCAACAAACTTAATATACAAATTAACTAATTGCATTAACGTCTTAAATCTACGTATCGTCAACAAAATTGCCACATTGCAGGCACGAATGTGTGTGTGAAAAGCAAATAAAAGCATTTCAAGCGCTTAAATTAAACATCGCTGAATTAAATAAAGCACATACGTATTTACGAAAGATGATATACTGACTGAATATGTATTTACATAAAAGTGTACACATAAAAGTACATATACGAGCACATTTTGAGTTTAAAAGGATACAAGCACATGTGTTATTAAATATGCGTTTGCTTACACATCAATGGAGCGTTGGTGAATAATTAATGTCAAAATAATTTAGTTACAATGATTTTCTCTCATATCATACCAAAGGAATTTCTTTTGGTAGACAAAATTTTTAAAATAAAGCAGCATGACAAGCAAAGAGTTCGCTGAGCATTTGCTAAAAGAACAGAAGCGACGAAGGTTTACTGACACGTATATATAAGTACATAGATATGCATGTGTTTGTATAACTAAAATAGTTTAGAAAAAATTGGCTGTGATGTGACACGAGCTTTTATTATATGCATGTGATACATGAATTACTCCTACAACTACGCTCATTGTGGGAATAAATCTAAAAGTTACGTATACGCCGTGCAGGTGAGTAATTAAATTCATGCGTAATAACAAAATCTATGCAGAATTGAAGAAACATAAGGAATGCCTTAAAAATCCCAGCTATAGACTATACGAAAAAAACATCCTATGCGTCGTAACAAACGCTGAATTTTTGAGTTCTAGATTAGTATGATTTTGAGAGCTTGGTTTCCATTGAGTTGCTATAATGTACAAAAAGGCGATCTTGTGAAACTCATAAAACTCATTTACCAATATTATATATATATATATATATATTTGGTACGCAAAAAAAATGAAAAAAAAAAATTGCGCTTGTAACCACTGAAGCGATTTTTGGGTGAGGTCCTCCTCCAATTTGTTGTTTTGCGTCTTGATGTTTTACCAACAAATGGAGGGACCTTCAGTTTACTCTAAGCCGCATCCGAACGGCTGATAGATTTTTATGAGGAGCTTATATTTTATGTCAGAAATACACTCGCAGGGCTTAAAATTCCCTACCGAGAGGCGACTAGATTAGATGAGGCAATTAGAAAAATTAATATTCTATAATTTTGGATGTTGTTCGAATCTGAACTCGAACCCAGGCCTTCCGAATTGTAGTACGCAATGCTAACCACTCGGCTATTGCGGCCGAAACCAATTTACCAAAATTATATAATATATTTCTATAGCTCAAAGCTTGGAACTCTGGCAATATAGGGAAGCTTGCAATTTTTCCCTACTTTTTAAATTAAAGAAAAAAGGGGACACAGTCACAAAATTTATTTGAATTTAAACTGTTGATGCTCTGTGTATGGGCTGTTGAGAGACGAAGGGATTCAGAGTAAAACAATTTGTATTAATTTTTGTATTATGACATGAAGTTGTTTGTTCGATATACAAATGAGCCTAAAAGTAAACGAATTTTAGTTGCTTAGCTGATAAAAAGATAATAATACTTTTATTGTAAATTTATATACCAAATATTGTAAAGTATTTAAGCAATTTCAAAAATTTCAAAAGTAATTCAATTATTTATTTAAATATTTCGTAGAAGTACTACTAGTCATTAGTATTAAAACTCATTTCAGTTAAAAAAATCGAATATTTGAGTTTATCATTTAAAAATATTTACGGAACGGATTATAAATTATTATACGATGTCTTTAACTTTGTGCAGTAAAAAATAATTTTTCCTCTTTTTAAGCTCGAAAGAAAAGTTTCTTTGGGAACAAAATCCAGCAAGAAATACAGAGAGCTTATTATAGTAAAGGCAGTGTTACTGGAGATACTCGAAACAATTGCTGCAATTTTACCCTGCAATACCAAATAAATTTTATAAATAAAGTATTAATAATATTAGTCAAAATTCATCTGCCTCTAAGTAAGTATATATAAATCATTACCTTGAGTATTAAATACCGAATTCGAAATATGTTTTATGCAGTTCCTAAAAAACGGTAATTAGCGAGTTGGATTCTTACACTTCATTGCTTGATATTTACCGCATATATCAATTCTACTTATAAAACTTAAAAAAATTTTTTTTTTCTCTCCAAATAAAGTCTTAACCTGCCAGGTTGGATCTGTAAGTATGAAACACTACTCTGCAATAAGCTCTATTGGGCTTATCCCATTATATTTTACTATATAAATTATAAAAAATTAATGAAAAATATTTTGATAATAAAGCTCACCCTCCAAAGGATATGTCAACCTCTTCGAGTATTCTAAAATACATCAACCGGTCGGTTGTTTTGAAAAAAATTGCAGGTACCTCCATCTATTTGAAAAAATTTCTACAATTATGTTGGTAATTATGGTAAAATAAAATTCATTTATTTTCATTTTCTAAATTTTCTAATACCCTATGTAGTCGCTTATCGATTTTGTAGAACAAATATCAAGTTAAATCGCTCAACGGTATAGCGGTGGGTCAACAAGAGCACGCATCAAGTGAACACGATTGATTATTGTGTAATAAACGTGTCTATATTTATAAAGAACATTCGTAGTTGTTCCGTAGTCCTCATTCCGTTAAATAATAATTTATACAAATTGCAGTTCAGATACTATTTCACGACAATCTTGACATAGGTTTAAGATACTATCTAATGCATTTTACTCGTGCAAGGGAATTCGTCCAAATGTGGAAACATTCGGCTGATCATTGAAGATCATTGAGGATAATATTGTTATGCAAAGCTCCCAATTCATTATTATTATTTATTTATAACTTATAAAATTTCAATTTTTTTTATATTTAAATTATTATTTAAGTATTTTAAAATATGTCCTAATTAACAATCTGGGCAATCTGGAAACTAACTAAGAGCAAACATACACAAAATTTGACTTTCCCTCGATAATAAAAAATGGGTTATTTTGGGTAGTAATCTTTCCCAGATTTGTAAATTATGAATCTTTTTAGAAATCGCAGATATGACAGATAGCAGATTTTTAAATACAAACATATAAGTATAGAAATATCAAAGCCTCTAAAAACCAAATCTATCATAATCATGAATAATTTAGATTATGCTTTTAATTGGAGCGCTATAAACATTTTTTCCTTCATAACTCATTTTTGAATTAAATGAAATTAAGTTTCGAGGTTAGCATAGCCCGGGGAGAGCTTTTCGGGTTCGTCTTAGAATTTTAAAGATTTTTATTAGTTTAAATGAACAGAGTAAAATATTTTAGCATTTTACCAGATATAATAAGATAAGATAAAAATTAAATTAAATTTTCTTATTGCGGTCGGCGCTCGTCAGGGAATGTCAAGTCTTTTGAGTGTATTCCTGACATAAAATAAATTCTCCTCATAAAAATTCATCACAAATTGGAAATATATAATATATACTTGGCAGGGACGTAAATACTGTTACAACATTAAACACGCGCATTTCAATTCTCATATGATTTATAAAATATAACCTGTATAGCGTTAGTCTGTATCGGCAATTCTAAATTGTGTGAGTTTTCAACATGGAATGGTCAGATAATGAAAACCGTATCGCTGTTATAGCGCTTATTAAGTGTGAAATGAAAAAGGTGATATTTTCAAAACACTCCGTCCGCTCGGCATTAGTCGCATGTTCGTCTACCGGTGCATAAAACTGTTTGAGGAGATTGGGGATGTTAAAGACCGCCAACGCATTATTAAAAAAGACTTGGGACTTGGGGCTTTCAAACGCCGTACGTGGTAAAATGCAAACGTCTTTTAGTGAAGCACGCTGATAACTTGCACACACAAAATCTTGTATACCGATGAAAAAGTTTTTACCGTACAGGAAAAATTTAATGAAAAAAATGATATGGTGTATGCACGGTTATCTAAGGAAGCATCTGAACTGATTGCACGGGTCGAGAAAAGTCATCACCCAGCTTCAATCATGGTTTGGTGGGGTGCTCCTATGATGGGGTAACTGACTTGCATTTTTGTGAACAAGGGGGCAAAACATCGGCCACAGTTTACCAAGAAACCGTTTTGGAAGCTGTTGTAAGACCACTTAACCATTCCATGTTCAAAACCGATCATGGACTTCTCATCAAGACTCTGCGCCGACCCATAAAGCTCAAACGACCAACTGGCTCCAAAACAATTTACCAGCATTCATTTCCTCTGAAGAGTGGCCCTCTGGAAGTCCTGATTTGAACCCGCTGGATTACAAATTGTGGACAGAGGACATGGCTTGCCACAAAAGATACCCCAACATTGATTCTCTTAAGACAGCTTTGAGTCGTGCTGTGGCCAATTTTCCAATTAGGCAGGTGCGTGCGGCTATTGATGATTGGCCAGTCCGACTTAAGGCGTGCGTGAAGGCCAAAGACGGGCATTTCGAATTAATACTGCTTTTTTGTATACAACATATATCAATAAATACGTAAAAAAAAATTGGTCCAAAAACATTCATTATTTTTTATTTTATAGCATAAAATGTGTGTAACAGTATTTATATCCCTACTAAGTAGTAGAAGTAGACACTGCAATAATATAAAATTTTTTATTAGCTTATCTATTTTGGAATGTTACATCGGTAGAGAAAGCAGCGAGAACACGACGTACTCTATTCAAACATTTTTGTTTTGTTAGCATTGTTGCTATGAATGTAGTGAAATGTGAGTATACAAGTAGAATGGAACTGTCTTTATGTTTTTGCCGCTGTGTTCGCCGTTGACATTGGTGGTGTTGCAGGTAGGTGCTTCCTGATGTCACTACATGACATTAAATAATTTTCGGAGCGCACTAATGACCTTCGTTAGCGCGTCACTAGCTACACACGTGACAAGTATTTACTATAAATGACTTAAAACCAAGCAGTCAACTTGATGAAATTACTGGTAGGAGAATGCCTTATGTGTATGCTCACAATATTATCTTTTCATTACGTCATGGAATTTAATGTGTTGTTCTGTGCATGTATGCCTATTAAGGATTTTCTGATGTGGTTTAATGCACTTGTTATGATGTCAGGCGAAATTCGTGGAAAAAGAGATAGAGAGAAAAAATGTGAACAGGACAAGTTATTTGGTTAGAAGGGACTCGAAATAGAATTTCCCCCTTTTGACTAAATGTTCCTTATGCTAATTCTCAAATTTCGTTGTAAAAATATTGTCTAAATAAGATTTAGATTATTGTTAAGCAGAATGAAATAAATAAAAACTATGCTTGCTTTATATCTAAAGAATGATTTTTAGTGCTGCACCAAATTACTCGATATTGAAGATTATGCTACCGATATTGGCATAAAATTCAGTGGGTCTCAACCCATGCATGCTTTTAGATAGAACATTAGAAGTCTGGTGAATAAATTTTTGTGTACAAGTATTATCATCAGAACTGTATTTGACATATGCTATCAGAAATATGTTTTATAAACGATTGTATTTTTTCGGATTAATTTTACCAGTCAATGATTCCAAATACGATTTCAGATATCATTTAGGACCTGCTCAATTTGGCGCATCGCAGCCGCATCAATACCTTTGAATGATTTTTTTTTGTCTCACTCTGGCAATATCTAGGATTAGAGATGATGTTTTGTGGTTTCAACAAATTTGTCATCTCTATGAAACAAAAAGAGTACGAAATGTGTTAAAATAAAAAAAAAATCTACCTCTTTGTTCTGATCGGGAACTTCGTTATTGGGTAAATCAAAAAAATCATTTCTCAGCATTTGGTTACGCGATTTACACAGTACAACATTTTTAAGGCCATCGATTCAGGTAAGAGTTGTAGTGAATTTTACAGAAAGTACTTACCAAAACTGGATTTTCTGCTACATTACTTTTGCCAACTTTGCTGCCGGTCGGATTTTATTATCTGATATATGTGTTGGCTCAAAATCGCTTTAGATTACCTTTTCGATAATTTCATTTGGCTATATCTCGGTTAGTCGTAAGGAATATTGTTTTGGTGTATTCAGTTATTGATATTGATTGAGAGAAAAAAATTCAAAACCAATTAACCCGGAAAAAGTGCATCTAATACCTCAAAGTCGTGAATCTTTTTTGGTTAACAACTCTGCTACACATTCACAAATATATTATTTCCTTTGTTTTTATACTTTTCATGTACATTAAATGGCATATTGACTTAAGTCCGAAGTATGTTAGTGCCAGAAGGAGAAGTGATAGAACCACCGAAATTTATACCGATCGTATCAGAATCACGAGTTGAGTTGATTTAGTCATGTTCGTCTGTCTGTCTATCCATCTGCCTGCTGGAACGTAAACTAGTTTCTCAATTTTTAAGAAATTTCAACCAAACCAACAAATCTGTCAATAAAGTACCCACGAACGTGAAATTCGGTGGACTACACACATACATAACGAATTGCGAATTGATTCTGAAAAACATCGAAATCGGATGTATATAACAAATAGCTCCCATAAACCGATATTTTCAGATGTGTGGTTTTGGTCAAAACTCAGTTAAAAAAGTATTTAGGAGCATTAAGTTTGGTATTATCCATACATATTATAAATACCGCCATATAACCGATTTTTCCACGTATGAGGTTTGGTTGAAAAATGCGTTAAAAAAGCATATAGGAGCGTGAGGTTTGGTACTATGCATACATATTATGTATTGCAAATTGTCTGTAAAAATAATTGAATAATACAGCCTCCATACAGCAGATATGTTCAGATATAAGGTTTTGGCGTACTAAATCTGCCGAAAAATAAACTAAGAGTTTGAAACTTGGTATTCTACAGACGTAAATTGAAGTTCATATTGACACTGCAAATTATCAAAATCAAATCATGCAATTTTCAATAAATTCAATATGTTCATGAAAGGTATAAACACTTAGGAACGGCAGAAGACATCTCTTCTTTACTTTTCTTTTCATTTCGCTATTTATAAACAAACAGCAGAATACAGATGTTCTTTCTTGTTTACTTTATTTATAATCAGATTAATTGTTTAAAATTAATTTTTTATATATTGATTTTTATATCATGATCTGAGCTTGATAAAGGAATCAATTATTATTTCTTTCACTGCATCCTTCATAACTGGTGGTATTGTCTGGGCTTTCAGTTCTATCATCTTCGTCTTCAATTACCACCAACATACTTCTGATGCAGAAACTTTGAAGATATAGCTAATAATTGATATGTAATAAGTATAAAGATTCAATAATAAAATCAAAATAAAGCGACTTGGAGGAACAACTTTAGCTTTTCGTTAACAAAAAGTCGACCTGAGTTCTTACTTGCGGATTTAGCAATATAAATATACATATTTTCATACTTTAAATACCTTAATTATGTTTTTTCATTCAGGAATATTTTTTTTTAATTTTATATCCCGTTGTATTTATGCTATAATAAAATAAGTCATTCAGCAATCCACACAAACATGCAGTATCAATTATTAAGCAAATTCATTTGCGCACCAAAATCGTAATTTATGAATCTGTTTTAAGTGTACTTAAAAGTTATTTATGGGTGGTGCTGGTCAAAAATTTTAGGTCATAGGGCGCAAAGCAATGAATTTGTAATGGAAATTCCTAGAGCAAACTCAACACTATGAAACTTATTGTTTCACACACACACACACACGCATGCTTTTGGCATGTGAGTACAAGCATAAGCGCTTTTACTTGTCCAATGCTTCTGTGGGGGTGTAAATCAAATAAAAAGGCAATAGAATAAACAATCCAATTAATTTTGATCCCAAATAAAACCACAGGGATCTGCAGTGCAAACAAATGCTAAGTGTTAAGACAAATAAATAAGAGATAGTGAAATATTCCCTCCCATTTCTGCAAACGACCAAACAGAGCTTTACGCATGCATATATATATATATGTGCTTCGAGATAATGGAATAAAAAGATTGAAACCTTAATCCACAAGCTCACATTTAGCAAAAAATATACAAGGTAACCAATGGTCAAGTTTTCAATAAGCAACAATCGGTGCGGCATACTTAAGACATTCCGCTTCAGCTTAAGACATTCATTCAGCTTACTTCGTGTAAATATTGCGATTTAATTTGAGCTTGGAGCACTTCAGTTCCAAAATTAAACCTCTAAATAATTTTCTTTTATACGTAAATACGTATAGGGTCTTACCTCTCCAGGAGTAAGCTCAGACATGCTGGCATATAAAGGGATCAAGTAGAGGTACTTTTTTCAATAGTCTTTTTATGACAGATCACGAGTGAGTCATGCCAAGTCATTCACATTTATTACGAAAATTCACGTACTGTAAATAACGAGTTTCGAGCGCTTCGGTCAACTTATGGTCAACATAACTGACCTAATGAGCGTACTATTCGCAACATCATCACCCATCTTGAGACCCAGGAGACCCGGCCGTAGCTGAGAGTGTACATGAAGACCGTGGAGAGTCGATGCAGCGACGTCTATAGCAACTCGGATTGACGTATGGAATATCTTGGCACATTTTACGTCGAGATCTTAAATTGAAGGCGTACAAAGTACAGTTTGTACAAAAACTGAAGCCGCTCGACCTTCCCATCGCTTCGCTCTATGGGCTCTTGAAAAGTTCCAAGAAGATCCGACGTTCTCGAGCCAAATTTTGTTCAGCGGTTGGTTATGCAAGCAATCAAAATTGACGCATTTGGAAGGAAGACCAACCTAAGAGGATTCAAGGGCTGCCATTTCATCCCACAAAAAATAAAGGTTTGGTGTGGTTTGTGGGAAAATGATGCCGATGAGAACGTAACCGTCTATGGCGACCGTTATCACGTCATGATAACCGTTTCAACAAGACGGCGCCCCTTCCCACATATTGCATAAATCAATGAATTTATTGAGATAATACTTCAGTGAGCAGATAGTTTCAAGTTTTGGGCCAGTCGATTGGCCACCAAGATAATGTGATATCACACCGCTAGACTTGTATATGCTGACAATTCTACTTCAATTCAGGCCTTGGAGCAAAACATCACGCGTGTCATTGGCCAGTTACCAGTCGAAATGCTCGAACGAGTCATCGAAAATTGAACTCAACGGATGAACTATCTGAGACGTAACCGCGGTCATCATTTGAAATTGATAACCTTCAAAAAATAAATGCCAAAAAATGTTCTATGGTATGATAATAAACATTCTCAATTAAATTTGAATTTTTTGTGTTTTTTCTTTAAAAAAGTAAGGAGACTCGAAATGGATCACCACTACATAGCTTATATTCGCATCGAAGGCTGCTTTAAGGTTGACGAAAATTTCGTTCCCATTGGCCATTTCTACGCAAATGTTTTCATGATTCCGACGTATTAAAGTAATTTTTGGACATCGATAAGCATTAGAAGGAAAACACACACATCTTTATATTCATTATTAACCTAATAAATATTGATCTCCGACCATTAAAGTCAGGGGACAACGTCGAAACACCTTGACCATATATCCTTTCCTAACGTTTGTATTCCTCAGTACTTCAAGACAGTAAAAGTTCGTACACTATTAAGAAAATACTTGAAGATGAATTCTTATACGATAAGCCACAAAGTAGTCGCTGGCAAAGGCTAGCAGAAACAGAGAAAGTAAACTTCGAAAATCATTCTACTGCATTTATTTCTTTTAAATGCACTTTTAATTGGCTCTAAGCACACACAATCCACTACGTGTATCGCCAGCCTTATTGCTTTCTTGCATTTTCTTTTTACTAGTTCGGCAATTGTCCTCACCGTCTTTGTCATCAATTTTGCTTTTACTGACTTGAGAGTTTTTGTTGAGTTCTTATTTAACCATTCTGCATGAATTCCATCACTTATGCTCTTTGCTCTATTGTTTCTTAAATGGTCAATAAAACCGAAAACAACTGCGAAAACAAAAGCAACTACAATAACTATAAACATTATGTTTGCATTGAATTGCATTTTATGTTTCATTCGTATGTATACGAGTACTTGCCACTATTGACATCGCTCTCGTTCAAGTAGCAGATATTCCATTCAGACTACACCTTATCGGCTCTGATAACCCATAAAAGTTTTATTGTAGACTTGGAGTGTCGTCTTCGTGCTTACAAATCAAAAGTAACGGGCATATAAAATACCCGAAATATATTCAAAAATATTTACTTCTGAAGAGTAATACCTTTCAGCATTTTTCAGAATTGGCGATTAGAATATAAAAGAACAAGACATACAATTTTATCTCCGATGATTGCATTTTATATGTTAAACTGATGAGCCCAGAGTTGATTTTTAATCAATAACTTCCCGAGTTTGTAGTCGAGTTTGACTAATAGAAAACAAAGCTAGAAGTCCTATTGACTGAAATTTTGACAGCAAACATGTGGAAAAATATACTGTCGATGGTGAAAACTATACTCGTAGTCCTGATGATTTAGCATTTATCTCTATATAACCTGCCTCTTTCTACATGTGAGCGTAATACCATCAAAACGTCAGCGGCAAAGTATATTTTCAAGATTGAATCAAAGGAAGAGTAACTTACGTGTTCCCTAATATCGATTAAATAAAAAGGCCTACCTTTCAGCAAATTCATATCCACCTAGTATGCATGTATGTGCTTTACAAGAGAGAAAATCGAAGGAAGAGGAAGATCTCCACTCTGTTGGAAATACTAAGTTCACAAGGTTTGGTATTTCAAATTATTCTAATGAATTTCTACATATTAAATTTGGCAAAAATCGGTGAAGTAAGTTTTATTGGCTGAAGGATGAACGAGTTCATCCGATCCAGAGTCGAGGTCCCACCAACCGAAAAAAAAATTAAGGGGTTAGGCCACTCCAGAATTTTCGGAAAATGGATTTTTCTTCTTCTTGCAAATGATACATTATAGTCTAAAAAATGTTATCCCGAAATATTATGAAAGATAAATATTTCTAAATGCCCCATTTTCGTTCTCTAGTTGAAGGCCTTCCGGTCGGCAGGGAGCCTACTCAAAGCTTTAAACGAGTTTATCTCAAAACTGCTTTTTTCAAGTTGGCCAGAAACATAACTCAAACAATTTACAACCGATTCAATTGAAATTTTGACAAAATCTTCTGAAATGCATTATCTACAGAAGTACGTAGAATTTTTTTTTATCTTTTTGTCAAAAATGCATATAATGAAAAAATCCTACTTACTTCTGTAGCTGTAAAGCCTATTTTGTGGCCCTCTAGAGTGGCCTAACCCCTTAATTTGCTTAATTCGAACAACAAACATACGCAGGTCTATAACAGGAACACCTCAACCTTAGTCCAAAAGGAGATAGCGAGAGGAAGTACTATAGATAGTAGTCGTATTGAGAGCGAATACGATGAGCACTCAATAACACAGTGATGTCGGAGCAACTGGTGAGCAGCGGGTAAGTGTACTAGCAGTACGGTGGTTGACTTTCACAACCTATTAGATGAGAGCGCCATGTAATTGAAAAGTTAATGACGACGTTATAGATGTTTGTCCCGAAGCAACCACAAGCGATTTAATGTTTTCCGTAAAACTGACTCAGCGGATTGGCTGCTGTTACACAAGGTTGCCAGTATTGATTTTTAAATTTGAGATAATTTTAAAAATGCACTTTACACTTTACAAAGAAATGAAAACTGAAATCGTAATCAAATATTTATTACAATATGTAACAAGTATATTTCATTAGTATCGGCAAACTAGCCCTGGCGACAGTGAATGTGGAACTTTCTTTGTTTTTCCATTTTTTCTGCAAACATGCTACAAATGTAGACAGCCGAGCACATGAAAGTTAATACGGTTTCAGCTATGCACTGGTCGAGAATTTACTGTACGACCGAAATGGTGGGCTAGTGGTCAACGTAGACCTCGTCGTTTTTCCTGTTTGATAATAGGAAATTTTTATCAAAATCGGTTGATACACAGAAAACATCCTCCAAGTTTCAGGATACTATGATAAGTGGTTTAAGCTGAGCGTAGATCCGTCAGTTATTCACTAAAAAATTATATATTGTAGATATTTTCAGTGGGATCCCCAAAGCCAGAGAATATATGGTTATTTCCATTTTACTTATTGCTCAAATAAAATCCGACACATACATAACACGATTTAGCCTAGAAGCTTCTGTGCAGTAAAAAGCTTAACCAGTAAGTAAAAAAGTCAAGTTTAGTACTAGTAATTCATGGATAAAATCATATCGTTTTGCTATATGTCTTCAAATTACCGATAATGAAAAATATAAAAACTTTCGCCGGCTTGCTATGTCATGTTCCGTTATTGTGTTGCATTTTCTGGTACGATCTGTAAATGTCCCGTTTGTTTATATGTCTAATAACTAGTATAGCCAGATGGTGGCTCTTTAATTTGAGATTCACAGTTCAAACCTCAGAAAGGGGAAAATTTATTTTTGCATTTATTTCTGGGACGTAGAAATGCAATATGCTTATTTAAACTAGTAGTGAATTAGTATGAAACTGTAGTCGAAAAATCGACTTCTCTTCAGACATCGTCATACAGTTAGTAGTATTCCAGTTAACAGCTAATAAAATTTCCTGCGAACGTATTAATACCCAGTCATTAATTGAGCTTTTATATCATGCGGCAACGGGCTTGAACTTTTGATTTTTGGTTCAAACTTTTCAAACCAAATTTTCTTAACTTAAAAATGTTTATAAAATCACTTTTGTTGCTATTAAACATGTCTATTATTATTATTTGTTCAACACAATCACTAGCAACACTGACCTCTACAGGAAATACTTTCCTATTTAAATCCACACAAACCGATTGCTCAATATTTATCTCTATTATTGTATTTAATGCTGCTAAATTCATGACTGTAAGCATTTGTTCTTTCAGTTTGTGGTTTATATTGTTGTTCTGGTTAAAGCTTCTATGAAAGTGACTTTGTTGATTCACATCCCTTCACCGCCAACTAAATTACTGCTAATTTATTCATTAACGTCTATTGCCTTTTCATAACCGCAACCACTCAATCTACTACCTCCCATCAACCACAGGACAATGTTGATGATACTAACAGAATATTGTATAATATGACGGAGAGCTCCTGGTGATATCTATTATTCAAATGTTTATTCTGCGTTGGCGGTTTGTCTTTATCATTTGAGTGATTCTGAGCAGTTTATGACCGGCTGACTGCAGTGCTATCATAAGCTATTTGTGGTTCTGAGAAATGTACATTTAGGTCTGCAGAAATTATGCAGTTGTAAGTGTAAATGTAACCAATGTATTAATTTGCTTTATTTAGTAGAATATTCTATGATTTTAGGTAAACACTACTGAGCAGGAATAACCACAGGAATCATAACTGAATAATATGATTTCATTGTACAAAACCAATAAATAAACATCTCTAATATGGCAATTAAAAAATTTATGTATTCATATTTATATTTACATTGAATATGAAAATTCACATGAAGCTATTTCATAAGATTTAAATAATTTCGAATTTTTTGCAATAATTTTTTATGAAAAACTGATTCTATATTAATATTTCAAATGATTACAATATTTTGTAATTAGTTCTGGAAAGAGTCCGGAAATAAAAATCATCGAAAAAATTCTGTTTTATATCATGACAAGATTTTATAAATAATAAGTATTAAATAACACTTTTTACTTAAGATCAATCGATATGCACTTATGACCACGCTAGTTGGCTACCCCATTACGTTAAAAAGAGTTGAATGAAATACACTATATGGGACTATCGGACGCAAAGAACATTAGGTAAAGCAATTGCGAAGGCAGTGATGATACGTTATGACCGCTCGGGAATATTTTGGGACTTTTAAAGGGACCTAATATATTGTATAAGTCGAGTTTGCAGCATGCTGTAGGTAAGATGCTGTGATTACGAGGGTGGTAGGAGAAGTCTGCGACTTTTTGCGAAGTTATAAAAAAAATTTCGACAAATAAGCATTTTTCTCCTTAAGATAGCCTCCTTTTAGATCTATACATTTAGCCAAGCGCATCTCTAATATTTTTATACTTTAAAATAATAGGTTTTTTCAAGTCCCTTAAAATAGGCGTTTGTTTCTGTGACGAACTTTTCATTTGACAAGAACCTCTTACCGACCCGCTATTTCTTCAGGTTTAGAAGCAATAAAAAATAATCATGAGGTTCTAAATCTGGAGAAAATAATGGATCGGGTGGTACATCTTAGGGGAATTTATGAACTTTTGCCATGGTGTCCACACAAATATGTACACTTGCATTGTCCTGATGGAAAAACATCTTTTTTTTGCCAAATGCGTTTGTTATTAAATCAATATTTATTATTTCAAAAAGCTCTGAATAATATTTGCCGGTGATAGTTTTACCCTTTTCAAGGTAATCGATGTGAATGACAGCCCGTGCATGCCGAAATACTGGAAACTTTCTGGCCATGCCCTTGTTGGTCGGCAGATCCACCTTGGCTTACCCGGAGAAACCCACTACATTGAATGACCTTTGATCTCTCGCGCGTATAGCTTTTCGTGTCCAAATAGTCATGTAAAATGTGATGTACTCGATGAGTTGAGATTCTTCCAGCTCTAGCCGCCTCATGCGCTTTTACTCTCCGATCGTCCAATATATGTCCGTGGATTTTTTCGTCAAGATATGGTGTGACAACCTCTTTTGGATGGCCTGGACATTCGGCGTATCTTTTACTGGAACGACGGCATCGGAACTCAGTAAACCATTTTTTAACCAATAAAATTGATTGTGCAGAGTCTCCATATTATTCATCAAGTCTTACTTTGGTTTCTACAGCAGTCTACTTATAGATAACAGTTCACGGAAGCATTCATATATCCACAGTAAGTGCGCAGAAAATTCAAAAAGTCATTCACTTATCAAATGTCCCTTCTAAAATATAGGGAAGGCAGAGTACACGAAGAATTCCAATAACACGTATTAAGCACATGTAAGTTAGATGGACTTGGTTCTGCATTCAAAGTACAGATTCATAAACTTTATACGACGAGACCACTTTTGACACAGCATAACAGAATTCCAGAGACAAGGCGACAAAATTGCGAGAAATGTATGAAATAACTGCGTAAGAACCATCATAAGTAAATCAAGTAGCCTACTATAAATTGCATAATTCTGTCGATGAAGATGAAAAGCATTAATCGGCAACAGAGCATTTGTGAATGCGAATCTAATCTTTGCATCTAAATAGCGAGCCAAGTGCGGAGGAACATTAAGGGTGATGCATTCTGTATTACCCTGTAATCGTCGAATCTGAAAAAAGGTATAACGAAAAGGAGTATCAAAAAAGATTCAGAATAATAAAATTGAAGAAGAATAGTCACTAATAATAAATATATGTCAACGAAGAACAATCAAGAGTCAAGAGTTAGTTCAACCGTTGACCGAAGAGCTCTGTTCATTACGATATTTTCTAACTACAATCTATTTAACCGGATATCTGTAGCTCTTCAATCCATTTTCTGCACTATTCGCCATCCTTAATGGTCTAAAGATTTGTTCAAAATTAGTATGGAAATCTTAAAAAATGTCTGACAATTAGATTTATAAAAAAAACTTCTGTTCCCATTTGTCATTTCATTGTTTCATTTTTAATTATTTTAATCCACCCTCCAGTACAATTATTCATCAAGTTCTGAATATCAACGCAAATACAATGTTATCATTTCCAATTGCTTTTAACAGTTTGTGTTGTATTTTGTTGCTAAAATCGATGATAATTAAGTTTACTAGATTGCTATAAATACGAAACTTAAATATTTTATACTAATATACACATATGTACTGGTTTTTGCTATACATTATATCTGAATTCTCATTCGTTTGTTATTTGAATCATTCAATCTATATAGAGCTCGTATTAATACTTAGCTTAAGCTGACAGTGTATTTATTATTAGAATGATAATGGAATTTTCTAATAAATTTTGTTGGGCAAATTTGCAAAGTTTATCTAGTGACAATAATTTGAAATTAATGTTGCGATGAAAACTTTTAATTTGACAGCTCATACGTCATGGTGTGTGTGTTCCACCACACGCTCGCTCACTTTAATATTGAATTTTCCCTATTTATTATATTGTATGTTTTATTTTATATGATTGATTTATATTTGGTTTTATACTTATTTAGATATGAATTCAGAAATTTTGTTATTTTTAATATGTTGGCGTATGAAAGCGTACATCAATACATATATCGAAATCGCAAAGTATAATTAATTGGCATTCCATAAATTAATTCTAGATTGATGACACAATTAATTATGTATATAGTTGTAAGTATATACCTAATTTAGTTCATGCATAAAAATGATTAATAATTGAGAGCTTATTAAGCTTGTTTTTTGCTAATCCTAATTAATTATTTTTACCGTAGATATTTTAACTCTTCAATTCTCATGATTAGGTTAATATAATTTTTCTTCTTAAAATAAAATAGATTAGATATGGTTAATTAGAATTAAATAGGTTGAGTTTGAGAGACTTGTTGGCTTTCCATATTTATGTTGTTTGGTAAAGTTTTTTTCCAAAGCACGCTTTTAAAGATTCACCTATAGAAACATGTGAGAAATCAGCTTATTCAAAATTGACAGTAAAATTTACATTCATTTTCGCGAAATATGTGGGATCGCGAAAAATCTATTTTGCTCTATGCTGGATGCTTTTTACTTCCCAGTAATTTCTCATATAGTTTGGCGTCAAATATCTAGGGAGTAGTTGTATATCAATGTACACTTTAATCCTCAGTTAGACTTAGAGTTTGATTTCTTGCGGAGCGTACAACTTAATCAAATGAATTTTAACTTTTACTATATCGTCGCTGTAGAACTACTCAAAACTTTGAACGGCAGTCAACTCCTTCTAATGTTTAGTTAAAACTTATTCATAAAACTCTGCCTTATTGCATGTAGTCCGTCCAGGTACCTCGATTTTTTCTCTTTCGTCTTTCAAGTCCTGTACACGACTTTCTCCATAAATTGGCCTATTTTGTAGCTCCATTTCAGACTGAATTCATCTACACTATCTTTGTCTCGTAATCACACCATCATCAGGAGAAAATAAAATAATTAGTTGTTCTTTTAGCCAGAATCTGCTGATCTAGAGAAAAATAATCATATTTACTGTTTGGGCATATTATTTCACTTTATATTGCAATAAATCACACGTCCTCTGAAAAATCTAATTAAGCAAAAGCCAAGCTACCATTGTTTCTCTTTGCTTAAAAATTTATAAAATGGTAGAGGTATACCCATGGATAATAGCCTAGGTACTGCCTATTTATGAATAAGAAAAGTTATATTAAATTCGGTCCGAAGTATGTGAGTACCAGAAGGAGAAAAGATCTCTCTTCTGTCAGCCCGTCAGTTTTTGAAATATGTGAAGGAATTTTAGTATTCTGGTGTATTTTTGTAATGTATTGATCATATGATGGAAACATGCAAATCGGTTGACTATATCATATAGCTCCAGTACGACCGCTTTGTTCCTATACCTGAACAACATCTGTTTTTTCATCATAAATACTTCAATAAAGCATTTTAGAACATGATATTCGACACTCACAAAATGAATTAAAAATATTTACTGAAAATCTACTAGGTGCATGCAAGATATAAAGACAACCATGGTATACTTTGGACAGCCCACAGTTCTATTGTCTAGCATATTGCACGTCTCAAGTATGCAAAGGTCCACAAAACTTTCGTAAAACTCCTTCTGCCGCATTATGTGCTGCTGCTATCATATACGTTTTAGCACCATATAGCAGTACGCCAATGATCAGAGATTAGCGGAAATTAGGTTTTGTACGTAATTTTGTAATACATTTCCTGTCTGATATTGATTTAAGTGTGCATGATTCCAGATAGACGAAATTATCAACAATTTTAAAGTTATGATTGTCAGCAATAACTATGGAGCCAAGATTCGAGTACGTTGTCTGTATTATTTGACTAAAGTTGCTATTTCGTCTAGTTCATGGTAACAACTACACTCCCTCGATTCGATTATTTGTACAATTTGGAGAAAATAAAACTTATAGCTCGGTTATTGGCTTCAATGATATGACACACGCCACCAAATTTTACCCTGGTTGCTGTTGTTTAGCTCTGCATATTATTTTCTAGAGAATTGCGTTGAGAACCCACGAGAAGAAGAGTTACTTTGTCTGAAACCTCGGTTCGTACTCGGAGAGGTTCTTCTCAATTCTAGCTACACTTCTTCAATAGTTTGGTGACATTTTGCTGTGAAGAACATAAGTTTTGCTTCGATCTTTTCGAAGTACAGCTACTTTTGTGCTATCTAAGTTATTTTTCAAGATTTGGCGCATTTTAAATATCTGTTAATCAATAAGAGGTGTAATGGAAGGGGGTAAGAGTTCTGCGTCTATGTATGCTATTGGACTTACAAGACTATATTAAAATTTAAGTTTTTTGCAATTGTCGCATACTTTGAAAATTTTACGAAATTGCTATTTTTTTATGTATTTCAAAAGAAATTCAAAATAATCAAATAAAAAAATTAAAACGGTCAAAACACGCAAAATCAAAAAAATTTATTTATTTTTATTTGGCCTTACCAAATAAATTCTTAAATTAATGTAAGAAGACCATATAATTTTAAGTCGGGAATTTCATTAATTAATCAAAAGGAAATTAGTGAACGATAAGATCCTGCATCTGAAAATATAATGCATTCACGAAGTTAAGTGAGACAAAAACCCGAGGAGGCACACGTGGTTTAGGTCCGGGTCTAGATGCCGGTCTAGGTGAGGAATTTGTCGGACATTCGCCCCGAAAACTCTTAATCTTATAGGGTACTTATATAATAGAAGAATTATGGTATTTGAGGTAATTCAAATTCACAAATTTGCTTTAGAATACTTTAGAAAGATGTCAAAATAAAATTGTCACCAACATTAACTTGATATTTTGGTTAAAACAAAACTACTTAGCTCCCTCCATCCTCCCATCGTTTCTGGATCCGATTTTGCTTAAGGTATCAGGGGTATAAGAGTGGTCATGGAAAGAGCGGATTTTTTGTATGTTAAGATCATGACCCAATGCTAGCTGTTTTTACTTGTTTTGCTCTGGAAAATGGCAAAACGGATTATAACTATACTGGAGCTTATGAATCACTAGAACAAATGAAACTGTGTGTTCGACTTGCCTGCATTTTTGACAATAGATATTGCAATCAGGGCTACCACTTTAGCCAACATTTTTACAGCGTTAGAAGCGCTTATTTGGTCATACAAGTATACAAGTATTCAAAGTGAGACATATTTATCGCTCGAGATTTAATTTAATTATAGAATCGAGAAACTCTGCAAATATAAGTAGCTATGAGTGATCACATATCAAAAAAAAAAAAAAAAAAATTGAAAACTTTAGATGTGAGCATGCGCCAATACATCTATTTTTGTATTTACTAACTTCAATACCAGTGTTGGTATACATAATATTGATTAATTAAGATTCACAAATTAACGACAGTGACAAAAAAACATCATATGTATATTTTTATTTTATTTGCTTGTTAAATAAATACTAACATGTATGAATCAATGTAAATTTATGAATTTAGTACGCTTTCAAGAATTCGAAATTTTATTTTATTTTAACATATCGATTATATGGAAAGTTTAAGAATTTTATTTGATTTTTTATGTCCCCACGTGAACACAATGAATACGTAGGTTCAAACCACCCGATTGCCTACAACAGTATAGGTAGACATATTTAGTTTAACTAAAAACTATAAGTGAAAGAGATAACAACAGCAAATAAGCCCGTAGACTGTATAAACACGAGGTCATTTACCTAAAACACTAGAATACAGCAGGTGCTTGAGTGACTTAGTGTGTAGAAAAACTATTTTTATGTATTTGCTTTACAACTTCAAAAAATGTACTTGAAATGACAGCAATGCGACGCTTTTCAATCAAACTAAAGAGGACAACAATGCTCACAGACAAAGCGGCAGCTTTTCAATTATTTTTCACTTCACATCTCTACATTTATTCTAGTTTTCAGTCGTTGCTTAGTTGTTGCTTTCTATTTTGTATATCCTTGTTCCGCTTTTCCGCGCTAACTGTCTTCGTTTATTCAACGCGCAGAGACAGCGACGTATTTTTGCTGTATGTTTTATCCTTCTTGTTTTTTTTTTTTAATGATTTTTGTTTGATTCGCAGCTCAGCTGTACAATGTTAGTGATGAGTTATGTCAGTGACTGGACATCACTGACTGCATGACTTGTGTAGAAGTACGTACAGTGGCAATAATGTATGGAAAAGCTACATGAGGTTAGCAACTAAGATATGTAGATAGACATCTGAGGAGCTGTGTATGGCGTCACAACAACCAGAGCAAATAATCCATTCATTCTAGCTCAGAATGCAAGTATTCATCATTAGCTTCCTGAAACATCAGTAAGCTACTCAGGTTACATATGTACATTACATATGTATGTATTACATATGCATGTATAGGGTGTTTTTTTTATAGAGGTATAGAACTTTAACTTGGCTTTACTTTTCAAGATGGCGACCGATTTAACAGCTGTCAAGTGATTTATTCTTAGTTTGGTTTGGCAATTCATCGTGAATAGACTCACGCCTGAACAACGCTTGCAAATAGTGCAATTTTATTTCGAAAATAATGGTTCTGTGCGGAAAACGTATCGCGCACTACGTCCAATGATACGTTCCAATGATTCCACCAGCCCATAAAGCGCACCAAACAGTCAGTTTTTCTGGATGTAACGGTGTTTCAACATACACTTGAGGATTACCTTCACTCCAAATGCGGCAGTTTTGTTTGTTGACGTAGCCATTCAACCAGAAGTGCGCTTCATCGCTAAACATCGCTAAAATGGCTAGATAGCTTGTCATGTTCAAATATTCTCCGCTCGTTCAATACCCTTCCATGGATTTCATCGACGATCTCTGGTGTGACAACTTCTTTTGGGCGACCTGTCACCTGTTCGGTGTCACTTGTACTGGTACCACCACAACTAAACTCAGTAAATCACTCCATAATGCTTAATCAGCACAAGAAATTCATTTTTTTTGTTAAAATTCATGAGGTCGTCTGCTTTCCATGTCTGACCAGATTGAACCACTATGACATATATGAGAAAGATTTTCCAGATCTCAGAACATGAATTATACACATGCACATACGAATAAATAATGGTGCTGAAAATAATCGGAATCGGAAGACTATATCACATAGTTTCCATACAAGTGAATTGTTCAGATATGAGTAATAGCGTTTTATCCTTAATTGCAGTACAATAACTTTAATATAATCAAGAAAGATATGAATGCTTCGACGACACTTTTTTCTTGTTTCTTAATATTTTTTTTTTGAATTTTGTTATCTCGTTATCTATGTACTTATGTATATAAAAATCAATTCAAATTTTAATGAACGCTTATAACTCAAGTATCACCACATGAAATTGCACCAAATTTTTAGGAGTTATAAAGAAGGAGAAGGTTAATGTGTAGTTTTCATTCAGATTAACGCAGCCGTTCCAGAGATATGACCATTTAAGTGTACATTGGTCGCTCCCCATACAAAATACATGTAAAATTCCAAAAATACGCGTAAATTATGTTGTATGTGGTGTAGAAAGAGAGATAGAAAGTGAAAAAAATGAAAAAAAAAAAATTTTTTTATTAAAAAAAAATCTGTTTTAAGAATAATTTGTTTTTTGATTCATACAAGTTTACATTAGATTTTCTTGATTTTTTTTTGTAGGTGTGGCAAAGCACACTGGGGCCCGCTACTCCTAAATACATTTTCTTTAAATTTTCTGATTTTTACTTATCAGAAGAGCTAAGTATATTTCAAAAAAATTTCTGAATCATAGTAAGCATTGCATATGAAAATGATGAATATCATTCCGAAAGGCATACAGGGAACTTGTACAATTCTACAGATATACATACATACATATATGTATGTATGACTGCATTCGTTCGATTATCCACTAAAAAATAAAACCTGCATTAACCAGACTGCAATACAATTGTCTTTACGTAGTGGAGCTCATTGCAGGAATGGCCAAGTCCTTATCAGAACTGGTCAGCTCTGTGAAGTGCGTGCTTTTTTCTCTTAATTAATAAATATATGAGATATTACATTCATCTTACTTACGAAGGACGTATAAGTGAAAGTCATCGATTGACCAAAGAACTTACAGAATATTAATGAAAATATTAAAGTGACTTATAATTGGTAGGAAGTAGAAGTAGAATTAGAGGCGTTGCAGAAAATAAAAACGATTAGAGTAAGAAATTATTAAAACTTTTTTCTGTGGGTAATACGTGCTTTTAAGTATACATTATATCGGTATGCTTATGTGTGCTCAAAGTATGACTGTAAGCGGTCAGTTGTCTGCGATTCTTAAATCTTTTCGTACGCATGCCAGAATTGTGAATTTTTTTTATTAAAAGTATTCAATTATAAATACTAAAAAATTTTTGGTGAGCAATTTTAAAATTTATGTGATTATTAATTTCATAATTTCCATAAATACTAGCCAACAACATAAATGATTGACAAATAGAAAACTCTAGAAAGAAGGATGTTATACATATTTAAGGTCACTGAAGGACACGGAGGCATGGCAAAAATAAGGAGAAAAAAGCGAGGTACAACTGTTTACTTTACATAAGTTTCAAACGGCAATGACCCTAGTATATTTTCTTGAAGAAATCTGTCATTCAATCCATAATTTTGTGTTCATTTCCTTAGTATATATCTTGCCGTATATGTATTACCTGTAATGAGCGGCAGGCGGCTTATTTCTCTTTATTTTGCTCCTGAAAAAATTTTTTTTTGGAATGCTGCACATGTACCGCAATGTAAATCTAGTAGACAATATTCGGTTTGAGACCCTATCTCTTGCCAATGACCACTTTGCAAACGTACCGTGCTATTAAAATTACCCAGAGCCATTCTACTTCGGTACCTTAAAGAAGGGGTGACTTAAAATTAAAATGATATACATAAATCTACACCACATTCTAATGCGTATAGGCACCTCATGTCCAATATTATTTAAAGGATTTTATCGATTATTTTTGCTATCCTAGTGGCATTATGTCACTGAAAGAAAGAATCGACAGTTTTATGGAAAAACAATCGACCTTCTTAAGCCCCATGTTGCCGATCAATCTAATAATTAATAGCCATAAATATTAAATATTGCTTCAATATATGTTTGAAATTTCAGATAGATCACCAATTTCATATTACCATGATTGATGGTAAAAAGTTCAATGCCATATCAATACCGTCTCCGCAAATATTTGATCTATATAGTGCAACACCCAAAAATAGGAACGTTCTTAATTAAGTGAAGAACTTAACATTTGATAGTCACTTATTCCAATATGGTTTATCAAGTCTGCACGTCTGTATT
The DNA here is from genome assembly GCA_030068015.2 of Neoceratitis asiatica. NCBI lineage: Eukaryota > Metazoa > Arthropoda > Insecta > Diptera > Tephritidae > Neoceratitis > Neoceratitis asiatica. The sequence goes on along the minus strand of CM061524.1, from coordinate 43,130,791 downwards.
AGGCTTCTTGAGTGTATTTTGCACATTTCATATAACGGGTGATACATTTCGAGGTTCCCTATTTTTTAAAGAAACAAATACAGAAAATTCGAATTTAATGGGAAATGTTTATTATCATTTGAAAGAACATTATCTGGGTTTTTTTCTTTCTTTTTTTAAAGATTATATCTTTTAAATGTTGGCCGCGGCTACGTCTTAGTTGACTCATCCGTTGAGTCCATTTTCGGTGACTCGTTAGAGTATTTCGACTGGTAACTGGCGTATGACACACGTGATGTTTGGCTCCAAGACTTGAATCGAAGCGAGATTGTCCGCATAGAATTTAGGCTTTACATATCCCACAGGTAAAAGTCTAACTGTGTGATATCACACGATCTTGGTGGCCAATCCACCGGCCTAAAATGTGAAATTATCTGCTCACTGAAGTGTTCTCAGTCCGAGTTGCTACGAACGGTGCCGAATTGACTCTCCGCGGTCTTCGTTTACACTCTCAACTACGGCCGCTAAATTTTCTTCACTGCGTGCTGGACGTCGTCTATTTGGTCGAATATTATCGAATAATGAATGCGAGTCTCAAGATGGATGATGGTGTTGCGAATAGTATGCTCAGTAGGCCGATTATGTTGACTATGAGTTGAGCGAAGAGCGCGAAACACATTCTAAACAGAACGTGAATTTTGTAATAATTGTAGGTTTATATACCCACGACTGGTATTGATAGTATGAACAAAGAAAACAGGGCTCGAACGGTTTTCCAGCAACCAAATTTAGCTGCTACTAGTAATGGAGTAAACTATAACTAGAGCGTAGTTTTACGAGTTTCGTCCTATGTAGTTTATGTAAATATGTAAGCACTTGAATCTTACGCCATGGAAGGTGTCGAAATTTTTGTTAATGTAAACTCTTGAATATATGCCCCGTCGCCTGTTTACAGATTTTGATTCATTTAGCAGATATCATACGTCATTTTTCTCTTCAGAATTCTTGAGGCCAGGAAGAAGGACTATAGAAACATATGCGAGAACAAGATTAGAAAAATTGCAGAAAAAATAATATAAACGACAAAATAAATTCGCGTTTAGATTTTTATAATCTTTTAAAATCTCAGTTCAGTTTCCTCGACATAAAATATGATTACGAGCGAGGATGTTAATGAAGTAACTATCAGATTTCTCAGATTATGAAGATTCCGAATTTTTTTTTGTTCTAAATATAGTTGATTTATGTTTTTTATTGTAACTTAAAAAAGGTAATCTAAAAAGAAAAGGTAATCTAAAGAAAAATTAAAAAAAAATTATTCTGTGAAGACACCCAATTGAAGATATCCGTTTGGCCTTTAAAATTCTTAATTAAATGCCGATAGCCAAAGTAAATTGACCAAGTGTTTCGCTGGTAACTCAATGAAAGTCAATAAGCACAAGGATAGTTAGATGTTGGAATATTGAAATCACAAAAGTCATATTAAGTAGGAAAATCTCCACCTGCCTGCTGTAGTGCAGGAAAACTAAACTCCCGCAGATTAAGCAAAATAATCGAGAAATACCTTTGTGAGCCGTTTTATGCTCAGCGAAGTTTCATACAAAAGGACTTCTTCAACATTGGAGAATGTAATAGGATCTAATAATATGTTTAATTCACTAAAGTCTAATTTCTAAATGAAAAGATTAATTTATTTAAAAAAAAAAAATTATTTTATTTAGTGCTTATGTATGATATTCATCCTAACTCCATAAACTTACTATGAAATAAGCACTGGAGTAAATAAAGTAACTGCTTGTGGCTCTTCTTTCGAAGCATTGATGCTACACTGATGCTACTAGCCATATACAAGCAAGTATATTTGCTTCTCCTCTTGGTGTACTGTGTGACCAAAATGATTTTATTTTAATTATGGAATTGAAGAATTTGTTGTAAAATACTGTCAACCGTTATAATATATTACCAAATAATGCGTGCTTGGTGGCGCCTAAGAAACTGGTTAGCGAAGATTTGAGAAAATGTTAAGTTGCTGGTCGGTTGGTTGTTCGGTTCAGGCTATGCGCTCACGCTGTCATGTTGTATTACGCGGTTGCGTGGTTGACAAAGTAAAGGAATTACTTTCTTCATGGATACTTTGCCCTTTAATAAAAAATAAAAAAATAATATAGTTAGCAATAACCAACAACAAAGTAACTAGAAGTACATAAAATAAACAAATTTGGAATGTGAGTACGAGTATAAACCCAGAAGATGTTCATTTCAATGTGCATCAAGGAATTTAGTCGCAAAATAACATTATCATAAATATTTCGAAAGTTTGTTGGTTTGTTGTTGGCGATTATTTTAAAATCTTAGTCCATTCATTTTAGGTTTAGTAAGTGTATGCGCTGCACACAGTTTCAGTTTGTTGTTTATTAGCTTTTGTAGTAGTAGTGTATCTCTTTTTTGTACAGTTTTTTATGTTGCTTCCGCAATGAGAAAATACCGATTAATTCCGACACATTTCACAGTTTTTAGCTTATCTAGTATTTTACAACCCATTTAAGTGGTGATTAGCGCAAAATGACTGCGACAGTTGTAGTTTAGTGCGTTTTAGCGTAGTTAAAGTCACATACAACGCGAAGAAATTCCCCTTGTTTCGCAATGAACAGAGAAACATAAAATAATTTTCGCTAAATAGTCGATCTCTACTTAAATGTCATGTTAATACACATACATAATTGTAAAAGTACTAACAACTTGGCACTAAATTTAATAGCATGCTCCCTATAATGGAGTTTAATTTTATTATTGTCAAAGGACATTTTCTGTAAAATGCCAAGAAGAAGGAAACGAAACTTTGTAAAAGAACTTTAAGAGCTGGCTAATATAGGAAGAGCTGACAGGCGATATATCAGTATCATGTCCTCGCTCACTAGCAGTTTCTCCTTCAGTCTGGAGAAAGTAGAACTAACGTTGTTGATCATTTTATTATTTGTATTTTGCAAGAATGGTCATATTGTGGCTGCGGTCAGGCCTCACTTATAAGTTTCAATAAATTGATGGTGAGATTTAGCCTTTCATACAACTTGCCCTGATTGTGGGGTCCACCCTTTTGTGGGTGGTGTAGAGCATATTTGCACTTATTCGATCATTTCATCAAACCGTAGTAGTGTTCCCATCAAACTTTCGGTCCTAGTAAAGTACGCTCCTAGCTTAAACCTTTTCAAGCTCTTCATACTCAGCAATTTCTATCTATTACTTCCTTTGTGCGGTAATACATCTTGCTTACCTCTTCAACTATCAGTATCTTACCGCACAACACGCATGTTAATCGATATGAACGTTACGAGGTAGGCACGTTGTCTTCATCCCACTATAGCTCGATAAACCTCACCTTATAAACAATTATGTCTACCCTATCGAAAGCCAATAGTTCCGCCCACTCTCTAATTTAATTCTCATTGATAAAGTTTACAAGTTCTTCATCGTTGGGAGGCTGACTGAATTAGTTTTTCATTCATTTCTTTCAAATTGTTGAGGCGTAGAATTTTTGCTCAGTACGTATGCCCTCTTTAGTTAAAAAAATAAATAAATAAAAATTTGTATCCTGAGATATAAATTTTAATACATATTTAGAAGCTTTTTACTTTAAGGGTAATATTACCTAATCTTGAAAGCCAACGCAGAATTTCCATTGTGACCAGACTTTTCTTCGGTCTAAGTGGGAAATTGAAAAGTAAGGTATGTTTTCGATGAATTAAAGTTACACTTTGGTATTCTCTCATCATTCTCGTCATATTTTGTAGTATTGAATGAATTAACATGTTCCATTTTAGTTGAAGTCCGGATCAGAAATGTATCGCTTAGCAACCGCATAACGCGCTAAAATTGTTGAAACCTACTATGAATGTGGTGATTCAGACGTGGAAACGTTTAGTGCTTTAAGAAAAGATTATAGTGCACATAATCAAGCAATTGGTAAAATTAAAAAGAAAAATTAAGAGAGTGGTTTAGATACAGATATTGAAAGGTCTTTGCAGCATCGTTTTTCTTGTTTCACTTCAAATATGGCTGCTGGAAGTTAAGGTATAGCCGGATACCAAAATTTGATTATTTTTCGACATTCTTTGGGGTTTTTCTACGGAATATTGTCGTGTATAAGTCCAGCTCATATAACTTTTGACCATTCACAACGACGTAGTTACGTCAATTGGATGCTTAAACAAGATTTTTCACTCTGTGGATACGTAAGTAAGGAAAGAGAGGCTATTAAACCAAAAACTGGACCTAATGTATTTAGATATATATTGTGGCGAAAATGCGAAATAAATGTCAGATGAAAGAGAGAAGCCGATAGCTGGCATGTTCTAAAGCGTAATTCTAGAACATTCGTTATCGAGAATGATTCGATTATTCCAGGCGGTTGGCTGCGAACAACCGAGTGGTATATAAGGGCGACACACAAGTGCAGAGAGTCAGTAAGCTAATCAGTCGTAAAGGTGATTGCATAACAGCGAAGAAATAAGAAAGAGTACATTGTTAAAGTTGTAATTCAAGTAATTGTAAATAGTGAAGTGAATTGTAATTGAATTGTGAATTACTGAGTAATAGAAGAACATTAAATACATTCTTCATAACTAAATAAATTGCAAATAAAGTTGGTGACTTTTATTTAACAACCCAGATATCGTACCCGAAGGATTTGAGAAATCATCGAGGTTAAATCAGCAAAATCGGAAAAATATATATGTTTGACGTATTGTAATCGCTGATGCGATTTTTGGCCAAGCTATTCTTCCATTTTTGGTGGTGTTTTTGCATCTTGATGTTTTTACCAAAAAATGGAGTACCGTTCAGTTTATTCTAAGCCCCCTCCGAACGGTTGATTAATTTTTATGGGAAGCTTTTTATTTTATGTCAGAAATACACTCGAAGGGCTTGGAATTCCTTGCCGAGGGGGAACCGGAATTAGAAAAATTAATTTTATATAATCTTGGAAGTTGGTCGAACCTGTTCTCGAACCTAGGCCTTCCTAGTTGTTGTACGCAATACTAATCACTCGTCAATTACAGCTGTCTTGATTAAATCTTGCTTTTTAAAAAATTTAACGGCGAGACTATCACTGGAAATTCGGCGCATTATGTTAATATATATAATATATAAGTTTTCTTGGGCTACGCGAAAGATCGAAGTTTACAAAAACTTACGACGCGGTCAAATGAGGGATGGAGTGTTTCACATATACTCGTATTGCCAAGGTTCTAATTTTATAATAAAAAAAATTTATGAAAAAATTATTTTAAATTAATTTTTTGGCATTTATTTGGGAAACTGCAAAACGGATAACCTTGTATAAGTAAGTAGTTTTTAATAATTTTATAAACAAAATAATTCCCTCGCTGCCTTGAACTCAGGGCGGATTAGTTTTTCATAAAGTCTGCAAACCATGGTTTAAGTTTTTCTTCGTACGACCCATCACAGTTGCATATTTTCATAGATGCATCGGAAGGAAGCCTTAAAGCACTTATGATTTTTATATATTATATATATTCTATCATTCGTGTCAAGGAAATCTAAGTTGCTGGATTCTCAGAAAGAAGAAAAACTTATACCTTTTTTACAAAGATATCTTAAAAGAATACTTAAATCTTTACAAACCTTGGGTTGCCTTGTGGGTTATAAGCTACAATACATTTTTTAAATTACATAAGCGTCCAATTATTTATTATAAAATAATAAATTGTTTGACACCGAAACCTTCATTGCTGGCAAACGTGATGTAATAAGATAAAATAAGAAAACGGAAGTCAGTTTCAGATCCAGTACATAAAAAAAACGTAAGGCCTATTATTGAAATCCAAAACAGCTTTAAATTTTTTTTTTTAAGATTTATTTTATCAAGTTGGGTTATATTATTTTACTCCAAGATTAATTTCATAAACTTATTAACTATATATGATAAAGTTTATATATTTGTTTAAAAATGTATTATTTATATTTATATACCTCGACCTTTGAATATAATTTAACCCAATAATGACTACTTTCTCCAGTCAAGCCCTATGATATAATAATTTCCCCCTCATTTTAACTGCAAATGGTATTACAGCTTAGAAGACTCAAAAGTTAATACGAAGTTAATTTTCCGCAATGAGCATAATCAAATATACAGAATAGCTAGAATTAAAATCCTAGAAATTTGAAAAAGTAAACATCACGCCGCTTTGCAAATCTGCACATTCATATATATAAAAACAGTGAAAAGCATTTGAAGCGATTATACCAGAGGTTAAAAGTAAAATATATTTTTTGAGGCTCTCATGTACCCAGTACAATAATGTAATTTTGTTTTAAGCTCACAATTAAATTAACTACGTCCAACCCTTCTATATACATATGTAGGGGTTCTCCCTACTGCTTGTCACGTGGAATGAGAAACTGTGTGTTTAAAAATTTATTTACATATTTACATGCGATTTGGTACGCATGTAGATAAATATTGTAAGAGTCACAGTGAATTATTCGAGGTTGCGTATACACTATGGCAAACCCCGTTGAGAATTCCTATCTGAGTTAAGAGGACAAACACCAATATTGAGATTGCAAGAGAAGAGATTGATAAAATTCGGCTAACTAAAAAAAGAGCAAAATTTCTCTCAGTTGGTTCAATGGTTGAATACGTGAGGGACAAATAAAAAATAAAAAATAAAACGCTAAAAGTGTCAGCTAACTTAGCCTAAAGGTTGGAGATTAGCATGCGTAATACTTGTGACCTTTCCACTGTAATTCACTTAGTTAATGTAACATCATTATGAGGTTGCTCAGATAATTGCTTTTTATGTTTAGAGCGAACTAATTGATTTAAATTTTTGAGTTTGGTAGGCTAGGAAAGTGAATAATTAATGACCCGAAATAACTCCTGAAGTTAATTATATATTTCCCTTGTACTCATTAATATGTTCTTTGTAACCGCAGTCATCTACCCAAATGGATAAAATTGTTTAATGCCATTACCACTGGAACCATTTGCGCTGATTGAGATTTTAGGCAGCCCTAAAGCTTCGGAATACTTCAGCATTCTCCGGGCTTAGATTACCGAGATATGGAATCCCGCTGATGCAACCTGCGTCTAAGAAAAAAAAAAACGTCAAAAATATCGACATATACCTTGATACTTTTAAAGCAAAAGCGCTTTAATTCATTCCGACGACAAGACCTAACCAACCTAGCCACTGTCTTTTTTTTCGCTGAACTTTTTCAATGTCGTCTTATAACTCGTACAGCTCATCGTTCCATCGCCTGCGGTATTAGCCGTTCACAAGGCGCAAAGGACCATAAATCTTTGGCAAAGCTTTTTTCTCGAATAATCCGATGAGTTGGATGACAATATCGTCCAAGCTTCTGCACCATATGAAAGGACGGAAATGAATGATGGGTTTGGTTCATGTCTGAAACCTTTTTGATATCGAACTGCTTGGAGAGGTTCATACCAATTCTGACTGACCAAAATACTTTTAATAGTACGAAATTAGTGGATAAGATGGCAATTGATTCCAAGCCATAAGCACATTAAAGGTAACAAAATAGTTGATGAGATTTCCAGACGAAAACGCTAAGAATTCTTTACAATGAAATATTCGAAAGGCCTTAAAACACGACCTGTAAGACCACAAATAACATGTAATTTTACAATGGGAGCGAAAACGCATAAAATTGTCTATTATGAAGTCTCAGAAATAGGTACTGCTAGCAATGACAACAAATCTCAAATCTAGGAACATCGACTTTCAGAGGATTAGAAAGTGTTTGAATAGTAAGCCTCATGGGCAACGACGAGAGGTTGAAACTCTATTTAGAACTATGATGGATCTATGAAAAACACATCAACCAGCCCATTTGGTCAAAACTAATTTAACCTTAGTGAAATTTATTTATCCCTCTTCACTTGAGAATTATTTCCTGTAAAGAGGTAGTGAGGAAAAGTACTTTCTTCTAATTTATTTTTTTAGTTTTGATATCAACTTGCCTGAATCATATATATATTCCCATTCTTTTTATGTTATTCTATATAGGGAATTATTTTGTTTACACACCAACAACCAGCAACAATAAATTGTATCATGACTATGTATTCAGATACGTATTTATGCGCAAGCATATGTATATTCACATCTACATACCATACATATATAATTGTGCATCAATAAATATGCACTTTAGGCGCACCCAAACCTATACCTACCTAGTTCATGTTGTGTAGATATTCACCATATATATTTTAACTATGCTTGTTTTAGAGTAATATCTTTCTGATTGCTCATATTCATATTTCAAAGCATAACTATTGTGTTTATACTTACTTTTTTAAAAGTTTATATATTTTATGATTATAAGTAAAATGAGCTTTATTCAAAGGCCTATTTTTATAGATTTTTTTTTTTTTAAATTGAAAAATTTGTTATACAACGAAGAAAAAGAAAAAAAAAAAAAAATAGAAGTGACAGCTATTTGGTAGATCATCACATCTCCTCATCAGACTTCTTTTTCCAGGAATCGAACCAACGGACTTTGACATCACAGGCGAGTGCTCTAATAACTGAGCTAACGTCTGCCATATAATCTGTTGTTGTAATATTCAATTTTTTACTAACCAACAACTATTAAGTGCGCTTATATTTAGCCGCTATTTATATATATATATATATATTATTATAATGTTGGGTTAGCGAGTTTTTTACATTTTTTATTTTTTATTTGAAATCTGAATAACTTTTTTTTTTTGAATTTTGTAGCGCTTTAGAATTTAGTTTAAAAAAACAGTGTGACATAAATTTGAAATATAAAATATGATTTCAAATTACAACATAGCCCTTTCTCGCAAGAAGAAATATCTACTTCCGACACTTATTTTAATATCATAACACGAAAAAGGTTTGTCTCAACAACAAATATCTAAAATCTAAAGGATTTATCAATATTTCGTACATTCATAATATGTTTTTTCGTAAAACTCTTTAATATCATCCTGTTAAAAACGATTTGCACTTTAGGACCACTGCTTAGAAACAAATATGGTCAAGAAAGCTCAAAAATTACTGCTCTGACCTGACAGTATCTCTGGGTAATAACTTGATATAAAGAAGGAAGGTTAAAGTGTCATTTAATAAAATAAATTATTAACAATTATTACAACAAATATTAACTGTAATTATTTTTTTTCATTGCATTTACCAATCCCACTAAAGGTTAATATTTCGTTTAATAAAAAATTCAATAATTTTAAAACGTTGTACTTTTAAAGCTATTCAGAAAGCTACATGTACGAGTATTCAACCCGTGAAAGAAAATATTTTCATAACAAAAAATAAACAAGAAAAAAAGTTAGAATTGTGAAAGATTAAAAAAAAATGTTGTAGCTAAGAATAAGAAATAGCAGAGGAAAACAAACAACCAAGGTTAAACGAGAAACACAGAAAAAAGAGCATTGTCTGCAAAGTAAATGAAATTGTTTAAGAAAGGGAAAAGGGAAAGTTCTTGGCGTTACCACTTTACGACTTTGATTCTTTAGGCTTACAGTTTATATGAAAAACCTCGGCTGTTACTAAGCTTTTTTTTTTTTCTTTTGTTGGTGGGATTTTCTTGATAAATTATTAGTTATACAACTTTTTGTACTAGTGAGGTCACTTTGGATGCTACAACACCAATTATATAACATGTAAATTGGAAATTGCAAGGCCTGACATACGGATAGCTCTACTAGATTTAAATCCTTTGAAATTTTTAGTTAGCTCTATCTCTCAAAGACGCGTGTATAAATTTGACAGCTGTCGGATCAGTAGGTTGTATAATTCAATTTTGAGTGAAGCAACTTTTGCTATTGTGAAAAAATTGATAACAAGGAATTTCGCATGTTCATAAAATATTACATTTTGAAGGGGAAAAACACATTTGAAGCAAAAACTTGGCTTGATGGAGAATTTCCGGACACTAACCCGAGAAAATCAACAATAAAGGGTTGATATGCTCACTTTAGACGAGGTGAAATTCGCACCGAAGACGATGAACGCAGTGGACGTCCAAAAGAGGTTGTTGTTGACGAATACTTCAAAAAAATCTACAAATTATTTTGAATGACCGCAAATTAAAATTGAATAAAATAACAGGCAAACTAAAGATATTAATTATATGTATACATTTTATCATTCGCGAATATTTGGATATGAGAAAGCTCTGCGCAAAGTGGTCATCCGAGTGGGCTGCAAACGATGAACCCGCTCCAAAGCGTGGAAAAACGTGGTTATGGCGTCTATATTTTGAGATGCGCATGGAACAATTATCATTGGCCACCTTGAAAAATCAAAGACTACATAGCATAATTGGACCATTTGAAGGACGAAATCGCCGAAAAACGGCCTTGTTTGAAGTAAGGTGAAGTGCTGTTTCACTAAGATGAATTGTCCGTGTTACAATCAGTGAAATCGATAGGAAAAATAACTATTTCCTGTTCTCAGATCTCAAAATAATGCTCGCTGGGAAGAAATTTTCATCGAATGAAGCGGTGATCGCCGAAAATGAAGCTTATTTCGAAGGAAAGGAGAAATCGTACTACAAAAACGGTTTTGAAATGTGGAGGGCCGCTATAATCTGTGTGTCATTCTCGAAGTGATTTATGTTGAATAAAAAAAAAAATTCCAAAAAAATATGTTTAAGTATAGTAGGCCGGATTCTTTTCAATTAAGCTATTTGGCGCTTTATAACCGTTAAAGCAATTTTTGGCCGAGCTCCTCAAATTTGTCGCTTTTGTCTTGATATTTTTACTAACAAATGAAGATACTTACAGTTTATTCTAAGCAAAATTTGGATTTTTATGAGCACGCAATGCTAACCACTCAGTTATTGTGGCCGCCAGTATAATAGTGGTCCCCTTTAAAGAAGTATTTTTGTACAAATACTCCTTAAGAAAAACTTAAAAATTGGGTAATTGCACTTCCCAATTTTTAACTGATATTTGTTCCATAAAGATTTAAGTCGTTAAGAAATCGTGACTTTATCGAAGGCCAAGTAACTACTTAAAAATATCACATGCAATTCCTACAATAGCTAAATTTATTTCAACCTGTATATACAGAATTAATTTTTTTAAGAACTGTCATATCAACGTTTCTTTCTTTTTCCCACGATTTAAGTTTGTTTATATGTATATAAAAAATCGTTCAAAGCTAATGGTTTCCAGTAACTATTACAAAAATTTATTTATTTTTCTATGAATTTGCTGTTTTATTTTAGAAATTCCATGTACTTTCTTTAGTTCATTGCTATTTCCAATTAATTCAACATTGGGAATTACGTTAATATGAATGGAAGCGGGTGAAGAGTACAATTTTCCATTTCATTTTTCTCTTTCCTGCAAATTGCAGTTTCTATTCCTCACGAATGGGTAATGTGTTTTATACAATAATTTGATGTTGTTGATAGAAAGGTCTTTGCTACATTTACGTATTGATGTTTGCAAGTATGAGTAAATACATAAAGAGCAGCATCCATTTGTTGATTAAAGGAACAAATGAACCGAAATCGCTCTCAACGAAGAAAATTTGCTAATAATTACTCGGCGGAAAATGAGTTCATCAAAACTAAAAACTTTGAGTAATAACAATTACAACAACCTATGAATTTGCTGCAATATTGCCTACAGAAAACCAATCTTCAAAAGTGTTACCGTAAGGATATAAAACCAGATTTCGAAGATATCAGCATAAGTTAGGTTAGGTTGCAGGGATTGCCGGGCATTAGATCATTTAAACCAAAATATAAGCACATTTTGATACCATTGCAAATCCTAATGTCCCCCATCCGCTAGTAAACCAATATATGGACTATCCAAAACTAGACAATCCACATTCTTTGCACTCACTTTAGGGACTTATTTCGCTCAAGTCGCTAAAGGTTGCCGGCGCTAGAGGCAACAATTTACTCCTGCAAAGTGCGGGAAATTCGCAAAGAAAGTGCTTTCAAGTTCTTCCTCCCCTCTACAACTTCTGCTGAAGTTATTTGAATAGGAGATGTCCTATTAAAAGACTTATAATTGTATATATCTTCTTACTTTTTGATGCGATAAACTTCCATAGTCCATGCTAGCTACATTCTCTTGGTCGCTTTATAACCATTGAGACTTTTCTACCTTATGTTACCACCTTTGCTGAATAACTCTCTTATATAAAACTGACAAGTGGGGAGCGGCAATTACATACTTTTCCATGTTCAATAAAGTGAAAGATAAATCTGTTTTCTTGAAAGATCTTCCTCTATGGCGTTACCTGGTATGTTAATGTGTCCAGGCCTCCATACTATGCTGATAGAAAATATTTTAGTCATCACGTTAATTGGCTAATCCGAAGGGACAAGATTTTCTGAGAATACCACAGAGGTTTTACAATTGATAGCCAGTTCTACCAGAAAAAAAACACCAAAGTTAGTGGCTAAACGAAAAGAGCAAGCTTCTTAAAGAATATCCGCTACCGACTCTATTTTTCAGTTTTAACCCGTCAATTTAAAAACTGATTAAGTCCTCTGATCTTTATGAAACCCTTCGAAAATGGCAAAGTTTAATATTCGACACCTCATTAAGATATAGTCCCCAAAACACTTTGGCCTTTATATTATAAAAGTACGATAGTAAAGAGGAAAGTCGAGACGATTTCAACTCGCCAATTCCTAGACTTAATTTTGCCACTAGCCCAGAAATCACTAAGCTGATGTGAGCTCATCTACCCATGAGAAGGCCGAAGTCTCCTATTTTAGCGTAGCCATTTTTCAATCGAAATTTATTCTAAAGCAGTAATACCGTTCTAGAATGGCTTAGGAAGGGTTAAACAGGTCAGGAATCCTCAATTATTCACTTATGCTTGCATATAACTTTCAGTTCAGCCACTACCCATTCGAGAAGCCACGACTAGCCCAATAGCCATTAGAAGGAATAAACGTGACGATGTTAGAAGCTAGTTCAGAGGCGGAGTGGCTTCTGCTGTAAGTGTTCATGTCGAGGTCCTGCGTAATTATCTTTATATTTACCATAACATTGTGCGCAAATGCGAGTTTTGCTAGGTTTTATTGGTATCTGGACTGAGTCCGCTTCATGTCGCCAAAATGGATACCTGGTTGAGATACCCATAACATTGGTCATATATATCATAAAGCAGGTTTTCATTTAACAATAAGAGCAAATTTTAAAGTGTTGAACATGGACGACCCATAAAAAAATATTTCCCCATTGCTATTCAAATTCATACGCTCTATTAAGCAGCACAATTTTAGGAGCGAAATAAAATTGTAACCAGAAAGTGACCGATGGAGACTTTTGCCACTTTAGTAGCCAGTAGTCTTAAAATGATTATCAAGACACTAATTGTGTACAAAAAGCGCTAAAGAGAAGTTTTATGTCAGCTTCAATCCCAAATTGCCCGCAATGTCACAAAAACACTGAATGTCGAAAAAATGAAATTAAAAATAAATAAAAAGACACAAATGCGGCATGATGCGTTAAGGGCAGCAACAAATGACAGCTGCACCATTAATAAACATTGCGCGCAGAAGATACTTGGAGGATGCTTGCAATGTTGCATGCCACATTTTGCTGATTTAATTCAATTTTTGTGGCTACAGTTAAGAAGCAAGTAGTGACATTTCCCACGACAGCCTTACCACAGCTTTTGGTACTAACTATTTTATACAGCTTTATTCGGTGTTTAATCTTTTTTCGGTAAAATTATTTAGAAAAGACGAATTTATAAAAATATCTAAAAAAAATAGAATTAATTTTAAATTAATTTTTTTCACGATTATGCGTTAATACTATAATATACATTGCTTGATATTTTTTATTTATTTAAAAATTTTGTACAGATATCAGTGTATGCGAAGCTAAAAGATTTCCTCCATTTTTCTTTTTTTCTTTTGCACATTTACCTCGAATGAACAGGACGAGATAATATTTATAAAATCTTTATTTTCCGGTCATAGTAAGATTTTTTCGCATTTTGACAATTTAGCTTTATCGCCGTTTTATTCATGCTTCGGTTTCCATGTAAATATTAAATGTTAATGCGTGAACCGTTGCACTTTGAAATGGTCCCAAGTGAAGCTTACCATTGTGAGTAAATGGGACAGAAATGCAAAATAGCTAAGCTGAGTGAATATAAAAATTGTAAAGCAGATAAAATGGCGGAAATTGAAATTATTCAAGGTGTACGTAAGCGCGTTTAGCATTAATGTTTATTAAAAGGTGTGGCAAATATTTTTGCGCGAAATTTTGGAGAATATAAAAAAAATATTTATTCGTTTATGTGTACTTAGATTCTAGTATTTTATGAATATATTCTTCGATGCCTTAACTTTTTGGCCCTAAACTTAGAAGACTAATTTAGACGCCAAAAAAGCTCTCTCAAAATACGAGATTGGTTTGAAAAGTCTTAGATTTTTTGAATAAAATATATTTCTTCGGCAAATCAGCGTTTTATTTTTCAACATAGTCTCCTTTAAGCTCACATTTAGTTCAGCATTTTTCAAATGTTTGTATTCATTCCAAATAATAGGATTTTTAAAGCCATCGACATATGTGCTTGTTTCTTCATTCAATAGAATTTTGTTACCTCGCAACCATTTCTCCAGGTGTTGGAACAAGAAATAGTAATAATATTTGTAGCCCAATTTATGAATTTTTGACATGACGACTACAACGCTGTGCATACTTGAAACCACACCTTTTTTTACCAAGTGCGGTCTTTACAGCTTATAACATCAATATAAAATCCACCCATAACATCACATTATTATTATTCGACGCTGATTGTTATACCCTTTTCAAGGTAATCGTGCATCTCAAGAAATTGTGACCATAAATTTGTTGGACGGCAGACCTAACTTGGCCTTCTTTGCAGCACGTTTACCTGGAGAAGCCCTCCGTCTTGATTGTTTTTTGATTTTTGGTGTGATGTGGTGGATCCATACTTTTGTCTACGGCAGTGAAAGGGTGCAAAAATTCGTTTGGATTGCGGTTGAGCATCGTTAAGCATTACTTCGAAGGGGTTTCAAGGTTACTCTTATGGTCGCGTGTGAGCAATCGTGGCATCCACAGCGCGGATAGCTGTTTCATGTCCAAATATTCACATAAAATGTGATGTGTCTACCTAGTTGAATTTCCCACAACCTTAGTTAACTCACGAACTTTTATTCTCCGATCATTTAATACCATTCAATCTATTTTATCGACGCATTCTGGTGTGACGGCCTCTTTTGGGTGACTTGAGTATTCGGCGTCACTTTTACTGTCACGACCCCAACGGAACTCAGTGAACCACTTCCTAACCATTGTAGTTGATTTTGTTGATTACCCATGGTATTTATCAAGTATTTCCTTGGTTTTCTTAATTAAGCAAAAAATAATGTTTAATCAGCACACAAAACTCATTATTTCCATTTACGTTAAAACTCACCAGGTCGTCTGCCTTCAATGTCTGTCAAACACAAACTAAACGGTCCAGCTTGCATTTTACAGCAGTTTCTTACTCGATAACAATTGACGGGAGCAGTGTTGTATTTTCAGTAACTGCGAGGAATATTAAAAACGTTAGTGACTTATGGAACAGTCTTCGTATTAAAGAGGGAAACGTCTGATTTTCTTCCATTTCAGGTTTCCATTTTCCTTAAGAATAATGCGGGTAGTATATTTTTTACAATACATCAGACGGATAATTCCTCAGCAGATTTATGTATTCAAATATTTGATTTATTTATTCCATCAATGAGTGGTAAGCAAGTTCTTCAGAATATACAGTTTCTCTAATATCCAATATTTGAAAAAATTTACTGGACTATGTTCATGATTTTTCATGAGTTTTGCACTTTGAACAATTCTTTATGGCACGCAAAATTCTTATCTCCTTACAAAATGCATCAGCTTTTCGGAGGCGTTACTGTAGGTTTCATCCAAATCGCAGAGGTAAATTGACCGAGAATCGCTTCAGTAGATACAAAGCGTCAACTATTAGGTATATGAGAATGCTCGTAGGAAGTGACATAAAAACGAAATTTCTATTTGATATATCCGGTGGATTTAATTTATGTGGATTACGAGACAGAGCCACGCTTGTCTTGTTATGATATGAAAGCTTTAGTTAATTTTTTTTTTTAATTTGTTCATCAATTCCTTGCACTTACCACATTTATGGATCATATGGTACATGGTTATGGACCATCTACAAATATACTCTTCTGTGTGAATTATTGGTCCAACTTATGTTTCTATACCAGCTTAGTGCGGCAGACCGTTCTTCGCATTTTACCGATCACAATCACAACACGAAGTAACAATTGCGCAATTAGTTTTATACTCGTATACAGAAAATGTGTGGAAATGAAACTGAGTCAGTTTCGTTGCGCTGTTGAGTTCTCCGCATTATTATTTTTTTCAATGAAAATACATAGAACAAATTCCTAAACTAAAATATATTATATATTTATTAACGATAAAATATTTATATTAATAAAAAAATTGTTTTACTAAATTTCACTTTAGAATATGCTTTTCAAAACTAATAAGTATGTTCGAATGCAATTTTTTGCAAATACACCATAATATGATCCCATGTAGTCACTCCATGTAGTACTCGCGTGTTATGCAGAGGTGGAATATATAGTCCAGCCCTAGGACATCACAATGTTAATTGGACCATATTTTTTTGTATTGATTGTGATAGGTTTTGAAGACTACTCTATTGTCTGCGTGGAGTATATATTTCACGCGTACATAGAGTACTTGCTTTGTTTGCAGGGTTATTCTGGCAAGTACGGTTTGTGAGTCTGTAAGGCTTGTGACCGTTCTGTTTTTTTCTTGTGGCACTTTCATGCAATTGTTGTTTAAAATAGATTTATTTTATTTACATTAAGGTTTGGTTTTCGTTTTACCCTTGGTGTTCGGTTTTATGTTTGCGGTGGATAATAATTAATATTGGATTACGAGCATTTTTCTAGACTCTTACAATTATTACACTTTGCCTTCCTTCTGTTTTAAATCAAAATAGCGCCGCCAGCTGCGGATAATCACTATAACATAAATATTTTTATAACCTAAATACTTCAAAAATTGTGAATATAATAAATTTGATTAAAACCATTATTTTATCTCACAGTATTGAGCTGTATTGCGAACATGTCATATCAAATGACAAAAAAAACTGCCCAAAATAAAGAAAAAAGATTTATTAAATTTGCAATTAAATGTCTATTTATATTTATTATTCGTACAGTATAAAATGATATATATATGTGTACTTTATAATAAACAAATTTACAAAACGAGCTTATCAAAATATTAAAATTATTTATTAAAAGGAAATCTAAGTATTGTGACTTAAATTTCTATTGCCACATTCATGCTCCCTTAGGTCAAATATTCCATTAATATGCATAACTTATTGACTTACTGAATTGTTTAGCAAATAAAAATGTGCCAAAGGCGTTTAAAATGTTTTTCAGTAGTCTGGAGTAAACATGAGAATAACTAATTTATTTCGATTCAATTGTCAATAAATAATAATTTAATATAATTTAATAAAATTGCTTCTCGATAAATATCATTGCATCTATTTTCAATAGTTAAGATTATTGAAAGCCTTAGGGTTTAATTAATACAAATTTTCTATAACTCCGTGTAGTGAAATATCCGTTCATTAATGCAGAATGTTATTTTCTAATTGATAAAAAAAGTGTAATAATAATAAAATTATGATATGATGATAATTGATGCTGATTCGATAAAATTTTGGTGTAAAAAGATGAAACCCAGATGAACCAAGTCTTATTTTCCTTGAGCAAGATGTGATAATCAATCCGTGAGAGGCTTTGTGACAAACATATAATACATTAAGCTTCAATTTAGCTATTCTGATATTTGCGGTCATGTTTACTGAAGTCTAATTGGTATGTCTATTAAAAAGAGGTACTGCAAGCACGTTAGTTTTGAAGCTTGCGACTCGCTGTATAAATGTGTTTTAACTGCTCGTAATACGAGTACTCCCTCACCTGGCGAGGTTGTAAGCTGTGTCTGGAAGCCTGCCACGTAAAAAACCAGTGCACGGATAAAGAGACAACAGGCTCGGATAAGTAATTAGAAACTTTTAAGGGATTGTGATTTGAAGACATGCATCTGAAGTGAAGTGTACTGTTTCTTAATTAGGGAAGTGTCACTGCCCAGCTGGTTGATGTACTCGAAGATGCAATGGACTGGACCAAAACAGCAAACTTTAGTTCTGTGTAACTTTTCTTAAATTGGATATATAAAGAACAAGTTTGGTACAATTTTTATTTTATTTTTATTTTTGGAGTTATTTTCTTCACTCTGGGACATGAAGAAGGAATAGTAGTCAAAAGATTCAGCTCCAACAATGAAACCTCCCCAAATGATTTAAGAATGTTCTTGTTTAGTAGGCCTATACAATATATAGTAACGTTTTTCGTAGTTGCCCTGATTCCTGATTTCCCAAATCTTTCGAGCCCAATCACTGGATTTCTAAATAAAACTCCCAAGATTTGTTCGTTTGGCTTAATCGTCAGGAATTTACTCAACGTTTATTAAGTCTTTAATAATTACAATTCTTTATTATATCCAGGGAGTTATTTACAATTCTTTATGGAACACAATTATTCTCTGTCTCACACAGCTTATCCGTTTCCAATGAGTTGTCTACTCGTCTCCTCTTGTGATAGCGGCTGCCTGAAGATTTTTTCTACCTGTAGATGGCCCAACCATTCTGTTCACGCGTTTATCCTTAACAACGGGGATTTTCCATTACACTGTCGACCCTTTTGTTTGCCCTTGGTACGGGTAATTTGCATCATAATGCCACTTCTTTTGTCTCTCCTCATTTTTATTTGTAAATCTCGTCACACAGCTACTCCTTTTGTCTTTCCTTCGTATTTGGGATTTCCGTTACAATAGTTATGCTATTTTAATACCAGATTTCAGTAAGATCAACCTCTAAAAAATTAAATATTAAAAATACAAACTTTT
Organism: Neoceratitis asiatica; assembly: GCA_030068015.2. Lineage (NCBI taxonomy): Eukaryota > Metazoa > Arthropoda > Insecta > Diptera > Tephritidae > Neoceratitis > Neoceratitis asiatica. The sequence goes on along the minus strand of CM061524.1, from coordinate 43,111,764 downwards.
ATTCTCTAGCATAATAGAGATTAAGACCAAGCAATCTCCTGTGACATTAGTCAATTATTCTTTGTGTTTGTTCATGATTATATTATTAAATTATATGAATTTACTTTTTCTATAACTAAAATTACTGCACTGACTACAATGCCCACAAATCATATCAACACCGCGCTAGCTACATGGGGGGTGAAAGTAGAATTAAATTGTGCCGCCATTAACTCAAAAGTATTGGGCCAACAATAATACAAAACGGAAATAACCAAAATTCTAACCTTAAACACTCTTCACGTCATTAGCAGAAATTTTTATATTTGACCGCTTTGTACTGATGAAACGTGAGGTGATATAAGCGCGCAAGTGCGAATTTCTTTAACAATTTTTTTGCGATAAATAATGGAATAAAATAAACAGGTTACATTTGTTAAACGAATTAAAAATTGTTTTGTAATATTGTTAACTAGAATTGTACTATTTTTCCTTTTAGTAATACTAAAATTAAATAGAAATAGAAATAAAATAAAGTATCCTAGTATTCTAGTATGCCATAGCATACTAACTAACTTTCTTTCAAATATAATTTGGCCATTATGGGTATTGAGCTGAAAGAAATTTCACAATTTTCGACTAACAAAAAAATAATATTTTAACATAAAAAATTTGTCCGCGTGATGGGCGCCACGATTGCTCAGGCTCGATCGTAAGCTCAGCCGTGTAACCACTTCAGAAGAGCGCTTGGCGATTTTCAATCACAATCAGAAAGAGTGTTTGCAAATCAAACAGGGAGTTTCTTCGGGTAAGCGTCTACCAAAGAAGGTCAAGGTGGGTTTGTTGGCCAATAAGGTCATGGTTACAGTTTTTTATGCTCATGAAGTGTTATTCCCATCGATTACTTTGACAAGGCTAAAACGATCACAAAGGAGTATTATTTAAACTTTTGGACAGATTCGATATGGCTTTGAAGCAGAAACTACCACATTTGGCGAAAGACAATTTGTGTTCCATTAGGACAATGCACGGGTGCACGCATATCTACTCAACATGGCAAAAATTCATTAATTGTCCTACGAACTGCTACCTCATCCAACATATTCTCCAGATTTAGCCACTTGTGATTATTTTTTGTTGCCAGACCTGAAGAAATGGCTGGACAGTTATAGATTCCGGTCGAATGAAGAGATCATTACAGAAACAAGCGCCTATGTCGAGGGCCTTGAAAACCAATACTATTTGGATGGAATGCAAAAATTGAAAAAACGCTGGACTAAATATATAAGTATAGAGCTGAATGGAGATATGTTGAGAAATAAAATGCTTATTTCCCGAAGTAAATATATTTAATTCAAAAAATAACTGGTTTATCAAACCATCCTAGTACTTTTTTCTCTAACTTTATTTTATCTTCAATTCGAAAAGAAAAAAAAAACATAACCGAGGTATTAATTAAATACCGCTCTTAGATTTCTAATATACTACTCGTCAAAGTTTCCAAAAAAAAAAACTTTAGTCAAAAGTCTCATTTAAGATGATCTTTCAAAGGTATGTGATAAGAAAAATAGTGACTAGACCTTGCGGCCCTAATTAAATTAAAGAATACTCCAGCTTAGAACGTTTTCGACGTAGAAACAACTTAAAATCAATTATGGGATCTCCATTCAGTGGTAAATATTAAGTAGATAGCCAAATAATAAACACAAAGATTATTTATGGAATATGATCACAAAAAGTTGTCCATACCTACACAGAAGAAACAAGAATATATTTTTTCTTATTTTGGGCATGAACAGTGCTACTCCAAAATATTCCTTATTTTTTTAATTTCAATAAATAAGATATAGCAAAAAGTAGGAAACCAGCGGATGAGACGTTTTGTCCTTGTGGCAAACTTGCTCAGTTCTTTGTTTAGTGCTTATAATCTGGTAACCAAAAGTGCATTTCTAGGTTACATGTTCTTATATCCACATGAAAAATAATATATAAATATGTATAATTCTGTTATATAGGACGTATGTACATATGTACAACCGTGTTGGTGATGAATAATCCGTTTTTAATTTAATATCTTAAGAGATGGCTTAATATCAAGAAAAGTATGGCTTTAAAAGGTACAAAAAAAGTAAGAAGATAAGAAAATAAAACTGAGAACATGATTGTTAGGAAAGCATAGAGTTTTTTTCCTAACTTTGCTTGATATTACATTAAGTTTATTTATGACACAATGGATGCTATACAATACTTTTTTGTTTCCCAAAACCAGCTGCAAGGAAAAAATTCTTGGAAATACAAATTAAAGGCGATAAATGCCGGCGGACAGGAAAAAAAACAACGATAAAAACATAGAGGAAATGTATGAAGCCTCCAACCTTTTTTTTTAAATTATTCTAAAGTGAAATCATTAAAAAATTGTGTATTTCAAAATACCCTTGCTTGTATACTCTGTCATAAATTATGTGACATGATAAAATGTCCGTAATGCTTAAAGCAACACATGTGCGTTTACGCATATCTATAATGTAATTTAATGACACTTTTTCTCTTCTACAAGGCTATGCTTTCCATATGCTTTCTTGTGTTCACACGTGGCTTCCATAAAAGTGAATTTTCTTTTCCCATACTTTTTAATTTTATTTATATTTTTTTTTGTGTTGTTGCTTACCAGAAATACACCCATTGTATTTGTGTGGGTAACTCAGCTGATTATATTTATTGTCTTCATTTTTTTCAACACATAAATTTTTTTTCATAATTTAATTTTTACTACGATGTATTCGGTAGTTGAAAGGGGCTATAAAATTTCTTTTATATGACTATGAGGTATGAAAGATGATATACTTAAATTTTTTTCATGTTTGTTAAACAAACAGGGTACTCTGGTGTGAATATTATAGTTTTATAGGTTAATGTTTGACGGTCGTAATATATATAATATGTGTATGGTTCTCTGTGGCTTCCTTGCAGAAAATTCTTGGTATTTAAAAAAAAAAACGAAGTTTACTTTTGAACCTTCTAATTTTATTTCCATTCCGTCTAGTTAAAATGAAGAAAACCACTCAAATATCCTTTCATTTTCCTTATAAAAAATTCAATTAACAAACTAACTTAAGGGAGAGTTTAGGAATACAAATTAATCCCTCATACCTATTTCTAGCTACTTAATAGTGTATTATCACATAAAATGATTTGTTGCAATTCGAAGTAGGTGTGTATTTTCAAATGACAAATGCAAATAAATATCAGTATTAATTCAACACTTAATCCTTCCAATCAAATATCAGATCCCTCATGTATGTGCAAATGTAAATCAGTTTCGCGGCAAAGTGAGAAAAAAACATTAAAATAATAACAATAAATAAGAGAATATAAGCAAGGAGAAATGACGCGGCTAGTTGAAAAAAAAATGTTTTTGTGTGCACATGCTTTTTATACCTTTCATGTACAACAAATAATATATAAACTTTGGTTCGAAGTATGTAAGTACTAGAAAGAAAAGAGATAAGTCCACCGAAATTTATACCGATCATTTCAGAATGAAGTGCTAAGATAGCCATGTCCGTCTGTCCATCCGTCTACTAAATTTGAGGTATTGGTACATTTATACGTGATATGTTGAAACCGGCCAGTTCGGGCCATAAATCATCAAAAAGCAACTAAGAGCATGTAATTTGCTGTATATACATATATGCATATCTACATATCGGTAATGAAAATGATTGAAATTAGATGGCTATAAAATATATTTCCTATACACGGTTTTGTTCAAATATGAGGCTTGGGCCAAAATTCTGCCAAAAAAAAGAAAAAAACATATCTAAGGGCGTGAAATTTAGTATTCTACGGAAGTAAATTCAAGTTTGTATTGACACTGAAAATTATCGAAATCTAATTTCGCAATTTGCAAAAAAGGTGATATGTTCGTGAAAGGTATAAATACTTCGGTATGGCCGTAGCAGACTCTTTCTCTTTGCTTTAACTTATTTTGTGGTTTAGATGGTTTATTTTTAGCGTTTTGCAGCCTCTTTTGGGACATGAAACTTGCGCTTAATACAAAAACCTGCTGACAAAACCTATTGTATTCTTAATGAATGTATGACTTACGATTTGTTTTTTTCTTTTAGTTTTCCCTAAACAGATATATTATCAGCTAAACCATGGAAAATATATACTGGTGCTTATAAAAAACTTTTTATTACTGATTTTATGTTAATTTTTCAACTTTGTCGTCGCAGTTTTTTTGATACTTTTACTTTCAGAAAAATGGTTTATTTTCGATCATTTATTGGGCTTCAAATTATTGTTAAATGCGCAAATTTCGAAATAATATAATAGTTTTCTTATTTGTTCTTAACACAATATTTCCCCTCCCATAAAAATTATTGTGTTCAGAAATTGCTTAAGTTTTTATATTAAAATTTTAGCTACTGTAAAAACTGGTAAGATTTCAATGCCATGCATCACGCATTTCAGTGGAGTTTCAATGTGTTAGTGTTACCTGTTCTTTTTTTTTTAGACAAATTGATTGACTTTAGTTTACTTTATTGCAAATTTTTCAATAACTAATTCTGATGACTACGAAATCCAATATATTCAATAAATTCTACTTAGCTCACAATCAAAAAATTATATATTTTTTAAGGACTAAATGAAATGATTTGAATAGAATAAAATATGATGAATATAAATAAGTTTTAAAGTTGTCTTAAAAAAAATTTTTTTTTAATTTACATAAAATTTTTAAATCTATTTATTTTATTTTATTTAATTTAATTTTATTTTATTTAAATCCATATAATATAATTTAATTTAAATTAATTGAATTATAAATATGTTATATTATTTTATTTTATTTTATTTCACTTTTTTATTTTATTTATTTTATTTTTAAATGTTTTAAAATTTATTTTATTTTATTTTATTTTTTTTTTTCGTTTTATTTCATTTTATTTAATTTAATTTTTGTTTATTATATTTTATTTTACTTTATGTTTATGTTTTTTTGGCACTGAGCTCCGGCTACCGACTATTTTATTTTACTTTATTTTATTTCCTTTTATTTTATTCTATTTTATTATATTTTATTTTATTTGATTTTATACTATTTTATTTTATTTTATATTTTTTTTACTTATTTATAGCTGAGTTCGAGCCACCGATGGCTGCAGGTTGGCGGACTGCAGATGGTCTAGATGTTAGGCTAGCTGTAAATATCGAATAAATAGTCCCGTGCGCAAGATCGACAGAGGAAGAAAATTCCTATGAACCTCTGGTGGCGAAATAAATATACAAAACCCCCAATGGGTTGCTTCGATGGACATAGAACGATAAAACCTGAACCATCATATGGAAATCCATATGTATTCTTTTATAAAAATTCGTGCAAAGTACAACCCCTTATTTCGGTGTACTGCAAAATGATAGGTATTTGAATTGCTTTCGGACTGGTTAAAGTGGTATTCTGCCAGTTTACTAAGCAAATAGCGTACAGGCTAATGTCAAGAAATTCGCCGTCTCATTAAAATCCTGGCAGGTCTTCACATACGTTCAAAGCACGTAGCCATTAACTTGGCCATACAGGATCAGTTAAGACGAGCTCCTGACTAACGCCTGCCTGCCCTGCACACAATCTTCCATAAGGACTTGAGTCAACCCTCGCGGGACGTATGATATGCGTAGACTACCTTGGGACTTTTGACAGGGCGACTGTACCATGTGCGGAGATAGCGGCTTAAAGCGGAGGCCCATATAAACAATAATGAATACACCAACAACAACAAAAATGCGGTACCTAATGCAACCTAATCGGCTCTCGCAGGAGCCTACGAAGCAAATAATGACTAAAAAAAGTTAGCCTCGACATCAAAAACGGTGTAGCCCAGTTAGATGAGCTTTTCGGCATAAAAAAAAGCTACAGCTATGAAAAGGACGAGCTCAAGATAATTTAGCTTACATTTATTTTGTTTTATTTTACTTTATTTCCTTTTATTATATTTGATTATATTATTTTTAATTTTAATTTTTTTATTTGACTTTATTTTGTTGTATTTTAACTAATTTAATTTCATTTAAATTAATTTTATTTTTTATTTTTTTCTTTTTGGTTAATTTCTTTTATTTTTATTTATTTTATTTTTTGTTGCTAATTATATTTTATTTTATGTTATTTTTCTAAATTTGATCACCAAATTAATTCCTTTCTGCAGCTTAAATCGAAGGACTTTCAAACAATTGTGTTCCATGTGCATGGTTGGTCTATTTATGTTTCATACTCATACATTAAGAAAATTTTCCAACTTCCGTCTAAATTAATTTATCAAACCAAAAGTATACAAAGTACTCAAAATAACAAAGACCTAATCATTAATTACTTACTTTCTTCACTTTCCTTACAACATTTATCACTTTTTTCCTCAAACTGTTTAATAAGAGCGTGTAAGAAAGTTTCTTTATTTGCTTTATACGTTTTTACTCCAGCCTATAAATAAATATCTCACTCGACACATACATAAGGGACAGGAACTTCCGAATGTGACCCCAAACAACAAGCCAAGAGAAAGAAAAAAAAATTGTTGAGTAACTTTTCGGTGTCAACATACGTCCCTTATAGCTAGCATGTGTGCATATAAATACATATATAAGTATATCAACATCTGTATAAAGGTTAGATGCGTTTGATATGATATATTTGTGTCAGAAGTTGGCCAACATAATTGGAAAACAATACAAAAGTAATGTGTGAGTAAAAGCAAACTTTCAAGTGGAAAATAATTAGACACGTCAATGTTTTCACACCGAATTAGGCGCATTCTGATGGTTAGACAAAACTAATAAATGAAATTTGTCTGGCAACGTGCCTTTTTGGATGAATGTTTGTATTTGCTTATTTATACTTTGTTGAGAAAGAAAGTTTTGTAAGCAAACTGAGCGATGCAAGAAGTAAATAAGGTCGTGAACAATTCGAACCGCTGAAGTTCGTGTGTATTCGTATGTATGTATTTTTGTTTATTCAATAGGATCTATGCACGTGCGACACCTTAAATATTTATAAAGGACGTAAGTACATATCTATTTTGAGGGTCATGGCATGAGTCATCAGAAGATATTTTGGTTACAAATAAAACAACCAAATAATTAATTTATTTAAAAGCGTGTAGATAATTACTGAATAATTGAAATTAATTAATGAGACAACTTTTCTTAACAATTTTTCTGTTCACTCCCACATAGTTAACGTCTTTATGTATATAAAATCAGAGTAAATACAATAGAAATTCTGCTGAAAAAATTTAATATTCTTTATTTCCTGCATGATCATAGTATGTGGATAAGCAACTTTGGCAATTAACTGCTAGAAAATCTCAGGTTAAAAATTCAAACTCTATGTTAGGTAGCTTAGAGTTAAGGAAGAGAGGAGGGAGTAAAAATCGATGTACTTAAGCTAGAGTTGGGCTAATGTAGTTACACATTGTTGTTCTGACTACTAACCTTCATTAGACATCAATTATGAGTACAACTTTATAAGATTACTTTTGTTGACCTCTAATATATTAGACAAGGAATGACTACTTTCAAATCTCCTCATGAGAACTTTCTAGATGGCGTCATGCCAAAGATTAGTGTTTCAAGTCTCATAAAGTCTTGGCGATGTATTTATTAATTATTCTATTTATTATTTATTTATTCTTTAGGATAAAAAATTAACTTAAACAATTGAATAAAGCACTAGCAACATAGATAATCGGCTTCTAGGTTTACATAGAATCGTATTGAAGTAGTAATTAATATACAAGTAATTAATATATATTTACATATGTAAAGGGTGTTTTTTATAGAGGTATAGAACTTTGAGTTGCAATAAAACAACGATGGATTATTCGATTGACATGAATTTTATTTGTCCAATCTAGACGTCCAATTTTCGATGACTTTTTCCAACATTTGTGGCCGTATATCGGCAATAACACGGCGAATGTTGTCTAGCGGTGTTAAATCACAAAATCTTGGAGGCCAATTCACAGGTGCAAAACGTGAAATTAGGCGGTCACCAAACATATCTTTCAATAAATCTATTGTGGCACGAGCTGTGTGACATGTTGCGCCGTCTTTTTGAAACCACATCTCCTGGACATCATGGTTATTCAATTCAGGAATGAAAAAGTTAGTAATCATGGCTCTATACCGATCACCATTGACTGTAACGTTCTGGCCAACATCGTTTTTTAAAAAGGTGCGGACCAATGATTCCACCAGCCCATAAAGCGCACCAAACAGTCAGTTTCAGCATACACTTGAGGATTACCTTCACTCCAAATGCGGCAGTTTTGTTTGTTGACGTAGCCATTCAACCAGAAGTGCGCTTCATCGCTTAACGAAATTCGCTTATGAAAATCGGAAAAAACGGTAATCTCGTTTTGGGCTCATTCGACGAATCTACACCTTACTTGATGATCGTTTGGCTTCAACTCTTGCACGAGTTGGATTTTATAAGCACGCAAACCAAGAGCCTTCCGCAAAATCTTCCATAAAGTGGATGGACACAGATCCAATTCCTGTGCTCGATGGCGGATGGACACATTCGGGTTTTCCTCAATGCTACGCTCTACAGCAGCAATAGCTTCTTCTGTACGCACCGTACGGCGTCTCTGGGGATGCGAGTTATCAATAAGAGTAAACGTGGTCCGAAAACGTTCCATGGTTAATCGAATTAACTGCTCTGATATAATCTAGATGGGGACAGGAGTAAAGGATATGGGATATGGTAAGAGGAGCAGTGTAAAAAAAATTGCAAGTTGGTGGTTGTGATTTTTCTATAATATGTTTGTGCGTCAGAGAGGTATGTCCTAATCGGAAGCGTGTGTAGATAATTGAGTTTTTTCTTGATGTTTCAATTGGAAAAGTAGGAGAGCAGCGCATCGGGTTGATTAACTTGTAAGTGTGGGCGTAGTTTGTCCAGAACTCGCTTGCGGTTATTTGGTAGGCTTTACGTACAGCGGTTTTAATATCTGCTTTGCTTAAGGTGCTGATTAGTTTGAGTGGAGAGACTGTTGCCAGCTTTGCTTCACTATCAGCGCGCGTATTTCCTGGTATTCCAATATGGCTAGGTACCCAAAGTAGTTTAATTTTATGGTGATTTTGGATTAATATATTGCGAATTTGCCTTAATATTGGTTTTTTTGGTTGATGTTGAGGATTCCATGTAGCGATGACAGAGAATCAGAGCAAATTATATAACTTGTTTTGCTTGATTTAGCGATTTTGCAGGCCATAAGGATAGCTGTGGATTCACAGAAGCATTTGAACGCAATATATTTGCACTGATGGTTGAGTTGTCATCGACGACGCTGCATGCAGTAATTTCTTTGTGTTTAGTAGCGTCGGTGTATAAAATTTTCCAATCGGAATGAGTTTCGCAGATATTTAGAAATTCTTGAGTAAAGGCTATGCTAGGTGTTTCCTCCTTTTTGTAATCTGTGAGCTTTAAGTTGACTGAGCTGTTACGAAGCATCCACGGTGGATACTGTATGCCGAACGACGAACCTGTGTCTATATTTATGCCGAGCTCTTTTGATAAATTTATGAGAGTTTGGATTGTTGATGGCTTCTTATGTTGTCGTTTTCCTTTTAGTTGGTTTTTCACCAGCTTTTTTATGGGAGTCGATCACTTTGAAGGTCATATTTAAAGTTAAGTATTTAATTCTATTTTCGATCTTCCAGCTTCCGTAAGAATATTTACAATTGGAGTTGTCCCGAAAGCTCCGATAGCTAATCTGGCTACTGAGTGGTACACTGATGATAGTTTTGCAATATTGTTTTTTGTTGTAGATCCATAAATGGGAAGGCAGTAATCTATTTTTGATAGGAATATTGATCTGACTATTAGGACAAGGGAGTTGGTGTTACACTTGAACTTGGGATTGCTTAGGCATTTAATTATTTTTAGTCTACTATGAAAATGCGTACATAAAGTTTTGATATGGTCGTTCCTTGTGTATTTATTATTGAAAATCAATCCAAGAATTTTTTAACTTTTGACATTTAGTATAGACTGATTATTGATACTTATTCTAGGTTACTACAACTGTGTTTATGACAAATATGTAAATGTTTAGATTTTTCAAGCGATATTTTCGTTCCACTGGTTTTGCACCAGCCACCAATTTCATTTATTAATTTGTGAAGCTCGTTATAAAATTTATGATTGTTTCGTACCTTTGCAAATACATAGATATCGTCGGCGTAGGTGATATGATTAAAATATTTGTTATTTCGAATGATAGCATTAAGTTTACTATATGCAATTAGAAATAGTGTGACAAATAGTGGAGACTCCTGAGGGATCTCGTTCTCCAGAGAATAAAGTTCGGAGAGAACTCCATTAGCTTTTACCCGTATTTACCTATTTTTGAGGTAATTCCTGATGTAATTGGTGATATTTGTTCCAATTTTGCACTCTAATAATTGTTCAATTATCGAATGTATCCCAACTCTGTCAAATGCTTTTTCCATATCTAATGCTAGCAATGAGGAGTGGTTTCTGGAAGATAGAGAGTTCAGATACCACATGATCCTTCTAGATATCATTTTTTCCATAACCTTAGATATACAGGATATAAGTGATATAGGGCGGTATCCCTCAATGTGATCTTTAGGCTTATTAGATTTAGGTATGGGAATAATGACTGAAGTTTTCCATTGTTGGGGAAATAAGGAAGTGGAGAAAACTAAATTGTAGAGATCACAAAGTTTGAGCTTGCCCTCAAGGGGGAGCTTTTTTAGAAGGGGATAAGGGACATTATCGATCAAAGGTGTTTTTCCTGTTGAAAGGCATGAGCTGAGTTCTAGCATGGAAAAAGGTTTTGTTTTGCTTGTTTGCTGAGTGCATAGTTAATTGGAGCTGGACTAGCATAATAGAATTCGGTACGGCTAAAATTCCTATGAAAATTGCAGTCTTTAGAGAAGTCAGACCAAGTTTTAGCTAGGTAGTTTGTTATTTCTATGGGTGATGACAGGATGTTCTCTGAAGAACGAATAATATGGATTTATTTTGAGGTTTTTTGTCCATATATGCAGTTTACTTTATTCCAGATTTCTTTGGTTGAGGTTTTGGGGCTGATTTCTTTAGTGAACTCAACAAAGGTTTGTCTTTTTAAAGCTTTTACCTCTCTTTTGAAAATATCATTTGCTCTTTTATATTCTAAGTTGTTTTCTTTAACCTGATTTCTATTGACAAGTTTTCAGAGATAGCATTTTCTTTGTCTTAGGGTGGTTAGATTTTTATTCCACCAATATGTTCTTCGTTGATTAGGTCTTGGATTGACAAGTGAAATAGAGGATTTTGCGCTTAGATATATTTTGTTTAGGAGAAGTGCAGCTGATTTGTTTATATTTTCCGGTTGAAGTGTAAGATGATCGAGGTGCTGGATGATTTCTCTTTGATATTTGGCCCAATTTGCAGAATCAAGTTTATATTTAAGGCATTTATTTGAATTTGGAGTGTGAGGATAACAGAAAAGTTTGATATAATGGGCAAGTGATCACTATCATGTGGCTCTTTTGCGACATGCCAAGAAGAAGCGATGTTAAGGGATGGGGTACATATACTGAGGTCTATGTGGGTAAACGAATGGCGTGTTGAGAATTGTGTAAGTGATTTATCATTCAAAATGATTAAGTTGCTGTTTTGAATAAACTTTGTAATGGTCCTGCCAAATTTATTAAAGCTAGGAGATCCCCAAAGTGGGCTCCAAGCATTGAAGTCGCCCAGTAGCAGTACTGGCTCGTTATAATTGCTAACAATTTGATGAAGGTCTTGTTCAGATATTGTTTCTCTAGGAGCTATGTAAATGCTTATCACCACGAAGGTGCTATGCGATTTTACTCTGACGGATATGGTTTAAATGTTTGTATCGGAGTTAACTGGTGTATGCTCTATGGAGTTGTGAACTAATAGGCTTACGCCCCTCTTGGAGATATTGCTTAAGGCAATGCCATTTTCGGTGTAAATGTGAAAGTGTTTGGGTACAAAGTGTGGTTGCAGCTTTGAAATATGGTGAGTTTCTTGGAGTGCGTTTATATGATAATTTTTGTATTTTATTAGTTTAGTGAGCTAATTGTAGTTATTTTGGTAGCCTTGAAGGTTCCATTGAACAACAATAAGTACCATTTATGAGAGAATATATACATATTAACATAAGAAGCTGAACGATCGAAATAAGAGAATTTTGATTGCAAGTGTTTCCTAAAGATCCATTGATTGTGGATTGTCAGAACTCTCTGTATCGGTTGTTGATGTTATTGAGTATATAAATTCGGTTGGTTGGTATTGATTAAATGAATTATTGAGTATTTGGTTTAGTAGACTATTTTGGAAAGAAGAAAAGGACGGAATATTTTTAGTTAAAGAGTGATCAATGGTTAAATCAGTTGTTGGATTATTATTGGGAGAAGTTTGCTCTTGAGTGGATTGTATTTAATTTGTATGCATTGTGGAATCACGATCAGTGATAAAATTATTGTTGGTTTATGGAGGGTGAGTAGAAGTGAGAGAGTTGCTCGGGTTATTATTGATATTAGTAGTGGATTGTGTTTTTTGTTTTTGGGTTTTTCTTTTTCTTTTTTCAATTGCTTCTTCTAGTTTCTCAGATAGCGGATTATATTCTGTTTGTGAGTTATTTATTGTTTCTGTTGCTGTTCTAAAGGAACATTTATTTATGGTTTTGAATGTAAATATGTCTTTTCTTTTTCGGTTTGTAGAGCAGTTTTTGTTGTCGGAACGATGATCTTGTTTGCAGTTTATGCATTCTACTTTTATGCAAGGAGTTCGTTCGTGTATGTCAGATGAGCAAACGTTGCACTTGGCTTCAAATTTACAGTGTTTGGCAGTGTGTTTTTGCACTGCATTGGAGAGGGAATATATAAGTAAGGTTCGACTCTAATTTTTAGGCAGGCTACATTTACCTCTTTTGGGAGCTCATAACTATCAAAACCTGCAGTGGTGTGTAACAATTTTGCCGTCTTTAATTTTAGTTATTTTTGTGCAATCGGTGACACCTTGGTCGCGTAAACCACTTAAGATTTATTTTACACTGAGATTAGCTAGAAAACCAGAGTATATGATACCTTCTACAGTGTTTAGTGTTGGGTGTAGGAAAACTGTTATATCGCACAAGTTTGACATCTTAGTAGCTTTAAGGAATTTTGCTGTTTGTTGAGTATTTTTAGCGAGAACAAGAAGATCTCCATCTCCATTAAATGAAATTGAAAGCGGTTGTTCCATGGTTATGGTTTCAAAAGCTTTATGTATGAGGAAGATCTTAAAATCGTTTAATGGCTTATCACCTTTGTTTTTGATTGTCAAGAATTTGATGAAGGAAACTGGCTTGGTACTTGCGGTATAAGAGATTTTCTTTACATGAGGAAAGTCGCGAGGGTTCACTGTTTTACGTTTTGCAGGGGTTTCTCCCACAATATTGCAAAATAATTTTGATCTCCACCTCACGGATGGGAGGCCATTTTGGATCAAAAATTTAGTTATCACCAGTAATATTCACGATATATATTTTATTAAATAGAAGCGCACGACGGTACTGCAAAAAAAGGAAAAGAAAAAAAATCACTCACAATAACACTACTTTAGATAGCGAACTGAAAATTCATAGAGATCACAGTAAGAAGATGTGAACTGATTGACAGTCAATTACTCACTGTTAGCGATGTATTTTCCTCTCTTTCGAGAAATATTTTCAATCTTATGGAAATTTCTTGGGTAGCAGTTTGCAAATAGTAACTGGTTATCCATTTTGGTGTTTCCAAAATAAATCTAAATAAAATGTATTTTAAAAAACTTTTTTTTTTCATTAAATTCCTTTTTTATTATTAAACTTAAATTTTGGAATTATATGTGAACTACTACATAACTCAAATGATCGCCTCGTAAATTTTTCAAATTTCGATCCTTTTGAGGTAGTTTTCATATTGGGCGATATCTCAGCTATAACTTGACGAATGTTACTATTCAAGTGCTCTATAGTCAAAGGTTTATCCGCATTAATACGGTATTTCGCATAATCCATCAAAAAAGCTGATACGTGTCAAATCGTACGATCTCGTTGGGCAATTGACATCCCTAAGACGAGGGATTACGCGGCCGGAAAATTTCTCTCGCAATAAAGCCAAATCCATGTTGTGAGGTATGTAGTACTATCTTGTTCGACCCACACATTGTCCAAGTCATAACGCTCCGACAATGCCAGCTTCTTCGTAATCGTTTTCAAAGAAATGAAATCCAATCACATCTCCGGACCAATTGGTCAGCTGTCATAAGTTGTTGTATGAGTAGGACTTTATATGGATGCAGGTGCAAGTCCAAATCCAAGATAAGCCATAATGTCTTAAGAAAGTCTCAGCTCTTGAAAACGTCGAGAAATAGACACATGCCTTCTGAAAAATTCTCTGCAGTATCCAGCTTGAAAAATTTTGTAATGCCTTGATAAAGACCATCAAGTTGCGGTCCATTCCCCGTATTTGTTACAATACCACTGTCTGGAATGCTGATTCAAACACTTAATTCCTCTCTTCCGCAGATCTCTGTCATAAAGTTATCGCTGGTTAGTAGAGATCAGCGTAGGTAGAGACGCAATCTTGTTTTAGTGTAGTCTTAGTTATCGTGTCTGATAATACCCAAGAAGTAAACAAGCTACTAGAGAGTGATAAGAACAAGCTTTATGTGGTTCATTACCATCGCATTAGTCCATTCATCCACATTAAAACAGAACTGAAAGCACTAATATATATCGATATTTATGCATATGTAGTTATCTATCATAAAGCTACTGCCAGTATATGTATAATTTCATCAAGTAACTTCATTCAGGATGATTTTCGGATGAGCTCCTAATCCAATTTGTGATTTTGCATCCTGATGTTGTTTCCATGAAGCAGAAGGACCTACAGTTTATTCTAAGACATTTCCAAACGGCCGATGGATTTTTATGAAGAGCTCTAATTTCATGTCTAAAATACACTCGGAGGGTTTGATTTTGCTGCCGAGTGGCAACCGCATTGGAAAAATTGATTTTCCTTAATTTTGGATGTTGGTCAAGCCTGCACTCGAACTCTGCTAGTACGCTGTGCTAAACACTCGGCCATTGCGGCTGCTAAGTATGGAACGTATAAAAAACTATGTGCGTGTATAATAATGAACTCGACATTTCCTACTATGATTTCAATAAAATTGAGTTAATGCTCATTAGTGTCATCAAATTTCATTACACAAATAAACTTTGCCGCAACGCTTTTTTTGTTAAGAGCTTGAAGTAATTGAAAAGTTTTTCCTATTATAAAGGGTTTCCAATAAGGATGATATCATTTCTAAGTGTCGTTTTGGGCATTTTTAATAAGTCATGATCTGTCCTTTTTCATTATGTTCAGTAATCTTTACAATTTCATCAAGATATATGCTAGAACAGTGTTTACAAATTAGTTGTAAGTGTAAATGTAAAGTGGTGCGAAGAAAATCCACAACTTATTCATGAACAACCATTACATTAACCTAAATTGACAGTTTGGTGTGGTTTTTGGTCCGGCTGAATCATCGGTCCATACTTCTTTCGAAATGAAGTTGATAGCACCGTTACTGTCAATGGAGAGCGGTATAGATCGATGATAACCTACTTTTTATGGCCATAATTGGAAGAAGTTGATCTTAGCAACATCCGGTTCCAACAAAACGGGGCTACGTGTCACACAGCACGTGCAATAACCGAATAATTGCGAGGAATTAGTAATAAATCAGATACCCTTCAAGCATTAAAAGTCAATAATGAACGTACTATTCATGACATAGGGTTTGATTTAGTGGAAAAAGTGCTCAAAAATATGGTTCATCAAATTCGTTCTTACAAAAGAAGTCGTGGAGGCGATTTTAATGATGTTATATTCAGAACTTAATTGTATCGATTGTTCTTCACATTAAATAAAAAACATTTGAATTTCCTGAACAATTTGTGTGTTTTTTTTTTAGATATCATATCACTCTTATTGGAAAACCCTATATAATCAACATATACACATATTAGTTGTTAACTAGAATACGACTAGTTTGATATTTTTCTAGAATTAATTCATCTTTAATAATTTTTCCATGTTAATCACTATAGTTTTTAACACCGCAATTTCCGAACAGGTGTCAATTTTCCTAACATATGTAAATCTTCGGATCATGCATGATGGTGCATATTTTAATAATTACTATGGAACTGTTCTACAAATAAAAAACTGTTATAATTTAATTTTTCTTATACTAGTACTGAAATAGATGTTTTTATAGTCTTTCTGTTAGGTAATCATGCATCTATAAATATATGTACTTGTATATGTACGAATTCCTATATCTGCATAAATATTCAATGAAGTGTGGACATTTGGTTCAACTTTCCACTAATTAATTGCCATATCTACACTTGTAAGCGTATTCTACACTTCAGGTGAAAATATATGAGCACCAATAACTCAATAGTTTGTGGCATATCCAATTATACAAACATGAGAATATTTATATGGGTTTGTAATTTATATATATAATTTTGTACTCATTAAGGTGACTAGATATGAGGAATATAGTGAAAGGTTTGGGTGAAGTTCTCTGGAAAGTCTTTAAAATATATTATTTTAAACTTATTCAACACTATCAGAAATACATTAAAGAGGATTGACAACACTTATCGAGGAGGCGCGTACTTGAAAAAATATAATAATTTTATATTATTTTCGACATACAAGGATTTGAAGCACCGATCATCAATTGTTTATTTAATTTCTCTAACAAAGTATTAATTTCAGCAAATTTTGTTCATCCCTCGTATATGTATAAATATTCATTTAATTACTTGTCAGCGTTGATTGAGATTTAGGTCATTCATCATCATTGCACACTTACAGGATCACGTGTCGATATTAATAATACCAGGAAGCTTAGCAAGCAATTAATAATGTAGAGCAGAGGCAATGTCCACATGATTAATAAACACTTTATTCGAATATTATTACATACATATATATGCTTACATATGGGTCTCTATGGATATAATAGTATAATAAATTCATAATAAGAAATTAATTACTTATTAATATACGTATTTGTTATGGACAAATATATAAAAATATATAAATATATATATATATATATACGAGTATATATAAATATATATGTAACACTTCATCTGTGTCTGCGCTAATGATTAAAAAGACTGTCTCTCAAAAAAAAAAAAAAAAAAAAAAAAAAAAGCGTTATGAAAACATAAAAATAATAACCACAATGGATGACACCAACAACCAATTTTTCCCACCATTCTTTCGCCAATAGTGTGAAGTATGACCGTGGCTAAGATAACTACATACATACGTACTCTAAGGTACCCCCTTTCACATTGTGTAAGGACATGAGTTGCCTTTTAAATGCGATTAGATGCGCTTTGTTAAATGACAAAGTGACATGATTGTCGGCTGATGGGACAACAAAGAACATTGCCATGCCAGACATAAGACTTGTCTGTTTCTTATTCACATACGTATTTATGTGGAATCAACAGCACTGACGTGACGAAATGTGTACGACGGATAAAGAAGCTGACATTCTCTTAGAGGGTGGTCACGCACGTTTATGGGGTAAATGTTGGTTTTTATGGGATTTTTTCTTGTCCACAGGATATTTACTGGCAGCTTGTCTTTCTTTTTGTATTTAACTCATGCATATATATTTATTGCTTTAATTTATATTTCAATGGCAACAATTTCGCAATAGAGTGGGTGGAATATCTGCAAGCTTGAATTCATGATGATTGTTGTTATTATTATTATGGTACGTGATCCAATAAGCAAAATTGTAAAAAAAATCTAATATAAATGCTTATAATTATTTAGCTCCGTATGAAGTTTGATGTGATTGAATGCCACGGCTTTTTATTCTTGCATAAAATACATGGTTTTTACAACTTGAATGTTGCGGTAAATGAAAATATAAACAATATATATACATATATATATCAAACTTATTTATTTCTTGTAGATATAGGCAACTTTCTTGCCTTCAATATTATACCGTGAAGCGGTATACTGGTCTAAAGTAGCAAATTATTTAACAGTGAAAATTATTTAACATCAAATGTATTTTAATAAATTAATTTTGCAATTTAAAAATTTTTTAATTTAAAAATTTAAAATTTTTAATGATTTTAATTAATTGCAAATTTTCAGTACTATCGCTGACTACCTAACTAATTAACTGAAATGTTTGTGCACTCAATATTTACGAGTTGATTACGATTTAGCTTGAGCAAGTGAATCATTGAACAATATGGTCTATATGAACCTCAAAATTATCATTAAAACCTTTTACTAAAATATCTTAATATTTTCTTCCAACTCTAGAGATTTCTGTGCATTCCATAGATGTCCACCAACTCACTCCTTAAGACCAAAGCGGGTAAAAGAGTTTTACTTCAAAACCCATAAAATAAGTCATTTTTATTATCTTTATAAAATTGTGCTTATTAATAAAATACTTTTTTAAATTTTACATAATAATATAAATAAAATTAATGGGCTACTAAAAAGTCTCTACGGTTTTTGTCACAAGATTGTTTTGATACTCTAATCCGATTGACAAACTAACTAGATTTTGAAGAATGACATTTCAGCTATTTTATTCTTAAAAACAGTGAACACCAATGACTGGTGTGAAAAGTTATTTGGATTTAACCATTAGTGAAATTTTCGAGGAAATACTTTATATGATTCTTCTTCCTATAAATATTGGTGGAGTTTGGTTGAAAAGTTCTGATGCATACACTATATAGTACAATTTCTGCAAAACTCTCTTAATTCTTCAGTTGTTCACCCGTAAAATCACAGAAAAAGCTACTAGAAAAATGTCAAAAGTCTATTTATAAAATAAATGCAATTTTTATATTGATATAAATAAATAAAACTTTCTTAAAATTTCTACTTCTTAAATATTCTACATTACAATCTTCTGTATAATTTTTAATAAATTAAACGAAATATGAGGTTTGTTGAGCAAAATATTTTAATTTTCCTCAAAATGTATTTATTCAGCACTTCATATTCTGTCTTATTCGAAGCAATCTTCCTCATGCATAATACCCTCAGTTGTGTCAGACACATTCTTGTACCTCCTGATTAATCACAAAACGCCGTTTTTTTTCATTGGTTTTTTTCAATTGTATTAAAAAATATTAATCCCAGAGGCAAACTTGTTGAAATACTTCTTTATTTTTGACAAAAAAGTTATAAGTATAGGTTTTAGCGTTTATTCTCATGATACTTCTTGTTACCTAGAGAATGGTGGTAAGAGCTTCTGATGCACTAACTTATTGTAATTGTAAAAGTCAGTGAGCAGAACTTTGAAACTTATCGAGTGTTGACTACCCCATACTCAAGACTATTTTAATGCAATCATTCCCGTTATTGACTTTATTGAAACATTTATTTATTAATTTTTTTTTTTTTTTTTTTTTTTTTTTTGACAAAACTCGGGATTCTTGAAACGATCTTTATTTCCACACGCTCCACGGGCAAACTTTCGCAGTATTTGCATCACTTGGTGATAAGCTGGGGCGTACACATCTTCGTGACCTTAAATAGAACGCTTATGCCACTTTTACACCTTTCGTGAACATGAAATGGTTGGTCTGAAGTATAAAAATACCAGAAGAAGAAGGATTGGTTCCATTAAAATGTATACCGATCGTTATCAGAATGTTGTCATGTCTGTCTGCCCGCCTGCCGTGTTAAACGCAAACTAGTCTCTCAGTTTTTCAGGTATTTTAACGCATTTAAATATTTGAGTGTATTTTTGTAGTATATTGATGATATGTCAGAACCTGGTAGTTGGGTGAACTATACAATATAGCTCCAATTCTACCGATATAGTCAGATATATGATGTTGGATCATAATATAAAAAGAAACCCGATATTCTACAAACATATAATGAACTTAATATTGGAGCTGCAAAACTTCGAATCTGGTAAACTATCTCATATAGCCCTATAGTGACCCTTTTTATATATTTCGTGAATATGAAGTGGTATATTAGTTTTATTCCTAAGTATGTAAGTACCAGAAGAAGAACAGATACACCCACCCAAACCCAGATCTATGGTACCAGAAAGAAGAGCTGGATTTAACCATGTCCGTGTCTCTATTTGAACGGAAACTAGTTTTATTTTTACTGTAATTATCAACTCCCTAAACATATTTAAACGCTCGGTATGCCAATGTAAAACTAAAACTTATATAAGTACTCTCGTAATAAATAATAAAATTATCGTAAAAAAAATAAAAATTTTGAAATTAAAACCAACTTTGTAAATTTAATTTGTACACTAAGATTAGAGGATAGAAACAAATAAATATTTATTATCGAAAATCTCTTTATGAGTTCTTAAGATATTTTCCATTAAGATCTATTTATATGCTTCTGTATGCGTTTGAAAAAATCAACAAAGCACTTTTGACCCACTGGCCTTTGATAGAGTTTCATCACCAAAAATTTAATGAAGTTCATAGAAGCACTGTTTCTGAGTTAATCCACGTCAAAAGTTTTAAAAAATTATGGCTTTTAGATTCCTTTTTTGGACGGAGATGAATATTTTAAGTTACTGTAAACCACCCAAATAGCGCTCGTAGGTCAAAACGCACGCATTATGTTTAAAATAAAAAAATTTCAAAATTTAAGATAAAATTGTCAGTTATCGTATCAAAAGAATTTCTGCATTTATAAATATATTGAGTGATTTATTTACAAAGTTACTAACATATACGTCACTTTTGCAGCTATACTTTCATTACAGTTTTCATTTTTAAGTTGTTTATTTATGCTATTTTTATTTTCTTCTGTTTCCGGTTTTACCGTTCATTAATGGTCACTAAAGTAAAGAAATTTGTATGCCTGTGGCTAGGTTATCATTATTTTAAATTCAAAAAAGTTCATAGAATCAAATTTTTTTTATTTCTTTTAACTTTTCGTTTCTGTTTTTTCTCAGTCAAATGAATTTCCGTTGTTTTCATTAAGATTCCGACACAACAAAATGCAATTGTTTTGTCAGATAAGTGGAAGAAGTGATTAAAAAATTTTATAATATTTTATATTAATATTATAAATTAAGAGAATAAGAGACGAAGTGTTTACTGAATGAAATTTTATATATTTAACATTTTGTTTTATTAGCGATTATTCGTTACATTTTGTTTCTTCGGCCATTCTATCTGGCCTAAAGTTTACAGTAGTAGATAATTATTTTAGAACTGTTTCTATCAAAATACAAATGTATTTTCTTTTTTGTTACATATATTTTCTATTAACACATTACTTACGAAAGCCAATATGATTTTGAAACAAGCATAAATCGAGCGTGTCGTCGTATGCTTACTGCGCTATGGTTGCTGTTGGTAGGTCTGAAGTATTTTCGTCATCCACCCAATATATTCATAACTATTTGAATAGCGAGAAATAATTTCTTTAGTGGATTTTAGTTTCGTATGTATCAACTTCGAAGCAGCCGTTAAAACTGAGTAAATGTAGTGGAAGCTATATTTTGAACTAATTCTTCATAGTTTTCAGCTTTGTTGGTTCCTACAAACCCAGAGACTACTGCTTTGAAACTATTTCAACTTGCTTTTTGAACTTTATTAGGCAAGCTTGGAAATTTGCCGAATTTGTGGACCAACAAAAACTCCAGCTTTAACCTTTGCCTCTGACAATTTTGGGATTTTTTTATTTATTTAAAAGCTTTCGATTTTTTATCCAGTTTCTTCACAAATTGTTTCATCAACCCTAGCTTAAGATGCAAAGGCGGCACTAACACTTTTTCCGCTTCAACAATCGACAGGCTGTCCCATAAATACAAATAAAATAAAAATTATCAAAATATTTCATGCAGAGTTCGCTGGTCCGTGATATTAACATCAATCAATAAATTCCATTGTTTTAAACGAGAACTCAAAAACTCTGCATTACTTTTTGTCAGATTTAAATCTCGTATTTAATCGTTAAAATCTTCTGAAGTAATAAGATGGTGGTTAGGTTCTTCAGGTATAGGTAAACATTCTTTATCTGAACCACTTCTCTTGGAGCGTTAAGATGGGCTTATTTGAGACAATTTCATTGGAGATTCAGGTACTGGAAGTGTCGCACTATGTTCAATTGGAGCAGATGCAGAATCATGGTCAGGGTATTCAATAGATTTTGCATTTTTGCTACTACGTATTTTAAATGGATTGACAATGCAAAAGTAGCAGTCCACATTAATGACTGCTACTTTTGCATTGTCAATCCTTGGTTCTCGCCAAATACTTGGTACTGCGAATTTCATAGACCTCCTCTCACCTCGATACCAACCTAAAATAAATGGAAATAATAATTAATGTGTTTATAATCTTTTGTCATAGCTTGAAAATTACTCACCCCCAAAGACCTTTTACAAGTACTGCATGCGACATGCGGTGCACATGGCTGGTCTTGGTTCCTAACAGGGAAGTTAAAATATGATTCGTAGGCTTTGCAGAGAACGTTGCATGCCTTTAATTCATATTTTTATCATGCACTTTAATAAATTGGCCACATTTTCTAGACTTGTAAAAAAACATCTGATTGTCAAGTGCCACCTGGAGGTACTGTGTGAATGTAAAAACCTCACTTTTATGTCGCAGTATTTTCGAATGTATCGGAATTAATTAAAATTTCTATAAAAACACGAAAATGAGTATAATTACAACAGTTATCAGAAAAGCAAAATTTATATAAAAAAAATTGTTTTTTAATCGGTTTTGTGGCTAATTAACCAAAAAATCATAAAATAAACTTTAGGACAAATGACGAAATTTTTTTGTAGAGCCGTATTATTATTTTATTTTATAAGTACCTACGGGCAATATATAATAATAAATTAAAAATTCCGCTCAATTTTAATTGCCCTAGAAATTAAAATAATAATAATAATATTAGTTTATTTTTGTTGTAACAACTTCGATTGCCTTAATTCAGTAGAGAAACAGAAGAATTACCTCTAATCATATTCTTTTCTTTTCAATTACATTTTAATAGGATTTTCAGCGTTCCTGATTGATTGGCATAATGTAGGTGTGTACCTTAGATGAAGAAGTGAATGATTGTGAGTGAGTGATTCGCAATTTTATCAATATACAGCTAAATGTTCAGTAAATAAAGTGATTATATCCGAACTAACACTAATTAAATACTAAAAAAGAAAAGAAAAAAAGTGTTGGCACAGGATTAGGAACAACAGCAAAGAAAGGAAATTACGAAAATGCTTAACAACAACAGCTTAACTATCAAATTAGAAAGACGCCAACAAGGGGTATGTCCAATGTTGCTAGTGGAATTTAGTAACCCTTAAAGCAATTGACGAGTAGGTCCCGGTGAGTGTGAATAGGAAACAGCAGCAGCTGCAACAAGCGCCAAGTTAATGAGAATCAGCTGGTTGGAGAGTAAGTTAATGGGAGTGAAAGTAAGCGGCAAACTGAAATAAAATACAAAATTAAATTGAGCAACTGCTCGGAAATAGCAGTAGTGCAACGTTGATGAAGTTTGAACAGAGCAGGCTCACTGGTCGCTAAAATTTGCATGCTTTTCGCTGACGAATTTAGAGATAATATGCAGTTATTAAATTCAATGGAACTCTATGATCTGGTTGGAATCAAGACTTAAATCAACATCAGCAATAGCTGATGTCGTTTTCACACTGTTGAAAACAATATTAATAGTATATTTAATTACAAGGATTCGGAGTAAATAGATACCAGAAGCAAAATAGTAGTTATTTTTTCTAAATATAAACCGTCAAACAAGGTTTATATCGTTAACTTATTTATCATTTATGTTTTTCAGATAAAAAGTGATTGCTCAAAACCCTGATTTCTTGTCGTCTTCTTATTCTCTTTGCAGATCGGTTCCAACTAGAGATGCCAATTGAAGCCTCTGCCTCTGCTTCCACCATGGAATATTTTATGGACAAAATTGAAGTATTTGCGGAGACAAAAAATTAATATATAGCGGCATATGTAGAATCGGCTCCTTTTCGTGCCTTAAATTCAATGACGAAGTCTTTTGCAGGATTCCGGAATGGTGAATGTATATATTGTGGATTTATCAAGTCTACTGAGCGTACTATTCCACCCATATTGAGACCAAGCATTCATTATTAGCTGAGAGTGTACACGAAGACTTTGGAGAGTCGATTCGGCGCTGTTCGCAGCAACTTGGACTGACGTATGGAACAACTTGGAGTATTTTACATCGATATCTTAAATTGAGAGCATAGGAAATACAGCTTGTGCAAGAACTAAAGCCGCTCAACCTTCCCAAGCGATATCGCTTCGCTCTATGGCTTCCAAGAAGATCCGACGTTTTCGAGCCAAATTTTGTTGAGCGATGAGGCCATTTCTGGCATGGGTATGTAAACAAGCAAAATTGCCGCCTTTGGACGAAGACCAATCTGAAGAGATTCAAGAGCTGCCATTTAATCCGGAAAAAACAATGGTTTGGTGTGGTTTGTAGGCTGTTGGGATCATCGATCCATATCTCTTTAAATTGATGCCCGTGAGAACGTAACTGTCAATGGTGACCATTATCGCGCCATGATAACCGACTATTTGATGCCTGAAACTGATCTCGGCGACATTTGATTTCAGAAAGACGGCGCCTCCTCCTACATCCATCACATCGCATCAATCATTTGGTTTATTGAGAGAACAAGCAGATAATTTCACGTTTTGGGCCGGTTGATTGGCCAGCAAGATCATATGATATCATACCGCTAGACTTTTTCCTGTGGTGATATGTAAAGCCTTAAGTTTACGCGGACAATCCAGTTTCGATTCCGGCATTGCAGCAAAACATCACGCGTGTCATACGCCAGTTACCAGAAGAAATGCTAGAACGAAACATCGAAAATTGAACTCAACGCATGGACCATCTGAGACGTAGCCGCGGCCAACATTTGAAATAGATAATCTTCAAAAAATAAAAATTACAAAGAATGTTCTTTTGACTGATAATAAACATTCCCCATTAAATTTGAATTTCTTGAGTTTTTTTTTTAAATAAGTAGGGAACCTCGAAATGGATTACCTGTTACAAAGAAGCTGAGCAAGCAGCTTGTCAGTCATTCGCCACCAAGTTTGAAATATTTGGGTGTGTATCAAACAGGCTATCGGTATACGAGCTTCATTCTATTTAGGTAACGAAAAAAAAAAATGTTTCCCGGGTATCAAACAGGCTATCGGTATACGAGCTTCATTCTATTTAGGTAACGAAAAAAAAAAATGTTTCTTATTGTAGTTCGTATTTCTCACTACAATGGAAAAAAGTCACCGTCAGATTACATAAAACTTTATTTCTATGGGAAATAAATATTGTTTAAGATTAAGTATATTTACCGTTATTTATCTTATCTGATAAAGGTTTCGGCTTTGAGTGAAGTAATTTTTTGTAACATCAGATAATATATTTATCCATACTTCCAGAAATATTTGCTTAAGTACATTTCTTATGAAATATAGTGCTCTATAACACGGTAATTTAAATAATATCATTAATGTTCGATCCGGTTAAGATCTGGGGACTTATGTGGAGTTTTCGATGTGGTAGAAGTATTCTATAATACTAAAAATCGAACAATTATAGCTGCATGCTTTAGGTCGTTGTCATGATCAAAGTGGTATTCGTTCTCAATTACAGAATTTTGAGGTTTTTTCTTCAATTTTTTTTAAGAATATTCAAGTAGATTTATATTGGAACGAATTTTTGTCATCCCTTGTCAATTTTGGTTTTGTAACAAACCGGTTTCGGCGAACCGCCATCTTCAGTGCTTGATTTCGTTCTATTACACTGAAGATGGCGGTTCGCCGAAACCGGTTTGTTACAAAACCAAAATTGACAAGGGATGACGAAAATTCATTCCAATATAAATCTAGTATCCACCCTGTCGGAAAACACAAAACCAAATCAACTCAATATTCAAGTAGATTTTTTATGTTATATCATCAATAGACAATAACTCTCCAATCCCAGCTGCTGACATACACCTCCACTAAAAAACTTCAACACTTCCGTGTTTTTCCATTGGATGAATATTATTTTCTGGCAATGCTTTGGCATCGTCTAAGAGCTAGACGGAAATTTCAAATATTGTTTAAATTATGACATTTTAATTCCAATCAATGGTCCAGATCACGAAAAATGTATAATCTTAACAGAACCGGTAATTATCTGTCATAACAACATCAGATATCATTTTATGTTTGAGCGAGCTATCAGTCAGCTTCTATCAAGCAACTTCGACCAGACTCGGCATCGGAAAGTTGCACGGAAGTAAACGCGGTGATCAGACGCCTTGACGATAAATTATAAAATATAATATAATCTTTAGTATCAGATTATTGTTAAGTTGAAATTACTTTAATAATAATAAATTTTAAAATGAAAACCACAAGAACCTCGTTTTTCTATGCAGACCAAACCCAGACATTCTGGACGTTTTTGAAAACTTGTAATTTTCTAAACACAGTTTAAACAATAGAAGGATTTCAGATATGTGGGCGAAATTCATACATATAAAACATATTTTTCTTTCTTCTTTTAATTTTTAGTTGAGCTTCTTATTGGTTATTTTGGAATGAAACGTTGGTGTTAAAAATCAACGAGAAAAATCCATCACATTTACCAAAAAAAAAAACACAAATGTGATGAAAAGTAGATATTGCAATAAAATTGAATTACTCTTTTTCACACATTTAAGAGAAATGCAGCACATAAATTGTTTGGCTTTGCAAAAGGATGTATATACCATTGAAATCTCACCCACAGTTTTGTGGTAGAGTGGCTTTTGATGGAAAAAAATCGACATTGTTGCCAATTAAATAGTTGTTTATTTAAAAGTGAAACAGAACAAGAACTGATTTTCAATTTGTTGCTGCCGCTACCGCTACCAAAGCGTTGACAAGAAATGATTGCCAACTTTGTTTGCAAAGGACTCAATGAAATCGCTTACACACTTTTGAAAGCTGATACTGCCACTGTATACTGTGCTACATTTGGTGTTGATGATGATGATGATGATGTTGATTGGTGATGGTATTGCGCACAATCGCTACTGATAAAAGCCCGATA
Source organism: Neoceratitis asiatica (assembly GCA_030068015.2). Taxonomy (NCBI): domain Eukaryota; kingdom Metazoa; phylum Arthropoda; class Insecta; order Diptera; family Tephritidae; genus Neoceratitis; species Neoceratitis asiatica. The sequence continues at coordinate 43,084,569 of CM061524.1, read as the reverse complement.
AACGCACTCCACTCAACTAAGTACACAACTACATGCGTGCATATTGAAGTTTATGTAGGTTTAGGGTGGTTCAGATAGAAATGTGAAGATATAATATATATTTAATGAATATTGCTGGAGCGGAAAACGATTCATGCTTCACTATGGGTTTCATGTGTTCAAGTGCAGGTCAGGTGAGATCTGAATAATGTTTATAAAACATTTGACCGCGCTCTTCCGTCGGGAAATAAATTAATTAACCTTTCAAAAAAAAAAAAAAAAAAAAAAAAATAACAAATATCAATACGGTATTTTGATCACATTAATGTGCAAAATACATATACGTCTGTTTGCCCGCTTATGAGCTTAGTTTAAGGATTTCAATCATCATATCATTCATTCACACTTTGTGTAAATTTAATTGCCAACATTATTTGCCCTGCCTCTCAACACTTTTTCTATATACAATATACAGTAGGAACGACAGACTTTTTTTTTAAGTTTTTCACCCACATGTTTGGTACCCATTTGGCTCAGTAAAGCTTTCTTTCCACATTCACAAAACACTTTTGGTTCGTAATTTTCTTTCTTCACCTAACCCAACCCAAACCTTAGTCAAACTTGTTTGAAGTTCAGAACGGAAAGTTTGAGCGTAATTTGGAATGTTTTCATTGATGACATAATAGTCAATTTCGAATTGAAATACGATTCCAAACCGCAATCATTCAATATGTGGTCACTATTACATCTGACTGCATCTGACTCCAGTGTAACACTGTTCACCGCTTCTTCTCTTTTTGGCGCAAATTGTTGACAATTTTAAAAATTGTTGATGTTACAACGTTGATTATGAAATTAGTGTTTTTTTTTGTTGTTAAACGTAATGAAAATTTAAATTGAATTGAAAAAGTATACTTTTTGTCTGTGTTTCGAGATTTGAAGGTAAATCTTGAAACCAAATTAAATTTTAATATTATTTCTACACTTTATTAATTAAAAAAAAATTATATAAATTACACCATCTATGCGCTGGTGGATTTTTATGATTTTTCATCTAAAAAATGTAATCGAGGAGTTGACAATCTCTTCTAAGTGGCGACAACCCTTAGAAACATACATATAAATTAAATTTTACACATTATTTTATGTTTTCCATGATTCACTATGAAATATTTAACTGTTTAATTTGTGTTTTTTATTATTAAAATAAATATATAACTCGTAGGTGTCAAGAAAGTGAGTTAAAAAAGTCCACAAGGAAAGTAGACAATTACTAGAAAACTTCTTAAATTGAATTTTATAAAGCACCGTGTCCTTACTAATGAGTAAGAGAAACCGGGTTGTGGATTGCGGCAGTTAGAATACACGATAGAAAGAAAAACAATTTTAGGTAATGGGGATTGTCCAAGTAATATATAATAAAATAAAAATAAAAAAATAAAATAAATGAAAAGAATTAAATAAAATCTAATTAAATTAAGTAAAATAAAATAAAATAAAATCAAATAATATAAACCAAAAAAAAAAAAAAATAAAACAAAGTAAAACAAAATAAAATAAAATAATATAAACTAAAATAAAATAGATTAAATAAAAAAAAAATAAATCAACTAAAATAAAATAAAAATAAAATAAAATAAAATAAAAATATAAAATAAAATAAAATAAATTAAACAAAATAAAATTAAAAAAATTACAAAAATTGTTTAAATAAAAAAAATAAAAAAAATACAAAAAAATACAAAAATAGTTAAAAAAAAAAAAATAGTTTAAATAAAATAAAATAAAATATAATAAAATAAAATAATAACCCCTGTGAGGTTACCAGATCACCCACGGGGCGCGTCCCTAGGCGGCGGATAAGGGAAAGCTCAATAGATATATCGGGTAGGTGGGAAATAAAATACCACCCTCGGACCAAAACTGGATAATACAGTGGAGAGGGTCTACCCTTTTCGTGCTTAGCAAACACGCATACCAAAGCTTACCCCGTGAAAGCTAACCACCTTATTGGGTGAAAAATGGTTCCATAATTCTTAATGGAAGCCTCGGACTAGCATCCCAACGGTCAGGGGCGATGCGGGACACGGCAGCCTGACCACCAAATTGACGGACTTGCAATAGAGACTAACCAACTGACTACTTTGTATATTTTACCGAGCCAATCGGTGACCACCAGAGCGGTATCACCTGGGCTATGCATGAAATGGACTAATGAAATGAATGAGCACATCATGCGTAGCTATTACTTACTTAACTACAAAAAATGAAGCAGCTGAAACTAGATACAGATTTCCACTACATGAACTATTTCAACAAAAATTTCCAAATATCCACGTAACAGTGCAAAGAATAGGTAATCAACAAAGTGCAATTATTAGAAACTGAACTGAAACTAGAAGTAGCGAGTGAGCTCTCTAACGAAATGACAACTAGACATGCAGGTGAAACAGATGAAAGTATCGAGCTAAATGTTGAAGCCTAATTAACTCAGTCTGAAGACGAGATATTAGAAACACTAAAAACTGAATTCCAAATGGCAATGACGGAGTTCAGTGGAACAGATCCGACACTACGTCCTTTTGTACCTAAACCTAAGGCAACAAAATCAGTAGCCATAGCAATATCCATAATAAACAATAATATTTTACCAACATTACTGTCTGAGTATGTCAGTACCTTTGAGGAACTGCAAACGGTAATATATGTAGCAGCAACAGCAATTATACGTTCCACTGGTGGGAAGTTACGATCTAAAATGATTGGCGAAACAAAGATATACGAACCTCCCTGGAAGCATAGTATATCCACGAACAACGTTCCAAAACAATATTGAAATGGTATAACAACCTCAAGAAAGATTACAAAATACACTCAAAACAGGACCCACCAAATCAGCATGACCAAGAATTTTTGGACACATTAGGGCAAAAGCTAGTCATACGTTACGACGATATACCATATCAGAAAAGAGAGGAACTGCAAATGCTGCATTTTACAAAAGCGAAAGAAGTTTTTACATGAGACTGAAAGAAAATAAAAATAACCACCTAGCAGAAATACCTAACAGTGAGCAAATCGAACTATTCTGAATATGAACTCACAATGGATTTCAGATGAATACACAAGACTGAAAAGTATTAACATGAGGGAAGATGTCACGCTCGACGAAGAAGATATCAAACAAGCAGTAAAAAATACCCACAAAAATACCCGACCCCAGGTCTGGATGGTATCCACAATTTTTGGCTAAAAAAGCTCACGAGTACTCACGCTTTGATAGGTCATTACTTTACATCATTCCTTCAAAATTAAGCTCAAGTACCCGCATTTGTGATGAAGGGACAAACTCACCTTCTACTTAAGGAAGTAGAAAATATGTTACATGTCTATGCACCCTGTATAAACTATTAACATCTTATGTAACATCCAAAATATATGACATTATCAACACACACAACATTATAGCTATTGAACAAAAGGGGTGCACAAAAAACAGCAAAGGATGCAATGAACAACTTGCAATAGATTCGGTCGTTATGGAGTAAGCTTATCTTATACAACGAAATATTTAACATGAAAGGACCACCTTTCATATCTTCATAACCACCTTATATCAACATAAGCTTTCCCACCTATTATATATAGATGACATTAAGCTATATGCGTCAAATGAACATCAGCTAAAAAAAACCTGCCAGAACTGACCAAAGACTTCTCCAATGATCTTAAAATGCCATTTGGTATACAAAAATGCCGTAGACTTAGTGTAGAAAGTGATCGAATTATTATGCGAGATTCTGAGTTATCAAAAAATGAAAATATTAGTGCCATACCAGAGAATGATATATACAAATACCTTGGATTAACTCAGGCAAAAAGAATGCATCATTATAAAATCGTTCGAGCAACAACAGAGGTATATGTAATGAGAATGAAAAGCTTGCTGAAGTCGATCTGAATGGCTTTAATCTCTTCAAAGCTATCAACACATTTGCTATCCCGGTTTTGACATACACGTTTGGAACAACGAAATGATCTGACACAAACCTAGAAAACGTCAAAAGGATGACAAGGGTATTACTTACAAAATTCGGAATACATCATCGGAAATCAGCTGTGGAACATGCCTACTTTCCACAAAGCCAAGAAGGGCGAGGAATGGTAGACATTAAGCATCTATACAGCCTCAGGCTGTTTTTCCATAAGCAACAAAACCAATTGCATAAAGTAGTATGCCTGTCAGATTTGAAATATATCCCTTTAAATTTAAGTGATATCTCAACGATTGATATTCCAATGGGACGAATCATCCCATGCCACACAACAGACCTGACATAACAGTAATCGAGAAACACTAAAAATGGGCCTTGCTAATAGACATAGGAGTACCGAACACGCACAACCTGCAAGCATGCTACACAGTAAAGTGTAGAAAATACCACAATTTAACGCATGAACTTAGGGACATGTAGAGACTAGATAGCGTCGATATAATTCAAATTATTACATCATCTACGGGAGTTATTCCGAAAAAATTAAACACGAGTCTAGATAAATTAAAAATGACTGAAAAGCGGAGCCTGATACAGAAAGCTGTTATATTATCAACTACTTCAATAATAAAAAAAACATACTTGTTATCAGTTTAGTGCATCCTTTAAACATATACTTATCGATATTCATAACCAATGTACAGTATGTAATTTATAAGTTAAAACAATAGTATTAAGTATTTTGTTGTAAAACGACCGATGCTTAATGTATACCTTAATAGAGAGGTAAAAAAATAAAATAAAATGAAATATAGTAATAAAATAAAATAAATTAAAATAAAATAAAAATAAAATAAAATAAAATTAAATTAAATAAAATAATAAAAAATTAAGAAGTGACATTGAACTAATTCGCCTACACTTCAATTAAAAAAGAAAGAAAAAAATATAATCCTTTTTATAATATTTGATTAAAAACAAAATGATGATGTAAGATTAAATATATGCACTCTTATGATTATTTTATCGCCTATTGTCAAATACAAAAATCGATTTTGCGAATCAACAATGTGGCAATGTGGAGTAATTACAACAACAGTACTACTGTGTCAAGAAAGAAAAAAACAAGTAAACCAGTACAAAATACAGACGCATCCAACTCAAAGGAGAGACAGGCGTAAAACTTGTCTCAAAACTCAACTTCACTCAACAATGTGGTCTATCAACGCCAAGTCACCAACACCAGCACTATCATCATTACCAACAATGAGGACAGCTGTGCGTCGGGCAATTACAGTAGAGTTGTATACATAATGCAGACTGTAGCAGTTGTAACTGGCACGCAGTCACATATCACCGCAACCTTCAATCAGGCAGCACAAGTTCTTGCCTACTTTAAGGCGCATTTTCGCAGAACTTAAGCGTTGTTGGCAAGACTGAAGAACCTCACGTACGTTCACCGATAATGGGCTGAGTGGTTAGGTGCTGGACAAGTAATGGTTGCATCCTTTTTCGCAGGCTCGACAGATTTGTTGTTATATCACATTCAACGTGACTGTCAGTAGTTTCGTAGTTTATATGTGTCTCTATCTTCTACTTCAGCAATTTCTGAACCAAATTATGAAGCTTAAATAATATATTATTATATTCCAACAAAAAATTTTTAATACCAAAATACTATTATTATTATAGATTTTAGCCAAACAATTATATAGTGGTGTATATATATAAATAAATATATATTAAAAACGTAGTGCTGCCTCAATATAGGGAAAATTAACAAAATAAATGCTAAATTTTCAAACAAATGACAGGAAAATATCAAAATATTTATTTTAGCTTTCTCACCCTTTTTAGTCATTGATATATCATATGTATACATGTTCGTTAGTATACGTATAAAGTTCTCATAAAGTATATGAAAATATATAAGGATTATACTGATATGAATGACTTTAGCCAGAGCTATCCCACAAAAAAAGAGAAAAAATATTTAAAAAATATGACAAATGATGTGTCAATTTAAATCTATTGGGAAATAATGGCAGAAATTTCTGGTTAACGCACGTACACGTACACCTACACATGACCGACCAGACCGAAATTTATTACTATATACTCATATGCATTTTTTGCCTTACCACATTTACACTTCTGTGCGGTCATAGTCTATATAATATATGAGTGTGGGTATGTTTGTTGGTATTTTGTCACAGCAGCTGCATTTTTCACTCGGTTGCGAGAGAGTGTCATAAACTTTCGGTGTGACAAAGAGTTTTGGTATAATAAAATCATCAGCATCAGAATAATATTATTGCTATTATTATCAGTATCATCATCATCGTCAGCAGTACTGATGATGTCAGTGGCAAGGGTATAATTTTTTAAAACAGTAACCCATTTTTTCATTGGCTTATGTGTATTTATAGATATATATATACATATATATGTGGAGCTTTTTTTGTGACAGCTTGGTTAACAGTAAGTGGATGGTATAATGAGAATAAATGAAGTTCGTCTGCGGTTAAGAAATAAAAAAGGGGTGCATAAATTCGAGGTTCCCTACATCTTTAAAGAAAGAAAAACAAAACACAGAAAATTTAAATTTAATGGGGAATGTTTATTATTATTCGAAAGAAAATTCTTCGGCATTTATTTTTGAAGACTATCTCTTTCAAGTGTTGGGCGCGGCTACGTCTCAGATGGTCCATGCGTTCAGTTCAATTTTCGATGATTCGTTCGAGAATTCCTAATGGTAATTGGCGAATGGCACGCATGATGTTTTGACCCAAGACCTGAATCGAAGCGGAATTGTCCGTATAGGCTTTAGACTTTACAAATCCCCACACGAAAAAGTCTAACGGCATGATATCACACGATCTTGGTGACCAATCGACTGACCCAAAACGTGAAGTCATCTGCTCACCGAAGTTTTCTCTCAATAAATCCATTGATACAGGAATCAAATAGTCTGTTATCATGTCGCGGTAACGGTCGCCATTGACGGTTACGTCGCCACCGGCATCATTTTTGAAGACCGATGCTTTCACCGGCCCACAAACCAAATCGTTATTTTTTCCGGATGAAATGGCAGCTCTTGTATCAATTCAGGTTGCTCTTCGTCTAAAATACGGAAGTTATGCTGTTTTACTCATCCATTGAGTCAGAAATGAACCTCATCGCTGAACAAAATTTGGCTCCAAAACATCGGATCTTCTTTTTCAAGAGCCCATAGAGCGAAGTGATGTCGCTTGGGAAGGTCGAGCGGCTACAGTTCTTGCAAAAGCTGTTTTTTCTACCCTTTCAATTTAAGATCTCGACGTAAAATGCGCCAAAGTCGTTCCATACGTCAATCCGAGTTGCTGCTTGTTTTTTTGATTATAAGCTTGTTGATTTTGTTGATTATAAGCTGAGCGAAGCGCGCGAAACACATTCTTTAAAGAATGTGAATTTTCGTAATAAAGTTGAATGATTTGTAAATATTTTCCAGAGTAAGCTTTTCCATGATGAAATGTTTAATAATACTCACAAAAAAAAAAAAACAAAAAAAAAAGAACTACACATGACTCTACGTGGATCATCCTTTGTAAGTGTGTATCTGAACATATATATGTATAGCAGAACAGATTTTTCGATTCGATATATAGCGTAGCGTTTTTGTAAAATTTCTTTAAATTTATCATAAAAGAAATTTTATTGGAAAGATTCAAATGTCCTTGAATTATATTGCGATTGGCTTATTGGCGAATATAAAGTTTAATTAATAAATTCTCGTATTAAGTACAAAATATTTATATATAGGGAAAGCTTTCAACCATCACCAAAGCAAAATTGGTTACAATATGATTTTCATGACGCTTTCATATGAATAGAAATGTATATATAGTTAATGAGTTTCCTCAAAACTTTCTAAAACAAAAAGGAAATCTTAATTTAAGAACCGACTATGACGGTCTAAACATATTTGGCGGCAAAGTTTACAGCTAGCAAAGTAAAAATCTCACAGTTAGTAGCAACTATGCATGCAAATACATATGCATGTAAATCCTTTTGAAAGTTTTGTGGCTTACATTAACACGCCATGACGCCTCGCCATTGTGGGCTTTGTGGCGTGCTGAAGTTTTGGGCTATATTCGTGAACACACATGTTCCTGCAGTTATCGTTACTGCGCCACCAGCTTTCTTAGTGCTGTCACTGATTTATTAAAACGAAGAGGATTCAAAGGCGCTGAGTTTTAAGTACATATACATATATACAACATGGAGAAACTACGCCTTTTGCATGTCGCCGGCACTAACTTTCGCTAAAAATCACCGAAAGATGATATAATGGCGTAAAAACCACATTGCTTTAACTGGAGTATTATATATCATAAGGATGTATGCGTTTCCCTCTATATATATTTGTAACATTAAAAACGGCTTGAAGAAATTACGGCATCTAGCGCATATCTGAGCACGCAGCTGCCAGTTACTAAGCCGTTGCTATTCCATTGAGGTTTTCTGGTTGCTACATACAAGTTGAAGTTGAAGAGCTGAATGTTGTAATTGTTGTTATTGTTAGTTTTGTATCATATTAAATATTTTAAATTTTAATTGTTTTCAATATCTGTTTTGTTTCGTTTTTGTTGTTTTGATATCACAGCTCTTGGTTAATCCCTCCAACCAAAGTTAGTGTTGAGTCTACTATTGCAAATTCGATTATTTTCTATTATTTTATATTTATTGTATTTGTGTGTGAATTTTGTGATAGTTGGCACGACTTACGGCAATGTTTTTTGATATTTATATAATCGTTAGAACCGCAAAAAATTAAAGCTGCTGATTTTGTATGTCATTTAAATGTGAATATATACGTACACAGAACACTAACTGTCTAAAAAAATGTAATATTAACATTTATTTTTTAAAAAGAATTGGCATAGAAAAGTGCCTCCGCATAGCTGATTGATAATCTGGGTAGAATCAAGATTACTCTAAACCAGATTATGAAATGATAGTGGTACAAAAATACCAATGTAATATTTGGGCTGTAAGAGCATGGCTTGAAGAAATGGAATATAAGCAACTTCGTTTTCGAGATATACTTATCAATTGGTATGCACTTTTGCGGTCGCCCCTCGGTAAGTGTATTTCTGGTATGAAGTAAAAAGCTCTTTGTAAAAATCCATCGACAGTTCGGAGGCTGTTTAGAAAAAACCTCCATTAGTTTGAGAAACATCAATACGCACACCAAAGCCCAAAATCGGAGAAGACCGACCAAAAATCGTTTCAATTATTATAAATATATTAATTTCTATGTAAAACTCGTACTGTTTCCTTTCCATAGTCTGCGGTACTCGACTTCAAAAGTACACAAAAGACGAATAAACTTCGCCATATAAACTTATATAACAGGTCAGTTGAAAGACACCGGCCTAACATTGTAAAACACTTGTTTATTTTATTTAACATAAATTCCTTCAATGGCGATATTTGATTACAGCAACCCTCCAAATTTTTATAGTACAATTGTGTTCTTTGCTTCAAAATATGCCTCAGTTTCGGTGATTATCTCTTCATTCAACGAAAATTTCTTCCCAGCGAGCATTCTTTTCAGATGTGAGAACAGAAAATAATCGCTGGGGGCCAAATGTGGAAAACGTGGTAGATGCGGAAACAATTCAAACTCTAATTCATGGATTTTTGACATCGATTTCACTGACTTGTAACACGGTGCATTGTCTTGGTGAAATACCACTTTCATTTTCTTCAAATGCGGCCATTTTTCGGTGATTTCTTGCTTTCAGCGGTCCAATAACGCTAGGCAAGAGTCACTGCTGATGGTCTTTACTTTTTCAAGGTAGTCAATGAAAATTATTTTATGCACATCCCAAAATGCAGCCGCCGTAACCTTACAAGCCAGCTGTTGAGTTTTCCACGCTTTGGAGCTGGTTCATCGTATGCATAGCGCTCAGATGACTGTCGATTGGACTTCGAAGTGAAATGAGGGAGACATGTTTCATCAATTGTTGCATATCCCACATATATTAATCATCTGAAAACACTGGTCCGAATCATCCAGTCGTCGTGGTTTTTGGTCAAAAATGAGCTCGCGCGTTACTCAGCTTTCTATAACCAAATATACATGAAAGATATGATGTACACGTTCAGTTGATATCTCTATAGAGCCTGCTATTTCATTCAATTTCAATTTACGGCCTTTCAAAATCAAATTGTGGAACTTTTTGATGTTTTCGTCGGTAACAACCTCTTTTGGGCGTCCACTGCATTCACTGCCTTCGGTGCTCATTTCACCACGTCTAAACTTAGCATATCAATCCCTGATAGTTGATTTTTCTGGGGTAGGGTCCGGAAACCATTCATTAAGTCAAACTTTTGCGTCGACAGTATTTTTTTTAAACCAATTTTTTCACATTGACTAAAGTTGTTTCACTAAAATTTCTGCAATTCACAAACTCATGATCCGAAAGCTGTCAAATTTATACACGTGTTTTTTTAAAGTTAAAAATTTTAAGGATTCAATACTTTCTAATTACAACTATAGCTTGTTTTTATTTGTTTGTCGAAAAGGGAGTTAACTTAACTTTACTTTTTCAATTGCCTACTCAGTCCAAAGCAGCGCCTGTTGGTAAAAGCAATTCGTTGGATTAAAAGGCTGCCATTGGTGTTGTTATTAATATTTATCCCAATAGAGATGGAAATATCTATGTACTATCTTAAAGTTATTGCTGCCAACAGTGGCGTGAAAGTCAAAACGTTATTGCTCTTATTTATTGCATATTTATTTGATGGAAAGCAGCAGTTGTTGAGGCCGATAATGACAATATTATTAGCATACGTCAATATTTATACGCTCTTATAGAAAACTCTACCCGCTCTGTTTAGACCAAAGGTCTCAAAGATGTCCTGTCAATTTTTGACAGCGATTTATATAGGTGAGACCGTGATGTTCACATCAAAGTTCTTTCGATTCCCAACATACGTTCACACCTTCGTTTTACCATATACAGTAACTTGCACTTTGTCAGTTTTCTGCTGTCATATTTGAAAAGATCTGGCGAGCATTCACTATTCGCACGTCTATACTATCGCAGGTTCGGGTAAGTCATTTCCTATGTTTTCTTCCTCACAGCAACCTAAGCAGGTTCCATGAAGTTAAAATGTTCGGAGTATAGCTCAATTCCCTTTCTCATTTCCACTTCCACTGGACTATTATCCGATCTTAAAACCTTCTAAAAGTCAATGCTTTGCATAGAATTTTTGAGAATTACCTTTGTCGTTAAGATTTTCAAACTCTTCGTTTTCAGGCATTTTAGACTTCTTATTTTTTCCTCTGAAAATGCTTGCTGTTTTCAGTATATGATTTACATTTATCTTTGAACATTCAAAAAGGTTCTTATGTACCTTTAGGTCTCTGATGTGTCCCGCTTTAACTATGGATGCGACGAAGTGTTTTTAAGCGAAAGAAAATAATATTATTTTTGTAAAGCTTTTCAGTTTTAAAAATTTCAAATAATTTTAACCATAAAATCCCCGGTGTATGCAACACTTTTAACAAGTCCATAAGGACTATGTTTTTTTTTTGTACAACTTTTTATTGGCACTTTACTCATATAAAAATTACTGTATTGAACTCTATGGGCGTTGATTACGCATCGAAATACATGAAAGTAGAGGTAATACTACACTGAAAAGTGGAAAAAATTAAAAATTCATACACAAAAAGAAAAAAAACTGCATTAATACCACTGTTTTTGCCGCATTGCAGTTCCACGCTTTCAACCAAAGCTTGGCATTGCCATTGTTTTATTTTGTCAAAGCTTTTTTCCACGTCATTACAAAAAAAAAACAACAGCAGTTTTCATATTAAAAAAAAGAAAAACATAAGCACAAACTTAAATATTTTTATTCATATCAGAGCGATTTTGCATTGAGAATTATGAAAAAAATTGGCAAAATAAAAATTGTGAAATACTGGAACATGTATAAATTAACATTTGCCGCACAAAAGATCAATGACAAGCAGAAGTCGACCATATGAAATCGTTTAATCGCTTGCACACGCACAATCATATGCTTCTGGCGTTTTGCGCTGCAACACAGACTGCGCTAACTATTTCAAAAAAATTTTAGTTTTTTTCACTTTACTCTGTTCAAGTGTATATTAAGCTTGTTAAACTAGGAGTTGTTTGAAAAAAGGAAACAATTATAGAAGTGTCTGTATGGTTATTCCTTTAAATATGTATTTTGTTTTATTTCCTATTTAACTACAGATAACTTAAGTAAGAAACAAATTTAAAATATCCAATTTATTAGTGCCAGTTTAGTAATTAAGTCACTACTTGCGAGACAAAAAAATTTTCTGAACAAATCCGAAGGAAAAATACCTAGACCCACAGACTACTTAGACAGTCGTTGAATGCCTTAATGGTTTTATAGAAAAAAATTATAAAGGGTTTTCCAATAGGGATGATATGATTTTTAATTGTCGTTATGGCCATTTTCAATATGTCATGATCTATCTTCTTTTTTTATTGTATCCCGTAATGTTTACAATTTCATCAAAAAACCACCTGTGCTCGCTATTCGTCGAATTGTTGAAAATTTCAAGGGCACATTTTCTTTACATAATGTTCAAGTGCCAATAAGATAAAGAATCGGTAGAAGTAATGAAAATATTGCTGCCGTTCAGGCAAGTGTTGCTGAAGACCGCAATTTGTCGATTTCAAGGCGTTCTCAAGAATTGGGACTGTCTCAAACCACAACCTGTCGGATTTTGAGAAAGGATTTAGGCCTTCTTCCAAATAAAAGTGTTCTCACTCAAGACTGAAGCCATTGGAGCACCAATTTTTTCGTGAATTTGCTGAGTTTGCCTTGGAATAATTTGAAAACGATAAGGATTTTTTTAAGAAAATCATCTTCTCCGATTAGGCTTACTTTCATCTGAATGGTGCGGTAAAAAAACAAAACTGTCGATTCTGGTGCGAAGAAAATCCACAAATTATTCAGGAAAAAACATTACATTTACCTACATTGACTGTTTTGTGTTTTTTTTTTGATCTGGTGGAATTATTGGTTCGTACTTCTTTCGAAATGAAGCTGGTAGCACCGTTATTGTCAAAGGAGAGCGGCATAGATCGATGATAACCAATTGTTTATGAACACAATTGGAAGAAGTTGATTTTAACAATATCTGGTTCCAACAAGACGGGACTACGTGTTACACAGCACGTGCAACCACCGAATTGTTGCGTGAAAGGTTTGGAGATTCGATTACTTCAAGAAAATTGTGACATTGAATGGCCTCCAAGAAGTTGTGATTTAACACCATTAAACTACTTATTGTGGGACTATTTGTAGTTATTGGTCTGTAGCAATAAACCAGACTCTCTTCAAGCTTTGAAAGCTAATATACGGAACGTGCTATTCATGACGTACGACTTGATTTAGTGGAAAAAGTACTCAAAAATTGGGTTCATCGAATTCGTTCCAGAAAAAGAAGTCTTGGAGACCATTTGAATGATATTAGTTTCTGAACTTAATTGTATCAATTGAATTTCTGTAACAATCATTATTAATATTATTATTATTATTATTTTTTTTTTTTTTTAAAAGACGTCACAAAACTTAGATTGGGAAACCCTATATATAGGTGCTGGAAACTGAGAATTATATGATCAGATTAATTTTACTGTTTCAAAATCTTACGCAGATACAGGCTAGCTTATTTTCCGTAATAGTACTCCTTTTTCAAATCCCTACACGCTGGAGATTCTTTATGTTTCTATGGTAAGAACAAGCCTCGACTATGCCTCATTTATCTGGAGACCGTACCATTCTTAATATAGCCACATAGAACGGGTATAGAAAATTTGTATAGAGTTTGTCTTACGCTCCTTTCTGAGCCGACGCCTTCGTATGTATCGCGTTGTCTGCTTTTGGGTATTAAATCTCTGAGTAATCGACTCTATTTCCTCGTTATCTCTTTTGTGTCCAATACTGTAAAGAGATAAGTCGACTGCCCTAACCTCTTGAAAAGTTTACACTACAATGTCCTTAGTCGTAATCTTATGCACGTAACCCCTTTATATATTGGGCTTATAAAATCTAACTAAGCCAAGTACGCTCCATTAAGAAGTACCTTTACTGAACTAAATGGCATATTGAATTTTGAGTTGTCTCTGTTCTGTGGAGCAGTCCGTACTATCTTATATGATTACTTTAATTAGCCTTAGTCTTCTTTCTCCATAGTCATTAATAATTTATTTTTAATTTGACTAAGAAAAATAAATTAATTAATAAATGAAAACCGATATCAGAAGACGAAATCCAAAATTTACGTTCTATTAATATTTACTGAAAGAATTGTTAAATTATAATTTTTTGCAGGGTTAATTTTTAAACGTGAAAAATTTTTTTTATATGATATAGATATAGAATTAGCCTACCATTGTAGTTATGTAACACAGAGTAAAATACAGCAACTTAGGAATAACCAGCATGCGGTTAAAGGAGCAAACGGCTCTTCCTTACTTGTAAGATTTATTTTCGCGGATTTTTTTTTTCAATCTGATATTTCGCTAACTCTGCCGCCGGATATTTCTGTGTAGGGTTGCCTCCAAGCAAACTATGTATGTATCTATGCTCACAGCGCTCTCCATATGTAGCCTGTTGCTGCTTAAATCTGTATGTGCATACATATGTATGTAATGCACAACATGTTTATTGTACCTCGTAGGCTACTGTTGCCCACATTGTTAGTGGCTTTATTGGCCAGATAGTTGGTTTCGGTTGTTGGTTACACGCTTTGGCTTGCCTCACGGCATGGACCTCACAGCAAACCGAAAAGGGAAAAATTTATTTTATTGTGCAGCAAAGTATTTGTGAAATTGGAGAATGAGGAAATAAAATTAAAATTTTTTTCCCTCTATATATTAATTTAATATATATTAGCGAGTATTTAACTTTAATAATTTTTAATATTTTTTAACACAAAATGCTCTAACATTTGAACTTATTTTTTGTTTATTTTTATTATGTTGAAATCCTAGAATTGAAGAGTGTAACGCAAATTAACGCACTATATTTACTCGCTGAGTGATTTGTCAATTAATTAAATGTTGCCTTCTAATTGCTATATACTTATATGAGTACATTATTTAAATTTGTGTACATAAACAACACATAAATATATGTGAAAATATAGATTTGTGTACACCAAATAGAAAATAAATATTTGCATGTAGTAAAATAGTGCATTACATATGTGCATATGTTTTGATAATTCCTCGTAAGTAAATAAGTTAAACAAATATTTGCTTTTCGAAGCGGCATTTGTTTACTGTCATACCATAACGAGCTGGTTCAACACATCCATGTGCATATATAGAAATATCTTTTCGTCAAGTAAACTAGTTACAAAGTACCCCAAAACCAGTAGGTTAAGCATTATTATCTGGTTAGAAAAATGTCTTTTTAACAAAGCAGCGTTGGTAATTTTGATTTTTCAATACTTATTTAATTCTAAAGGTCGGTATGCTGCTTTAGCGAAATAAAACCCATATATTTCGTGGATGGGAAAATGTAGTAGACACGGAAATTTAACAGAGGATTTTCTATTCTGAACATCTCTTTACATAGGAAGAATATATGAGAACGTAAATAAACAAACCGAAAAACATGACTATAGAGCGGTAAATATTTGTCGCTGATTATGTATTCTTACACTTTCCATGGCTAAAAATAAATTACAAGTGTAGAAATTGATGAAAAAGCTAAAAATATTACATAATATGATTTATAAGCTTGTTTTAATACGTTTGAACATTAGTCTTCCTCTTGTTTGTCGCGAAATATATATGCGACGATTTATTTCGCTCGGAAACCTGAAACTTTAGAAATATGCAGTCGAAAATGGAGTTTTTCTTTCGTTCGAGGTGCGTACTGCTTCTTAAAAAAATGTTCGCTCATCGTTTTTTGCACCTTTTTTATATGGAGTTTTTGGTTTTCGTAAGAGCTGCATACCGAACTTAAACCAAAAATAGATATTTAAATTTTTACAAATAATTTAAAGAAAAAAAAATATTGCAAAAAATTTGAATGAATTTTCTCTCGTTTCATTTTGAATATCAGCTTGAAGTCAATGTGTAATTGGAGTGTAATAACTATAAACCTATTTACTCTCAGCAAATAAAAATATGGGGGTTGGCCATTATATTTCATGATTTGGCAACCCTAATGTTGCATTCGGACAATTTTATCGTAAAGTTTGACTTTTTTGATGTTATACACACTTAACATAAGAAATTTGACATACGAGTGCCATTCGTGCTGTTTAAAGTAACATACAATATTCATCTCGGCCAAAAAATGGAATTAAATCGCGAACATTTTTACGCAATTCATTTTTTGTATGAACTATATGTTATGGTCGTCTGATTTCGGTGATTTCCAAAACCTATATGCAATTCATTATGTTTGTTCCCGTTCTTTGGTACGTTTTTGACAGATTTATGATTAAAACTTTCAAACCTGAAAGATGGGTCGTATGTATGCTATAGCGGTAAGATCTGGACGATAAATGGTCGCTTAAATCTATAGGTACATTTTCTTACTACGATTGGCTGAAATATCTCAAAAATTGAGGGACTAGTTTGCGTTCAACCAGACAGGAAAGAGATTCCTATGTTCCAAATTTCAAGCAATACGAATCTTTGCTATTAAAAGTGATCCCATGTTCACTTACTGGAACATTTTTTTCATATGCAAGGCACACCCTTCAAGTTTCAGTTTCCCTTGATCAGTGGTTTAGGTTGTGGGGTGGTCTTTAAGTTATTCAGAACAAATCCTTTCATATATCTCTATATATGTATATAAATCAATGCAAATTTTGATGAGAACGACCATATAAAATTGTACCAAATTTTTAGGTGTTATAAAAGGAAATTAGGAGAAGGTTAATGTGGAGTTTTAATTTAGATTGGTGCCGCCGTTCCAGAGATATAATACATAAAATACATGCAACAACAACAAATACATTTAAAATTCCAAAATACGCGTACATTACATTGTATGTGGTGTTGAAAGAGAGAAAGAAAGAGTGAAAAAAAGGAAAATTAAAAAAAATTAAAAAAATTAGATTAAAAATTAAATTTATTAAAAAAAAGTCTAGGAAAATTTTATGAATCAAATTTTTTTTCCTGTTCCCAAACATCGAAAATTCAACATTTCATTTAGATTTTTTTGATTTTTATAGGTTTAACAAAGCACGCTGGGGTCCGCTGGTAATATATATGTACCAATCATCGCACTCATTATAAATTTTAAATTCATACAAGTATCAAATAAAAAAATCCGGATCAAAGCTGGATTTTTTTATTTGCTACTAGTATGAATTTAAAATTTTACTAAAGTTTCAGTCTTATACATGAACTATTGTATCGAAATTTTAACTAAATATCTTGAGTTAGTACAGCCGTATCTCCAACCTATTCGATACTAAAAAAAGTTTCAGATAGGAGGTTCTCTGTCGTGTGACTTATATAACTTAATACAGGGAAAATAAGACAAGCTGCAGAGATAGACAAAAAAAAATATTCTAAAAATATTCATAACATTTGCCTGAAAAACCTTTCTCTTGACTGAATAGAAAATTGCAGCGTATGTGCCTGGTAGAGAATAAGAACAATACGAAATATCTCCTATCATCAAACAAACAGCCATCGCATTCGCGGTTCGGCTCCCATGTCCCTTTTGACAGATATATCTTTGAAGTCGTAGATAATTTCGTTTATCTAGGAACCAGCAATAACAACACCAACAATGTCAGTCTTGAAATCCAACGCATAATCACACTTGGCAACAGGAGGTCTTGGGTCTATAAATTAATTCCTGCTTTTACCAAGAAATGTATAACTTAATTATTATTCCATCGCTCCAATATTTCATTGGAAGGCTACTGTTATTGTGCGGCTTTTCAAGTATATGTCATTTATTTGAATAGTAAGAAAAAAAATGTTTTTCACTCATATATGTAGAACTTTGTGCCTGAAAGTGTTTTCGCGGGGAGTGTTTCCTTTTAACTTTAATATAAAGAATATAAGTCGATTTTAAATCGGACTGTGAGTGATGACGGAAAATGGATTCAATGGCCAACCAGCCACTTCAACGGCAAAGTCAAATATCCATGACATCAACTCATTTCTCTGTATTTATAGTATCCGAGGGGCGTGCTGTATTATGAGCGTCAAAAACAAGGTTTCAAACAACCGTTTGCCGAAAAACGGCCAGAAAGAATTTGCGACCAGACATGAGGTAATAACTTTACATCATTATAAAGCTCGTCCTCATGTTCCAATACTGTTTAAAAGCTATTTGGAAAACAGCAGCTGGGAAGTATTGCCCCACCCACCTTTTGAAAGAAATATTTTGCAGAAGATCTATTGTCATTTAAGTATTTTAGACGGTAAACGTAAGAATTCTATATATATGTAAAGGGTTTTTTAATAGGGATGATATGATTCCAAAGTGTCGTTTTGGTAATTTTTAATATTTCATGATCAGTCATATTCTTTTTTCATCGTATTCAGTAATGTTTACAATTTTATCATGACAAGATATGCACCAGAACAACGTTTACAATTATTCAACATTTTATCAAAATAATCGTTCTGTATTATCGATTTTTTTTTTTAAATCATCTTCTCCGATGAGGCTCACTCTAATCTGAGTAGTGCAGTAAATAAACAAAACTGTCGGGTCTGATGCGAAGACAATCTATAAATTATTCATGAACAACCATTATATTGACCTAAATTGACAGTTTAGTGTGGTTTTTGGTCTGGTGGAATCATCGGTCCGTACTTCTATCGAAATGAAGCTGGTAGCACCATTACTGTCAATGAAGAGCGGTATAGATCAATGATAACCAACTTCTTATGGCCACAATTGGAAGAAGTTGATCTTAACAACATCAGGTTCCAACAAGACGGGGCTGCGTGTCACGCAGCACGTTCGACAATCGAGTTATTGCGAGAAAGGTTTGGAGATTCGATTATTTCATGAAGTTGTGTTATTGAATGGTCTCCAAGAAGTTGTGATTTAACACCATTAGACTACTTCTTTTGGGGGGTTATTTGAAGTCATTGGTCCTTAGCGATAAATCGGACTCTCTTCAAGTATTAAAAGTCAATAATGAACGTACTTTTGCTGACATACGACTTGATTTATTGGAAAAAGTGCTCAAAAATTGTGTTCTTTGGATTCGTTCCTGCAAAAGAAGTCGTGGAGGCCATTTGAATGATATTATATTCAGAACTTAATTGTATCGATTGTACTTCATATTAAATAAAAAACATTTGGATTTCCTTAACAATTGGTGTGCTTTTTTTTCCAAAGAAATCATATCACTCTTATTGTAAAACGCTGTAATTGGCGATCTGTAACCGCTGAAGCGTTTTTCAGCCGAGCTCCTGCTCCAATTTGTGGTGTGTATCTTGATGTTCTTCCAACAACTGGAAGGACCTACAGTTTAATTTTCTGTAATTTTGGATGTTGGTCCAGTACCTAACTTTGGCTTTCTGATTGGAAGTGCGCTCTGCTAACCACTCAGCTATTGCGACCACAATTGAAATAGTTCGGAAAACATAAAGACAGTAGGTACTAGCTCATATCGTCGGTATGGGCGACAATACTCTAGCTTTGAAAGCTCGGCAATAGTGGTTCAAGCAGGCCTACGCCAATCAAAAAGAAGGCTAAACCTTATTATTATTTTTTAATTAATTTGAAAGCACTTCTGCATATTGTATGTATTTTGCTTCCTAGAATTTCCCAACTAAATTTAATTCTTGAATTGGTTGAAAAATAAAAAAATAAAAATATGATAGGTGAATATTTAAGTTATTTGGCACACGTATGTTAATAATTAAATTCAGACATATATAAATTAATACTAAAAAGCAAAAGAGACTGCAGATTAAAAAAAAAAGTGCATGGAAATTAATAATTTATTAGCATAAATAAAAATGTACACGTGTACAGAAAATAGTAAAAAAAAAACGCAAGAGGGAAGATCTGCAATTTTTTCTATGTAAAAAAAAAATTTAAAAAATTTTTCTATCAAATTGAGTTAATTTAAAAATATACCTACATACATCTTGGTGTCACCTTCATTACCTGCCCAGTTGTCATAAACTTTGTCGCTTGGTTACTTTGCCAACTTTTGAGGCACGTGGAAATGTTATGAATTTTTTACTAGTGCTAAATACAAAGTTTAGCTTGCAAACAACTTCATAACCATTGGTTAACGCATCGGATGACCCTTCTTTGCTTGCCTTGCTGGCCACAGTACTGAAAGTTTGTCATTCATTTAGATGTGTTTCACAATGCGGTTGGCCGCCAAAAATTTCTATGATTAAGTTAGCAGTTACGACCTTTTTGTTAAATCTGTTCCTTTCATCTCTTCCAAAGTTAGGTAAATTTTATACCCGAAAATGATAAACTAAGTTGCTAGGGTCAAGGTCAAAATGATTAACTCGTTTTCTAACTTTTCGTAATTAGGTCATTTGCAGTTTTTGGACACTCGTCGGCTATACTTGGGTGTTTTTATTGATAATTACCTATTTACCTTAATTACAATTTCAAGTTTTTTGTTAATGAAACCAAATCCGCTTTGATTTCTTGTTTTCAATGCCGTGGCACAGTTATTCGCCTGGTACAAACTAGCTTGACGAAAGCAACATACTCTTTTATAAATTTATTTAATAAACAGTTGGTCAATATGTCAATTAAAATATGTTGGTAAAATATGTCTGGTAAAAATTTCCTTTTTTATTACACAATATTGAACCATGGCATTATGTGTGAACTACAACTGACTGCCTCGTGAATTTTCGCAAACTTCGATCCGTTGGAGGTAAACGATATTCGATCTGGTTGTGTGGTATGTGGCATCATTTTGTTGGAACCACCAATTCGTGTATTCAATTACAGGCAAAAAAATATAGGTTATTAAACTACCAATTCAATTCGAATTGGCAATGATAGTCTCACCTTTAGCGTTTTCAAGAAGTAATATTCAATCACACCCCCAGAGCAAAAAAGAGTGCACCAGAGAGTCAATATTTTTGGGTGTAATAGCCTCTCTTCAATTATTTGACGATTCTTGAAACCTCAAATGTGGCAATAAAGTACCAAACCGACGTTAATGTGGCACTGCGAACGGTCAGCTGGTTTCAGTTGTTGTGTCAACTGACGTTGTATGGATGTAGGTATAACTCCAAGTGAAAAATACGTAATAATGTGGCGTAAAAAAGTCCAAGCTTTTGAGAACGTGGAGAAATATACTCAATTGGGTCTTCGTATACATTTTCACTTACAGCAGCGATATTTGGGTGGAATGCCTAAAGTAGTCCCCTCAAATTTTTTTAAAATTATACCAATCGCTTGAATAGTTGGACGATTATGTGCACCATAATCTCCTCTTCAACCATTTTTGGAGTAGGTTTAAAGGCAACAATTTTAACCCATTGTGTGGCTGTTAAGCGATCCATTTCAACGACTAAGTGGAATAACCTTGCACTTAAAGCTAAAAAAGCTTGCTATTGTGTTACATTTTTACCTTACATAAGTTGTATATATAAGATGTTTCTAGTAAAGAGTTATGCAATTATTGAAAAAAAAATTTTTTTCTCAAAATTTTATTTTCAAAACTAAAAAATTTATATATCTTCGAATGTAAATTTTGGATTTTTGTGGTCATATGTGTATCCTAATAAAGTAATAAACCACTAAGTACACTAGATTTTTCATATCAGATTTAGTTATAAAATCATAAAACATAATCTAGCCATTTATTTGCAAAATTAACTTTGAGCTCAAAACTTAACAAAAAATGATTAAAAAATGCCTATATTTGAACGTAGGAGTTCGTTTAGCGTTACTTAGTGTTTTTATATTACCTTTAAGTGGTTATTGGATTTATTCAAATTTAATGGGTAAACGTTTGAAGTCACCCCCGGTATCTTTTAAAATATTCTGACCAAAAGTGTCTTATAACATATTAAGTAATAAGCCAATTAATTAAGCAGATTAATTTCAGATCAATATAGTATATATGACTAATATAAAACCCAGTCACATATTGTTTTGGTTCTCTATATTTTGTTCAAATTAAATATTTTAAGATTGTGTAAAAGTTCTTATTAAGTTTCCATTAATGAAAAATATTACATTATATATTTCAAAATGTTTGACATCAATCTCTCCAAAGAAAGTACCCTGTATGCCAATCTAGGTAAAATCCCGCCAACGAGCTAAATTTCTGACAAATTGTACATGTTCCTGATCTATTGGGAAAAATCCAAATGTGTATCTGCATTAATAGCTGTGCTCTAACACATCTTTTAAAAAAGATTGGGAGACAACTGCTGCACTATTTGTAAAGGAAATAGTTTTAAATAAAAACAAACCGCAAATAAATTTTTTCTGAAAATATCCATTTCACGTCCTCTACGTGGAAGCAATTCTGGCATTTACGTTAATCTGTAAAAATAGCTGCCCACGTACCAAAATTTCAATAATATAAAACTTCAAATACGACATTTTGAATGGATCGGTTCGTGTTCCACATATAGCTTATATAGTTTATATCATGAATGCCATTTTTCCATTGTGTAATTTCATTTTAAAATAGTCCAATAAAAAAATTAAAATAAAATAAATGAAAATAATATAATAATAACTTTCTTTTTTGCTGAATACCTTGTAAGCAAATTTTGTGAAAATAAACGTAAATAATCTCTAGTCATTAATTTTTGCTTAACATTAAGTAATTTAAATGTATTTTCAATAATTGAATAAGAACTCAATGTAGGCGGGGTGACGAAAGCTTTTAATTGTTCAATTTGCTTCCCTCCGATCGTAAAAATTGATCTATATGTTAGATATAAGTTGCATACTTGTTGCAGAAGAAATTGTTTATAAATAAAAGCATGTGGAATAAAGCATTCAGTAAGTGCAAATTTTTATTTATATTTATAAGTAAATAACTAAAGTTTGTAATACACTTTTATTTAAATATTCAAAGAAAGATTTTTAACGCACAAATGTCACCTAAACAATTTGTATGAATACAAAAAGATAGATGCAATTTGCGTGTCTAAGTTGAAAAACTTCTTGTTGTCAATATACGCGTGTCCTGCGTATTTACAATGTCTCCGTATTAAATATATATAAATATACAGAGTTTCTGAACATAATTGGGAAATAATTTCAAAGAACTATGTGTGGGTGTAAAAAGTTTGAATTAGAAAATAATTGGACACGTCATTGTTTTCACACGGAATTAGTCACATATTGATGCTAAGTAAACTAATAAGATAAACTATTGAAGAATTTCTGGTTTTAGTAAAAATAAACAATAAATGAATTTGAAAAAAGCAAAAAAAAAAACAGTAAAATATGCATTCGAGTAAGATTGGTAAGAAACATGAGATGACTTGTAAAACTCAGGACCTTAGGGCATTATTATGATTGTGGTTTAATAAATCAGTGATTTTTTGAATAAAATACATGCTTATCGACAAATAAGCGCTTTATTTTTCAACATAGTTAAAATTATAAAGTTTTTCAAGGCCCTCAGCATTAGCGTTTGTTCCTGCGATGGCCTTCTCAATCGACCCGAAAGAAGAAAATTTATAAATTTTTAAAATGGTGACTCCACACGTGAACTCTCTTACCAATGTCCTGATTTTTCGTCAAATGCTGTAGTTTATGCTGCAAATAATATCTAGTCTGTCCAATATTTCTAAATAATATTTGACGGTGATCGTTTTACACTTACCAAAGTAATCGATCTAAATGAAACCTCATGCATACCAAAAATCTGTGGGCATAACCTTGTGTGACCTACCTTGGCCCTCTTTGGTGTACGTTCACCCAGAGACATCCACAGTTTTTATTGTTCTTTTGGTCACCCCCCACCGTGTTGACTAATGATACATCTACGGTATAATGAAGTTGACATAAATAAACAAAATTATAATTTTTAAATTTAAAATGAGTAGTTAATTACTTAAAGTTTTGGGATGGGTTCAGCTTTAGATTTGTCGTATGGGGTTGGCGATACTAAATTTATCTCACTATGGTTGGGAAAAAGTGTGAAAGGGAAACTGATATCTATGGTTTTCTGCGATTTTAGACAATGCATAGTTTATAGGGTACTAGGATTGTTCACTATATTTCGTTGGGATTTTGGGGAATGTGTATATTGTTTATTTTTGTCTGAAGTTTGAGTAGTGAGCTGGAACCACTCTAATCCGACGAGCTTAGTACCAGGATAACGCTAGCATGCATGTCACAGAATCACAATAACTTTGTTACACTTATTTGTTCAATTTTAGTTATAATCTCGCTGAAAAGCTTCTTTTTTTTAATTTTCTGCGGGATCAAAGTAGTGGCTAAATAAATATAAAACGGAAGTGAACTCTATTTTTTATTGTTTGACAACTTCTCTACGTATATGGAATCAGGGTTGCATTATATAAATTAGAGGGCTGTTCTATTTTGTAATTTACAAGAAAATAAAAGTGAGCTCACGAAACGTACAAATAAACGCAAAACGCATTCGTTCATAGAAAGTATATTTGATTCTTCAACTTTGATCTTCAACTTAAATATGCTAACTGAATAAGCTGAAATTCAAAGAAATATTTCTCAAATAGAAATAAATATTTATTTTTAGTTTAAAACAAGATAATTTATGCCGTTAATGTCTGACATATAAAGTGCTATTTTAAATACATAAACAATCAAATGCTTAAACTTTACGCCCTGTTGTAGCTCGTCCTTGGCATTTCCGTGCTTAAGTCAACTTAAGCTGTTGGCAACTTGATTCTTCTCTACAGCATTCTTTCTACAACCACCAAATAGCTGTGATTTTTTTAAGCTTCCATTAAAATATTTTCAAATAAACTCGCTTCCACAAAATAAATTTGAAGGGCTTTTTCCTCTGTGACTTTCCGCGCATTTATACATACGTACACATGTATTTAAACAATTTGACATGGTCATAGCAGAGAATAGTCCAATTCTATGATAATGTCCTTGTCACTTACGAATATATACATTTGTACAATTCTAACACCCTTATGCTTTTGTCAAAAGCTCTTGAGCTTAATGTTTCCGCTATTTTTCCACTTGTTGTTTATTATTATCTACAATACATATATAGCTATGCATGCGTATAGACATGAAAAATAAGTCTGGCGGCCACAATAATCGCGTGGTTAGCAGTGCGTACTGGCATTTGGACAGCCAGGATTCGACCTTGGTCTGACCAACATACAAGAATATAGAAAATTAATTTAAGTAAAAAATAAAGTAAATTTTTCTAATTGCTGGTGCTCGGCATGGAATTTCGACAACCTCCAAGCGTGTGACGTGAAATAAGAGCCCCTCATTAATATCCATCAGCCGTTCGGAGGTAGCTTACATAAATTGCAGTTTCCTTCCTTTCTTTTCAAAAATATTAAAACACACCACAAATTGAAGGAGAAGCTCGGCCGAAAATCACTTCAGTAGTTACACAGCGCCAATTATATATCTATATATAAGTATGTATGTAAATATATTTTTCAGGAGATTTTTCTCTTATTTTCAGCAGCTTTTGTTTATATTAACGTTTTCTTTTAGTATTTGTATGCAGTAGGTTTTATTATTAATAGCGGCAAATGGGCGCAATTGAATGACAGCTCTCATTAGCACAGCTTCGTTGTTGGTCATTGTGCGTACTTTTCTTAGAATGGGGATTCAATAATACCCTCGAATAAAAACAGACCATTCATTCTTCGTTCATCGTATTATTGGAACTTATGCAGATTACTATAAATAGAAAGCAAATAGTCTTTCATATGAAACACTTCAATAAGAGTATTTTCAAATACCAAAAAATTAGTTTAACATCTCGAAACCTTAACGAAGAACGCACAATTATAACTAAAAAGCTTTTGTTATACCTTAATTTTGTTAGCAAAAAATAATCATTAAAGTGGCAGAAAAATCCTTATGTAGATTGCTTGAAGTAGAAAAAAATTCACTAACTTTCAATTTCAGTATAATTTATTATGCCCTAAGTAGAATAAAATTTCTAAATTTCTACAACTGGAAAGTCAGGCAGTTTCTATAAGAAGTATTTATTTACTTAACTGGCATACAAAATTTTCCTATAAAAAATTTCAAAGTTATTTGAATCAGTGTCTTTGATAATGAATCCTCGGTAATAGCATAATATATTTTCATCACAAAATCTTTGATTTCGTTCTTAAAAACTATTTAATCTTTGTGGAAATGTTACCCTTGATTGTCACTCATAATCTTGTAAATTCAAAATTTTTATTTCCTAGACATTCTTCCCCAATAACTATTACTTTCATGTATAAGAAATGGTATATTAACTAAGATCCGAAGTATGTAAGTATCATAAGTAAGAAGGGATAGACCCACCGAAATGTATACCGATCATTTCAGGATCACGAGCTGAATTGATTTAGCCATATTTGTCTCTCTGTCTGTTTGTCTATACGCCTGTCTGCTTGAACGCAATCTAGTTGAGATATGTCAACCCAACGAGGTAGGAAGATCCACTCACACATTTAAAAGATTATTTGTCGGAACTGGATATACCACTATAGCATATATACGAACGATTTAAAAATTTCGGGTCATAAATCCGTCACAAGTACATAAGAACGTGAAATTTAGTATAATTCACATACATAATGAACTGAAAATTGGTTCTGAAAATCAACGAAATCGGACGAATACAACCAATTTGTTCAGTTACGAGGTATTTGATTAAAAAAAATCCCCTAAAACGGTAACTAGGGTCATGCAATTTCATACCCCTACGCACATATTATGAATTGCATAAGCTATCTACTATGCCACATAGCCACGCTATTACCGATTTGTTCAGATTTGAGGATTTGGCCCTAATATCCGCCAAAAAAGCATCTAAGAGCGTGAAATTTTGTATTCTACGGAAGTAAATTCAAGTTCATATAGACACTGAAAATTATCGAAATCTAATTTTGCAATTTGTAATAAATTTATAAATGTTTATGAAAGGTATAAAGTCTTCGACATGACCGAAAACAGCCGTTCTTTCTTGGTTTTACTTGGTTTCTATAATTTTCTATAATTACGTTTGTTCGTCTGGCTAGAATTTAGAACCTTTTACCTTCTGCATGGTACGTCGTATTGCATAAGAATCGGCTATTGAGGTTGCTAAATGAAAGGCAATGAAAAAATTGCTTTGGATTCTCCTTTTATGTAAAAAAAACTGTTTATGTGTAGGTTCAGATTTTTGTTGGTTAGGCATGAATTGTGGAAAACATTCGTGAGCTAAGAAGTTCTTTAAAACTCCATTTGAAAAATAATAATCCTCAAACTGACTACATATGTTTGTGCAGGTATAAGATATGTATGTATGTATGTGTATATGCGTCTATCTTTTTAAAAGTGTAGTATTTCTGTAGTATTATATACTTATACTTGGATTGACACATTTTAAACCCTGCATTCCTTTTAGCTTAACTTACAATGCTCAAAATCAAAGAATGCGCTCTGCTTAGTGTCTCATGACGTTTTTATTTAATTTAATTTTTTTTTTAGGTCATAAGAGTATGTAAAGATATTGTCCTATGGTAATAAGTAGGTGATTCAACATAACGACAACGGTGTCATTAGGTGTGTAGAGTTTCTCTTGCATTTCTTAAACAGAACAGTCTAAAGTTACGTATCTGTGTTTAATTTTTACCATTTTACTGCCGAATTTTCAGTTTTTAAGTGCAGTTCTTAAGAAACAAGAATCGGTGATATTTCGGAAGTAACTTGATTATATTGAGAAAAACAAAGTTTATTAAATTATTTACAAAACAATAATGAAAAAACTTCTCATCTTAAAAGGAAATAATAATCATATATATATATATATATATATATCATATATCATTTGTTCAGATGTGTTGGTTTGGGTCAAAATTTTGCCAAAAAATTATCTATGAGCGTGAATTGAAATAAATTTGTACAATTGTACAATATGTACATTAAAAGTATAAAGAATTCGACATGACCGTTCTTGTTCTTTTATCTTAATTTGCAACAAGAAATCAGGAAATATTACGACATGAATTTTTCACTTCTTTACAGCGGGTCTATCCTTTTTTGAAAATATAAATTGTCCACGACCATAATAAAAAATATCATATAAAGGAGGTTAATTTCTATTTGAAAATTTAAGCCGATTCGAAATAATATAACCACGCTTTGTAGAGAACATATAAACAATGAACTGTGACGTCATAAAATATTTCTGCTAATAGTTGAAGGTTTTGCGAGAAAATAAAATATTTTACTTAATAAACTAATGTAATTGTGATTAAAAACAGTGATTTGTCACAAACTTTTAGTTTTGAATTTTTGCTTTTTTTTTATTGTTCATTGTGAAGTAAATTTGCAAATTATGTTGTTTGAATAAATTACGCAACGATTCTTTTATGTTTGTCAAAAATAAAAATAAAAACGACACTTAAAAGCTCTTGTTACTGCTACCAATATGTAGACATATGTATGTGGCCTTTTGCTGTCATTATGTTTGCGTGCAATTTTCTAGTTATTTTTGCTAATAATATCTCTTTGTGGTGATGTGGGTACAATTACCTTTGTATATAGTTTTAGTTTTTCTTTTTTCTTTCCCTGTTAACTTTGTTTCATTTTATATTTGAAGTATTGGCGGTGTCTTCCTTGCAGCATGGTGAGTTAAAATATCAATGTATTTTTTGTGTGTATCAAAGCAAAATCAGAAATAACCGCATAAATGGAAGTGAGAGAGACTGACTTCGGGTGAATCTGAATATTGGAAACCAATGTGTTACTTATAAAATAATTCAGTTGTTCAGAGTATATATATTACAATTACTGTGAACAAATTAAAAGAAATTTTTTTTAGATTTAATCTCGCGACGAAAAGTACATTGAAACTATCAAGACGAATTTCTAAATTAGACCAGCAGAAAAAAACAACAATTCCAGTGCATTTTGATTTTGCTTTTGAGTAGTGATTGTCAAAATCAAGAAAAATTCTTTGGCTTTTAAAACTGACTAAATTTTCTGTTCCACTCTTTTACGCTTCGTTATGGATTAAATATTGTCCATCAGACAAGTGGACCAAAACAAAGCTTCAGAAATTTTATAGATCCTATGGAGTGCTTATATATGTTCATTATACCAGAGATCGTAGAAGAAATCGTTCAATGGACTAATGTTGAAATCCAAGTCGTGTTCTTTAATTGCAGGCCAAAAAAAGTCAGTTATCTTGCGACCATAACGCTCTAAATAGACGGTGACAGTCACGCCGTTATCGTTTTCAAAGAAGTAGAGTCAAGTCACACCTCCGGACCAAAGAGAGTAACAGGCAGTAAATTTTTTGAGTGTAATGGTACCTTTTCACTTATTTGAAAATTCTCGGAGCCAAAAATATCACAATTTTGCTTATTTACATATCCAACGAGTGAGAAATGTGCCTCATCCCTGAAGAAAAGTTTGTAGGGAAAATCGCGGCCCACTGATTATTACTCAAGCACCCAATCATCGTAACTACGGCGTTGTGAATATTAAGATATCTTAAGTTGTTATGTGAGCTGGACTCTATATACGAGGTATGTTCAAAGGAAAAGTTGAAGGTTTGCTCATTGCTTTCGTTGATAACAATGGTGTGGTGCATCATAAGTTCCTGCCAAAAAGTCGTACAGTTCATAAGGAAAACTACAAGGAAATTATGCAACGTTTGCGTGAAGCAATACGGCTCAAACGATCGGAATTGTGGGAAAATAAGCCATGGTTTATACATAACGATAATGCACAATGTCACACATCAATGCTTATTCGTGATTTTTTGGTCAAAAACAAAACCGTAATTATGCCTCAACCACCGTATTCACCGGATTTGGCTCTCTGCGACTTTTTCCTGTTCCCAAAACTAAAGAAACCAATGAAAGGAAACCGTTTTGTCACAATTGATGATATCAAGTCAGAACCGAAGAAAGAGCTGATGGCCATACCGAAAATCGCATTTCAGAAGTGCTTTGTGAATTGGAAAAAGCGTTGACACAAGTGCATTATATCCGAGGGGGATTACTTTGAAGGGGGACAAAATAGATATTGATGAATAAGTAAGTACTTTTCAAAAAAAAAGAAAAAAAAAATTCACCTTTTTTAACACACCTCGTATATATTCAGAAATTTCCATAACGTTCGAAATATACAAATTCGCCTCTTCGGCTACACTTTCGCTTACAGCAGCGATATTTCAGTTGGAACAAGCAAAACAACGATGCACAGGCTTTACTAGATCTTTCGCTGATCCAGTCTCTTAATTTTTCTTTAATATTTACCAATTGATTGTGTAGTTGGAATATTATATGCACCATAATCTTCTCTTCTTAAAGCATGAAACATAGCCACGTTTGAATAACTATTTTCGTGGTAGGTTTCAATAATTTGAAAGTGTTGTGTGGTTTTAAGGGGTT
This sequence comes from Neoceratitis asiatica, assembly GCA_030068015.2. Classification (NCBI taxonomy): domain Eukaryota; kingdom Metazoa; phylum Arthropoda; class Insecta; order Diptera; family Tephritidae; genus Neoceratitis; species Neoceratitis asiatica. Next base: position 43,054,007 of record CM061524.1, on the reverse strand, counting down.
AGGTAGGTTTCAGAGGTTAAGAAATATGCCTAATTTATTTTTATTTTTATATATAATCATATAAAATATTCAAATAATTCGCCGCATCAAATATACATATTTTAACAATATTTTGTGAAATGTTTATTCAAAAATTCCGAAAACTTGGCCGTTGGTACCTCATCTCCCTTGACGTCTCAAAAGGAAATGCTCTCGCCGTGGACAGCATAACTCATTATTGGGTCATCTATAATCAAAAAACCAAAAATACTTCGTTAGTACATGGATAAACTCGTTATTGAACGAAGGAAAAACAAAAAATTAAAATTTGAATTTTTACAGACTTTGAACAAAAGACATACTTTTTTAATCAAATTTTCGCACTGCATTGGCTCGAAAAAACTCGTTATAATAAAAACAAATGCTTCGTTCAATGACTAGATACTGTTATTGGAAAGATGTTTGCCAAATTTTAACAAAATCGTTTTAAAACTTTCCGAGAAATCGTGTCCACCGACTTAAAAAATACAGTTTTGAGATAAACGCGTTTAAAGTTTTAAATTGACATAGGCATTGCCTGATGGGCGGAATCGATTTAAAATTTTAGGAGAATTTTGTAAACAAATTTTACAATTTAAAAAGACAACAAAAATAAAATCGATATTTTTAAATTTCCAAAGCCCCTAACATTGTAAACAATCTATTTTCATAAATGCCTAACTTTTAATTAAAACAAAACATGTTTGATTTGGCAGCTAAGTTGGTCAGGTGTAAAAGTTCAGCCCTGCACTTTCGATGCATAATTCTGAATAAGAAAAGTAAATAAGAAATTTATCTAAAGAATAATATTTCTTAACTAAATGAGATAAAATAATTTTTTTACCATACAAATTTTACTTATGGACTGCACGAGAAAAACTACAATGCAATCACTTCGCTTCAAAAACCTTTCAAAAAGTAAGTGGGAGATACTGATCTCCTTTTAGTTCTCTGTGTTTCCTAGTAATATAAATACTTAAAGAAGAATACGAAAGTACTTCATTATTCAGTAAAATTTTATCCTTCCACTACTATGCTCACATGAGTGCATATCCATACTTAAAGATATTTATAAGCAATTTTACTAAGCATTCTGTATTAAGTTAAAATTCTCAGAAGCAGAGCTAATAATATGCTTGCGAAAAATAAATGCTTAATTTAATTGTTTTAATTACTCAAAGTAAATGAATCTTTGCTAATGCAAACAAATTTACACCGTTATAGCGATGCTATATATGTTTATAAAATATATACGAGTATACGTATGTAGCTGTGTATTAATGTAAATATATATATTCCTGCGTAAAGCAAATACGAGTACCAACTAATGGAGGTCTCATTGTACCAAAATTTAAGCTTGACCTAATTTAGTTGTTTTAGTTTGCACACACACACACACATCTACACAGAATTGTACGTCGAACTGGACGTTGAGAAATGCTACTTTGGTGGTAGTAAGTGTATGCAAGAAAATTCATATTTTTTGTATAGCCATTAAAACTGGCCATGAATGGGGTATTATGAGAAATGCTTTATTTTTAATTATAAGGGATTCAAGGTTATTCTGTGCCCACTTTACTATGCCAACACGCACCAACACACCGAGAGTAACACAATAAAATGATTTAGATTTTAGGCTTATGACTAAGTGTGTACGTATGTACGTAAATGTTTTACAATTAAAGGGGTTTAAGCCTTGAAAGTGTGGGAAAACTAAATTTTTGTTTTGGTAAATTTAAATTCACCTACCGCCATAGCGTTGCTGTTACTTCTGCCGCTTTTCGCATTGGTAATATTCACATCCGCGCGTCTCTGCTGTGCCTTCATACCAACGACTATCATGTTTAGCTTGAGGGGTGACATGCTTGAATAGGTCACGTCGCTGCCTGAAGTCTGAAGCAATTTAATAAAATGCCTACAATTATTTTTCACCTCATTTTGTGTGAAATGGGGTCTCACTAACGGCAATTGTGCTTATGCTTGTGCTTTTGCAGGTGCATATAATTACAGTACGCACACAGCAAAGTCAAGGCTGCGTTTCTGTGCTACGGTTCGCGTAGTGAGGTTGAAATTTTTGCTATAAAATTGTCTACTGTTATCGTTACACGCCTCCTACCCACCACCATTTGCTCATCACTCTCCCCAACATACAGTTTAGCATGGGGATATAGTAGACGAAGGGTTCAGGGTATTCCAAAAATTAAATCAAATCAGCAAAAGCAAGTCAAGGTTGCGCATTCGACTCGACTAGTATTGTAAGCGAGTGGCGGGGTTTTTTTTTTGTGGAGGAAATGAGCATTCGAAGCGGCGGTTGGGTGGACGAAAATCTATTTTCTTCGTGCAGCAGGTTAAATGTTATTGTTGTTGTTGCCTTTTCACCATTAGATTCGAGTAAAAGTTATTTCATTTTTTATTTTTTATTTTCTCTTTTTTTTCTGCGTTTATTTGCCTCATTCAAAGCTTTGGTAAATAACAAAGTTAAGCACTTCTAATAAAAATTGAGGTCGTGAATAATAATTTTTTGATTGTTGTTGTTGTTGTTGACGTTTTTTTCTATTGTTATTGTTGTTGTTTTTTTCAGTTAAGCTTGTTTCCGCCTTTTTTTTTATTGTTAGCTTAGCAAGTGAAGTTGAAATAACTTTAGATGAGCCCAGCACTTTTCGTGTTTTCTTGTGTTAAAGCTAAATTAAAAGCATCGTTTGGGAGCGTGTAATATTTGTTGAGGGTCGAATCTCAAGGGAAATTCCAGTTTTGGTTTTTTTTGGCTTCTTAAGGTTACGACATTGCCATTGTATAAAGTTGTCACTTTGCTTGTTGATATTGTTGTTGTATTTTATTTTATTTACCGCGAGTTTGTGCCAATTTAATGTTAGCAAATTGCTTGGTAACATTATTTTTATTTTATTCACTTTGGTTGCTTAGAAAAAGTTTTAGTTAAAATTTAAATTTGTTCAAACTAAATTGTTATTTACAGTTACGAACTCACTCTGGCGGAAAAATGCAGTCAGTGAATTAGTAAATACTTATATATAAGTACACCAATCCTGCAAGCTCGAAAAATTTAAAAAAATTAAGAAAAATAAATGTTTATTAAAAATTAGAGTAAAAGAAATCTATGTAAATATAATATTTAAATATTATTCCAAAATGTTGATTATTCGAAATATAGCAAACTAAATTTAGAGGGTTATCACTTCTTTAAAGGATTTTTTTAGTATTACCCAACGACAGCAAAAGGAAAGTAAGGGCTCTGACAGAATGGTTCCCTTTGCTTACTATATAAAACTAAAAGTTTGGTATTAAAATCGTATTATGTAGATAATGATTTTTTGAAGTGAAAACTACAGCTTTTAGGGAAGTGGTTTATCCCTAAGTTATTCGTATCCACGTGTTTGGTAAAACTAGCCACAAGAGCCAGTACTGTCTTCCAGCGTCTAAGCTTTACCAAACACAGCTGATAAAAAAAAACACGGGAGTTCTGGAGTTCTGTGTGCGCGTCTTTATTATCCCCTGTACGAATGAATAAGTTCACATTTGAGTATCCTCTTATATAGCTAAAATTATTACAATTTGAAACACAAAGGACTACCGTTATACATGTTCCAAAATTGAGTAAAAGTTTAATTAACAATTTGGAATGATCTATTGAGGAATTCCAGAGCTTCCTTAGCTTTTAACAAGAGCTTAAACTAGAACTTTTAATGTAATGTTAACTTAAGTCCATGTTAACATAACAGAGTCATATAACATAATTAATAGGATGCATAAGTATATGTAATAAGCATGTATTCGGGTATAGCCGCTACAAGCTTAATTAAAATATCTACACACTCCTGTTTTTCTATATATAAGTAGATATCAAACATATACCTACTAAATTTTTGTTTTTAATGTGGAAAGATATTTCCCTGAGATGTAGTCAAGAATTTTTTAACATTTGGGGGCCGCCATAGCATCAAGTTCGTTCACAAATTTGAACTTATCGTCCGCTCAATGTAAGCGAAATATCAAAAAAAAAATTAAATTCTATTTTAAATAATATCAAATCTCTAGATGAGCTCTACGTCATCAAAGAAGTTTAAAAAATTGTAACAAAAAATAAAATAAGATTTTCCGGCATGGTTCATGTAAAAAAGGGGATATGAGTACCGACATAACAGTATCCACGCCTAATATATTAAGACTATTATGAGTAAAGTAGTTAGGAAGCTTGTGAAACCTACTCTGTAGCGGACGGAAAGCCCTAATTTGTGTACCGTTGTTTTATTGATGAACTTGAGATATCTGAGCGCGTTTATTAAATTTTTTATAGACAATGAGTGTCATTTAGCTTCTTTTTTTTTAATTCCTAAATATGTTAAGACAACTAATAAATATTTTTAGTTCGTAAATTCCTTTCGGAGTTGTTTGTAACCTTGAACTAAAAGTTTGCTATTTTTTAGAGAATGTAAATATGCACATATAACAGGTCAGCTGGAAAGTCCCCGTACAGCTATCATAAAACACATTTTTTGACAAAATTAATCTTTTTTTATTAAACGATTTGTCCTTTGCTTAAAAATCGGCCTCAGTTTCAACCCTTTGGACGATCACCTCATCATTCGAGGAAAATTTCTTCAGGAAATTGTCGCTGGAGAATACGAAGGTTATGGAAGCAACTCGGGACCTAATTTATGAATTTTTTACTACCGATTTCACTGGCTAGTGACACGGTACACTGTCTTGGTGGAACAGCACTTTCTTCTTCTTTAACTCGAGCTAACACGGTTTTAATTTAGTTTTATGATTTTTACACTTACTGCTAGCCTTAAATATGTTTAAGCAGACTTATTAATAAAGGAATTGTTAAAAAATAAGAAAAATAAAAATAAAACAAAATGAATGTGTGCATAATCCTTATAAATATGTTGTTTTATCCTTCTATTACTTGAGATTCATTTGCGAAATATAATTTTTAAATAAAATAAAGAAACTAAAATACTCCTGGTAGTAATACGTATATTTACACGAAGAGATTGAAACTTGAGAGGAAGCTGGTGTTCGTCTCTTCATAAAAAGCGATTTTAAGGAATTATTTTATCGGACGCTGACATTATTATTATTTTTTTTTTTTCAAACATACTCATATTATTCACTACAAAATATGTCGAAATTATTTTAAAGAAAATTATTTCTTAGTTAGCATTTAAAGCGCTTGACTCACCTAACACGAACACTAAAATTTTGTTGGACTCTTGCCGTCCACCACAGGAGTTGTTGAAACAGAACATTTTTTTTATTGCAGTTCCTCTAGTCAGGTTTTTTGAGAAATATTCTCAGATAGACTAACTTGTTTTGAAAAGTAAGATAACGCAGATTATTGCCTATGAAGAACACATTCGTATGACTTTTACAATGTACGAACTGTAACCCATGAACAAGCTGCATTGAACAGCGATCTTCCACTAACCAAAGTCGAAGAGGGAACGCCAAAGGTCCCGCAGGTATTACTATTTAAAAAAAGAGAGAAGAGGTCTTATTTGTCAGTTTCTGACACAATGACATGCAGAAAGACTAGTCGATTCACATAAGAGATGCGGTCAAAGCTTTACAAATATTAGAACCTGACGTTGCGACTGTCCTGCCCTGTTAAATTTCGAAATATCTAGCCATAATGGCCAAGGTAAATATCTTATTGAAATTCATCAGAGAATCGATTGTATTTCAATGAGCCTGATTTTGATCTTAGTTAAGTCAATGACCTCATATCGGTAGCTACTTCAATCTCATCTGTTATTTGAGAAAACACTGATCACATTTATTCAATATAATTCTCTTTGTACCAAATCTGCTCATAATAAAATTGGACTTGACCTTATTTGCAACTAAAATTGTTATTGTGTTTTATTTTTACTTTAAGGGGTTTCTCGAACATTTTGTTACCAGTAGGAGTGTTGTCTATTTTTGTTTTTGTTTGTTTTGCTAATAATCTATTAAGATATTTATACAATTTTAAGCTAAATATAGGCAATATTGGATACTGAGAGTATTTTCCCAGCCTACTGAAGAAGCAAAGTTTTTAATTTTGCTAAAAAAATTATTTTAAAGTCTTTAAAACGATCACATATTAAAAAGAGTGAAACGAGGATTAAAGAACAAATATATTAAAAACAGAAATCATTAAGCTTTACCAATATTTTACTAACACAATTTGTACGACGCTCTTGACTTCTTAATCTCTCTCCACCAAAATAAGTCATAATTAGCTTCTTATTTTTTGTTGTTGTTCTAAGTGCACTGATGCGCATTCAAGCGAATGCAAAATTATGCAAATAAGAGTATATGTAACTGTGATAAGACATGACTTGGCCTGAACTTCGCCTGGCAAAGTGTGAAATGTATGTTACGCTAGACCTTCTGGCAGTTCCGATACTATCGACCAATTTTCCCGCACCTTTTCGCAAATTCAACAAGCAATTATGGTAATGTTGCGTTAGCAAAGTCAATGTTGATGCCAACGGCAGCGAAAACTTCATACGATGTAGTATCATCGTTAGTGAGAAATAATTTTTTGCAATTTTATTTGCTTTTGCTGTACGCAGTTTTAATTTGTTCATTTTCTACACCAAGATCTCTTGACTTTTTTAACCCTGTCGTGAAGTTGAGGTTTAACTATTTTTACCGCTTAATTTTTCTCCTTTTTCACTTTTCGTTGCACTTGTGGAGGCCATTGAGGTTAATGAATTCATTTAAGGCGGTGCAAGTTTCTGTACCTAAATAAATTATAACTTTGTAATAAATAGAGTCGGAAGAAATTTGGCTTTGTTGTTAATATGTTGCTTTAAGTAGGAATTGAAGGTGAAAAAAGTCGATTAAGACTTATAACATACAATTACAATCATTCAAGAAGAAAATATAAAAACTTCGTTTTCAGAACATACATATACATATATATATATATATTTAGAAAATCTTGCACCCACACTACACTATATTATTGGAGAACCGGTCTAGGATTCCTTGATATTTTATTGGCCCGCACTGGCCATATCTGCATAGTTACGTTGCATGTGGCTTTAATAAACCATCTGAAATTGGCTTTTTTAAGCGAAGTTTAGTTTTAGCTCACCCGCCGCAAAGTTTCCTGGTATGTCCTTGTTTGCGATATTCCACATCAAGTTTATATAGCATTTTTTCAAGAATCTGTTTTGAGTATTTCTACATTTTATTGACACTCTAAACGTGGTTTAGTTGCAATCTAAATGTATGAGGTGTCAGAATATTTAATAAAAAAAGAAGAAAAGAAAACGCATATAATTTTGTGACTGGCAAAAATTTAGATGTTTAATTTTCGACAACTTTTGTAATATTCGAGGACGTATATTAGCAATGACACTCCAAATATAAGTTAATCTATTAATTATGAAATAACAAACCAAACTTAGTTTAAATAGAGTAACAGTTATCAGAAAGTCCAACTCCGATAATCGCCTTATGGAAAACCCCACGTCTAAAAAAAAACACCCTTTATATTGTATTGTAATCGTAAAGTTGAGCAGCGATTCGGCGACTTCCGTGATTGTAAAAAGTAATGCAAGAAAGACGCTATTGAGAACTCAGTTTTTCATCGAATTTTGAATTCTTTGTAAAGATGACTATAGTTACCTAATCCAGGATGTATTCGGTTTACTATTCATCCCGACCTGGAATTCTAGTGGAAGAGAGATTGTCAATGAAAATAACTAAGGTGCTGTAATTCAGCTCCTCCAGCAGCTGCGCAACGGATAAATTATTTCTCCAAGAGGTCTAGATGAAAAAAAAATCGTAGTTTTTGACGGAGGCGCTAGTAGAACCCCCGTTATGAGATTGATTTCTGTATTTTTTGTAGGAGTGTTTGTATCTCTCGACTAAGGGGACAATATTTTGTTGTATTTGCTACGTTTAAATCCATCCCACTACTTCTTTTGGTGTGTATCAACAAAAATTATACAATATTTAAGAAAACGTTCAGGGAAAACCTTATTAAAGTCTTCGCCTTGGTAGAAAAAAAAACGCATTTTGATACACACAATGAAATAGCGTAGTGCTTCAAGGACGAGGGTATTAGAAATGATGTGAAACTTCCTCGAGAGGCTGTTAGGGTCAGCCTTTGGGGTCTATAGACATATTTCAGTCTCTCTTTTTTTTTGAAAGAGGTTTATAGGATCCTGTGCTGAAAGTTTTTAGAACTCAGCTATTTGGCTTCTTCTTCTCCCTTTGAAATTATGACTAATTTAGCCATGTCTGCAACAATTTATAATTCAACGAAGAATATGCAATTGGGCCCTAGAGATTTTTATATAAAGGGTGATACATATAGAGGTACTTTTCTCAATAGCATTTTTTTGACAGATCACGGGTGGGTCGTGTCAAGCTGTCATATTATTTTTGTTCAGTATTGTTTGACATTTCATCATGTAAAGACTTACGCCTGAACAACGATTACAAATCTTTCAAATTTATTACGAAAATTCACGTTCTGTAAAGAATGTGTTTCGCACGCTTCGCTCAACTTATCGTCAACATAATCCGCCTACTGAGCGTACTATTCGCAACACCATCTTTGGACTCGGAATTCGTTATTGGATAATATTCGACCCGTTCGCAGTAACTCGGACTGACGAGATGGCGTATCTTACGTCGATATCTTAAATTGAAAGCATGCAAAATAGAGCTACAGCAAGAACTGCAGGCGCCGCTTGACCTTCCCAAGCGGCATGGCTTCCCTCTAGGGGCTCTTGAAAAGTTTCAAGAAGATCCGACGTTTTCGAGGCAAATTTTTTTCAGCAATGAGGCCCATACTCGCTCAATGGGCATGTAGGTAAGCAAAATTACTGCATTTGGAACGAAGGGCAGCCTGAAGAAATTCAAGAGCTGCCCTTTTATCCAGAAAATACCACGGTTTGATGTGGTTTGTGGGCTGGTGGAATCATCGGTCCATATTTCTTCAAAACTAGTTTCTTCAATGCTGGTGAGAACGTAACCTTCAATGCTGACTATTTGATGCCTGAGATTGAAGCTCGTGATCTCCGCGACATTTGGTTACAACAAGACGGTGTCACTTCCCACACATCGCATCAATCAATGGATTTATTTATAGAACATTTCGGTGAGCAGATAATTGCAAGTTTTGTGTGTGATAGCGCATCGTTAGACTTTTTTCTGTGATGGTATGTAAAGTATAAAGCCTGTGCGGACAATCCGGTTTCGATTCAGCGCTTAAAGAAAAACATTACGCAAGTCATTCGCTAGTTACCAAACGAAATGCTCGAGGGAGTCATCGCTAGTTACCAAACGAAATGCTCGAGGGAGTCATCGAAAATTGGAGTCAATGGATGGGCCATCTGAGAATTAGCCATGGCCAACATTTGAAGGAGATAATCTTCAAAAAATAAATGCCAAAGAATGTTCTTTCGAATGATAATAAACATTCCCCATTAAATTTGAATTTTCTTGGTTTTTTTCTTTAAAAAAATAGAGAACCTCGAAGGCGATCCACCGTCATATGGTTTGAAGGAGTTTTTTGATACCTTCAGCTGTGAAAATAGAGCTGCGATATCACAAATAGAGCTGCTTTTCCTACGTGAAAACTGCTGTAGTCATCGGCGCACCACCAAAAGCGTGTACATATGTATAAAATTCACCATTTGACTTCTCAATCTAGTACAAGATACTAGAGTCCTTAGAAATAAAACTTCTTTAGCTTGAGTTTCCAAGATTTAGAACTTTTATTTTTAACTTCGCTAAAGACTTCCTTTTTGCACTATCTTAGCTCAGGTATTTCTGTATAGCACTATTTGGGTAGTTTTCTCTTTAGAAATAGTAAAAGTGTGAGTTATAGCATTTGGTGACGAAATCTGCTCTTTTATGGATTTTCAACAAAAAGTCGAGCGAACCGGATCTAATCAATAAGCTAAACCTGGTTTCTTCGAAGGATATTGCTTCGTCCATACAATATTATGAATATTAATTTATATGAATAACAAAATTTTCTTAAATGAATTAAACAAAAAAATATATATTTTTTTTTGTGGAATATTAATAATCAATAACATTATGTAAATTAAATTGTTTTGTATTTTCATGCATGAATGCTGCGTTTATTTCTGGGTAACTATTTACGTGAGAAACTGTCACACGCTTGAAGTGAAAAAATTGAGAAGTACAAATTTACAAATATTTTATCAGTACTTTTGTCGTATACTCGTACACATGAGTATGTTTTTTATAATATATATTTTTTATGTTTATTTCCCTTTAGCATGTATGTATACAGAGCTCAACATATCAATAGTATAATTTGTATGCATAAGCAACGTAAAGTAGTTTTTGTGGTATTGTAATTCACATTGACACAAAATGACAGCTGTGTAATACTTGAGATGATGCTGTGAACGAAAAAAAAACACACACACACACACACAGAGAGAAAAATAAGATCCAACCCCACAAAATGGATATATTATGCACATACAAATACATATAAGTACTCACTAACGAAAAATGAAAAATTTATGAACCAACTGCGCAGCAGCTGGATGCTTTACTCATTCCCTCAGTCTGTCAAACATAGACTCCTACATGCACACAAATATATATTAATATCTACATACTTACATATATCCATAGCACATATTCACTTCTTCATATTCTACTTTGGATTTGCCATTTGCAGCTGCTGCAATGCAACATTTACAATTTAAAAGAATTCAAAAACTCAAACAACACACGTACACGTGTGTATATATTGGTTGTGCACGAATATGGGTTTTTGAAATGCATTTGCAATATTTACAAATACTGATGATATTCGATCACCTGTCACATTTTTCTCAAGCATAATTTAATACAAATGACGTCATATAGTGTTGTGGTGTAAGCTAAAGGAAGAAAATATTTATGTATACATACGTATACGAGTATATGCTGAAAATATTTATGTGTTAATATAATAAGAATTTATTTTCTGTTCTACTAACTAAATGGTGCCTCAGTTTTTGACATTCTTTTTCAACCAACAAATTTATTTTGCAACATTTTGACCAACATGAATTTTTTGTGGTACAGAGCTTCATGCATGAGACATGTATGTATATAAAGTGAAAGTATTTGTCATGACTCGATTTGCTAATGCGGAAAAAATTAAAAAAATTAATAATAATGAAACTAATTCATCTTTCTATAGCTTATATGAAATTTCTCTAAACTTGTGATTTATATATATATATTTAAAAAAAAAAGTCTCCAAACTTATCAAATTCCTTTATTAATTTTAATCACATCATAACCTAGTATTTAAAAAAAAAACCTCTCAACGACAAAAATTTCGACGACTCGCTATATCAGAGAACTGTCAAACTTTCGGCTCTTTGATTGAGTTATTGTAATTTAGCAGAGAATTTTTTGTTCCATCCAAAGTGGGTCTTAATAATAAAATTATTAAAAATAGGTATTTGGTATCTCCGCAAAACTTGTACCATATAAAGGGCTATCCATTTAGTGGTCCTGAAAATGCAAGGCTATATTTAAACATCTCTCAAACTTAGCTGTCATATCAAATATGTTTATTTAAAAGTCAGGCATTTATGAGAATGTATCGCTTATCGACCGCACAACGCGTTAAAATTATTGAAATCTACTAAAAAAAAATATTGATTAAAACGTGGCCGCGTTTCATGCTTCAAAAGGAGATTGTTTTACATATAATAATCCAACTACTCAAGCAATGCATAAAATTTAAATAGAAATTTGAACATATTGAATCGGTTGAAGATATTGTATGGCTTGTGCATCATTTTTTTCCTCGTTCCGCCTCAAATATCGCTGTTGTAAGCAGTGAAAGTGCAGCCGAAGACACGAATGTGTCTATTTCACTAGGTTCTCAAGAGCTGGGACTTTCTTATGGCTCATATGGTGTATTTTGCTTTTGTATTTAAACCTTCTTACATATAAAGGTGACTATTTAAAACCACGTAGTTATGTCGTTTGAGTACTCGAACAACAAGCAGTTTACCGCCATTTTTCCAAAAAAAAAAAAAAAATTCTTCAGCGTGAATGCAGACTTCTCACTCGGTGGATACGTAAATAAGCAGAATTGTCGCATTTGAGGCTCCGAGAATCCTCAGATAATTAAAAAGAGGCCATCACACCAAAAAAAAAAAAAACTTACTTTCTGATCCGCCCTTTGGCTTAGAGGTATGATTAAACCTCATTTCTTTAAATTTATGTCAATTTGGAGTCATATGATAACCAAAATTTTTTGGCTTGAAATTGAGGAGCCCGACTTGGAAAATATATGTATCCAACGAGATGGTGCCACACGTTATACAACGCGAGCGAATATGACTTTGTTGGGAGATAAATTTTCCCGCCGCTTAATCTCCCGTCTTGAAGATGTTAATTGGCCACCTAGATCGCACGATTTGACACCGTTAAACTTTTTTTTTGTGGTTACGCGAAAGACCGTATTTATGCTAATGATAAACTTTTTACTCTTTAGCACTTGAAAACTACCAGACAGGTTATGGCTGAGATACCGTCCAATATGTGCCAAAAAGTGGTAGAAAATTACCTCAAACGGATCGAAATTTGCAAAAATTCACGAGATGGTTTTTTGAATAATGTAGTGTATCTCATATAATACCAAGACTCAGACTTTATAATAAAAAAGGAATTGCATGTAAGATATTATTTTAACTGCATTTTATTAACGTTTGCTTTTGAAACCACAAAATGGGTAACTCAGTACATATTATACTGATGCTGAACAACATTAAAAACATCGTTCGGAGCCATTAGAAACTAAGCTTGGTTCCTGTCAAGCCAACTTCTTATAGTGCTACTTATTTAACTTAATTCGGGCGAAAAGAAAATAATAAAATCTACAGATTTAAATAGAGAAAATTCTCTCTTCTTTATACTCGGTAATTATCAAAATAAATGGGTATGGTAATAAACTAGGACAAGAGAAAATAGATTTCGTAAAACAAAACAATAGGCGCATTTGCGGCTTGGTTCCCACGCCACTAATGCTAGTCACAACCCTTGAAATCCATCGCAGAATCAGCTTATCCAACAAGTACTACATTTGACCAAACAGAAAATTGAAGTCAAAGGTCATCTCTCGACAAATAAAGTCCAAACTGTTCAAAGCGTACATGATTTCATTTCTACAATGTAGTTCCAAAGGCTTGGATGAAACTAAAATCTAAAGAATCGCCAAAATTTCAGAGCGAAGGGTTTTGTGGAAGATTTATGGTCCTTTGTAATTGATTATGAAACGATGTGCTGCAAAATGTATGTGATGCCATTGAAAAAGAAAAATAAATTCTACTTTATGTTACGAATGGCTCAGAGAACAATTGACTCTCATTGACTCTGACGTGTTATAAATATTTAAGGGAATATAAAAATTTGTTAGACGTCCGAAAGGGATAACTTTAATCCAAAGAAATATTTACTTTCCTTTTTCTTGAAGACTAATGAGATCTAGAAAATATTTTTAGATATTTCATAATTGCATCTGAAACGAGTTCAAAATTAAAATTCAAGCAAAAAGTGTTCTGACAAAATCCAGAATTTTTTTTAAATATTTCATTCAAAAGTGATTGAAATTCTAACGAAATCCTTGCAAATAAGTCAAATCTTATTGCTTTTTATTTTTAAAGCATATCTAAAAATATCAATTAAGTTTCAAAATATTAGATTTAAAAAAGGATGAGATTAGTAAAATTCTAGGTACAAAAAAATAATCCCCTACATAGAAATATGAATCCAAAAAACTTGAGTTAAATATAATTAACTATCAATACTTAAATTTAAAAAAAAAATTGTTCCTGTATTCATAAATAAATCGATTAAAGGATTTATTAAAAAAACTTCATGTTAAAAAACTAGAAACTTAAAAGGTTTACTTTAAATCAAAAAGAAGTTAATTGCCAAGACTACAAATGAAAATCTACTTACTACACTTGAATACAAATGTACCTCATACTGCTCATTCTACAGAGCAATAGTTCCTCTCTTGTCGTTAGTGAACCCCGCTACTATTACTGTTACAATTCTGCTATGCGTTGGTGCCAATTTAACCGTTGTCCTTCCATTAATCATAAGAATTTTTCATGTACTTGTATGTGTGTATAAGTATATAGTGTAAGCAACAAAGGCTCCCATGTCCAGTTGAGTAACCCGGCCACTTAGACATATTGAAATTGCTGTTGCGTGTCCTGTGGGAAACGATGGCACTCTAGCGTGTTCGTATGTCCATTACGCTTGCCAAGAGCGTTTGTACTTATTTATTTCTGCATGGAAAGATACCAAAAATTAACTAGAATACTACTAGTTTGCATTTGCACATCATCATTTCCTTTTACATCATTTCCTATGTTAGTAACCTATATTATTAGTTAAATAGACATCAGTTTTATATTAATTAAATACTGGGTAATTTTATTATATTTCAATTCATATTTCGCACAAAATAGAAAAATTAAATCGAAATTCGGACCGTTAATCTCAGGTGTGTCATCGTATATCCCTACTATACTAAAATGAGCGACAAACTGAGCACTACAAAAGCGAGCATCAGCAACAAATACACTCGCTGCAAAGAGTTAACACAATATACCAGTGGCTTGATGGTTAAAATAATTTTGTTACTAATAAGCTGCTAAAAAGTAGAGATTTTATGCGATTTCGTACTGGTATGAAACTAGATATGTATATAGTATTCCCTTAGTTTTTAACTGCGGGGTTGAAAGTGAATACTAGCACTGCTATGTGTCTGTCAAGAGCAGTATGCTCAGTACCATAGCGCAGTTAAAAAGCTTTTTTTTAATGCATAAAACTATATATGTGCATGCATTGCTAAAGGAGGCAGCGGTTCGTAGTTACTGACCAAGCGAAGCGAACAAATTTGGAAGTGCCTTAACAAAGCGCATTTGGCGTTGCTGTAAAGTGGTAGCCTAGAAATTGAAATTTAGTTTTGTTTAAAAATATTACATTTTGTCTCAGGTTCCTTTGATATTTATTATTTAATGCAGATAATCTAAAAACAGTTATGGAAAATAGGGAATATGGGAAAATTATCAAGATTCGCATCGAAAATTGATGCTGATGTTCGGAAAAAAATGAGAGATTAATACCAACATTTTACGTTTTTCCCAATATCGCATAAACATTTGTATGTAGGAACTGCCAAGCTAGTCCAGTAGAACATTGCTTCTAATACATGAAATATACATACGCTGCATTATTAGTAACCCGCAGAAAAGTTTCCAATTACAAAACACTAACAATCAACGTGCTATTCATTTAGCTCAAATATTTTAAATAAGTTTGGTTATTCATTAACCTTCATGAGGTCTTCGGGTCAAACTGCACAAATTTTAATTCGATTTTCCCACAAAATGTCCAGTTAATATTTCTGTTGTTTAATGATTTTTATTTATTTTAGAAACTAAAATGGTACTCGGACTTTTGGTTAATATATTATCAAAATATATACAAGTAGATAATTATAATTTTTTTTTACAAATATTGTAAACAAATTGATATTTTGGAATGCTTTGCTCAATAATGTTATTGAAGGATTTCTTCAAAACTGTAAGATCAAAATAAAAAGAGGGTGCAGAAATAGATATGGAAGAGCGCTCATGAAGAATATTATGAACATAATTCTAGGAGTGCCCGCTACATCTCTTTGAAAATTGCCATGGCAGTAATGGCAAGCTTTCAATTATGCTTCACAATTGCTCTTGATAAGCACAAGTATGAAGGAAAAGTGTTTTCGTTCAGATTAAAGTAACTTCGACGACATTGAAATTCTTGTTTTTATTGGTTTACTTTTATCAGCTTGAGTTGCCATCAGCATGTAGCAGCTAAGTCCTCCATACCTTTGTGGAAAATTCCCAATTCTTTAACACAGCAAAAAAAAATTGCCAAGAACCTCGAGAAATCACAGAGAGAATTCAGGAGCTGATCTTACACGATCAACAGCATTTGATTTTAACAAAATCTTAAGTAAAACCAAACAGAGATAAAACAAAAATACATCGATTTCAACTATGTAAGAAAATGTATTATAAAACTGACATACTGTGAAGTATGTTTTATTCTCTTGAATCAACATTTTCCGTAACTTTGAACGATATATCGTAAAATCTTTTATGTTGGTTGAAAACTTTTTTGTTTGGAGAAGTTTAATAATTTTTGCTAAGAAAATCTATATTATGTTCGATTATTGGTTACTTGAGAAAGTATTGTAATTTTTAATTTCATACAGAATTGAACAAAAAATAATAAGAATTTTTTGTAAGCTCCATTTGATCTTGGATTTGGAACGAAAAATTTAAATTTTAAATTTATTAGGAAAAGGTATGATGAATTTTAATTCCAAAAAATAGAGGCTTGCTCAAGAAAGTGTAAGATATAAAGCTAGGCAAAGTAAAAATAAGATATATCACTCATAATTTATTTGGTCGATAAATGGCGCAAATCAATTTAGATACCGACTTAGAACTAATTAGTAAAGTAAGAATGTATTTATCCTTCATCTGCTCTTAAAAAAACTTGCATTGTCTACCCTCATGCGTCGTTTTCGACGCATATGGGACTACTCAGTGTTTTCAGTAGGTAAAGTGAAATCATGCACGTTGAAAACTAATGAAAATTTGGGTTTTTATTTATTTAACGAGAAAATTTTCTTTTTTTCTACCAGTCTTAAATAAGCTTATTTTCCAAATACTTAACGCATACGTTTCGGTTGTGGGCGTTTTTACATGCACCTTTCGAGCAGAAGCAACAAATGGTAGTGTGCATGTTAATTTTCGAAGCCAAATTATTTTCACAGCACATCGAACATCTTTGCCTGTCTTTTATTTGTGGAGGTACGGTTTTCGATCTTTTCGGTGCGTTCGATGAAGAAGCAATTTCAACCAAATTTTCCGATGAACTTGTTCTTGGCTTTGTGGTTCTATTTGCCTTGTTCTCGACAGCTTCATTGTTGTGTAAAGTACTTTGTAAAATTGTGCATTTATTTTTCCTCCAAATGTATGAAACAAGCGTTGTATTGCTTGTAACTGCAAATGTTGACTTGTACAAGGGTAGTTTTTTGCATTTTTGAAGGTTTGGTGGGACGAATCTCTTGTTTTTTCTCATAGTTCCCACCATAGTAACACCCCTTGCCAACAATTCCTGGTCGAGACCATATGAAGAAAAAAAGTTTTCCATTGTCACGTTGTGACCTTTCAAACCGCGAACCAAGTCCAAAACAACGCGTTGATCCTGATTTTTTCACATGAACTTGCACCGACTGGTTTCCCCAAATATGGCTGAATTTTCCATACGTAGCACGTCTCAGAACAGACACATAACCAGAACTTGATCCCATATTTCTCTGGTTTCGAAGGGTTATAGTGCCGAAACTTGCACCGACCTCGAAAACCTAGCAGCTGTTCATCAACGGTTACACATTCGTGTGGGTTGTAAAGTTAGCTAATAAATTTGACTTTATGGAATATATTTTATATGCATCAAGCATATATATATGTATATATTTGTAACCGCTGAAGCAATTTTCGGCCTCCTCCAATTTGTGGTTTTGTATGTTGATGTTATTATCAACAAATGGAGGAAACTACAGTTTATTCTAAGTCGCCTCTGAAAGGCTGATGGATTCTTATGCGGAGCTTTATTTTATGTCATAAATACAGTTGGAGGGCTTAACATGCCGAGTGGTGACCGCAATCAGAACAATTAATTCTCTATAATTTTGAATGTTGCTCGAACCGGGACTCGAACCCTTTCCTTCCAAATTGTAATACACAGTGATAATCGCTCAGCTATTGCGGCCGCATTAAATGCAATATACATTTATTCATTTCGAATGAAAACATTTGTTTCTTAAGTCATCAAAAAAAAAAAAAAAAAAAAAAAAAATTGCATATATAAGTTTATACATAATGGAACTGTATAACTCCCAACTTAGCAGTCTTTATAAATGTAATTTAACGAATTTAAAAAAAAAAATTTTTTTTCCAGCATTTGGAAGTATTTTACAGAAAATATTTTAATATTTTATTATCTTTGTGTTAATTGTACGATTTTTGAAGGGGTTTAAAATCTAACAAAATTACTATACTTAAAATTGTCTGGGCTCTTAGGATAATTTAGTACCAATAGGATACGAAACTAGTCAATTTTTTTTTCTAATATTAATCAGGAAATTGAGAAAAAAGGGTTCAATAATCTATACCTTAAATTTATTCCGCATACTTTATTTAAATATATGAACGTTTTGTTCCTTACTTGATTTTAAGAAAGAAAAAAAATCAAACAAATTTGTTAAAAACTAAAAATTTAATTAGTAGTTGTACCAAAATATAACATTCATAGTTTTATAAATTATTCTAGTATGTTAATTTACAACATAAATTTACTTCTTGCGTAAAACTTTACACAAAAATGTTTAACGTCAGTAATTCTTAGGACCTTATAAAGGTTAAGTTAAGAGTGAAAAATTTACTTATTTTTCATTTACAAAATACTATTTTTGCGTATACATAAATACAATTTGTTTTTATGTAAGAATATTTACTTGAAAATTGTTTTTGGTTTGTGCATATCTGCATTTCTTCTGATCCAAACGATAGAAAAACTTTATCATGCAAAAGTTTTCTATTTGTACAACAACTCAGTATACTCGCAATCAATTGCGCCGCTTAATCAGCAGTTTTATATTTTTTAAGATTATTATAAGGGTATATTTATATTAGATTTACATTACTTAAAAAAAAATTCAATTTACTCAAAAGATCTTAAAACTTTTAGTTTTTTGCTTTTCAAGCTGCTGGTAATCAGAAAGTTTTAGTTTGATTAGACTTGCTTTATGATGGAGTGGTGAAGTAGTATTTATTTTTATAAAATATATAAAATGCTAAGTAAATATATAGATGGACTCTTATTTTATTACTGAATCCACATTAATTAAATTGGATAAAAATATTTAAAAATAAATAAATTTCAAAATGCCGGTCTGAGAGCTTATCAAAAAGTAAATTATCAAAAAATATCAAAAATTCAAATTTTGTCTAAAATGGCTATTGGAAGGTTCTCATTTACACTTTACCTAAAGAAATCAAATAGGAACTACTGTAGACTGTGGACGTTCGATTATAAACATTAAAGGCAAAAATTACGAAAAGGGAATTTCTACTTTATTTACTAAGTACATAGATAAATCATTATTGTTCACACAGGTACTTATTTGGCAAATTTAGAGAATTTCAGTTTTTACACCAAAATCAGTCTCATAAATGTTTTAAGCCTTTATAGTATGTTTGATAAGAGGAGAAAGAAAGGGAAAGAACCAAATGGTTCTAGAAAATTTTTTCACCTAACGTATGGTGACTAACTTTGAACAAATTTTCTTCTAACATGTTTTCAAAGAATAAATTTATTAATATAACGGATCCACAGGAAAGAGAATCCCAAATTATTGCGCTTTTTTGGGTTTAATTATTTTTATCCGTGCTAAGTTATATCAGCCTAAAGAGACGACTAAAATACAATAGCTGCCAGGCTAGACAGAACCGGAACGATTTGAATTTTTTTTTATTCAGCTAAAACCCGTCACTTCTGCGACCCCTCAGCTTCATTGGGATGGAATGAGGTGACCTGGTGATACTTGTAGAAAAGAGCGGCTTGATAACTTACCAAAAAATGGCTAGACACATGAGAAAATAAAAATAGCAATAAAAATAATTAAAAATAAGACAAAAAATAAATAAATAAAAAGAAAACAGAAAAAGGAAACAGCCAAAAATAATAGGCTACCTGCAGAATATTCGTATATACATATAGTGCAAATTTGCATGAGTATGAAATGAATGGTAATTTTCTTTTGCTTTTATTTTTGGGCGTAGCTCTTTGCCGCAAGGCGTTAAGTGGGTCGACATTCAACATAATAACTATACCATATCGCCACATGTCCCATATTGCTGTGGTTCTTTTGCTTTTATCTCCCTTTTTTGTATTATTAAATGTTTTTCGGCTTTCTCTACTTTTCTCTTACTGCAAAAAAAAAATCCATGCAGTTGCCAATTTTCAGCCTTGTTTTTATGCGAGAGATGAGACTTTTACGATAGCCTTTTATATGCAAGGCCAATTTCGTTGCAACACCCCGAATGGGCATGAAAATCCATTTTAATTTATGGTAACATATACATACGTATGTGTGTATGAATGACTGTGTGCAAGCTTATATCTCAAGCCGAATGGACGATACCTCTTTTAAATCTTTTATGCTTCTGCATTTTTTAAATATCTGCATGTGCTTTATCATGGTGAGTCCAATAAAAATCCTTAAAAAATAACAAAAAACACACGAGCATTGTATGAATCGGTTAGGGAGGTTTACATATGAAAAATTTGAAGCCGGATATTAACTCTCTGGAAATTCGGGTAGTCAACTGTTTCATGGTGCATCCGATCTCTGAAAAACGCCTTGTAAAAAAACCTATATTAGGTAGAGATTATCTATAATAAAGAGTTCATCCTCAAAATCCTATTCGAGCGGAATAAGGAATTAGAGAAGGATCCGCGAATGATTCTACATTGGTATGCTATTGAATGATGATGTAGGTGTCCGCGTTTCTATTGATTTTTTTGAGTACCTAAGTACTTTAGCTCATCTGCTCTGGCAGTACAAAATATGTGCGCGCCACTTCGATGGCTAAAAGTAGGGTCGACAACACATGGATAAAGGAGAGAACACTTCTCCAACCTACTCAATGGCAGTGAAAGTGAAAACTCCAGAGATGACGAACCCGAAACCACAATAGATGACGATGGTAAAGACGTTCCATCGCCCGACTGTGAAGAAGCTCAAATAGCGCTTGCTCGCTTAAAAAATCAAAAAGCGGAGGGAGCCCATGGCCTACTAGCAGAGCTATTCACAAACGGCATCGAAGAACTGACAAGGCGAATGCATCCGCTTCTATGCATAATATGGTCGGACGAAAGCATGCCCGACAAACGGAACTTAAATATACTCTGCCCTATCCAAAAAAAAGGAAGTACAGATGATCTGCGCCATTTCTCCAGCATATTGTGTTAAAGATTAAAGCCTACCGTCAAAAAACTGATCTACACCCGAGAGAAAAGAATTGATACACACTACCTTTTCACCGGTTTCAGTACTGTCTTCCACAGCACGAAAAGAAACTGCCTCTTCGCCGCTATGCAGAGCTAATAAACTAGGTGAAATCTTCTAAAAGAGTGCGTGATTGTTGACGTATGCCGTTGATGTTGATATAATTGGTCATAATAACCGCACCGTAAGTTCTGCGTTCTCCAGGTTAGACAAAGAAGCGAATCGAATGGGTCTGGCCGTGAACCAGGCCAAGACAAAATATCTCCTGTCATCAAATAAACAGTCATCGCATTCGCTACTTGGCTTCCACATCACTTGAAATCCAATGAATAAGCACTCTTGCCAACAGGTTCTACTTTGGACTGAGTAGGAAATTGAAAAGTAAATTCATCCATCGACGAAACGAAACCAAACTCTACAAGTCGCTCATCACTCCCGTCTTGACATATGATGCAGAAACTTGTGCGATGTCGACATCGGATTAGCTTTAAGATTTTTCGAGAGAAAAGTTTTGTGGAAGATTTATAGTCTTTTGCAGCAGCGGATACCGTAGACGAGGGAACGATGAACTGTACGAGCTATACTATGCCATTGACATAGTCCAGCGAAGAAAGAGACAGTGGCTGAGATGTGTAGATAATGTCGTCCGAAGGAATGAAAGGGCTCCAGCTTTGAAAGTATTCGATGGAGCAGCTGTTGGTGGAAGCCGAAGAAAAGGAAGAAAATAAGACCTTTTTTTTGGAAGGATCAGGTGGAGAACGACCTGGTTTCACTTGGTATTTCCAACTGGCGCCAAACAGCAAAGAGAAGAAACGAGTGACGCGCTATTATTGATGCAGTTATAATTGCGAAAGTGGTGCCTACGTCAAAGAAGAAGAAATAGAATAAGGGTTAAAGCTAAGATACAGATATTCTTCAGAGTTTATTGCGATTTAGTATTTCATATTTTATGCGCACATACATGTTGGTAGGTATGGATATTCGCCTGTGTGTTAAAAGTAACATCACACCCCAGAGTCTTAATGCAAAACTTCCAGTTTTCTTCTTCGCATTGATAAAATAATAGATTTATTATTAACAATTCTCTCAATGCGGCAACTTAAGAGTTTTATTTATGAGTTGAAATTACTTTCATTTAACCAAAGTAGTATCATCTACAGCCAAAGCAGTAAATAGCATCCTTTGCTGTGCCGCTGATTCGAGACACTTTATCAGTTGACATTATAAGACATTCGCCAGCTTTACCGTTGTTATTCTCTATGCTTTTTTAGCGTTCTTCTCAAATTTATCACCATTAAACAACTTTCACGCATTCACCTATACGAATGTTAGCTAGTGAAAGTGGGTATGTATGTGGGTATACATACATACATATAAGCTCTTTGACAATATATCAACTATTTAACTAAACACAAGATGTGTCGTCACCTGTAGTGTCAACCGTAACTGCGGCTTACAGGTAGCGTAGCTCATTAAAATGATAATTTTAAACGCACAAATCTTTATACCGTCAGATATTTACTTACGGAGGTATATTAAAATATACTAGTGCATACATACATAATTATATATTGTGTTTATATGCAAATTTATAGCCAGATAAAACATTTCTTCCGAATAAATGACTATATCTTCTTCGTGAAAGATTAGAAAATTCTAATAAAATAACAAAACATTGCTTTATGGAGGTGAATATATATAAGTATATACATAAAATTAGCGCTTTGTTACCGTTAAAGTGATGTTTGGACGAGTTTCTCCTGCAATTTTCTTGATTGATTATTCAACAAAAGGAATGTTTAAGTATTTTCGTTTACAACAATACATATTTTCAAAATTTTCAACACTACCAATATCGGAAACTTGTAAACTTCCATAAACCACAAATGTTAGTGGTATACCCTATGCTGGAAGTCCAGGGTTTTAGCTGTTTCTCAAGTCCCTGAGTCCTGTTATTAACTTAACGTTTCCATGCTCTTCCCAGTTGAAGCAATAAGTACAATTATCTGACACTTTAATACAGCTGGCTAAATATTACCGTTATGCGTCATTTATAAATTAATTGGCCTGCTGTCAAAGACAGGTATTTCAAAGTCGTAGCGTTGAACACTACCTGCTTGAAATTATATGTGAAACACTACAAAATTCCAATGACCGCCTTGTGAACGTTTCGAAACTTCGATCCGTTTGAGGGAATTTTCGATCACTCTTTTGCTTATAGTGGGCGGTATCTCAGACGTAACTTGACGAATGTTGGTTTTCAAGTACTCAAGAGTTAAAATCCGCACACATGAGAGAATATGCGGCCACGTAATTTCTCTCGTAATAAAACCTTGTTGGAACCACATATTGCCCAAGTCGTTTTCAATTGCAGGGTAAAAAAAGTAGGTTATCAAAGTACCACAACGGTCCAAATAGAAGGTGACAGTTTCGCCGTTATCGTTTTTAAAGAAGTAAGGTCCTTCTACACCTACGGGCCAGACAGTAATTTGTTTTGGGTGTAATGACCTCTTGTCAATTATTTGATACTTATAACGGGTTATCCATTTTGAGGTCCCCTTACCCAAACCCAGAAAATTCAAGTTTAATGGGGAATGTTTATAATCATTTGAAAGAACATTCTTTGGCATTTATTTTTTGAAGATTATTGCCACGGCTATGCCACAGATAGTCCACCTGTTGAGTCCAACTTTCGATGACTCGTTCGCGCATTTCGAAAGGTAACTGGCGAATGACACGCGTGATGTTTTGCTCCAAGGCCTGAATCGAAGGGGGATTGTCCGCATAGAATTTAGACTTTACATATCACTAAAGGAAAAAGTCTAACGGTGTGATATTACACAATCTTGGTGGCCAATCGACCGGTCCAAAATGCGAAATTATCTGCTCCCCGAAGTGTTCTTTTAACAAACTTTAATTGGAAGTTTTCAAGAGCCCATAGAGCAAAGCGATGTCGGGAAAGGTCGAGCGGCTTCAGTTCTTGCACAAGTTGTATTTTGTACGCTTTCAATTTAAGATACGGATTTAAAATGCGTCAAGTAATTCCAATGTCTGTCCGAGTTGCTGCGAACGGCGTCGAATCGGCACTCTCAGCTACGGCCGCTATATTTTCTTAACTGCGTGTTGGACGTTGGTCGAATCGGTCGAATATTATCCACAAATGAATGCTGGGTCACAATATGGTTGATGGTGTTGCGAATAGTATGCTCAGTAGGCCGATTATGTTGACCATAAGTTGAGCGAAGCGCGCGAACCACATTCTTTACAGAACGTGAGTTTTTCAAAATAAAGTTCAATGATTTGTAAACGTTGTTCAGGGCTAAGTCTTTCCACGATGAACTGCCGAAAAATACTGAATAAAAATAACATGACAGCTTGACACGGCTCATGTGTGATCCGTCAAAAAAGGCTGTTGAAAAAAGTGGCTCTACTTGGATCACCCTTTATAAATATAGGTATAACTAAAAGAGCAAAATACGTTATAATTTACCGTAAAAAAGTTCCCACTCTTTAGAACTTCCAGAAATAGACACATCCGTGTCCTGGGCTACACATTCACTTACAGCAGCGATATTTGAGATGGAACGAGCAAAGCTGTATTCCACAGGCCTTAGGTTAATTGTAACCGATCCAGTATCTTGAAATTTCTTTAATATTTTATTAATGGCTTCAGCAGTTGGACGATTTGGTGCACCATAATCTTCCATAAATGCCCGACTTTTAACATAAACACAGATAAGTTTGACAGATGCTCGGCTCTGCCTTTTCGAAACCACTAAGAGTGGAATTTTTTTCTAGTCGGCTAGTACTATGACATTACTGCTTAAGTGTTAAAGTGGTGAATTTGTGTCTTTTTCATAAAGAGGCACATTTGTATATTTCAAAATTAACAGAGAGATCTTGTATACGTATCTTAGCAAAATCTATTCATGATGGGTGGTTTTAATGTTTTTCGGTAGATGGTCTATTTATGTACACTGGGCTGCTGATTTATAATAAGTAAGTAATAGATTATTGGAAAGAGTGAGGGACAAAAATTTTGCTTTAAAAGAAAGTGAGAGATTATTGATGTGTTTGATAAATTTTTTTTAGAGTATCCTGAGACTTACTGCAACTAATTTGTGAAGAGACAGCCTCATGTGATTAAAAGATAAAGACTATAATTTTACAAAATAACTGCTGTCCCAAGACTAAAAATTAATCAACATTGTTTGGTGTAAAAATTTCAAAATAAATAATAATTTTTTTTTTCTTAAAGAAGTTAGAAAACATACATTAAGAAACTGAAAATGTAAAATGGAAACCATTGGAGAGAACTTTATTATACAAATTTATTTAATAAAATATTATGATGTTTGATATATTTTTCATAATTCTAGAATTTATGTTATTTTGTATGTTTAATTTACTATATGAAATAAATAGAATTAAGTTGTCACTCAAAGCTTCAAAGCTTACTTAACTTTCAGGTAATAGGTAACTTCCTCCTCTGAAAGTTGTTTCCCAAGTGTAGTATATTATATGCCCTCCTTACCTGTTATGTCCCCAGAAGAGTTCTACTGAAGCAATTGTTTCATGAGGTAATCGTAATAAATGAAAGTATGAGCAAACTTGAAGTATCTCCCAGCGCTTGTTTGCTGTTATTTTTTATTTAAATTTGTTCAGTACCTCTAATGTGCCTGAGGGTATTTGATTGCTTCCCTCGCTTATTCGAGTTTTCTCGCTGCTCCGTCATCAACTCATTTGATATGCATCTTTTTATTTGTCGTCAGGTATTAAACATAAAAAATCAATTTAAAATCGCTTTAGAATATAATTTATTCAAAATTGCTTAGTTGTGCATAAAGAAAAGGTATTTTAATATTCTATTTCATATTTCTCAAACGAGCGGATGAAGATTGTTATGTATTTTAGACTTTTACCGGCGATAAAAATTCGTACAAAAATTAAAAGATAAAGCAAAGTAGTGATTATTGTGCTTGTCTTCTTGTAATATTTTTAAACTCTTTTTAATATAAAATTTTTTTTATGTATTTATTAAAAAAAAAACGTGTTGCTTTTTTTTTTTGAAGATTTATTTATTTATTTATTTATTTTAAATGCCTACGAATATTTAAATCTCTACAAGTTATGTGCACACATATTTCTTTGTGCATATTGACAAACGAAACCCCTCCCATTACAATGATTCATAAAATGAAGCAGGTGCACGCCATTTTGTGGCGAAATGTGCTTTTGACCTCTATCTATATGTGTACATGTGCACATGTATGAAAATCTCTGTGTGTATATACATAAAAACACACAGTTGCTCTAATATAATGCCACGAGGTCAGGCATAAAATTTTTCATAATATGAAACGTGACTGCAGTTTTATATATTTTATATAAAGAATGTGCAAATGCAGTGTAAATATACATATACACACACATAAACATACATAATTTTATGTATCTACCTGAAATGATATTCACACATGCCACAAAGTAAAATAAATCCATAAAAGTATATACATTTATATACATAGAATTGGTATGCATGCCGTCTAGCTGTTTTCTAAGTAGCAGCATTATGTAGATACTCATACATATGTTCATAGAATAATTTATGTAAATATATATTTTTAATATACATATCTAAATTGCATAAATTTGGAAATTCATAAAAGCTTCTATTTATTTGCTGCAAAAGTAATATTCGCCAATTTTTATACACATTTAATATAATACGATTCATACTGAACATATATACATATGCACGAGTATGCCATAAATTTATTTATAGATATTTATGGTATTTAAAATGGTGAAAAGAAATCTGAAACATAAAAACTTTAGGGGAAGCAATATTTTATACATTTCAAATTTATACATAAAAATATAAAATTACCTTTTTGCTTCAGGAAATATTTTAGTAAGCTAGCATAAGAGAAAAAAAAGTTTTTAAAAGAGACAAAGCCTGAGCGAAAGACACTGAGTATAAAGTCCTGAAAATTAATTTTTTTTAATATATCTGTAAATATCTCCATCATGTTGTCATTGTTAGGTTCCTTGCATGATACCCATACAACGGACATGATGAATACCCTCCGCTTTTGTTTTAATTCTTAGTTCGTAACTTAATAATTTTTTTGGAGAAATTTTTCGCAAGAAATTTGTATCAATAAGTAATGACTTGACGATTTATAGGAAATTTCATCTTAATTTAAGTTGACGTGTTGTTTTAGTTATGCAGATTTTGTTTTAATCAACGTGTATTTCATTAAATACGAGTACACCGTCAGCTAAATATTGTATTTTTGTAAGGATAAACGGCTATAACATTATTCAAATTATCAAAACTACAACTGAAACAAACTCATCGGGCGCGAATATTGCTCCATTGCCACATTGTACATTAAAAAGGGTTATCTATTTAGTGTTTTTGAAAGCGCAGAGCTGTATATTGATGCCTGTCAAACTTAACTGTAAAATCAAACATTTTTTGTTTTAGTTAAAAGTCAGACATTTACGAAAATTGACCGCTTAACAACCGCACAACACGTTAGAATGCTTGAAACCTACTATAAAACCTACTCCAAAAATGATGGCCATGTTTCATCCACATAATCGTCCAATTACTCAAGCATTTGTTAACATTTTAAAGAAATTTGAAGTGACTAGATCACTTGCAGATATTGTAATGCCTGTTCATTATCGTTTTGCTTGTTCCACCTTAAATATAGCTGCTGTAAGTGAAAGTGTAGCCGAACACACGAATGCGTCTATTTATCAAAGTGCTTAAGAGCTGTTTTCTTACGGCACTTTATGGCATATTTTGCACATTAAATTACAGCTACATCCATATATAAAGTCCAGCTTGTACAACAACTGAAGCTACCCGACCATTCACAACAAAATAATTACGTCGATTGGGTTTAAACAACAAGCAGTGGATCGCAATTATTCCGACAAATTCTTTTTCAGCGACGAGACAAATTTATCACTCGTTGTATACGCAGATAGGCAGCAATGGTCGCATTTAGGGCTCCAAGAATCCTCAAATAAATGAAGAGAGGCCATTATACCAAAAAAAAACTCATTGTTTGGTGCGCTCTTTGTTCTGAAGGTGTGGTTGGACCTTACTTCTTTGAGAACGTTAACGACAAGACTGTCACTGTCAATTTAGAGCATTATGATTGTATGAAAACCGAATTTATTGGCCTGCAATAGAAGAGCACGACTTGCGCAATTTGTGGCTCCAACAAGTTGTTGCCTATCCTTGCCACAGTTCGGAAAATATTCATTCCGTTTCAAATGTGAAATCTTTAAATGTTTTATATAAAAACCGTCAAGTCATGCCCGATTGATGAATGCTCCTGCGCGAAGTGCCTATAGACATAGCTCTTCTATTATGAAGTGGGGTTTTTAGAGACAAATTTTTTTTGGATACATCAATGTTCGTAACCAACTGATCACATCATTAAATAAATTGGTGTCCATACTGCCAGGGTTAGATTTTAATAGTAAATTCCAGGTGGGCATATTCTCTAAACAATTATGCGGTACACCATCTTAATCTACGCAGATGAGTCCAAAATAAGTGAGGGCTCTTTGTCCGATAGCAGGTTAACTTGCCAGTTCCAAAATCTGGGTTATATGAACAATTCGGGGTATAAAAGAGCTGACGAGTTGTGAATTTCGAGTATTTCGACAAACACTTTGACTTTTTTCTCAAAGTTTTTTTTTTATTAATTTTAAATTTATTTATGAATAGTGCAAAAATTATTGAAACGCCAAAGAAACTTTGATAAACAAAATTAAAGTTCTGTTTGTTCTGCTGAGCAGTTGAGCAATGAGCAAGTATCGACCGAACATCGAGCCGCTCAGAGTGCTCGATATCCGGGTATCTAGAGCTCTAATTTCAATTGGTTGTTTGTTCAGTTTAATGACTATTGGGTAATGAT
Source organism: Neoceratitis asiatica (assembly GCA_030068015.2). Classification (NCBI taxonomy): domain Eukaryota; kingdom Metazoa; phylum Arthropoda; class Insecta; order Diptera; family Tephritidae; genus Neoceratitis; species Neoceratitis asiatica. The sequence goes on along the minus strand of CM061524.1, from coordinate 43,024,874 downwards.
CGGATTTGCATCTGCATTTTTTGTGACTGCAAAGTCAACAAAATCTATAAATTTCCTTGGGTCGGAAGGCCAGTAAGTGGGTTGTCTTAGGGAGATAAAATCTAAGCTACTTTTTTAAAATAATAATATTTATTTTAATAATTTATATATATATTTGAATATTAAAATAATTTTTTTGGACATTATGGACACTTCGGAGTTATTTTATTAAAATTATTTTATATTTTAAAATAATAAAACGCCAGTTTAAATTATATATGGTTAAAATATGAAGCTATAAAATTACGCAGACTTTTTTAAAATCATTGTTTCATATAGTTTTGCTCTTGTCGTAACCTTCTCATTCATAATTCTTTGACTCCTTCACTCATTTTCTTTCTAAACTCTTTCTATCTCCAGCTCTATAAAAAAAACAGTCCGAAAATAGGTTTGCTAAGCATGGCTTAATTGTCCGTCAAATATTTAGGTTTATTTCTGATTCACTTCTAATGATTGTAAATAAATATTCTTACATATGTGCACTCATGCACACATACACACATATATCAATCAACTTGTTGAATAAAATGCTCAAAAATAAAGCTAAATTTCACACTCCACATCTCAAAGCTAATAGAAAATTTTATTTTTATAGCAATAATAAATAATAATTATGGCACGCATTTTATACCGATTTGAGGCTCTCTCTTTAAGCAGACATAATATTTATTTGAGTACTCATGAATTTAGTTCATTCATTTCTGCGCACTAGTAAGCTCTCTCGCTCTCATATGTTCTTATGTTTCTTTCATATGTGTTCAAATATCTGCATCCCCACGAGCTTTTACATTGTGATAGGACAAAATGTTTATGAGGATTGTTCGCCTACACTTTATCCCATTCTTTTCACGCCCACTTCGTGCTCTATAGAGATTTCAATGTCCCCAGTATGCAGTTTTTTGGCCACGGTTATTGCTGTTTCCTTTCGTATTTCTGTTTTGTCTTCAGCTATTCGCTCTCATTTGCAATCATTCGTGCGTTGTCGTTAACTCGCAAAATGCTCATACTATAATCGGTTGTATGTGGTCGGCTGTGAAAAGCTTTTTAGTTGAATGTGACATTTGACCCTAAATAAATAAGTGGTTTAAGTATCGAGAGTGGAGATGAAAAGGAATATTTTTATTTATGTTTTTTTTTTTCACTACTCAATAAAATATTTCACTACTCAATAAAATATTTTTCTGTGATGCATCATTTCATATTTTCACTTAATTCCTTGACTTGGTTTTGAGCGTAGGTATGAGCGTGTATGTAAATGTCTGTGGCATGAATTATGAATGAGCAATGAGTGCAGCAAAATGACCATAATTACGTTCATAATGTGAAGTGCGTGACGGTAACGAATTTTTTGTAGTTGTTGTACAACTAGAGGGGCGGAAAAGTAATTCAAATGACTTGATGGAACATATTTCCGATTATTATTCAATTACAATAAAAACAGTGTGTTCATATGAACAGTGAATGAAAGAAGCAGTAGAAACATTTCCACTTAATTGCTGCCTTTGTATTTTTTTATTTCTCTAGCGTTTATTATTGTACATATATGTATCCTAAGAGCAAATAAAATTATTATTTCAAAGTTGAACGAGTTGGAGGCTTTTGGCATAAAAGTTTAGCGAACTTTCACTTGAATATGTAAGTTCATATAAAATAAGAAAAGGTGAGGTCTTCGGCCTTTACCTTTGCACCTTTCGTGGCCATTTAAAATATATTATATTTCATTTTAAAATTAAATATTTATTCTTATATATGAAAAATCAGTTGTGAGGGACAATTTGATAAAGTCTTCCGATTTTAATGATTTTCAGTAGCATTATTCATTGAATTTTCATGTGATGGATACCAAATTTTATGCTGCTGCTTTTTGACGGATTTTTAGCGCAAAACCTCATATCTGAATAAATCGGCTATAAACGAGCAGTATGAGTGTTCCGATTTTGATGGTTTTCCATACGAATAATAATTTAAAGTAATGCGTGTAGAATAAAAAATATTACGCTCTTTGATCTTCGATACTTTGTTGATGGAGTTTCGACCAAAGTATCATATCTGAAGAAATCGGTGTATGGGAGCCACTTTTATAATTGTTCGATTTCGATGATTTTCCATACCAATGTGCAATTTAAGGTATGCTTGCATAATACTAAAAATTCACGCTATAGCAAATGGCAAAGTTTAAGCAACTAACGAATCAGAAGAGTTAATTCATAATCAAATTGCATAAATATGGTCGCACATATCGATATATTGCCACACAAAAAAAAAAAAAAAAAATTGTTGTTAAATACTTGTCGCCAGGTCTCAATATGCAAAGTTATTTCTGGCTACAACAAATAAAAAACGAGTGATTAGGAAGAAGAGACAAGGGCACCCAAAAATTATAACGGAGGGAGTTGGTAAAAGAATTTTGGATATTTCCAAATATGTTAAAAAATCTGCGCCGAGCCAACATTCATGACCACGTTGCAAGAAAGTTACCCTACCTAATTGAGGCAAATGGGAAAAAACGTCAAGCATTTTATGAACAGCACATATTTAAACCTCAAAATTTTTGGCTCTGGATTGTTGAGTCGCTGATTAGACTTCGATAATCCCATGAAATGACTTACGTTTTACGTTCAACCAAAGCAGAACTATCATAAAAGTGCACCTTACCCACAGTTAAATCGGTGAAAAAGGGTTTAATGTTATGGGGATGCTTACCTACGAATGGCACTGACAACATTGTGGTTCTGGAAGGAAAATTTACTGCTGCCGTTTATTTAAATATCTAAAAGGAGCACGCCTTCACCAAGGATCAACACTGACTAATTGGACCGGATTTATTTCCCCAACAGGACATTGCGCCCATTCATACTGCAAAAGTCATCACCGAATACCTAAAAAATGAAAATGTGAAATGGCCTTCTCAAAACCATGACTTGCCACCAATTGAGGATGCATGGGCAATTTTAAAGATGTGTATGGCTGAAGAGAGACCCCAAAACCTGGCTGATTTGAAGGACTGCATCAATAAAACTTTAACGAATTTTCCTTGAAATGAGTGCCTGAAACTTGTCAATACCATGCAACAACGTTGGGTAAACCAACAATACAAACTTATAGCCATTGCGGATATTAAACAAGTTGATAACTTTTCTTTTCTATATGAAATTTACTGCTTGCGTTTATGTTTTCTTCTTATAAAATAAATGCATTTTTTCTTGTTATAAAAATAGTTTAATTTGGTACTTTGAGATATGATAACAATAAAAAAAATGATTTTGTTTGAAAAAATATAAACTTTAAAATTTTTTTCACATAAATTGTAACAGAGCATTTTTGTACCAAGTTTGGTTGAAATATGTCAAAAACTGAGGGCCCGGTTTACGTTCAAACAGACTGACAGAAATATATGGTTTAAGGGGTTAGGACACTTCAACTTATTTTTCGGAAAATTATAATTTTTTTTCAAATGATACATTATTGGCTCAAAAATGTTATCCTGAAAGATAAAAATTTCTAAATGTCCCATTCTCGTGTTTTAGTTGAAGCGTCTGTTTCAGTCAGTAAGGCATACTCAAAACTTTAAACCCGTTCATCTCAAAACTGCTTTTTTCAAGTTGACCGGAAACATACATAACTCAAACAATTTACAACCGATTCACTTGAAATCTGCAGAAATACATTGTCTACAGAAGTACGTAGGTTTTTTTTTATCTTGCATAGCTTTGTTTTTATTAAATTTAAATTGTTAAATTTTCCTTAAGAGACCCGCCAGATTGTCAAAAATGCATATATTGAAAAAAATCTTACGTACTTGGGTAGCTATTGCTATTTACAAGTGGAAACCGTCCAACAACTTATTAAAATAAAAAAATTACAGGAGGTGTGTACCCGGACGTGATTCCCGCAAAAAATAAATAATAAAATAAATTTTTTTCTAAAAAAAATTTTATAAGCAGTTAAATATATGTAAAATAAATGACTTTGTGGCCCTTACTCGACTTAGCTTATTGTTCTGATATGATTGGACAAAATTTTGGTGGGCCCATATCATATACATATATGAATATAATAGAAGAGAGTGGCCTACCTTTCCTCTACTTTAATATGCTTTCCTTCTATTACAGCGAGTATTAAGCAACTGATTATGTCTAATTTCTTAAAAGTAAAGACAAGACATTTGTTTGTTGAATTGGTTGTTTAATTTAATTTAACTTAAATTTATTTTTTTATTTTTTTAATATAATTGGATTGACTGACTTTATATAATTTAATTTTATTCGATTTAGGTTAGATTAATTAGTGTAATTTATTTTATTTAATACAATTTGTATTATAAATTTTTTATTTTTATTTTTTTTAAATTAATTATTATTTTTAATTAAAATAAATTTATTTTATTTTAATTCCATCTTATTTAATTTTAGCTTCTTCGTAGGGCTGCCTGTTATGTAAAACACCTGAGCTTTTCTTGTTGTTATCTGTACTATCAAATACAAACAGATGCATGAATACAGTCATTTTATAATCAATGCGTCTAAACATCATCAATGATTTGGCCAATATTCATACATATGTGATGCCATTAACCATTTCACTGATTACAAATTATAACAGGCAATAATATTTAAGTATTGAAATACTGAAAAGCTCGTTAAATGTGTTTACACATGTACAGAAATTACTGTGCTATGGCACTCTGTAAGCTCAACAATCCTAGAAAGCTGTGAAGTGAAAGGTTTTAAGTATACTTGAAATATATTATAAGTTTTTCATTGTATGTTTTTAATTAATGTAAGTTATTAGAATTCGGTTTCAACATACATTTTAAATATTTTAGTTTAATGTAAATAGATTAGTCATAATTTTATTGATTACATCTACAAATACCTGTGCAATAAACATTTATTTAACTAAATGTTCTTCTTTTTCGTATTTGTAAATGACAAAACTATGTTTATTAGTAATATAAATAATTACTAAAAGTGCTTTCACATTACAGTCAAGGTTTACCTGCCTCTTAAATTGAGATTTATGTGCTTGAAAATGCAGGTTTATGATGTTACATACGAAGTTGGTGGCATATTTTAGAGATTGGATTAGAGGGTCAACTTGGACCGAATCTTTGAGTAGGTTTAACAAAAACACTCGGCTAGTTTCGAGAAAAGTGTATCAATTCTTGTCATCAACTTCACAGGGAAAGTTTATCACAGTATCTATTATACAGCCTTGATCATTATTAATTGGTGAACCGAAATAGTAAATTTAATTGAACATCTTAATCTTCCTTTAATGGAGTGAATATTTCTTTATAATTCTGGAATGTTCAGACTTCGAACCAAGTAATAGCTTAGTACCAGATTTACCTGCGATGCCAATAGGGACATCATATAGATTGGCATGTAGTGCCAGTCTTGCAATGCTTACTGTTACAAATAAGGTCTTTCCGCTGCACACACTCTAGAAAAAATAAGCATAACAAAAATATATTTAAGTGCACATAATACATTAAATTAAATAGGGATTATATATATACACAAAACAGATACATCAATTTCTAGAGAATTTAGTATTAGTATTAGTATTTTTAGGTAGTTTCTGTTGATTTTGCTTCTAATAGGGAAGTGGGTATAGAATTCCAAACTCAAATAGCATTGACGAAAACCAATATTTTTTTGCTAGAAAATTTAAAAATAGGCGCAATTAGATGAAAAAATTGTCCAGATTTTGAAAATATCAGTTTATCATAGTTTTAATGTGGTTTTTATGACCTCAGCAGTTAAAAAAACGATAAAGTTCCAGTCTTTAAAATAATCAAAAATTTCACAACCTAATAAACTAGACCTCAAGGCAGATATATGGCTTCCGTAATCCAAAAATTTAGAACGTAATATTAATAGGTTTGAGATAAGTTTTATAAGAAGACTTTGAGCCAAGCTTGCTGAATAATAATTTATCGTTTCCGAATATTCCGCAGGGGTGTGAAATTTTCCACATATTATCCTAGTAATTTTTAAATGGAAAATTATTTATTGCCACGTCCACTTTAACGCAAAGAAAACATAAAAAAGTATTTTTTAGAAAATAACTCTTAATTATTTCAAATTTTTTGATATAAATTTAAAAAAAAAATAGTGCCATTGCTTTTTATAAAAATTTATATATATTGGGTTCAGAGATATTGACATTTAATTTACTACTAAGCTTTAATTTTTTTTCTTCATAAGTATATATAATTTAGCTGTATTAAAATGAACATTCAAAAAAACTATCATATTTACAGATAAATGTTAAAAATTTCAAGTTTTTCATTAAAAATATTTTAAATAATATAGAACTACCACTTTTACATCTATGCGATAAATTTTCACCTCATAAGTTAAAGATTATTTTTTTTAGGCGAAATGTAGCTAAAATAAATTGTCTTATTGCAACAGGAAGAACATACGACTATGGTGACACTTTCCTTGGTCTTTTCAAATAGTTTTAGCCTCAAGACAGTTTTTTGTCGATGATGGCTCCTAGTTATCTATTTTTCTAATAAGTTGCAGTTGAGCACAGTCTATTAAAGGAAAAATCAGTATTTTTACTTGTAGTCATTCCTCTAATGTTTTCAACAGAAATGAAGATATGTAAGTCGACCAGAAGGTCAAAATAAATACGAAAAGGTTCCCAATTTTCAATCACTCGCTCAGTATAAATTCAAATATGTGCTCACTTCTAATATTATTGTACATGTCTTCTTATAAAGAGTGATGTAAATTCGCTTTGGACTTGATGATAACTACAGGATACTTGTGTTAAGCTTCACTACCTTGCAAATATTTGTGGACCATATGGTCCATTGGAGTACCTACAAATATACTCCTCTGTGGAAACTATTGGACCATGTTTTCATGTTTTTACACAAATTTAGTGCGGCATGAGCATTCTTCGTGTTATACCGAGCGCTATCACTACACGAATTTACAATTGTGCAATAAGTTTCATACGCGTATGCAGAAAATGTGTGGAAATGAAACAGAGTCAGTTTCGTTTCGCTGTTGAGCTCTGCTGGTACGGAAGAGGCGTGCAGAAATTATTATTATTTCAATGAAAATACGTAGAACTAATACGCAAACTAATAGATATTATATATTTATTAACAAGAAATTCTGAATATTAATAAAAATTTACACGATAAATAATATGTTTTAATAGTTTTTCACCAAAGCAGATGATATTCGAAACTAAAAAGTGTGTTCGAATGTAATTTTTTGCATGTACTCCAATATAAAATCCACTGGATGTACTCCATGAAGTACTCGGGCGTTATGCATATAGTCCAGCCCTAGGACATCATAATGTTAATTTAACGATATTTTTTGTATGGTCTGTGGCAGATTTTGGATTACTCTATTGTCCGCGTGGAGTACATATTTCACGCGTGCATGGAGTACTCGCCTTGTTTGCAGGGTAAGCCCAGTCTAAGGTGTGTTGAAGGTGATAACACCTCGACATCATATGACTAATGTTAAATCGAAATTGGGAAGTATTGCATTTATTCGAAATTTCAAAATTAATTACACATTTTCAACAATATAATAAACAAATAAAAAACTTTTATCCAAAATGTGTGTTTATATCTTAAAACAAGATCACAATTAAGACAATTTTAACTTATTTGTCATTTTGTGTACAGTTACCTTACCAACTTAACTCAACTCTCACAAGAACTAGTAAACAACTAAAAAGACAAAAAAAAAACCAGCAAAAATCTAGAACAAACTGTTTTGAAAAGAAAAAATAGAAATTCAGTTGACAATTTTTATCCACTCACGTTTTACAGTCACTTATCGCACACCAATGTCAAATAATGAATCTGACAGTGCAACTGTAAAGCACTCGCCATTGACAATTGCCAAGAGTGTTCACGACCACAACTTTCAACACAAACCCATTGATGTACACAAATATAAGTATATACATAAATATATATTACATACTCACAGGCTGGATCCTGTGGTCAAGTGCTTAGCACAGTGCACGCTACAATTCGCACTTTGCAGGTTCAAGTTCTAGCTTTCGCACTTTGCAGGCGCTGTGAGTACATGCTTCTTTTCACAAAAATAAATTTTCTAAAAACCTATTAGGCATTTCCATAAAATTGCAAGGCCCTGCATGTGTACAGAAAAAATCGAGACACCACAAATTGGTGAAGAGTTTCGGCCGAAAATCGCATAAGCGATGATGAAGCGTATATTTTTTACAAATATTTTTTTTTTTAGCTTCTGACACTTTGTTAAGTGTGTGAGACCATTCTTGTTGTTTTTATTATTGTTTGGACTACTTGAATGCTTCCATCTTATCAAGGAAAGTTAAACTTGACTTTATTGTATTAGTCAACTTAAGTTTACGCGTTCGAGTATTTTTTATTTGAGTCGCGTTGCTGCGCTTAACGCAATTTGCTGCAGCGCGAAAGTAATTCAAAGAAGAGTGGAATAATTCTAAGGAGTTTTAAGCGAAATAAATAAACTTATTTTTTTATTTTTCGTATTTTTGGTGAATACTGTTAGTTAAAAATAGTTAAAAATATTTTTATTGCTTTTAAAAAATTTGAAAAATTTATTTAAAGCATCTTTCCATAATTGATGCAAATAAAATCATAAATATAAAAAAGTTAAGAATTGTTTACATCGGAAAAGGATTTATGTCAATTTAAGGTTTCATATAAATCATAATTTCAAACACACTAATAAGTTAATTTGTGAAATTTTGCATTAGTTTATATATTCGTACATAGAATTTCCGAACATACTTATTAACAAATGTATATATTTTACTCAAAAAATATGCAAAATTATTTTGGATATTACGCATTATTTCTCAAATATCCCCCCAAATTGCATCCTCTCTAGCATCTAAAATTAATTTCTCTTAGATTTATCAAACACATTTGACATTTTCAAAATAGCAAATTGAATTAGTGAAATATTGTTGATGATGATTTATAATGCGATGTCATTGAAAAGATATATACATATGTACTTTGTACATGGAATATTTCAAAAATAATTTAGATACATACATATACAACATTTATTTTGAATTTATTTTTGGATGACTAGATATTTAATTTTCAGATATAATTTATAATATGTAAATGAATGAGAAAAAAATATTCAACAAATTAAAATTTTGTTAACGAAAAGAAAGCTTAAATAAATGCCATAATTCTTATTTTCGTCAATTTAATTTTATTTAAATTGCTTTCATCTCCAAGAGATGTTTAAGAGAAAGACAAAAAAAAATGGTTTCACCAAATTTTAATATAAAACTATCATGTAATCTTACTTACTTAGTCCAAAAATAAAGTATTTTATATAGGGGACACGTCTACCTCTGGATTAAGGTCAGCCATTTTTTTAAAATCGTTAGTCCCCTGTTGTTTAATGTCTTAAATATTCGGTCTTAAATCAAGCTGTGTATGGAAAGTAAAAATTCTGTCATATGGGACAAAAAGTAGTTGTTGTCGAATTCGTGTTCATACTAGACAATGAGAATTATATAAGAATTTTGAGATTTTTTCCGGGAAAACTATTAAGTACATCAATTTTTTGACAAAATGCATTTATTTTAATTAACTGCTTATAACTATTTAAAAAAAAAATATTAAATTCAAAATAGCGGCTATACAACAAAGCGGGAACCACGTCCGGACACACACCTCCTGTAATTTTTTTAATTTAATAAGCTGTTGAACGGTTTCCGCTTGTAAATAGCAGGAGCTATAGAAGTACATACGTAAGATTTTTTTGATATTTGCATTTTTGACAAAATGGCGGGTGTCTAGAGGAAAAGTAACAATTTGGCCTAAAAAATCGTTCGAAAAAAGGAAAGCAAATTATGCAAGATAAATAAAATTTACGTTCTTCTGTACATAATGTATTTCTGAAAATGTTGCCAAAATTTCAAGTGAATCGCTTGTAAATTGTTTGAGTTATATTTCCGGCAGTTTGAGTAAACGCGTTTAAAGTTTTGAGTATGCCTTACTGACTGAAACAGTCGCTTCAAGTTTAGATCGAAAATGGGTCATTTAGAAATTTTTATCTGTTGTAATCTTTCGGGATATCGTTTCTAAGACCATAATGCATCATTTGAAAGAAAAAAATTCATTTTTTGAAAATTCCCGAGTCGTCTAACCCCTTAAGTGCGCAGATTACAAAATTATCGTTTTTTTTTTTTTTAGAGATTGGCGTGAACTTGGTCAAAAATCGTTATTATTTGAATTAACTTATTAAATATTTACAAAATTTTACCACCTGTGCAACTTCACATATAATTTATGTTTTTTTGATTTTGAACTCCTAATTCAAAAGTTTTTGTAATATATATATTATATGAATATCAAATGATTTTCCTTCCGAAAAACTTTTTAATGGTAATTACCATCAATTTAAATTGCATGCGCTAAATTAATATTTCCTAATGAAATATTAATTTATATATGTATTATATATGTATATCGCTGTTGGCTCCAAAACTACAATATGTTTAGCTGCAATATCGGCTTAACCTACAATATTTTTTTTAGAAAGTGTTCTGATTCCATAAATTCTTAACAGAAATAAAATTGATATCTCTTTGAGCTTTCCATAAACTTTTGGTTATAAGTAAACAATTCTTTAAATCTGAATCAAAACTAATTATTAGCGGCTCTCTTTAAAATCCTTGTCTGAGACTTCTTTCACTAACTATTCTTTGTGGCAAACAGGTAAAAGTTTTAAAATTTTCCGTCATTTGCGACTCTTCGATAATATGTTAAATAGTTGAGTGAGCATGAAATGACCAGGAAAATGGCATCCTATTTGCCACTCGTCTTTCCAATGTATTTAAACCTAATATTGGAATCAATTCTTTTTCAGGATTAAATGAAGATTCAGATGAAAAGTTTATTCAATCGTAACTTAAATCACATTAAAAAAAAGAAAGCTCTTGGATATGACGGAATAACGGGTTATATCATAAAATAGCTTCTAGGTAGCAATAAAATGAATATTTTATTTTATGAATAGCATATTGAGATTAATCTCCTAAATCTTGCAAGCTTTCGGAAATTGTTATGATCTCTAAGCCGGGTAAAGATACAACTTTGGTAGGTTTCTATAGGCCTATGAGCTTAATAACGATTTTGTCAAAAATTTTTGAAAATGGTTTATTAGGAAAATACAACAGATTTTAGTATAGAGACGGGCCATACCATGTCACCAAATTTGTATTTCGAGAAAAGCACATAAAATTTAGCTCCCATTTACTACAAAACCGAAGCGTCAGTATTTCTGGGTGTTTTAGTGATTGAAACATCGAAAAGTTCTAGCTCTCTAATAATAACAGATTTTGCTTTAAATCAATGTGTATATAATCGCTAAACACATAAGATCAGTGTTTGAAGGTAGAAAATATTGTACTGCAGTGTTCCTAGATATTTCTCAGATATTTGTTAGACATTGGCGATTATATGAGCAGAATGGTACGTTTTCCGCCAATATTATGCCGTACTAAAGACTTCATTATTGTCAACATTACTGAGTCCTATGAAATATTGACTGGTGCTTTAGGTCCGACTTATATTTCATTTATACAAGCAAATTTCACACAAGTCGATATTTTATCACATCAGTTTTTGCAAATTATACAGCAATGCTTAGTGTACATTAGAACCACGTTACTACCACTTATAGATTATAACAACAATTAAAAATATGAGAAGCAAAGCCAACTACATGGATAACTAAAGTCAGAGTGTATAAAATTAACATTTAATAAATAAAAAGACACATGCTCTTTAATATCTTTGAATAGTATTATAAATACTACCGCAGAAATAACTCGTTGCTTACTTGGGAGTTACATTGAATCAAAGGATCAACTCACTTGGAAAAACCAAATAAATAAAAACATTACCCAAACTAAATTGAAAATTACGAGTTTGCATTGGATTCTAAGTTCAAAGTATAAAATGCGCTTAGGAAACAACGATCTATATCCTTTAAGATATTTATTTTATTTAGTATGTGTTATCCTTTATAATATCCGTTTTGTTATATTACAATTCTCAAGTACCTATATTTATAATTTATTGTTTTTTGCTTATGTAGTTAATCGATAGAGTGGTAATTATTTAGTCGTATTATTTATAAGAATAAGCATAAGATTTTTGAAAGTGTCGCTAGTTTCCGGACAGAAAAATTTAATAAAATCTTTGAAAAAAAAAAAAAATTAAATAAATTTTTTACTCCATCAAACAATCACCCTCGCATTACAATCGTTAGAAGTTCCAATGAAGCAGTACTAAAAGACACTGGAAAACTTTATACCAACAACAAATGTTTGCACTGAAAAAGTGCCTCAACAGAATAAATATACAAAGTTTTCGTAGCGCTGTGGAGAATAAGTGAAATACGAGTAGGATGAGGACTGCACTGCATCGACAGCTAATGGGTTCACACATACAAAACTACGTTTAACTAATAGCTTTTCAGTCGCATTCAAACTATTGCGCTGACTCTCTTCTCCCTGCATTCCCATAATTGTGTATTGATTGCACACATAATCAATTTAATGCACAAATTAAGTGGGTGAAAATTTGGCAAATAATTTTGTCCTCAACGCCAATAACACTTTCTATACATATTCAATAGCTAGCGCTGTATTTGGGTGCCTTAAGTAAATGTCGACGTATTGGTTTCCGGCTTTCGCCATTCTCAATATTTCGTTGTTTTAATCCATTTTTATAACAATTACAAATTTTCAATTAAAAACTTTCATTTTGTGAAATATTCCACAAACTTAGTTATTGTCCTTATTGCTCTTGTTGTTGAACTCATTGCTGTTATTGTAACTATTTATACCTTTAATGTACATGAATTGGTATATTAACTTTGGTCCGAAGTATTTAAGTCATAGGATAAGATATATAGACCAAAAAAATTTGCTATCAATCGCAATAGAATGACGAGCTGATTTCATTTAGCCATGCCCAAACTAGTCCCTCAGTATCTAAAATACCTCAGGGAAAAAAGTATATATATGAACATTTTTGTTCACAATGGTTTCTTATCTCTTAATAACAGTATTTATTTTTTAGGCATAAAAGTTCATTTTGTTATATTCTCTGATATATTTCCATGTTTCTTCTTTAAACTTTATCCGACATTAAAAGTAGGAATAAATTACTTGTGAATTCCGAGATGAAAGTCTTTTAATAGCGATTAAGTTTGGTTTTGATTGAATCGGGAAAGAAAATTGCCAAGATTGCTTCCAGGGTGAACCGTCGAAGAAATGCTATTTACAATTTTCAAAAAATCCCGAAAGTTATGGTACAAAATTAAGCGCAATGGAAGACTGACTAAAATCGATGATAGTAAGAGTGAAATTCGATGGCTAGCAATTGAGAAAAGCATGTCTTGCATTTAAATCTGAGTGTATCAAGAAGAAGAGTTCATAAAATCTTGACGCTAAATAAATTTGTTAGATATGAGTCTCGGGAGCCTGCACTCAAGCCATAAATTCGACATATACGGGCACATCTGTCCTTAACAGATTAGTTCAAAATTATTATTTTTTCTGACGAAAAAATTTTTTATTTGGACGGTCCTGGTTAGCCACTGGCCCTATGTGCAACAGCCTCGTCAAACTCGCTATAATCAAAAACAATATGGAGATTCACTGATGATTTGGGCAGCGTTTGGATATGATGGAAAGTTTACGCTGTGTTTCATATCCAATAGGACGAATGCCGAAATATATATTAAGCTATTGGATGAAGTACTAATCGAGTTTTCTGGTTATCTTTATGGTGATTTTTGGACTTTTCAGCAGGACATCGCACCAATCCATACTGTGCGCTCGGCTAAAGACTTGCTTTCATTAAGAAAAAAAAACATACATCTTTTGTAGTGGCCAGCAAAAATCTTAGGTCTTAACCCTATTGAAGTTTTGTGGAGGATACTTTCAAACAGTCTTTAGAGAAATTGGAGACAGTTTGTGACCATTAAACTCATTCTCAAGAGGGCCTAATTGGTGGCCTGGGATGCAATTAACAATTTAACGTTAAACCATCGAAATCGAATTTTGCAAATTTTAGTAAATTTGAAATGTACATGAAAGGTATAAATACTTGAAGTTCAATAACGTTCACTATATGCCTGTCTAGAAACTGATTTATATTCATATATGTGGGTAAGAAAAAATTGCATCGAGAGTTCCAATGCATTTTTAGTAAAAATTTAAAAGAATGCAAATACAAAATGCATATCGGAAAATATTTTTTGAAAGATGAACATTATAAGCGTTCTAATATGAAAAGGTTTTGAGCATTAAGCAGTTGCTAACATTTTTTTCCAACTTCATGTTTTTTAAATATTTGAAGATATTTTCAAATTATAAATCAATTTTTTTTTTTATCAGATTTTCGCTGACATTATCTGTCATAGTATTGCGTTATTAAATACAGATAAAATTTATTGTTATTTCAGAAATCTCAGTATTGCATAGTATTTAAAATAATTTAATTGACTGGAGTTCAGCGTGATTTATATCAGAAGGTAAGGCATACAGATATTTCTAAACGCATAGTATACACACACTCGTGAAACGTCTCTTCATTGCACACGCCTTTTCCAATACGTTACAACAAGTGTGAATGGGTTATTTTCATCTTAGATTTTCCATCGGAGTGGAAGTCGCACCATCCGTCGCCCGTTTTTTGATTTCAATTCAAGCACCTTATTCTCCGAAACTTCCTTGTCCATCTTAACAATATATTAGAGCCAGTGTAGACAATATTTTGTTATGCGCTACACTATACCAATGTCGTTGTAGAGCTTGCACAGCTTTTCCGAATATAATAGTCCAACTATTCATACCCATGCTTCTGCATCTTTTAAGAGCACGGGCAAAGTTAAAGCTCGATTCCGCGTAATTTAAGGGAGTTCGGAGGGGCTATTTACTAGCCACCGGACAAGTTACAGGCTGCCGAGAAGAAATATATATAGATATAGAGGATATCTGCGAATTTTTTTAACAAAAATAAGCAGACCCGGATATTTTGTACACAAAATGATACATTGCCTGCATCTAGCGCTGATAAGGCGAGTTGGAACTACCTATAAATAAGTATCTAATCTATTTGCATAATTTCCTCAGTCTTCCCAATACTTTAAATTCCTGCGATCCATTGAAAACCGTATTAGCCTCGGATAAGATACCCCTAACTACCAAAGTACGTAAAAAACCAATGAGAGAGTGAAGGTTATGGATTACTGAAGCTTCCCATTGAGGACCTGATTAAGTAGAAAATTCATCAGAAATTAAGGCAATTTAATGCATGACAATATTTAGCTGATGTTGACGCCGTCAATAATTGCCCTAAAATCTTATGCAGAACTTGTGGAGATGACTAGAAAACGATAGCATACTACCGTTGTGAGTGCCTACAGCTCATCCGATTTTTTATGTATAACATTTGTTTGAATGTGTGAGAAAAATAAACACTTTGAAACACCTTGTACACTTTAGTAAACACAGTAAATTCTTAAAAATTTTGAAAATTTTCTACCCTTGTTTTAAATACAAAATTTAAATTTAACGCTAGAATTTTATATAACGCATCTCTTTCGTGGGATTTAAATAAGTCTTACATATGCATATATATTAAATTTAACTAAGGGCCATTGTTTCCATAACCAACACACCCAGTTATCCAGTGAGTAGACGAAATTAAATTAAAGCTTGCTAAAATAATTCTAATGTCCACGTAGTCAATTTGTTAAAGACAGAAACAAAAATACATACGTTAGCTAACAGCTTCAGTTGACGACGACGACGAAGAGGACTCCAGTGGTCTAATTCATGCTGATTGCTGAATAAACGAGATTAGAAAATTACGCAGAGCGAAAAATAAGTTCTAGCGAAAGCGCGATGGCACAATGGCCAAGCGTTCCGCTTCTTTTCACAGTATGCCACAACAACAATGGAAACTTACAACTAAATCGTGGACAATAATAAGCAGGACGTGCAACTGATACAACGCTGAAGAGAATACTGCTTGAAAGAGGGTGTGGTATCTTGACTAAAATACGAATATAAAATGATAAACGTCACACAGTGCTAAGCGACGCTTTTTCATCTAGTCATTTGAACAGTCAGCAGACGGTGATGTTAAATATTTGTGAGTGTGAATACGGAAGGCAATGCTTTAATTAATTTACCGCACAATTCAGCAACACGACGAATGCTGAAACCATTACATCACCACAGCCCGCGTCTCCCAATAAGTTTTATACATCTGTTAACTGTTTTTTGAAGTGAGTGCCGAAAGATTTTTTTTGTATATACATAGAGGATAGATTTTACTTGTCAGAAAAATTTGAAGACTTTCTGAGCGCATGACTTAACCAACTTTTCGATTAATTTTTGATAATACCGATAATGTTAATATTTATTCAAAGTTACAATTAATGTGTTTACAGTATGAAAGCAAGAAAGAGCAGGCGCTTAAAAATTGAATTTTAAAGCACACAAAACCACCTAAAGATGAAGCTCATATATGATACAATGAAAAAAATAAAATATAAAAAATATAAATTTTTGTTTTAAATACATTTAGGGAACCATCTTTGCAAATTATGAAACAATCGAAATAAGAAATTAAAAACTCATGAAAATTATGTTCCTTACATCACGTGGTACATTCATCAGTAGATGGTTTCAAACTTTTATGTATGGAGTATTGTTCCAATATACACAAAATCGAAGGCACAAAAACTATTCCAGTTGGATTTAGTTTTTGGGCGCATTCTGAATTTGCGTAACTCAGCTATCGCTAAGGAATAATATGGATAGAATAGAATCAATAGGTGTCAATTCTACCTGGAACAATGTTAAAATGTTTCCAAAATCCCCAGAAACAAAAATATATAAGAAGACTTGAAATAGTCTTTAGACTATCAATGATCAACACTATTGAGGCACATAATATAAAAATACCATTTGGAACACTTCATGAAAATCTTTTTATGAAATTTCTGTCAGCTTAAATAGAGGCAGATGGATGGATTACATAAATCAAATCTTCAGACAAGGTTCTGCATACTTTTGCAGACGGCTCTAAAATTAACTGATGGTTTGAGGTTACAGTCTACTATGCCCAATTCGAGATAAGAAAGTCATTCTACTCGTATGTTAGCTGCCAAACCAATGAAGTATCTTCCGAGCCAAAATATTTGCCAAAAAGTCTTGGCAGAGCTACTGTAAGGAGCATTTTCCCAAATCCGCAGAGCAGACATACGCAAAAGGCAATTCAACCCGTTCAAAAAGCTTTACTTTAAGGTGGTGAGAAGTACTTGCGCTGTATAAAAGGACAATCAAATATCTGAATAGTGCACAGCTATAAACCTATCAGTCTTATTCAAGAAATTAGAACAAACTCCTGTGATAGAATATTGTAACGGAAATCCCAAATACGAAGGACAGACAAAAGGAGTAGCAGTGTGACGAGATTTCCAAATAAAAAGGATAATCGGAGCGGCTGCAGCTATGCTGGCCAACGAATAATCAGCCTATTCTTGAGCACGTGAACAAAATATTTAGGTCATCTTCTGGTATAAAATGAGCGGCAGCCGCTATCACACAGAGACGAGTAGAAAAAGCAGAGGCATTAACACTGTGGGCTGTGTGTTTCAGAAACGGATAAACTGTATGAGTCAGAAACATATCTGTGTTAAAAAGAATTGTAAAATAAGCCATTGAGTATAGCAAGGAGTTGTAATTATTGAGGACGAAATAAACTCGAAATGCTGAAATCGTGAAATGCTTCTAAAAAGCGAAAAAATCTAAACATTTTTGAAGCGATGAAACATGGGTCCTGAAAAATGGGATACATCATTGATGACAAGGGAACAATTTAAGGAGGTTGATTGGAACGTCTGATTACCATTTGCTTAGGTTGCTGCAAAACTTTCTTGACTATAAAAATAATAATTTGGCCAAGGTTTTCGCCGATAAACCACGGAAGTTCTATGCCGATGGAGTTAAGAGGCTTCCCGATAAATTGCAAAGGGTCAAAGATAATAATAATCAATCTGCACTTGATTAAAATTAATTTTTAATAAACAAAAAAAGTATTTCGACGCCTGCGCACATATAAAGGGGTTTCCAATAAGAGTGATATGATTTCTTAAAAACAAAATACATTAGTTGTTAAGGAAATTCAAATCTTTTTTTATTTAATATGAAGAGCAATCGATACAATGAAGTTCTGAATATAACATCACTCAAATGGCCTCCACGAATACTTTGCAGGAACGAATTCGATGATCCCAATTTTTGGCCACTTTTTCCACTAACTCAACTTCTGAATATAACATCACTCAAATGGCCTCCACGAATACTTTGCAGGAACGAATTCGATGGTCCCAATTTTTGGCCAGTTTTTCCACTAACTCAAGTCGTATGTCATGAATAGCACGTTCAATATTGACTTCTAAAGCTTGAAGAGAGTCTGGTTTATTGCTAAGGCCAATGACTTCAAACAACCCCACAAGAATTGTTCTAATCGTGTTAAATCACATCTTCATTGAGGCCATTCAATTGCACAATTTCTTGGAATAATTCGGTTGTTGCACATGCTGCGTGACACTTAGCCCCGTCTTGTTGGAACCAGATGTTGTTAAGATCAACTTCTACCAATTGTGGCGATAAAAACTGGGTAATTATTGATCTATACCGCTCTCCATTGACAGTAATGGTCCTAGCAGCTTCATTTCAAAAGATGTTCGCACCGAGGATTCCACCACACCAAACTGTCAATTTAGGTGAATGTAATGGTTGCTCATGAATAATTTGTGGATTTTCTTCGCAACAGAATCGACAGTTATGCTTATTTACCGCACCACTCAGATGAAAGTGAGCCTTATCGAAGAAGATGATTTTCTTAAAAAAAAAATTGTTATCGTTGTTCCAAAGTAAAATCAGTAATTTCACGACGTTTATGGTGGTACATGATTAAATTGTAAACTTTAGTGAATACAATGCAAATAATGTCAGATCGTAACATGTTAAAAATGGCCAAAACGATACTTAGAAATCATATCACTCTTATTGGAAAACCCTATATTTTATTTGGTTTTAAATTGTAGTAAACATATCTGTTAAAAAAAAATTATGCTAATCACACCTAGAAGCTTTACGGTTCTCCCTCCATTTCGAAGCTAATATAATTGATCGGGACACATCTGTCCAATTAATGCAAAGTGTTTGACGTAATTAATTTACTTTCCATGCAAAAAAAAAAAAGAAAAAGTAAACGCCATCAAAGTGCACAGAAAATTGAGAAAGAAGAATGAGAAAATGTAAAATAATTATACAGTATGAACCCATAAATAAATGCACATACATATACTTGCATGAAAGCGCATTGACAGGTGTAAATGCAAATTGAGTTAATTTAAAATCCATTAGAAAGGTAGTGACTTTTAATTATATATTCCGATTACCCACAGATGTGCATAATATGCATATGCACAACAGTATTATGGAAAATGAGTTTGGAAAGTGTAAAGGTGAGGAATTCAAATAATTCACATATATAAAATCTTCACAGGTAAAGAGTTTCATAGTAAATAATAAATGCATCATATACATGTATGCATTTATGCATGAATATTGAGATATTGCATTGGACATAAGCAACTCAATTTAAAAACTTTCTCTGTTGAGTTTTAAGTTCGCGCAAAAGCAAACATATATACATATGTGTGTGTAAAGGTAAACATTTGATATATATATCTGGTTGCGTGTGAATATTTTCGAATCACACGAAAAAACAACGATGGCGATGCATTTACCGTGCACCACAGTGATGCCACATGCTGTGGTTATCTACCTGGATACCTGTAGCGTTCCCAGCGAAACCATGAACAAATGTTGTTCTTCGTAAAATCAATTTTTTAAACATTGTCTATCTGCAATATACATGTATATACTAATTTTTTATAAAAGAAATATTTATTTATGATTTTCGCTAGATTTTTACGCTATAAATTGCCTGTCAAAGACTTTTAAAAATAATTTAAAATTTCTATGAAATATAAAATAGAAAAAGAAAGATTAAATAAATATAACAAGTTCATGTCCTACCATAATAAAACATATTTTTTGGCAAAACTCATATTTTATTCAACATAGTGCTCTTCAAAGTTTATACACTGATTATTGCGAGCTTTACGATACCATTTTGTCCTTTGTTTCAAAATAGACTTCAGTTTCTTCGATCACCTCTTCATTCAATTAAAAGTCCTTCCCCGCGAGCATTTTTTTGAGACCTGACAACAGGAAATAGTCGCTTGGGGCCAGATATTTTAAGCCCGATTCATGGATTTTGCCGACATGGTGGATTGTCTTGGTGAAGCAGTCAGTACTTTCTTTTTTTTTTTAACGCAACCGTTTTTCGCCGATTTCGTCCTTAAAGACTGTTGCGTTTTTTCACACTTTGGAGCAGCTCGAATGACTGTCGATTGCACTTCGGAGCCATGTTTCATCCAATGCCACATTTCGATGCAAAAACGCGGATTTATTATGTTTGAAGATCTCCAAACACTGCTCCAAATCATCTACTCTTTGCTGTTTTTGGTCAAAAATGAGCTCGCGCGGCACAATTTTTTTACAGAGCATTCTTATACCAAAATATTCGTGAATGATATGATGTACATCTTCAGTTGATATCTTTAGAGTGCTTGATATTTCATTCAATTTCAATTTACGGTCATTCAATATCATTTTGTGGATTTTTTTAGACGTTTTCGTCGGTAACAATCTTTCTGGGTTCACTATCTTCTGTGCTCATTTCGCCAGGTCTGAACTCAGCATACCATTCGTTGATGGCTGATTTTCAAGGAGAAGTGTCCGGAAACTCATCATAAAGTCAACTTTTTGCTTTAACTGTAATTTTTTCTTTCAAAAAGCAATATTTTATCAACACGGGAAATTCTTTTTTATCCAGTTTTTTTACAATAACAAAAGTATTTTCACTCAAACTGCTTAATTCACAAACTAATTATCCGCCAGCTGTCAATTTATACACGCGTCTTAGGGCTAACTAAAAATCTTTATAGATTTAATTCTAATTTGTCAGGTCGGATACTTTCCAATTTACCTGTTATAGTTTGTACTGTCAAAATTATGACGAAGAAAATTTAATATCACTGGAAATTCGTGTTTAAGTTGTGACATGTCACCTTCTGTGATCACACTGGGCGTGATAAATAATGAGAACGTTAAGATTTTTTTTTTTAATTGACGTTTATTATGTCTGTATGGCATTGCGTATTCATATATTCTTTTTAATAAATTTCATTTTAGTAATCGTTTGTATTTTTAATATATACATATTTACATTTGGCAAATATAATAAAAAATAACAATCCCATTTACAAAGTATGCGGTATGAGATTCAAATGGAATTTAATTTCCATTTTCTTATAAAATGGCTTACTCTACGCAATTTACGTAGTCGTCGTATTCAATACTCTTTGTCCGTCTCGTATTTGTACATATGTTTGTGCATATATATTTTTTGTATATTTTGCAAAGCACTCAGTGCAGAAAAATTACATATGAATGTATAAAAATGATACTACTTTGTGGCTTACATCAATCATTTGGTATGAATACGAGTCTAGGCACTTTTATATCAATTTCTGTTTCGCCTAAGCAACAGGTTACGGTAAATACATTTAAGAATATATGTTTATATGGAACAAACACAATAAGGCGTAGCTCAAAGAGAGCAGCGGGAGCGCTTTCATAACATTTATACAAATTCATTTTCCTTTGGGTAGGTAAACGTTATCTACGGCACAGAAGGCTTACAGACACACATTTGTTTATTTCCCTACATAAGCGCCCAAATCTTTTGTAGTTGTATTTTTCTATTCATACATTTGAATGTATCATTGGTCTTTACACTTTTTTTGTTATATACATATATATATTTCTTCCGGTGGGTGTAACATACTTGCGGTCCTATACGATTGTACAAAAAAATTTGTTTACCTGTCATTAAACAAAAAAAAAAACCTTTATAAATCTTACAAAGAGCAGGACGAAAAATTTAAAACCAATTTACGCATGTATAATCAGGCTCATAGAAAATTGATGGTGCAACTAACTAACAGAAATACGTACTTAAAAATTATATAATAACAGAAAAAAATTGTGCTATAATCGTTTGGAATAGATTTCTAATTATTGGCTTCTAATATTTTTTGTTATGTTGTTATATGTACCCTCCCTTGTTTTTAGCCGCAGTTCAATAATTTATGAGAAAACATACATATATTACTTACTAAGCCATTTCCACACGAAGTCAAGGCCACTAATTTTGCAGTAGGGATCCGATATGAGGCTAAAACAGATATCGGTTTTAAAATGCCCGTGATCGCAAAGGACTTGTGTTGTATTATTGGGGTTCAGACATGCTCACCATACATGGAATTTTCTGAAAAATAAATGAACTGCATTCAGTGGTGACTATTTTAGATTAAACAAGAAAAAACTACTGTCTTTGGCCAAGCCAAAGTCCACACCTTTCATGAACATATAAAATTTACTGCAAATTGGAATATTCGATCTCCATAATTTTCAGTGTCAATATACAATAGATGCCATTTAGCGGATTTTTTACCCAAAACCTCATATCTGAACAAATCGGCTGTGTTGGAGGCTATATGATACGGTATTCCGATTTCGATGATTTTCAGAACTAATTAGCAATTCATCACATTGTTAAGTACTTTTTGACGAATTTATGATCTTAAATTTTAAATCTGAAAAATAAGTCATATATATGCTATAGTGGTCCGATCTGGCCAGTTCCGACAAATGATCGTTTAAACGTATAGGTGCAGCTTCCTACTAAGTTTGGTTGAAATATTTCAAAATTTGAGGCACTAGTTTGCTTTAAAGCAGACAGAGGGACAGATGAGCATGGCTAAATCCACTCAGCTCGTCCTTCTGATACGATTAATATGTTCACTCATAAGGGTATATGAACATCACACGGTACTACTACTGCTAGCTGATACAGTTATACTTTTATTGTTATTGACAGAGCTACTTTACAGTTGTTCTGATATGATATACTATTTAATACCTGTATTTTTCGTAATAGTTTTCGTTCAGACGATATAAATGATTCGGACGTAAGCAACAATAGTACCATTAGATCCTTTTGATTTTATCTGAACCTTCTTCGATATACAAGAGCGACCTGCCTATACTCGCACTTGGTAATTTAATCTTCGAGCCAAGCACTTTTCAATATATCCTTTTGATTGACCCCGACATTTTCTGAACTTATGTTAGGGATATTTTATGATGCAAAACATGTTAAAATTCATATTTAAAAGTTGCTTAAAGCACGGAACACAAATTAATAATTTAATGTAAGAAAATGTGGATATTAAAATTCTACCTTTGACGATTAATATATTTTAACAGAAAAATTAAATTTCTTTATTATTTGGTGATTTTCTTTTGTGTAGTACTTTATTCTTCATGCAAAAGGTTTTTTTGGGCGGCTGGCATAGTGTGATACGACAATTTATGTCATCAGTGTGACCCTTTTCTGTTACTGTATTATAGCATTATGTCCTTACATGGAGCACCTTGCTATGACTGGTTCAATTGGTATCTTTGAATTCTCGGGTAGTAAATACGCTATTGTTGTAGGGAGCCTTTTAGTGTACTTTAGCGTGCGGCTATACATGGTAGTCGTGTTGCGTTTGCTGATAGGTCGTTTGAATGCGATTGACTTCATTCAAAAATTCTTCAGACACATCTGATTTTTTAATTACATCATACAAATAATTTATTTCCTACATGTACACTTGGGTATTAGTGCGAATTAGGGATTATTAACGACGGAACATTCAACCATATGTTGGCCTCGACGACCATCATGGTCATCGTCTTTTTTTAGAAATATCGCATTATATATTTATATATAGCATTTAATACTACAAATCAGAATGGTTAGAGTCTAGATTCCAGCAACACCCAAAATATAGAAACTTAATTTTTCGAATTGCTATCGCCCATCGACAGGGAATGTGGAGCTCTCCCTGTATTTCTAATATTAGATAAAAGCTTCTCATAAAAATCCATCGACCGCTCAGAGGCGGTTTGGAAGAAACTTGTTTTGGTAAATATATCAAGATGCATAACCACAAATGAAGGAGGAGGAGCTCGGCCGAAAATCTTTTCAGCAGTTACAAAGCGTCAAATATATATATATATATGTATATTCTGAACTATCGAACAAGTCGAGGATTACCATGATATAAATGGTAATCTTTGTTGTAGAAGTCATGGCTGCTAGAAACCTACTAATATCAAAAATTTTGTTCTTGACATATACAAAAGAAGGTATTGTTAGTCACTACGCTTGAAACTCAGTAATGCCTTGCCCAATTTAAATGATTCGGGCTAATTGGGGCATAGGATCAGTGTTCATCTTATTCGAAAAAACCCGTACCTATATGCAATTTTTTTCACACTTGGTGCAAGAGCTACCTTTTTTTAGTTGAAAACGAGCACTCCTTTCTCTAAAGGGAAGTGAACCAGAGACCAACCGAAAATACGTATTTTTGGTACCAAAGTTGTTACAGAGATAGCCATGTGCTCAAATTAACATAGAGAACATTTAATTCTCCTTACGGTTCTATCTACCTGAAATACATTATTATTGGAAAAAATGTTTTTATTGACTTAATTTCTGATTAAGGTACAATTTGGTTGCGATTTTGGACGAATATACGGGGTCTTCCAACAAGAGTGATATGATTGATTCTTTAAAAAATGCACACTAATTGTTAAGGAAATTCAAATGTTTTTTATTTAATGTGGAGAACAATCGATACAATAAAGTCTGTATATAAGATCATTCAAATGGCCTCCACGACTTCTTTTGCAGTAACGAATTCGATGAACCCAATTTTTGAGCACTTTTTCTACTAAATCCAGTCTCATTTCATGAATAGCACGTTCAATATTGATTTTTAAAGGTTGAAGAGAGTCTGGTTTATTGCTGAATACTAATGACTTCAAATAACCCCACAAAAAGTAGTTTTATAGTCTTAAATCACAACTTCTTTGAGGCCATTCAATGCCACATTTTCTTGAAATATTCCAAACCTTTCTCGCAATAATTCGGTTGTTGCACGTGCTGTGTGATACGTAGACACGTGTTGTTGGTATCAGACGTTGTTAAGATCAACTTCTTCCAATTGTGGCTGCAAAAAGTTGGTTATCATCGATCTATACCTCTATCCGTTCACAGTAGCTTTGCTTTTGAAAGAAGTAGGGACCGATGATTCCACCAGACCAACAAACACACCAAATTGTCAATATAGGTGAATGTAATGGTTGTTCATGAATAATTTGTGGATTTTCTTAGCTCCAGAAGTGACAGATTTGTTTATTTATCGCACCACTCAGATGAAAGTGAGTCTCATCGGAGAAGCTGATTTTCTTAAAAAAATCGTTATCATTTTCAAGATGTTCCAAGTCAAAATCAGCAAATTCACGACGTTTACGGTGGTCCATGGATGAAATCGTAAACATTACTGAATACAAAAAAATTACAGATTATGACATATTAAAAATGGCCGAAACGACACTTAGAAATCATATCGTCTATATTGGGAAACCCTTTATCTTTATGTCCAGATAAATGTATATATTACTTTTATTTTCCGGGAATGAATCATAATCAGTTTGCCTGAAATTACGGACATTATAATTGCTGGAAGCAAAAATAGCACACTATTGGTTAAGTCAACAAAAAAACTGAGTTTAAAACTTCAAAAAAGGAGGCACCTGCTTTGAATATGCCTGATTTCGAAAGAGAGCAAAGCTCTGCAAGTACTTATATTTATTAATATAGCTCTTCAATTATTTTATTAAAAATTTAAGAATTTTATTAAAATTAATTATTTATTTCTTCTCAAAAATTATCCTTACAACACAGACATGAATCGCAAATAAAATTTTTTAAGAACAACCAATTACATACTCCACTTATTTATGCATTAAAAGGCTGCCATTTTAATTAAACTAAGAGGCCAATATAAATGCATTGCAGTCCAAAGTAAAAAGAGAAAGGCAAAAAAAAAAAACTACAAGGTTGCAGGCGTATGGAAGTACTAGACCAACAACACCACAAAAGTGACGAATACAGGTAGATTGTCACAACTGGCGCAACTTCGTTCTACCAACTTTTAACGCTTCATTTGCTTGCATGCATCACGCGCACAGATAAGAATCTGCAGCTGTGAAATGAAAGCATGCGGAATACTTGACACATACTCGTAAACACAATAGATTGGGTAGTGAATATAAGAAGAGTGTGCAGAACCACCAGGTGATGAAGGCGGGTGAAGTGAGTTTTAGCGTCACTTAGTGGTGTATCGAATAAGTAAACAACAATATAAATAAAGGCGACGACGTCCGACTTTATAGATAATTACAATGTGAGAAAATGGGGAATAATTGGAAAAGTAGTGCGCGTTAGCGAAACAGAGCGTCGAAACAAAATACACAAAAAAAAATTAGTTTTGTACAAAAAAATGGAAATAAAACAAAAGCAAAATGACAATAACACTATTCAAGGAAGGATAATAATAATGCCAAGTGAGCCGAAAGTTGACACTTTTTATTTTGTTCGACCAACGTATTTTACCGGCAACGAAGTAGTGAATCCACCACCGCTGTAAAATTATTGAGTAGTGAGAAAGTGAGAAATAAAAATAGACAAAATAGAAAAGTATTATTCGTTGAGTATGCCGGCTATCGCATGAGAGCCTCGAAAAAGCTAGGGCGTAATATTGAAGGACATCATGCTCAATGGAATTAAACAAATTGAAGTTAAGCAATGTTTTGCTCCTAAATTCTAGCGAAACGTGTTTTGCATTTGAATTAAGTATCGACTAGTCTGAGTAGATAAAAAATAGGTAAAAAAAGAAATCGGACTCTTCTTCAAGTACAAATAATTATCGAATATATTCGTGGATTTCACGGTACGTTAAAATGCTCAAGTGCTGGAATACTTTACCCAAATAAGAATCTCATCGGCATTAACGGAGCTACAAACACTCATCTACAATTTGAAGTGAAGCTCTGAGTACGGATAATATAAATTGTGAAATTTAACTTAGTAATTAGTAAACAGAAGAAGCTCCCAATAAGTTTTCAATACAAGGAAAATAAGTTGAAGTGTAAATATTGTAGTATGGGTTCCTGAAAATATACGTTGACGTCGTTGCAAATGGCTGACGCTAGGCCCCATGTCGCTTTTAAGAAGATGTTCCAGTCGGTGCTCAAACGAGAGTACCTGTGACACTTTGAGGAACAGAGGCCATCCTGTTAGCTATGAATTCACGAGGAACGGGTCCCAGGAGCAGTGGGTCTTGTTAATGCCACGACTTTATAAAAAAAGCGATAGAGAAGAGTAAACCTTAGAAACAATTTTCAAATCTGATGCCAAGATAAACCATAAACCATAAACCAAACAGTTCAAAAGTTATTGCTGTTATAATTTTTGTTACTGTAACCACAAAAATATTGCTCAAATTTGTTTTCGGGGAATATTATAGGAGTGACAGTCTTTGAACTGATAAAAATCTGGGTTGTTCCAGTATATAGACCCGGCTATCGCTGGAACTATTAGATTTTAGTCGTCTCTGGCGACAGGCAATAAAACAAAAATGCTTGGAGTAGAGTTCTGAAAAGAGCTTTCAATTCAACCCTAAAATAAATAACCATATGGTTTGACCTAATAACGAAATAGTGCCACTTCCAATTAAACATTTTATTCGTGCTTCATCTCTTGATATTTTGTTTTTGTTTTTTGCTTCATTATCTGGCTGAACCGATTTGTCTAATTTTGATCTTGAAATATTTGTGGCAGTTCAGATGAAGTTCATACAGTGAACTAGAGATCTACCTACTCAATGAAATCGTATTTATTATTTGATTTTTTTGAAATTTGGAATTGACCAAGGACCGTCCTGTTCGAAAAATCGTATTTATAGTTCTTTTTACTTAAAATTCCTTTTTCCAGGAAATGGACTGAACTATCTGAAGAAATATTTATACTAATAGTTCGATTTGGTTCAATTACTAAATGGTTTGCGTAAAGTTTTCCACCTTTGTCTTACGGTAGTTGACGAGGAAGCTGTAAAGAGATCACCGACCGATTGAAAAACAATAATATTAATTGGATATAAGCATAGATCGTATTTGCTACGCAATGTTATTGTTCTGTGACTGTGGGCTACAAGAGTTTAACTTTTCTGGGAATAAGCATATATTCGAATTGTGCTCTTCGCCTACTCCGAGATATTCATATTGACATTTATGTGAAAGACTTAGGTCAACAATTCTTCAATCTTTCCAATACAAATTAGGAATAATATTGAAAAATATACAGAAAGCCCCAACAACGTGTGACCGGCTCTGCAATTCATAACATTTTTTCTTGGTATTTATCAATACCGAATACATGAATTTACTTCTAAATTCTAACTTCTCAATTTATATGCTGCCTTTTTAATAGAAAATAATAAGCTGAAAAATTGAAATAGTTTTTGAAAAAATAAAAATAAAAAAATTTTGTATTTGTTGCAATGGCAAAACTTTCAATTGTTAGCTAAGATTTGCAATTCTATGCTACTTGAGGGGAACACAACAAATACATATGTGAAAAGTCTTAAATTTTTATGTAAAAGTTTTATCATTTGTACTTTTAAAAAAGTTTATGCGAAAAAAAGGAGATGGAAAAATGAATAAATACACAGAGATGAGTTCAAGTTTTATCCAAGCAATTTCACATTTCCGTATATGTCTTTCATTCAAAGTTATCTCTTTCGCTTAACATCCATCTAACCCACTGGTTCAATATTTATATAATACATACGAAAGAAAGTAATAACAACACTTGCTGACCCATTTGCTTTTACATTTTTTATTTTTTTTATTTAGTAGCTAATATTTGTTCATGTGGATGACGCTTGCGACTTGTGCTAAAGTAGCACAAATTTTATGTCGTGTACGCAGTAATAGAAAGACACAATCGATGAATACTGTCATTCACTCCGGTGGTTGAATATCTAGTCAAATTCGCATCTAAGTGAATGTGGAGCCAATGGACAGGAGAACAATGCTAATTGTCTTCTATAAGCATCTGAAATCTACCTAGGAGCACGGATCCTAGCTTGATATCAATTTATTTATTTTTTTTTTTGAGAACTTAATTAAACTGTGAATACAGAAGGTATCTTCGAAAAAACAGTCAGAAAATTCAGCTTAAACGAAAAAACACTCCCAAATAGATTGAAGCTTATTGACTTCTCCGAGAGACAGAGGGCGGAGGTGGTTTGTAATCGACTTGAAGCACTGCTTTCTAAAAACATTCATCAGCAACTCAGTGTGAGGTAATTGTGAGATGATATTTCAAGATCCTAATATACAGCTGCGAGCGAAAATATAGGTTTTCGACAAAAAGAAAAGCAGGTACGACGAGGATTTCTATATCGTAATAGAGAGATATCAGACTGTCTACCACGTAACATTGTGTTCGATCAGGACCACGTGCATGGTGGAATAGATACCGAGAGTTGAAGAGGGAAGAGATACATTTGTAGGCTGAAGAAGTGAGAGACTGCAATGCGTGAGTAAGAAGAGCTTAAAAACTGGGCCGATCATGCTCGAAATTTTGTGAAAAAATACAAGAATTTAGAGAAGGCTTAAAGCCTTAAAAGCTTATGAAAAGAAAACTTCCCGAGCCGGCTGAATGGAGGTTAGAGTGCAACACTCTGAGATGATAAATTCTAATCTACAACCGTTGATGATAAATTACAAATTCTATTACTCGACTTTGATGAAGCTTCATTAGCAAATTGTCTACTGAAAACCGACCGAGAGGCCGACTTTTTACCTGCGAGGAGCTGACTAGTTGCATATATCAGCTTCTTTGAAAAATATGATCTGACAAAAATATATGCGACGATTAAAACACGAAATTTGCTTAATCAATAAGAAGCAGACTTCTACAGTCTGTGCCTATCATAGTAGGATAAGCTTTCTTATGTGCAATATCGTCTCATCTTACCTATTGTGTGAAAGACTAAAACCCACATAGTCAACTCTGATCATATAAGTATAGGTTCAGACCTGATAAGTTAACCATGGACCAAATATATCCGCGAAAAGGATGAATGTAAAAAATATATAAGATTTTACAGAGCAACACCAAAAACATAGTCGTAATTCCAAACCGTTCGGTAAGAAACGAGGCTTCAGACGAGGTGACTTTCTGTCATGTAGATTTACTGTGTTATTATGGCGGTTAGGTACCCTTTTTTACTAATTTTCTTTTTTTAAATTATGTTTTCTAATTTGCTAGTATTGAATTTAGTTGTTTTCTAAACACATTAGCATCAACAATGGCTCCGCGAAAAGAAATATCCATTGACGTAAGAAACTTGGTTATTCAGCACAGAAAGGAGAAGAAATCGTATTATGAAAATTAAGTAATTTTAAACTTAAGTCCACCAAAGGTACAGATCATTGTA
Organism: Neoceratitis asiatica; assembly: GCA_030068015.2. Taxonomy (NCBI): domain Eukaryota; kingdom Metazoa; phylum Arthropoda; class Insecta; order Diptera; family Tephritidae; genus Neoceratitis; species Neoceratitis asiatica. The sequence continues at coordinate 42,994,179 of CM061524.1, read as the reverse complement.
AAAAACTTTGAAAAAAATGGATCCACAGAAAATAAGCCGCGTGTTGGCCGCCCGAAGAAATTAACTCGAAGAGATATCAGACTTATTCTGAAGGAAGTGAGTGATGATCCTTAATTTTGCAGCCAAAATTAGCCAAAACCATCGCTCATCGCTCAAGCTCATCAAGAAAGTGTGTCCATCCAATAACAATTCGAAGAGCCCTAAACGATAACGGCTTCCAGAGTAGAACACCACGTAAAAAGTCTCTTATTACTGAAAAAATCGTAAACTTCGCTTTTAGTTCGCTAAAGGACATTTAGTCCAGGGAATGGATTTGGCAAAAAGTCTTGTTTACAGACGAATCGAAGTTCAATATATTCGGCAGCGATCAAAATAAAAGAAAATACTGCACTTAACTCCAAAAATATAGTACCAACAGTGACGTATGTTGGCGGCAACGTAATAGTTTCGGTAGGGGCTGCGACTTCTGGAGTTGGTTATATTGAGAGTAATATTGATCGGTTGAAATATAAGTCATTGTTGGAAGCGATTCTGAAGACAGGATAGCGATGCAAAACAGACGGCCAATATTGTTAAGGATTGGTTGCTTTACCATTCTCCAAGGCAACTACACACCCCACCTCAAAGCCCTGATTTGCGTGTTATTGAACATGTCTGGGAGATTTTTGAGAGAGAAATTAGAAAAAATCAGATTTCCAGGTCAGTATTATTTAAAGAACGTCTTTTTGAAGCTTGGGATATTATTATTCCCTCAGAATTGACAAATTTATTAGCTTTGATGCCACAATGTCTTCAAGCTGTTATTGATGCGAACGGTGAACCAACTAAATACTAAAAAGATCAGGTTACCTGATATTAATCAAAATTTTTTGCGCTAAGATGAGTTATGTATGTATCGTTAAATTTTCCAAAAAACCTTTTGGAACTTCAATTCAACGAAAACAGGAGGTGTATGTAGGCTTTTGTCCGCCACTGTAAATTGATGAATACTTTTATTATTATTTTTATCAATTTATGTTCTCTTATATTTGCTTTGATTTAAATTTCGTAATTTATTTCAGCTATTCATACATAAATTGAGAGTGATAATGTTAAAAAAAAAACTCTGGAAAAGAGTATGTACGCATGTATATATGTACAGATGTACCCATGTGAGGAGGTACCGAAGGAACTTAAACAAATTTATAAAACAAATTGTTGCATTTACTCAAAGGGTTGAGAGCGAAAGCGTTAGGGGATTAACGTTCAAATAAGCGTAAAATTATTCATGTGCATACGAGTTGAAATTTAATCCCAGTTTAGCGAGCCAACAAGCCGGCGATCAGCGGGCAGTAGCACTACACTCGCTGTGGGTGTGGCTACTGAGCGGCGAATTGCAAAAGTGGAAGCACTTGAATATTGTGCATACTGAGTAAACTAACGAAAGGATATACAAATATATGTCTAGTTATGTATGAGCAAGTATATTCGCTTATACACATACTTGCATATGCATGCCTGCCAATATTTATACTTCTACATAAATATGTAGTTAACTGTATGCTTAATTCGTTCTTCGTTACTTCCTATTTTTCGTGCGTTTTCAGGAAAGCGTTGCCATATATTCATTTATAAAACTGCATGTATGCATGTTGAGAAATTCGAGTGGATGCCAGCAGCCATACACACGTACATTTCTATGTCTTTCGAAGCAACCGTTTGAGTATTTGTGTTCGCTGCCGTCTACAGTTTGGGGAGTTATGAAATTTTTTGAGTGTCCAGCTTGGCAGAGAATTTATTGTTTGAAATATAAAATCAATGAACCGCACGGCGTGTAACAGCTTTTCATTATTTTGGTGTGCTGCATGAGTGAAATTATGTTATTTTCTTCCTTTTTTACGAATATTGTGAAATTTCGGTAGAACAACTTAATTTATTTTTGTATAAAGTGTGAGGTTTTCGTATACATTACAAAAATAATCGGTGCTTTGTAAGTGATGAAACGAGTTTCAGCTGCCCTCTTCCTCGAATGAATGGCGTGCATCTCGATGTTTTTTCCAACAAATGGAAGGACCGTCTTTCATGTATATGAAATAGTATATTAACTTTGGCCCGAAGTACGGAGTACCAGAATAAATTTATAAAGATTGTATCGAAAGCACGAAGTCTGTTTGTCCGTCTGTCTGTCTGTTCGTCTGTCCCCTTTAACGGAAATTAGTCCCTAAACTTTTAAGATATATCAACCAAACTAGGAAAGAAGATGCACCCATACGTTCAAACGATTATTTTGCAGAACCGGAGAAATCGGATCTGTATAGCATATATACGACCGATTTTTCAGATTTGAAATTTTGGGTCACTGCATATTCAGAGGGTGATCCATTTCGTGCTTCCTTACTTTTATAAGGAAAAAACACAGAAAATTTAATGGGCAATGTTTATTATCATTCAAAAGAACATTTTTTTTGGTATTTATTTTTTGAAGATTATCTCTATCAAATATGGGCCGCAGCTGCGTCCAGATGTTCTACTCGTTGAGCCCAATTTTCGATGACTCCTTCGAGAATTTCGACTGGTAACTGGAATGACACGCGTGATGTTGTGCTCAAAGGCATGACTCGAAGCGGGATTGCCCACATAGAGTTTAGACTTTACATATCCCAAAAGAAAAAAGTCTAACGGTGTGATATCACATGATCTTGGTGGCCAATCGACCGCCCAAAAAACGTAAAATTAGCTCCTCGCCGAAGTGTTTTCTAAATATATCCATTGATTGATGCGAGATGTGGGAAGTGGCGCCGTCTTGTTAAAACCAAATGTCGCGGAGATCGCGTGCTTCAATTTAAGGCATCAAATAGTTGGTTTTCGTGGCGCAATAAAGGTCGCCATTTAAGAAATATGTACCGATGATTCCACCGGCCTACAAACCACACAAACCGTTGTATTCTCTGAATGAAATTACATCTATTAAATCTCTTCAGGTGGCTCTTCTTACCAAATGGGACAATTTTGCTTGTTTATGTTCACATTGAGCCAGCAATTTGCTTCATCGGTGAACAAAATTTGACTCGAAAACGTCGGACCTTCCTGGAACTTTTCAAGCATAAGCTGTAGTTTTAACGCTTTCAATTTAAGATCTCGATGTAAAATGGGCCAAATCGTTCCATACTTCAATCCGAGTTGCTACGAATGGCGCCGAGTCGACTCTCCACGGTCTACGTGTACACTCACCGCTACGGCCGGTATATTTTCTTCACTTCGTGCTGGATGTGGTCTATTCGGTCGAATATTATCCAGTAATGAATGCTGAGTTTCAAGATGGGTGATGGTGCTGCGAATAGTATATTCAGTAGACCGATTTTGTTGACCATAAGTTGAGCGAAGCGCCCAAACCTCATTCTTTACAGAATGTGAATTTTCGTAATAAATATTAACGATTTGCAAACGTTCTTAAGGCGTAAGTATTTCCATGATGGAATTCCAAACAAGACTGAATATGACACGATGCGCGATCTGTCAAAAAAAGGCAATTGAAAACAGTACTTGGATCAACCTTTATAATGAATTGAAAATTGGTTCTGAAAGTCATCGAAATCGGGCCACCATAACATATAGATTCCATACACCGATTTGTTCAGATATGAAGCTTTGGTCAAAACTCAGTCAAATAAGCATTTAAGAGCATGAAATTTGGTATTATCAACACCTAATATGACTTAAATATTAGAACAAAAAATCATCAAAAAACATCCTCTAAAAAGGCATATGGGAGCATGAAATTTCGTATCCTACACACATAATTGTATATAGGTATCATCATCATAATCGCACCATTATATCACATAGCAACCCTAACACCGATTTGTTCAGATATGATGACTTGGCTCTAATGTCCGCCAAAAAAGCATCTAAGAGCGTGAAATTCGGTATTCTATGAAAGTAAATTCAAGTTCATATAGACACTGAAAATTATCGAAATCTAATTTTGCAATTTCCAATAAATTTATTAATGTTTATGAAAGGTATAAAGACTTCGGCATGACCGAAAACAGCCGTTCTTTCTTGGTTTTATTTGTTTTAATTTTCTATAATTTCGGTTGTTCGTCTAGCTGGAACTGTGACCTATTACCTCCTACATGATAGTACATCGTACTGCATAACACTCGGCTATTGAGGACGCAATATGAAAGGCAATGAAAATTGCTTTAGATTCCCTTCTTATATAAAAAAGAACAGTTTATGTGCAGGTTCAGATTTTTGCTAGCTAGGTATGAATTGTGGGAAATATTCGTAAGCTAAGAAGTTCTTTAAATCTTGAGTTCAAAGATAATAATCCTCAAACTGACTATATATGTTTTTGTAGGTATAAGATATGTATGTATGTACTTATATAAGTAAGTCTTTGTTTTTACAAGTGAATTATTTCTGTAGTATTGCATACTTATACTTGGATTGGCTCATATAAAGGTCTGCATTCTTTTAGCTAAACTTACAATGCTCGATATTAAAGAAAGTGCTTTCCTTGGTTTCTCAAGACGTTTTTATTTTATTACATTTCTTTTTTACATCATAAGAGTATGTAAAAAATGTGTGCTGTAATAATGAGTAGGTGCTTCAACACAACGGCAACGGTGTCATTTTCCTTCAAAGCATATTTGTGCTTTTATTTTTGGCAATGTGTAGGGTTTCTTTTGAATTCCTTGAACAAAACAGTCTAGGGCTACGATTCTGAGTTGAATTTTTTTTTTATCATTTTACTGACGAAATTTCAGTTTTCAAGTGCACTTCTTAAGAAACAAGATCGGTGAAATTTTGGAAGTAACTTGATTATTTTGATGAAAGCAAAGTTTATTAATTACTTACAAAATAATGATAAAATATATCGCAACTGACAAGGAAATTCCACTGTGAGATTTGAGAGTACTCAATGAAATTAACGAAATATGTTGGGAGAGATAAAAATAGTTGCAAAATATGTATATGTATGCTATTTGATTAGTTCTGAACTACATGATTTCGTCGACGATTTAGAAGCTTAAGAGAGGAAAGTTTAGCAGGACACATGTAAAGTCCATTGACTCCTATAACTTTTGTCGTGATTTAGAAGCTGTTTTATGTGTATATTTTTCCAATGCTGACGAAATCTATCGGAAAGTTATTTGACAGATAATATATTTGAAATTAGATTTTTCTCGTGTCCTTAAAGCTATCTTAATGCTCTAGTGTCCAATTATCAGTAATAATAAAATTAATTTCGGTTGGAGCTTTGTTAAAATCTTGTTTATTTTTTTTATCAAAAAATTATATTTTTTTTGATGCTTGATTGGATTTCGCAAATATCTTAGACCGCTTCGAGTTTAAAGTAAAATTCTTGTTAATTCACATTAACAGAAATTATCAGAGAACAAACATCGAGTCTTATTACAAGAGGGAATAAACAATTCTTTGAATTAGGAAATCATGGTTTTAGAATTTGGTTGAAGTTATCTATGCTGAAAATCGTAAAATCAGCACCTTATCTGAGATAAACACTGACTAAAATTGCACTTTCAGCATTCGATTTGAGATTCGAAGATTGAACCAGAAGTTTATAAGTTTTTTACCAATTTTGGAAAATGTTCAATTTTATCGTACTGAACCTCTTCAGGAGCCTTCAGGAGTAAGTTTTTAATCCTGTACATTTCTTTTAAAGAGGCTGACGTGGACATCGTGAATCTCTAGATACTAAAAACTTTTCGATATAAAAAGTAGGTATGCGATCTCTGTTGGGAGGTTTCGTAGTTTCTCTTGCCACGCATGTGTGTCATACTTGTTGATTCTTCTGAACAAAACGTAGACGTTTATCATAGCCATGTCAAGCAAATGTATGAACAATTCGGTTTGTGTACTTTTTGGCATTAAGCCAATCCACTTTCTCGACACTACCCTTTTGACTATTAAATTCATGAATTACGGAAATCGTCATCAAAATTATTTTTTTTTTCTGCGCGAAACAAATGTTGCATCTGGCTTTTAATTTTTTTTTCCAAAAAGGCTTTGGAAATTTCAGTCGCAAATTTATTTAGTACTAAGGGCTTCTTATGCCGTAGCATTTTCTGAAGAGCGATTTTCAGAACAGGCCCAGCAAACCACATCGCTTGTGTCGTATATGAAATCTTCAGATTACATTTTTGTCGGCTTTTGCTTTTGAATTTTTGAGTCTGTTGATGTAGAAGACGCTAATACCTATGTGAATGACGCAGGAATTTCATTACATTAAATAAATAAAAATTCTAATTCAAGCATAAAAGCAGACATATTTACTGTGCTCTGTGACTCTGCTTCGAGATCTAAAATGTTTTCCAGGTCTTCACATACACTGTCATCATTGTATTCCATTAAAACCAAAAACGTTTTCGTCATCAAGGAAAAATACGAAAAATAAAGGGTTATCCAAGTAGTGGTACACTTTTCAATATTTCATTATGCACATTTCATCATGGAAAAACTTACGCCTGAACAAAGTTTACAAATCACTCAACTATATTACAAAAATTCTAGTTCTGTACAGAATGTGTTTCGCTCGCTTCCGTCAACTTATGGTCAATATAATCGGCCTACTTAGCGCACTATTCGCAACACCATCAACCATCTTGAGACCCGGCATTCATTATTGGATATAATTCGACCGAACAGACCACGTCCAGCACGCAGTGAAGAAAATATAGCGGCCGTAGCTGAGAGTGTACACGAAGACCGTGGAGAGTCGATTCGGCGCCGTTCGCAGCAACTCAGACTTACGAATAGAACGACTTGTCGCATTTTACATCGAGATCTCAAACTGACAGCATACAAAATGCAGCTTATGCAAGAACTGAAGCCACTCGACCTTCCCAAGCGGCATGGCTTCGCTCTATGGGCTGTCATAACATCCAGAAAAAACAACGATTTGGTGTGGTTTGTTGGCCGGTAGAATCATCGGTCCATATTTCTTCAGAAATGATTCCGGTGAGAACTTAACCGTTAATGGCGACCACTATAGAGCCATGATAACCGACTATTTGATGCCTGAGATTGAAGCTCGTGATCTTCGCGATAATTGGTTTCAAGAAGACGGTGCCACTGCCTACACGTCGTATCAATATATTGATTTATTGAGAGAATACTTCCGTGAGCAGTTAATTTCACGTTTTGGGCCGGTCGATTGGCCTTCAAGAGCAAGTGATATCACACCGTTAGACTTTTGCCTGTGGGGATATGTAAAGTCTAAAGTTTATGCGGACAATCTCGTTTCGATTCCGGCCTTGGTACAAAACATCACGCCTATCATTCGCCAGTTACCAGTCGAAATGCTCGAACGAGTCATCAAAAGTTGCACTCAACGGATGGACCATATGAGACGTAGCCGCGGGCAACATTTGAAAGAGAAAGAAAAATGCCAAAGTATGTTTTTTCGAATGATATTAAACATGCCCCATTAAATTTGAATTTTCTGCATTTTTTCTTTAAGAACGTAGGGTCAAGGCTCCCTACAAAAGAATGTGAAAGTACTAACGATTAGTCATATATAAATCAAAATATTACCTATTACTATGTTATTTGCTGGATAATGATAATAGTTTCTTTAAAAATTTACTGCATTAGCGTAAATATTGATTATGCAAATTAATATCGAAATATAGGGTGTTTTTTATAGAGGTATAGAACTTTAAGTTGGCATTACTTTTCAAGATGTCGACCGATTTAACAGCTGTCAAGTGATTTATTCTCAGTTTGCTTTGGCAATTCATCATGAGTAGACTCACGCCCTAACAACGCTTGCAAACAGTGCAATTTATTTCGAAAATAATGATTCTGTGCGGAAAACGTATAGTTAAATAACATTTACGGCATTCTTAATCCGTATTTCCTTATTAAAGTTTTGGAAAAAGAAAACATGCACATCGGTAATTAACAGATTATCTGTAATATTGACCATCTCATAGTGGCTCTTAAACATTTAAGGTTTAAGGCTTAGGCATTGACTTTGCAGTGTTAACGATTATGTGTATATTTCATGGTATGATGAAAGGGTTGATTAATTATTTAGCTATATAAGCGAAAAGGTTAGCAAGATCTGTTGTTTCATATAAAAAAAGAAATTAAAAATAGAAATTCTAGAAACACCCTGAACTGTCATCTAACCCAAAAAGTCGGATATTAAATATTTGGCCTTCCATGAGCTTACCTCCTACGCCTTACTTGCCACCATTTTCACTTTTTTTCTGGCAATTATGCTACATAACAATAGAACAATAAAAAGCTTTAGCTACTGCACATAAGCGATAAAAGATATAAAAAAAATTACAGTCACAAAAATGTGGAAAATATAAATGAGAATTCGCATTTATATACATGCATACGTATGTATTACGAGAAACATGCACAGTGCTTTTATTTCGCACACTTTTTATATGGTAGCTAGCCAAATTTAATGTGGGGAAAATGTGTCACCTGCATTTTAAATGCAATTTGACACCGTTAGTGTTGGCCCTGCAGTACCATATTCACTCAGTTTTGTAAGCCTGAATGGGGTACATAAAAAATGCATTAATACAAGACAAAGATATGTGCAACGTTAACCTTCTGAACTTTGCTCCTTTTATGTGCAACGGATTTATGTAAAAATTTAGGGGAAATTAATTGTTAGCAGACAAAGGTATGGCATATTGAAAATTTGAATAAATACATACATATGTGTGTACACTTTCACATGTGATTAATGCTTTCAAGTTGTGTTAATAATATAAATGTGTTCATAGGAGTTATTCTTTCATATTAGCATATAAGTGTATGTCAAAATTATATAGATATCTTTCACCAAATTAAGATACAAAAATAATACTATATAAAATAAAATTTTTATTTTTTCAGTTCGCAACGAAGAAAAACACAAAGAAATAAAGACGTATTCTACATTAAAAACGCATTTAGCTACGTACGAGCTAGGATATACGCTGTATTGGAAATAAAGAAAATAACTAAAAGCAACTGCAGCATAGAACATTTTATTTGACAGACAGATAACGAACGTTTCCGTTCACATGCCAATTGTGGTGATGAAATAAATAACTTCAGGAAGGATTTTGGCGATTGCTACTGGCTACCGAGGCAGATAAAGACAATAAAAGAAGAAAAACTAAAGAAAAAAATTTGTAGTGACAGCACAAAGATAAATAGCAACAGATTACCTCAAACTAGCAAACAAGAAACGGATGTTAAAAAATAAAAAAAATAAATGAACAAAAATAAAATTAATGGTGAGTGAAATCGCTCCAAGTGAAAGAAAATGTGCAGAGATATGCGTTTCTAACGAGTGATCCATTTCGAAGCCCCCTTTAAAAAAAAAAAAAAAAAAAACACTGAAAATCCAAATTTAATGAAATTTTTTTTCATTATCCTTCGAAAGAACATTCCTTGGAATTTATTTTTTGAAGATTATCTCTTTACAATATTGGCCGCGGCTACATCTCAGATGATCCATCAGTTGGGCCCAATTTTCGATGACTCGTTCGAACATTTCGACTGGTAACTGGCGATTGACAGGCGTGACATTTTGCTCCAAGGCCTGAATCGAAGCGAGATGGCCCGCATAGACCTTAGACATTACATAACCCCACAGGAAAAAGTTTAACGGTGTGATATCACACAATCTTCGTGGCCAATCGACTGGCCCAAAACGTGAAATTATCCGTTCACCGAAGTTTTCTCTCAATAAATGCATTGGTTGAGGCGATGTGTGGGAAGTGGCGTCATCTTGTTGAAACCAAATATCGCGGAGATTACGAGCTTCAATTTCAGGCATAAAATAGTTGGTTATCATGGCGCGATAACGGTTGCCATTGACGATTCCATTCCCAACGCTATTTTTTTTAAAGAATAATGGATTAATTGGTTCCACTAGCCCACAAACCACACCAAATCTTTGTTTTTTTCTAGATGGAAAAGCAACTCTTGAATATGTTTAGGTTGCTCTTGGACCCAAATGAGGCAATTTCGCTTATTTTCATACCCATTGAGCCAGAAATGGACCTCATCGCTGAACAAAATTTGGTTCGAAAGCGTCGGATCTTCTTGGAACTTTTAAATAGCCCATAGAGCGAAGCGATTTCGCTTGGGAAGGTCATGGAGCTTCAGTTCTTGCAAGAGCTGTATTCATACACATACGATTTAAGATCTCGACCTAAAATGCTCCAAGTCATTCCATACGTCAGTCCGAGTTGCTGCAAACGGCGTCGAATCGACTCTCCATAGTCTTCATGTACACTCTCAGCCACGGCCACTATATTTTTTCACTGCATGCTGGACGTGGTCTCTGCGGTCGAATATTATTCAATAATGAATGCTGGGTCTCAAGATGGGTGATGGTGTTGCGAATAGTACGCTCAATAGGCCGATTATGTTGATAATAAGTTGAGCGAAGCGCGCGAAACACATTCTTTACAGAATGTGAAATTTCGTAATGAAATTGAATGATTTGTAAACGTTGTTCTGGCGTAAATCTCTTCATGATGAAATGCCAAACAATACTGAACAAAATTAACATGACAGCTTGACACGACTAATAAGTGATCTGTCAAAAAAAGACTATTGAAAAAAACATCTACTCGGATAACCCTTTATTTATCAGTCGATAGACGTTACGGAGGCTCAAGGTGTGTAAATAGTGGAATGTATGAGGGAGTCATTTTGAGTAACTGAAAAAACATTCAAAAATAAGTTAGTTCAGTGGAGTTGACCAAATAGTGCAAATATATATCTCAAAACTAATATTAACAACACTAAGCACTTTTGCAAGTATAGAAATATTGTTCCAATCTTAAGTACAAATTAAGCCATAGCACAGCATCACGCTGCAACCACCACTTCTCAAGGTTTCTATGAAAATTTTGTAATAAACTTTCCATAAAAGATTTCTGCTCATTGAAAGAAAATTTGTGGATCATCATTTCCAATATATTGTTTTTTTTTTTTTGTAAGGATGAGTTTGTAAAATTTTAGCACAAATTAAATTTTGAAAATTTTAAGCCAAAATGTTCCAGATGGGTGTGTTATCTGACTTATCTATACATTTTCCAGTTGGATTTCATATACCTGTATTCGTTCTGTCGTTATTAACTCAATTTGTTACTCTTTGCGTTGAATTCCTTTGTATTGTTGACACTAATTCACCATTTATAACTTTAGAAGCATTTTTATTTTTATTGTATTTTTATATACGTTCATACTTATAATATATATTTATTACGTTAGGTACGCAATTTTTTATAAGTTCAGTTCATGTCAAGTCTGCTTATCGGTGAATTTCTACATTGAAAAGGTATTTGAAAACAGCAACAGTTTATTGGATCAGAAGCGAAAAGGTATTGACGGTATTAAATTGAATTGAATGAAATATTTTAGAAATAACATTTTATATCTCTGTAGCTGTAACCAAAAACAAGAAAGAAGATAATTTAGTACAACAAATACAAACACATATACGTGTATGGAACATTCCAATTTGCAGATGCCAAGTGTTACAAATAGGAATTATGATAGAGCACATCAATTGAAAAGTCTCCGGCTTACCATTTTTTGGCAAAATTCTTTCTTTTTTTTTTTATTCAACATAGTCCCCTTCAAGGTGATACACTGATTATAGCGACCCTCCAACTTTTCGATACCATTGTTTTAGTACGATTTGTTCTTTGCTTCAAAATAAGCTTCAGTTTCGATCACTTCTTCATTCTCCCAGCGAGCATTATTTTGAGATCCGAGAACTGAGAGCAGTCGCTGGGCCCAGATCTCGAGATTACAGCGAATGCGGAACCAATTCGAAGACCAATTCATGTATTTTTGCCATCAATTTCACTGACTTTTAACACGGGGCATTGTGTTGATGAAACAGAACTTCCTTTCTCTTCAAATACGGCCGTTTTACGGCGATTACGTCCATCAAACGGTCGAATAATGATATGCATGTAATAGTCGCTGTTAGTGGTTCTTTCCTATATTCAAGAGTCAATGAAAATTATTCCATACGGATCCCAAAATACAGACGCTGTAAGCTTTCCAGCCGACCGTTGCGTTTTTCCACCCTTTGTAGCGGGTTCATTATGTGCAGTCCACTCGGATGACAACCGATTGGACTTCAGATACTCCCAATCATCAACTCGTCGTTGTTTTTGGTAAAAAGTGAGCTCGCGGCACCCACTGTGCACAGATATTTCACCCAAATATTTGTGAATGATATGATGTACATGTTCAGTTGATATCCTTGGAGCACCTGCAATTTCTTTTAATTTCAATTTACGGTCTAACGAATTCATTTTGTGGATTTTTTTTTATGTTTTCGTCGGTAACAACCTCTTTTGGGCGTCCAATCGTACCAATCCTTGATGGTTGTTTTTCGTTTGGCAGTGTTCGGAAACTCGTAATTAAGCCAAGTTTTTGCTACACCTGTATTTTTCCTATTAAAATGCAATATTTACTAATATTTTATTAGTCAGTTTTTTCGAGATAGTCAGTTTTTTCGCCTCCCCAAAATATCGGGAATTGTTTATATCAATTCCTGGATAAATTCGTTGTAATTAGTTTTAACACGGCGGGTTTCGAAACCAAAACCAAAAGCTACGTGAGGATCGGTTAAGACCTTCCCGAGCCACTTGATACTAAACAAATTTTTATTCATGTTACTTCTTTACTTTAAAACTGTTCAGCACAATAGAAAAAGTGGAGATAATTAACCTTCATCTGCTCTTCGCGTCGAAAACTAGGCAAAAGCTATAAACTTTGTATATTTTTATGAAAACGGGCGGCTTGATATTCATTAAATTTCTCGACTTTGAAAATTTCATTAATTTGCTTAATTTAAAGTATTTTTCGCTCAAAAAAAAATTGTATATGGAGTTTTTTAAAAAAGTTACGATTTTTACCCTCTTGCGTCGGTTTCGACGCATATGAGAAAACATTTGTTTTTTGGCGGGAAACTTGCTTGTCAATGTGCTTTTTGCGAGTGAAGAAGTTAGTTGTGATTGAATTGTGAATTAAATACATAATAAAAGAGATATAAAAGAAAAAATAAGATGTGCCAACCAAAATATTTGTCAAGTGGAGAGTTAGAAACTCTTCTAAATGAAAGTGGTGAAGATAGCTGCAGCTTCTCCGGCATTAGTGATGAGGTGTATGTGCCAGAAGGGCCAGAAGGTAGTGAAAGTGATCTTTTTTCAAGAGATAGTGATTCTGTGGAAGAGGATAACACTCCAACAAGTGAGGCTAATGATATTGGTGATATTGCAAACATCGATCAATTATACTTATCAAAGGATGGCACAATATGGCAGCCAGAACCATTTCAGCCGCAGTGTGGTAGATTTAGGAGTGAGAATGTTATCAATCATCCCCTGGCGTTAATCGATTCGCAAAAGCTCGTGTTAATGATATCAGAGATGCTTTTCTTCTATTTTTACCTCCTCATCTTGAAAATATTATTTTGAATTATACAAATGCATTTGCCAAAGCTAAGTATGGCGACGATTTCATGCAAATTGATTCCTGTTTGCTTCAAGCTTATATCTGTATTTTGATTTTAGCTGGTGTGCATAGGTAAAATATCCTTTCGTTTTTAGGAACCCAATATACAAAATAAATATATTTCTAGATCTAAAAACGAACCAACGGTTGATTTATTTGATACAGAGTGTGGTCGCCCTATTTTTAGGACTATTATGTCGAGAAAAACCTTTGAATATATTAATCAAGTAATTCGATTTGATGACGCCATAAGCCGAAGGTAACAAAAATGTGAAGATAAGTTTGCACCCATCCGAGAAGTGTTTGAAAAATGGTCAAATTTATTAGCTGACTATTACAATCCACACGAATGTGTAACCGTTGATGAACAGCTGCTAGGTTTTAGAGGTCGGCGTAAGGCAATATATCCCTTCGAAACCAGATAAATATGGGATCAAGTTCTGGTTATGTGTCTGTTCTGAGATGTGCTACGTGTGGAAAATTCAGCCATATCTGAGGAAACCAGTCGGTGCAAGTTCATGTGAAAAAAATCAGTGTCAACGTGTTGTTTTGGACTTGGTTCGCGGTTTGAAAGGTCACAACGTGACAATGGATAACTTTTTTTCTTCATATGGTCTCGGCCAGGAATTGTTGACAAGAGGTGTTACTATGGTGGGAACTATGAGAAAAAATAAGAGATCCATCCCACCAAATCTTCTAAATTGCAAAAAACTGCCCTTGTACAAGTCAACATTTGCATTTACAAGCAATACAACGCTTGTTTCATACATTGGGAGGAAAAATAAATGTAAAATTTTACAAAGTGCTTTACACAACAATAAAGATGTCGAACCCGGGACTAAAAAGCTGCCAACTATTATAAATTACTATAATAAAACCAAAGGTTTGTTCATAGCGGTGCGATGTGCTTACTTTTTTGTATGCATCCAATCTTTCTTTTCATTCAATATACAGGAGGTGTCGATACGGTTGATAAGATGCTTTCCTGCTACAGTTGCAAAAGGAAAACTCATAGATGGCCAATGGCTGTATTTGCAAATATAATCGATATATCTGCCTTGAACGCATTAATAATTTTCAAAGAAATTAACCCTAATTGGCAACCTACCCAAAAAACAACAATAAGAAGGAATTTTCTAAAAGAATTAGGATTGTTACTTACCAGACCATACATGGAAAATAGAACCACAAAGCCAAGAACAAGTTCATCGGCAAATTTGGTTGAAACTGCTTCTTCATCGAACGCACCGAAAAGATCGAAAACCGTACCTCCACAAATAAAAGGCAGACAAAGATCCTCGATGTGCTGTGAAAACAATTTGACTTCGAAAAATAACATGCACACTACTATTTGTTGCTTCTGCTCGAAAGGTGCATGTAAAAACGTCCAAAACCGAAACGTATGCGTTAAGTGTTTGGAAAATAAGCTTATTTAACATTAAATTTTCTCGTTAAATAAATAAAAACCCAAATTTTCATTAGTTTTCAACGTGCATGATTTCACTTTACCTACTGAAAACACTGAGTAGTTCCATATGCGTCGAAAACGACGCATGAGGGTAGAAAATGCAAGTTTTTTTTAAGAGCAGATGAAGGTTAAAAAGGTATACTCTTCTATAAGAGCTTATAATTTTGGCTTTCCATGTAGTTTTTTTCATAAGTAAGTGTAGCAAATGGGTACGGTTTTGAACTGGAACAAAACGAAATATCTCCTACCATAACTCTGGAAACGCGCCTATGACTTTAAATCTTCGTATTGCAGATGCACCGATGTTTCGAGCTCCATGTTATTATAGCGGTGGATGCAAACGGAGATAATGTGTAGTTTGTGTACGTGATATCGGAGTATGCAATGTCCTGTCAGAACACCTGAAATAATTCTTAAATTATTTTGACAGAGTAAAATCAACTGTTTAAATCTTCTTGTATTGCAGCCGCGTATGAGTGATTTAGCTTGTTTCAGACCCACTAACGGTTTACAGTACCTATCTTTTATGTACTTCTAATCTGTTCTCAAATTTTCTGTAATAGTACGTTGTCCAAGGCGATATAAGGATTCAAGTCCTATCGGCTTAGTTGCTGCCACGTTTTTGACTAGTTTGTTTGCTATTTCATTTCCTTGTATAGATTTATGCTCTTGAATCCAAAATAGTTGAACCTTAGTTATTCTCATCCAACTGGTTCAGGAAAATTCCCATACCATGTGTGATTTAATTTCACATTATATAATTGCTTTTACTGCAGCTTGGCTGCCAATGAATATTACTATGTGTTTTTTCTTCTTCTAATTTCCCGTCTTATATTTAACTCAGCACACATGATTATTTCACAAATTCTGCTTGAAATATGCTTGGAAATTGTCCCATTCGTATGAAGAGCTTGGCTTTAGGGTCTCATGGTTTTTTCCCATGCAGGTACTATATTTCATTTCAAAACTAATAGACTTTTAGACATGTCGTCTGTGTTATGCATTGTCAGTTGCATGTTTTCTTTGATTTTATCTCATGTTCTACTGGATAATATTTTACATCCCGCTGCCGCGATAGTCAAGTGGTTAGTATTGCGTACTAAAATTCGTTCTACCTCAAATATCGCAGCTGTGAGTGAAAGTCCAGCTTAACACAACACATCATATAAAGTCCAGCTAACACAATAACTGAAGCCAGGTGACCATTCACATCTCCGTAGCTACGTCGATTGGGTGCTTGAACAACAAGCGGTGGTCCGTGATTTTTCCAGTAAAATTTTCTTCAGCGAAGAGGCACATTGCTCACTTAGTGGATACGTAAATAAGCAAAAATGTGACAATTTGGGCTCTGTGTCAATTGGCCACCGAGATCGTGCGATTTGACACCGTTGAACTTTTTTTGTGGGGCTACCTGAAAGCTCGCGTTTATTCAGATAAACTTTTAACTTTTGAACACTTGAAAACCAACATTCGCCAAATTATGGCTGAGCCGGTCATTTGAATGATTTAATATTTCACATATAATATCAATGTTCTAACTTTATAGTAAAAGCGGATAACCCTGAATAGTACAAGTGCATTTTCAATGTAACTCTGGAGTCAAGATAAACTCCTAGCTCTTTTGTTTCAAAGCAATGTTCTATCACGATATGGTCTATAGTTATTTATTTCATTTAAAAGGGATAATGGTAAATTTGTCCTACCTCAAAGCACCACTTCTTAATTATTGCTAATGCCCTTTGTATTATGTACGTTGATATATAATAGTTCCTGGCACTAGGAGTACACATTGGATTAAAGTCCGGAATACCGATACTTCTAAAGAAGTAATCGTAGATGATCAATATATTTTTTCACTTCTAGGTATGGCAGGTGATATAAAAAATTGTCGGGATCATAAAAAAAAGCTATAATGAGGAAAATACTCCTCCACAAATAGCATTGGCGTGATTTAGACATTCATTGTTCGAATATCAGTCGCTAATATTTTGCACATTTTAAGTTCCACTCGCTTTAAGCTAGTTAAGCATTTCAATAAGTAGATAATGTTTCTTTCCTAAAGCAAAAGTTCCTTCAACTCAACAACTTTATATTCTGCCACTTTTCATCACCCCTTCCATCGCTCTGAATTGGGTGCATTGCGCTTTCCTATAATATTTTCAGCTGCTGTGTTAACTTTTCACATAAAAAAATACTTGTAAAAATAATTATTCTAAAATTGTGATCAACTTGAATGTTGTTCATTTGTTTTCTATTTGAAATTACTTTACTCGTAAAAACTGTAAACAATAGCAGCTTTTGATTTTTTAACTTATGTCGACAAGTAATATTGTATATAGTATGTGTACTCTCACAGCCACTTGTCTGTTTGCAGTCATTTTCATTCATTTGCGGTTTGTTATCCGTTGACATATCGTGTCCACAACTGGACATCAACAATCATCAGCCTAAATAAAAAATTAAATTTTTCATTTTGTTTATTTTAGAGCGAAATGAACAACAACCAGAATTTCAGCAATAAAATGCATTTATTTATACACACCACAGTATACCGGATTTTTATGTATAAATGAATATATTTTTAACAAATGTATATTCTAGTTATTTTAGATTTGTGTATGTGTGTTATTCTAAAATACAACAACCGCAGACAACATTACAATCATTGTTAAATTTCAGTTTAATTAAGCAGCAATCACTTGGACAATAAAATAATTCTCCCTCAAATAAATATGGCGTTAAAAATATGTATAAATACTTATTTTCATATATATACACATATGTGCTTAAGTTTGCAATTCATGTTTGTTCAGGAAGACTGAAGTGACAATAACGCTATTTTCGCACATTAATTTTTATACGATAAAAATTTTAGAGTAAGTTGAAATGTAGCTAGAATTTTTCTGAATATTTCCACATTTTGGTCTTCAAAAGCTATAGACATGGAAAATAATGTCAGAGTATATATTATTATTTTTAAAGAATTATTAAAAAGAAAATTTAAATGAATCCAGAGAGATTCAGAAGAAAAAGTTTCACTAAATTATTATTTGTCAGGAGATATATTTATTCGAAACTTTAGTTGTTTTAATATATTTTAGAAGCGACCAAGCTGAACATAATCAGGAGAGAGACACATGTAAATGTATACATATATAGGGTGTTACAATAGGGATGATATAATTTCTAACTGTAATTTTGGCCATTTTTAATATGCCATAATCTGTAATTTTTTTTAATTGTATTCAGTAATGTTTACACTTTCGTCATGCCAAGATATACGTAAAGACAACTTTGCTGATTTTGGCTTGGAACAACTTCAAAATGATAACAGTTTTTTTTTTATCGAAAATCATCTCCTCCGATGAGGCTCACTTTCATCTGAGTGGTGCGGTAAATAACCAAAACTATCGATTATGGTGCGAAAAAAATTCACAAATTATTCATGAAAAACCATTACATGAAGCTGGTAGCACCGTTACTGTAAATGGAGAGCGGCATAGATCGATGAAAACCAACTATTTATGGCCACAATTGAAAGAAGTTGATCTTAACAACATCTGGCTCCAGCAAGGCGGGGCTACGTGTCACATAGCACGTGAAACAACATAATTATTGCGAAATAGGTTTGGAGATTCGATTATTTCTTTGGATGGCCTTCAAGAAGTTGTGATTTAACATTATTAGACTACTTCTTGTATATAGAACAAAACTGCCTTTCTTGGGAGATATATGCTTTGGTGGTCATCAGACATGGATCTATATCTAGTTTAATATTATTCTCCTGTTTGGTGAAATCAAGTGCTTTATAAGCTCTTTAGTGGCTTTACACTAACTCTGCTACTTCGGTGAATGTTAAGATTCTTAATAAAGTTTCAAATTTCACCTGATAACTCTTACCAATTAATGTTGAAGGATTTTCTTTCTTAAGCGGCAGATAATGCCATGCACATCGCTGCAAAAGTTCTCGATGTAATCCTGCAGGGACTATTTTTTCCATAATCGTATCATCTTATAACCCGCTCAGTTGTCTTTAAATTAACTTTGAATTCCGCCTTAAAGTCGAAATATCTGAATTCCTTATCGTCAGTGTGATCGTTGAATACTTGGCATCAATACTTCTCGACGCTGCTGCTGACCAGGAATAGGATATCTGAAAGTAGTTAGTAATAGGAGATACCGAAGTGTTTTTTCATTCTTTGAACCTGCAATAAAGATCCATCAACTGAGGCACCTGTGGATGGTGCAACAAATTTGAAATCATTATGGTATTTTATTAGAAGACGATTTTCGATTTCTATCCTCAAGATACCATTGTTGGCAGATTTTAAAGTGCGCATATTTGTATATCACTGTATTTTTTCTTTTTCAGGGTTGCAATATTCTTTTTGCTTTGGCAGAATGGAATGCGTTCCTTTCTACATGTGCTGTCATCGCACCATAATCGGCTCCACTGATCGACTTCGATGGATGTAGAACAATGGCTAATAATCTTTCTTCTTAAGTAAGGCAACGAAATATCTCAAGTTACACGCATAAAAATCATCAGCGACACTACCTGAGTTTAAAAAGCTTCAAGGTTTCAAGACCGGAGCAAGATCATGTAGGAACCAGGGAGATAAACTTCTGACAGATGGCCAGAGCATATTTAATGTATGAAGAGAACATTTCTCCAGTATGCTGAATGGCAGTAAAAGTGAAACACCCAGAGATGACGAACCCGAAACTCCAATATATAACGGTGGTAATGAGGATTTTCGAATAGTAATTGCCCGTTTAAAAAATAACAAAGCAGAGGAAACCGATTTCTTATCGTCCGACCTATTCAAATGTGGCGGCGAAGAACTAACAAGGTGCATGCATCAGCTTCTTTCCAGAATATGGTCGGACGACAGCATTTCCCCCGAATGGAACTTAAGTATACTCTGCTCAATTGAAGAAAAGGAGATTTAACGGTCTGCGCTAATTATCGTAGGATAAGCCTCCTCAAAATTGCATACAAGGTACTATCGAGCGCATTGTGTGTGAATTTAAATTAAACCGTCAACAAACTTCATCGATTTCATATTTGCCTTCGAAAGCACGGTAAGGAACTGCTTTTTCCAATAATACCAAAAGCACAGTCAGAATTGGGAAGGACCTCTCCGAAAAGTTCGATTTCAAACGAGGTTCCAGACAAGGAGACTCTTTATGGTATGATTTCTTCAATTTGATGCTGGAGAAAATAACACAAGCTGCAGAGCTAAATAGACCAGGTATAAGCTTCTACAAGAGTGTACAATGGTTAGACCGAAAGTTCTGAGTTCTCCAGGTTAGACAAAGAAGCGAAGCGAATGGGTCTGGTAGTGAATGAAACTCTATAAGTCGCTCATTTTTCTCGTCCTGACATGTGGTGCAGAAGCTTGAGCGATGTCGAAGTATAAGAGAAAATAGTTTTGCGTAAGTTTTACGGTCCTTTGCGCGTTGGCAACGGCGAATACCTTAGCCAGTTGAACGATGAGTTTACGAGTTATACCACGATATTGACGTAGTACAGCATATCAAGTCATGTCGTCCGAATGGATGAATGCGCTCCAGCTTTGAAAGTATTCGATGGAGTACCCATTAGTTTAAGCAGAGGAAAAGGAAGACATCCACTCCGTTGGAAGGATAAGGAGGAGAGAGACCTGGATAACGCTCTATTGTTAATGTGGCTATAATCGCGTAAGCGGTACTTAGGTCAAAGAAGAGGAAGAAGGATAAGAGGAAGAAGAAGAAGAAGAAGGAGAAGAAGAAGGGTTATTATAGTCACTGTTTTATATATTTACGTGGCGTTACCATATAATATTAGTTAGGCGTGTATAAATATTTTTTGTTATATTTTTTTATTTGGTGAAGATCAATACATATTGTGGCGAAAATGCGAAGCGAATGCCAGATGAAAGAAATAAGCCGATAGCTGGCATGTTCTAAGACGTAATTCGAGAACATTCGTTATCGAGAATGATTCGATTATTCCAGGCTTTCGCCGCTGCCAAGTCAATGCGTCGTAAAGTAAACGCGTTGGTGATTATATTACAGTAAAATAATAAAAACAGTACATTGTGAAAGTTGTATACAAGTGATTGTAAATAGTAAAGTGAATTGTAATTTAATTGTGAATTACTGAGTAACAAAAGGACATTAAATAACTTCTTTATAACTAAAGGAAATGCAAATAAAATTGGTGACCTTTATTTAACAATCCAGAGATCGTACCCGAAGGATTTGGGAAATCATCGAGGTTGAATCAGAAAGATCGCAACAATATATTACACAAATAATATAATGTCAATGTGTATCAACATTTTTAAATGTGCATATGAAAACACAAAATAACCGGATGCTACGACGCAAGTGACATTTTGACAATCAGAAATAACGAAAAGCAATTTGAATATGCAAAACAATGCATAACAAAATTGACGCAACAATCGAAAGCCTCAGCTGTTTCAAGCGTAAGAGAAAAATCTTTCGTATACACATACGTAGCAGTCACGTCAAGAGGTAAACAATAGACGTTCTAATACAGGATGCAATTTTGCTGAAAAGCCCTGCCCTTTTAGCAAAGTCAAGATGCAAAAAAAATGTCATCAACAGCTGCTCATATCAGACCAGAGACGACTTTTCAACAACACAAACCTACATATGTGTGTTGGTTATTGTGTTTTAGGTGCATATTGCCACTAAATAGTATTTCAACGGCGTAAGTTTAAAAAAACTAAAAACATGCATAGATTACATAAACCGATATTTAATGCGAAATTTAATTGATACATAAAGTCACTATACAAAAAGCAAAACTGAACAAAATGAAAAAAAAAAACGATTAAAACGGCTCTATAACATACATACAAGTACATCTCACATAATCAAACAATAATATAAACGTCGAGTTGAGCAAGTTAATGTCGAGCAGCACTCGAGTGTTTTAATGGCATAAAGAAAATTTGTTTCACTTCGCACTCTCCGTGTGTGGATAATTGTTTTGTTGGTCATTTCATCGCCTACGCTTGTGGTCGCCAGTGCCGACTTGCTGACTTGTCTTGGTTATGATGGTGGTGGTGGGGTTTCCGCATATGACTGCTCTTTGCTACTAAACTGTAACTTGGTGACAGTTGTAGTTTATGTACAGTAAAACGGGTACTTTCCATCATAACCGTCGAGTATGTATTTATTAAAACGGCACGCGTGGCCGTACAACAATACATACTCACATTGTAGCTAAATTTTCCGTTTGCTTGTGAGAAAATGTCGCAGCCACTGGTTGTGCTTTGGCTCACACGTAAGTGTAATTATGTTGCCAAATGGACATAAATTAAGTAGTGCGAGCATATAAATTTGTTGGTTTTGTTAGTATGTTGCATGCAGAAAGTTGTACGTCATGCCTTTGCTAGCTTTGAAAAGGATATATAGATAGGTACTCGTTTCTCATGGGATATGAATTAGTGCATTTGTGGGTCATATGTATATATTTTCCACAGTTAATTGCTAGTAGCTGGTAGCAGTGTCTTTAACCTTTTCAAGAGCGAAAACTAAGCATAAAATTTGTTAAAAATTTGTATTGAGATATATTCCATTAATTCTCTATAAGGGTATATTCCATTAATTCTCAGACAATAACTACGCTTTATTATAATATAGTTACTACCATAAGATTAATATATATGTAGAAATATATATATCTTTTACAAACTGGATTATTTCTCTCATAGACCTTTTTTTAAATAATTAATCCCAACGGCTATCCACCTCCCGCCTAACCGACACGAGGGGCGCCATCCGAATGAAGTACCTTCGATACAATTAAGTTCTGAATATAACAGCCCATTTGAATGCCTCCATGACTTCTTTTGCAGGAAAGAATTCGATGAACCCAATTCTTGAGCATTTTTCCCACTAAATCAAGTCGTATATCAAGAATAGCACGTTCAATATTGATTTTTAAAGGTTGAAGAGAGTCTTGTTTATTGCTAAATACTAATGACTTCAAATAACCCCACAAAAAATAGTCTTATAGCCTTAAATCACAACTTCTTGGAGGACATTCGTTGTCACAATTTCTTGAAATAATCGAATCTCCAAACCTTTCTCGCAATAATTCGATTGTTGCGCGTGAGCGTGACCTGTGAAACTTAGAACCTTTTTTTTGGAACCAGATGGTTTTAATATTAGCTTCTTCCAATTGTGGCCATAAAGAGTTGGACATCGTCTATCTATACCGCTCTCCATTGACAGTAACAGTGATACCAGCTTAATTTCGAAAGAAGTACGGACCGATGATTCCACGAAACCAAAAACCACACCAACTGTAAATTTAGGTGAATGTAATGGTTGTTCATGAATAATTTGTGGTTTTTCTTCGCACCAGAATCGACAGTTTTGTTTATTTACCGCAGCACTCAGATGAAGGTGAGCCCCATCGGAGAAGATGATTTTATAAAAAAATCGTTACCGTTTTGAAGTTGTTCCAAGGCAAAATCAGTTAAGTTGTTCTTGCGTATATATTGCCAAGATGAAATTGTAAACATTACGGGAAACAATGAAAAAAAGACAGATCAATACATATTAAAAATGGCAGAAACGACACTTCATCCCTACTGGAAAACCCTTTAGTTCAAAATTTGTTTTACAGGCTTTTAAAAATAGTCTGGGCCTAAATTGTCGTGATAATCAGATGGGGACATTAAAATTTAACTAACCTAAGAGAAATGATCTACATATCAGTCCATTTTGAAGCTTGACAAAAAAAATATTCCTAACATTTCTCTACAGCTAGAAAGTGTGCGTAGTGTACGGAGGAAGATTTTGGCGGGAATCCCAGTGCAAATGACGCAAAGCGAATAACTAAAACTCGTTTTGAACGGACTCAATTTTATCAGAATGGACTTTATAATTCGGGTTCCACACAATTGAACCGTACTCCAATACTGGTCTTACTAATGACGTAAAAAGGATTTTCGTAATATATATAAGGGTCCCTAAATTTTTTAGACCACCGCTTTACAAAGGCAAGGACACCTTTAGCTTTCAACACAGTTATATTAATATGAAGATTGCAGTTGAGTTTGGTATCCATTGTTACACACAAATGAACAAATGTGTAATTTTGCTATAGTTTTTTACTTTGTAAGATGGTTTTACGTTTGTTCAGGTTAAGAGGAATATCATTGCTATAACAAAAAGTTACCAATTTATTTAAATCGGCTTGTAATAAACATCTTTCATCAATAGAGGTATATGATTGAAGAAGCTTTACATCATCGGCATATAATAAAATCTTTGAACATTTTATAACTGAAAAACAAGAACAAAATCAGTCCCAGGTGGCTACCTTGCGGAACATTAGATGTTATATCAATTATGTCAGAAAAGGTATCGTTAAATAATAATCTTTGAGTCCTGTTACAGGGTTAGGAAATATCCATTGGAGAAGGCTTCGTTGAAATCCAAGAAGATCTAGTTTTTAATCAGTATTATATGGTTTACTCTGTCGTTTGCTTTACTGAAGTGATTATTATGGTTTTCCCTAATTAATAGATTTGCCTTTGCAAAGCCTATGCTGGGAATTGGAAATTAAACGAATTTGGCAGTAACTATGGCTTCAAAAAGTTTAGGTATAGTATTTTCTATATTTCTATATATATATAGAGATATTTTTGCTATCCCTCCATAATTTTTCATCGAAGATCTACTAGTATTCTTACGGAACGGAATTATAAATTATCTGTTCCATAACAAAGAAAAAATGCCTTGTATTAGGGATACATTAAAGACCGATACAACTTTTCAGTACAATATTTAAGAAAACATATTGGACTCATAGCTTAAAGAACTATTTAAACTCTATAACTGGTATTACACATATTCTGGAGAAAAAATTGGAGAGTTAGTTGAGCTTTGAGGGGAAAAATGCTCTTGACCGACAAAATTATTTCCAGTTGAATTCATAGAGCAATTAAACTTGAAAAATTGTGCAAACATATTCGAGATATGATGAAAGTCACTTGATAATAGGTATCTATGTCATGGCGGATGGAATCAAAGAAGCTAACTGACCTTTTAATAAATAACTTCCTCTTTTAATGTATACCTTAGTAGTTAGTTAATGTATACCTTAGCTAAAATTGTATAGGACCAAGTAATAACTTACACAAAGGCATTAATCTACTTGGGTGTTAATATAGCAAAAATACTCAATACTAACATATCATGTTGTGGATCGAAAACACAGTTCTAAATCAGTATCCTCTCCAGATCTTAGCACTCGTCACTAAAGATATGGTAAGCTTGATGCTGAAAAGCTCCTGCCTAGATTCCTGTGTGAGCTCTTACCGCCAAAATATACGACTAGGTAGAATTTGTATGAGAGTAGACACCGCAATGAAAAGCATGTGGGGAAGTTTTAAATAGGGTTAGGCAGTTAAAAAACGCGACCAACGCCGTCAAAATTCTATGATAAAATGGAACGACTTACTGATAGTTTGAAGGACAGCTACTTTTGACATAGAGTATCAGGTCTCCCGTGGAATTATTGACGTTCAGAGCTTTTTGTGTTGGGAGACCCAAACTGTTTCCTATATAGTGTTCACTCTGACACTAAGTAATGTAAATTGAATAAGGACTTTTAAGATTTTTTATTTAATTTTTTTATTCATATGAACAATAACAATTTTCGCAAAGTATAGCTAGGTAAAAGCTAGCTTGAATATTAAACTTTAAATCTTCTTCCCAGCTAAAATGAATGGGAATTCGCAGTCTTTATCAATTATCGTGGAATAAGGTTTCTCAATATCGACTATGAGTTCTGATTTGGTGAGAGGTATATCTTATTCTGATAGTAAACTTATCGGAACTTATCAGTTTGTCCTGATATATTCGTTATAGACTATATATTCACCTCGGTGAAATTTTTTAACTAAACCAGTCAGAAAAAGATCGGCGCACTCTATTATTTCATTGATTTGAAGCTGCCTTCGTCAACACATATCACTTTGCCGGAATTTAGTATGCAAGTAAAACTCATGAAATCGACCATCCAACGCAGATTCGCTCTTGCCAACTGAAAAATTCCTCTATTGGCGAAGGAAAAGAAAATCTAAAAGTTATTAGTGACGACATCCGGCGCTAGAAGTGTTGCGAATTATTTATTGATCATTATATATTGAATACCGCAGGGATGGGAGGGAAGATCTTAGTAGACATTGTCTAGTTTGGCTAGGTCATATCGCTCATTAGAGCGGCAATTGCTCAGTTTTGAAAGTTTTCCCGCAGTACCCGGCGATGAGAGCAAAGCAAAAGGAAAATCTCCCCTCCGATGAAATAAGAAGAGCAAGGACTTGGTTTAACTTGGAATTTCCAACTGGCGCTCAACGGCGAAGCGAAGAAATAAATGACGCACTTTTGTTGACGGACTGTAAAAATGCTGGAACTGCTTACGCTATTAGAGATCTTTCTGACCTCCACGAATACTTCTCTATCGTGAGATCCTTTAACTTAATGCCAGTGAATATGATTACGAGCAGGTGGGCTTTAATAATTCCTTTAAACAACTAAAAAAGTTCCTTTGAAACACAACAAATAATTTAAAAAACGCAATTTCTTTTAAAGCTTCGCAGAAATTAATAGTTTTTTTGCAGGAAAAAATATACAAACCCAGTAACTGAAGCAAAAAGTTAAGTGAAATCTTTCTTAGACCTCTTAGTGAACGCCTGAAAGCACAATGAAAGCCGCAAACAAGAGTAGAATTTCTATACACATATTTTCTATTTTTATGAGTAACTACATACGTACGCAAGATTAAAGTGAACTCGTAACTATGCAAAGTAGCAACAAGGAAAAAAAAGGAAGAATGAGAAATATGACTACTCGATGCAAAGTTCAAAGAAAACCAAAGGAATCTCAAGTATGTGTAGAAGTATGCATTTGACTTAAAGTAGTGCGTGTGTATGTATGTATGTGTAACTTTGCGGTTTTCCATGCGAGTGTATAAACTGGCTTTTGCGCGAAAAATAGCACAAATAAGCAATAAAGCTGTTTAAATATATATTTATATTAGGGACTGGCTTTCTGTTGGGTTATGAAGAACAAAAAGCTGCGATTTATGCGCTTTATATTAATATTAAAAATTAGGTCTAAAAAATTTAAGAGAATCTGAAATCCAATAAAGGTAAATTTTTTGTGAACTAAGCAAAGTAGCTATTTAAGATAATAGGTTTAGTAATTTTTATTAAATTTATAAAAAGACAGATACACATTTTCAGTGACTTTAGAAAACATTGTAGAGAAAGCATTAAAAAATCAACTAACATCATTTTTGGATGATCCATTTTTGGTACACAATTGTAGACTAGGAAAACTTTTCCAGCAAAACTTCCAGCCGAACCATAATGTGCAAGCAAACGTTCAAGTACATATGTATATACAAGTACGTATATTCTCAAATAACGCTTAACTATGGAATATCTTATCTGCCTCTACTTAATGAATATATCAGACGCGGTCTTACTAAGTAACCAAGTATCATTCTCCCATTTCGCTTAATTAATATTCACAAGTAACTTAATACATATATATAGATATATATATATACTCAATTTGTATTAAAATTTTAGGAAAGTGTCATTTGCAACCACTTTATTGAAGGCGAGACATTCCTTTGGCTTTTTCGTGAAAACCATTTGACATATTTGAATGTGCTCGTATATTCAAAATGGCATTTATTATTGACCTACTTTTCAACACAAAGAAAACAAAGAAGTGTATGGAAATGAGTTAAAACATAGAAACTCAAATATGTTTAATATAAAATAATTCACTATAAATACTCATATATTACTCATACCGTTCATAATAATGAAAAAGGGGAAGAGAGATGCACATAAAAATGTATACTGATCGGATCGGAACCATGAGCGTAGCAAATTTAGCCATGTCCGCATCTCTGTTATTTTCATTATTCTATTTTTAGCGTAAAAGGTGACTTTACTGTAGAACATAACTGTAAAACCAACCATGTTTTGTTTTAGTAAAAAAACAGGCATATATGAAAATGGATCGCTGAATAACCTCACTATGCAATAAAATGGTTGAAATCTACTACGAAAATGGCGACTCAAATGAGGCTTTAAGGAGAGAAAATTTTAAAGAAATTTGAAGAAATTTGATGGGTTACAGATATTTTGTATCATACTGTGAATCATTGTTTTGCTCGTTCAACCTCAAATATTGCTGCTGTAAGGGAAATAGGAGACGAAGACCCGAATATGTATATTTCTCGACGTTCTCAAGAGCTGGGGCTTTCTTACGTCACATTATGGCAAATTACACCTACACCCATAAAAAGTTCAGCTCACACAACAAATGAAGACAGCTGATCGTTCACTACGCCGTAGTTACGTCGATCGGCTGCTTTTACAACAAAGAGTGGACCGTGATTAAAAAAAAAAAATCGTCAGCGAAGAGGCGCGTTTCACATTCACTGTCAATTCGAAGCATTTTGTTCCTATGATAACTGACTTTTTTTGACCTGTAATTCAAAAACACGACTTGGACGATATGTGGTTTCAACAAGATGTTTCCACATGACACAGTAAACGAGCGAATTCGGCTTTATTGCGAGAGAAACTTCTTAAAAGCGTAATCTATCGTCTTGGCGATATCAATTGGCCACTGAGATCGTACTTTACACGGATGGACTTTTTTTGTGGTGCTACGGGAAGGACCGTGTATATGCGAATAAACCTTTAACTCATGAGCTTTTGAAACTCTCATTCGACAAGTTATGGCCGAGATACCGCCCATTATGTGGCCGAAAATGATCTCAAATGGAGTTTGCAAAAATTCACCAGATTCTCATTTGAATAAAATTACATGTGTTTTATAATAAAAAATCATTTCATGGAAAAAATTATTTTAAATTCATTTTTTTTACGTCTATTTGGAAAAAGGAAAAAGAAAAATGGATAACCTTATGCAAATCAAATAGATGCCCCTATCGAATATCGTCAAGACAGAAGGACGTGTGGGGGGCGGGTTATTAAGAAAAAATTACTATAGATTTTCTTTTAGTTTTTTGTTAAAAAAAATGGCCTTCTTATATTAATTTTTTTAAACATAAATTTGACTGTGTGGTGTGTAACGCGTTATCAAAATGGCTTTCGACTTCCAACTGTCCTACTTGAAATCACCAGAATCCATTATAGTATCAACGTAAATTATATAATATTAGAAATAAGTGAACTTGAAATAGAATGTAAAAGACAATACAAAAATTTGAATGATTCTCTAATCAGCTGATGATATTCAGGGCTGAATTAATTATATTAGGTTATTTAAATTGTTTTTGAAATATTAGAAATTATATTATATTAAATAAAAAATGGTGATAAAAGGATTAATTTGATCTAAATTTGAATATGTTACCAAGAGCGAATCTGCTTGAAAATTCATGCCTGAGATATTTCGGTAACAATGTTTACTAAACAGATGAAATTGTTCATATAACTGTCAACTGTAACTTGAAACTAAAAGACAATAAAGCTGTATATTTTACTGATGAAAGGAAATGCATATTAGGGGTCGATAATCTGGCGATTCCTTAGTTGATACTTCGTTAAAACACTTGCCTCTGAACATATTTTTTACCCCATCTCAGTAGTATGGTAAGTTTTGTTCTGACACAATATCAAAAATTGTCAAAAAATTAAAAAAAATTAAAAAGTAAAGCTGTCTGTATTGATAAAAAATAGTATTTTTTTTTGAATTCCATTATGTCTGCTTAAGTTATGCTTTAGAGCTGATTTGTATTTTAATAAGTAACCAAGCTCTACAAACTGTTACTTTGTTAATCAGTAGTATGATAATCTGTTAATTTTATACAAATAAAATTCAGGTAAAAAACTCGAATAATAATTCACGAATTAACAAAGCCGGTGCGAATACCTCTGTCACGTATTGTACTCTGTACTTGTTGATATCAAAACATGCTCGCTGCTGAGTGCTCATGTAATTCCTTGCCCTAAACAATGGAAAAGTTCGTTGACGATGGGTAATAACTTTTCACAACATACAGATATATGTTCATAAGTTTATAAAATAAATTTTTCTAATATTATTTCCGTGATCTCAAGCACTATTTTCAGAGTGTACAAATACAAAGCGACCAAAAAAATTTCGCTTTTGAACTTTCAAATGTTAGAATCTCGGAGGGTATCAACCTCTGAAACATTGGAATAAATTCCCCCCATCTATACCAATATGGGATATTTGGCTTTTTCCATTCTATTCATATTAGCCATGTACTCGGATTAATTTGTATTTATTCCAATCTGTTACAGATAACTATTTTTCGTTCTCGGGCATGTCAATGAGCTTTGTCTGAATAATAATTTATTTCTAACCATCCATCTAAGCATACAGAATCTCGCTTTGAGAAATATTATATATACATGCTCCCCCATCAGTGTTTATTTCCTCATATAAATCCTATAATAAGGTTGCTTTCATTGCTCTGCGGCACAAGATCGATCTTTTTCAGCCCCCACCCACGTTCAATGCACTAAATGGGATAATAATGTGAATATTCAAATAGGGAGCCAGACGATTCAGATAAATACTTTCGCATAATGGTGGCTGAAACATTTTCTTCTGTCCTTATCTAAATAAAATACTCACTTGCATTGAAAATGAAGAATAGTTTCGTATGAGTTGAAGGAAGCGTTTATATAAAGAGTAGGGATTCCGAAATTTGCAACTAGAATTATCGGGTTAGGTGGCTCCGTAGAGCAGAATGAGGCTAATGAGTCTTTCTACTGGTTTGAAAGAAGATGGTATCTAAGTTTAGGTGGAGGCGTATCAATTCGGTTTTTGTAGGATTTACGTTCCGACTACAATCTCCTCGACAGTTCATTTCTATGTAAAGAGCACTTTGATGTATATCACTTGTTTGCAGTCGTTGTTTGTTCGATAGCATCAGCATATGGGTTTGTATAACTACTTACACTATCATTTCAATGAAAAGTACTTTCCAAACATCCATTTTTGGAATGCATGAGCGTTTAAACGGCCAACAAATTTTGGCTTCATGGGATCACCTTTTGATATGAAAATTACTTCCCGTTCTGTATTAACAACTTTATGTTATTTTTAAATTAGGTTTATGAGTTGGTATTGTATTTAAATATTCTACTGAAATTTTATTGCTGGTAAAATGTATCTTGTAAAAAATACTCCTCATTTATTATAAAATTTAAAATTATCTTACATTACAAATAGGGATTTGAAAACGTAGGTATTTTTTTGAATATCTAATAATAGTAAAATCGATTTTTCGAACAGTTTTTTTTATTCTTATACTGACCAGTGTGCATCCATTGAAGTGTAAGAACGCCTCGATAAGAAAACAAAATTAATAAAAAAAAAAAACTTAAGCATTTGTACATCGAAATTGAACCCTTGTGTATATATGTTTTCGAAAATATCAAAAGGCGCAAATGCAACATTTTTACGCACGACTGTCATCATCATTTGATATATTTGAAAGAGTGGTAAATAGCCACTTGCAACTTCAAGCGATATTGTAGAAAAGCGTCAGTTTAACATTTTGATACATTTGTAGCCTCTGGTTAACCATTGTATACGCTTGGGCTTGCTTTTTGCCAAAATTTGGAGAAAAATATGTTTTTCCAAATGTTCAAACTACAACGAGTACTTTCGAAGAAGAAACTGCAAAACAATTTTTGTCGCTTCATTGCTTTGAAAGTTCATATATTTCCATTTTTCATAATCACATACAACCATTTTTTATTAGTTGACACATTTAACAATATCCAGGCACTCTCCCACACACAAAATGTTAGGAAACTTGGCAAATACTTCAAATCCTATGACCTCATTTTGATAGTATTTTTGTTTTTTGTTTTTTTCATTCGCTTTTTTGTTGCTTTTGTTGTCAGGCTTCATTGTCATCTCAATTTTTCTTTGGTTAGAAAATTGCTATCAACAGCCAAGCACACTGGCAGTAGGTGACTTTTATTAGGTTTAGCATTTGTGGCATCAATAAACTCTTTCATAATTCCTTTATAATATAATGTGCGCAATATTGAATTGTTGAATCCGATTTTTATTTCTACAACATATTAGGAAAAAATTTATTTTAATGACATTGAAGATTGTAGTTTCTTGATACGAATTTTATATAATTCGTTTAAATGACTGCAGAGCAGAGCAATTGAGGTCAATGAGAAATTTTTTTGGGACATTAGTTTTGGCACTTGTAATTCTACTTTGACGGGACTGTACCTAGATAAATTTTCCTAGACGCGATATGCCAAATAAATGCATTTGCATCTGCCTCAATGATGCTTGAAAAAAAGTGAGGGTTAATAGTCTGTTTTGTAGAAGAAAATTTAGGACTGGGGTCATTAAGCTGAGAACTAACAAAAATAATAATAAATATATTTTAATATCTTAAATTCAGAAGAGATGAGATGAATAATAATGGATGCTTCTGAAGAATTTTTTTTATAATATTAATGAATACGGTCTCACCATACAAACTGATAAACAAACTTAAAAAGGTGCACTAGGTTACTGCTAAAAAGATTTTCGTCTTGAAGTTCTATCTGTCTTACATATCGAGATCAGAAGATTTTTGAGCTTGACGGTGTTTTTTTTCTAAATTTGAAGGGAATTTAATTAACTAAACTTATAATAACAAATTACAATTAAGTGGAATTTAGTTCTTGTACAATTATTGTATGAAAAATGTCACAAAACTTGTACAAGCAATAGAAAACCAATTCTTTTGTTTAAGAGTTCAAACTAATATGTTCAGCTAATATTAGTTTGAAAATAAAAAACAAAATTAATTTGAAACAAAAATGTCACTTGCTTTCAATATAAGGAGCTAGCCGAGCCCCTGTAGTGCTTGCCTTTGTCTGCAGGATACCTCCTTAAGCCCTAATCACAGCAAATTTATTATGAAAAATTTCCAAATATAGTTCCGGACTCGGAAAATTTTTTAGTAAGTTATGTAGTCAACAAACACAAGGAAGGTTTGACGTCGAAAAGCTGCAATCACAGCAGAAGCCAGCAGGTTTTCTACTCGGCTTGCACACCTTCTCTCTGGGAGCACTCATCAGCGACTTGGTATAAGGGTGCTGTGGAGCGAAACAGAAAATTTCTTGCGTACCGCTGCTTCGGAAACCATTGGTTTTCAACAATACCAGAAAAACAGCTGGTACGATGAAAAATGTCGAACTGCAGTAGAGAGAAAACAGACAGCCTACTTCGCAACTTTGCGATCGAATGCAACACGTGCGGGGTGGGACAGATACCGAGAGCTGAAGAGCGAGACACATTTCCAGACGAAAAAAGAAAGAGGACGAAATGCGTGAGCATAAAGAGCTTGAGAAGCTGGCCGGCAAGGTTAATGCTCCAAAATTATTTGCGAAGATGCGCCGACTACCAAACCGGAGCAAACTCGTGTAGGGACCATGGAGGTAATCTAGTGACCGCTGTCCAGAGTATACTTAGTGTATGGAGGGAACACTTTTCCAACCTGCTCATTGGCATTGAAATTGAAAACCTCGGAGATGACGAACCCGAAACCCCAATCTATGACGATGGTATAGAAGTGCAATCACCAGACTTTGAAAATTTACGAATAGCGATTTCCCGCTTAAAAACTAACAAACCAGCAGAAACTAAAGTCTTACCAGCAGAGCTAGTCAATTATGCCAAGAACGATGAGAGTCTGAGTGTGCTCTGTCTTATCTAAAAAAAAAAAGGGAGACCCCATGGTCTGAGCTAATTATCGCGGAATAACCCTCCTCAATATCGCATATAAGGTCCTATCGAGCGTTCTGTATGATAAATATTAAAACCTACCGTCAAAAACTGATCGGACCTTATCAGTGTGGCTTTAAGTCCACATTTGCCCAGATTTCAGCGTAAGAAAAATCCATCATTGCCCAGATTTCAGCATAAGAAAAATCATGGAGAAGGCCAATACACACCACCTTTTTATCGATTTTAAAGCTGTCTTCGACAGCACGATAAGGAACAAATAAGATAAGGACAAATAAGCGAAGCGAATGGGTCTGGTAGTGAACGAGGGCAAGACAAAATATCTCTTGTCATCAAATAAACAGTCATCGTACTCGCGACCTGGCTCCCACGTCACTGTTGACAGTCATAACTTCGAAGACCTCTCTCGGCGAACCAAAACCAAACTCTACAAGTCGCTCATCATTCCCGTCCTGACATATGGTGCAGAAGCTTGGACGATGTCTACATCCAATGAGTCGGCTTTAGGAGTTTTCGAGAGAAAAGTATTGCAGAAGATTTATGGGCCTTTGGTCGTTGGCAACGGCGAGTACCGCAGGCGATGGAACGATGAATTGTACGAGCTATACGACGCCACTAACATAGTAGCACGTCGTCCGAATGGAAGAAAGCTCTTCAGCTTTGAAAGTATTCGATGGAGTACCCACTGGAGGAAGCAGAGGAAGAGGAAGACATCCACTCTGTTGGAAAGATCAGGTGAACAGTGACTTGGTATCACTTGGTATTTCTAACTGGCGCCAAACAACAAAAAGAAGAAACGAGTGGCGCGCTGTTGTTGTTGTTGACGAGGTTATAATCGCGTAAGCGGTGCTTACTCCAAAGAAGAAGAAGAAGAAGATATGTTATTATAGAATATTTTATTCGAAATTAGAAAACAAAAAAAAAGAGAGTTTGATAAATTTTGCTTATATCATAATCCCTTCACTAACCCCAAATTATTCCAACGTAATTGCGTAGTTGTATTACTTAAAAAAACAAGAAAGAAATTCTGTCTTCGGTCATACCGAAGTCTGAAGACCTTTCATAAACATATAAAATTTATAAGAAATTGCAAAATTCGGTTGTGATTATTTTCAGTATCAATACAAACTTTAACTTACGTCGTTAGAATAATAAATTTCACGCTCTTAGAAGATTTTTACTGAATTTTGGACGCAAAATCTCATATTTGAACAAATCGGTTGTATGGGAGCTATATTATATAGTAGTCCGATTTTGAGGATTTTCGAAAGCAATGTTTTTTATATTTATTTGTGTAGGCTACGAAATTTCACGCTCCTAGAAGGTTTCTTGACTGAGTATTGACCAAAGCCTCACATCTGAAAAAATCGGTGTATGGGAACTGTATGTTATAGTCGTTCGATTTAAATGATTTTCCGAAAAAATATGTTATTCATTATGTATATGTAGTTTAACAAATTACACTCTTTTGACGAATATATAACCCAAAATTTCAAATCTGAAAAATCGTTCGTATATAGGCTACAGTGGTGCGATTTGGCTGGTTTCGAGAAATGAGCCGTTACAGGTAGAAAGTGCAACTTACTAACAAGTTCGGTTTTCTGATTTCACCACCAAAAATAATGTAACTAACAAAGTATTAAATCATTTGTATGGTGTTGTGTTAATACAAATTGATTTTCTGGCACAAGTTAGTCAACATATACACAATATAATTTAAATTTATGGAGCATTATTGTCTAAATACATAAAGCACCTTCCTTTATATGTACATATGTAATGTAGCAAATACATGTGCATTATGACATTTATTATAATGACTCCTTCACTGATTGACCTACATTTTGCCACAGACGCGTGTGTTAAGCAATTTCCAAATGTAGCCATCAATGAGCAGTTGTAAATACAAGTACAACAATCTACAATACAGTAATGAAGACATGCACATGCACAGTATGAGCACATTAATGTGTATTTGTTGGCTTATGGATATTTGGTCATCTTGATCTAATTGTAATTACGTACACTGCAAGACAGTAGATAATAGATAGACGTACATACATATAAGGAATACTTAAATAATTACAATTTGCTTTAGTTACATTGTACTCAGATATATGAGATAGGAGTGGTAAGCGACGAATATGCGACACTCGAAGTGATATGAACTGCTTGATTGGCAACCTGTTGAAACTTTGCCATTCTTCACTATGATTACGAATTGTTACTACTATACTTATCTATGAATATTCTATTATAAGAAAGTTGTAGAAAATAATGTCTGGAAATTTTTTTCTTGTATACATGTGGGAAATTATTAAAGAGTACAAATATGTATCTAATACAGAAACAATGAAAGTTCAAAAATATGAATACATTATCCATATGCCAAGAAAATATAAACGAACTGAAAGAAAGAACTAAGATTGAAAATTTTATACTAAATTAGCTTAAGTGTCACTCCTGAGTCCAGATAACGATGATTCCCGCAATTCATGAAAAAATTAGTGATATCAGATATATATTTCCACACATCAAGTCTAAGAACTCCGTCTAATATATCAAAAACTTCAAGAAAAATTGGTTTGCTCATCACTTTGTAGAACGATTAATCTAAATCCTTCTTTTGTTTTATCTGATATTCGTAACTACTAAAAAAAATAACTAAAATGGCTTCCAATATGGAATATATAATGAACTTATGTTTTAAATTATTATTTTGTAAAGAAATAAAATTTCAAATTTCTACTAAATGACTCGCTTGCGTTTCAACAGACAGACGGACATAAGGAAAAATGGACATAACTAAATCAATTCAGCTTGTTATTCATATAAATCGGTATATATTTTGGTGGGTCTATCTTTCCATCTAAGAAACGACTGAATCAGGCAGTCGCTGTCTTTTAGTTCAGTTAATTATGTCGATGACATCGTATATCTCGCACACCTCACCGTTTTATCGACCATACTCAAAGAACCATCAATCTGCCACAACGCGTTTCTCTTGAAAACATCTTAAGCCATCTCATCGGTTGTCAATATTGTCTACTCTTCCATGTCATATACCTGAATGGAATGCTAACTGAAAGTAGAGTTCAAGTATGATTCGTGAAGATGACGGTAAGTGTAATTCTGACATGATTATTGTTGTTTATGCTGGTTCCTAGATAGACAAAATTATCTACAACTTCGAAGATTTTGAATCTTGTTTCGCCGAAAAAATAACAGAAGGGCCTTACGATAATTTTAAAAAGAATTTAATCCCCAATCCTTAGATAATTATAATATATAATATACAAAGGAAAATTAATTATTTAAAATTAAGAAAACAACAGTTTTAATGATCATAGATATGGAGTATGAAATTTAAAAAAAGAAAACTTCTCTCAGTTGAAGGCCAAAATGTTATAAACGACAAGTTTTTTGTTGAAAGTTTTAATTTCTTTATTGCAATATTTTTCTACGAGAATTAAAAAATTTTATGATAGCTAAAAATTATTTTTAATACATGCTTAATATAACGATTTTTTGTTGCTGTTGTAAAAATTAAGAAAATGAAATCTGTAATATCTCATTTTGACGTCTATCTACACATAATTTGAATAAAATACAATTCTAATTCCATATCGATGGAGAGGTAATTCGTTTTATTATTATATGAAGCTTCTGGGTTGATTTTTTTGTGTGGCTTTTTTGCGGATTTAAATTATATATTTAATTTAAAAACTGAAATAAAATAAATTTATTTTCATAAGTGGTCATTAGTCAATTTTCCATTTTGGCCAAACTTCAAATGAACACTTTTACATATGCACGTATGTACTCGTAAATATGTACCTTGCAAATATTTGTGGACCAAATGGTCCATTGGAGTACCTACAAATATACTCCTCTGTGGGAAGTATTGGACCAACTCATGTTTTTATACGAACTTAGTGAGGAACGATCATTATTCGTGTTCGAAGTTACAATTTCGCAATAAAATCTATAATCATATACAGAAAATGTGTGGAAATGAAACTGAGTCAGCTTTGTTTCGCTGTTGAGCTCTGGTGGTACGCAAAAGGTAAGGAGAATTTATTATTATTTCAATGAAAATACGTAGAACAAATACGCAAACCAACATATATTATATATTTATTAACAATAAATTAATATGTTTTAACAGCTTTTCACCAAAGCAGATGGCATTCGAAATTAGAGAGTATGATAGAATATAATTTTTCACATATACTCCAAAATATAATCCCGTGTAGTTACTTCATGGAGTACTCGGGTGCTATGCATATATGGATTAATTGGAGCATATTTTTTAGTGGATCGTGGTAGGTTTTGGATTACTCTATTGCCCGCGTGGAGTATATATTTCACGCGTGCATGGAGTACTCGCGGTGTTTGCAGGGAAGTAGTAAAGGTCCTTTACTGTTGCTGTTTTTGAAACATCAATGAATTGCAAGTAGTTACCCGCAACAACAATTTCGTTATGCTTCTCATGTGACGTTTGAGTACAATACATTGTATTAGATCTGTTTATTGAAAATGAATATAGAGCAGGTTAAGTTCGAGCAGAGCAGACCAGCAACTAACAAGTCAATTGAAGAGTTCTCGCCCTACCTTAATAAAACAGGGCCTCAGTTTCGGCAATCACCACTCCATTCGATGAAAATTTCCTCCCAGCGATCATTCTTTTGAGATCTAGGTACAAAAAATAGCCGCTGAGACCAGATCTGGAAAATACGATGAATGCGGAAACGATTTGAAGCCCAATTCATGGGTTTTACCATCGATTTCAGTGAATTGTCTTGGTGAAACAACACTTCCTTTTTCTTCAAATAAGGTAATTTTTGCAGGATTTCGTCCTTCAAACGGTCTAATAACTCTCTGTGATATTAACTGTTGACGGTACTTCCTTTTTCAAGATAGTCAACGAAAATTAATCAACGCACCCATCAACAGTCATACGCTATAACCTTGCCAGTTGACCGTTGCATTTTTCCACGCTTCAGGGCGGGTTCATCGTGTGCAGTCATCCGAGTGGACTTTGGCGTGAAAAGTTGGCGACTTTCAAACGGAAATGTTAAATGTTTCTCTTGTAAGTGAATTTCAAAAAAAAAAATTTTTTTTTATTAAATGTAAATTTTTTAAGCCGGTTTTATTTAAATTGTTTGATAAGCGCAATGAATATTCGATAGACATATTATGCCCTCTCTCGTTCTCTAATCGCGTCTGTCAAATAAGTTTTATTGCCTTCTGTTGGTTACTCTACCAAAAAAGTTACAGCAAATATGTGTGCATAAAACAGATAGATGAAACCAAAAGTAGAGTAGTTCAAAGCAAAAATTTGTAATGAAACAGGACTTTTTGAAAAAAAGTAACCTGGAGTGACCTAGAGGTTCAATAAGCAAACCTATAATATATTTGGTTTCAATTATTTATACTTATACAAGTATATATATTATATATATATTAATATTAATGACAAGAATACATTTAAAAAATATTAAAATAAGTTCTTAAAATTTTAATGTTAATTATTTTCGACTTGAGGTAAACAACTTTAAAACTCTATTGAAATTCTCCAAAACTTTCCTATTTTATGGGTTTTTTCAATAAGAGTGATATGATTTAAACAAAAAAGAAACACACTGATGGTTACGTAAATTCAAATTCTTTATTTTATTTTATGTGAAGTACAGTCGATATAATTAAATTCTGAATATAACATCATTCAAATGGACCCCATAAACTCTTTTGCAGGAACGAATTCAAATTTTTTAAACCTTTTTTCACTAAATAAAGCGCATGTTATGAATAGCATGTTCAATATTAACTTTTAAATCTTGAAGAGAGTCTAGTTTATTGTAAAAGACCAATGTCTTCAAATAACCCCACAAGAAGTAGTGTAATGGGGTTAAATAACAATTACTCGGAGGCCATTTCTCCCATCACAATTTCTTTAAATAATCGAGTCTCCTAACCTTTTTCGCAATAGTTCGGTTGCTGCACGTGCTGTGTGACACGTAGCCCCGTCTTTTTGGAACCAGACGTTGTTAAGATCACATTCTTCCAATTGTGGCCATAAACGGTTGGTTATCATCGATCTATATCGCCATCCATTGCCAGTAACGAAGCTACCAGATTCATTTCGAAGGAAGTACGGACCGATGATTCCACCAGACCAAAAATCACACCAAACTGTCAACTGTGAATGAAATGGTTGTTCATGAATTTGTGGATTTTCTTCGCACCAGAATCGCCAGTTTTGCTTAGCTGAAGCACCACTTAGATAAAAGTGAACCTCGTCGCAGAAGATGATTTTCTTAAAAAAATCGTTATCGTTTTCAAGTTGTTCCAAGGCGAAATCAGCAGCATTGTTCTGTAATTGTAAACATTACTGAAAACAATAAAAAAATTACAGATCATGACATATCGAAATTGGTCAAAATGACATTTAGAAATCATATCATCTCTATTGGAAAACCCTTTATAATAAAGCGTATTTTTTATAGAAGTACAGAACTTTAAGTTGAAATTACTTTACGAGATGGCAACCGATTTAACAGCGGTCACGTGACTTATTCTCAGTTTGGTTTGGCAATTCAGCATGAATAGACCGACGTCTGAACTTCGCTTGAAAATAGTGCAATTTTATTTCGAAAATAATGGTTCTGTGCGGAAAACTTATCGCGCACTACGTCCATTAGCGATAAAGCGCACTTCTGGTTGAATGGCTACGTCAACAAACAATTCCTATTACGCTTGAACGCTTGACCATTTGAAAGACAACATTCGCCATGTTATTGCCGATATACGGCCACAAATGTTGGAAAAAGTCATCGAAAATTGGACGTCCAGATTGGACTAAATCCGCGCCAGCCGTGGCGGTCATATGCCAGAAATCATATTTAAAATGTAATGCC
Source organism: Neoceratitis asiatica (assembly GCA_030068015.2). Classification (NCBI taxonomy): domain Eukaryota; kingdom Metazoa; phylum Arthropoda; class Insecta; order Diptera; family Tephritidae; genus Neoceratitis; species Neoceratitis asiatica. Next base: position 42,953,451 of record CM061524.1, on the reverse strand, counting down.
ACAAGATTATCTTTCGGATAAATAAAATTCATGTCAATCGAATAATCCATCGTTGTTTTATTGCAACTTAAAGTTCTATACCTCTATAAGAAAACACACCTTACCATGAATGGCTTCTATAATTCTTAATATGTATATCTACATAGGGAAATTTATATTTTTCTGTTGATATCTTCTGAAATTCCTTATTTTGAAGATTGTTGTGGTTTTCTTTGGTCTTAAATGGAATAATTAATTTTTGAGTAAAAATTTTCTGACACTAGAATTTCATGACACTTAAATCTGTGAAACAAATTTAATATATTTTTTTTTGTTTGTTCGTAGAAAAAAAATATTAGCAAAGAAAGGAACCATGACTACTCATTGTTTGATGAGCGTGAAGGATTTATCTTATATGAATTTGCAAACAATTATTTGTCCGTGAAAGTAAGTGTTATGAGTAATGTTTTTGTGATTAAAATTACAAATAAGGGGAAAAAGTTACATTAAAATAATGAAAAGGTTATAAATTTTTTTTCTATTAAGTAAATTGCATTTCTTAGTTACAAATAATTTAACCTCACAACGTACCTCATATATCCACATTTACTCCTGCTTCCCTCCAGAGTCAAGTCATACTCGCGCTCGCGTAACTGTTATCAATTGTTGAGACCCACACCTTTGTGAAAAAAGAAAATATAAATATTTTATTTGTGTGTGTGGAAAAAGAATTCATTCATCTACCAGTGACAGTTGCTGCCACCTATTTCGCACTGCCACGCCCCCGTTGTTATCTCCCTGCTCGTTGTAATACCTAATGACCATGTGGCTTTGTGGCTACATAGCTGATGGCCTTTGTTGCAGTGAATTGGTGCTGTGGGTTCTCGGTGACATGACTGCGTGGATGTTATATTTCATTTATTTTAATGAAAGGCAACTCAAAATTTTCGCTAGAAACCAAATTTGGTTAGTCCCGTAATTTTCGTGCACTCCATGTGTAAATATACGCTGCTTCTTTAAACCTTAGTCGATGCAATAAAAAATCGGGCAACGTATACGGCGTGCTTCAATATGACAGGTTATGGAAGAGCGTATTCTAAAATATAAATTATTTTTGTTTAGTTAATTTAATGTTATTATAATTAAGGAAATATGTATGCATGCATTAAGGTAAGAATAACATCACGCAAATATGTTCTTTGAGTTGGCACATATAAGTAATAACAAAATGATACTCTGTTCTCTACTGGCCAAAAAAGATATTGATAATTCACCCAATTATTTATGAAAAAAAATAAAATTAACTATTGCGAATTCCATTATTTATTTTAAAGCAATTTTATTTCAATTGAAATTTGATGGAAATAAAGTGCTTCTAAAAAATTCGTAAAAATCCGAAAGCTCAGAACTTTAAAGCTGCATTGAGCTCTTTTATTTAGTTTTCATTATGAAGGGTGATCCAAGCAGAGGTTATTTTTTCAATAGTCTTTTCTTGATAGATCCCGCGTGACTCGTGTCAAGTTGTCATGTTATTTTTTTCAGTATTGTTTCACATTTCATAATGGTTTTGGGATCAGTAGTGATGGAGAGAATATTCATCTAGATTTGCCTGCTAGTGAAAAACTGCAGATATTAATTGTTTAGAAAAAAAGTTAAAAATTTGATATTGCGTTAAGGATGGTCACTTAAGGGAAAAATTATTACTTAAGAATGATATAATTAAGGACAATGAAAATATAATTAAAGCAAATTTTTTCTGCATACTTGAGAATATCATATCAAAATATAATTAAAATCAACATTCTGAAAGAGGATACAAAAAACAATTTATTTTTTCGCTAACATGTTTAAACGATCCACTGTTTCTCGACTACGTTCCCGTTCAGACTATTATTTGAGTACATTCCGTATGGTAGCATGTGCTGCTAACTACTCGGCTACTCACATATGATGGTCTCATATGGAGGTCTTAAGAATAACTCAAATAGGCTTTATTTTGAAAATATCTAATCTTAAAAACCTTATCTAAATAATTTTTAGTACAATTTAACTTTTTAGAGGTGGAAAAAAATATTAGGGACCAATACATCATTAAAGTGACTTCTTATTTATATTTATAGGTTTTTTTTTAGGAGTACAAATTAATTCGATCGAAAATAATTGGTTGCATCCGGGTCTGTTACTGACGAAAGTATTGTTTTTTACCTCTTCGAAAATGTCCAAATTTGTGTTAAATAAACAGCATTTGCGACAAGTTTTGATTTTCTATTTTAATTGGAAAAAAGTTACCTGAAGCTCATCGGAAGCTTGTGGAGGTTTCTAGTGAACCTATGCCGGCCGATAATCCATACATATAGTACTCTATACGCTTAAAATTTAGTGACTTTTCCGTCAAAGGTGAAGAGTGTCCCGACCAAACCAAAAAGTTTGAAAATTAGAAATTGGAGGTTTTACTGGAAAAGGTTCCATGCCAAATGAAAACTGAACTCGTTATCGACTACAACTAATGCATTTGAGCCAAACATTGCATGAATATTTTCCAGAAACGACTGAAAGCTATGACAAAGTGACAACGTTTAACTGTAATGGCAGAAAAGAGTATGGAAATGCTGAATTGGGAGGTGTTATGTCATCAGCCGTATTATACATATCTTCCTCTTTCCGAAGGCTTTCTTTTTCGAATGGTTCGGGTCTTTTAAAGAAATCGAATAATGGCTCAGAGAATTGATCGATGACAAAGAATTTAATTTTTTTAGTGATTGTATTCAAAAATTACTAGACAGACGGGAAAAAATTAGTTGTTTCCGACGGACACTATTTTCAATGATGTATATTTTAGTTCTTCACCAATAAAATCAAACTTTATTGAACACAAACGAAACACACCTAATTAACTTGTACACCGAATAGTTAGGTCAAAGAATGTTAACTTTAGTCAGCAGTTATCAAAGAAAATTGTTTATTCAGATATTTTAGGGAAAGATGGAAATTTCTGACTATTGATTACATAACATTCGATTGTGTGATGAGAAACTAATTATAATTTAACACACGAATATTTACATAAGAACAAAATTTTTAAAAGCTATTAGTTAGAAAAAGTTCTTTAATATAGCTCTTTAAATCACTTAGAGTATATTAAAAAACAAATTGATTCATTTGCTATTAAAATTAAAGCTTAATAAAAATACAACTTTACCGAAAAAATTGCATAAAATAATTTTGCTACGCTTCTACTATTAAATTGGTGTTGCATGCGCAACTACCCATAAAGAAATAAACAAAAGAAGCGTAGCAAAATAAGCGTTTCAAATAAAATAAAACGATAAAATTAATGAAATGAATTATGGTAAACAGAAACTGTAGGAAACTATTAACAAGCTTATATGCAATACCAATAAAATAAAAAGGCGGAAAAAACTATGGGAAATACCAACAGCAAAAATAAGTAATGAAGAGCAATTTCGTGTAAAGTGACAAATGATGTCATTGTGTTGATCTTGTTTATTTAGTATAGAATAAAAGATTTAACAGTTTTACTTCTTTCATGAATAAATTAATAAAAATAGTTAAAATATCCTAAGAATGATGAGACGGTCTAAATATTCCAAAATCCACTGTTTTACCACGTTTAAAAAAAAAAAAACATTAAAAGTAACGATAAATGAAAATTAAATAGCTAGTTAAGCGTTTGTAGCCACACTATAGTTGTTTCGAAGAAGCGCTTGCCAGTTGCCTCTTTCTGGTATTCGCCATTCTTATGTCCGCACTGAATGTATTCCTTTTTTCTTTGTGATGACTTTAACCGCTTAGCGCGTCGCTCCGGTAGCATAACCAGCATATAATGTGATCCACTCGATATTATTTATGTGCGTTAGTATTTGTTGGCAGACAAATTTCTAGGGAAACGCTGTACAACTTTTTTATTTTGATTTTAAAACGACGGGGCGTATGAGCAATTATTTTTACGTAATGCGAAATAAATATATTTTTTTCCTTCCTTAGGTTGTAAATACAGTTGTTATTAATATTAATATACAATTTTTATTTGGATCAATTATTTCAAAAATTTAAAAATAGAAATAATGTCCCAAAGAATTTAGGTAATTTTTAATTCTTATTCTTTTTTTATTGTTTCTTAATTTATATTTCAACAAAATAAAAAATATATAAATTAAAATTTATTAAAAGTAAAATTTTAAAAACAATAAATGACGACTTCCATTAAAAGTTTATGCTGTACTGGAAAATAGTCTATTAAATTTGTCATTTTCTATTGGCTTGAAGGGGGTATTCTAGTCTAGAATTAAAAAAAAATCGTTTTTTTTGCGTATTTTTAAAGTTTAACTATTTAAAATTATGTCTGTAAGAGGATTTTTCAAAATTTAAATTATTTTGGAGAATACAGGTATTTTTGTGACGCAGCATCCATATTGGTTCGGCCTTTACGCGGAACTTTAAACGCGTTTTTCTCGAAACTACTATTTTCGATGTAGTAACCACAAGTTCTCATCAGCCGATTTACTTGACATTTGGGATAAATATTTTCTAAGTATCTCTTTATCGCAGGAACTAACAAAAAAAATGAAAATTTGAAATTTGTAAAATTTTGAAAAAAATCCGACAATGTTAAAAAATTAGTGAAAAAATCGACCTTTATTTTCGAGCAGCCGCCATTTTATGACATTTTTTTTTAGTTTTGCATGTTCTTGAGAAATCATAGCGACGAGGACACGTCCTTTTTTCCACTCTACTTCAAGGACTCATAACTCCATTAATTTTTTTACTTTTAATTAAATTTTTGTACTCTTGATAAACAAATAAACAAATGATAAAAAATTCATAGTAAATTTTTCAAATGCTTGTTTTTATCAATTGCCAAAAAATGCTATAAACTCTTGCCTCTAGACTAGAATACCCCCTTAAAAACACAAATTTATGCGACAAGTATGGAATTATTCCTGTCACGTTACCTTATATTCTTGAAAGTACAAATCGCTTTAAAAATAAAGAATTTTTTTTTATGTACGCCCAAACAAAACATGCAACAAAAACCAAAACCAAAACTCAGTTGCATTACACCAACCATATCACAGTCAAATAAAGCATAAAATTATATCTAAACCATAGCTTAGCAGTAGAAGAGGACACGTAACTAATGCATTAATAATGCTACAGTATCATGAAAATATAAGAAAAAGGTGAAAAAATGCAGAATGTATAGAAATGTGATATTGACCATTATAACTGAGTTTTGACAATTCGTTATCAAAAATCTACATTGCAAATACGCGTTGTGCATTGTAAGTCTTCAATTCTACTCAAATTTAAGAATATTGCAGTGTCAGAGACATAAGTACTTTTTTATTGAATGTATCATATGCATAACCTCTTTGCTGGTAAAGTGATTTGAAGTTGTGATTAACTGCAGTTAAGTTGCTATATGGCAAGCTTATTGTAAGTATATGGACAAAAGTTCCCAACTACAATGAAATTACTCTTACTTTCATTTACATCGCACCTAAAGCTGCGGCAAAAGCTTTAGCATATTTCGGAAATATTTATTTTGATTATGAATTTGTATAAGTCTAATTAAAAATACAATGTGTCTGCCGTTTCAATATAATTACAGGAGCAAGATTCACTCATATAAAAGTGGTATGAAAACCAAAAGTAATTTAAAATACGTATTGAAATTACTAATTTTTTAATTAAATAGTTTACATATAATACTTTTGATAAACATTCATATTACCAATTCTCCGCTACAAATATAGAGTGTCTTAAATTCAGCACCAATAGCTGCTATGAACATTTTCTTTTTACAAATTTCTATTCTATAAAATATAAGTGATAAAATCCTCAGAAACTGTAATTTTTTCTACTTGATCTGATGTTCCGCTGCATTGCACTCAAATTATGCTTGCCGTTATTGTTGTTTATACCTTTTTGTAGATATTTTATAGTGGAAAGTTACTTATACATATGTAAATTCATCTACCTTATAAAATTATGTATACGTCGTTTCCTCGTCAGGTTTACCTTTCGTCAAGTCGTTAAGCATCATTCTGTAAAAGTAAACATTTTGGTCTTTCCAGCATCTTCATCATCATTTATACGTGTACTTTTTCTGATTTTGTAAGGTGGTAATGGGCCGCAGAACAATGTGTAGTCCTCATTACTGCCAGGTGGTTGATGTCCTTTGTTGTTAATAATGGCGCTGATGATGGTAATGACAACAATATTGATTCTATACCTTTTTGTATTACTATTTATGAATACAGTTGTTAAAGTATGTATTTTCATCTCAATTATTAAGGTATTTAAAGTATATAGGAGATTTGTTTCTACTTACTACATCAGGATTTTGAAGGTAAGTAACACATGTATTAAATACATTACAAAGCTACTTTACAGCTAAGCATGTGAAATTATTGCAGCATAAACTCAAACAAAAAGCAGAAATAAGAGGAAGGTTACGAAATATTTGATACTCCTGTTTATGTAAAAATTTACCTTCTGGAATATCAGAATTTTATTCTTTTTTAGGTAGTAAAATGAATTTCGATTTTACAACCAATTATTTATAAAAATTTTAAAAAATTTAATACCCAAAATTTTTGATGTACATTGAAAAAAAAAAAAATGTTACCCATAGTTACGATATATGTTGTGGCGAAAATGCGAAGCGAATGTCAGATAAAATAATAAAATAGAGAAGACGATAGCTGTCATATACTAGAGCGAAAAACGAGAACATTCGTTGTCGAGAACAATTCTATTATTCCAGGCGTTTGTTGCGAACAATCGACTAGTATATAATGGCGAAACAAACCTGCTTAGCTATTCAGTCGTAAAGTGAACGCGTTGGTGATAACATTACTTGAAATAAAAATAGTACATGGTGAAAGTTGTAATATAAGTGATTTTAAATAATGATATAAATGTGTTAGTTACTAAGTAATAAAAGAATATTGAGTAAATCCTTTATATTCAAGAAATTGCAAACATAGTTAGTGTCTTTTTTTTTAACAATCTAGTGATCGGACTAGAAGAATTTGGAAATTCAGCGAGCTAAATTAGCACAATCGTAACAATATATATGTATATAACAACATATAAATATATATAAAAGATATCTCATTGAAGCATTTCACATCTCTACTCCTATAACATGATTTCAATAGTACGTAAAAAGATTGTTGTTGTATAGTTGTTCACTTTGCTTTGCATTTAACTACCTAAAAATGATATCACTTCGCAAGACAATACGAAAAAAAAGTTGCATAGTTCGACAGAGATGTAAGAAAGAAGCCAATAATTAAAAAAAATATTTTAAATTTTGCAGAAATAAATTTTAATTACACAAAAAGACTAAAAAAGAAAGAAAATCTCTCTAAGAATCGCTCTCTGGACTAAAAACAAATTCTATCATCGAATAAATTTGTTTAGTGCAGAAAGCGATTGTTTAGAGTTTTTTTATTCGCTTAATTTGTTTGTGTAATTTACATTTTACATATTTATTATCTTTTTATTTTAATTTTTCAATAATATGATGAATAATTTTCGTACTTAACATACTTATGGCTGTAGGCCAATTTTTCTTTTCAAAGGTGGATTTATTCAGCAAGATAATTCATTCGAAGAGCCATATGATTGTCCTAACGACACTCTAATATTTCAATACCACTTTTAAAGAAAGATTTATTCCTTGTCTCAAATAGGCCTGAAGTAGACGATAAACTATATCTTGCAAGTCTGTAAACAGTGTGCAGTAATCTGGAAGCCAAATGTAAGACCATAATCTTTCAAGTCGGTTACTCCACTTTTAGGAGATTTCAAGGAGATTCACAGGATACAGCCATGTTTCATCCATTGTTATTACCGATGCAAAAAATGCATGTTTCTAATGTTTAAAGATGACCAAGCACTGCTCTCTCCTGTTCAAATTCTCATTCAATATGAACACAGCTATTTCTTATGATATCTTTATAATATCAGCTTGGTCAATCAACTTCACTTTCTGACCATTTAATTTTTTTATTTTTTTTATTTCTTTAATGTTTTACTGGTGATACCCAAAAATTTATTCATGTTTGAGTGCATATATCATACAGCAAAATCCATTTTATTAATTCATTAGATATTAATTGTTAATATTAAATAATGGTATCCTATAAACCTACTATGATCCAAATTAAAATTTTAAAATTCACTGATGCTAAAAAAAAATAATAATAATAAATATTTAGTCTGATAAAGCCTTACACAATTCAGATAAAAAGTATTCTAGTATTACTTTCGTTAGAATGGGTTGCTATGCATAAACATTTAAGTGCATTTACTTTGGAAAATTTGATTATTTATATACAAAAGAAATATTTATTGGAATTTTTTTATAATTTTATCTGAAAATGAAATTAACCAATATTTAATTAAAAAAATAAATATATGCATATATAAGTATAATTTTAAACTAATATTATTCTGCTTAATTGACTTATATAGCTATGTATTACGCGCATAAAAAATTAATGTTCATAGCTTATTTAAAAAAAATATTTTTCCAAAATTCTATAATTTGCTATGAAAGATTTTTTTTCGCTATAAATTTTTTATAACAAGTTTTGTGCTGTTAACTCAACCGTTAGATGTCAATTTATGTACATTTAAATTTTATGGAAATTTAATCAGATTTGAGTTTGATAAAATTTGTATAATTTTTGAGCTTCTAATAATATTTACGAATTACAGAGGTTTTATTGTTTCATTAAATTTTTAATTACCTTAATATATACTTATACATACATATTTTAATAGAATTATTTCAATTGAAAATTAGAACAATGTTAATTAACCATAAAAAGCACAAGGTAATAGTCGCTTATTTATTATTTTCAAAATGAATTTATTTGGATCAACAAAAAATAGTTCCTGCTGCAGATAATGTCGTTCCTTAGTTCCCCTTTTTCGAGTGCTGACGAGTGCTCTCAGAGAGCAGGAGTGCAAGTCGAGTAAAAAACTACACGAATAGCGGTTGTGATTGTAACTTTTCGAAGTTCAAAATGAATTTATTTGGATCAACAAAAAATAGTTCCTGCTGCAGATAATGTCGTTCCTTAGTTCCCCTTTTTCGAGTGCTGACGAGTGCTCTCAGAGAGCAGGAGTGCAAGTCGAGTAAAAAACTACACGAATAGCGGTTGTGATTGTAACTTTTCGAAGTTGAACCTTCCTTGCTATTTTTGACGGGCGTTCTTTGCTGCACAGAGGAGGTTGCATATCTTCACTGCTATATCATTGTGATCCGAGTGGATATTGTGTCCTCAGCTTGATGTATTTCCTTGAGCCGGAATCTAGACATACCGGCAACCATATTTCGATCACTGCCGAAGTCGATCAGCCTCAGCCCCAGCCCGTTCGGAGATGGTTCATCATAGAGGCTGAATTTTTCTGTTGTACCAAATATACCTTCCTTACACAGCCTGGCGCTGAAGTCGCCTAGCATGATTTTTACATCATGGTGGGGGCATCGCTCATAGATACGTTTTAGCCTCTCATAGAAAGCATCTTTGGTCACACCGTCCTCCTATTCCGTCTGGGTGTGGGCGTAAATCAGCGACAGGCTGAAGAACTTCGCTTTGATGCGGATTGTGGCTAGACTTTCATCTACCGGAGTGAATGACAGGACCCGGCGACAGAGTCTCTCTCCCATTACAAATCCAACACCAAATTTACGCTCCTTTAAGTGGCTGCTGTAGTAGATTTCACGAGGATTCACATTCTTTCATCCTTGTCCCGTCCGTCGTACTTCTTGGAAGGCGGATATGTCAGCCTTTAGCCGCTCCGTCAAAATTAAGGGACCGGACATTCCAGGTGCATGTTCTCCAATCGTGATCCTTTACACGTTTTCAGGGGTCGTCATCAAAAGCGTGGTCTCTCACCCGAGACATTTGTTAATTTTTCATTGGACAGTAATTTTTTTTTGTAATGGGTACCAAACTCTTCACAGGGGATTCGCCTTCTCACTTTAGCTTGTCTCCAAACGGATATTTGTTAGCTACCAATAGAAGACCGGAGGTCGTAAGCTGTTTGAACCATATGGCCACTCCCAGGCGAATGACAGTCAAAAACTTCCCTCACATGCATGAACTTCTACAAATGGCTACATCCTCCTTAAAAGCATTGCAATTAGGTTACTATATTTTATACTCATTCTGGTTAAGGAAAATACGAATTTTACTATATTTGAATGTGCAATTAGTAAAACTATAGTTACACACACATAGACACGAAATACGACTATACCTCTGTTAAATATACGTAGAATGTATGAGTCTGAGCTTATAATGATTCAATTTAAATGCAAAACAAGATTTTGTATTTTCGCATGAGTCACCCACCAACTTGGACACTACTAAGTTTGAGATTACAGCAAAATATACAAACCCATATACTCTCACACATATGTCCTGTACATACACATAGAAAACCTTTCCGATGAAGACACAAATGCATTGTGGTAAACAAATAAGTATGTAAATACATATATATATACATACATTTGCGTAAGGTGAGTGCTTCAATGTGGATTTGCATGTCAAAGTGGCTTTCTAAATGAAACAACATGTCTGCCTTACTGACCGACTGCCTGACAGGTTGACTTATTAACAAGGATTTTCGGTCATTGTGTACTTTACAACCCTTTAGAAGTTCACACATATACATGCATATGCACTAACATATAAATATGCATATATATACATCTGCTCTACCCAAGCAGCTGTCTCCAGATTTCATCCATTTGTCTTACTTAAGTATTGTAGTTGTGTATGTTTTTTATATTTACATACAATATTTATATGCGCTGAGAAGTGTCAGTAATTGAAATCAAATATTTACTTTTGGTTATGAAAACCAAAATTCAAGAGTAAATTTTTCGTATATGCCACATCTGTGAAAGTATGCCACTATTGTTGTTGTTTGTGGCATTGAAATTATACAAATTGTATAATAAATAAATATTGTTATGAATTGGTTAAATGTTTCTTAGCTTTTGGTTACTACAAATCACACAAATGCACAACGAAAAGAGAAAGTGGATTATTAAGAAAATATTTGCAAAAACTCAAAAATTTACATCTTCGTAATACCGATGCATACAAAGCTGATATCTTGGCTTGAGAGTATTCAATGTAATAATTAATATTTTTTTTTTATTCATTACTCTTCGAAATTTAAAATATTCCCCACTCCAAAAAGACGAATTTTTGTGGAATATATGGAGCATTTAGTTTTGAGAAAATAGAAAAATCACGAATTTGTAGAAAATAAAATGCATTAGAAAGAAATTATTTTTAATTTTCCCAATAAGTTCGTTTTAAAACGCATTAATTAATAGACTCTAGAATGTTATACAAAAAATATTTTAAACCCACACTCTTATTGGCGTCTTGGCAGCCACCAGCTAAAACTGAATTGTACTTCTGTCATTGGTGAATACAATTATCGGATGCTATAAGAGCACAATCTACCTCGCTGACCCTTGAGTCTGCCAAATTTGAAATCTATTTTGACATCAAATACAACCCGATTGAATGTACTTACAATAATCGGACTACAGACAAAAAACAACCAACGAAATTAGTATCGCCATCAAGGCGAGATATCATTCCCTCTGAACATACTGCAGCACGACTCTACCCAAAAATCTGCTTTCAACATAAATTAAAAAAAAAAAAAAAATACTTTTCTTTTTGGACGAATTCGCAGCGAAAACCAGTCCACCCAAAACATCTCCTCCTGCAATCAGTAAACTGTGAGAAAAAATTAGACAAAACCTTGGCATTGACCACAAAATGCAGTAGACATGCCGAAAGCCCTCTCAGTCGCAAAGCAACAAGAAAGTAGAGTGGCTTGACCAATTTGCAATTACCACCATTTTATTGCTTTCGATAGTCGCCAGTAGAACTTAAAATTTTGAGGAAGTTCATGGGTTGGAGTCCGCGCGCTTTGCTCAACCTATGGTCAACATAATCGGCCTACTGAGCGTACTGTCCGCAACAACATCACCCATCTTGGGACCCCGCATTCATTACTGTATAATATTCGACCGAATAGACCACGTCCTGCACGTAGTGAAGGACATATACTTATATATAAATCAATATAGGGATATTTCAGAAAATCCAACTATTTTTGCAATTGATTCTACGTTTCAAAAAGTTGTATGCTGTATCTGATTTGGAGAGATTCAAGCAACGAGTGCGTCATATTCACCCCAGCTTGATAATATATATGACAATTTGTAAAATTAATGAATTTTTTCCTTAAAAGTTTAGTAGACTTTGAAATGAATTCCATCCTGTATCTAAAATAAACCTCGCCAACATTCATTGCGATGATTTTTAAACTATATTTAAAATTTTAAACAACAATTGTTGTATTTCCTAATTATAAAACCCCCATGATGGTGTGTGTATTTTTGTGGGAACAAGTTAATTTATCTACCAAGTTCAAAGTCACGCAAACTAACAGACGGCTTCAGTGATGGTGAGCGAATTTAATTATTTAAAGTTCATTCAACAATCATACCACAACCTCAGGCGTTATTTAAATAAATGAGTAATTAGCTATTATTTGCTGACGAACAACGCCTTCCGGCCGTTACATTATAAAGTTGTAAACAAACTAACATGAAATATTTATGTATATATATATATATATTAGTTTACTGTAAATAAACACAATTGTTGCGTAGTATAGCGCGAAATACCGCAATTTAAACTAATAAACTCAAAACGATAACATCAAAAGGTGTAATATTTAATTTTGTTACTCACGTAGATTTCGAATGTATAGACCGAATGTCTGAGTAAAATTGAAAGGTTCAAGCTCTTACTCGAAAAACAAAATGTGCGACCAATAATTGTTAGTCAAGCATAAGTTCAGTAAGGCGCCTTTCAAACTTTATTGACGTAAAATTTAAGCTTTTTGCGCCGCAACATTATTTATTGAATGTATTGTTAGACGACCAACTTACAACACAGTGGCTGCGGCGGCATTGCGACAATAAATACAAATGTATGTAGTCACTTAGAGTAAGCGAAAGCTTACCAGTAATCATAATCCAATGAACGTTTTGCATTTCATTTTCGTCATTTACAAATTGACACAATGGCAATTAAATTTAATAAACCAAATGTTTTTTGCCAAATTTTCTTAAATGCGTGAAATTTTATGTAATCGCATATAAGTAACAGTTGTTCCAATTCTCTGGCAATGGCTTTACTTCCGTAAAATTATACTTATATATATAAAACGATTGTATGTCTGTATATTTGGAAATATTTGTGAAAGTTGACGCACATAATATTCGAACATTGACTTACGCCTTGCTATGCATAATACCAATTTTAATTGGTTAGAATAACTGTAATTTCAATATACATACATACTTGGAAAGCATGTAAGTCTGTACCTTGCGGAACTAGAGGTCAATTGGAAAGTCCCCGGCCTGATGCATAGATGGCTCTACTAGAATAAAATCCATTTATTTTTTCAGATAGCCTTCAAATTTGACAGCATTATAGCATTTTGAGTAAAGCAACTTTTGTTAGTGTAAAAAAATGAATAACAATGATTTGTCCTGTTGATAATATATTACTTTTTGAATGGAAAAAATACAGTTGAAGCTAAAATTTTTCTTGATGACGAGTTTCCAGACACTACCCCAGGATATGCTGAGTTTCGACGTGGTGAAATAAGCACCGAAGAGAATGAACTCAGTGGACGCCAAAGGAGGTTTTTACCGAAGAAAACATAAAAAAAAAATGATTTTGAATGACCGTAAATTGAAATTGAATAAGATAATAAACACTCTAAAAATATCAATTAAACGTGTACATCATAGCATTCACGAATAGTTGGGCATGAGATAGGTCTGTGAAAAGTGGGTGCCGCACGAGCTCACTTTTGACCAAAACTAACGACGAGTTGATGATTCGGAGCAGTGTGTTGAAATGCTCAAGCATATTAAATCCGAATTTTTGTGTCAATATGTGACAATGGATAAAACATGGCTCCATCATTATACTCCGATATCCAATCAACAGCCATCTGAGTGGACTGCACACGATGAACTCACTCCAAAGCGGGGAAAAACGCAACAGTCGGCTGCCAACGTTAAGGCGTCTGTATTTTGGAATGCGCATGATATAATTCTCATTACTACCTTGAAAAATAGAGGTCCATCAACAGCGACTATTGGACAGTTTGAAAAACGAAATCGCCGAAAAACAGCCGCATTTGAAGAAAAAGAAAGTGCTGTTTCACCAAGACAATGCAGTGTATCACAAGTCAGTGAAATCGATGACAAAAATCCATAAATTGGGCTTCGAATTGTTTCCGCCTCCATCGTTTTCTCCCAACGACTATTTTCTGTTCTCGTATCTCAAAATAATGTTCACTAGGAAGACATTTTCGAATGTTTGAATGGGAAATCGCCGAAACTCAGTAAAATTTTGGAGCGAAGGGCAAATTGTAGTTCAAAAATAGTATCGAAAAGTTGGAGGGTCACTGTAATCAGTGTATTACTCTCGAAGGGAACTATGTTGAATAAAAAGAATGCATTTTGCCAAAAAATGTGTTTTACTATGGTAGGTTAGACACTTTTCAATTGACCTTAAAAACGTTAAGCTTAAATTAACATGATAATGGAAATATCTTTAGGTAGGAGTTCTGGGTATTTCAGATTATTAGTAGAATAAAATTTGGCACTAGTTTTTTTTTAAGTTTTACATGTTGTTCTAAACTGACATCACCGTGGAGAAGAAAAAAACACCTCATTTATTTGTTTTATTTTATTCCCTCGCTTTGTAAGAAATATGCTCTTGAACTTGTTTTCAACTTATGTATCAGAAAATGAAATGAAGTTTTAGTTTTCGACTCAAAAATTATACATTTCCTTTTCCAAATTCTTTAATAATATTCGTTTTAAGTTGTGTATGTTTTAAAACTAATAGAGTAATGTAAATAATAATTTTCATCTGTTATTTTGTGTAAGTTAAAAGCCTGTTTATAGTTATTACATTTATTGGTTCTTATAGACACGAATTTCCTAAAGGGTACCATAGCCAACATATTTATAAAATATATATGCATATGTGGTTGCCCTAAGGACCAGTAGAAAATTTCATTATGTGCTATAATGTACACGTATGTCTACATCTTTTTACCCTGTTTGTACATACGTACCCAAATATATCTATGCAAATATAACCCTCGAGTAAGAACTGCAGGTGTTGTTGACTGCCTACATTGGTTGGAATTTGCTTCAAAATTAGTAATTGAAATAACTTTCTGTGTAATTATTTAACTTTACAGTATCGAAGTTGAAAAGTTCAAAGTAAATTTATTAATATTGTGCATTTAAATGTTATTGCAAAATTCACAGCGATTGCACGTTCAAAATGAAACGCTTTAAACCAATGAAGTGTTTGTGACTTGAAAATTAAAATTTTATGTTATTGATATTTCAAAGTCTATAAAATATAGGCTTTTGCGTTAAAAATTCGACGTAATAAATTTCTGTATACGATATTAACATAAAGAAAAAGGAGACGAAAACTTTGAAAAATTAATCGATTTAGCGCTGAAGCATATTTGAAATTGCATACATATATTTTCACTAAGAAGTGTAAAAAAGTAGATTTTTTTCTTAAACCAATGATTTAAATCCTTTCTTTATTTGTATTGAAAATTTTCAATATTATATTAAAATATTAAATTTTTAATTATATTATTGATTTAGTTACGCATATTTATATGTATTAAAAAGTTTTGGTTTAAATATTACGGCGACTGAGTTAGTTTTTCACTCACAATTGCAGGTGAGTGTGATATATGCTCAGATAATAGTCGTTTATTCTCAAGGTCGAGGTGAGGCGAACGCCACCACTCCTATATAGCATATTTTTATGTATAATTTTCAGCATTTTCAAATGAACATATTAGATTTCAACCGTTTTGGATGCAACATCACACCAGTTTTCATCAAATTTCTTACTCGTCTTGGAAATATATTATCGTATTAATGTATTAATCTAAAAAAGCTGTCGACGTACTTATTTTATAGCAAATTGATTATGGTAAATTTTTATTTCAAAAAGATCTGGTCTTAAAAAGAAAATACTCTCAAGTAAATCGAATAATAAATACGAGTTTTTCTGAGAAGTCGGTCTTTAATCCACCTTCCGGAAAGAAGCAGTGTTCACATTATCACATTAGAAAAGCCATTTACCCATCGAGTTTAAGATAAATTAGATAATAAATTTGATTTTTTAGAATATATGGATCTCAGATACACTATCCGAAAAAAAATCGTAATCATCTTAACTTAGGCCAACGGCTATCTATTTTCCAAACTTAAAGAAAATGGGACCAAAAATACAATTTTTTCGAATAGATCAAATTAGTCGAGATCTATTCACACATTGTTGTCATTTGTGATTTCTAGTCAAAAAATTTGGTATTTACGAGATTTGAATATTGCAAATCTATTTTATAATTATTGTGAAATAATATCATCACATCAAATAATATTATGACATGGTAACAATTAGAACAGTGCTTAGACGTAGTTTTTTTTCAAGATTTATAATACGACGAGTCAATTGTTGTTGTCCAGTTATGTAATTGTTTCACACACTTGACGACTTGACAAACTGTGAAGACATTGATGGCGGTATACCAGAAGAAATAGAGTTACCTAGAAAAGTTTCAGGCGAAGCTGAACTACAGTACACTGCAGAAACCATGAACGAAGTATCGTCAGAAGATATGTCACCCCCCCAATAAAAAGTTCCGTACGACAAACATCTTCGTAGCTCATAATCTAGTATGGAAAAACGTATGAGGTATATACAAAGGCATTATATGAGAGTTAAGTGTTAAAAGATAATTTAGATACGAAATCTCAAAATCTAGAACGTCATGATATTTTTAACAGTTCTTTGACCAATTTCTAATTGAGAAAATAGCTAAATAAAGTACTCGCTATGCATATCAAAAAAAAAAATAATAATAATAATATAATTACTTTATCAATGCTAGTTGTATACGTAAATTCTTGTTTAATTAGATATCTACGTGCTATTCCTCACAACAGGAGAAAATGTACTGATCGGAATATGATGATATTGATTTACGCACAATCAAAATTGCATGCCACGCAACATATATTTAGAAATAAAAAGGCATCTTCATTTCAATAATGATAATATGGTTAAAGAAAATAGTAATAAAACCTTCAAAATAAAGCCTCTCAGGGACCAGCTATATTAAAACTGGTTACAAGTGAAACCCGTTATCTACAGATGAGCAAATGGCTCGTTACTATTAAAGGAAAGCCTATACCATTTGGTTTGAATCAATTTATAACGGCTGTGCTACCACGAGATATTGCTATAAAAAGGAACTATACACGGTTAAGAAAAATCTCTTGAAAAAATATTTTACAGTACTCGGAGCAAAGTAGGATCACGTATTATTCTTCGTTAATTTATTTTCAAATTTTTACTTGATGTCAATTTTGGCTCTAATGAAAGTGCGGGCTACAGGAATGACAAAAATTAACAGGCTAACTAAAAAAGGTGATTCGAGGAATATAGGATTATAGAATTGGCAGGAAGAGTGAAATAAATATTGGCACTGATTTCGAGGGGTAACAAAAGCGTGAAAGTTTGGACAAACCATGAAACCATATACTCATTAGTCACAGTATGAAGGTATAATATATTATATATATATATGATGTACTTATTACTAATAATATAAATATAAGGGGACAGCAATAGAAGTGAGGTTAGTATTGAGAACTACAATTTGGAAGGTCTGGGTTCGAGCAACATCCAAAATTAAAGAAAATAATTTTTTTAATTGCGGTCGTCTCTAGGCAGGGAATGTCAAGCCCTCTGAGTGTATTTCTGATATGAAAAAAATCCTCATAAAAATTCATTGGCTGTTTGAAGGCGGCTTAGAATAAAATGTAATCCTTCCATTTGTTAGTAAAAACACAAGACGCAAAACCACAAATTGGAGGAAGAGCTCGGCCGAAAATCGATTCAGCGGTTACTATAACTGAAACTTATACAATATATACTTTGATAGATTTTCCGACCTTGATTTTATACTGCAAATGGCAGGCAAAAACTTGAACTTGTCGTCGAACTTATCTGATTCTAAATTAAAAGAGCGTCCATCACTTTCACTGAAAGACACTAGAATTATAACGTGCCACGTCTTGGAATATACTGGTTAGCAAAGCAGGTGTGCTATTTGTAAACAGTGTGTTTTATGCCAACGAGCTTTGCTTATGGATTAAGTTACCCAGTACCAATGCTCAAATATGAAGGAAATTATAAAAACGAAATGCTTACAGTTTTATTTGGTTTAATATTTTTATAGGTGCTCCGTATTGTATACATTCTGTAAACAATATTTCTAAAAAGGGAGAAGAAAGTGGTTACTTAATAGGGTTACTGAATAAATGAATAACATAATTAAATATTGCACTGCTTTTTGGCAACACCAAAAAATTTATAATTTTACAAAAATAAAGGAAAAAAATTACACGATTTTTTAAAATAAATCGAGATCGTGAGAAAAAAATTATCAACACTTACCAACTTATCGTTAACTATGATTAGGTTTGAAACATACAAGATTTTGCAAATTTGAATTTTTTTTTACTCGTTTTACCGTGTCCACAGGTAACACCATTTTTATTTTTATTATTTTATTACCTAAAAATAAACCATAAAATATTGTAGAGGTTACGGCTGTTTCGCAGATCACCACATCTCCTCATCAGACTTCTGACGGCAGAGATAGAACCATCGCATCCTTGCTTAACGGTCGTGTGCTCTACCATTGAGCCAACATTTGCTATGTAAAATGTTGCTTTAATATTCAATTCATTACTAACCAACATTTAGTAAGCGCCGCTAAATTTATCTGAAAGTGGGTTATTTTTTTGTCTGAAAAATGTATAAACAGTATTTTCGATGTATTTAAAATAATATCAAAAAAGCTTCTGTATCTGAGTGTAATTATACATAAGCAAAATAGTATGCACATAAAGCACTAAAAAAATAAATGAATAAAGAAAAATTAATTATTCTCTCCCACCTCCACAAAACGGATCTGTTAATTTCACACAATCTGCAAAGAAAAATATTAAATATGTAATTATACATAAATTTCCATTAAACTTGCACAATTTTGCATGTGCGTGTGTGTGTGCAACTTTTGCTGTTTATTTTACAGTTTTATATTGTCATTAGTGCGTGTAAGTAAACTCATATAAATTTTTGATGAGCTAACTTTATTCATAATAAAGGGAATTAATTACACTTTTATTGACGTTTTTTATTCATTTGAAGTTGCTGATGTAGTCACTTTGACTTTTATTATGTGCACAGCAGTATTTTTCTTGCAATTTTGTGCGAGAATTATGTGTTTTATATGTAACTTAACTGTGTTAACTTAAGCCAAGTTGCATCGGATAGTGTTTGAGATAATTTTTGAAGATAGAGCAATTACACCTTGAGCGAATGGAATATCAAAAATATCTCCACATAAATGTTAAAAAAAAAAATCGTTAAAAATATTTTATCTACACTATGTAAAAATTTCACTTTTTTTGTGTCTGTTCTTAAATATGCCAACTCCACGAGATTGCCATCAATGCCATCAGAGTTTGGAATTTTATACCTATTATTATTAGGAGCATATTCATTAAAAGAAACTTCAGAAATAAGTCATTTAATTATATTTCTAAAAATGTATGAATCATCTATGTGTTTTATATATCAATGTTGTCTCTATTTAATTTAATGTATTATATGTCATGTAAGCCGCTTCCAGTGGATGAGAAGTCGTGGCGTTTCAAGCATAATGACAGGCCGGGCTGGGCTCGCCGGTGGTCGGGGTTCTTTTCACTACCTCAAATTCACAGCTATACAAAAAATAAATAAATAGGTTTCATGTCTAAAAAGAAATGTATTAATGGGAAATAAGGGAAAGGAAAGGGAAACAATCCGGGTCAGTTGGAGCCGGTATATTTTATAGCATTTCCTAGTTCGACACTCTTTCGTAGGTCTACTGTTCAAGTCATGTCAGTCCGTCGGTCCAAAATATCGCCGCTTCGCTAGCTTATCATAATCCAGGACGATAACACCTCCAACGTATAGCTATTTTATTTCATCATGATAATAAAATACTAGCAATGGCGGAAAGAATTACAAAATAATAAGTTCACCTTGGGTTTTTAAAAAATTTCTTATATCAATTTTTTCTATATTTTGTAATAATTCAAAGAATGATGAAAAAACTCAGTATACAATTGATATAGGAATTCCAAATTTACATGACTTCAGATTAAAAACTAAATCCAATAATCTATCCCTATATACATCTATATGAGCACGATCTCTTCATAAGTACATTTGTATATAAAAGTATATACTCTAAGTGCCTTAAGTTAAAAAAATCGCATGCGAGAAAAAAATGAGCGAGCATTAACCATAACACTAACATTTTTCTCCAAAGATGTTGGCGCCAGCATACCTGGAGATAAGGAGCTATGCTTAAAAAAAAAGAAGGAAAATGCTAGCATATATAAGTTCGCGCTGAGAGATATGAACATTTATTTGTACGCGATCACCCACTTGTGAGCGGTTCAAAAAAAAAAAAAAGGATCAAAAAATCTGTATTATGATCGTATCTATCTCCCTCTATCTCAACGAAAACAGGGAGTGTTTGTTCATGCGCACATAAAATGAATAATTTTGGAGATAACCCAAAAATCATTTAGAACAACATTCAAGCATTATGTTGGAAGTTTGACCTTTCTCAACATATCATTACACTAATTTTTAAAAGTTTTGAAAATCGCTTCAAAGCAATAGATTTAAAATTTTTCCTAATTGTAATAGAATAATTAAATTTCAAAATCATATTTCAGCATTTAATTCGTATATTGTACTATTAAAAAGTAGCAAACAATTGAGGGTCACATTGAAGTTTATATAAATTTTTTTTAGATGGTGATGCGGTTGATCGAAAAGTTACTAAATTAATTTAACGTATTTTTACCTTCATAAATTGCTATATTTATTCATATGATAATTTATTTTGATGACACCAACTTTTATTCTGAACATGAAGCAGATTACAATTACAAATGAAATGTAAATTTTAATAATTGATAAAAAGAAAAACAAAGTACAAAAACAATGGGCGAGCATGTTGAAATCGAATATGTCGAAAATGGTTTATAATATTTAAAAAACAAGCCTTAATTAGAAATTTCTACTTGAAAAAAGTGTGTTTGGGAATTATTGTAGCAAAAATTCTACTGTATTGCTGATCTCATGTTAAGAGTGAAAGTGGTTCAATTTAAGTCACAAAGGCGCAAATTTTGTAATAGAACCTGATAAATTCATCTTAGTAGTTGCAAGGATTCTTATGTTATCTACGTACTTTATATATTTATATCTTAAAAGTATATTGATAAACAGATAGTTAGAAATAAAAAAATCATTTGGTAAAATTAGAACTAAATGAACATCCTAATAAAATTTAATTCTTCATATTTTTAGTCTAATCATTTTACCCATATATTTGTTATTTTGAAACATCGAGTTAGTCAATTTTAAATTGTTAATACATCAGACGTATCAGTTGATCTATCAATTAATATATGAATGTAATAGAACAAGCATAATTTTTACAGCTCACAAGCCATAATGTTGTAGTTAGTTACAATGCGTTCATTAAAATAACATTTAATTGACATTTCCATATAAAACAGTGTATAACAGAAAATAAAAGATTTATTTTTTGAAAATTTTTGAAACACTGTCGTATTGTAATTTTAATAATACAGTGATTGATATTGGTGACCTAAATTACGAAGCTACTGTGTAATTTAGGTGTGAGATTTAACAATTAAATTTTACTTTTAATGTTTACTCAGTACTGTTGACGGGTTAAATTATTTTCTCTACCGATTACTTTCGACACAATTTTTCTAGTAGAAAATAATAGCTTCTAGTAAATCGCTTTTGTATATATACTTTTAGTTTTGATTCAAATATTGGTTCAATTTTTATTGTTTGAGAGTAAAAATAAGTAAAACATACTAGTACCTGTTTGAAAGCCTTTCTGTAAATAGCTCAAGTAGTTTTCTAAGCTGCAAACACTGGAGAAAAAAAATAAATAAGTACTCAACTAGGCGAGCCATATTTTCTTTTCAATAAAACTATTCTCCTCCACTCCCTATTTGGATCACCAGCAATCATTATCGTTAGAAAATAAGACGTTTATTAAATTTGCAAAATATCAGCTCAATCCGTATACTCTCGAAGTTCAAAAATTTTAAAAATCGACAGTTAAGTGGTAAAAATTTATTTGTTTAATAAAATCTTGAGAAAAAAGGAAAATATTTTGGTTTACTTTCGTCCATAATCTTGAATATTTAAAGACTTTAATTAACACGTCCACTTTCATACAATAGTTCCTTTGTGGAATATAGTCAAATCAATATGACTTTAATTTTTCTTTGTAGTATTGATTTCGTTGAAAACAAGGTAAGTGGACACACCCTCAAATATTTCCAAAAAGGCCAGTGCAATGTGGTAACTCATGTTCATCCCATCGACAAGAATCGGCAGCCAAATAGTCACTGCAATCATATACCTCTCAATATCTGTAGTACCTTGGAAGTTCACATATAAATTTTCTTTGTTGTATCCTTCTAATTCAATCGGAGTCATTTATGCAAATATATCTAATATCTGCTACCACTGATGCGCTGATTAGTGAACTTTACTAGTTTTGAGTATGTTTTTCACAAGTTTGAACACACTATACTCCTTACTAATTATGGTATATACCCACGTCTACTTGAGCTTGCTGTTTTTACTAATATATTAATTCTCAATGAATTGAATTAATACTATCTGTATATTTTTATTTTATTTACTTTTAAACTTTAACTTAAACTTAAAAAAAAAAATATTTTTTAAGGTTAATAAATTGCAATTGTGAATAAATAAATAAGTAGGTGCTTTCTTTGGAGTTTAAAATCAAAATTTTATAGTTTAAAAATTAAATATTAATAAAGAGTGGTGTTAAATGAAGTCTTACAGCTAGCTATTAAGTCGTTGAAGTCGTCTAGGTTAGGTAGAGGAGAACCAATATTAACTCTCAGAGAAATGCCAGGGAAGAAAACGAGAGGAAATAAGAACCATCTCTAAACTCCAATTTTTTTTGTATTTGTTTTTAGTTTACGCTTGGCTATATTTTTGAAAGCATACTCAAGTGGTAAGCATATCGCATGAACAATTTTTTAGCGATTTTTTTTTTCTCACATTGTTTAATTTTTTTGGCTGTCCGATTGCAACTGTATCAAGTTCTAAGCAGTCAGTCCGAATTTTATGTAAGTTTAGAATGAGTAAGCAACTTTTCTGATAGTATTTTTCCTGTTTTGATTACTATTCATGTTCAGTATATGAGTTATTGAATATTGAATGTATTTTAAGCCTTTAAAGCCAGCATGAACGCCGCTTCGAGCAACTTGGTGCGGTTCATGACAACACATTTCTATCTATTCAATTTAATTTAAAAATAATACGCATAGATATATAATTTAATTTACAGACAAAGCCAGTTATGAAAAACAACTGTATAATACAATGCCACTTCAACTAAAGTGAATTTTGAAAATAGCTCAAAACTGATTATTTTCACCTCCATCCGTTTCATAACCGATTAAGTAATTTAATTTTCTGCTGAGTTTCTCTTCCAACCTGCGATTTGCAGTTTTGGATCTAAGATTCCAACCCCTTTGGCACCAACTACTCAAAACCTGATTGCAGGGTGGGTTGTAGAGTTCACTCAGAATAAGAGCAATATACTTCACGGCCACTGAAGAGTGTATCAAGCTATTCTATACGTAATAATAGAAGTCGCTTCGTAGTGGCTCAACTCTGCAATGGTAGCACAGCCCATTACAATATGTTCTGAGTGTCAATCTGCTATTTAGTCCCTGCAAATCAATCATACCACCTCAAAGATGGCAATATGTTAAGTTGCTACGAAGTTTTAAAAAAACTTGCATCTATATACGAAACATCTATTATTTGAGTTCCAAGATATAAGGATACTCCACGGAATTACGACGCCGACAAACTGGTTAAAAGGAAACAGTTCTAGCCACGGTAAACTCTGCACACGACTTGGGTATACCTCTTTCCTTGGCTTTCATCATTAAAGCCACAGCAGAAACCACATGCAATGTGACCTGACAGATCTAGCCATTCATCGAAGAGGAGAAAACTAAGTCTCTACTCTTTCTAAACAAAAGCTATATGAGATTAACAATCGGCTTAATATCCAGACACTGTTTAATGGCGGTAGATGGTAAAAAGATGAGCTACTTCACTAACGACTTCTGCCGCAGCTGCAGCGATATAGACGAAGAGAAGTCGGCAGACCATTACCTCTGCCACTACCCAGCCCTTAGTACTGCACGAAAACGTAACCTCTGAAACTTTTATTTCGATTGCCTTACAGAACTTGCACCAGCAAGCATCAATAATCTCGGGGGTTTCATAAAAGTCTCTAAATGGTTTTATGGTATAGAAATCTCTCTTCACGTTCCCAGCGTAGATATCACAACAGACCTAAGCGCGCTAGCTAACCATCTGGTGTATTTTCAGCAAGCGAAGGCACCTAAAGGAACTTTTATAAATATAATTATTTTGAACAGTAAGAAAATAGATTCAAAAAAACTTTTTTGCTTATATTGAATGTTATAGCTTGAAGAGATTCTCGTTTATTGCTAAAGACCAATGAATTCAAATAGCCCCACAAGAAGTAGTATAATGGTGTTAAATCACAACTTCTTGGAGGTCATTCAATGTCAAAATTTCTTGAAATAATCGAATCTCCAAAGCTTTCTCTCAATAATTTAGCTATTTTACTTGCTGTATGATACATAGCTCCGTGTTGTTGGAACCAGATGTTGTTAAGATCATTTTTTCCAATGGGGGACATAAAGAGTTGGTTATCATCGGTCAATACCGCTCTCCATAGGCGGTAACGGTGCTACCAGCTTCATTTCGAAAGAAGCACGGACCGATGATTCCAGCAAGCAAAAAACCACACCAAACTGTCAATTTAGGTGAATGTAATGGTTGCTCATGAATAATTTGTGGATTTTCTACGCACCAGAATCGACAGTTTTGTTCATTTACCGCACCACTCAGATGAAAGCGAGTCTCATCGGAGAATATGATTTTCTCTCTATTAAGCTGGAAAGTAAAATATAGTTTTATATTATACCACATACAAGAGCAAGAGCAATATAATACCAGACTCATAATACTAATAGCTTATTTTTATTTTCTTATTAGAAAAAAAAATTCATTAATAAATAAAAAAATAAAAAAAATTTAATAAAACAAAATTATCTGGAAAGATATATTAAATAGCCACTTTACCTATTCATAAATGTGCAAAAATACCAATTAAGAGAGGAAATAATGTTAAGTGGCCCAGCTAATCAGCTGAATAAAACGAACTAAAGGTCTAGTTTACAATTAGTGCTTGGATTTAAAAACGTGCGTGTATAAAGATATACATATCTATTTATTTGTATGCATGAATGTGTGATTTAAAACTGCAGCTGAGCCACACACTGCACTGCAGCAAACGCATATCCGAGTATGTACTGCCTGCTGACTATGCATGAAATTGTGAAAATAAAAGCGTTGCATCTACATCTGCATTCATGTATGTGTGCGTATGCATAAATAAGCGAATTGAAAAATAACGAGCTCATTTGCACGTATTTAACGCTTGGTTAAATGACGCTTGAAGCCATAATTTCTTTTTTAGATTTCTTTTCTTTTTTTCCATCTTATCTGCAGTTTTGTTTATATTCCTTCTGGCTCGTTGCGCTCGTTATATGTTGTTGCCGTTGTTGTTTGTTGCCTGCTGATGGCTATTTTCCAATTAAACACATACGTTCATATACATATGTATGTTGTGTATGTTATATACATAAATTAATATATAACACTGGCGGTTGGCCTCTAGGCTGCAGTGATTCCCTTCAATTATTGCTTTACTTAAATGTTTATTTACCCCCTTTTTTCTCTTTTTTTCCATATATTCATTCATTTAACTTTTTAAACGCCTTCTATTTTAATGGGAAGAAAAATGCATACTCCAATTTTTCAAAAATATTATTCTTTAACACATATTAAGTTCAAAAAAGATTGACATTCAACAACTGAAATCAAGTGAACAAATATTTTACTTTCAAAAATGAAAATATCATACATATTTTGTTAAAAAACTGGGTAAAATGAGTTATATATGATTGATAGAAAAAGCGAATGAGGATATATCGTCGGCGAAAAACAAGGAAAACAATCATCAGCCTCTTTATAGGCTGACCGGTGGAGCATTTGTTTTGGCTTACGGTCAATCAATGAGGTATTTTCTGGCAGTCCACAAAAAAATTTATATTTTTATTTCTAACCTCGATTGGTTGTTCGAAAGAAAAATAAGATTGCAACATACACCACATCAATTAAAGGTATTTAAAATAAGGACATTAAGAAAACTATGTAAAATTGTGAACAAATATTAAAATAAACTTCAACATCATAATACTGAAGTATAATGTGTTTGCGGCCCCAATAGCTAAATTTTAACCTTGCATACTGCAATGCTAGGCTAAGGCTAGGGTTCGAGTCCACTTACTCTGTTTCCATTGGCGGATATTACTTTAAATACTTTTAAAGTTGCTCATCAATTTATTATATTCAGAGGTGAACGGAAATGATGAGTCATTTATACGTTTTAATTTTTATTAGCTTAAAGAGGACTTTGCTTTTCAACTGGCTACTCAGTCAAAAATAACACCTGTGATTCTTCGTTGGGTTTCCAAATTTACTTTGTTGTAGGTGTTGACACTGGTTCTAATACAGACGAAATTATCTACGAGTTCAAAGTTATGATTGTAAACAGTGACATAGTAACAGAGTTATTTATCAATATCTATTTTGTCTCCTTCAAAGTAATCCCCCTCGGATGTAACACACTTACGCCAACGCTTTTTCCAATCCTCGAAGCATTTCTGAAATGTGCTTTTCGGAATGACCATCAGCTCTTTCTTCGATTCTGATTTAATTTCATAAATTGTGGCGAAACGCTATCCTTTCATTGGTTTCTTTAGATTTGCGAATAGTAAAGAGTCGCAGCGAGCCAAATATGATTAATACAATGGTTCGAACATAATTACGGTTTTGGTTTTGGTCAAAAATCACGAATAAGCATTGATGTATGAGCTGTTGCATTATAGTGATGCAGAATCCACGATTTGTTTTTCCACAATTCCGATCGGTTGAGCCGTATTGCTTCACACAAACTTTGCATAACTTCCTTGTGGTATTCCTTATTAACTCCACGACCTTTTGGAAGGAACATCATTGTACAAGTAATCAAAGAAAACAGTGCGCAACACTTTCACATTTAATCGAACTTGGCGTGCATCTTTCGGTGTTGGCCCATCTGGCAGCTCCAATTGGTATGATTGGGCCGCAGCTGCAACGTCGTAACCATATCCCACGGGTCAGCAGTTATGACCCGTTTGAGCAAGCTCATATGGTCGTTGATGTCATTAAACAGCTCCTGAGCGATACTAATTCGAAATTGCTTTTGCTCAAAATTAATGAATTCGAACCAACTTTCAAAAACATTCGAGAAAATTGAATAGCATGAGCCAATTGGTATGCCAATAACCTTTACAACTTCCTTAATAGTGATTCGTTGATTTTCAAGTAGAATTTTTTTCACTGCTTCGATGTTTTCTTCACTTGTTGACGTGGTCACTCCTCCAGGAGGCTCATCGTCATCAACATCTTCTCGGCCATCTGTGAAGAGCTTGTACCACTCATATACACACATATTATGAGACAAAGTTGACTCACTGAATGCAACAGTTAACATTTGAAGTGTCTTGGAGTACCCTATTACATTTTTAACGCAAAATTTAATACACATTCTTTGATCAATTTCTTTGAACGGCCAAAAAACGAAGAGCACACAGAAACATGACTAACCTCTTCTGTTGTCAAAAACAAACTAATAATCGATATTGATTCCTAATGCAAGCATATGATAAACATATCATAGCGAAAAATCAAAATTCACCTTTTCCTTTGAATATACCTCGTATGTTCTCCCCATACATTTGGTTTCATTTTGTATTTTTTATATGAACTTTTAACTTTCAAAGGAAAAAATTCAGATTTCCAAAAAAAAAATCCATTTTTTAAACGAGGGTCAGGTTGCATTTACCTTCTCGCTTGAGAAATAACTGTATTTAATTAGTTTTCTGAGAAAGCTTTGAACTGCAACCTTGAATATTTAGAATGGATTGTATCTCCTTTCACCATCCTTAAATAAAGGGTGTTTTTTACAGAGGTATAGAACTTTAAGTTGGCATTACTTTTCAAGATGGCGACCGATTTAACAGCTGTCAAGTGATTTATTCTCAGTTTGGTTTGGCAATTCATCATGAATAGACTCACGCCTGAATAACGCTAGCAAATAGTGCAATTTTATTTCGAAAATAATGGTTCTGTGCGGAAAACGTATCGTGCACTACGTGCATTTTATCGTCGACAAAATTGTCCATCAAAGCAGCTAATTCGATTAACCATGGAACGTTTTCTTACTGATGGCGCGTACAGAAGAATCTATTGCTGTGGTAGAGCATTGAGGAAGACCCGAATGAGTCCATCCGCCATCGAGCACAGAAATTGGATCTATGTACATCCACTTTATGGAAGATTTTGTGGAAGGATCTTGGTTTGCGTGCTTACAAAATCCAACTCGTGCAAGAATTGAAGCCAAACGATCATCAAGTAAGGCGTGATTTACCGTTGTTCCCGATTTCCATAAGCGAATTTTGTTTAGCGATGAAGCGCACTTCTGCTTGAATGGCTATCTCAACAAACAAAACAAAAACACTTCTGCCGCATTTGAAGTGAAGGTAATCCTCAAGTGTATGTTGAAACACCGTAACATCCAGAAAAACTGACCGTTTGGTGCGCCTTATGGGCTGGTGGAATCATTGGTCCGTACTTTTTCTAAAACGATGGTGGCCAGAACGTGACAGTCAATGGTGATCGGTATAGAGCCATGATTACTAACTTTTTCATTCCTGAATTGAATAACCATGATGTCCAGAAGATGTGGTTTCAACAAGGCGGCGCAACATGTCACACAGCTCGTGCCACAATAGATTTATTGAAAGACACGTTTGGTGACCGCCTAATTTCACGTTTTGGACCTGTGAATTGGCCTCCAAGATCTTGTGATTTAACATCGCTAGACTACTTTCTGTGATGCTTTGTAAAGTCATTGGTCTATGCGGATAAGCCACAAACGCTTTACCATATGGAAGACAACATTCGCCGTGTTATTGCCGATATACGGCCACAAATGTTGGAAAAAGTCATCGAAAATTGGACTTCCAGATTGGACTACATCCGCGCCAGCCGTGGCGGTCATATGCCAGAAATCATATTTAAAATGTAATGCCACAAGATTATCTTTCGGATAAATGAAATTCATGTCAATCGAATAATCCATCGTTGTTTTATTGCAACTTAAAGTTCTATACCTCTATAAAAAACACCATTTAGTTCCCCCCATCATAAGCTTTGCTTAGCGTTATTTATTTTTGGTCATAAACATGCTATGCATATTCTTGAGTAAATATAATCGTCCAATGAACTATTTATTTTGGTTGCCTAATTTGACTACTCCCGACAAATGAATAATAATATTAAAAAATACCAGATTTTTTTTCGTTTATTTCAAAATCTATACTGAAAGATTCCAACACGGAATACTCGGGGGCAATATATATAAGTAGATATATATATATATATATATATATATATATATATATATATATTCAAAGGAGAAAATTTTAATGAAAATATTACTCTTTGCTGGCGTTTACAATAAGAAAGAAATAGTTTTGAAAATATTAAAATATTCAGTATGGTTTATATTATAGTAAATATAAAAATCTTAAGATCTTCACACCAATAATGATACCGCTTTTTATCATGAAGTATAATTTTACGCCTGTACTTATTGCCAATGAAAGTGTGAATTTCACACAAGATAATGAATTAATTTGTATGTATTTTGAGGTTTTTTTTTAATACCTACTCCACCTTACCAACAACTGGATATAACCGTAATCTGTGAAAATACAATTACCACCTACAAAAGCCAGCAGCAACGTAACTTCTATTTAAAATAAACACACCAACAACAAATTAACTATGAAATAATAAATAAATTGCAGCGATTTACAACGCCCAAGTTGATCGTTAAGCTTTTAGTACTTTAAAAAATGTTGAATAAATTGCCTTGAACTGTAGACACTGCTCGGCAGATGCTGCAGGAGTAAACAAGTAGTGTGTTTGGCCTGGTAACGCGTTTGCTATTTATTAGTGCAACAGTAGTGTTGCCGTTGCGAAGCAGGCATTCAGGCGTAAACAATAATAAGAATACATGCACACACCTACATTTCTAGTCTATTGGTGGTGATTTTATTAAATACTGTACCATGTAGACAAGTGAACTAGTTGAAAGCAAGACGCAAGTATGCCAAGCAACCAAAGCTAGTTAATCAATTGCCAATCTGAAATACGCTATTATCGATCTTGTACAAAATTGAAAATATAGTACATTCAGTTTTGAATTAAAATAATTAGTAGGTCTGATTCCTTCTACAATCAGAGAGATTAAGGAAAGAGTCATAAGAAGACTACACTCAGGGCCAAAATATAACCAAAATATGGTTCAATAATTCCTCTGTCGCCTAGGGTAAAATAAGTGCTTGGGATTGATAGCAAACTGAACTGGAAGAAGAATGTTGAAAAATGAATAAAGAAAACAAATGCGGACTGCTGCTCTTGCTAGAGAACACATAGCTGGAGCTGAACCTTAAGCTAAATAAAGTTTATTGACAACAGCCGTAATTAGACCAACTCTAACTTATTGATCCTTGCTTTTATGGCCAAATCACAGTAACATTATAATAAAAAAACTAAATGGAATACAAGGAGAAGCCTGAATAAAGATAACCTGAGCTTAGGTAACTAGGTATAGAAAATGCTTTTAGAGCTCTAACAAATAGCTATGTGAGCAAAAAGAAGGCAACAATACGAGTATACTCAGAAATTCAGGTAAATCTATAGGGTATACTATAGGGTACCACTTCGTATTTCAATATATTATATACTATTCCTAAAGGAATGAGAAAAGTGATCTCTTAGTTCATGTGACGAATTAGTGAAAATCAAAAAATTAAAGATGAGGTTCAAACAGCTATGCCGCCCAGTAAAAGAAACAGTAAAACAGAAAGGGTGTAAGACTTACCCGCTGTGCTATTACAAGACAACGACAAAGAACTGCTAAAATATATGCTTTCTCAAAAACTTTTTTCTTGGCCTTTCTGGAAAGTATATCAGATAAGATAAGATTACTACTTCAATCATGAAATTATTTCTTAAATTCACAATAAAATAAAAGTTAAGTTTTCCTACGAGATAAGGGAGTGGTAAAGAGATTGCAGAGCAATCAACGATATCAACTCCATTAAATTGAAATGGAAAATGAAACTATTTATGGGTGTCGACTTAGAGGAGTTTACTGAATATCGGGATAGCGTACAAACTAGCAAAAAAGAGCAATGTCTCTGTATTTTCGTTACCATAAAAGATTAAAATATGTGTAGAGAGCGACACATAAGTTCGGTAAAAAGAAATGTATTCGTTGCAAATATCAACAGAAAATAAAAAAATTTACTGAAACTCTATCAATGATATGTGACCAATCTAGAATAATGGAAGGTCACTTGAGAAAATTGTGCCAAATAAAGAAACTGTAATTTCAAAAATAAGAAAAAAACTGAAATCATTATACATTTTCTTTGTGAACTACATTCTTCAGAAGCAGCAATTTTATACAGTAGCTAAAAGAACCAACCAAAGTTAAAAGAATTAAACGCGGTTGTCAGCTCCAGTTTCAAGATATAGAAATACGTCATATTTTGTTTTCATATTAGTTTCATTTTGGGAATGTGATTACTTCTATATATTAAATGATTAAAAGACGTCCACAGTTTACTTAAATTTATTTTTAATTTTAAGCACGTACATGGGGATATTTTTTAGTTATAACTCTTCCCCATTTTTCAGGTATTTTCATCAGTGAAGATCTTTTGCGGCTTATATAATTTGGCCAGCTGCTCCTCAATCGATCAAGTTTTGTTTTGCAGAGACAAAAACAAATAACAGTCAAGCGATGTAAAATCCGAGCTAACAAATATAGTAGATGCATCAATATTTTTCAACCAAGCTCCGTAATAAGTTATCAGCACCATCTAGTGGCAAGAACTGCAGCGATCAATATATTACTCATACGCCATTTATGTCACGAATTACGTTAAAGTAAACTACATAAAAAGGGTTATACCTTTTGCATTTTTCAAAGTAAATTTAAATAAAATGTATATAAAAAATTATTTCCATGAAATTTCTCTTTTAATAAAAAGTTTGAACCTAGGCATTATAAGATAATATGCGAACCGTTTGGGGTAATTTTCGATTTCCTTTTGGTAAATATTGGATAGTATCTTAGCCATAACTTGATAAGTATTGGTTTTGTAGTTCTCAAGATTAGCTGGACTTTATATAGATGTAGCTGTAAGTCCAAGGTCAAAGTACATCATAATGTGCCGTAAGGTCTTGGGAACGTTGAGAAATAGACACATTCGGACTACTCTTTCACTTACAGCAGCGATATTTGAGGTTGGACGAGTAAAATGATAATGCAGAGGCCGTGCAATTATTGTAAATTTTTTTTTTTTTTTTGTAATTTACTGATTGTTTGAATAAATAAATTTTATGCGCAGCACAATCTCTTAAAGCACGAAACGTGGTCACGTTTGAATCAATATTTTTGTATTAGGTTTTTAAACATTTTTAACTCAAGTAACTAACTTTTGCTTGATTAATCCTACAAATGAACCTCCTTCGTTATTAAGGTAACAACATAAAACGAATTTTTAACACTCAAATTTGCCTGATTAGCAAAAAAAATGCTGAAGAAACAAATTTTCCTATAAATACAATCTTCTACGAATATATTCTCATGTAAAAAATTCCTTTATAGTTGAGTAAGCAAGTGATTGGATACTTGTCATACATACTCGTATGTCTGCTTCGTCTTGTGTTTGCATGCATGAAGATTTTTATTCATTGACTACCACTTGAAAAACCACAAAAGGAGAAACAATTAGGAAACGAGTAGGAAAATCGAAACTTTATAAAAGTGTTTTTTCTAGCAGAAGCTTACCAACACACATGCCGGCATATAAAGACAATTTTCTAGACAACATACAATTACATTGATTACAATCATGACACATGCGCACGATTGGCTTAATAAATGAATGAATACGAGAGTAAAGCAAAATGTATGAACAGACAAAAGTGCCAGTGAGATAAAGAAAACTTCATCCTTCTCGGCTTACTTATACAAAAAATTCACTTGAAACAAAAGAAAATTAAGTAATTGTTGTAAGCATGCAGATGGGTGTAAGAGAAGAATATACACTGGAAAAAAAAACAATGAAAAAAGAGCACCATTTCATACATATAGTTAACAACTTAAATTTTTTCTTAAAAATACTAAATTTTTATTTACAGCAATATTGAAATAAAAATTATTTATTCTTAATTTTATATATACAAGTGCTCTTACAAATTAAATATTAATCACATTATTTACAGTGTAAATTTCAATTCAGTTCAATACTCGTACCATAGTGAGGTGAAAGTGTCTTTCTTTGGAAATTTGTTACAAAATTTAGTTAAACTTTTTGTTTGTGCAAAGAGCAATGAATAATGTGCTTAAGCAAGTAGATAAAAAGAGGAAAGACAAAAGGCAGTGACTGTCTCTATGCGACTACATGTTTGAGAACGGCACACAAGTGAAGTGTGTACAGCTGAAATTCGATAACGAGCTCAAATATTTCTATTATACCAATTTGTATGTGTAAAATAACTTAGTTAAGTGCTAATGATGGTGGCGACTGATTGCGGTGATTTTGTCGCTGATAAATAAGTGGTAAGTAAATTTCTTAAAGCAGTTGTAAAGGACTTCACAATCGCATATAATAGAGGTGGCGTATCACATTTTAAATAACTCAACTTTTAGACTAAAACTGCTTTCTTCAGTTTCAAAGACGCTCAAGTAAAAATGAATAAAATATCTAACGTGTGTAATTTATGGGATATGTAATCCTTAAATGCTTTTTACTTTTTGACCTTGTGCGAATTTGAAAAGATACCTGTGCGAATTTGAAAATAAACTAAAGCCGAAGTCTCTATACCCTTCATGAACGTATCAAATTTATTACAAAATAATAAATTCATTTCCGAAGATTACATGTGCTTATATTTATTTGAATTAAAGTATTAGAATTTAAAAATTTTGAAATTTTTTATGATATTTGGTTTAGAATCTCATATCTTAATGAATCGGTTGTATTAAGTTATAAAGGGTGATTCATTTCGAGGTTCCCTAATTTTTTAAAGAAAAAAAACACAGAATATTCGAATTTAATGGGGAATGCTAATTATCATTCGAAAAATCATACTTTGGCATTTATTTTTTGAAGATTATCACTTTCCAATATTGGTCGCGGCTACGTCTCAGATGGTCCATCCGTTGAGTCCAACTTTCGATGACTCGTTCGAACATTTCGACTGTTAACTGCCGAATGACATGCCCGAAGTTTTGCTCAAAGGCGTCGTCTTCTTGAAATAAAATGTCGCGGAGATCACGAGCTTCAATTTCAGGTATCAAGTAGTCGGTTATCATGCCGGGATAACGGTCACCATTGACGGTTACGTTCTCACCAGTATAATTTTTGAAGAAATATGGAACGATGACCACACCGGCCTACATATCGTACCAAACCGCTGTTTTTTCTGTATGAAATTGCAGCTCTTGAATCTCTTAAGGTTGCTATTCGTCTCGAATGCGGAAATTTGGCTTGCTTACATACCCGTAGAGCCAGAAAAGGGCCTCATCGCTGAATAAAATTTGGCTCGAAAACGTCGGATCTTCTTTTCAAGAGCCCATAGAGCGTAGTGATGTCGCTTAGGAAGGTCGAGCGGTTTGCAGTTATTGCACAAGCTATATTTTGTACGCTCTCAATTTAAGATCTCGACATAAAATGCACCAAGTCGTTCCATACGTCAGTCCGAGTTGCTGCGAACGGCGCCGAATCGACTCTCCACAGTCTTCGCGTACACTCTCAGCTACGGCCGCTATATTTTATTCACTGCGTGCTGGACGTGGTATATTCGGTCGATTATTATCCGAAAATGAATGCTGGGTCTCAAGATTGGTGATGTTGTTGCGAATAATATGCTCCGTAGGCCGATTATGTTGATCATAAGTTGAACGAGGCGCGCGAAACACATTTTTTACGGAACGTGAATTTTCTTACTAAAGTTGAATGATTTAAAAACGTTGTTCAGGCGTGTCTTTCCATGATGAAATGCCAAACAATACTTAACAAAAATAAAATGACAGATTGGCACGACTCAAACGTGATCTGTCAAAAAATGGTTGTTGAAAAAGGTACCTTTATTTGGATCACCCTTTACGAAAAGGTTTTTTCTGATTTTTGGTCCAGAATCTCACCTCCGAATGAACTGATTGTATAGGGCTAAATGCTATAGTCTTCGTGTTTGTTTGATGCACATATCTGAAAAAATCGGTTGTATGGGAGCTATACAACGCAAGTGGTTTGATATGTCAGTACTTTTTTGAAAAGCTATAATCTTTCGGCAAATAAACATTTCATTTTTCAAAATTCTCTTCTGTTTAGAGCTTTGTTTAGTTCAGAATTTTTGCAATTTTTATATTATTTTTAAATTATAGGTTATTTTAGGCCTTCAAAATAGACACTTGTTTCTGCTATCATCTCTTTATTGGGTCTTTATGGTGGGATGTTGCGGCATTCTGAACCTCAATTTATGAATTTTTGATAC
Organism: Neoceratitis asiatica; assembly: GCA_030068015.2. NCBI lineage: Eukaryota > Metazoa > Arthropoda > Insecta > Diptera > Tephritidae > Neoceratitis > Neoceratitis asiatica. The sequence continues at coordinate 42,917,239 of CM061524.1, read as the reverse complement.
GGTGCCTACAGCCGTGTATGTCTTGATAAAACAGCACATTTCTTGTCGTTTCTGCTTCAAATCAATATCGAATATGTTCAAAAGCTCTGAATAATATTCACTGGCGCTCGTTTTACCCTTTTCCAAGAGTAGTCAATGCGAATTACATCTCGAGAACCATGATCTTATTGACCGACGGTGGATCTGTCCTGTAGCACCTTCAAACATTCCCTTTAAGCGCTTATGGTCATGTGTGAGCAATCGGGGCACCCTTCGTATGGATAGCTTGTTCATATTCAAATATTCATGTAGAATACGATGAACCCGCTTAGTGGAGATGCCTACAGCTTCAGCCACCTCACACACTTTTATTCTTCGATCATATATCATTCTAAGGATTTTATAAATTATTTCTGGTGTACCTCTTATAGATGACTTGAACGTTCGGTGTCACTTGTATTGTTACGATCCAAACGGAAACCAGTAAACCAATTTTTAACCATTGAAATTGTAAGTTTAAAGTCTTCATAGTATATATGAAGTTTTTCCTTGGTTTCGGTGATTATTTCTTTTTTTTTACTTCTTCTTGTACTTTTCTATTTAAGACCATTCCATGAACATGAAAGGTATGAAAATATATATTAAGAAACGTTACGTGAATATGTATTTGCATTCACATGCAACACGTTGAAATTTCATAATTTCTTTTTTTGAAGACATACGTATATCTCATATTTACACACCTACTTAGCTTAAGCATGTAAATAAAATTTATTCATATACGAGTACATAATAAGTAGATGTTTGCTTATGGTGCCATTCATAAGACGACATTAGTGGTAAAGTTCATATCCCTTATTTACCAACTGTCGCGCTTACAGTTATTACGCTAACAATATATTCTAGAAAGATTAGAGACAAAAATAAAACATTTGTAAATAATGTACTACGCATGCTACCTACGAGTATATACAAATCCCTTTCAATAAACATACAAGTAAGTGTGTCGCTATTTGTTGTTGAGGTCGTCCTTGCTGCTTCCGTGAGTTATGAGTTTCTTGCGTATATCATATAGTATTTTCTCTTTTTTGTTGAATTCCTTGTAAAATATTGTATGATATGAATATGTGAATATGCACAAATACGTATGAATATATTCATAAAACCAAGGTGAAGAAGCATTTTCTTTGTTTGAAAACATATTAGAGAAATTGTAAACAAAGGAGTGAACTAGTTTTTCAGAAAAGCTTAGAGTGGAACATTTTTTCCACGAATCGGGAGTGCAGTAATTACAGATGAAAATTATTTTATCGCAATATTTAATTTCAAATATATTATAAGCAATAACTAATAACGCTTTAAAATAAATAATATTCGTTAGATGCTTGTCCTGTGAATAATATGACAATTTTATATAATTACTAATAATTTTATATTATTCCACGATAATAATAATAATTAACCGCTCTCCTCCAGAGAATTCATGAACAAATCACTTCTTTTCTAAATGTGATAAGAAATTCTTTTAAAGCTGTAGAGAGTTCAACAAAAACATGTTACAGACAACAGTTCATTAACCTGAAAAATTAGAAAAAAAGGGTATGATTCGACCTTCTAGTTCGAGTTTATTGTGTCATGCACCAATGTGTGTCAATTTCTAGGTCTACTTGTGCGGATGGCTAAGCTCCATATGTTAAATAAATCTTTTATATTTGGTTTAGTAATTCACGCGTGTCCGAGGTCTTACATCTTACGACAATGTAGTCAGAGTTGTATTTATAGGTCATGAATCAATATAATCAGTGTTGTATTTATGTGGCATGATTCTTTGCTGCTAGAAATGAGTTCAAAGGAAAACACTTTTAAAGACCTTAAATTCAAATTGTCAGTCTTTTCACGAAAAACAACGACTACATCTTGATGTAAGTGGCGCGGTTAACCCAATTCAAATATTTATCTGTTGGATATAATTTTATTTAATACTAAAGTCGTATATTTGTTGCAGAAACATCAATACACACATCCCAAAATGGAGGTGGAGTTCGGCTGAAAATCGCTTCTGCGGTTCTGAAGCACCAATTACATGAGACTCTTAACGTAATAGTCTTCTGAATGATGGTCTTCGATTTGGCTAAAATTCTGTATATAGCTTAAATTTTACACAAACTGACAGAAGTGGACCTAAAAGATGTTTAAAAGATTTTCCTATGAAGACATGGACTTAACAAAAACTGAGAAACTGAGGTAATTAATATCAGAAGATGTGATACCACACATTTCAATATAACAATAAATAAATTACTTTTAAATTTATTGTATTTCCGAGATGGAATCTCAAAAGTTAGCATTAGTAGGACCGCGAATATTCGAACATGTATTTGTTAATCACCACTCAGATTTTTCATATTCTTGAGTGTGCTCTTATATGAGTGATATTTTTTTAACTTTGCATACTTCTTTGAAGTACCAGCAGAATTTTTGTAATAAGATTTCATCCAGATTTGACATGTAAATATTAACCACAACATCAAAGCATTAAGCCAGATAATTCTCACAAGCTTACAATGGAATGTTTTTGCTGAGCTGCTCAGAAGCGAGCAAAATTAAGTGTGAAGTAGATATTGTTAATTTAACACCAACAGCTTTGACCTCAAAACAGTCCGATGGTGTGTTAGCGTGACCCCTGTAACATCGGATAGTTATAGTCAGAGAATTCCGCGTCCAATGGTTTTTGTTTCATTTTCTTTTATTTCTTAAAAGTTTAGTCCAAATAGAGGTTCTTTTTCAACACTCTTTTTTGACAGATCACGCGTAAGTTGTGTCAAAATGTCATTTATTTTTGTTCAGTATTGTTTGGAAATAATTATGCTTGAACAACGTTTATAAATCCTTCAACTTCATTGCGAAAATTCACGTTCTGTAAAGAATGTATTTCGCGCGCTTCGCTCAACTTACGGTCAACATAATCGGCTTACTACCTACATTACCCAATTTTGAGATCCATCATTAATTATTGGACAAAAATTCGACCGAAATGACCATGCCCAGCACGCAGTGAAGAAAATATACTCTACTTTATAGCTGAGTGTGTACACGAAGACCGTGCAGAGTCGGCTCGGCGCCGTTCGCAGCAACTCGAACTGACATATGGAACGACTTGGCGCATCTTACGTCGAGATCTTAAATTGAAACTGTAGAAAAACATCTTGTGCAAGAACTGAATCCACTATACCTTCCGAAGCGACATAGCTTCGCTCTATGGGCTCTTGAAAAGTTCCAAGAATATCCGACATTTTGTTCTACGATGGGGCAAAATTGCCGCATTCGGGACAAAGGGCGGGCCGGTGGAATCATCGTGAGAACGTAACCATCAATGGCGACCGTTATTGCGCAATGATATCCGACTATTTGATGCTTGAAATTGAAGCTCGTGATCTCCGTGACATTTGGTTTCAACAAGATGAAATGCTCGAACGAGTCATCGAAAATTGGACTCGACGGATGGACCATCTGAGACGTAGCTGCGAGATAATAATTAATAAATGCCAAAGAATGTTCTTTTGAATGATAATAATTATTCCCAATAAAAATGAATTTTCTGGGTTTTTTCCCTAAACAAAGTAGGGAACGTCGAAATGGATCACCCTTTAGAAATAAATCGAGTAACATTTAAGATATAGTTTCATTCATTCACTTGGTCTATGCATACGACAATCTCCATTCCAATATTTTGTTCAATACCTACACTACCACTACATTAATTTAAGCACATGCCTACCTGATAAGTGTACAAATTTTGAAGAAAATCTAATCAAAATTACAAGGGTCGTATTTTCCAAATTTCGATCCCCGACAAACAGTGATGTTTATGTTAAAATAAGCGTAAATCTACCTGCGTACCAAGTTTGAAGAAAAACGAATCAAAAATACGACATTTTCGTATAAGTCGGTTTCTGGGCAACTTCCCGGATTTGATCAAGAACTTCTTGTGTTGTAAACGTAGTCTAACATAACTTTATTATATATATATAGATTTTATACCTTTTATTTTTCCATATTTTCATATAAAATAATTTAGAGAAATTATTACACTTGTGAGTCTAGTATGCATCTATTTTGTATTCTTTGAGTATTTAGTTAATATAAAAAGTAAGAAATATATACAACCGCTACCTGATCAACTTCAAAAATATTGTAGTTTCGTATAAAGTACCCAACTTAGATAAATTAATATGAAGTTAAGATAAAACTAAGATAACTATTAAATACATACATTTTTTCATATATTTTCACGTTAGTTGTATAAAAGTGTAAGGTTTAAAATAAAATAGTCACGTAAACATCAAACTTAGAGACTTAGAACCTCCTTGCATTTGGATATAAGAAAAATTTCGAAAAATATCAACTTAAAATAAATTTTTTGTTCAGATATGTGTCAAACCACAAGCAAACAAAATAGTTGAGTTTGCCAGGAAGTATAAAATTTCATATTTTAGTGCACGACAAAGTTTTAAATGAAACCAGAGAAATAAACATACAAAGATATAAGCAACAAAAGTGTTATATTTTATGCGATAAATAAAAGTTACAAATGAAACCATCTCAGTGATATTTACATTTGCTCCAAACACACCCAAATGCAAATAAAATTCCATGAGTTGCCATAGAAATTCTTAACGACATCACATTTTCATGCAATATATTGCTAACAAGAATATATATCATGGAAAGCGATGTAACAATATTTGAGAAATCTCTTTTTGGGGAATTTAGACATTTCCACAGAACAGCTTGCCCACTCAGGCATGTTCCGATTTCTTTATTAAACGACAAGTCAATCAATTAGGCTCTTAATTGCTTCAATCATATACTTATATTCTATGACATTCGTTTACTATTATGGCTAAGAACTTAGTAATAATATGCGCGATTTTGCGACATTTAATTTGAAACCCATTAAGCTTACAGGTTTTTTCTAACTACAATAAAGGTTTAAGCGACTTTAATTCGATTAGAATACTAAAGAATTTCTTTGGACATGAAAATAAAAAGAGCCATAAACTTCACGCCACAAGTAAGCATATGTGGCAAATTCAGTGGGATTAATCACCAATAGCTTTATGGCTGCTTAATTTGTGGCTGATGGCCGCTACCAAAAGACAACTCTAATTCTGCTATAAGTTAAGCTAATTTGCTTAATATCTGCCAGGTCATAACCATGACTTTTTTCAACATATATATACTGTAAAAAAAAAAAGTTAAAATGCGGTTAGCGAACTTTGATGCCTAATTTCATGAGTCACGAAAGAGCGTGAAAGCGTTAATTTCGAATGTAAATCCTCGTTATGGTGACCCATCATTGAAAAGCGGTGATAAGGTTTATTTCTGTTGAGTCATGTTCTTGTGGAAAGTTTAGACATATGTACATTCAAGCATTTGTGTATTTACAACACGAAAAACTGAAACTTTATCATATGTGTATGTATATGTAAACACTTAAAAAGTTGTAAATAAATATGGCTTTTATATGTATATATCTGCATAAGCGTAAGTAGCACTGTTTTTGTATGTAAGCAGGTATCTGAGTTGGAAAGTGTTGTTGGTGTGGCTGTATGTGTCAGGTATTAATTTATCAGCAGGAATTAACACGCGGTGAACAGGAAATAAAAACTCACATAAAGTAACACAGCGGCTTTGGTGTGAAGTGACAATCACACCGTCAACAAGGACAGACAAGAAAGCAATTAATTTCAGCTGTAGCAGGAGGTGACAGCAACAATAAAGACCTTTTATCAAGGCGGCTAGAAAATTTCGGACAGGTTGCATGTAATGTAAATATTTATATATACATGTATTTTTTTACAGTAAATTAAAAAAAAAAATTAAAATAAAGATAAAAATGGGTCAACAAAATTTTTTTGTAAATATTTCTCGTTAATACTAAGAGTGTTTTTTTTTTTAATTTTTAAAGGCTACTCAAAGTACATGAATTTATAAATTTAGAGAAAATCTCATACAAATTTTCAATTCGTTCATCTTTTCTAATTTTACACATTTTAGAAACTCCCTATTTTTTATTTCGCGGTATATATTATGCAGGGAATTTAAAGTTTTTTTTCATCTAATGTTTTATTCATATCTCTCTGTAATATAGTTTTTCTTTGCGTAATCGTTAGGTCATACTGACTGAATGCTCGGCCGACCTAGACCTGCTGCTCTACTGTAGAGCCTGATGGAAATTCATACTACTTCGAGGATTACATCATTATATTTAGCTCTGAGACACTTCTTGTTTTCTTAACTGCTAATATCTCTAAGCCTGACTGTATATATAAGTTATTTTTGTTTATCTCTATACTTTCTTGCATATATCACTGCTAATAAAGTCCGTTATACACACATATGACGGCAGTATGTGCTTTTAAGCCTTTACTCCTGCTATAGTACTGCCGAGATCATGTAAGAAAATATTGGGTGTATCTTCTTTTGCTGCTTTTCAAATGATGAGATTGGTGAAGGCTCTTCAGCTACTTTGTCAAATACCTTTTAGAGAAGTTTTACCATTTTTGGTGTTTCTAGTTCCGATTGGCGCCCGCGATGGGCGAGTGGTTAGCATTGCGTACTGCCATTCTGAAGGCCTGTGTTCGAGCCCAGGTTCGAGCCCAGGTTCGAGCAACATCCAAAATTATAGAAAATGAATTTTTCTAATTGCGGTCGCCTTTCGGCAAGGAATGTCAAGCCCTCCGAGTGTAATTCTGGTAGATGCGCGATTGCTTATTTAAAGCTGTGCTATGCACTGTTTTCCTACGCCAAAACATTTTTTCTGAAGTGACCTTCTGTGGGATTATTACTTTAATGCCACCTATCAAAATATATTTTAATGTTCTTTGCCATGTTATGAAATAATGGTTAGCTCAGCTAACCTTCATCCTTATCGAAGCCTTGCTCCTGAAAAATTTTTGAGTAGTGAAGTAACCTGAAGGAAATTTATGATATCTGGCTTAGTGAAACAGAGTGTTCTCCATTACGTTAATATACCTATAAATTAATCCGTTATTTCAGATTTCAAATTTTGGGTCATCAATTCCTTAAAAAAGTATCTAAGGCGCTATACAAACAAAACGAATTGCATTGGTTCTGAAAATCCACAGAATCGAACTACCATAACATATGGCTCCCATAAACCGATTTCTTGAGATATATGGCTTTGGTCAAAACTCAATGAAAGGAGCGTGAAATTTGATAATATGCACACATGTTATGTATTCCATATTGATAGTGAAAGTTAAAAGTCAAAATTGTTATAAATTTTATATGTTCATGAAAGATATAAATTTTGCGGCATGGACGAAGACAGCCCTTCTTTAGTGGCTATTGGTTTCGCTTTTCTTAAATTTTTTGTTATATTTTCAGAACTGGAAGATTATATTAACTACAGCACTGCTATTATTAGCTACTTCGTATTTTAATTAGATAATTAATAAAATTTTCTTGTAAGGAGGGAGGTCGTACAATTATAATGTGTACATTCATTGCTCAACAATCGTTCAATGATCTCTTTGAAAAGAAATTTCTTTTGAACAAAAATTAATTTATACTAATTTATATTATTTTTGAGGGAGGGTTACTGGCTTGACTAATGGCTACCATATATAAGAAAAGCATTGAGCGACTTCCACGTAATATAAAACTCCAAATGTTAGTGCCAATCGAACTCAATAAAATATGACAGAAAGCTCGCTGGATCCACTCGACTGATATAATAGATATACATAAACATATTCAAACATAAAAAGTGCTTTTATCTGGTAAGTACATAAAATTTAGCAATTTGCTAAGCTTTGAGTAACTAAATACAAAAATTAAAAGATATTTTTTTTTAAATACCAAAACAGCGCTGTAAAATTATAATAATTTTGTGGTCATAAGTAAATGAGTTTTTATTCAGAGGCCTATTTTGTTAGAATTTTTTTTTTAATTGAATACTTTGTTATACAACAAAGAAAAATTGGTAGAAGTGACAACTGTTTCGCCAGTGATCACCATATCTCCTCATAATTTTCACCAAACCATTGTCGAATTGGCGAATTATCAAAAAATATTATAATTTTACGCAATTAGAACAATTTTAAAGCAAAGAAATAAGGGAATTTACTCCAAAATTAAAACTTGTGGCCAACGCGGAAATTTCTTTATGAAAGTTCTAAAATGAGTTTGCCCACATTCATGTTTTTTTTGTGCAAGTGCAAGTTGGGACAATTTTGCAAGTTTATAAACCCAACAGTGTGAATTTTGGCAACCATATTGCCATTATTATTATAAAAAAAATATCTTAATGTACGCAAATTAGTCAGTCCGCAAGCACTATCAAAGTGGTGCGCGCTGGAATGTGTTTATGTTCATATATAGAAAGCACAGTGTGTACCATTCGTTATAACAAAATGGAAAATTCATACTTAATTAACAAAGCATGCCCGCGCAATGGCAATTGAAATGCTGAAACAGCACAATATTTCAGCACCGCAAAAAATTCATTTCGTGTTCTTCGCATTTTCGCATTTTCCAAATATAGATATCTATTCAAAGCATCTCTGGGGTTTACACATTTTAAACGAACTCAGACATAAGCAGTGCAACATATTAGTGATTTCTAAGTTTTTCAAAATACACTCGTACATATATCAATCTCACTCGTTCGTCCATCAATTTATGAGCGCGCCGAACTTGGTTTCTCTACTGCACTTGCCATAGCGCGATACACTCATTAGCATATCCGCTGGGGCTTGCATCAATGTGCAACATATTGTTTGTTGGTCATTGCATTGCTGGTAATAAGTGATGTTGTTGCCTACTTTTAGGGGTCTGCAACACTTGTTTGCCTTCTATTAACATTCACTCGCGAAGGACTGCTTATATTTATGTGTATGTGTGTGTTGTGTAAGTGCCATTATCAGCTGTTTACATTGCATTATTGGCTTCGGAGATACTTACCTATAAACACGATATTAACACGTAGACATGCCTGCGGAGTTACATTTGCACGAACAAGTGTTTTCCGAACGCACGTCCAGTGTTCTTTGACAGCTTGACAACGAAATTTAAGTGCCCGCACAGTTTGTTCAACAAGCAATACATATGTTCATACAGATGTTTGGAGGTGCTCGGTGATAAGCACAAATTTTCACCCATTTTTCCATTCACACAGATGCCGCACATAAGCACATGTGTGAAAGTAGAAAGTAGTAGTAGTAGTAAACTTTTCATTTACTGGTTTTTAAAATGGCATCAGTTTGCTTTATTTGCAAAAAATAACTAAAGGTAAATTTATATTGGAAATCTGCTGTTGGCCAGCGAGCTTATGTATTTGTAAAAATTTGGGTTAACCTCACCGCCAAAGATGTGTGGAATTAGCGGTGGAAGAGATCATTACCAAGCCCTGGATTTCACTCCGGTAAATGAATATCTTAACGCAGTCCGTAACAAAGTGTGGTTCTTAAACTAAGCACTAATTCTACCTTGCACACCAGCGTCTGTGATGAACTTTAACGGAAGGTTCGTTAGAAGGAAACTTCGGCATAGCAGTCAGAAACACTATCAAGCGAGTTAAGGCTGATTTATTTCACCTGAATGGTGATTGTTTGTAGTACCAAACTCAGATACAAAAAACTAGAGCTCCTAATACCCTGCTATCGAGCAATATGAGGAAATTGATGATGGCTTGACACTCGTTCATTGCTCAACTGCTCAATTTTATGTAAAAAAAAATTACAAGCTTTCAAACAAAAAAATTCTTTTTTCACAAATAAAAATTTTTCCGGAGGTAACACTACTGTTTTACAACGAAACCTTCAGAAATTTCACTCAATATCCAATAGTACAAATATGAAGTAAATACAATTAGATAATGCTGGTGCGTAACTAACCAAATTGCCCAATAAGACCAAAAGCTATTTGCGAGAATGAAATTTTTTTTATTTATTTTTATGAAAAATATACAGTGAACGATATGGACGGTCCACGTGAAGGCAATAAGAAATTTAGAGAGTATAATGAGAGGAAAATCCGAAGCGATACATTTAGCAAAAACAAAATCAATAGCAAAAAATCAACTACCTCTGATTGCAAGCTTCTTTGATCCAATGTACATCACGAAACTCAAAATCTAAGAGATCCAGGTCCTTTAAGGAAAGCTATACAGCAAATTACATTTAGTGATAAAAATGATCAAAATTAGACTTATTAAAAAAAAATCACATAAGCAATTTAGAAAAAAATTTGAGACATAATTTACCTATAAAAATTGCTTATATTTAAATAAATTATAAAGCGGATGCTTCAGTGGAAAGTCGTAAAGAAAAATATCCAGGACCCATCCAAATAGCAGTGCAATATATATCAATTCCAGCTAATACATCAGCCAGTGCTGAACGCTGCCTTTCTACTGCTGGCAATATTGCTATCGCTAAAGGAAGTGCATTATCATTAAATGAAAATAAGAAATTACTATTGTAAAATGTCAAAATCTTGGGCTCTACAAAAAACTATATCAATCTACATGACTGTCTCCGGATCACAGAACTCGCAACCATTTCGAACGGTCATGTTGTGAAGACGGACGACATGTCTTCAGCGTTCTTGACGTACTTACGCTCCGTAGATCTAACACTTGTTTCCCGATGTACGTAACACGAAGAAGGCTCATTATCAAAGACAGTCCGAAATCTTTTTACTCGACCTACACTTCTATTTTCGGAGCAGATGCAAACGAAACTTTCAGATTTTCACAAGGACAGAAGAAAATGGGGTACAATTGAAAAAAGGAAGCAAAGAGATAAGGTAAAAGAAACAAATCGAAATGCGTGCGTGTGTATTAAGAGCGTGAAATGCTAGACGATAGGTGTATTTCTAGCAAATTCAATGCAAAATTTGTTTGAAAATTTCTATTGGGGCAACCATTAAAAAGGAAATGTGAGAACATTATTTTACAATTAGAAATTCACTCATATGTACTCGAATGCAATGTTGGAGTAAATATATTCTGCTGAATTTGTTATTATTTTACGCTACAGCGCTGAGTGGTCACTTTCAATAATGCATTTGGCCCCGGTTCAAATGAAATAAATTGTGTGTATACATTTACGAGTTCGTTTTCACAATGCTTGTTATCATCATTTCATTGTGCACTCGAAGTCAAAGAGACAATAGCGTTAAGGCCAACTCAATTTGCAATATGCATTAATTGAAGTATGGAGTATAATTGATTATTGCGTGGCTACAGTTTTTAAGTGGAAAGTAGGCTTATTGGGTGGAGTGCTGATGCTGATAAAAAAATCTTATCTATTTAGTTGGACTGAAATTTTTTTATTTTACTTATTGCTAATTATAAAATATTTATAATTTTTTTAATTTATTTTGTTTATTTATTTATTTATAATTTTTTTTTTTTTTTTTTTTTTTTTTTTTTTTTTTGTAATATAATCTTCACGACTTACTTGTGCCTTGTAAAAATATTATTGAATAAAATACTCAGTTAATATTAGAATTTAACGAATTCCAATAATGACTTAAATCTAAAGGGTATACAAAAAAAAAAAAAAAAAGAAAAAAAAAAAAAAAGAATCATGAACATAATTAAAACAACGCAAACAAAACCGATGAAGTGCCCCCTTCAACGCCATTAACTTGTACGCTGTGAAAATATGTAAATATGATATACTAACATATGCCTATACATATTTTTACATATACACAGTTGTAAACATTTACTTATAAGATTAAAAAGGGCATGAAGATGTGTTAATATATATGTGTTTCACTGGAGTGTTGTTGGTAAATAATTGATGTGAAAATAATTTAGTTAAAATGAAAATGATTTTCATTCAAAGCATTCCGAAAGTTGTTTCTTAAGTAAACAACAACAAGCAAATAAGCACAACTGGCAAAGGGACCATGATGCCAATGCAAAACATTCGCTATGATGCAGAGATAAAATTTGCAATATATTTCTAATGGGAGCCTTTGTATTGCTGTATTTTGTAAGGTTCACATGCTTGTAAGTATACATGTATATACAAAAATGAGCGTGAGACAAATGTAAATACAAACAGGGAAGGAACACATTTAACGCCACCAAAATATGTTGACAATTCAGCTGATTACACTTACAATTGTGCATTGCAAATAATATAAATACTAAAGGTTACGCATACGCCATGACGACCAAATAACGTGTATAACCAAAAAAAGTTACTGAATTAAAAAAGAGAAAGAATGTGATAAAAAGTATGAGCAATGTTGCTGGAAAGTAGTAAATTTCGTTTGGTCCTAGCAAAAAAACAAGGATGAGAGCTGTTTGGTAAACTACAACTTACTTATGAATCACGATTTCAATTAAAGTACTTTTTAGACTTTTGTATTCCAAGTTCGAAACCTTTCTAAATGAGATTGTTCGCTGTTTTAAGTCTTTAAAAAAATAAAATTTAAGAAATATAAGTTCTTCCAAAGATATTTTATGTTTCCACATTGGCTAGATTAACACTAATTCCACTGAAAAAGAATTCATTAGTAAAGGCTCACATTATCAGCTAGTTCGATTGTTCAATACAAAGTCAAGAGGATCACAGGTCCCCTCATTTGTCAGCGCACACAACAGGAATTTATCAGCATGCTAGGGAAAACGACTAATGTTTAGTACGCCCCTCAGCTCTCGATTCTATAGTAATGTCCGCGTGTCTTATATAAACTAACTTGATTTTGTTGTTGTTGTAAATGGCCCATTTTATCACTATCATAGCCTCATTAATCAGGTTAAAAATACATTATTTAAATTTTATTTATTTCCAGGCTTACTTCAATAGATAACTATGATTATATCTTACATTTTTACTAAAAGTTTGTAAGTTCGTTTAGGATATCGTAGTATAACTTATATGCTACGCACGTTATACTTGCAATGCCCGACCTACCTCAACAGTTTATGTGTTCATGTGGTCATTTACATTTCTAAAGTGCTGCTATTTACTTCTGTATATATACAAATATACATCTATATAAATATATATGTACAAGATATGTTCAAAGAAAAAGGTAACGGTTTTGCTCACTGTTTTCTTTGATTACAATGGTGTGATTCAATCCTGAGTTTCTGCCAAAAGATCATACAGCTAATACGGAATACTACAAGGAAAGTACGCAACGTTTGCGTGAAGCAATACGGCTCAAGCGATCGGAAAGAAATCGTGATTCTGCATAATGATATTGCACCAGCTTTCACATCAATACTTATTCGTGATTTTTTGGCCAAAACCAAAACCGTAATCATGCCTCTACTTGACTTGGTTTCCAGCGACTTTTTCCATTCCCAAAAGTAAAGAAACCAATGAAAGGTAAGCGTTTGTGCCAGAATTGATGAGATCAAGTCAGAACCGAAGAAGGAGCTGATGGCCTTGTCAAAAATTATTTCAACCATTTCAGAAGTGCTTCAAGGATTGGAAAAAGCGTATTATATGCGAGGGGATTTACTTTGTAGGTGACAAAATAGATATTGATGAATAAATAAGTACTTTAAAATAAAAATCCGGAATTCACCTTTTCTTTTGAACACACTTCGTACGTGATTAAAGAGCGAAACGTATAAAATTTACCAAACAATACGCGGTTATAACTATCACTGTGTGCGAGAGATTCGATTTTGAGATGGATATGAGCTTTCCTGGCCTTTAACGGGCCAGAAAATTCCAAAAACAGCAAATGTGAAAACACAGATCTTGATTATTTGGTGTATCTGCTCAGAAACAGGCAAAGTTTTGATATGCATGCACCTTTTTTTGTCTGGTTCGGTACTAAAACAGTGGTGGTACTCATCAGCTGAAATTCTGAGCAAATCCGGTGTGACTCGGTTTCGATATGCTTTTATTTCTAAATAAAGTCGAAAAAGCAGATAGTGTTAACAAGCATTCTTTCTCAGTTATGAAGCTCATAATGAATGAACGTAGTTATGATCTTAATATCAATTTAGCTCTCTGTGTAAATTTTGGCCTGTCCGTCGCTTTGTTGCTGCTGAAAAACTGTAAAATGATTTGAAAGCATTAATACCGCGCTGACTAATAAACCTCAACAGAAAACTCCCACGCCGACCTGTACGTCAGCCTTTGAGTCATCCGTTAAGGAATTAAGTGCATCTCTCCTCTGATGGCTTTAGCTCGGACATACAGCAATATATTACACTGAGAATGTAATCGTGCTCCTCAAGAATAGTACACATTCGAGCTAATCAAGAATCTACGCAGACCTTATTAGCCTAACAACGACTTTAGTTGCGATAGACTTATGTGCAGTAATCATAGGCTCGTACTTCCATGATTGGAACGATCCGTAACGCACCACAGATGCTGATGAATACCGTATGCTGGATGATTTCCAGTGAATTTTTTATAGGCTTCCTCTATACGAAAAATATATAACACAAGATAGATTATACTATAGTAACTAGGGTGCAGTATATTACTTAGATGCTGGTTATGTGCAAGTATTTTACGCAAGCTTGTTATAACATTTATATGATCGTGCTTAAGTCTCGTAGAGTCTTTAATGACTTACCTCTAATAGCAAGCGCTACATCATCTACGTATGCAATCATCATGTAGGCTGCAAATTGGAGTGACGACTTTCTATCTTTCCTAGGCAAGTTGTTTATGTAAGAGATTCAGTAAAGAGAGAACATAACTCTGCCATGTGGAGTACCCCTCTTATTCTTGCGCTCATGGCGTGAATATCTCCAATAAGTATCTATAGTTCCATCTATACAAAGTCTCACTCATGTGCCTTAAACACACACTTCAGTACAACACTTAAAAACATTGACATTGAAAAGCCGTGAAAGCAGTTTATTACGCCGTTTGCACATATTTGTTAAGCTACACACATACGCAAGTGTTTGATCAGCTGATAAAAATCAAAAATTACAAAAAGTCATTTACTTAGGATTTTATAACAACGAGCATAAGACCTTGAAAAATGTTTTTATATATTTTTTTTTATATATAAATAAAATACAATATGTACAACGTTTCTTCTCATTTACGTTATACGCTAAGGTCTGTTAGGCCTTAGCTACACACATAATAAGCGCAAAATTTGCACTACCTACTTATATTTACATGTATATGTGTAAAGAATCTGCACGAGCTTCCACAGTTGCTTGTGGTTGAGTTCACTTACATTTTCTAAACATATTTTTTGTTTTTTCCTCTTTTTCTTCCTCTCTTTCCAAAACTTCATTTTTGTACATTTTGCCTAACACTTCACCTTCACTTCGAGCTTGTACACTTTTTGCTACTCCTCCGCTCATTTCTGTGCACAAGTGGGTCGCATTCACGCTTGGCATACAGCAAAAGCCATTCATCTGGCTTCGGCGTGAAATTGATTCCAATCAATCAAACTTAATGATTGTTTCTTCTACTTTGTGCGCCCTTTCATTCTGCTTATAGTAGACATACAAATATGTTAATATGTCAGCTTGTTAGTACATATGTGCGTAAATGCTTAACGTAAATTGTCTGCATCGACCCGAGTATGTTGCGTAATTGTGCAAATATATTGTAAAAAAAAGATTGTATACATATTCACATAGGCAAGCAGACATAAGGAATTGTAATATGAACTGTTCGCTGGTTGGTAGCTACACTCATACACATATCGTAAATTCATATTTTTTTGTTTGACGTTTGAGTTCTCTTATATAAATGCTTTATTTTTTCTATGACTCTTTGTTTGGGCTTTTACACATTTGTATTGTTGCACTGCATATTGGTGTTAGTATTGATGTAATTGTATACAACTGGTAATGAGATATTAGGATTAATTTAGATAAATGAGTCTATAATGCTCGTAAATGGTGCGCATAAATATTTCATTGAGATTCTATTAAAGGCAGCAGCTAAAGCCTTTGCCTTCATATGCACTTAATTATGTGTGCGCATAATTGTAAAAAGCGAGCAATGAAAGTAGAAAGTGCGAAATTGAAAACATGTTTGCATATGAATTGACTAATGAACATTAAATTGCATTATTTTTGAAATAGAAATTTTTATTTTTTAAGGAAGATGAAATATTTAATATATTCATATGTAACCTTGAATCAATCTTTATGAAAATATTATTTAAAATTTAAAAATATTAAGTTATTCATTATTTGAGTTTAAAAATGGAGCATCTACCTTTTATCAAAGAAATTAGAGTTTATGTGGCGTAATTTACTAGTTTTTCAAATCCAGATATAACGTCAGAGGGAATAAGGCGCAGAAAAATATGATTTTAAAATAGGACTATTTGATCCCAAATAAATTTAATATTATAGTGCGTAGGAAATATGTATTTTTACGAAAAAAGTTTATAAATGAGATTTTTTCTCATAAAATAATATGAATTACATTTTTTATGCAAGGTAAAAATGAAAAAAAAACACTTTTACAATACGAGCTTTTCGTTCAACACAGTTTCACCATCATTTAACATTCATGTGTGGAAAGTGGAAAAACAAAGAAATTTCCATATCCACATGTTCCAAATTTTCAGTAGCTTTCAAAAAATCAATTCTAAAGAGATTTGGTTAATAAAAGTATAAAAATCGTAAATGGTTAGACCCGAATACTATATATTAAAAAATTACCGTCTCCAGGCAAACTGTCTGCAAATGTAGATTCCTTATAAAATATAAGTATGCAGAACTACATCACTTTTGTATTCTAAAGCAAAATGTTTGAATTGAACATGTCTACACATGAAGTTTTGTAAAAACCTTTGAAAACAATGAATCCAACTAAAAAAATCGCGTTTTGGCCGCCCGAAGAAACTAACTCAAAGAGAGATCAGCTTTATTTTAAAGGAAGTGAATAATGCTCATAAAGTGTCCATCCAAGAAAAATTCGAAGACCTCTGAACGATAACGGCACATTCCACAGTAGAACGCCACGTAAAATCCTATTATTTCTCAAAAAAAAAACCCGTAGACTTCGCTTAGAGCTAAAGTACATTTAGACAAGGGTATGGACTTTTGGCAAAAAATCTTGTTTACAGACAAATCGAAGTTCAATATATTCGGCAGCGATGGAAGAGCAAAAATTTGAAGAAAAGAAAACACTGCACTTAACTCCAAAAATATATAGTACCAACAGTCAAGCATTGTGGTGGCAACGTAATTGTTTGGGGAGCGGTTGCGACATCTGAAGCTGGGAAGCTAATCTGAAGGTAATCTGAAGCCATCGGTGCACAGTTTGGAGCTTGGCGCAGACTGGATCTTTCAACATTATAACGATCCAAAGCATACGTCTCATATTATTAAGGATTGGTTGCTTTATCATGCTCCAACGCAACTACACACACCATCTCAAAGCCCAGATTTGAATGTTATTGAATATGTCTGGGAAATTTTTGAGCGAAAATATAGAAACAATTAAAAATAAATTAAAATTAAATTAAACGTTTTATTGAAGCTTGTTACAGTTTTACTCCCTGAGGATTGATAAATTTAGTAGCTTCGATGTCACGACAGCTTCAAGCTGGTATTGATGAGAACGGTGGGCCAACTAAATACTAAAAAGATCAGGTTTCCTGATATTAATCAAAGTTTTTGCGCTAAGATATGTTATGTATGTACTGTATGTAGACTTTTTCCAATGTTGGATTTACAATTTTATAGGTTTTCTATTTTATGTTAAAATATGATTTTTGTTTTTCTTTTTTTCTGATAAGATAAATAGTTGAACTAAACTGTATCGTTAAATTTTCAAATAAACTTTTTGGACTTTCAATTCAACGAAAACTGGGGGAGTATGGAGACTTTTGTCCGCCGCTGTATACCTTCCAAGCCTGCAAAGTATGGGATAAAGATTTGATTTGCATGCGATGTGAAGTCGTTCTATCCAATCAACAGCGAAATTTACACATTTGAACGCTTTAAATGAAAATCGAGCAAACAACGTGGGAGAAAGTGTCGTGTAAAATTTAGTTTATCATTGGGAGAACATAGGAAGAACAATAATCTGTCACAATTTTTTCAAATCATTAAATTGGGGGAAGCATTTGATGTCAAGAGGTCTGGCTCTTCTTGGTACAGTTCGCCAAAATAAAACTTGTGTGCCAAATGAAATCAAGCCTAACCCTAAACGAATATAAGAATCAACCATTTTCGGGTTCCTCAATCAAAATTTTCTTTGATGTAATACGTCCCAAAAAGAGGAAGACTCTGTAGTACCTGAAAAGAAAAACAAACCACAATATATCCTTGATTACAATGCAAATAAAGGAGGCATCGATAAGAGAATTAAAATGCTTTCTACTTATTCCACTAAACGTAAAACTATGCGCTGGCCTTTGGCAATGTATTTTAATATGCTAGACGTATGTAAGTGCTCTAGCCGCATTCATAATTTATTCCAAGAGCAATAGCCAGATTCAGAGTACAGTTCTTGCGAAACTTAGCTAAGAAACTTTTTATGCCAACAATTGTTCTCCTTATGTCACCGACACTATATATTCTATACATCATTATGGCTTTACATAGAAATACACGCTTGCTACAAATGTAGACAGACGACCGGCTACGCAAGTTTTCAATGCCGAGTACATAAAGGTTAAAATAGCTGCGTATACGGAGTGGAAATAAGTAAAATTGTTTTGTTCTTTACAGTCAAGCCAACGCCAGCAATAACTTCTTTTTGATTGTATCTGTTGTATATACTTGTATATGTATCTTGCAGTTCGACTGGTGTCGATTACCGGAGCAACCAACTAAAAATCTCATGCATTACTGGTAGAATAAATAATTTCCGCATTTCCGCCTTTCAGTATTCCGTCCTTATTGGGTTTTATGGTATGAAGTCTTAGATTTTTTTCGGTTCCGTTCGGTTACAATATGTGCATGAAATCTTTTTTAATTATGATCCGCATAGACTTATGACAAACAAGTACCACCCCAATCCGGTGAGTTCAGACCTGGTTAGAACTAGCATGCACGCTTAGAAACGGACGGTACTTTCGACATAAAATAACGATCGTGCCATCATTTAATATTTTATTACAATATCCAGATTTTTCACAAATTAATATTTTTTTTTATGAAATTGCTTTTAATAATTAAGTTTTGAGCCTTGTCATTATATGGGAACCACTAAATCACTTAAATGACCGACTCGTGAATTTTTCAAACTTCGATCAATTTGAGCTAATTTTCCACCACTTTGGTATATACTGGGCGGTATCTCAGTTATAACTTGACTAATGTTTCAAGAGCTCAAGGGTTAAAGATTTATCCACGCAAACGCGATTTTTGGCATAGATCTACAAAAAAGTCCAACGGTGCTAAATCGCACGATCTCGGTGGCTAACTGACATCGCCATTACGAAATATTAGGTGTGCAAGAAATCACATTAAAACCATATTTCATGAAAAAATTATTCTATATGCATTTAATTTTTTTTTTTTTTTTTTTTTTGTGAGAACGCTATATGTATAACCTTGTATATTGTTTAATTTAAGTAATATAATTATTATTGTAAATGAGGGATTTGTAACTTTTCAGAAAAAACAAAATATTCTAAATTGGTCCAAGCATTTAAATGATATAATATTTCAAATAATTCGGTCCATGAGCCATTTCTCGGAATATTATTAAAAATTTATTATAATATTCATTTGATTACACACACATGGTTTCATAAAAATTGATAACTTGGCACTTATGATTATTTTTTTTAAACTGTTGGAAGTCGGTATAGAATAATTAAACTCCATTTCCAGAAAGAAAAAAAAACAACTAGACGCATACATATACGCTCGCCCCTTTTCTTCCTACGTTAACCTAACCTTTGCTGAAACTTTAGCTTCTATGCTAACCTCACATTTTGTTCCCTTTTCGCAATTCATCCATGTAGCTTCATGAGAATGAAACTTCAAGAGCACGGACATAAAGGAAAAGGCAAAGGAGGGCAAAACATAACTGAAAGAATAATAGACAGGAAACTAAATTCTTCGCGCATAACAGTAAAAACCTTTGCAGCTGAGGTTTAACTTTCCATTGCATTTGCTTAGTTTGGGAATTAGTATGCGCAAAGGTTAATGGGAGCTTAAGTGTACAGAGCTATTAGAATTTCTCACCTTTGCACTAAATATGATTTAAATTAGAATGCGAGATTAGTAAAGTGCAGCGTTGGTGATGTTACTGCAGCTGAGTATTGAATGTGAAGTCAACTTAAGAACAGCTGTGCATTAAGAGGTTACTGCTTTTGTTTTTGTAATTTAATTGGAAGCATGATTTATATATATATTAGAAACTAACTGATACTAGTGAAAGCTTAAAGTTAAGTAAAAATTCAGAGTTCTGGTGATTTTACTGCTGAGCCATTTTTGGTCAAAAAGTATGGCGAACAACAGGTTTTGCTAAAAAAAAATATTTTTAAAATTTACCCTATAGTATTTCTAAACAAAAGAAATTTTTTTACATTATAAGAGGCTTGCTTTACAAATTTTCCTTCTTCAATACATATTGAGCACAATTCCTTAGGCTTAATTATCACCCTCTGATAATCATTTGCCTTTCTTCTACCATTTGCTCCATATGAGTAAATTCGTACATTCAGGTAAACTTTTTATTTTATTTCTCATCTTCGCATTAGTGTTTAATTGTGTATATTGATGTGTACTGCATCTGTATTAATGAATATTGATGACTAAAGTTCATGCAGTCAGTTGAGCACACTCATTCATAACATATTATTCAAGTATGTTATGCTGTTTCAACAATGCTTATACTAAAAACTAAAACATTTTTAATTTAGTGCTTTCGTACCTCATCAAGGACTGTGAACACCTCCGAGTGTGATTCTGACATGAAATAAAAAATACCTTACAGTCGTTTGGAAATAATTAAGAAGGTATTATAGTATATAGGCCCGAATTTCGAGCGTTTTTTGGCAATTTAAAAAAAAAAAAAAAAAAAAAAAAAATTTGAAATTTTTACCATCCATTTTTTATAATTTTTTTATATTTCAAGAGTACACCAAATTAATTAAAAAATAATAATAAAATTTTTTCATGGAGTTACGCGTCCTTGAAGTAGAGAGGCAAAAAAGGCCGTGTCCTCATCGCCATGATGTCTACCTTTGTGGTAATCTGAAAAATAAAACAATGATGGATTCTTAATAAGCACGAATGTCGCTATCTCAGGAACTTGCAAAACTGTGAAATTTTTTTTTCATAATATGGCGACTGCTCAAAAATAAAGGTCGATTTTTCCCCCAAATTTTTAAAAATATTACTAATTTCAATTTTCATGTGGTATATTTCTATATATATCTCTCTATTTAAAGAATATTCATGCCAAATTTGAGGTAAATCGGCTGATGAAATCGGAGATATTGTGGTTAATGCACTTGAAAAAGTAGTTTCAAGAAAAACGCGTTTAAAGTTCTGCGTAAAGGCCAAGCCGTTATGAATACCGCGCCAAAAAAAGACCTGCAACTCCGAAAATAATTTAAATTTTGAAAAATCTTTTTACAGATATATATTTAAATATTTAAACTTTAAAAATATGCAAAAAGAAATCGAGTTTAAAAAAATTCTGGACCAAAATACCCCCTTAATGCAAATTATAGCCAGCAAATTTTGTAAAATATTCGAATGACCCCTTATCTCAAATCTGAAAAATCTGTCGTATATGCGGTATATCTTTTGATTCGATCTGACCAGTTCCGGCAATTAATCCTATAAATGTAAGAAAAAAATTTAGAAATGCATCTGCGTGCTATGTTCGGTTAAAATATCTCAAACAGGCAGATGTGTATGGCTAAATCAACTCAGCTCGCTATTCTGATTTGCCGGGTATTGGTTTTGGTGGCTTCTCTCTTTTCCTTATGATACTTACATACTTCAGACCAAAATTAATATACCGTTTTATGCTTAGCGTTTTATTTCATAAGATTTTGCTGCTGTAATCTAATAATTACTACATTCCTTATTAAGTTTTTCATAACATACAATTCACTATTAAAATGTGTGAGTGAACAAAAAATCACACCTATTTTTCACTATTTGGATAAAGATTTCAACTTGGAAATATACCCTATAAGAGAAATTATTAAAATCGGATTACTCCACTTAGAAACTGGATTTTTATTCAACTGTTTGAGGTCAAATTTTAGATTAAACTCTTTCGAATAAAAAGTTATGTGTTTACTCTATGAATTGAGAGCCTTATCTCGTAGGTTAGAATGGATATAAAAAGTATAAAGGGTGTTTTTTATAGAGGTATAGAACTTTAAGTTGGCATTACTTTTCAAGATAGTGACCGATTTAACAGCTGTCAAGTGATTTATTCTCAGTTTGGTTTGGCAATTCATCATGAACAGACTCAGGCCTGAACAACGCTTGCAAATAGTGCAATTTTATTTCGAAAATAATGGTTCTGTGCGGAAAACGTAGCGCGCACTACGTCCATTTTAGCGATGTTTAGCGATGAAGCGCACTTCTGGTTGAATGGCTACGTCAACAAACAAAACTGCCGCATTTGGAGTGAAGGTAATCCTCAAGTGTATGTTGAAACACCGTTACATCCAGAAAAACTGACTGTTTGATGCGCTTTATGGGCTGGTGGAATCATTGGTCCGTACTTTTTCAAAAACGATGGTGGCCAGAACGTTACTGTCAATGGTGATCGGTATAGAGCCATGATTACTAACTTTTTCATTCCTGAATTAAATAACCATGATGTCCAGGAGATGTGGTTTCAACAAGACGGCGCAACATGTCACACAGCTCGTGCCATAATAGATTTATTGAAAGACACGTTTGGTGACCGCCTAATTTCACGTTTTGGACCTATGAATTGGCCTCCAAGATCTTGTGATTTAACACCGCTAGACTACTTTCTGTGGGGCTATGTAAAGTCATTGGTCTATGCGGATAAGCCACAAACGCTTGACCATTTGGAAGACAACATTCGCCGTGTTATTGCCGATATACGGCCACAAATGTTGGAAAAAGTCATCGAAAATTGGACTTCCAGATTGGACTACATCCACGCCAGCCGTGGCGGTCATATGCCAGAAATCATATTTAAAATGTAATGCCACAAGATTATCTTTCGGATAAATAAAATTCATGTCAATCGAATAATCCATCGTTGTTTTATTGCAAATTAAAGTTCTATACCTCTATAAAAAACACCCTTTAGATGCTGGACATGATACCCCTAAACTTGAATGAGGTGAACCATGACTATGTGTAAAAGACTTACAAATAGGTATACGGCTACCTATCTGTAAGATGTAAAGAAATAAAAGAAATGTGCATGGGGTTTGAGGTTAGCTCAGCAATACAAGCAAAAAGTCTTTCACAAGAAACTAATAATCCGAGGTGACTGGCGATGGACAGTTACAGAGCCAGAGCCAGTGTTTCCCAGGCGCGTTCGACTCTTAGTCACTGTAGCTGCAGCATAAATTATTAGAGTAGCATGCAATCCTTTTATTATTATATTTATATATTCCTACAAGTGTAAAATATTTTTGTGATAATTGAATGAGATTTTGTGTGCAGATGTATTTTTTTAATTTATTCATTACTTATCTGACAGAACTATTTCACAATTTTCGTTTTTTTCTTTAATGACAAAAAAAATTAACAAAAGATAATAAATTTAGCAAACCCAGTTTGTTAATATTTCAGATTTTATCTCAGACAATTGGGCTGCTTTACGATGGAGTTGCTCACTGGGGTGCAAGTTATTCAGCTATTGTTGGTTAGATGCGCTCTTCTACTCTTTAGACCACGCACGTATTGCTTTATATTTATTTTTATAAATATATATTTATTTTTAATTATTTCTATAACCTTCATTACATTAGACATCGGTGTCCGGTCATAAGTGCCTGATGAAAAAAGTCATCAAAGACATTAATATAACATTCAACCACTAATAAGCTGTTCATAGTAACAACGAAACTCCGAACAGTTCTGACCACACAGTATCTTATTAAGGAGATAATCATTAAAATCTACTACTACGTAGTATGTACACTGCAACTAACATTCTACGCTATCCTGCACAGATTAATGAGGATAATATTTTGCCTAACGGCTAAGCAGCGTACTTGAGTATTCATGTCAAAGTATGCATTGCTGTTGAACAATGTGTATTCTTCTTGGACAACAAGAGCTCAAATATATTTAACGGTGAACCACGCTTTCAGCAAAGGGCATTTTAAAATACTCAACAGGGGAGCCATTTTATTTTATTATATTGACATTTTCTCCACTCCATCTTCTTGCACGATGATTACTCGGACACTCCTACTTAACCACATCAACTTAAGTAAAACAATAAAAATCATAGCTAGGGAATTGAGGCTAAATTATTGTGTGTTGCGGAAACAATGACTCATATTACGGACAGAAACTTCTGGGACTGAACGTAAAATAATGGAAACGCAAAACTCAATTGAGGAGACACCGCAATTGGCTAGTTGATATGCCATACACAGATTTGTCTTAATTTGTTATTAAAAATTTGCGACTGTAGCTTGTATGGTGGATACTGTCTATATGGAGTAGAATTTTTTATTCTCACTTTGGGCCCTGTAATTATTTAATAGTTCTTAAATTTTCACCACGGAAATCTCTTGAACGCTCACAGTTCGTTTATCGTAACTTATTTTTATTTATTTTTATAATAGGTAATAAGGATAATTTAAGATATTTTTTTACTTCATTGGGCTTCCTTAAATTCATTCAGAACTTCCTCATTAAGGAAGTGCTTAATATATAAAAAAATGGAACTAAATTTTTCAACACGCTGCGCTGGGCATCGAACTCGTGAAACTACTAAATCTACTGTGCAAGAATCTGAAAGAGAAATGATTTTTTTGATCCTTTTTGAAGATTGTGCCATTTCTCGAAGGTTTATAAGCTGCTCTAGCCTTGCTCCGGCATTGACAGTTCATCCTTCAGCATCAGAAAAACACGTTTTCCAAGCAGTGGACTCACGCCACTATTGATGTAAATCACTTGAGACTAAATATTGAACAGCTCTCTTCCTCTTAGTAGCTGCAAATTCAGATGCCTGGTGTCTTTCAATTTTTATGGCTTCAATATAGCATGGTTCTTTACTGTTCATCTATTATGTCAATATTTGTAGTAAGTAACAGTATATAAATTATCCTATACAAAATAGGTTCCCAGGCATTATTAAACCCACTGGAGGAAACCCTATTGATGGAGGAATATAAATAATGTACCCTTCAAGGACCGATTCCAATGAGAAAAGAAGCTTGGCAGCACGTTGAATTAGCTTAGATTTTACATAATGCCCGAAAGGAAAATTTTGTCTATACTAATATTTACCACATTAAGCCAATTGCCTTCATAACTTTTAATAAAGTCTTCGAATGTGTTCTCAACTAAAGGAATTTAATCCGTGAAATATATTGTTTCTTATATCAATACAAGGACGATAATCTTTTTCACTTTTTCTAAGATGAAATTTGTGTCTGCGGCATAATCTCTAACTTTGTATGTCTCATTTTATTATTCTTTTTTCTATTTTTTTCCAAGTCTCAAGGGGTTTGAGATAGCACTTATAAAACATACAAGAACCTCGAAATACTCCCTATATCTCACCAATCGACACTGCAGTGTAAAGTTATGCAGCAATATCCATTGTGGGATTGGTGGCGTTAGATGAATTTTCTGATGATGAATATTCAATAAGCAAAAATATGAACATAGAAGACTAAAGTTGTTCGAAGATGCATTAGAACAAGAAAGAAAGGATGTGTTTGGCCATACCTTTTATGAACATATCAAACTTATTGAAAATTGCACAATTCCATTTGGATGATTATCAGTGTGAATATAAATATGAATATAAGTCTGTAGATAAAAAAATTTGACCCTCTTAGAGGATTTTTTGGCGAATAAATCTCATATCTGAACAAATCAGTTCTATGGGGGCTATATGATATGGTATTCCGATATCGATGATTTTCGCTACCAATATGGAATTCATAAAATGTGTGCCTAATACCAAATTTCATGTCCCCAGATACTTTTTTGGCAGAATTCTTACCAAAAATCTCACACTGAATAAATGCGTTGTATGGAAGCTATATGTTATAGTCGTCTGATTTCGGTGATGATTTGAAAGAGAGTGTGCATTTTATTACGTATTTGTTGTATACACAATTTCACGTGATACAATTTCTTATCAACTGGCTGCCAGGTCACAAGAACAAAAAAGTTAATGAGAACTATAAGACGGATGAGAGTATTGTAAGCAGAATTGATTTTAGTAGCAGTTACACATGACACTTGAAAGTGTATGGAGATGATTGAACACTTCCTATTTTTCCGTCCTGCTTTACCTAGAACACGTTTTAGACAGGTTCGCTTATCAGATGACTAGTGACAGCTTAACTTTTGAAAATGAGTTGCCGCCCTGCGAGGCAACTACTTTACCACGAATTAAATTTAAACTCCCTTTAGAACTACAATGGACGAACCACTTATATACAGGGCTGGAAAGCCAGACAGTATAATCTAACCTAAACTTCTATTTCTTCCAGTGCAGTAATATCATTTGAATACCGGATTTTGCTCACCCGATAACTTCTGTAAAACATGTTTGTGAAAAATCTAAACCAAATGACCGCATTTTCAGTATTTTTGACCAACTGTATAATACTATTTTATTATTACTATTTTATTATACTATTAAATAAACACAGTAACGATTTTCATATAATAATTCTGAAACTCCTATTCTAATAAATGTGACGAGTTAGAACGCAATAAGCCTCTAATGATCAAAGTAAGTAAGTAGTTTTTCTAAGATAGGCAAAGATAAATTGAACTTTTTTGAGTAGCAGCAATTACGATTCAAAAAAAAAAAAAAAAAACAATGTTGGCTCTGTTTCACAGATCAGTTGCGCTGAATGGAGGCTGAATTACTGCATCTATTTTAAAATGCTTAAAAAATTACTAGGAGTCCAATATCTTAAAATAAATAGTGAAACAATAAAACTATAAATACTCACATAGATAAATAGTAAATATAAAAAGCAAAAAAAAAAAAAATCCTTCCAGAAAATAAGTATCACTTTTCAACTAAAATACCGTTTGAGTAAAATTTAATGGAATCAAAAATGGTGTCAAAAGCTGCAAAGCAGAAAATGTGTTGAAATGTTTATTATTTCAAGTATATTTTTTAAACTGAACACTTGAAAAAAATTGTTTGAGCACTATAAGTTTTTTGTGCGATTATTCGCATGATAGCAAACCAATTTGTTGGTATCAGCATTTAAAAGTTATTGGCGCCACTTCAATTAATATTTAAACGAATTTTTCATGTGCTGTTTATTTTTAGTAGGATATATCAGTTGCCGAATAAACCAAATGAAACAATTTCATGAAAATTGGTTTTTATTTGATCTCAGGTTAACGTTCGCTTGTTAAGTCGATGCAACTTTATGTGAACGCGTTTGTAAATTTGTACATAAATATTATTGTTGAAAAAGTATAAACTTTAATTGGATTTCAATTCACTGAGGTACATTCTGTTATAAATGACTCTCACAGCGATTAATGGGAAGATTGATAGCGATTTTTGGACAAAAAGTTTCTGAAAAGTATAAAATTCGCGCAGAAATAAGTAAGACGATCTCTGTGTGATGTGCTTCCATAAATATTTAGTTCTTAAAAGTATCAGATTATATGATGTTCTGATTATCTAGTACACATATCATGCTATTAGATTTTAACTACAACTAAAATAGCAAAAAATATTGTGATTCAACACTTTGGCTCTTTTTCACTACTAATTGTTCATGTGACGGGTAAGAGCATGCTCTTAATACACATACACTAAAAAATACGTTAATTTTTAAATTTTTATGGATGTAAGTTTGAGCTCAGATATTTATGAACACACTAAGTGACTGTGGTCTGCACTAATAACTTCGACCAAATGCAACAACATGCCGTATTATTAGCAAAATAGCTAACGAAAATATTGGCACCAAAAGTAGTTTGAGTGATGTGGCTTTGGTGGTGGTAGCGGAACCGGAAGCGGATGCGGATGTGGTGGTCGAACGCGCTTTAAAATACTTTATACAAAGCGAATCAAGTGCATGTGCAGCTGGCGGTTGTTTTAATAGCTGTATTTGTGCTGGTGTGTGCGCGCTTTTTGCGCTAAAATGCTGTTCGCCATTCTTGTTTTTGGAATTTTAGCAGCAATTAAAATATGCATTAATGACATCAAAGCTATTCCCAGCTAACAAAATAAACCACCATGATCCTTTGTGGTAGCCATAGAGAGAACATTGTTCTGTCAAAATCGGAAATTGTTGAAGCACTGATAGAAGGGTTGAAAAGAAGAATATGAAATTGTTTTAATAATTAATATAGGAAGTTAAATTCAAAATAACTGAAATAGGAAATTCTTTTATTAGTTAGTAAAATAACTAAAGCTGAGTTATGTATAGAAATATCAAAAAAAAAAAAAAAAAAATTATTATAAATAAATAAATAAATCAAATAAAATGTAAATAAAAATTTCATTGAAATCCATATAAACAATTTTATTAATATTTTCCTTTCCACTTTTTTAAATGATAAAGGAGAAAATACACAACAAAATATGATACATGAAAGGTAAGTAGAGAAAAATCAAATTACTAGTAATCATTGTTCAAAAAGTTTACAGTTAAAAATTTTAATACTATATTCGACTCAGATTACTTTTTATCTTACGCATGACAATGAGTGCTTCCCACGTAAATGACTATGAAACTGATCCAACACAGCAAATAGTACCGTGGCATGGAATTACAGTCAAAAGTTCAAGTGGGAAATGAGCAGCACTAAATGCTGGCTATGCTAGTAATGCGATACACTTTTAAGTTGCTAAAACATGCACGTGCAGCAGTCGGCAGCGGATTTCAGCGACCGCTATTGAATGGGAATTCGAAGAAGAGAATTTTAGTATTGAGGGAATTAAAAAAGGGTTAAGTATCTGGTTAAAAGTTCTTCTTATCATCGCCGAAAAAGATAGAACGGTAGAACTTTTTAACTGAGTAAACTAAAACGGTTGCATGTATGTTAGTTAGAACTAAAAAAAGGATGAAAAAAATGTTTACTAAAAAACAAACAAAAACAAAGCGAAACAAAAAGCCAAGGAAAATAATGCTCTGTGGTTTAAGTATATATACGAAAGTAGCACATATCTAGACCATAATTCAGTGACAGGTCCCCTTTAATCTCAGTTCCATAAATTAAATTTGCTTCTCACTTAAATAAAGGGTGATCCAAGAAGAGGTACTTTTCTCAATAACCTTTTTTTGACAGATCACGCATGAGTCATGTCAAGCTGTCATGTTATTTTTGTTCAGTATTGTTTGGCATTTCATCATGGAAAGACACGCCTGAACAACGTTTTTAAATCATTCAACTTTAGTAAGAAAATTCACGTTCCGTAAAAAATGTGTTTCGCGCGCCTCGTTCAACTTATGATCAACATAATCGGCCTACGGAGCATATTATTCGCAACACCATTACCAATCTTGAGGCTCATCATTCATTACTAGATAATATTCGACTACATAGACCACGTTCAGCACGCAGTGAAGAAAATATAGCGCTCGTAACTGAGAGTATACGCTAAGACCGATTCGGCGCCGTTCGCAGCAACTCGGACTGACAACCTTAAAATGGATCACTCTTTAATCTATACGTATGTATAAAAAAATGCAAATTTTTAAGAGCGCCTATAACTTAAGAACCACTATATCAAATTGAACCAAATTTTTGGGAGTTATAAACGGATATTAGGAGAAGATTAGTGTGAAGTTTTCATGAAATTGGCGCAGCCGTTCCTTTGCTGCCCATACAAAAAGACGTGCAACAACAACAAATACATGTAAAATTCCAAAATACGCGTACATTACGTTGTTGTGGTATTGAATGAGAGAGAGGAAGAGTGAAAAAAAAATTAAAACTAAAACGAAATTTAAAAAAAATAGTTTTTTAAGAATATTTTTTTTCGATTAAAACAAATATTATGACTTTTCTTCATACAAGTTTACATTCAAATTTCTTGATTTTTTTATAGCAAAGGTATAGCAAAGGAAGCTGGGATCCGCTAGTTATATATATATATATATATATATATATATATATATATATATATTTGGCGCTTTGTGACCGCTGAAGCGATTTTTGGCCGGGCTCCTCCTCCAATTTTGTAGTTTTTGCGCTTTGATGTTTTACCAACAAATGGTGGGACCTACAATTTATTCTAAGTCGTCTCCGAGCGGCCGATTGATTTTTATGATGAGCTTTTATTTTTTGCCAGAAATATACTCGGAGGGCCTGAGATTCCCTGCCGATGGGCGGGGATTATTTTCTATAATTTGGATGTTGCTCGAACCCGGGCTCGAACCGAGGCCTTCCTAATTGTAGTACGCAATGCTCTAACCATCCGGCTTTTGCATCCACCTAAATAGTTACAAAATTGAATAAAAAGGGTAATGAGCTTTGATCTTCTCTTTTGGTTTATTGAGTAAATCGCTTATGAGAGAAGAATCTGGAAAGTGGGAATGGATGATTGTTTTGAATTTTGTTTTGTGTTGGCTTTGACACGAATCTAAATTATTCGATATATCACGGAAGAAATAAATTCACTGAAATAGTAGATCATTATGGGATTCCATCAAACAGATACATAATTTTCGAATATTCGTTTTATATATCAGATGTGAACGAAGAAATTTCTTTATTTGCTATTTTATTTATTACCATTTTGCTTTGTTGATTGGGTCAATACATTTCGTGACATTTAAAAAAGCCTGCTAAATGCATGTGTACATCTTCGTCAAAATATTTGGTTCATTTTCATACTATATAGCTTTAAAATAAAAGTGTGTGCTTCATAAAAATCAATTTAAAATTGAGTGATACTGTGCATTTTATTTTATACTTAAGCCGACTGTATAATTTTTAAATAAATTTCCAATGAAGTGCAAATATACATTTCGCGCATACACATGGAGACAAATGCATGTGAATATTTACGTTGCGAGTGTCTATTTGAAAGCGTTCAAGCATCCCAAATCCCAACTTTCGTTGCATTTTTCATAGCCACTTTTTAAATATCTTTTTCTGCATTCACACCATTCCATTCTAATAGTTTTTCGATATTTATTTTCCGAATTGTACATTTACTTTGCTGACAATAAAAAAGTGATTGCGCTGTATCACGCTGTGATGAAATTGCTAAAAAAAATTGTATAAAAAAATTAGTTTAATTGTTTTTATCATAAACAAGAGTGAATCAAGTGGTCGTTCGGATATGAAGAGACTTGTTATGTGCTTAATGCTAAATAAATAAATGGTTTTTTTAATTGAGTTTCACTGCAATCGAAAAAAAGAAACCACTTTCTCGTACATCGTTCAATATGAATTAGATAGGATATTGAAAAAAAAAAAAAATCACAACGGTTGATACATTTTCTTTATCTCTTTGAATAAATTGTATTGTTTTATAATAGGGAATATCTAAGCACACTTCACACTCAGCGCGTCACTTCATTATTTTCATACCAACACTTTTACTAGTTATCCAAATCTAAGCTCTTTCATTGTTCTAGATTTCTCTTCATATTGTTTTTCAGAGTCATTTCCACTTGAATGCCCTTACTTATGCCCTCTGCGTTACTAATAATGCATGGTCAATAAATAAGTTAGCATTTAAAGAGCGCAAAAAAAATTCCAAGTAACTACAGTAGCTGCGAAGAAATATGCAGTGAATTTTATTTGTTGATTTGTATTCACATTTTTGCCACTACTATCAAACATTTTTCTGCTCTTACCAATGTTTCTTAGAGAATACACCTTAAATCATATTACGAATTGACTTTGTCGCATTTAAAGTGGTTATAAAATTTTTTTTATCGCTGTTAAATGTCGTTTTCAAGGTTACAGAAGCCAACAATTATATGTAAAAATTTTCTTTTCGAAAATATTTTTAAGAACTGGGAAAATAACATTAATCTAAACTTGAGTTGATTTGGTTTTGTGTTTTTCCGACAGGGTGGATACTAGATTTATATCGGAACGAATTTCCGTCATCCCTTGTCAATTTTGGTTTAGTAACACACCGGTTTCGGCAAACCGCCATCTTCAGTGTTTGGTTTCGTTCTGATCTGTCTATCCGTTGTCATGTATTTATAGTCTGGATGCTGTATCAGGTAGTGTTAGTATTCGTGTATATGAGTCGTGTCTTACGAATGTATCCGAATGGGTACGTGCAATGAGGGTTGTTTTTAACGCTCCTTTATTAGTTGATCGTGGTGTTAGATCTAACTAATAAACGAGCGTTAAAAACAACCCTCATTGCACGTACCCATTGGGATACATTCGTAAGACACGACTCATATACACGAATACTAACACTACCTGATACAGCATCCATACTATAAATACATGACAACGGATAGACAGATCAGAACGAAACCAAACACTGAAGATGGCGGTTTGCCGAAACCGGTGTGTTACTAAACAAAAATTGACAAGGGATGACGGAAATTCGTTCCGATATAAATCTAATCTAAACTTGTTTACTTTGCATACTTGTAAAAGAATTGATATTTCATATTAGAGCTACTCGAATAGAAAAGACGACACCAAATTAAAATACTGGTTCTTTTCAGAAATCCGTATTTTCAAACTGGTAGAAAAATGCAATAGCTCTCATCTCCAATGATAAGGGAAATAAGAACCAATTTTCCTGTCAATCCCATTTTTTTCGCAAATTTAGATTTGTAAATTTAATAATAAAACTGTGCGTTAATCTGTACCAGTTATCAGCTTCCATTTTCATGGTAATTTGACCTCTACTACAACCACATTGACGTGGGTACCGCTTAGGCGATTACGATGAATTAACAATAACACGTCTATTGTTCTTTCCCTTTGCCGTTTGGTGCAAGTTGGAAATATCAAGTGAACCCAGATCGCTCTCTTCAACTGATACTTCCAACGGTGTGAATGTCTCCCTCTTTCCACTAAATACTTTCAAAGTTAGAGCGCTTTCATTCATTCGAAAGACATGACTCAGCTAGCGTCGCCACTGTCTTTTTATTCGCTGAACTATGTCTATGTCGTCATAAAGCTCTTAGAGCTCATATTTGCATCGTTTTTAGTATTGGGCACTGCAAACGTGCAAATAACTATAAATCTTCCGCAAACCTTTTCATACGAAAGCTCTTAGTACCGTCTGTTTAGGCCAGCAGCCTAAATATTTTCATATATGTCGACCACCCTAATGTTTAACATTAGTCTGCTATCGAGCTCTTAACTTTCGTCAAGAACAGCCAACAGTAATGAAATTTATAAACGGTTTTATCTTTCGATTTCAGTTAGTGAAAGAGGAAGACGTTCCAGCCGCCAAGTCTATCACTTAAGGTAATATACAAATTATACATATTTATTGCAATTTTATATTTTTTCAAATAAAGAAAAAAATTAATACGAAGAATAATACTAATTCACCTTGCCTTTTTTTCCTCTAACTTTTTACTCATCTTCGGAGCGAACGTGCAATATTTGTTATTTGTCGCTCCCTGGATGAGCCACTGTCCATTAGATGTCGACATCGTCTAAGCTTGTGCATCATATGTCGAGACGGGATTGAGGAGCGAATCGTAGAGTTTAGTTTTGGTTCGTCGAAAGAACACTTTATTTTTCAATTGATTATTTTGTCCAAAGTAGAACCTGTTTTAAAATATGATTCTGCGTGTTGGATTTCAAAGCTGGCTTTGTTGGTGTTGTTAATGGTTCCTCGATAGACGAAATTTTCTACGACTTCGAAGTTATGACTGTCAACAGTGACGTTGGGGCCAAGACACAAGAAGATCTTTCATTTTGTCCTCCTTCGCTACCAGACCCATTCGCTTCGCTTCTTTCAAAATGACAAACCACCCTGTGATCAATAAGCATAGTAAATATCTTGCGATTTTTAATTAAGTTTATTGATATTATTACTAGTATAACGAAGATAGAAAGGAAGGCTAAAGGATAATATTCTGTTTCTTAAATATAGAATTAACAGTGATTGGAATGTGGTGACCGAGTTTATTAAGTAAGGTAACTGAAACAGATAGAAATTCAAGAAATACATAAATTTTATTATTGAGAATATTTCGAGATACATTTTCTTATACAACCAAAGTAAAAAAAAAATTGAAATACGTCAAAAAAGATTTTGAGTTTTTGAATTCTCTTCAAATAATGAAAAATACCAGTTACTTTAGAGGCAGGGTGTTTTTTAATTGATTTTTAAGTCTTAGTCCACAGTTCGTTCTCAAATAAAATGTTTGTTATATGGGGATTATACGCTCGCTTGTGTACTTTAGTTCATTATATGGGACAAAGGCCTATTTATTACCCGAATGGGTTCATATTCACTCAAATTCATCATATTCGAATTCGGGTATTATAATTATCAAGTTCTATTTTATATTATTTTATCTTGAGTTTTACATTTGGTCCCAAAAGAGTTTGTTGCTACTTTGTCTGTCTGTTCGTCCGTCTGCTCGTGCATGATAATTCAAATAAGGACCACTTTTAGTTCAAAAGTTCGGACTATACGGCGAATGGGTGAAATTAGACTTAACTCTCGCCCGTTTTCCACATAACGGAATTTTTTTAAAGACGATCGCATAAAATAGAAAAGATTTAGTTGTGGAACAAAAGTCTCGGGTGTCACCACCAACTTTTGGTTTAAAATGTTTAGCCACCGAACCGAATTTAAAAATAAAATTAATACGTAAATTTTAATACGTGAAATTTAATACTTAAAATTCCAATAGTCTAGTATGAACACAAATATGAAATGGGCGGAATCGGGCAACGATTACGCCTTTGTCCCTAATAACTGAGACTTTACTTTCACACACGTAAAATTCTTATTATAGGTCCAGGAATATAACCTATATTCGGCTCCACTGTACATACATATATGAATTTGTGTGAATATTTACAGAAATTTTTCAAAAAAAGATATCATTGCCTTCGCAAATAGAGATTGCATTGAAATTAGTTCCATTTCGATGAACTCATTTCCTCAGAACTATTTAAAGGCAAATCGCTTCGTTTGCTATTTTCGCATCGAGAAATGTATGTACATTTCTTTTCTATGCATAAAAGTGCATAAAAAAACGAACCCCATCAAGGATGTACATTTGTAAGACTCATTTGCATAACTGTTAGCCACTGGTGGGAGAAAATTTTCTATTACAGTTAGGAAGAATTTGAAATGAAATGAAAATACTAATCAGTTGCTTTCTCTAGTTCACATTTGAATGATTTCAAATTTGGTATCAATTGGAAAATTTGAAATACGTGGAATATTCCAAATGATTTGTAAAAACATAAAGGTCATAGAGAATGGAAAAAATAAGTAGTCATTAGTAGATCTCATTGATTTTAGTACGAATATATTTGTGCAACTCATACAGTCTATCGT
Source organism: Neoceratitis asiatica (assembly GCA_030068015.2). Lineage (NCBI taxonomy): Eukaryota > Metazoa > Arthropoda > Insecta > Diptera > Tephritidae > Neoceratitis > Neoceratitis asiatica. Next base: position 42,881,690 of record CM061524.1, on the reverse strand, counting down.
TCCATTCCATGAATATTATTCGTATGCTATAGGTTACGAAAACTAACTTAAAAATTTCCAAATATTTTTCACGAAGAGTTTAATGCTGATTTAATGGATCTTATCATTGTCCAAGTCTCTGAACCATATTACAAGGCGGGAACAATGAGTGAGTTGAAGAGCTTGGTCTTTGTTCCTAGAGAGACAACAGGTATTGTAAAGAAGATTTTAAAGCTGATTTTTTTTATTGATTTTTTTTCCAATCGTTGTATAAGTTGTGCAGATATATAAGATTTAGAAAAAATGGCATAGATTCAGCTTTTTGCGTAAAGGAAGCATTAAAATCAACGCAACGGTTGTATGTGGTAATCCGTTTCGCCCAGCATTTACCAGTTCTTAAGCCTTACTTGCAAGACTTATCGCATGATGATTGCCACAGAGTTTGATATACCACTTGTCATAGATTAGTCAGAGCAATTAAATTCCAATCGTCAATTGCAGTTTCATCTGACTATATTCTGTTTTTAATAAGCCGTTTCATCCGAAGTTCGTTCCTTGGTGGCGTTAAAATGTCTGGTACGCATTGCAATAGTCTCTACATACCAATTGCTCTCCGATGGCATAAATTGCATATGCCGTTACTTGCATTTGGGCAGCAATGTATTTTCTTCTACATTGATGAGGTTACTTTTTCTTGGTAGCTAAATATATATATCTGATTTTTTGCAGGCTAAGCTTTAATTGAAACTTTCTTTATTAGTACTGTCCTAGTAATATGTGCCTAGCTTGGTTGTTAACGGAAATTTTAATATGTTCATGATTTTTGGTTTTATACTCTCATCTTGCTGCTAGCATTGTTTTTATGGTTGCGGTAACTGTACAATCTGATAAGAAGACCACAATCATCAACACTGATATCTCGCTAACCATTAGGCTATGTTGATATATTTACTTCACTTTATTGTGTGCATAAGTGAGAGCTTTGTCGGTATCTATTATTAAAGCTTTGATATATTATTGCATCAACATTCTGACCGATCGCTGACTGCAGCACCATTAGTGGTCCTGTTTACTATAATCTTCAGAAAATGTTAAAGGAACACAGTGAACTTCAAATAAATTTATATGTTTAAAGTTTATTTAGTTGTAGGTTTGCAATATTTACTGCCTAAAATAATAACATTGAAATAAAATTGATTTTTAACCTTGGCAATATATGTGAAACACTACATCCTTCAAATGACCGTCTCGTAAGGTTTTGCAAACTTTGAACCGTCTGACGTTAATTTCGAACACTTTTAACTTGACGAAATTTATTTTTAAATGCTGAAGTGTTATAGATTTATCCACCTTAATACGGTTATTGAGTAGCGCCACAAACAAAAGTTTAACGGTATCAAATCACGCGGTATCGGTGGCCAACTGACATCTCTACGACGAGAGATTACGCGGCCGGAAAATTTCTCTCGCAATAAAGCCATATTCGCTCGTGTTATGTGGAATGACGGTCTCGCCGTAATCGTTTTCAGAGAAGTAAGGTCCAATCACACTTCCGGAGCAAAAACGCACCAGATAGTATTTTTTTTTGTGTGCAATGGATTCTTTTCAATTATTTGAGGACTTTAGGAGCTCCACAATTTTGGTTATTTACGTATCCACCAAGTGAGAAATGTGCCTCATATCTGAAAAAAGCTCGTCTGAAAGATCGCAGCCCACTCCTCGTTGCTCAAGCGTCCATAATATTGCTTGAATGTGTCATAATGTGCCGTAAGAATGTACCAGCTCTTCAAAACGTCAACAAATATATACATTCTGGTCTTTGGCTACAATTTCAGTTACTGCAGCGGCGAAACAATCATGAATAGACCTTACAATATCTGTAACTGATTCAATCTCTTCAAACTACTCGTCGAGTAGTTCGACGATTATGCGTATAAGCTCCTTTTAAAGCACGAAACGTGGCCATGTTTGACTCACCTTTTTTAGTAGGTCTCATCAATTTTGATGATTTGAGCGTTTGTTAAGCGGTCCATTTTCATAAATTCTTGAGTTTTGACTAAACCAAAACATCTTTGGTTTGACAGTTAAATTTGACAGATGTGAAAATACAGCTCTGAATTTCCGAAACCACTAAATTCATAATCATTTAATATCATTTCGATTTTTCTTTGAGCTATCACAAAACTGTTTAATACCTTTTTTTTGCCTACACAGTTTACATTATAACAGATACAGTTATTTTATTCTATTTCCGACCTTAAGAAAATAATTGAATTGAAAGAATCGGAGTTAGGGTGACTATTTCAAGGTAAAAGTGAAGTATACATATATAAAATTATATATATTTAAATGAATATAATATTTTATAATTCTATTGAATCTGTATTTTTCTGTTCGTCAGTTTCCATTTAAAAAAGTGGTTATGCGCTAGAATTGACATTAAAAAAAGTAGTTCAAAGCAGAAAGCAATACATATTTACATTTTACTTTAGCATCCATAGCTAGAAAATCAGTGAGTTATTTGTATCATTTCATTTATGTAAAACTTATTTATATACTCTATATGTAATGACAGCGTGTATATGGTCTCACAATAGTGCGAAGCTATCAACCAAATTTATTTGTGGAAATTCGCCAAATTTGATGATAATTAACTAAAATTAATTTTATTTCGATAATATTTCATTTGTCATGCAATTGCTCATACGCCATGTCATATTGTGTAATTGATTTATACGCTTTTTGTACGAATAACAAAGCTGTTTTTATTTAGTAAATTGGTTTGCTCATTGTTACTAATATGTCCCAAAAACTAAACTCAACGAATTGAACTTTGTTTTATGAAATGGAATTATTTACATGTATTTTTTCAATCAAAGTATATATATGTCACTGTAATGGAAACATACAATTTAATTAACGAATTAATACAAATTTACTAGAAAATTTAATTTTTGTTTCTGAGCACATTTGATAGGAATATACTCTAAATAATTTATAGATAAAATAGCTTTTTTAAATAAGAAAAATTATGTTGTTTCAATAATAAATATGAAGTTCAATGTCTAATTTTCTATTAATTTTATTTTATGTAGAATTTTATTTTATGAGAATATTTTTTTTAAATTTTATTCGAAATGAAGAACATTGTATTTTTTCATGTGTCATAAGATCTATACCATAAAGGCTATTTGCATGCCGTGCGATACTAAGAAACAGATTTAGTTATTTCTTCAAATTATTCTTCAAAGGTATGTGGCTCAAAAGTAATAAATAATCGGACAAAAGTAATGAGTAAGCGGATCACATTAATTTTGTGTAAAAATTTAGATGCTCCCGGTACCGTTATTGCTCAGGTAAGAACAACGAGACGGAAACACCTATGCGAATGGAGAGAATCCCACGCATACATATTCATAAACAGTTTCTTCTGTGTGTACTTTAGCACATACGAGTTTGCAGTATTCTATTGATTCACCTAATTGAAACGCATAAATTAGCGGCAATGATGAATAATCTGAAAGTATGCAAATGTGTGAGCACGTGTGCAAATATGAGGTATATAAAGTGGCATAGAATGAATATGTAAATTTATTTGTAATCCACTTTCCGAGGTTCACGTGCATGGATACACACAAGCATGTATGTATTTTTGTTTGATATTAAATGGAAATTTCATGGATTTTTTTTTGTAATGCTAAGATAAAAGCAAAATTTTCGGATGTATTTTTATTACTTATTATAAGAAAACACTTAAAATCACTAAAAAAAAGGTTATGTAATGAAATAATATTACCGAAAAGTGATCAGAAAAGACAGTATGTTGTAATTTTGAGAATTCTTAAAAAATAAAAAATAAAAATAAATATTAAAAAATAAATAAAAAATGTTTAAAAATATATTTTTTAGTTCAAATCACTCATCAATAAGAACATTTCTTAGCTCCCTATGTCATAAACCATGACCTAAGCAAAAAAAGAAGGTTTTTTTTTGTTCAATGGGCTTAACTTTAATAAAATCTCAACCAAGAGGCACAACATTTATTCAAAACCTCTTTAGAGATGTTCAAATATAGTCAAATATCGATCAAGACCATCAAGAACCAGTATAAAATTAAAAATTGGAAAAATTTATTTCAATGTTTTGAATAAGTGGTATTTCACTCATCCCTCTTATTAGTAGAATTTCATAAATATTTACAGCTTTATTTGGAAAAGCGGTGAATGCAACAAAAATAAGACCATTTAGTCTTGTTGTTTTTATGCGTAGGTGTTTTCTTGAAATTCTTCTTCGGTAAATTTAACTGTCAGAAAATTTCATATTCTTTTAAATACATAAAATTAAAGATTTTACAAAAAAAAATTACAAAAATCTTCTGAGTCTTCTAAAATATCTATATTATTGCTCTTTTATCTGATTTACTCTTATTGTTTCCTTATCTATGCTTCTGTTTCCATGAAAATTTTAAGGGGTTATGCCACTTTAGAGGGCCTTGAGATTTTTTACGGGAAAACTATTAAATAAATCTGATTTTGGACAACAATCAGTTATTAAATTTTTTTTTAAATTAATTTAAATATGGCAGCTATACAGCGTTATCCCTAAGATGTCTCCATTTTTTTCGAGAACTATGGTCAGACACACAGCTCTTGTACTTTTTTTATTTTAATAAGTTGCTGAACGGTTTCCTCTTGTAAATAGCAATTGCTACGGAAGTACGTAGAGGTTTTTCAATATATGCGCTTTTGACGAAAAGGCGCGCCTCTAAAGGAAAAAGTAACATATTTTTCGAAATTTGTTAATAAAAAAAATCCTACGCACTTCTGTAGATAATGCATTTCGGAAGATGTTGTTACAATTTCAAGTGAATCTGTCCTAAATTATTTGAGTTATGTTTCGGCCAACTTGAAAAAAGCAGTTTTAAGATAAACGCGTCTAAAGTTTTCTGTAAGCTTTATTGGCTGAAACACACGCTTCAACTATAGAACGAAAATGGGGCATTTAGAAATTTTTATCTGTCATAATCTTTCTGGATAACATTTTTGAGGCCATAATGTATCATTTAGAAGAAAAAGAAAACAACCATTTTCCGAAGATTCTAGAGTGGCCTAACTCCTTAAATTGTGTGAATTTGGTTCTACGTAAAATATGCCTCTTTGTGGGAAACGACGGAGACAGTACTCAAAGTAGTTAAGAGCGAAAGCTAATAATAATACAAACATCTTTTCCTACGCTGTTATAATTACAGCAAAGCAAATTAATATTTTTTTTCTCAGGATGGCTTAAGCTAGGCAGAAAAAGTTATAGAAAATGATATTATATTAACATTCGAATAAAGAATACAAGTCCTGAGTATCTATTTCATCTAAGACAGAAAAAGCTTCAAACGTTTAAACAGGCAGCGAGATAGGGATGGTTTGAAATCCTAATTATTGTAGAACGTGAATTCTTTCAATCGGATATTGAGAAGTGAAAGTAACTCGATACTCCCGGCTTGTTCAACTGCTCGAATAATTCGAGTAGCAGAATTCGCAGTAGTTGAGTGGTTAGCAATATATTTTTTCACTTTGAGAGAGAGATAGTACTCAAAATGTCTCAAACATTTTCCATTAAAGTTTTCAACTCTACTTTACCGTCATAGAAGGACTAGAATTAACCTTCAATAAATCTTTCAGATATCATCAGAGTAAAATTTGCTTATTGTGGGCAGCATTGCGGATGAGTAACATTTTGTTAAATTGACTTGTTGCGCTGTAAAAATTATTTTCTGCCACACAGAATTTCCAAAACCCTATTGCTATACTTTAATAATCATGCTTCCCAACGTCATCAACACAGCTAATTTCCCTTTTTTTCAGTGATGAAATAATTTAATTTTGCTCGTCAGCAAATAATAAAAGAAAATAAGGTAGGTACAAAAATATCGAGCAGATGCTTATTAGCTGAAAGACTACGATTTACCACAACGAACCACTAAACGCCTAGTTATTATCAAAGCGGTTCTAGTAGGAACATTGCTACATATTTATTCATATGCGGCATACACCGTCATTAATGTACTAATTGGGATACCTGGGCAGATCTCTGTAGTTGCTATATTTGCTTTGACAGCATTTTGATATGGGTCCAAGTTGTGATTGCCATCAACAGCATAACTGTTGGTGTCTCATAGCCGCTACTTTGCAAGTTACTACAAGAAAATTTGACTTTACAGCATACATGTTTGGCATGTATATGGTGTAGAGCAGTGGCCAACTGTGCTCTACACCATATACATGCCCTCCGCGCGCCATTCGAACATGACCTTGTTAAGGTAACTCTAAAACCTTGTTACATCGGCACCCTGCTGCGGCTGACTTGTATTCACAGCTGTTTGTTGCATGTTGTATACGAAATGGTTACTTCGAAAACAAGGCACGTAAGGTATCAGTGGGCAGCCTTGATGATATGTTGTGAGTAGAGGCTGATTGAATAAACAGGCGTGCTTCTGTGGTGATGCGTTCTTAAACTGGTTGAATATACAACTGTGAATGTCAGTACAGAAGTACTACATCAGACACCGGCCGAATCAGACACCTTTTCATATTGCATATTAGCTCTAATATCACTGGTAGAGATGCAGAAGTTTCTGTACTAACTATTGAGTGGGGGAGATTGAGTGTGTAATTTTTTTACAAATATTAAATGCACGATGCCCGCGATGCTTACATTTGTTTTACTGCTATATTCTTACGGAATTAACATTTTTCAAACTTGCTTAATAATTCTTTTTTAAAATATGGGGAAATTAGTTCTATTTTATTGATATAAATTCCCTTGGAATGCACTCTTCACTTCATTTCCGGCAGATAATCTTTTTTAAAAACACCGAAAATTCATAAAACTCTCATTCCGATTGACATATTTTAAAATTTAAATTATTATCAACTACAAAAGTGAGCTCAATAACAAAAGTGCGTAGTGAAAAAAGTGGTTGGAGTTATTATATCCATCGGATTGAGGAAAATGACCCATTAAGTGTTAAAACCTCAAAAACTTTTTCGTAATCCTTACAATATGTTTCCATTTCCACTTCCACAATTTATTTGGGTAATATAGAGAAATTTTCTTCCGAAGCAAATTTTTTACGAAAAAATTCATTCATAAGAAAGCTTTTCATAAAAGGCTTCAGGTTATTTTGAATTTCTACCACGAGCAAAAATTCATTTGTTTTAAGTAAGGATTATTATCAGTTCTTAATTGCGATGATTGTAATGGGTGTGCCAAGATAAATATGTGTTTAAAAATTGTTAAAAGAAATGCGAATAAATATGTTTCAATACTTTTGATTGATATGCCTTAAAATTCCAGCTAATAACGGAACATCATTTCATTCATATAGATATTTCAGATGACCTGGCTGTAACTTTTCGACCCAATTTCTTACCAAATTTTCGATTGTGTGGTCTTTTATGCCTTCAATGGAGACTTTAATTTCGTTCTTGAAGTATTCAGTCATCTCTATCTGGTTTTCGTAGGGTTTGTACTTACAGGCTCCCTACATCAAATAGTCCAACGGAGTCAAATTTAAGTTCCGAAGCGGATAGTTGTCATCAGGGTTTTGGCTTTAATGAGATATTTAATCAAAAAAGTGAAACAAATAATCTCCAAGCATGAGATGACAACGATAAAAATTGACGGCTTCCGACAGCTTCTTCCTCGTTTTGCTGTAAAACGGAGCAATGATGCCACCGATCCACATTCTTCAACAAATAATCTCTCACAGAGTCTTGCTTGTTAACCTAGATGATAAAACGAAAATGCTGATAAGGTGATTCTGATTGATATTCGAGAACTTTTTGAGCTACAATATTTTCATCATAAGACGCTGAAAAACTAGGTTCGGGAATTTTTTTGTCAAATGACGAACCGGTTTGTTGAACTCATAGCACATATCGATTCACAAACTGTCTGGAGGGCAAGCTATTTTGCCCGAACTCCGTGTTTACTCAAATTCTCTCAGAGTTATTGTTGAAAGGCCACCGTACTTACTTACTCTTTTCAATATTTACTATTTCGTAAAACGAAAATATTTACTAAATATTTGACACATAGAGAATGGCATTGAATTGAATGGCTGAGCTCAAATAAGACGTATTTGAAATATAGAATGGTTGGTAGTGCATCTTGTAAATAAATTAAATATATAAATACATAATTATTTATTCCTACGGTTTACCCACCTACCACCCATCCGAACGAGGTAGTACGCTTGTCGTACGGAATTAGTTTAGTTTTTCGTAAATACCGAGTCACTATTAGCAGGGACTTGTTTAGTGTCCATAACTAAAAAATTTCAGCTACAGAGCAAGATTTTTAAGAATAACTTAATTCAGATATAAAATGTTTTGTAAAGATTCGTGAGAGTCGACAAAATAGGTTTCTTCATACTCGCTATTGCAGTCAGATATATCAAATGTGCTTGAATGACAGTTGAAATCAAGACACAAACAATGCAAAGTCTCGTGAAATTCAATATTCGTTTTACAAGTTTTCAGAAACAAGGGGCAAAAATGTCCGGAAATTCTGAACGGAACATTAAATTTGATTTCAGAAAAAATAATGGGGCTGAAAATATAGGCTGCCATTACTTTAACCATGAAAACTACACCAAAGATTTCCCGACGACTGGCGACTAATCTAAATAAAAAATTCACAAACAATATACCCTTTATTTTAATATGAACTCATACACGCCTTTCAGATAAACTCTTCAACGAAAAACTATAAATTTATCTCAGCTGAATGAAAATTTCTTTAAATTAAGCTAGCTTTATTTGCATTTCTTATTTCTTCTGCTGACTTAAAATAAGTAAGTAAAAAACATAACATGAACTCACTCTACATTTTATTAACCTACTCTACGTAAATATTTTATAATTTTCTATACTCTCATGAGCTATGCTATAGTAAATTAAATGAGATATTTATCCTCGCTCCAACAATTTTCCAAGTACGGAATTCTCAATTAATTACAAATTGTTCAAGCAGAAACACAATGAGTGAGCATTGACATATCGGCGTGTGTATGTGTTTGTAAATATCTGTAAATGAATACAATTTAGTAATTGATTGGCAACACTATCAATAGACTATCAACAGCTTAGAAAGTAAATCAATTATAACTACGTTAGCACTCAATAAAACCTTTAAATTAGGAAATTGTTGTAAAAGGATTAGAAGAAGCACTGCCAAAAAGGAATAGAGAATGTTAATAAAATCTGAAATATACAGACAAGATAGGAAAATGAAGAGTATTGCTATTAAAATTCAACATATTGCGGTGTGAAGGAAATAACATTAAAAAGTGCTGCGCCAAGGAGCCAACAAGTTTTGGAGAGTGTTTGACTTTTAAATTAAAATTGAACAATTGTAAAATTTTACATTATTTAGTATCGGCATGCTTTCGTAAATAGAAAAGCCTTCAAAGAATAAAAATGTGGCTTTTCCGCTTATGCTTAAATCTAAGCAATAGTAAATTGTCAATGAATTATCACTCATCAATTCCTATACTTGGTATATGTTTTTTTATAATAATTTTATTTTTCACAAAAACTGCAAATCAAATCAAAATCAACAAAAAATAATAATAAACAAGAGTCAAAAGCTAAATGCAGCAATCAAAACAAAAAATCGTTTTAATGACATTTTTTGGCAAATTTAAATTCACGCTAAGCACAGAAAACTGTCTCGAAACAATAACAACTTCCAAAGCAACAATGTGTGCCATCTAACTGGCGATCCATTTCGAGGTTCCCTACTATTTTAAAGAAAAAAAATTCACAGAAAATTATATTTTAATCGGGAATGTTTACTATCGTTCAAAAGAGCATTCTATGGCATTTATTTCTTTAAGGATAATCTCTTTCAAATGTTGGATTTTCCGGCTAGACTTTACATTATACATATCCCCACAGTAAAAAGTCTAACAATGTGATATCACACGATCTTGATGACCAATATATTGGCTGAAAACGTGAAATTATCTGCTCACCGAAGTGCTCTCTCAATACATCCATTGATGCGATATGTGGGAAGTGGCGCCATCTAGTTGAAACCAAATATCGCGGAGATCATGAGCGCAATAACGGTCGCCATTGACGGTTACGTTCTCACCGGCATCATTTTTGAAGCATACCAAACCGTTGTTTTTTCTGAATGAAATGTCAACTCTTGAATATCTTCGGGTTGCTCTTTGTCCCAAATGCGGCAATTTTTCATGTTTATTAATCATCACTGAACAAAATTTGGTTGAAAACGTCGGATATTCTTTGAACTTTTCAAGAGCACATAGAACGAAGAGAAGCCGCAAGGTATAAGATCTCGACTTAAAATGCACCAAGTCTTTCCATACGCCAGTCCGAGTTGCTGCGAACGTCGCCGAATCGACTCTCCACGGTCTTCGTGTACACTCTCACTCTCAGCTACGGCCGCTATATTTTCTTCACTGCATGCTGGGCGTGGTCTATTCGGTCGAATATTATCCAATAATGAATTCTGGGTCTCAGGACGGGACATGGCTTTGCGAATAGTACGCTCAGTAGGCCGATTATGTTGACCATGAGTTGAGCGAAGCGCGCGAAACATATTCTTTACAGAACGTGAACTTTTGTAATAAAGTTGAATGATTTGTAAACGTTGTTCAGTCGTAAGTCTTTGCTTGATGAAATGACAAGTAATACTGTACAAAAATAACATGACAGCTTGACATGACTCAAAAAGGGCAAATGAAAGAAGTACCTCTACTTTGATCACCCTTTACAAGTAGCAACATTACGCTAACTCAAATTACTTGAGAGTGATCAACAGCGAAGAGTGTTTGTGGCCAGAGATACATTTAATTTTATTTATATTACCAAGTGGCTGGGCAATGATATTTCAATGCGCTCATACTTACGATGGCGAATTGTGTGAAACGAATTTGACTTCACATTGTTTTTGTTTTTCTACACTACGAACAATAAAAATTAAAAAAAAAAATATCATGTTTTATGTAATTTGCCTTGAAGTTGCAAAAATAAAAAACTTTTAATTGGTATAATTTTCTGAGAATCTTACTTCCGGTTGCTTAGAAGTTTTGTATTAAAATAATTTTCAAATTATTCACAATTCCTTTTTTTTTTTGTGGGCAGTATAGTGTAAGTAATACGAGACGAGTGTGGCTGTGGCGGCAGAGAAGACATCTTTTCGATTTGGTCTTTGTAATTAGGTCGTTGGTGAGAAAGTTGATTAAGGCTCAAATAATTAAAAATTTAAAATAAAAACACACAATATACATGTACAAATATACAAAAATATACAAAAATTTTCAAATATGTGCATATCAAACAAGTAAAAAGAACTTCATGGATAAGTTTTGTGCAGTAAAAAAAACTGGCATACCAAAGACACTATTCGGACTAGTATTTAAGGCGAAAAACCACACTAATTCATATCGAGCTGAGCCTGTACAAATCAATTTCTGTGAACATCAGAACTAGTTATAAGATATCTTGATTATCTTACGGCGAACTCTCTGCTTCACTCCTGAATATGAATAAACTAATATTTTAAGATATTAAATGCCTTAGATCTTCAAAAATTACAGAAACAGAATTTCTGATTGCGACCACCAGTGCAATTGCGGTGTGAGGTTTGTCGATTATCTTCAACATATCATTGATTTGCGCTCACCTCTCGACAGAAGAAAGGAATGATGTGAGCAAAGATGATTTCTATGAGACCCTAGTAAAAAAAAAAACCTGTCATAAATAGTCATCGCCATCGTGACTTGGTTCCCACGTCACTCTTGACAGTCATAGCTTCGAAATCATAGATAATTCCGTCTATCTTGGAATCAGCAAAACCGACACCAACAATTTCAACCTTGAAATCCAACACAAAATCACTCTCACAGCAGGTGTTACTTTGAACTGAGTAGGTAATTGAAAAGTAAAGTCCTCTCTCGTCGAACCATAACCAAACTCTACACATCGCTCATCATTCCCGTCCTGACATAGTGTGCAGAAGCCTGGACGATGTCTACATCCGATGAGTCGGCTTTAGAAGTATTCGGGAAAAAAGTTTTGCGGAAGATTTATGGTCCTTCGCGCGTTGGCAACGGCAAATACTGCAGGCGTTGGAACGATGAGCTGTACCAGCTATATAACAACAGTGGCATAGTTCAGCGAATCAAGAGACAGCGGCTACACTGGTCAGGTCATGTCTACCGAAAGGATGAAGACCCTCCAAATTTGAAAGTATTCGATGGTGCACCCGCTGGCGAAAGCAATGGAAGAGGAAGACCTTCACTCCGTTGGAAGGATCAGGTGGAGAGTGTCCTGATCTCACTTAGTAGTTCCAACTGGCGCCAAACTGCAAAGAGAAGAAACGAGTGGCGCGCTATTGTTGACGAGGCTATAATCGCGTTAGCAGTGCCTACGCCAAAGAAGAAGAAGAAGAAGAATTGCGACAACCATTAAATGACATGAAATAAATGATTCCTTTTAGCATTCAAACTGCATACCCCAAACATTGAACAAAATTTCAAATGATGTGAACGTTTTTAAAAATGATTAATAAAGAATCACACAGCCAAAATTACGGTTCCAAAAATATACATTTTTGTATTTCGATTTTTCGAGTTCTAGACCGTAAGCTCTCATGTAAAAGAGTTCAAATAAGGCTGTTATGTATTTTATACCTGTAGAAGATGTTTGGAGCCAAATTTTAGATTATTGCATCGTGTAACTCAACGACAACACTATACAACAGTTGTAAGTCCGTTTATGGCATACATACAAAGAGCAGCTAGCGTATTTATTAGCTTTTAGAATAACGCTAACACAGGCACAGACTTGGGGAATCTTCGTCACTAGTTACCTGTGATAAGGGAAATTCTAATATACTATTATTTCATAAATTCCCATATCTACCCAATACTGTGAATAATCCTTTAGATATTTTAATTCACAGTTTAAAAATGTATTCCTCCCCAGAGATGAAAGGATTAGAGATGAGGTGGAAAGAGACTCAGTGATATGTATATATATGTAGTATTTATACCAGAACTATTTTCCATCCAGCAGATCACATAAGTGTTTTTCAAGCGAAGATTATATATTTTGTGCTTTGCAACCTCTAAAACGATTTTCGGCCGTGCTTCTCCTCGAAATTGTGGCTTGGCATCTTGATGTTTCCACCAACAAATGGAGGAAGGTACAGTATATCCTAAGCTGCCTCCGAACGGGCAATAGATTTTTGTGAGGAGCTTTTATTTCTTGTCAGAAATACACTCAGAGGGCTTGAAACTCCCTGCCGAATTCCGACCGGAATTAGAAAAATTAATTTGCTATAATTTTGGATATTACTTGAACCTGGACTCGAACCCAGGCCTTCCGAATTGTAGTACGCAATGCTATCCACTCGGTTATTACGGATATTACTGGAAAGAAAAAATATTTTAGTTCTGACGAAGACGATTCTTACAGCAATAAATATTTATATATACTCAGATAGGTAAGCAGATTTGAAATCATTAAAATATTCTGGGATCACTAAAAATATATTTAAAGAATGCCTTTATTTGGTGGCAGAGTAGATTAGGTATCATTTTACATTTAGATTCAATTCTTATTACCTAGCACACCAGTGAATTTGGGATACTATACAACTATTATTATAAAAGCTGCAAGGAAGAAATGAATTATATGCAGGTGTAGGGCTTCGTGTAGAAAAATTCCTCGGTTTTTTCACGAAATCTTGGAAGTTACAAATATAATTTTTTTTAATAAAGTAACTTAATCAGGAGCAGAGAGTTAAGAAAGGAAATGGGACTTCATCCAAGTTAGCATCACAATGGTGTACTTTTTTTTTTTAATTTTGATGCCTGCTAACAATTTAAACAAAAATCTTAAATTTATGATTGAGTTACAAAAATTTAAAAGCTATAGCGGAAAAAAGTTGCAATTTAATTTCCAAATAAAGTAAAAATACTCACACGTTTTCATACCTTTACAATTGAATTCAGTCAAAATTTTGAATTCCACTAAACAAGGTACGATTGATTTTATACCTACTTAAACAAGTCCGTGTTCAAAACAAGTCCTTAGTTGCATCAACCAAAATCAATTTGAATTTGTCAACGTGCCATAGTTAACGTCCCCATCAACGACAACGTCTTGTTGCAAAAAGGAAATAAGCAGAAACACCAATATTAGCACAGACACCTGTGCTGCCAACGAAAGCGCAATCCAAGCAAGGAACTTGGCTCAGAACTCAACTTTACTTGACTTCACTCAGAAATGCAGGCTGCCTGGCGTTGCACATGAACATCACCAGAATCATCACCATCACCGTCATCATTAGCAGCAATGCCGACAGCTTCTGTGACAGCCAGTCACTGTATTTACATATATTTGTGTGGTTGCATATTTACTTATTTGTGACAAGTGGCAAGCGCACAGGCCGCAATTGAGCAAAATAAGTTTCGAGATTTTTCTTGCCTACTTAAAGCGCATTTGTACGACATTTTAGCGTAGTTGGCAAATCTACAAAAGTGCACGTACTTCTGACTACAGTAGTGAGTGAAATAGTAAAGGCATCCAAGAACAGTGGGAAATACAACAATAACAAGAGAAGTAATACAGAAATGTTCAAGAGGTACAGTTGGGGGGACGTCTTGGGGACGTCTTCACAAATTATAGGGCTATTTCTTTAATATTGGAGTACTTGCAAATTATTTATCTGTAATGCAGTAGTGGACCACTCATTTTGTTAACAGCCTATGACAAGGCGACTGAAATAGAGAAGAGCAGCCGCTGCATGGGACATATGTAAGTACATATTTGTTGTGTTCTCTGGTAGATGTGTGTTTCTGTGTCACTCAGTCATTAAATGTGGCTGTCATCGGCGTGGTGTTCAACATCTTGTCACATACAAACAAGCATATATTCGCAAAATAGACAGTCACAGATGTACCCAGTAGTGAAAAGTCCTCTTCTGATGGCTGAGTGGTTGGAGGATGACAGTGTCGTGCATCAGATTCACAGTTCGATTGGAGCACTGAAATCAAATTTATTTTTATTTTTATTTCTACGCAGTGGGAATTAACCATACTTAAATTAACTAAAATTTGACTAGTATGAAACTGATTAATAGTTGCACAATTTATATTATCATAAATTAAAAAAAAAAACACTTGTAACTTTTCCTACAAGGTAAGAATCCCAATATGTGCTATTGTTATTATTGTTGTACAAATTTCTCTCCTGCTAGCCACACTCTCTTCCAATGCAGTTTTCGTGCCAAGTAAAGAGATTTATTGCCCAGATACGTGTTACAATTTACCGGTGCTGTAAATAGGTGTTGGTATGTACTTACGCAATTATATATAACATATATACATACACATATATGTATATGTGTACACAACACAGCGTTTGTGCACTTGCAATTCTCAATTAAATTTCGCACATTCCTGACACGGTTGCACAGAAACTATAGCCGGCAGGCGTTAAGCTAAAACGCCACTACCTGCAATGGCATGGAAAACTGGGCGTCACAAAGTGTGCTAACTGCAATTACTATTCCAGCTGATGATGCTTTCGGCGTTGTTTACCGTTGTAGAAGCTATGTGGGTTTTGTGTTATATTTGAAGTGTTAGATTTTTTCATTTTTTGTTTGTCTTTCCAGCAGCCTCATTCAGCTTTAGCTTCAATTGTAGCGATAACTAGTTCGGTTGTCGTTGAGTTTAGTGAAAATTTATTTTGGCTCAAATTCCAAAGCAATTGCAATAGTTGTTCTTGCTATGCGAGAGAATGAAATGTTAAGAGCCAGTACTTCTTTTAATGTTTTTTTTATTTTTTTTAATTGATAATTTTGATACTTTTAGCAGTGAGGAATTTATTTCAAATAAAACTTAATTATTTCCGGGAAGAAGTTTCTATTTGAAAGAGTTTTTAATTAAAAATTAAAATGTGGAAAACTTATGACTATGTGTTAAAATAAAATCCATTTAATATGAACTAAAATATATTAAAATGTTTTGTATTATAATTTTTTTTTTTTTTTTGTATGGGAAGAGTTTAGAGAATGAACGACTACAAAAGTCGATTTGTTAGGAGAGCCTAGTTAGGTAAATTTTTCTAATTGCGGTCGTCCCTTGGCAGGATAAGTCAAGCCAATCGAGTGTGTATCTGACAAGAACTAAAAACTCTTTATTAAAATGCATAAGCTATTCGGAGGTGGCTAAGAATAATCTGTAGTTTCCTTCATTTGTTATAAAAAAAACAATAAAACACTAAATTAAAGGAGGAGTTTAGTCGAAAACCGCTTCAGCGGTTATAAAGCGATATTTTTATTGTAGTTATAAAAATATTGTAAACATTTTAGTACCCACATTTTTCCTCATCAATTTTTCCAGCTAAATAAACTTACAACTCTCTGTTATCGGTTGTAAAATTTTCAGAGGTATATTTACCCTCCGTTGTTCAGAAAATATAAAGAGTTTTCCTTTAAATGTGACCATGTATCAAAGAATGTTGAGAGTAGAGACAGGAGTAAATTCCGTGACATTGGGCGGCACTGTATTTATTCAGCTGGTGGAAATACCGGCGTTGTCACTCAAAAAGATATTACTCCGAAAAGGCAATGAGGAACATGATCTAAACACCATTTTTAAAATTATCCATTCGAAAAATTCGAAAGGTTTTATCACAAGTATTTTTTTTCGAAAGAAAATCATATTTCATTCTCTTTCGACTCATAACTGGGAAGTTATTCTGCTAATATTGCTTAGCGTTCATCTGCTCTTAAAAAAAACTTGCATTGTCTACCCTCATGCGTCGTTTTCGACGCATATGGGACTACTCAGTGTTTTCAGTAGGTAAAGTGAAATCATGCACGTTGAAAACTAATGAAAATTTGGGTTTTTATTTATTTAACGAGAAAATTTTCTTTTTTTCTACCAGTCTTAAATAAGCTTACTTTCCAAACACTTAACTCATACGTTTCGGTTGTGGACGTTTTTATATGCACCTTTCTAGCAGAAGCAACAAATAGTAGTGTGCATGTTATTTTTCGAAGCCAAATTATTTTCACAGCACATCGAACATCTTTGTCTGCCTTTTATTTGTGGAGATACGGTTTTCGATCTTTTCGGTACGTTCGATGAAGAAGCAATTTCAACCAAATTTGCCGATGAACTTGTTCTTGGCTTTGAGGTTCTATTTGCCATGTTTGGTCTGGCAAGTAACAATCCTAATTCTTTTCGAAAATTCCTTCTTATTGTTGTTTTTTGGGTAGGTTGCCAATTAGGGTTAATTTCTTTGAAAATTATTAATGCGTTCAAGGCAGATATATCGATTATATTTGCAAATACACCCATTGGCCATCTATGAGTTTTCCTTTTGCAACTGTAGCAGGAAAGCATCTTATCAACCGCATCGACACCTCCTGTATATTGAATGAAAAGA
The DNA here is from genome assembly GCA_030068015.2 of Neoceratitis asiatica. Classification (NCBI taxonomy): domain Eukaryota; kingdom Metazoa; phylum Arthropoda; class Insecta; order Diptera; family Tephritidae; genus Neoceratitis; species Neoceratitis asiatica. The sequence continues at coordinate 42,864,219 of CM061524.1, read as the reverse complement.
AAGATTGGATGCATACAAAAAAGTTAGCACATCGCACCGCTATGAAAAACCCTTTGGTTTTATTATAGTAATTTATAATAGTTGGCAAATTTAATGTCCCGGGTTCTACATCTTTATTGTTGTGTAAAGTACTTTGTAAAATTGTACATTTATTTTTCCTCCAAATGTATGAAACAAGCGTTGTATTGCTTGTAACTGCAAATGTTGACTTGTACAAGGGTAGTTTTTTGCATTTTAGAAGATTTGGTGGGATGGATCCCTTGTTTTTTCTCAGAGTTCCCACCATAGTAACACCTCTTGCCAACAATACCTGGTCGAGACCATATGAAGAAAAAAAGTTATCCATTGTCACGTTGTGACCTTTCAAACCGCGAAGCAAGTCCAAAACAACACGTTGACCCTGATTTTTTTCACACGAACTTGCACCGACTGGTTTCCCCAAATATGGCTGAGTTTTCCACACGTAGCACATCTCAGAACAGACACATAACCAGAACTTGATCCCATATTTATCTGGTTTCGAAGGGATATATTGCCTTGCGCCGACCTCTAAAACCTAGCAGCTGTTCATCAACGGTTACACATTCGTGTGGGTTGTAATAGTCAGCTAATATATTTGGCCATTTTTCAAACACTTCTCGGATGGGTGCAAACTTATCTTCACATTTTTGTTGCCTTCGGCTTATGGCGTCATCAAATCGAATTACTTGAGTAATATATTCAAGAGCTTTTCTCGACATAATAGCCCTAAAAATAGGGCGGCCACACTTTGTATCAAATAAATCAGCCGTTGGTTCGTATATAGATATAGAAATATATTTATTTTGTATATTGGGTTCCTAAAAAGAAAGGATATTTTACCTATGCACACCAGCTAAAATCAAAATACCGATATAAGCTTGAAGCAAACAGGAATCAATTTGCATGAAATCGTCGCCATACTTAGCTTTGGCAAATGCATTTGTATACTTCAAAATAATATTTTCAAGATGTGGAGGTAAATATAGAATAAAAGCATCTCTGATATCGTTAACACGAGCTTTTGCAAATCGAGTAACGCCAGGGGGAAGATTGATAACATTCTCACTCCTAAATTTACCACACTGCGGCTGAAATGGTTCTGGCTGCCATATTGTGCCATCCTTTGATAAGTACAGTGGATCGATATTTGCAATATCACCAATATCATCAGCCTCATTTGTTGGGGTGTTATCCTCTTCATCAGAATCACTATCTCTTGCAAAAATATCTCTTTCACTATCTTCTGCCCCTTCTGGCACATACACCTCATCACTAATGTCGGAGAGACTGCAGCTATCTTCACCACTTTCATTTAGAAGAGTTTCTATCTCTCCACTTGACAAATATTTTGGTGGGCACATCTTATTTTTTCTTTTATATCTCTTTTATTATGTAATTAATTCACAATTCAATCACAAATAACTTCTTCACTCGCAAAAAGCGCATTGACAAGTAAGTTTCCCGCCAAAAAACATATGTTTTCTCATATGCGTCGAAAACGACGCAAGAGGGTAGCAAGCGTAACTTTTTTAATAAACTCCATGTACAATTTTTTTTTTAACGAAAAATAGTTTAAATTAAGCAAATTAATGACATTTTCAAAGTCGAGAAATTTAATGAATATCAAGCCGCCCGTTTTCATAAAAATATACAAATTTTATAGCTTTTACGTAGTTTTCAACGCGAAGAGCAGATGAAGGTTAAAACACGAGATGTTTTTGTCGCAGTATATATGAAGTCTATTGACGTCAATTTTCATGCTGCAGAGTGTGACTAAGATGCATTAGAGGCTAGCAAAAATATTGGAGGAAAGGTTGGCAAAATTGCTAACATGGCTTTAGCGATCTTTAACATTTTTGATATTTATACCGCACCAGGGACACTGGTCTTGAACTCAAACTTTTTAATGAATTCGTTCATTCATTGCACTGGAATATTTTAAGGTAAATTTTCTGTTCCGGTTGCTGATACATTCAACCTATATTGGCCGAAAACCGTGATCTTGTAAAACCTTTCAGAAATCTGTGGCATACGAAATATGCTGCAGGAAACTTTGCTTAATACCTTATACTGCTCCCAAGAAGTATTCAGTATTTTTTTTTATTGAAATGCTTAATGAATTTGTTATTATATTAAGCTATTACTATTACAATTTCCTATTCAATGTGCTCTGGTTTAGGCCTTTGGCGCATAGCATTGTTCGCAGAAGCCCTTGTCTGAAGAGTTGTCTCAGATTTCCTCCATTTGTGATATGTCAGTTTTCTCAGATAAGTTTGAATGGTATATATTGTAAATCGTCTTCTCCTGTGACTAAATCAAGTGAAAACAATATTTTTACCACCTTTTGTAAATTTCATTATACAGCAAAGGTTTTCAGACTTTTTTTTGGAGATGTGAGTTGTGAAGAGATTTTGACTACGGTTCCGCTTAGTAAACTTATTTTTTGCTGGTAACGAATATTTTCGAAGCCTCCACATCTAAAAGTCTTTGCAAAAAAAATACCCTCTTCAGGCTACTAAAGGCAGCTAGGAGTATCTAAAATCATTCATTTGTCTTCATTCAAGCCTTGAATTTTTCTGAGTATTTATTTCAAAATGTATGTAATGGATCGCCCCTAATTACATAAGAGCAATAAGCTTATACTCATCTTAGCCTAAGTCGCTTATGTGCCAGTATTAACTTAACTGATTAAGAAAACTCATTCTAAAATTAGGTATAACTGAGAAAGATTACTTAAGCTTTGAGTTATTTATTATTACAATTACACACAAAAGCAGTCACAGCGGAAAAGCTGGAAACAGCAAAACTGTTAAACTTGCGCATATAGATAACACTATTTCAGTTTTATCAAGTTTGTACTAACAAGATTCCTCAAGTTCAGTGGAATATGGAGTGGTTGAATGCGCATTCAAGGCCCCAACTTTGTCGGAGGGAACTCTGAATGGCCATTGATGTCTCAGTATTTGTGAGATGATATGAACTTAGTTAGTTACATATTATATTGTTAGAAGAGCTGAGAGTAAATTTTTTTATGGCTGAAAAAAAAATTGAAATAATTGGTTATTATAAAATATTAAAAAATTATTTTAATGCCATCATCATTACTAAGAACAAACAGACAATTTTATGGCTACAAAGTTTACGCACATACATGTACTTGACATAATTGTATACAGGGGATGAAACAGATTTTTCAAAAAAAATTGAAATTTATTGCGCGATGGATTTTACAACATTCTTTGCAGGTAAAAGTATATACCTACATGGTTTTAACACTTTTTATACATAAAAATATATTATGGAAGTATGCATGTGCGAATAACATATATATTATAACTTTATATTAAAACTCTAGCTGACATGAATGACTTTAGCACACGTTATCACAAAAAATTTATTGTAAAATTATGACAAATGATGCGTCAATTTAAGTCTATTGGGAGATAATGACACAAAGTGGTGGTTAACACATGTACACATACATACACATACGCATATAGTTATGTTTAAGTTTTCTTTTAACGCCCTCACTTGGCTGCAGCCTTAGATATACACAAGTGCATTCTTAAATGAATTTCTATTTATTATTGATGTGTTTGTGAGTTTGCAGCCATTTTTATTTTTATTTTTATTTATTTATTTATTTAATTTTTTGTTGTTGGATAAATGCGAGGGTCTAAACTCTTAGTTCATTCATCAACTACAGAGTATTATTACTATCAGTAATGTAATTTTTGAAAAGATTAACCCATTTTTTTATTGGTTTCCGAAATTACATACATGCATATATACTCGTATACATAAATACATATATTTTATAAATGTATGTTTATATAATGGGAAAGGTTAGTGCTGAGTGTGTGAAGTAATGAGAGTAAACGATGTTCATCCGAGATTTATATATTGGACATTATAGTGTATTTGATGACATAACTACGATTATATTTGGGTATCTTTGTTAAGTATTGGTTCATTTATCATTTTTTAAAATATCATTATTCGGTATTGCAAATAATCAAAATTTTCTATGATAAATGGTTATGAGCCGAATATGAAATTAGTTATATGAAAATAATGCCATAGGATAAGCACATATACATAAATCGCAGATTTACGTACTATTTTGATAATGAAAACTAACAAAGATGTTAGTCAAGCGTAGGTTTTAACTAATTCTTGAAAATAAACTGACCTCCTCTAATAAAATTTTGTAGCCTCTAATGACATCAACAGAGTTATTAGCAGGGTGAACTGTCATAAAGTAGGTCATGGATTTGAATTCTTATCAGACCAACATAAAAAACTATAAATTTCAATGAATTCGTTCATTTATCTCAGGCTGAAAGGGTTTTAAGTAACTGTCCTGTTCCAATTAGGTCATGGATTAAGAATTGGAATCAGATGAGTAACCAAAATTATAAAAAAATTAATTAAACAACTGGTTTTTAAATCAGGTTTTCTAATTTCGATTACTCACGGCAGGAAATATCAACTCTCTCGATTGTATTTTTGCCATGAAATAAAAATCTTGTCAAAATAAAAATAAAAAAAAATTAAATAAAATAAAAATTAAAAAAATAAAATCCAACAGCTGTTCGTAGGTGTATTAGAATAAATTGTTGGTTCCTCCATTTTTTGAGAAATGATCGGTTGAAAATGTTTAAGCGACTATAAAACGCCAGTTATATGTCTATTATATACACACGTTTTGAACGTTTTTCTACCTGTTTTTAATTGCTTTTTTTCATTTTTTTCATTTCTTTGGTATCATAAGACTACATACCGCTTATTGTGCTCAACAGAAGGCGTAAGTTGCTCTTTAAATTTGTGCTTCAATTTTTATATGTGTATGCGTATACATATTTTTCCGCATAGCTAGCGGCTTCAGTGGCCAGATATTTGGTTTTGGTTGTTGGCAGACCGCTCCGGTTTGGCTCGTTGCATGGACTTCAGCCAATCGGAAATATAGCAATTTATTTTATAGTAGAATATGTGAAAAGTGTAAATGACTAAAATAAAATAAAATTTAATATTTTTGTTTGGACAATTTTAGTGCTTTTGTGTATTAAATTAAAAACACAACTACTTTGGTTAGCGTATTTTATTTAAAATAGAAAGAAATTTGAGCACTAACATTACTATGACCATAGCCACATATTTTATTTATATTTTTTACATATAATTTACCTGTGAAATGAAAAATTTATTTAAATCAAATCAAAATTTGAAATCAAATTAGGTCACATACATTCGATAAGGAGTAAATTTCGTTGAATTTAATTTAAAGCTAAGTTAGGCTAAGACCATTTTTCTTAAATCTATTTTCAGAGTTCTTAAATTAACAATATTGAGCAAAATTTAATCAACAGAAATTAAAAATATTTTATCATGTCAAGATAATTAAAATTTATTAAGAAATATTTAAATTAACATATGTATACGAGTAATCTGAAAAATAGCTAAGGATATTCAATCCCCTAATGTTTTCAACTTATTTTTCAACACTAGATTTTACTTTTAATTTATTCGACTTTAAATCGTGATTTTCGCTAAACATCTCATATTTGAATAAAATGCAGCTATGAGATTAATACAGGACATGGACGAGAAAGAAAAAATTAAAATTAAAAAAAATTAAAACGAGAATCAATAAATTTTTATATCATAAAAAAAGACACTTTTCTATACTAATGTAATTCAATACATTCAATCGAACACTATACCCATATGACCATACATAACAATGAGTCCATCTTAGCCTTTCTTTACTAGTATAATTTTACTGAAATTGACTTGAGACCCACCAGTGCCAATAAACATGTTAAAATACTTTTTTCTTCAGGTGAATTTGTATAGTCATGCGGTGTAAATTACATACGCGGAAATTTTGAATATCTTGCCGGCCTCCTATTACATTTATCACACTTTGCTTGAGAGTTGGGGCGTGATTTTTTCGAGTATTCTTTCTTTTAATAGGCATATTATCTTTTTTATTTCGACAGCTTACTTGATACTAGGGCTTGGATGGCGAAATAGATCAAAAATTACAGACCCATTTCCTCTAAAGTTTTATACACTGCATTCGTTCGTTCAAATTTGGAATGTGCTGCCTATATCTGGAGATCAAGTCATAAGAATCATATACTTAGGATCGAAAAGGTGCAAAAAATATTTCTTAAATATGCTTTACTACCATTAAGATTGTATGATCCTATTTCTTCTTATCAATCTCGTTTACTTTTGATCTATTTAAAATTTCTGAAAGCAAGAAGATCGGTAATCTCACTTTCTTTTGTTTATCAAATAATCAGAAGAGACCTTGACTCCTCTTATATTCTGAATAAAATCAATTTGATTTTACTCTTACGTTATTTTCGTGGATCTTCGCCTTTTAATGTAGATAAATGTAAATAAAGGGTGTTTTTTATAGAGGTGGATAAATTATTCGATTGACATGAATTTTATTTATCCGAAAGATAATCTTGTGGCCTTACATTTTAAATATGATTTCTGGCATATGACCGGTACGGCCGGCGCGCATGTAATACAATCTGGACGTCCAATTTTCGATGACTTTTTCCAACATTTGTGGCCGTATATCGGCAATAACACGGCGAATGTTGTCTTCCAAATGGTCAAGCGATTGTGGCTTATCCGCATAGACCAATGACTTTACGTAGCCCTACAGAAAGTAGTCTAGCGGTGTTAAAACACAAGATCTTGGAGGCCAATTCACAGGTCTTAAACGTGAAATTAGGCGGCCACCAAACGTGTCTTTCAATAAATCTATTGTGGCACGAGCTGTGTGACATGTTGCGCCGTCTTGTTGAAACCACATCTCCTGGACATCATGGGACCAATGATTCCACCAGCCCATAAAGCGCACCAAACAGTCAGTTTTTTTGGATGTAACGGTGTTTCAACATACTCTTGAGGATTACCTTCACTCCAAATGCGGCATTTTTGTTTGTTGACGTAGCCATTCAACCAGAAGTGCGCTTCATCGCTAAACATCGCTAAAATGGACGTAGTGCGCGATACGTTTTCCGCACAGAACTATTATTTTCGAAATAAAATTGCACTATTTGCAAGCGTTGTTCAGGCGTGAGTCTATTCATGATGAATTACCAAACCAAACTGAGAAAAAATCACTTGACAGCTGTTAAATCGCTCGCCATCTTGAAAAGTAATGTCAACTTAAAGTTCTATACCTCTATAAAAAAACACCCTTTATAAATACTCCATTTGCGGAATGCTTTACTTGTTCGAGCCTTAAATTAATTTGACATAATCTCGCGTCCTATTCAACTTGATTTCTCAGTTTCCAGGACTGTATTTTAATATGGTATTTTCATTTACCTTAGTTATTAATTGCTTTGTTATTAATTATGTAAAGAGTCTGTAAGAAACCATTGTTATTCTTCATAGTCGAAATAAATAAATAACTATATAATCGAATTTACTTCGATATATTAACTTTTATAGTATCTATTTCACATACCTCATCCAATTTGTGGTGTGCATCTTGCTATATTTCCGACAAATAGAGGGACCTACTCTTTATCCTAAGCCGATTGTGTATATAAAGAGTTCACACATGTTGAATATATTTTCAAAAATTTTCAGTCTATCCTTCCTCAAATATATTCTGTTTATTTGTCATATGCGTACCGGTCTGACCTTTTTCTTTTGAGTCTCAAACTTGCTTTTAGTCCATATTCTAATAGAAATTATTAAATACCATAACACTCATCTGATATTTTTTATGACTTTATATTTAAAGGTCTTATTGGACGCAGTTATTTAAATTACTGTCTGTATGGGGAATATTTTAATAGTACCAATCTGATAAAGCAAGCTCATTTCATTTGTATATATACTTATATATATATATATATATATACTCACTTATGCATGTCACATATACGTAATTTATTAAGTGTCAGTTTTGATTGAGCTTTAGATCATTTATCATAACCGCCCAAATGCGGAATAACATTTCGATAGTAGTAATACTCACCTCAGTAAGCAATGAATAACTTACCGTATTATCAATTAATATTAAGGAAACAATTTATAGTACTCCTTTGTCTATTGATATATATATATAAGTACGAAACTTTAGAAGAGCATTACGCTGCCTTCTTCCAAATAATTCAAAGTTTAAGACTAAATACAATAACTGGTTACTCATCCCGCTTATTTTGAGGAGGAAGGAATATACACTAATTAAGTTAAATGAAATTCTCGATCTACTGCTTCTAAATTTTTAACTTATAAGCATCAGAGAGATACTTGTCGTTCAAATTCCAAAAGTCTTAGTATATTTATTAGAATGAAACGCAAATTTGCCACATGGAAGTTGCTCAATAAAATCGAGAGAGTGAAGAGACAAACGGAGCGAGCAATATTTTCAATCTTTCCCCGCAGGCAACGCTTAAGTAAAGTCCACAATAGCGCGACACTGGTTCATACACGAAAAGAAGTGGAGCTACCTTCTTTTCCAACTGATCTTACCATTGGATTGGAGATCTTCTCTTCCCCTGTTTTCACCATTGGGTACAGCGTTGAAAACTTTCAGAGGTGGAGTGTGCTCAACCATCCGGACGGTATAATCTGTTTAGTGTAGCCGCTGTCTCCTATTCGTCCTAAGTCGCATATAGCACATCGTTTCGTAGTCAACGGTATTCGCTGTCGCTAGTACTCGTAGGTTGGAAGTACGCATAGGTCGGAAGTACGCATAGTTCCTTTGTATCGAAGTATTAGTAAATTATGTATAATGGATTAAAAACTATTGTCACATGTTGAAAACTCTACGCTCATACTCGTATAGAACTACCGCCTTTTCTATTTGGCTTGTCAAATCTTATTATTTTTTCCAATATTAGGGTGAGAAAGTCACTCGATGAAGAAGCAACTCGTCCAGTTTCAATAGCTTGCGGTCCTGATAAGTTTTGCAAGGATAACAAAATCAGACTTAGAAACATTATAGGTAGTTCTTTTTCGTGTTTATTATGGGTGGCTTCAAAATCTACAAAGAGGATATGTGTGTCGATCCTTTTCTGACGGGTCTTGGAAATATTGACTCTTGGTAGTTACTTGGTGTTTGATGAATTTTTCAGTTTTAAAGCTACAATGAGAAATCACAAACAGTTTGTTGACTATGAGCTTTAGTCTTTCACACAGCAGACTCGATAAACCCATATATGCAATATTAAGGAGGTTTGTGTCACGGTAATTGGTGCAGATGGTGGATGTTCTCTTTGTGGATTGGGCAAAAACTCTTTAGGTTCCAATGCTCAAGTATGAACTCTTTCGACCAATTTTTTTAAATAACCTAATATATACGTTTTGTTAGTTTTTCACTGCCACATTTGAATAGCTCAATCGGTATGCCATGAGGGTTTCCTCTCTTTTTTGCTCTTCAGGCGAGCAATCAACATAGTCGATTAAAGGAACGTCCAAGTCATAATACTCGTTTGGGATTTGGAGTTTGGCAGGGAAGAGCGTTCTCTATGCACTCAGAATATTTTGGGCAGTTGTCTGTTCAGCTCTTCGAGTGTCTCACCAGTAGTAAAGTAAAATTAATAAATTGGCCAATTGAAATTTAAATTTAATTAGATTAACTTTCTTTTAAACAAATAATTTTATTCAAATATTCATTGATTAAGTTTTACTGAAATGTAGCATATAAAAGTATATAAATGATAAAATAATAAAACATAAAATAAAAGTTTGCTTTTTCAAAATGTAATTTTCATAAAACTCGCAATTAAAATTTTGAATTAATTAACAGCGATATCGCTATAAAATTTAAATGTTTTCCTAATAGCTCCATGTATTTAATTCAATTTCAACAATATTTATTATTAATAGGCCAATATTATTGCTATAAATCTCTTCATAAGCGCGCAACTGCAATGAAGTGCATTAATCAATTTATATTGCTACAAAAATACGCTTATATATAGGATATTAAAAACAGCTTAGCATAAATAAATACAAATGCATAAAGTCACTTACGTATATATTGCTTAACATTATAGAATTGAAATTTTAGACTACCACAGAATGGATGATAACTTTTTATGTTAAGGGATTAGGGTGTTTTTTAAAACTTAAAAAAAAAATTTTGTATTTTCAATTGCAAATTATGTTTAAAATATTCTCCTAACATTTCAAATCGATCGGAATAAAATTCTGAGAGATATACCCTCTGGAAGTTTCGCTCATCGGGCCATGTCTGTGTCAATTTGAAACCTAAAATGTGTTTATCTCACAACTCTATTTTTTATGACGGTGGGCACGATTTCTCGAAAAGTTATAAAACGATTTTGTTCAAGTTTTCCGCACATCTTTGTAATAATATTATCTAGTCATTGAAAGTAGGATTTTTTTATTACAACAAATTTTTTCGTGCTAATTCATGGCGAAAATATGGTAAAAATATATCTTATCTTTTTCAAGGTCTGCCGAAAATTCGAAGTTTATTTTTTTCTTCTTCTTCAAATAACGAGATTTTTGCATTTACTAACGAAATATTTTTGGTTTTTGGATTTAGATGAACCAATAATGAGTTATGCTGTCCACGGCGACAGCATTTTCTTTTGAGACGTCAAGGAAGATGAGGTACCAACGGCTAATTTATCGGAATTTATGAATAAAAATTTCAAAAAATACTGTTTAAATAAGTATCTTTGATAATACAAATTGTTTGAATAAAATATATGTTTGTATATATAAAAAAAATAGTGAAAATTCCTTTTTTTAACCTCTGAAACCCACCTAACCCCTTAACGATCCAATGAGTTTACATTTCAATTATTTAATACTAAATTCTCGTAAATGCTTAAAAAATTATTGACAATTATTTGACAATTATTTTATTTTTGTTGATTTACATTTACTAAAATTTTAGTTACTTATATGTGAGTAAAGTTGTAAACCTTGATTGCTTATACGGAGTGTACAGTACTGCTTTAGCAAAAGAAGTCAAATTGAAAATTTGCCTGCAGCTCTGCAGATATAAATGTCTCTTGTTTACATAGTCTAACTAAAGCAACAAATAAACCGCTCAGGTGTCTAAATGGCTTAGTGCGAAAGGAAAAAAGTGTATGTATTTGTTCTACAACAACAAAAAGTGTGCTTGCAATAACAGCAATGCAGTGGAATCTAATCAAACTAAACAAGCCAGCTCTGTTCGCAGACTAAACATTCGTCTTTCATCTGTTTGTCACTTCATGTTTTCACATTTTTTGCTAGTTTTCACTCATTCTCGTTGCTGCTACTGCTCTGTTGCTGTTTATTTATCATATTTCTGTTCCACTTTTTCACGCTAACTGGCCTCATCCTTTCAACGCGCTGACAATGACGTATTTCCGCTGAATGGCATATCCTTGCTGCAATGTTCGAGATGCATACATTTTTACTTTATTTTTGTTGTTGTCTACTTCACAGCGCTTGTTTACAATGTTGGCGATGAGTTATGTCGGCTGTTGGACGTCACTGACTGCATGACTTGTATATTTGCATTTGTATAAATATATATGTTTGTATGTATGGAAAATATACAAGAGTAGTAAATTTACATGTACAACAGTAGAAAAATGTAAATTTAAGGTTTACATATGGTCACAAGTAAGCCGGTTCGCTTCGGCATAGCAGCTGCCATGCTGACATACAGATATGTATCAAAATTATGCTTGTCATCATAAAGACAGCAGCATGTAATCCATTTATTCATACTCAAAAATGAGATAAGCAGTCGTCATTAACTTCATGTAACTTCAATTAGCTCACTTTTGCACAAAACTAAAACAAATAATCTCAGCAATGTTTCAAGATAAGAAATTTATTTCCAAAACAATCCCTATCACTGATCATAACTGCTCTCATATTTATACTGTGACAAAAAAAGGAATAAGACGCTAGTTCACACAAATCATTTTTAACAGTGGACTGTTGGCAATTAGGTGAAGTTTACGACTGATATATATAGCGTTATTGGACCGTTTGAAGGACAAAATCTCCGAAAAAATGGACGCATTTGAAGAAACAGAATGTGCTGTTTTACCAAAGCAATACATCGTATGACAAGTCAGTGAAAGCGATGGCAAACATCCATCTATTGGGCTTCGCATTGCTTTCGCATCCATGATATTCTCCAGATCTGGACCCTAGCGACAACTTTTTGACCTCAGATCTCAAAAGAATGCTCGCTGGAAAGAAATTTTCGTCGAATGAACAGGTAATCGCCGGAACTCAGGCCTGCGTTGAAGCAAAGGACAAATCGTAGAACAAAAATTGTGTCGAAAAGTTGGATAGTCGCTATAATCAATGTGTCGCCCTTGAAAGGAACTATGTTAAATAAAAAAAAATGAATTTTGCCAAAAAAAAATTATATAGAAGGCCGGAGACTTAATTTTGGTAGACTGCCGGGATCTCCTAAAACAAGCTAATATAAGGTTTTCCATTTCCATGTAATGATTTCTTAAAAAACACACTAGTTGTTAAGGAAATTCAAATATTTTTTACTTAATGTGAAGTACAACCGATACAATTAAGTTCTGAGTATAACATCTTTCAAATGGCCTCCACGACTTCTTTTGCAGGACCGAATTCGATGAACCGAATTTTTGAGCACTTTTCCCACTAAATCCAGTCTCATTTCATGAATAGCAAGTTCAATATTGACTTTTAAAGCTTAAAGAGAGTCTGGTTTTTTGCTAAAGGCCAATGATTTCCAGTAACTCTACAAGAAGTAGTCTAGTGGTGTTAAATCACAACTTCTTGGAGGCCATTCCATGTCACAATTTCTTGAAATAATCGAATCTCCAAACCTTTCTCGCAATAATTCGGTTGTTGCTCGTGTTTTGTGACACGTAGTCTCGTCTTGTTGGAACCAAATGTTGTTAAGATTAACTACTTCCATTGTGGTCATAAAAAGTTGGTTATCATCGATCTATACCGCTCTCCATTGACAGTAACGGTGCTACCAGCTTTATTTCGAAAAAAGTACGGACCGATGATTCCACCAAACCAAACTGTCAATATAGGTGAATGTAATGGTTGTTCATGAATAATTTGTGGTTTTTCTTCGCACCAGAATCGACAGTTATGTTTATTTACCGCACCACTCCGATTAAAGTGAGCCTCATCGGAGAAGATGGTTTTCTTAAAAAAAAATTAGAAAAAATTAAAAAATTATATTGGAAATTGTAAACATTGTTCTTGCGTATATCTTTCCATTATGGAATTGTAAACATTATTGAATACAATGAAAAAATTGACAGATCATGACATATTAAGAATGACCAAAATGACACATATAAATCATATTATTGGAAAACCCTTCATATGAACCTCGATAGTTCTTCGCCCCATATGTGAATAGCTCTGTCGGTAAGCCAACGCTATTACGTAGTTTCCATCATCGATTGGGGATTCTGGTTCGCTATTTACAGGAATTGTTTTTCTCTGTCATATAAAGGCCGCATTAGCCGAGCGGTTAGCATTGAATACTACAATTCGGAAGGCAATGCTTCGATTCCAGGCTCGAGCAACATTCATTTAAAATTATAGAAAACTAATAGTATAAATTGTAGATCCTTCCATTTGTTGATAAAAACATAAAAACGACAAACCAAAAATTTGAGGAAGAGCTCGGCGGAAAATGGCCTCAGCGGTTCGAAAGCGCCATATATTCATAGCAACCTGGAGAAGAGTTCATTCTTTAAGCTTAGTTTGATGTAAATATTGATAAACAGATCACCTCTTTAGGTCCTATAGGAATATGGTCCGTTCTTGACACCATATGCAAGTCACCGCATCTCCATACTCGCTCAATTCGGTCTCTGTTTTCCATTCGTAAATGCGTCTTGCTTTTTGGTCCTTCAGCTTTTGGTATTATATCCCATATCGGACGAGTTGTGGTTGAGGTAGACACTCTTTTTACTCATTACTTCAGCTCGACATTCGTCATATTTCAAGCTTTTCTTCTCACGTCGATACGTTGTCATTTGGAGTCATTTATATTTCCCTTTTATCCAGTGAGTTCTGTCACAAAGCAAGAGTGTAAGTCCTTGTGTTTCTTGACTACCGTTGTTTGCTGCGACTGGATAGTAATTCGAAGCGATTTTAGGTTCTGTAACGTAGGCAAACCTAATATAGTGGAGGTATATATTTAATCAATCACAATATGATATTGCGCAAATTGGCGAATTTCGTTTGTCTGGAATATGGTGCTTTACCATATTTCAGTGCCTGGCGAACTGATTAGCGTCATTTCGCTTAGGGATTTTTTGACATGGAGGCTGAATTTTCAAATTTTGCCCATTCTGGCATTGAAATTGCCAAGCTTGAATTGGTCACCGTAGCGAGTAGCGGACATAGGTGAGTCCTGAGCGCTGCTGTTAAGTTCGTTTGGTTAAATCGTCCTTTTCTTCCGACGGGGCGAGGTCACACTTACCTAACTAGGTCATCTTCTAGCTTCGTTTCAAAATTTCAGGTGCTTACTCACAATTCGTATACTTTGCAAGAAGTCATCAAAAGGGCGATAACATACTCCAATTGAAATGTATTATGAAAGCATCTGTTACGGCATTTGAAATCACGTTAGATGCCCATTTTTAATTGACATTCCAAATGAGACTACATTGAAATAAAACGAAAATTTAAAATTGCAATATAATAAGTCACAAACAATTCATTTCGGCTTTAATTTTGTAATAATTTATATTACAATTTCCATTAATCGGAAAAGTAGTAAATTTTGCTCCTTTCTGTTTGAGTATATCTTTACTTATATATGAATATATGCAGTCATCTTCTTTAAAATTAAAGCTGATTTCACTCCATAAGTGGCTTACCATTGCTGGCTGGTCCGGTTGAGAGCACGATAACCTGCTTAACCGTTTTCCTCATTTGGTCAATCACATTTTTTCAAGGAATTCACTGAGAAATAATGGAATTATTATTGTGACTTATTATTGGTATTTTAACTGAAGAGCTATAATGCGTTGCAGGCAAAAGAGCGACTGCTTTTGCACTGCAGCAATAAATTATTACAACATTTATGCTGTGGTTAATGCACACGTTCAAATGCATAATATATTATACTTTTATATATATGTAGACATGTATCCATATGTGATGATTCCAATTATAATTGTATTTTTCTTCGGAATTATTAATATTTCTGCAAAAATTCTGTGAAATTGTATATAAATGCCACAAAAGGAATGATGAGAGATCTTTACTGTGTAATAATGTACCACATAATTTCCATGACTTTATGCAAAAAGCACAGCCAAGCAAATGCAAATTATATATATGTAAGTTCTTGTTATTCTTTTAATTTGTTTTGTCAAATTTTAAAATTTGTTTTTATCAAAATATGCATTTATTAGTCACCCTAAAAGTATTCGCAACTAAAGAGTATATACTTGTGTCAGCACTTTTTAATCTCAAAAAAATTTCTTGACATAGATAGGCCAACATCAACTGCGACTTCTCTAATTGTAATTCGACTATCGGTTATAACCACTTTTTTAACGTTTTCTTCGGTTTTTAATGTGCTGGGCGCGTTGGTTATCTTCAATCTTTTCACAGCCTTCTTTGAAACGCTTTTACCACACTAGCACTCTTGATTTGCTCATAGCAGACCCATCATAGGCCTTTAACAGTATTTCACATACTTTTCTACTCCTTTTTAAAATTTTTTAGCAAATATTTTATATCAATTATTTGATTCATTAACGAAAATCGTCGGGCTCATAAAAGCACATCTCACCTTATAAGCTGCCACCGACAAAGTCAGTATTTAAAACATCTGAAAGTCTAATATAAGCACATTTCAAGGGCTCGTATACTACCAAATAACAAGAAATTTTTGAGATTCAGACAGTCGAAGCAACCGAATTTCCAAAAAATTTGGTTAGTTTTTGAACACCTTCGTATTGACCTTTTTTGCCATTTAATGCAATACAAGTCATTAGTATTGCATTAAATGGCAATAAAATTGGTGCATTGGTAAGATACACGTTTTCAACGCATAAAACAAGACAATAAAGGGTTAACCATTTAGTCGTTTCGAAAGTGCAGGGCTGTATTTTCATATCTGCCAAACTTTACTGTCAAACTAAACTTGTTTTGTGGTTATAAGTGATTGAGGTTTATTCAAAAGGCCTATGTTGTTAGAATTTTTTCTAATAAAATATTTTGTTATACAAGAAAGAAAAATTGGTAGAACTGACAGCTGTCTCGGAGATCAACACTTCTCATCATCAGACTTCTTTTGCTAGGAATCTAATCAACGGATTCTGATACTACCATCTTTGGTTTTGTTAAATGCCAGGAATTTATGGAACCTACTACGAAACTGGTGATTGAAATCTAGTGGTGTTTCGTGCTTTAAGAGGAGAGTATGGTGGATATAATCATCCAAATATTCCAGCAATTGGAATTTTTTTTAGAAATTTGTAGAGACTGGATCAGTTACAGATATTGTATGGCCTGTGAATTATTGTTTTGTTCGTTCAACCCCAAATATCGCTGCTCTAAGTGAAAGTGTAGCCCAAGACCCGAATGTGTTTATTTCTGGACGTTCCCAAGAGCTGTGACTTTCTTACGGCACATTATGGCATATTTTGCACTTGGAATTACTCCTACATCCATATTTAGTTCTGATAACATAACAACTGACCAGCTGAGCATTCATATTGCCGTAGTTACGTTGACTGTGTGCTTGAACAACAAACAGTGAACCGCGATTTAGCCAACAAACGTTTCTTCAGCGGCGAAGCACATTTCTCACTCGGTGGATACGAAAATAAGGAAATTATTGAATTTGGTGCTTTTAGAATCCTCAAATAATTGTACAGAGACCATTAAAAAAAAAATAAGTAAATTACTGTCTGATGCGCTCTTTGGTCCGGAGGTGTGATTGTATCTTCCTTCCTTGATAGCGATAATGACATGACTGTCACTGTCAATTCGGAGCGTTATTATGATAATCGTATGATAATCGACTTTTTTTTGGCTTGGAATAGAGGAATACATATTCGAGGATATGCAGTTCCAGCAAGATGGTGCAACATGCTACACAACACGAGCATAGATGACTTTCTTGGGAGAGAAATTTCCCGGCCGCTTAATCTCTCGTCTTGGCGATGTCAACTGGCCTGCGGGATTGTGCGATTTGATACCGTTGGACTTTTTTTGAGGAGCTAAGTGAAATATCATCTATATGAAGAAAAATCTTTAAATTCTGAGCACTTGAAAATCAACATTCGACAAGTTATTGCTGAGATACCGCCCAATATGTTCCAAGAAATGGTCGAAAATTACCTTCGAGGGATCAAAGTTTGCAAAAGAGTCACCCTCAATTTAAATAGAATTGAAATTTAATTCACATATAAATTGTTTCTAGGCAGTGAAAGGCTGTCCAACTACACTAATCATAATATCATCGGCATCTGCAAACAAATTTAATTTAGATGTGCTACTTAAAAAAACACAAACTCTCATACTTTTCTGTTTAATCTGTATTTTATCAACTGAAAAGGCATTATAGTGGATATTCCTCTATTGTATTCCTCAAATAAGCGATTTCGATTTTTTCATTGTCTTAAGTAGTTGCTAGGAAACCTTAATAGACACTCATTGGCGATTTTATGATCTAGAATTGTGGTTGGTATTGACTTTGCTTTTTTTAGGGTACTATGGTTTTTAGGGTAGAATTTCTTACAATTTTTAACTGGGTAAGAGAATAAATCTACATCAAATCATTTAAAAGGCTTTATAAACCGATAAGTTGTAATCGACACAGTTGTTCTTCCTTATTCTTCATTATTTTTATATCTCCCATATGTTTATAAGAATAAACTATCCAATTACTGCCAGTACTTCTTGGGAGTTTGCTTTTGCTAGCACAGAAGACGCGGTGTGGAATACAGGAGCTTTTTTTTATAACGTGAACGTATAATCTTGGAAAATATGAAAAATAGTGATAGAATTCGATATTTTACCGTAATACCCAAAAAAAAAACCTCAATAATTTTTACATTGAAATATATTTTTTTCCATATCAAAATTGTAGTATGACCCAAGGCCATTCCTCCGCTTGCGACAAAAAATGAAAAGAAAATTCACTTTCAATAAATGAAAAATGAGATGAAGTTTATTTATTGAGGGGAAATATACATTACTACTAATAGAAAAGTCGACGAGCCGTCTACTACATTAATGATTCATATTTTTTCATTGCCGCGCCAACAACAGAAGGTTTAACTTGCCAGCAGGCAAGTGAATTATAATTAAGATCACATAAAGAACTGCTGGACATGGAATATTTTCCATGTTTGTTTCATCAGCATCTTCATAAATTATGTATAAATAACTGAGTGAGGCTACAATGAGCAAGCAGCTTTCCAAATGACTTACGTTGAATTATAAGATAGGAATGCAATACACTTTAAAATACTTAATTTTTTCTTTAATGCTAAATAAATTTTCTAATAATTACACTAATGGCTTACATTGAAATAAAATGAGCTGAATATAGTTTCAAGTTTATTGAATAGGCACATCTTTACCACCCACCATAAGTTTTTTTTAAATATTTAAATACACTTTGCTAAATTTTCTTCTAAAAGTTTCCAATAGAATTCAGTAATCTTCCGAACTCATTAAATTAACTCGAACAACTTTCAGGAACTTCCTAAAGAGAGTAAATTTATATATATATAGAAAAGTATATATCCGTATGAACGGAAAGCACATACAATGCAGGAAACAAGAATTTGCGAAGAAAATAAAGCAGATGGCAGTTTTGAGATGCATAAAATTATCAGAATATTGTATACGAGTATCTGTACATAAAACTAGAAAAGCCTGCGCGAGTATCCAACATATGCACATACTCGTATTTACCTATAACATTTCCTTACGTTTGTTCTAGATACCGACCGCCAAGCACACAACAGTACTTGTAAAACTGTTAGTGAGACATTAGCGTCAAATGATAGTGGATGAATAGTTCCTGGCGGCCTAAAGCATTTTGTAATTCTCAAGCTGTAACTTTATACATATAACTAAAGTGAAGTTATGCACTTGAAGATGAAGAAGAAGATTTCGTCCAAGAAGATTCGTGCGCACATTGCCATAAAGTTGAACTTTTTTTTTTTGTTGGTAGCACTGTCTGTATGTGAGCGTACATATGTGAGTAGTATAAGCAGTGCAATTGCGCTTTATGCCTTACATAGATTTATTAGTTATGCTAATGCGCTCTGTCGAAGAACTTTTCTTGCATTTTCTTTAAGTAGTTCATATAAGATCTACATAATATATAAAGTGCCATTATCTGCGATGACCTCGCATACATAGAAGAGTTTTTGGTAAAGACTTGTAAGCGATTTTGAAAGCTGGCCATTTTGGGTGTGTAAATTAAGTGTGCAGAATGCACTCGAATAAGTTTGATTTAAGATTTACAACATGAGTGATTCTATTTAAGTATTAAATCTGTAATTGTATAAATAAATACTGCTTGGTACATATTGACGTTATTATACTTATATATGCAACTTCCATGTATTATAAACATATTTATATATAGTTCTTCAAAAAAAAAAATTGCTTATTATCTAAATTTTAATATTTATAATACGTAGTATATACACGCAGCCGAAACACATATTATATTGTGTGAAAATTTTGTGCTCCGTTGCAAGCTATATCGACATAAATGTGATTTTCTCAATGATTTCAACATCCTAAATTATATTACAGGTATTTAATTACAGAAAATAAATTTCATGATTGCTTTTGTTTCGTAGTGGTATCTAATTAAAATTTGCAGATTCTTCTCATATCGAGGGCCATAAAAAATTAATGGAAAACGTGCCACTGAAAAGTTGTTTTTGTTAAAAATTTATTTACGGTAGAATGTAATGAAGAAGGAAAATTTTTTTGGTTCGCACTTAAAGTGTAAAGCATTCTATTGAAGATTATAAGGTGGTGATGTATTTAAAATATTCGAACAACTATAGGTAACAGCGATTTCGATGAAATTTTGAACACAAATTTTCTTTTAAGTTTCAAAGTAATTTATAAACAATACTCTCAGTGAGTAATGGCTTGCAGTTACATTTGAAATTATTCAAACTTAATTAAACTAACCCAATATGAGTACAAAAAGGATCGTGTTTTAAATATCTGAATTCAAAATATATTTTTCTATGGGTTACCGTCTTTTTTTAAATTTACAATTGACCATCTACTACAGTAATCGGCATAACTATTCATTTGAATGGATACGGATGGCTCATTTTTAGCTAATTTTTTTATTGTTAATATTTACTGTGTTAGGCTAGACGAAGAGCCTTTAAAATAACTTTTGTAAAAAAAAAATATAGAGAAGTGTACAACTACAAACACTGAAGCAACCATAAGTAATATTTAAATATATTCATTGATATTTTAATAAGGAAATTCAAAAAAAATTTCCTTCATATCACACGGGCATGCAGGTTAGGTTAAGTTATCGTGGCAACCGATATATTAAATCGATAACAGCGGTTTTGAAAAATAATCATTGTAATGCCACAAAATTTGTCCTTTAGGATTCCATGACGTGTCCCTCCATGACATGTTTCATCGCTTTATGGAGTACATTTCACGTGATCTCTTTGCTTTTATTTATTTGTGGAAAGTTGTAGTTTCACTACAGCTCGACGCGGCCTGTTCATTTGTGAATACCTTGATGAGCATTTTGTACGTTTCAAAAGACATACCAATGCGTTCTTTATGGAAAATAATCTACTTTTAAAGCGTTATACATTTAGTGATTTCGGAAGTGCAGGGCTGTGTTTTGAAAAGAGCTGGAACATTACTCACTCGATGGATACGTAAATAAGCAAAATTTTTGCATTTGGGGCTCCAAGAATGCTCAAATAATTGAAGCGACGTCACAACAAAAAAAAAAAAAAAAATTACTGGCCGGTAAATAGGTGTGATGTAACTTTACTTCTTTGAAACCGATAACGGTGAGACTGCCAAATGCCAATTCGAAGCGTTATGGTGATACGACAACCAACTTGTTTTAGAACTTTGGACTTTTTTGAGGGGCTACGCGAAATACCGTGTTTATACAGATAAACATATAACTCTTGAGCTTTTGAAAACCAATATTCGTCAAGTTGTGACTGAGATGACGCCCATTACCTGGTCAACAATTACCTCAAACGGATCAAAATTTGCAAAAAATCACGAGGCGATCATTTGATTGATGTGCTTGTGTTTAACATACAGTATCATGGTTCAAACTTTATAATAAAATAGGAATTTCATGAAAAAAATAGATAGCCCTGTACCTTGCCAACAAATTTCATCCTCCTTACGATTTCCTTCGATATATCGATTGTATGGGATCTACTTGAGTTACAGGCTGTTTTAATTGACCTTCTCTTGTAGAATTCGGCTTCAGTCCAGCACAATTTTAGAATTTCACGTAAGCGAACACAGTGATTTTTTGTAGCCTGATTGTCGCTGAAAATCAATATATACTTATATTTAAAGCTGGCTTCGAATAGTTTTCTTGCCTCCATACTAGCAGTTAGCTCCATATAGAAGACATGTAAATGCGTACATTTTCTACACATATTCTTCTAAGTATATATCATCGCCTTTGATGTAATCTCTTTCCTTCTAATGCGATGCATACGTGCGAACTACTTTTTAAATTATGGAAGAATTTTTAATATTTATCGGCCGAAGTGGCCTAGAATTCTTTCAGCGATTACACAGGTCAACACTTTTCTTGTTTCTTTTAACTTTTGTTTTGTTTTTGGTATTTTTGTTGCTCTGACTATGAAAAAATATGAGACATTACCAACAGCTTTAACTTTGTAAATATTTAGCTTTATTATTTAAAAAACATACAAGAAATTTATAATTTTTTTGAGTATATTTCTATTTAAAACTGTCAAAGAATTTATTATTAGATTTTCTTGAATGAACATCTTATGGTTGATCTCGTTGCAATTTTGACCAGCACTTTGTCGCTATATGTAACCACTACCCTGGTCACTTTATTCCTTTGTTTGAAGATTCTGGTGACATGTTTCCTCCTGTAGCCCATTAAAATTAACTAGTTGAGTAGCATGCAGTCAACAAGTTGCACGTGAATATCAAATTTAATTTTGCCTAGTAAATTACTCTTTACCAAATCAAAATGCGTCAAAACAATTTCCAAGCTTTGTATTCGACTTCAAAAATTGGAATCTTGGAAATTGAGGTAGTTGAGTAGAACATAAGTTAGGATATTACTACTTTTTAGTTAGCTTCGCTGGATTAGCAGACACTACTGCATTTTTTTTTTTTTAACTGAACCATAACCGTATGCAAAACAGAAATTTCTGACGTACAACATGTGGAAACCATGGTTTGCCTTGATAGATCGTTTTTATTTTAAAGTAATGCTGATACCCAGTTTTCGGGGTTTCGATATTTTGCAAATATATATTCACAAAAAATATAGTAAAAGCAACGGAATCAAGCACACATCATCTTATTGACGAAGTCATTTCGAAAGTAGAAACAAAATATATATTAGAACCAAAAGAAATCACAAGAAATAAAAAACTTTTTCATCAAATTATGAGTTAAGTTTAATGGCAATTAAGCAATTATAATAATTTAAAAAAAATTGTTTTTAAATTTTTTTATATGGAGTATCGTGCCGAAAAATTTACGAAACGTATTTGTCTGTCGAAAATTTAGTGAAGAATTTGAAAGGGATAGTTTGACAATTGCGCTGTAATTTTTAAATGATTATATATAAATAATATGCGATTTCTTAACGCAAACTTTTCCTAAAATACCTTCAGTTTGTACAACTGGGAATAAATTTCGTTAGTTTATAATTTTTTCATTTCATTTGTTAGAATGTTGCTTTTCTGCAAATAAAATTACCCCCGTTGAGCCTTCAACCATATATTTATAATTCGACTAGGTTTTAAAATTTTTTACTATTTTTATTGCATACAAAATTAACAAAAATGTTCTCATAAGACAAACCTCTCAAATTATATTCAGTATTTGACGCATTGTTCTCTGTTATGCGGAGAGCAGCAAAAAAATTAATTTTTCCAGCAAACAACAATATGCTCTTTAACAAAACATTAAGTCAACATTTCGGATTGTCATTGCTCCGTGTTCTGATACATTCATTCTCTCTGTGACATTTTTCCTCAATATGCAGCAGACACTGACGGGCAAAGCATAAATGACTCATAAGAGCACCTGCCATGCAGTTGTTTGCTGATAAGGCACGTTTATGTTTGCTAGCAAAGCGAAATGGTGTAATAGGGAAGCAAAATGCAAACATAAATATGAAAATAATAAAACCATAAACAGAAAAAAAAAATAGCAAACAGCACATGATTGACGTGCTCCCGCTGAATCATAACAAAGCGCAGCAACTGCATATACTGGTTAGACGCAATGATAATATTATGCACAATAAACTGTAGCGAAAGGCAGGCAAAAAATGGTGAAAAACATCGCAATGCAACCATGGTGGATTGGAGAAGTAAATGTCGATTTGCTTAAGGGCTGACAACTGGAATTTGTTTCACAAAGCAGTAAAAGGAGTCTCTGTAATATTGTATTCTCAGTTACTATTGAACTGGATTATGCTCCATTGCATTGATACAAGTATAAAATCTGTATGCACTACGCATTGTTGAAATTGATGTAGTTATTTTGTGGATCATTGATTTAAGTCTCTTTCAATTTGAATTGTTTTAAAGTATTAATCTTGATTTTTTTATGTGGAGCTGAATTTGTTTGCTTAATATTTTTTGCTGCTTCTGCTTATCTTTCATTTATTTAGCAGATATTTTATTTAGATTTACTATATTAAGTTTAATTTTAATTTATATGTTTTAATTTTATTACGTTTCACTTAATTTTAATTTAGATTATTTTTATTATTTTTTCCGTTTACTTTAATTTAATTTAATTTAATTTAATTTAATTTTTTCTCATTTTATTTTCTTACATTTTTATTTAAATTAATTTAATTTTTACTACTTTATTAAAATTAATTTTTTTATTATTTTTTTTTAATGATTTACTACTTGGTTTTATTTTATTTTAAGTTATTTAAAAAAGATTTTTTTTTAATTTGTTCTATATTATTTTATTTTATTTATTAATAAAAATTAATTTGATTTAGTTTAGTTTAATTTTTTCCAAAAAAACGTTACCTAATTTCAACAGTAGCGCTTAGATTTGAGGTGATGTTACTTCCAAAAATGTTTTTACGTTACTTGTATGTAGTATTTGCACGTTCTACAGAAGACCCTAGAGATCCTTGTTGTAATGTTCGAACGCTTGGCTATTCAGTTGTCACCTCGTCTACACTTGCACTTTGCCTAATTACCTTCAAACTAAAATTTAATAGCGTATGGACAATAGTTTATGCTTCAGGACAAAAAAAAATCGTTGGTTCGTTGAACTATTGCAAAATAATAGATATTAGCAGAAATTGAGAAGATAAAAGCAATTTAATTTGAAAAAAAGTAGTGAAATTTAATCGTCCCAGTCGTAATTTTTGAATGCTTCTTCTTCTTGATCCTCTGATTCTTGTTCGTCTTGATTTTCTTTAAAATCACTTGTTCTTTAAGATATGTCAACGATTCTGGGATTTCATTATTAAAATGCATACAAAACATTCGACCTGATGGAGGGTAGTTAGAATTAACCAATACTGCGGTTTGAATATCTTCGCGAATGATAACTGCAGCAGCGTCCAGGACTCCGAATTGTTCTTCTTTTTCATTAAATTCTTTTCATACCAGGCTTGATTAAAAACATCATGATGATTATCTATTAAGCATATGAACGCTAACGCTCCCGATTTCTCAGTGATAATAAGTTTATAACCATATTTTAATTTTATTCTAGTTTAATCGTTCTGTTATCTAAAGTCGTAGTTTTGAAAATATTCTGCAATTCGTTTAAAGTGAACTGACAGTCGTCGTTATTTTCAATGTAAGTAAAAATTTCCTCGATTGCCCGAATCGTAGCTTCGTCTTTAGGACGACCGATTTTAAGTTCAGTGGAAGGCTTCATAAAAGAAGCATAGCAATCATGATGATATTTAGCTTCCGCAGCAACTAAATCCTATTCAAATTCGAGTCGAGCAAGAACAGCATTTGCTGAATTGAATCTTTAAATTGAAGTGTACTTATTCGATGGCGCATATCTAAGGGTTGCCTTTTTTCATACTCTCCATTCAACTTCTGGCCATAAAATATGTATTGCATTTTATAACAAAAAGCTGCTTCACTAGAACGTAATCTAGTACGAGGAGGACTCTCTGTGGTTGTGATGACTTCTTATTCTTCACTTTGTCTTTTATTAGCTGCAGCAATAGAAGACTTTCGAGTATAATTTTTTACGACAATTCTAATGTATTGTCACAGATTTCTGATTTTTAAGATATTCCGAAAATTCATCTGCTCTTTCGATACTTGCATTAATTAATGTCTTCATAACACGTTCAACAGTAACAACTTCACTTTCAGTTAAAAATTTAGCATAAATAAAACAATATGCGGACATTTTTGTTATAAAACAAAAGCAGCGCGATAGAGTTTAGGATAAACATATATACTCATTACTGACTGGAGTCCAAGACTAACGGTATTTCATTTATGATACGGACCAATGACTCCACCAGCTCATAAAGCGCACCAAACAGTCAGTTTTTCTGGATGTAACGGTGTTTCAACATACACTTGAGGATTACCTTCACTCCAAATGCGGCAGTTTTGTTTGTTGACGTAGCCATTCAACCAGAAGTACGCTTCATCGCTAAACATCGCTAAAATGGACGTAGTGCGCGATACGTTTTCCGCACAGAACCATTATTTTCGAAATAAAATTGCACTATTTGCAAGCGTTGGTCAGGCGTGAGTCTATTCATGATGAATTGCCAAACCAAACTGAGAATAAATCACTTGACAGCTGTTAAATCGGTCGCCATCTTGAAATTTAATGCCAACTTAAAGTTCTATACCTCTATAAAAATACCCTTTGGTTATAACTTTTGTACATTTTTTATTATTAGTGTAAGTTACAATGATCGCTAGAAAAATATTTTAACATATATTATAAATGCACGTGGCGTACTCATGCATATTATGGCTATTGCAACATTTACAACTTTTTGAATCGTTATATCCCAAAAACGGTGGCTCGTAGGAAAATAGGTAAGATAACCTTTGTTTGAAGTATTTTTATGATAAAACTTATCGTTTTGCTGAAAATCGCGAAAAACTCATTTTTTTTACCTTTGACCTTGAATAAATTTTTTTTCTTACAGTGGAAAGATGGAGAACTTTCAAATTTTATTTTTAAATATATTTTAAACAATCTTACCGATTTTCAGCTTGGTGGGAATTTAGGTAGCTTTACTTTAATTTTTTGGTCTGGTTTGACCTGACTAATATATGTAAAAGATTTTTATTTAGAAGCTTTTAAATTTCAGCGGTCACCGGATTAAAAACTTTTCTTACCGAATATAAATTTTTAAATGTCCATTCTGATGTGTCCGAGCTCTCTTTGTCAGTTTGACGGATAACTCAACAACTCTCTATCTGACCTAACTCAATTATATATTATATATGTGTGTTTAAGAAAATAAAATAAAATCGATTTCTTAGCCTTAAAGTAGGGCTAATGAGGGTATGAATGACATTCTCGTAGATCACGTAACTATTTTGAGAGGAGAAAAAAAAATTACGAAAATTAAATAAACTCGAAAATAAAAAGTTATATTTTTTATTTCTTCTATTAAAAAGTCAAAATCTTACGTTTTTCAAAACTTACAACCATGCAACTGAAATCGAACTTTCCATTTGACTCAACTGCATAATCTTTTTTATATACATATGTAGTTATTTATAGTTTTTGTTGCCAAAGTTTCAATTGTTAGCTATGATACAAACTTCAATGTCCATATACCAAATCCTGAGCTAGTTAAAGTAAGATGCAAAAGGTATATGGTAGTACATAGTGAATTTTCACATTTAAGCTTTGGAAATATTTTACAGTTTCTTCAAATGAAAACAGTGAGTGTGTGAGGAAACAAAAAACTTTCAACATTTTCCTAAGCAATTTCAAATTTATTTTGCTTAACGTCTAGCTTGTCTTATTTCGTTCACATCACCATTTATCACAATTTAGTTCAATATAAATATTTATGCGCCTTTACTTTCTTTTACTAGTTTGTTTCTTTCTCCAGACTGCTCACAAATTTATATAAATATTTTTTTGTGTTTACAATATTTACTTATGTGATTTTATATCATATTTTGTCAATTTCATTCTATCTTTTGACTTGTTGGGGCATACAATACCAACAATACATGCTCACCTGCAATTGACAATATACTAGACACTTAAATTTCCATAAATATAAATATATTTATTTAGACTCTTTGAACATAAGCAATCTACAATGGAAACAATACTGTTAAACTAACGAATAAAAAACTGACTGAAATCGAACTATTCTATGAAATATTACTTGGTGAGAAATGATTCTTATTTTTTTATACATGAAGGAAATATAGGTATTTTCAAATCATAAATAAGAAGAGGGAAGAGAATAAATCAGAATTTAAGGTGTATTTTTAGAGAACTGTACCTATAAGGGTTGGTGCTAGATATTCAAACTGGGTTATGTTTCACCGATTTTTCGACGCTAAGTTCAACGCACCATTTTATTATTATATTATTTATTTTTTTTTTGAATTATGACTTATTCTACATATTAAATACATAAGTGTATATTCCCTGACAATAAGTTTATATCAAAAATAAGTATGAATCAGGATAAATAAAACAAATATATCCATCATATTAAAAAAATGGAATGAAATAAAATAAAATAAAAAAAATATACCACATAATATATTATAAATTAAATTGAATAAAAAATAAATTAAAATAAAATATAAGAATTAAATAAAGTGGATTAAATAAAATAAATATAGTAAAATAACATCAAAAATATAATAAAAGTAAATGAAATAAATAAACTACAATATAATAAACAAAATAATTCAAGGAAATAAATAAATAAAAATGAGATAAAATAAATAAAGCAAAGTAAATAAATAAAATAATGTGAAACAAAAAAATATATAAATAAGATAATATGAAATTGGTCAGATATCAATAAGTATGTTATTTATATAAGTGTTTAAGAAAGATAAACAGGTATAAATAGCTATCGGTTTCATGTATGCATACAATCATATGTACATATTTTACCTAAGTGGTACGGCCCACAAGTTACATACATTCAAATTGGCAGATGTTTTGAATTGTATCAAATTGGTTCATAAATATATAAATATATAAGTGTATAACAGGTCAACAGAAAAGTCCCCGGATTGGCACAGAGATGGCGCTTCTGGAATTTAATCCATGTTCATTTTTAGTTAGCCCTAAACTTTGAAAGACTCGTCTATAAATTTGATAGCTGTCGGATCATAAATTTGTGAATTACATTTTGAGGAAGCAAATTTTGTTTTTGTTTTGGGAAGAATGGACAAAAAAGAATTTCGAGTGTTGATAAAATATTGCTTTCTGAAACTTGGCTTGATGACGAGTTTCCGGACACTGCCAAAGTAAAACCAATCATCAACGATTAGTATTCCAAGTTTAGGCTTGGTGAAATATGCACCGAAATCGGTGAACGCAGTGGACGCCCAATGGAAATCTTTATCAACGAAAACTTCAAAAAAAAAAAAAAAAACTGTAAATTGAAATTGAATGAAATATCAGGCACTCCAAAGATATAACTTGGATGTGTTCATCATATCGTTCACGAATATTTGTGTATGAGAAAGCTCTATGCAAAGTGGGTGCCGTGCGAACTCATTTTTGACCAAAAATAACGATGATTCGGAGCAGTGTTTGGAAATTTTGCAGCATAATAAAGCCGAGTTTTGAAGTACAATCCACAGTCATCCGAGTGGACTGCATACGATAAATCCGCCCCAAAGCGTGGAAGAATACAGCAGCCATCTAGCAAAGTTATTTCCTTTGTGTTTTGAGACGCACATGGAATCATTGACTACCTTGAGAAGACAAGGATGATCAGCAGCGAATATTACATAGGACGACCGCATTTGAAGAAAAAGAAAGTGCTGTTTCACCAAGACAATGCACCGTGGCACAAGTCAGTAAAATCGATTGAAAAAATTCATTAATTGTGTTTGAAATTGCTCCCGCATCCACAGTACTCTCCAGATTTTGTCCCCAGCGACGATATGTTGCTGTCATTTCTTTAAGATATGCCCACAGTGAAGAAATTTTCTTCGAACTATGAGGTAACCACTAAAACTGAGGCCTATTTTGAAGCAAAGGACAAATCGTAGAACAAAAATGGTGTCGAAAAGTTGGAAAGTCGTTGTAATCAGTGTACCATGCTTGAAGAGAAATATGTTGAATAAAATTGAATAAAATAAATATAATTGTGTTTTAATATGGTAGGACGGTGCCTTTTCAATTAACTTGATATTTTACATACTTCGGACAAAAGTTGATATACCATTTCTTGTACATGAATGGTACAATAAAAAAAAAAATAAAAAAAATAAAAAATAAAAAAAAAGAATTAACATAAAAATAATTTAAACTAAATTAAAGTAGTAAAATAAAAAATAAATAAACTAATAAAAAATCTAATATATAAAATAAATTAAAATTACAATAAATTAAATAAAATTATATTAAATTAAATATTAATTTTTTTATAATATTGTTCTTACAGTCACATTATATGAAAATCTTTGTGGAGAGCCGCTCACTTTTTAATCTCATTATCCTTCAATTATCAACAAACCACAGGAAGCTGAAGTTTAGTTTGTACCGTGTTTGTAATGAATTTCAATTTATTATCAATTTGTTAAAAATTGCAGTTACACTTACCGGAAATTTAATATAATCACAGATAGAAAGGATAAAAAGTGGTAAGCTTACTGATACCAATGACCGAGAATGGAGTGGTATTATCTACTTCAATTTTTTCGCCTGGCGTATTACAGATAAATGAAAATGACTCATCAAGCCACACAAATTTGTTAGCTTAACTGCTTTTACTGGCGCTAGTTGAGTATGTGCATGTTGGAGGAGAGAGAAATTACAACTGCAGCATGTCGCATAGGCAAGGCTTAGACGCAAACACGTAGTAAATTTTTTGGAAAAGTTGAAACACTGAAAACATAAACCAAACTTATATCTGCAAATGAACACTCGCTTAGAGTGTCTGCAGATATAAAATTATTTTCAGCTTTTTTTACTACGTTTTTAATTTATGTTTTATTTCCTTACAAATAAGCACAATCTCCTAACCTTCCTTGAAATAGTTTATCTTTTTCTTACTTGTTTTCAAATTTAACCTATGTACTTATATACCCTAAGGACATCATAATGATAGATAATTTGATTGTATCCCCTGCGGGTTAGGGGTTCAAGAACTTACTCGCGGTAAAGCATGTCTGTCGTAAAAGACATGACTAAAATCTAATAGTTGCCGCGACAGTCGGGTCTTTATAACGGAACGACCCGGATTTTTATCCCGCCATAGACTGTCGCACCCGCAGTATACCACGAAGCATATTTTGGGTAATTTTTCTGTGGTTACAACAACAAAAATAACAGAATCTGATTGTATTGATTTTATTTGAGCTTTAAACGGATAATTTATAATTCCGCTTGGAATTTCTGAATTGCTCTTATAAGATTTTTAATTCTTTTTTTAAGTTATTTTTTTTTTTTTATTACAATAAGTAAAGTTGTATGTCAAAATTTTTGAATACTTATAAAAAAATACTTTTTTTGGATCCAAACGTGAAGAAAATCGAACTTCGAATAGATCGGTGCCAGTTCCACAAAATTTATCCGCATATTAAGCTAGAGAAAGAGCTATTTATCTTTTTAAAATTCAAGAAAATTGTACCACAAAAACGATTTCTGTGAATAAACGAATCACAAATACAATTGTTTTTGCATAGGTCGTAAAAGAAAAGCCTTCTACACATTATCGTTTGCATCTTTCTTTGTTCAGTCTTCAAGTAAATCGAAATTTACGATACCAAATAAAAAAATTTCGAAAGATCGGTCTCAGGCCAACTTCATGATGCTATCTTTATGTACAAAATATACCCTCCAAATTTTCAGGACTCTGTGATGAGCAATCCGTTAATGCAAGCCAAAGTCTTTTAGACACATATATAAAAAAGCAATGGGTACGCTGTCATTCAATTTTACTTATTTTTGCAACCTTGACTTCTTTTGCTAGCACAAAGTGTGTAATCTTAAATTTAGCATTTCTCATGCAATTCTTGTGTTTTTTCTTCTCATATTTTTGTGTGCGTTTTTTTGGTGAATGATGGTAAAATTTTTGTATGTGAGATTCAAAATTGTCCTTGATCCCAACTATGTGGTATTAAATTGTTACTAAGAGTTTGCTTATGCCAAAATGTATGCACTCGTATAAGCAAGGGAGCATAAATTTCAAAAAAAAAAAAAAAAAAAAAAAAAAAAAAAAAAAAAAAAATTTTTAAGTTAAGAATTTACCCAGAAGTTGAGTTGCACTATTCTGCCGCCAGCTGTCTAGATATGCATTGACTTCATGTGGTCTTAAAATAAATAACACAGATGCACATGATGTAATATATATACTGTATATAAAAATAAATGTATGTAGAAAAGCAATATATTCATGTGCACTACATATGTAATTTCACGCTTAAGAATCAGCAAGTGTGCATGCAAAGAATCTAACTTACTCTGTTTACCTTATCACGCATGCTCATTGAAAGAAGAGAAATAAAGAACGTGTGCATCTCAGTTTTTCTTTACATGTATTTATTTTACTTTATTTTTGCATACTCTTCTGTGCAGAGCTCATGTGATAATAATGAAAAATGCGTGTAGGTTTTCCAGCGCACCAACTATGGTCGCATTTCGCTCGAAGCGCAAAGTTCGTGTTCATTTGGGAATGTGTAAAGTTTCTTTGGAAATACTTGTTCAACAAAAAACGTTAAGCTAAAAATCAGGATTCTCCTTTTTTGTAATTTTTGTTTGCTTGTTTTGGAGATTTTTTTTTTAAGTTTTTTGAATTTTTCGTAGTTCATGGAATACTGAACTATATTTTTGCATGAAAAGCTAAATTATGAAAAGAAGTTAAGATAAAGGAAAAACCCACAAATACGCATTTTGTATTTCAAGAAATACAATCTTACTATAAGTTATGCTAGCTAATATAGGTAGTTCATAAATAAAAGTGAATTTTCATTGCAACTAAAATATCCAAGTGAAGTGGAGTGAGTTCTGATCACATCTTAAATTTTCGTTATTAAAACAAAAATTGGCAGGAAAAGTTTATGAAATGATATTGGGGCGCTATTGTTCTTTAGCAACTACTGTACGAGGTATGTTCAAAGGAAAAGGTGAATTTTGATTTTTCACAGGCTGTGTAAATTCGATTATCGATATTTTGCTTTTGTTATAATCGGACAGATATGTTTATCATGTGCTTGCATTAGGAGTCAATACCGATAAGTAGTTTATTTTTGACAACAGAAGAGGTTAGTCACGTTTCTGTGTGCTCTTCGATTTGTGACTATTGAAAGAAATGGATCAAAGGATATGTATTAAATTTTGCGTTAAAAATTGAATAAAATGCTCGAAGGCACTTGAAATATTGCCTGTGGAATTCGGTGACTTTGTGTCAAAAAAGTGTTTATAAGTGGTAGAAGCACTTTACAGAAGGCCGAGAAGATGTTGATGACGATGGGCGTACTGGAGGTTCGACCACGAAGAAAACATCGAAACAGTGAAACAAATTTTTCTTCAAAATCGTCGAATCACAATTTGGGAAGTTTCAGAGGATATTGGCATATAAATCGGCTCAAGCCATTCAATATACTCGAATGTTTTGGGTATGAAAAATGTGTCAGCGAAACTTGTTTCGAAATTGCTAAATTTTTGAGCAAAAGCAATGTCGCATTATTATCGCTCAGGAATT
Source organism: Neoceratitis asiatica (assembly GCA_030068015.2). NCBI lineage: Eukaryota > Metazoa > Arthropoda > Insecta > Diptera > Tephritidae > Neoceratitis > Neoceratitis asiatica. Next base: position 42,831,086 of record CM061524.1, on the reverse strand, counting down.
TTTTAATGACGCCAACAACCGTCCGGGTCTGCTGAAACGGGTCATAACAACGTGAGTATATATTATGATGTCGAAACCAAGGCCCAGTCATCCAAATGGAAGCTGCCAGATGACCCAAGACCAAAAAAGTTACGCCAAGTTGAAATGAAAAGGTGAAGGTTTTGCTCGCTATTTTCTTTAATTACAATGATGTGGTGCATGACGAGTTCCTGCCAAAAGATTGTACAGTTAATAACGAATACTAAAAAAAAGTTATGCGACATTTGCGTGACGCAATACGGGTCAAACGATCGAAATTGTGGAAAAACAAACAGTGGATTCTGTATCACGATAACGCACTAACTCACACATCAATGCTTATTCTTGATTTTTGTGTAAAAAAAAAAAAAAAAAAAAAAAAAAAAAAAATGTAATCGTGTCTCAACCATCGTATTCACCGGATTTGGCTCCTTGCGACTTTTTCCCATTCACAAAACTAAAGAAACGAATGAAAGGAAAGCGTTTTGCCACAATTGATGAGATCAAGTCAGAATCGAAGAATGAGCTGATGGTCATACCGAAGAGCACATTTCAGAAGTGATTCGTGGATTGGAAAAAGCGTTGGATCAATTTTATCCGAGGGGGATTACTTTGAAGAAAACAAAATATTGATAAATAAATAAGTAATTTTCAAAAAAATTCAAAATTCACCTTTTCTTTTGAACACACCACGTACAGAAGAATTTCAAATAATTCGTTTTCGAATTCTTGCAACCACAAGCAGACGCTAGAACGAAGACGTTGTAACGAAGAGCTGTACGAGTTGTAAGGCGACATTGACGTATGTTAGTTCAGCGAATCAAGAGTCAACGGCCATACTGACTAGGTCACGTCGTCCGAATGAGTGAAAAAACTCCCCCTTCGTTGTCTAATAGCCTAGCAGCTTTGAAAGAGACTCGACCATCCCCAGTTTTTCTAATTCTAATGATCGAATTATTACCTATTATCCTTAGGGCTTCGATGCGGTGTTAGTCATTTCTTGATTTCCTATCCATACTGCTCTCTTAATTCTCTATTAATCTTATAGCTTTTTTTACCGCCCGTTTGCTTCCGTATTAGTTTTTAGGTACTTCGAAATGGAGTGGATCTTCCCCTTATTTTCTATTCCTACAGTTTTTCGGTTATATATTAGTTTTGCAGCTGTCGATCTTATTCCCACTACTCTTTTGCTTCCTTACGCGGAAACTTTACAGTCAGATTTTCTAATATCATGACTATTTAATATAATTAATTTGAGATCACTAGGCGAAACTAGGAAAACAGTATGCAAATCATATTTTAATAACTATATTTTCGCCCAATTATATTCCTTCGAGGTATGTACTGACACTGGTGAGTAATTTGCCTTCCCTTTCTTCAAGATTTTTATTAAGTATGTGGAATTAACAACACACACATTTTTATATGAATAGTTAGTCCCTGAGCTGCTTTCATGTCTCAGTCGACAAGAAAAGGGCTCAAAAAACAAACAAAGCCGCATTTAAAATTATTAATTAGGATTTCTTATATAAATATAGATTATATAGATGCACTAATTGAATTATGACATTCAATAGATTGATTTTAAAATTTTTCTTAAACCCCTTCGGATTATCGGAGATAGGTTTACTCTTTCTTTAAAAATTTCAGCAGCGATTTGCGAAGATGCTTAGCCTATTTGCATTTGTCTTGAACATTATAGGCTTCCTGCTACAAGTAAAAATTCCTACTTATCCAAAGAACATCATTTAAAATACGATTCCATTTAAATTATCAGTTATTTGCCAGATTTTGCTGCAAATGATTTATAAAGATTATTTCCTGTGTCGGGCTGTGCAATAAATTAGCCGCTCAGCCACTAAATGTGAACACCTGCATTGACCTATCATGTCGCGGCTTGAGAAAACGTGTGTGTCGCAAGTGCTAAACGCGAGCTGCCACATGCGACCGCAGAAAATTTATTTTAACACACATATGCACTTTCATCCTGCAATTATGGAACATTAATAAATATTATAAAAAAATCTCTATTGCTGCGAGTAAAAGATAAAAAATTTCAAAAAAGGTAAAAGAGGACAAAAATAATGGCTTCAGTAGGGGAAAAAGTTCAACCGAAATATACGTGAGATGAGCATACTAGTTAAAAACCGAAAAAATGGGGAAAATATGATATCACCTGTCATACTTACACATATATCGAGCTTTTTGTGTGGCTTTGTAGAATCTGTTGTGGTAAAATGTGTCCCCTGCACATTTTAAATATTATTTTATACATTAAGCGTTGACCTTGCCGCATATTTGTCATAGGGCTTGTAGGCCTTAACCGGGTATTATTTTATCCCTCCATTTTGCAATATATGCATTGTAGGTGGAAATGCATATATGCATAGTTAACCTTGTGAACTTTAGTGTCCCATTTGCGTGGTTTTGAATAAATAAAAAAATGTGGTAAATTTATTTTGATGTGGTTGGAGAAGCTCTTAAGTGACCATTTTTTAGGGAATATCAGTGAAGTTATTTTAGACACTTCATTGATCTTATTTTTTGAAATTGTATATGTAATTTTCGAATTATGACTAAAACTATCTGAATTGAATCGTCTGACTGTCTGAACTATAAGCAACCATATAGAAATATAATTTAAGGAAAATCATTACGGCCTTATCCCTCTTTTTTTTAGTTTAGGGAAAAACTAAAAGTAAAAAATAAAAATTTAGTTTGACAAAAATGTTGGAAAGAGTTTGGTCTCAAAAAAGGAGAATTATATTTTGTGCCCACATTTGTAGTTTATAAATGCTTTAAATTTTCAGTGTTTTATGTAAATAGGGATCTAGAATAAAGAAGAGTCGTGCTTATATCGGCTGATGGCCAAACCGAAATCCAAAATTATAGAATTATAGTAAATGGTTATCCTTTTAGTGGTTTCGAAAGTACAGGGCTGTATTTTGACCCCTGTCATACTTATGTGTCAAACCAAATATGTTTTTTTTTTGGGCTAGAAGTCAGGCATTTACGGAAATGGATCGCCTAACAACAATATATATATATATATATATATTTGGCGCTGTGTAACCGCTGAAGAGATTTTCGGCCGAGCCTCCTCCTCCAATTTGTGGTTTTGCGCCTTGATGTTTTTACCAACAAATGAAGGGACCTACAGTTTATTCTAAACCGCCTCCGAACGGCTGATTGGGTTTTATGAGGAACTTTATTTCATGCCAGAAATACACTGGGAAGACTTGACATTCCCTGCCGAGGGGCGACTGCAAATAGAAAAATTTATGGGTATTTTTTGATGCGGCCTGTAATTGTTTTTGGTTATAAACAAATGAGCTCAATTCAAAGGCCTTTTTTTGTTAGAAACATTATTTTTCATTGAATATTTTGTTATACAACAAAGCAAAATTGGTAGAAGTGACAGCTGTTTCGGAAATCAACACATCTCCTCATCAGACTTCTTCTGCCAGGAATCGAACCGACGGATTCTAGCATCACAAGCGAGTGCTCTACTAGCTGAGCCAACGCCTGCCATGTAGTATGTTGTTATATTATTAAATTTTTTTTAAACAAACCAATAAATATAACTCGAGCCCGACAAGCAATCCTACTTATATACATTTCTCAGACTATTAATGCCTGAATGTATGCAGGATTGCAAAATACTCGCTAACCCAACATTAAGTAAAAATAGCGGCTAAATATTAGCGCACTTAATAGTTGTTGGTTAGTAAAAAATTGAACAAAAATTAGAAACATTTATTTTCTATAATTCTGGATGTTGGTGGTCCCTGGGCTCGAACCCAGGTCTTCCGAATGGCAGCCTAACAACAATAGATTGCGTTAAAATTGTTGAAACCTACTACAAATAGTTGTGCAACTATTCAAGAAATTGGTAAAATTTTAAAGAAATTTGAGGAAACTGGTTCCAAAAAAGACATTATAAGGCCAGTGCATCATCGCTTTGGTCGATCCACCTCAAGTAAGCTGCTGTAAATGAAATTGTCACGGAAGCTTGATTGTGTCTATTTCTCGAATTTGTCAAGATTTGGGACTCTCTTATAGCACAATATGACATAATTTGCACTTAGACTTACACCTATGTCCACATAATGTCCAGCTCACAATTGAAGCCAGACACCATTCACAATGCCGTATTTATGTCGATTACAAAAAGCAGGGGACCGCGATTTTTCCAACAAGAAGAACACGACTTAGACAATATGCATTCCCAAAAGATAATACACATGCCACACAACAGAAACGAATATGGCTTTATTGCGAGAGAAAATTTCCAGCCGTGTAATCTCTCGTCTTGGCGATGTATGTATTTAACTTTTTTATGGGCCTACGCGAAAGACCGTGTTTATGAAGATTAATTTTAACTCTTATGTACTTTCACCAATATTCACCAAGAGGTTATGGCTAAAATACCGTCTAATATGTGCCAATCGGATCGAAGTTTGTGAAAATTCACAGGGCGGTGTTTCACATAAAATTAAAATTAAAATTTGTAATAAAAAATGAATTTCACGATAAAATTATTTTAGATTTATATTGTTACTCTGTATTTCCAATTTATGTTGGAAGGGAATATTACTCATTCAAGAGTATATTTCACGCGAAATAAATAATCTCTAATAAAATTGGAAAACTCTAGGATACTTCATTTATGATAAAAACATTTCAGCATTTACAAATAAAAGAAATTTTGCGGGAGCAGCTGAAGTTGATTAACAACATTCTGTACTACTATAACACTACTTAAAAAACAAAGCGCGCTTAAACTCAAGACGAGTATAGTTTTGCCAACTTACGAGACAAATAATTTTGACAATCATTTTAAGAAAGCTTTTTAACAGAGAAAAAAGAAGATTCTCAATTCGTCGTGTATATTGATTTTTTTAAGTATGAATTTTCATAGCTTCTTTCAGAGTGATCGGAATTTGATAAGTATTTTTTTTTTGCCAGAAAAGGTGTAGCTTGAAATTTGATTACACCTTAGTAGAAAAAAATTAAGCAAGGGTTGGGCAAAGGGCCCTGACTCATCAAATTCAACGAGGGGTATGAGAGAGGTATGATTCATTGATTTCAATGAAAAAACAGCATATTTTCTTACCACATCGTCCGATTTAAATAATTATTTTTCTATTTGATAAGCAATACTTTGGTGTCACAGAAAGTTGGAAAAAAATTAATAAGAGGGGTAGGATTGTTTTCACTGACTAATCTTTAACACCGCATATACTGCTACAACATAGCACGGTGGTGTATTTCGAATTGTATGTTAATAAAAAATGATAATATATAAAGTTTGTTGTAATTAGTAGGTTAGAGCCACAAAAGATGACAAAATAAAACATTAAAGAGAATGAAACCGCGAAAAAGCTTAAAAACAAAGGCGTATCCAGAAACGATTATTAGGTGGGATGGGGGGCTAGATTAAGTTTTTATATTAATCCGGTTGTTATTGCTATTCGAAACCATAGTTTCTTCGCCGTTTCTTTTTCAGTTTTTATTAAGTGATCAATTTCCAGCACTTTGTAGATATATAAATATGTTGGCAGCTACTGCCACTCTGTCCTCACTGGTGTAGAGTACGGTTCATTTACGTACTCTTGTAATTTTTGACACTTGTGGAATTTTTTTTTCTGGGGTTTTTAGTCAGAAAATTTTTCACAATAAAATAATACGATTTTATCTCAGATCAAACTTCAGTCGACGTATTATTCATCTAAGCACGAGAAACGTTGCATCGGAAACGACAAAATGAACAAAAGCAAGCCTTAAAAAGAAATCATTTTATTTGACAGAGACATAATAAACGTTTCCGTTCACATGTCACTTGCGCATATGAAATAAATAATTCCAGGAAGAAGTGCAGCGATTACAAATGGTCATTGCAATAAAAGATAAACCAACAAAAATTTAAAGCTAACAACATTATGAATAACGACGAAAAATTCTGAAAATCAAAGAAAATTTTTGCTATCAAAGATCACGAGCTACATTTACGTACATAAGTCAATCTTTTTCACATATTTATTATAGATGAACGTTACAAAGCACTTAATGGGTGACCCAAAAAAGTAAATATAATTATTGAAATAAAAACGAGATAAGGAAAATAGTAAGTTAGTATCAATTGGAAGGGTGGCACCGTTTTCAGCTCACTCGAATCGAAGTCATGCTCACTCATCCCTTTCCTATAAGCATAAAAAAGTAGGAAAAAAAGACGTTTCATTTTTGTAAAAATATATTCATATGTAAGTTTGTTTAAACGAATTTATATTCCACCTGACAGTCACACCCGCCCATTTGATGTTTTCGCTGCTTCAATTGCTTTGTGTGTCTTGCCTAATGGCCTTGTGGCTTTGTGGCTTCGTAGCTGATGGTCTTTGTTGCCGTGAATAAGCTCTGTGGGCATTCTGTATTGTGGCTATATGTCGCAGGTGTCCATAAAAAAAGCACAGCTCGTTCTAGGAAGAGAATTCATAGCACTTTTAGTTTTGAATATATAGCTTAGTAACATGAAACTTAAATTTTACTTTGGAATACAAATTACTGAAAGATATTATTATAAGGCAAATTAATAATTATGAAACAATTTTAAATATAGAAAATTTGAAATCATTAAACTAATCCGTCTTAGAAACGTAAACGTGTACATGGATCTTATAGATTTTTTTTAGGTATACAGGGTTATTCATTTTGCGGTTTTCAAAACAAATTTAAATGAAGTAGATTTAAAAAAAAATTTCACGAAATTATCTTGAAATTTTGAAAACTTCGATCCGTTTGAGGAAATTTTCGACCACTTTTACCACACATATTAGGTGGTATCTCAGCCATAACTTGACGAATGTTGGTTTTCAAGTGCTCAAGAGCTAGATATTTATCAAAATGAACACGTTATTTCGAGTAGTTTCACAAAATAAATTCCAGCGGTGTCAAATCGCACAATCTTGGCGGTCAATTGACATCGTCAAGACGAGAGACTACGCGGCCGGGAAATTTATCTCGCAATAAAGCTCTGATCGCTCATGTTGTGTGTCATGGGAAACCCCTTCCGTTGGAGCCACATAATTTCAAAGTCGCGTTCCTCAATTATAGGCCAAAAAGGGTAGGTTATCATACGACCATAACGCTTCGAATTGTCAGTGACTGTTTCGCCGTTATAGTTATCGAAAAAGTAAGGTCCAATCACACCTTCGGGCCAAAGAATGCATTAGACGGTAAGTTAGCTGTTTGTTGTTCAAGCACCCAGCCTACATAGCTACGGCGTTGTTAATGGTCAGCTGGCTTGAGTTGTTATGTGAGCTGGACTTTACAAGGATGTAGGTAAAAACCTTAATGCAAAATACGACACAATTTGCCGTAAGAACGTACCAGCTCTTGAGAACATCGAGAAATTGACATATTCGGGTCTTTTTCAGCACTTTCACTTACAACAGCGATGCTTGAGGTGGAACAAGTAACACGATGGTGCACAGTCCTTACAATGTCTGTTTTCGATCTAGTCTCTCCAAATTTCTTTGAATTCACTCCTCATACAATTACTCTCTTCTTAATTCATGAAACGTGGCCACATTTGATTTACCATTTTTGTAGTATGTTTTTTTTAACAATCTTAACGCGTTGTGTGGTCATTAAGCGATAGATTTTCATAAATTCATGGATTTTAACTAAAACAAAACATGGTTGGTTTGGCAGTTAAGTTTATTAGATGTCAAAATTCTAATAAAAAGTACATAACACAAATTATAGTAGTAGAAAAGTACAACAATAAAACTTTTAGTACATTACATACTGCAAACAAAGTAAAAGTGCAAACGGAATTTCAGATCCCCACTAAATCTAGTGAACAATTTTCAAGGAAACATTTATTCTGCTAAATAAAATCACACAACTTCTCTTTCGGCTTAATTGTGCACTCACATTCGACAGCAGTGTATGTAATAAATGTTATTCAGGAAAAAATATAATGCTGAGAAGGTTTACGAGTGTATCTCAGAAGAGCTTCTACATATTCATTTTAACGGCTAGAACTTCAGAGGCACGTATGTTGAATATAATTGCTGCAGGGCTTGTCTAACACAAAGTGTTCAACTTAGTAAGAAGTTTTCCTCTCGTCAGCGTTTATTAGTTTTCTTTTACTGCATATGAAGAGATCTATTGTTGGTCATGGATGCAAATAAGAACAGAGTTAAAAGAAATTCCTTCACTAAAAACAGTGAGTTAGACTTATATTTCAGTTTTTAATCCTACATAGTTGTTACCTGATAACCTAACAGCAATAAGAGCTCTGAAATCTGTAACTAAAAAATGGGCAAAAGTAGAAAATTGCCGCAAATCACTTCATGTGGCCGCTAAGCAGTTTCCTCTGAATCTAATATCGATGCTACGGAGCAATAAAATACCGCCTAACGATACTACAAGAAGAAAGGGCATTTTCTTTCTACTTTTCACAAAATTCTAGGCATGCCGCTCTTCATATGTGAGCTCACTATAGCAAAGTTATTAATCGCAGATGCTAACTGAAAATGGCGCAATCTCACTTGTCAAAATGCGACCGGGATAATTTGATCGACCTGGAATGAAACAAAGTTAAGAGAACTTATCTCACTAAAAAGAATGGAAATATCTACAGCAATGGGCCTTCTTACTACTTCTTTAGAAGTTGTAGAGAAGAAAAAGAGACTGTAACCTCAAAGCACTTCCTTTGCAATGGTGCCGCTCTTTAGTAGAATAGGAGGAAGTAACGACAACGTTTAGTGACTTGAGAGAAGTAGCGTTACAAGGATCCGTCGATTGCTCTGCTCTGCTAACTCCCCACAATTGTTCAACTATCGGGGGGAGCTTTTACGATCCCCAGCGGTAAATAAGCTGATGCCTAGAAATTATTTCAACCTAACCTCGCCACAAGAATTCCTCCGGGGTGATATACAGTATTCGAAATTTATTTCTCTTCTCATCAAAAATCCAATAAATGTCACAATACTTACCTTCTTTTACCACTCGTCCAGTTATTACAATTTTCTTTATGTGGGGGACTCCAACTTAATTTTTGACAGAGCATCAAACTTCGATCGATACTCAAAATCAAAGAGAACACAAGCGAGAATAAACAAAAGTGTGCACATATAGTCATGCATAAATCAGAAAAAGCTCGGCACAAAAATAACTATGGCTATATTCAAAATCAGCACAAACACACGAGTGAAGCAACCAAAAGGCGGAAGTCAACCAGCATCCTGAAATCAAATAAAATGTCGTCATATAAAAAATGTATAGCTGGAAAGTAAAAAAAAATATTAGTTAAACAATTTGATTGCAGTAGCAAAAAACCAAAATACCTATCCGCAATGAGAGCGGAAAATAATCAAATTTGGTCTGTGTTATAACGGGTGATCCATATCGAGGTTCCCTACTAAAAAAAAAACACAGTAAGTTCAAATTTAATGAGGAATGGCATTTATTTATTGAAGATTATCTCTTTAAAATGTTGGCCGCGACTACGTGTCAGACAGTCCATCCGTTGAGTCAAATTTTCGATGACTCGTTCGAGCATTTCCACTGGTAACTAGCGAATGACATGCGTGATGTTCTGCTCCAAGACCTGAATCAAAGCAGGATTGCCCGCATAGACTTTACACTTCACAAATCCCCACAGCAAAAATTCTAGCGATGTGATATCACGCGATTTTGGCCGCCAATCAACCGTCCCATTGATTCATTGATTGATGATGGGTTTAGGAAGTGACGCCTTCTTGTAAAAACCAAATGTCGAGGAGATCACAAGGTTCAATTTCATACATACGTTCTCGCCGGCATTATTTTTGAAGAAATATTGACCGATGATTCCATCGACTCACAAACACACCAAACCATTTTTTTCTGGATGAAATGGCAGCTCTTGAATATCTTCAGGTTTCTCTTCGTCCCAAATGCGGCAACTTTGCTTGTTTACATACCCATTCAGCTAGAAATGGGCCTCACCGCAGAACAAAATTTGGCTCGAAAACGTCGGATCTTTTTCGAACTTTTAAAGAGCCCATAGAGCGAAGAGATTTCGTTTGTACGCTTTCAATTTAAGATCTTGACGTAAATTGCGCCAATTCGTTCCATACGTCAGTGATATATATATATATATATATATATATATATATATATATATATATATATATATATTCATAGTCAAATCACACTAATTGCTGGTAAATTAGCTTATACTGCGCCATGAAAGATTTCGTCATGATCCATAATTTATTGAAAATGCCTTCATCTCAATCATATTCAATGAGTTTCTGGATCAGATCATCAGCCAACTTTCGATTTTTTTTAATGATCCATTGATCAGTTCCGTGGCATCCTAATTAAAAAAAAAAAACAGAAACTTCAAATGGGAAATGTTTATAATCACTTGAAACAACATGACTCGTTCGAGCATTTCAACTGGTAACTGGCGAATGACACGTGTGATGATTTGCTCCAAGTATATGCTCACCAAAGTGTTATCTCAATAAATCCATTAATTCATATGGAAGTGTGGGAAGTGGCGTAGCGCCGTCTTGTTGAAACCAAATGCCGCTCAGGCATCTCAGGTATAAAATAGTCGGTTATCATGGCGCGATAACGGTCTTCAACGACGGTTACGTTTTCACCAGCATCATTTTTGAAGAAATATAGGCCGATGATTCTACCGGCCCACTAACCACGCCAAACCGTTGTCCTTTCTGATTGAAATGGCAGCGATTGAATCTCTTCAGGTTTCTTTCTTTCCCAAATGCGGCAATTTTGCTTGTTTACATACCCATTGAGCTAGAAATGGGCCTCATCGCGAAACAAAGTTTGGCTCGAAAAACAACGGATTCAAGAGCCCATAGAGCGTAGCGATGTCGCTTGGAAAGGTCGAGCAGCTTCAATTCTTGTACAAGCTATATTTTGTACGCTTTTAATTGCGCCAAGTCGTTCCATACGTCAATCCGAGTTGCTGCGAGCGGCGCCGAATCGACTCTCTACGGTCTTCGTGTGCACTGTCAGCTACATCCGCTATATTTTCTTCACTGCATGCTGGACTTGGTTTATTCGGTCGAATATTATCCAGTAATGAATGCTGGGCCTAAATATGGGTGATATTATTGCGAAGCGCGCGAAACACACTCATTACAGAACGTGAATTTTCATAATAAAGTTGAATGATTTGTTAGCGTTGTTCAGGCCTAAGTCTTTCTATGATAAAATGCAAAACAATGCTGGAAAAAAGGGCTATTTAAGATGCTACCTTTACTTGGATCATCTTATATTTTATTAGAGTTTATGCTAAAAATACCACGGTTTAACATAGGTTATGAAATTTCTTTGTCACTTTGGAAGTTGGTTGTGAAAAGGTAAACTTAGTTTTTGAATTTTGTTCTCAAAATTTACTTCTTTTGATAGTAAGCACATCTTAGCTAATTAAGTAATCCTATTATAGAGAAACCAATTTATAAATATTATTTAAATTAATATAAAATAATAAAATTCGAACCTATTACCGAATTTGCATACAACATTTTTATTTTCTTGAGCACTTATTATAATTCATTGACAACAAAAAAGTGCGATGTTCCCTCAAACGAATGGCCAATGAACTTGCCCACGGCTAGCTGACTCACTATTCACAACTGCATATGCCTATGACATTTGAAACTGCGGTCAACACTATGGTCAGCTTTGATTCACACTCACTCAAACTCTCTTTATGAGCTTACTCACGTGCGTGCTGACATACTCGTGCATGCATACATTTAGTAGTAACCGCAAAACGTGTTGCATTTAGTTGTTGTTGTTCTTATTGATTACCAGCCATATTATCAGTTTTGTCAACTTATCCGAATTTGTGGTTTTGTTCTATTTTCATTATGCATTCTTCCATTACATATATGTGTTACTATGACAATCTGTTTAACAATAGTTAGATTTGTGGCAAATTAGCGGGATTCCAACCACTTACTGTGTTATAATTGCATAGAAATTTACAAAATGCTTTATTTGATTCGAAATATATTTGTAAATTTGCACTTTTAGCCTATTCAACTGCGAATTAATTAATTTTAGCTTCCCAAGTACTAATTTCGATGTCAAATGAAATGTTAAAAATTTCACTGAACATTTTTATAATGACTGTGACGCACTTATGTTGATATAAACTCACACTATCAATTATATATTTAAGAAATTCGTTTCATAACCAAAAAAATAATGAAGATTTCACTATATTTAAGAATGTTTGATATAAAGCTATTAGATTTGTTTATTTATCAACATTTTTTATTGTTTGCTTAATTCTTTGCCTCCTGAACTGTTTTCCCCATAAGTTTATTGGCTTTTATACTCATTTTTTGTACTGCTTTTCTCACTTTATTAAGGAAGAAATCATTGCGTAGACCTTTCTACTATTTTTTCCGCTCATTGGCTTATTTTATTTACTTAAAGAAATCAAAATTTTAAAGGGTAATCCAAGTAGAGGTACTTTTTTCAATAGCCTTTTTTTCAGATAACGCATGAGTCAGGTCAAGCTGTCATGTTATTTTTGTTCAGTATTGTTTGACATTACATCATGAAAAGACTTATGCCTGAACTATGTTTACAAATCATACAACTATATTACTCTCAATTTATGGTCAACATAATCGGCCTACTGAGCGTGCTATTCGCAACACCATCACCCATCTTGAGATTCAGCCTTCATTATTAGATAATATTCGACGGAATAGACCACATCCATTATGCAGTGAAGAAAATATAACGGACATTAATTTAAATGCATTTTCTATCCACATACATTTTCTTTTTTGCGGGTGAGGAGAAGAAAAATGCCTTCCGCATCATCATTGTGTCATCACAAACAATTGTATGTGCCACTTGCAGGTCACTAAAAAACTCTCCTCTAAGGAACCGTCGCCCATCCTGGAAACCGCTTTCGCTAATTTTACATTTTTCTTGTAGCAAGATTACATCTCGTCACCTGCGTTCAGGTCCCGCTTTTTCTGACGTAGTACGATCTCTACGTAGTTTGATATATTTTTCCAGTTTGCTTCACTCTGGAGCATTACTGGTACGATGTTGTCCGCATCTAGCGGGCCTACCAGGTAGTGCCTCTCGTTCTGCTTGCCATCGTTCGCATTTAAAAAATGTGTGGTCTGGAATGACCTCGATAGCGTCGTTGTATATGCTGGACGGCTCTTCTTCTTTGCCAATTTTGTGCAGGTATTTTCGGAAATATCCGTGTCCAGATAACATCTGAGTGACAAAGTAGTTCACATCCCCGAATTTTCTCTGTGTCCAGAGTTTCACGTCCTTAATTAGCCTGGCGGTCCATATGCCGCAATTTTCTTGTTACCAGCGGCTTTGCCATCGATTGTAGGTATCCAGTTTTAGATCGTCCCTTGCGTTTTCCGACATTCCTTGGTTCTTAAGGTTGTTTCCTCTCTAGTACCAGGAGTTCTATAGGTACACTTCCACTTATTACCAGACACACCGTACGGTATGCTTATGCTACCCTTAATGCTTCCATACGATAGACTTTGGCTATAGTCTTGCGCCGGTTTTCTTTCTTTAATGTATCTGCCCATAGTTCTGCACCGTAAAGTAGAATACTTATAGTTGCCGTCATCAGTAGCTTTCTTTTCTCCTGCGTAGGTCCTCCGATATTGGACATCAGCCTCCTGAGTCGAGATGTTATTTTAGAGGTCCTTTCCGCGGCGTGTTGCATTTGTGCCCAATAAGTTAACTTTCGGTTCATTCTTATGTCTAAATAGTTTACGTCCCTACGTGTCTTCAGGTTGCCGGATAAAGTGTGCATGTGTATTTCTAATATGATGTGCTTCATTGTTAGCAGTAACAGCTCGGTCTTTTCTGTTGCTAATTTGAGACCGCCTGAGTTAAGCCACATTTGGGTTCGTATCATTACCTGGTTTAGTTTCCTTCGTGCGTCTTCTGTATCGCGGGTGGTGATTATTGCTGCAATGTCACCCGCGTATCCAACTAGGTATTCATCATCACGCATCTTGGGACTTAATATGTCCGTTGTAACTGACATTCTAGAGGTCAGGTCCAAGTATCGAGCCCTGTGCTGCGCCTGACATGATTCTGAGGTTGCGGGGACCGTCTGTTGTATGGTATAGGAGAACTCTGTTCTTTAGGTAGCTCCTTATGATTAAGTTGAGGTACTTGGGTATTTTGAACTTTGTCTCCAGAGCTGCGATAATGTTCTTCCATTGGACGCTGTTGAAGGCATTTCACACATCTAACGTTTCGCATACATAATTTATATACATAATTATTTTTCGAATTAAATCTGCTTATATTTCAATATAGTTAAATGTTAATTTAATAATTTAAATCAAATATATAAGTAGGTAAAGGTATTATAGTGTCCATCTGTGCAGGTGTAACACAGTGTGCAGTAATAATAGTAATAATAATACTTAAAAAATATGAAGAAATATTTTTTTCCTTACGCCTCGGCTCCTTGCTTACTTGTTAATTTATTTGTTTTTAATATTATCCTGTTCTTGTCCACATTACACCTGTTAATCATTATTGCCACTTTGCAATCAGTGTACTTCCTAGTAGTGTTATTTGGTTGCATGATATTTAATTTCATCATTTTTACTACAGTCAATTGTAAATTTTACAGTACATAAATTTCAATGCACATTTTATGCTTTTGAAATTTAACAACACATTAGATAGCATTTCACATGCCGTTATGTTGTTAACAGTGGCGTGCTGTCCCTAGTGTTTACTGACCGGACGCTATATTGCGTTTGAATATCAAATTTTATGATGCATAAGTGCTTTATGTGCAACAATAACAAATAGCGGTGGGTGAGTAGTTGCACGAGTTGCTAAAAGTAGTAAAGAGATATAAAACAAAATTTGTTGCGAGCGTGTAATGTAAATATATTTTTTCACAAAAATATTATTGTATAACAAAATATTGTTTTGCACAAATATACATAATAAATGTTAGCATGTGGAAGCTTTTATTTAAACATTTATACTTCTTACTTCTTTTAACCAGAAAGAAATAAAAGCAAAATAATGAAGGACAAAGTCAACGGCATAAAAAAGTGTGTTTAATTTTTTTACAGAAAAATATTAATTTTGGAAATAAATTCTGACTGGTTGTTCGCCAAGTTTGTCCAATGGATTGACATCCTATTACTAAAATATTATTTAAATCTATTGGGTTATGCGAAACTGAGCTCTCTCCCTCTCCATCTCTCTTTAAGAGGTTATATGGGTTTCAGAGGTTAAAAAAAGGAATTTTTCACTATTTTTTCTAATATATACAATCATATATTTTAATCAAAAAATTCACGATATCAAAGATAAATATGTAAACAATATGTTGTGAAATTTTTATTCAAAAATTCCGAAAACTCAGCCGTTGGTACTTCATCTCCCTTGACGTCTTAAAACAAAATGCGCCGTAGACAGCATAATTCATTATTGGTTCATCTAAAATCAAAAAACCAAGATTTTCGTTAGAACGTGAATAAGTCTCGTTATTGTACGAAGGAAAAAACAAAAAAAATTTAAATTTGAATTTTTGACGGACTTTGAATAAAAAACACATTTGTTTGATCAAATTTTCGCCATGCTTTGGCTCGAAACAATTAGTTTTAATAAAAAATATCCTTCGTTCGATGACTAGATAATGTTATTACAAAGATGTGTGTCAAATTTGAACAAAATCGCTTTATAACTTTTCGAGAAATCGTTCCGCCGACTTTAAAAATAGAGTTTTGAGATAAACGCGTTTAAAGTTTCAAATTGACACAGACATGGCCTGATGGGCGGAAATTCCTATCTATATAATTTTACTCCGATCGATTTGGAATTTTGGGATAATAATTTAAACATATTTAACAATTTAATAAGACAAAAAATACTTGATTCTTTTTTAAATTTTTAAACCCACCTAACCCCTCAAGAGGGTATTTCAGTTTAGAATTTTGAAAAATTCAAATTTTCTTTGTACATTTTTAAAGTTTAACTATTTAAAAATATGTATGTTTTGCTGACGCGGCATCCATATGGGCTCGGCTTTTACGAGGAACCTTAGACACGTTTATATCGAAACTGCCTGTTCACAAACGATAGCTACGATTTCTCAAGTTCTACTGAACCGATTTTTCTGAAATTTTTGGAGAGTCTTTATAAAGTACTCCATATCTGGAAATACCTTCATTCCCAAATTTAAATTTTTACTTGGTTATAAGTAAATGAGCTGTATTCAAAGGTTTTTTTTTTTTTGTTAGAAAAATTATTTTTAATTGAATATTTTGTTATACAACAAAGAAAAATTGGTAGTAGTGACAGCTGTTTCGGAGATCACCACATCTCCTCATAAGACTTCCTTTGCCAGGAATCGAAATTTTAAATTTTTACTATTTTAAAAAATTCGAATAGCCAAAAAAAAGGTTAAATAATTTTTTTTTTAAACAGTCGCCATTTTATGATTTTTTTTTTGACTTTTCCTTATTTTCAGATATTGCGACATTCCTATAAATTAATAATTTTTTCAGATTGTTAGAAGGGCTGAAATTGAGGTCACGTGAAAATTTTTCACGACCCCCTACTTTATCAAATATTAATTCGTGGTATTAAATTTTTTTTTTCAATTTTTTTTTGTATTTTTTTCATGTTAATAAAAAAAAAACAGAAAAGCTGGATAGTAAAAATATTGATTGCTTTCTTTTTACGGAGCTTCAAAGATTATTTAAATTCATCGCTCTAGACTAGAATACTAATCTGTTTACTAAACCACTTCGAGCGTACAGTCGAACCACAGCCAAGACTATTTTGCTTACTAAAAAATTCAATGGCTAATAATCAAGCCAAACGTAAAAACATATAAAAGCTTATAGTTGCCATTAAAAATATTTCAAAATTTTGAAAATTTATATTATTATTGTTTTCATACGAATTCTCAGAAGTAAAATCAACTTTAATATATTTTCTAAAATTTATATTTACATTCATATAAATACATATACTTATTACAAATTAATAAAATTTAAAATTTGTCTCCATGATGGTCTCCCATATAATTGCTGGTTTGAACCAAATTCAACAATCGCTTGCATTATTTACCCGAAAATTGCATTTTATGTATCCACGTAATAGCTTTTATCTATTATTTGTAATCCTAGCCCATTAGTGCGGCTTTAGAAATTTAAAAAAATAACATTAATACTTTATGTGCCTATGTGAACACGCTAACACAACTTATAAAATGAGCATAGAAAGCCATATCTACAAACATAAATATTTTAACAATTTACCTCTCAATTATTCGCGCTGCATTGGTCTTTTAATTATGGATAATTAGTTAGTTATTACTATATGCAAAGAGGCATATGCTGTGGGAAATAGCAAAAATTTATCCGCCCATGTCTATTACTTTGGTCTCTGGTTTACGCTAACATTAACAAATTTCAATATTCATTATATACCAACAAATGCTAATTTACAAATCTCTATAATAATACTGAGCTGCATTGCATTTTAAATAGCAAAATGGATTTATTCACGGCTTCATATTAACATATAGATACATATGGAATTTTGTATGGATATTCCGGCTACTTGTGTATGAGAGCTTGCTTTGCTGTAATCACCCGATCATTTAAGCGCAATATCGCATATAAAATTGTTGCAGTAAATCAACCGAAAAATAGTTTTGCTTTTTATTATTAGTTATTAGCAATTATGTGGCTCCATTCATGCCTCCACTCAACTAAATGTCAGTTTTCAGTTTCAGTTCAAATTAATAAACTTTCACAACGAAATGACTTTGCAAATTGCATGATGGTATTTGTTGTCGGGGTATGGCGGTCGCAAAAGCCGAGTGGGTAGCATTGCGTACTACAATTAGAAAGGTCTGGGTTCGAGACCAGGTTTGAGCTGCTTCCAAAATTAAAGACAGGTATAACAAGCCCTCCGAACGTACATCTGACATGTAATAAAAGCTCTTAAGGAAATTTCTTCGGCCATTCGAAAGTGGCTTGAAATAACAATTTGGAGGAGTAGCTCGGCCGAAAATCTCTTCAGCGGTTACACAGCAACAAATGTGAATTTATATAAACACGCTGGCAGGCCAAGGTGTTTGCTAAAGTGAAAAGCTAATTAAAAATTTTGCTCACAAGTGATCATATCTGTTTATTTGGTAACATGTTAAATATGTAAAAAAAAATATATAAATCTTAATTAAAACACATTTAAATAAAATTTAAATAAAAAACTTTTACAACAAAAAAAAATAAAAATATAAAATAAAATAAAATTTTTTTAAAATATTAATTAATAATAAAAAAAACTAATTAAAAAAAAAAATAAAAGAAAAAAATATAAAAAAAATATTAAAATAAATTAAAACAAAATATAAAATTTAAATGGCATAAAATAAAATTAAAAAAACTAAAATAAATTAAAATAAATAAAATAAAATAAAATAATATAAAATAAAATAAAATAAAATAAAATAAACGAAAAAATATAATAA
Source organism: Neoceratitis asiatica (assembly GCA_030068015.2). NCBI lineage: Eukaryota > Metazoa > Arthropoda > Insecta > Diptera > Tephritidae > Neoceratitis > Neoceratitis asiatica. Next base: position 42,812,512 of record CM061524.1, on the reverse strand, counting down.
TATTAAATTAAATTTAATTTATTTAAATTAAAGTAATATAAATTAAATTAAATTAAATCAAATGAAATGAAGTGAAATTAAATTAAATAAAACAAAACAAAATATTATAAAATAAATTGAAAATTAATAAAGTATAATAAATAAAAATAAAATAAATTAAAAAAAAATAATTAAAATAAAATGAAATGAAATAAAATAAAATAAAATAAAATAAATAAATAAAAGAAAAGAAAATAAAATATAATAATAATATAATATAATAAAATTAACTTAAACAAAATAAATAAAATAAAGTAAAATAAAAATAATAAAATAAAATAAAATTAAATTAAATTATATAGGAAAATATAGAAAAAATCAATGAACAAAGAGAAAAAAACAAATTAAAATTATTAATTATTATATAATAGCTAAATTAAAATAAAATAAAATAAGAAATAATAATATAATAGAAAACAACTTAAATAAAAAAAATTAAATAAATCAAAAACAATAAATTAAATTTATATAAAAAAATATAAAAATATAAAAATAAAAAATGAAAAAAAATTAAGTTGTTAAGTAGCATTAGGTAAATTAATTAAAAAAAATCTAAATTAAAATTAAATTATCAAAATAAAATTAATTAAAAAAAATAAAAAATAAAATAAAATAAATTAAATGAAACAAAATAAAATAAACCAAATTAAAATTAATAAGGACAAATAGTATAATTTATTTAAAATAAAAAGTAGAAATAAATAAAAATTTAATATATATAATTTAATTAATAAATTAAATAAAAAATAAACCTAAATTTAAATCAAATAAGGTAAAACAACTTAAAAATAAAGTAAAATTAAGTAAATATTAAAATTAGTTTTTTTTTAATTCATAAGATAAAAAAACAAATAAAATTAAAAAAATATATTTAAAAAAAATTAATTAAAAAGAAAAAAAATTAAAATATGAAAATTTTAATTAATGAAGTATAATTAGAAATTCTTAATTGATTATATAAATTGGTTACCCACTTTTCGAGGTGTTTTATCTGCAAATCATATATCATTTCATAATATGCAACAGGTAAATGCACTACCTCACACTTACTGTTTAACTTCGTTTCTATGTACTATCTACCAAAATTAAGCTATTAATTAAGATTTTTGAAAAATAATCATAAGATGAATGCTTTCTCTATACCGTACATACGCGTGTAAAAAATGTGATATGATGAAAACTGAGCGTGATAAAAATAAATGAAAAAGTGGAAAATCAGTAACAAAAAGCAATGTATTAAAAATTCAAGCTACTAAAAATTGGAATACCAATTTATATCAATATTAAAAGAGTTAATTTTATAAACGTTTTTCAGAGTATTTAATTCAATTATCTTTATGGCTCGTATCGACTTTATATACTACCTATATATATATATATATATATATATATAAAATATAATTGCTCGGTTAACTTTACAAGGTAACTAATAGAATCACGAGCATATGAAAGCTTTTAATTAATCTCGTTATATTGGGGGTTTTTATCTATTTAAATGAAGTGATTGAATATTGAGGCTGTAAGTGAAAAATGTGATTTTAATATAAAGAGGAAAAAAAGAAATTTGCTGAATTTGCTTCGGTATTTTTTTTTTGTATTTTTTTTTTTTTTTTTTGGTGAGAATAAAATGTTATATTGACTTTCGTTAAAATATGTATGTAACAGAAGGAAATGAATAGCATTCCATCACAATGACAAGCGCCTATCCATCAATATTCGTCTGTTCTCTGGTCTGTTTAAAGCTGAAGATGGTTTACAGATTTTGAGTTACTCGGAAGGCATACAGGTGTATTTAGAGTTTTCTTATTGAATTCCGTTCATTGTTCACAATTGGCCAAGAGATATTTGGTAAGCAAAATTTATATTATGTCTCAAGTAGGCGTTAAAGTCTTTGCTTTGAAATTCATACAAAATTCACAAATTCTGCAAACCCGACAATCATTTGCTATATAAACGACACATATATGGCACAAGACATTTATTTATAACAGTTTTTGAAAGAAAAAAGAAAAAACACTTTAACATGAAAGTGTTGCACATATGTATGCCCTTATTTCAGAGTTACGTTTACGCCCTGTTCTATTTGCTGTAATTTTCTGCCAATTAATAAAAGTAGTTCATAGGCAAGCTGCAGACACAGTCGATCAATCAGAAACTTGTTTTGTGCCTATCTACAAGATAAATTACTTCTTTTTTTTTTTGAGATTGTGATCAATTTTATATTTATTTTGTTCTTGTATTACAATGAAACTAACCTTATAATCCTTCTCATATTACTCATATGTGAACTCTTTTATTCACAAAGGGCTTAATAACAATTACCCAAAGCAGGCTTAGGGATGAATATGACAACTGGAAATGGAAATGACAATAGCATCATTTGCCTGCTTTGAAAAATGAGCAGGATATATGAAATATGATAAATGATTCTTTTCATGTGCACTCAGCAAAAAAGTAGCTAAAAAATAACAATGATGAAGGCAAATAGTCAAAATGGGTAATTTTTTTATTATTCATTTTTTTTTATGTGACTATGTTTTGAATCTACATATTAATTTTGTTTCTTATGCCGCCTTTTTATAACAAATTGTGAATAATTAAAGAAATATAAACGATGATCCATTTCGAGGTTTCCTACATTTTAAAGAAAAAAAAAACCCAGCAAATTCAAATTTAATGATAAATGTTTATCAGCATTCGAAAGAACATTCTTTAGTATTTATTTATTATTATTTATTTTTTAAAAATTATCTCTTTCAAATAATGGCCGCGGCTACTTCTCAAATGTTCCATCCGTTGAGTCCAATTTTCGATGACTCGTTCGAGCATTACGACGGGTAACTGGCGAATAACACGCGTAATGTTTTGCTCCAAGACCTGAATCGAAGCGCGATTGTCAGAATATACTTCAGACTTTACATATCCTTACGGAAAAAATTCCAACGGAGTTATATCTTATGATCTTTGTGGCCAATTTACCGGCTCAAAACTTGAAATTATCTGCTTATCCGAAGTTTTATCTCAATAAATTCATTAAATAATGCGATGTGTGGGAATTGGTGCCATCTCGTTGAAACCAAATGTCGCGGAGATCACGAACTTCAATTTCAGGCATCAAATAGTCGGTTATCTTGGCGCGATAACGGTCGCCACTGACGGTTGCGTTCTCACCGGCATCATTTTTGAAGAAATATGGACCGATGATTCCACCTGCCCACAAAGCAGAGCAAACCGTAGTTTTTTCTGGATAAAATGACAGCTTTTGAATCTTTTCAGGTTCCTCTTTGTATCAAATTCGGCAATGTTGTTTGCTTTCACACCCATTGAGGCAGAAATGGGTCTCATAGCTGAACAAAATGTGGCTCGAAACCGTCGATCTTCTTGGGACTTTTTAGGTGCCCACAGAACGAAGCAATGTCGCTTGGGAAAGTCGAGCGGCCTCAATGCTTTCACAATCTGTATTTTGTACACTTTCAATTTAAAATCTCGACGTAAAATGCACCAAGTCGTTCCATACGTCAGTCCGAGTTGCTGCAAATGGCGCTGAATTGACTCTCCAGGGTCTTCGAGTACACTCTCTGCTACGGCCATTGTATTTTCTTCACTGCGTGCTGGACTTAGTTTATTCGGTCGAATATTATCCAATAATGAATTCTGGGTCCGATAATGGATGGTGATGTAGCGAATAGTATGCTCAGTGGGCCGATTATATTGACCATAAGCTGAACGAAGCGCGCGAAACACATTCATTACAGAACGTGATTTTTCGTAATAAAGTTGAATGATTTGTAAACGTTGTTCTGGCGGAAGTCTTTCCATGATGAAATACCATACAATACTGAATAAAAATAACATGACAGTTTGACACAACTCACTCGTGATCTATCAAAAATAAGCTATTGAAAGAAGTACCTCTACTTGGATCACCCTACATACATTGTTTTCAGTGCTAAATAGTTGATAGGTAGGTTAGTAGCTTTACTTATGTAGGACAACTTTGCTCACTAGTTAAATAACTCAACTCTCTTGCATAGTGAAAAATATGTTCTAGTCTAATATGTAATAAAAACTATTTTAAATTTTTTAGATGCCACGACTGCTTCAAGCTGTTTTTGGTGCAAGCGGTGGACCAACAAAATACTGAAAAGATCAGGTTACCTGATATTGATCAAAGTTTTTGCGCTAAGATAAGTTATGTATGAACTGTTTGTAGACTTTTGTCATTATTGGCCTTACGCTTTTTTGTCACAGCTTTACTATTTTATGTTAAAATATTATTTTTGTTTGTTTTTTATGATAAGGGAGAATATTTGAAATAAATTGTATCGTTAAATTTTCCAATAAACCTTTTGGAATTTTAATTCAACGAAAATAGTGTCCGCCACTGTATATAAATTAGATAAGCCATTGGAAGCTTCCGCTTAAGACGTTGAAGCGATCTTCTACAATGTACGTTATTTTAGGACTCATAAGCCTTGGAAGCCTTCTGCAATTTTAGTGTGGTAGCCTTACAAGATATTTTACCATTCCGGCAACTGTCTTTCATTTCAAAAGCTGAGTTTTCTTTCATCTCTATCGCCCAAATCCATTGTGTTTGTCCTGTCAATTTTAATTGACTTTGAAGGTAGACTAGAATTCTGAATTATAAAAAAATAAATGAATAAATAAAAAATTGGCGGATGTAACTTTTCAAAACCAATCACAATTATTCCATACATTCGAGGTATATAAACAACACAACCGTTGTAAATCTGATCTGTCCTACCTATAAATATCAATAATCATCAACAATATCCGACAAGTGTGCGACATTTAGTACGACTCATACGTTCGCAAATCTCATGAAGTCCTCATACATACATATATGTATGTATGTAATACATACAGAGAAAAATACTAGTTATTAACTAGAATCGAACTAGTTTGAATTTTTATACTAACTATATTTTATTTTTAACATAGTGATGTCCTACGAACTATCATAAGTAACTTGAATTTCTAATTCACCAAAAACAAAAAACAAAAAATAAATAAAGCGAGATTTGAACCGTGAACCCAGCACGCTACAGAGATAACCTCTAATAATTCGGTTATCGTTATGATATAAAAAGCAACGTCATATTTTCAATGACATACGGCTATAGCATTTACTCATGGCATGCCTTTATATCCATTCATTTGCTTTTCCGGGAAATTTTACACCAATCAATTAAACTCATTGGTAATTTGATTCCTCTTTTTCCGTTGCAGCATAATCTAACAAACAACCAATTCGATATAATTCTACTATTAGACTAAATAAAAATAGCGCATTTATTCAGAAAATCTTATGAAACTTTTTTATAGTAGGTATCATTCTCTACTAGATTATATATTACTTATTGTTGTAATTCTCATGTAATTTTTATGCAACTTATGCTATCGTAAAAGCAAAGTTAAATATGAATATTAAGAGTTGGTTGTGGTCTAAGCATACCTATACTTGTATATTTTCTTTTAGGCTATTAATAGTTCGCGCTAAATAGCGGACATAATAATATGTATACTCTGCAAAGTAAAAGAATCAAATCCCATCACAAGGGATGTTTGACGTCGTTGACAGAAAACGCTATAATATAATCAAATCTGTTAACAGAAAGGAAGTATAGTAAAATAGCAAATAATTACATATAACACCAAACTGTTGTAATTTGAGATGTGTAAACACAACAGGTAATAATAATATTGAGCTTAGTGCGAGACTTGGCAAAATTTATGAGCGTAAAAAGTTACTAGTTTCCTTATCATATAATATTCTTAAATAATGTTACTATTTTGTATAATGCTAATAAGTGGAACATGCACACCTGCACCTTCCAAAATCAACCAAACTTAGAACAGCATTATGTAAAAGAATTTATGACATCCGCAAAACATACTATTAATTGGAAATATATTAGTAACAAGGGTTCAAAGAAAAATATCTTTGGTATAAAGATAAGGGAGTTGTTTTTGCGGAGTATTCAAAGCATATCGAAATATAAATAGAAAGAATGTAAAACTATAAAACTAGCTAAATGAACGGCTGTAATATCATTGTAAAAGTTCGGGTGATTTTTTTATAAAGAATGTAGAAAAGCACTTTTGCACGTTAAAAAGATGAAATATTTGCTTTACATTTAAATTATTTAATAATCGGTACCATGGAAGTTCTTAAATCTCTCACATACTGTCATATACTAATAATAAATTTGATTTAAGTTTTACTGCAAAGGCTTACCAATGATCATTAATAATGATGTATAAAATCATGACTTTCTGTGATTTCCACGGCAATTAGTCGTTCTAAACATATGGCAGAGAGAGAGAGTAGCCTTAACTGAGTAGAAATTGAGTGATAAACTCTATTAGATGAGAATTAAGTAACATACATGCACAAATTTAAAGTGGACATGAAAAATAATAAAAAAAAAAACAGTAGACGTATAAATTCAAAGTAATTTTTAATGACAGACAAATTATTTCGAAGTAAGAGTTGGTTAAGATAGGTACTAAGTTACTGTTACTGTGTGGGTCAAAAAAACAAGTTTTAAAACAACCAAAGGAATAAAAGAAATAATGAGGGAAGAGCTAAGTTTTTTATTTGATAGTAAAATATGTCGAAGGTAGAAGTTGTTATTTTCTGGTTTGCTCCCTGGTTTCTACCTGGCTTTCTCCCTTCACAGTTTGGGGTGCACCTGTAATGTTTACCGGGCTATTGCTGTGTTTAATTACCTGAACACTACCGGTGTCCTTCCAATTAAAATATGATAATTAAAAGCAAACCAGAATACAGTTTCCGTATTTTTCTTACTCAACAATTTTGAACAAAGAAAACTATTGATGTCGCCATTGAGTACACTACTATTATATTGTATAATTGTATAACACGATCTCTCAACCTTAGGTATCATCATTGTATTTTTATATTTTGAATTGCATAAAAGTAGAAAGTAATTATTTATCTAATAAATAGTTGAATATTGACTTACACTTGCTTGTTTCATTTATTTCCTATAACCCGTACTGGTCTCTCACCAAAATTTGTAATATCATTGCTAGAAGAAAACTTATAGCCTCTTAACACGCTAATCTTATGATAAGTATACTAAAATGGACGGACACAGCAACAAGTTGTTAGAAAATAAGTAAACCGAGGGAAATTATTAGCGCTTGGAAAAGAAAATCCAGCATATCTTTTGGCAGTTCAGTTCCCGCGAGAGCACTTTAATGATGACTGTTTTATGTAAAAACTAAATGCGGATATGCGATTTTTTCACTGCATCACTAATGACGTGAGTTCTCACCTGGCGGAATATGTCAGTTATTTTCTATTTCAACACTTTTGTATTTAATGAATATTTCTTTAATGTTAAATAAATTTTTTTTTTAATTATAAAGGGTGTTTTTTTATAGAGTATAGAACTTTAAGTTGCAATAAAACAACGATGGATTATTCGATTGACATGAATTTTATTTGATTTGATTAGAAAAGTAATGCCATCTTAAACTTCTATACCTCTATAAAAAAAACACCCTATATAAAAGAGGATTGCAATGGCCGATGCCAATAAAATAATATTTTCAGCTGCACGTGCCAGGGTGTACGTACAAACGCTAAAATCTGCAATTTTTTAGTAACAAAATATAAAAAGTTATTGAATACTTACAAAATAACTTAAACTTGTTTTGTTTACATTTTAACCCATTTTATTTATCTCAGGATAAAAAAATTCCGCTCAATAATAAAGCTCCGTAAAAAGGGGATGTCGAATTAAAGAGCGATTATTTATATTTCATTAAAAGAGTGATGTATGGTTGCCCTTTAAGAACGAATAAGGGTTATATATACATATATTTGGCGCTTTGTAACCGCTGAAGCGATTTTCGGCCGAGCTCCTCCTCCAATTTGTGGTTTTGCGTCTTGATGTTTTACCAACAAATGAAGGGACCTACAGTTTATTCTAAGCCACATCCGAACGGCTGATGGATTTTTGTGAGGAGATTTATTTCATATCAGAAATACACTCGGAGGGCTTGACATTCCCTGCCGAAGGGCGACCGCAATTAGAAAAATTTATTTTCTATAATTTTGGATGTTGGTGGAACCTAGGCTCGAACCCAGACATTCCGAATAGCAGCACGCAATGCTAACCACTCGGCTATCGCGGCCGCCTATAAAGCTTACTGCTGCTAATAATTCAAGGCATTCTCTTAACTTGAATGCAAACGACGTATGAAGGATACTTTCAGACAAGGTAAGAATGTAAGAGAAATCTAAAAAAACTTTTCTTCAGCAATACTGTTGAAATATTATTATATACAAATAAAATTATAATGAAAATAATTCGATAACAATGATGTTGATATCATTGGCCATAACAACCGCGTCGTAAATTCCGCGTTTACCATGTTAGACAAAGAAACAAGACGAAAGGGTCTATTAATGAACGAAGGCAAGACGAAATCAATGAAGTAGTTATCGCATTCGCGACGTGGCTACCACGTCACTGTTGAGAGTCATAACTTCAAAGTCGTAGATAATTTCATCTATCTAGGAACCAGTATGGACAACACCCACGATGTCAGCCTTGAAATCTAACTCAAAATCACCCTTTACAGCAGGTGCGACTTTGGACTGAGCAGGCAATTAAAAAGCAAAGTGCTCTCTCGACGGACCAAAACCAAGCTTTAAAAATCACTCGTCATTACCGTCATTAGCCTGGATGATGTCGACATCCATTGAGCCTGCACTAAGAGTTTTCGAGATAAAATTTTGCGTCCTTTGCGCGATAGTAACGATGAATACCGCAGACGATGAAATGATGAGCTGTACGAGCAATATGACAACATTGACATAGTTCAGCGAATCAAGAGACAGCGGCTACGCTGGCTAGGTCATGTCGTCCGAATGGATGAAGGCGCTCCACCTTCGAATGTATTCGGTGTAGTACCCGCTGGTGAAAGCAGAGCAAGGGGAAGACCTCCACTCCGTTGTTGTGAAACCGCAAATTTTATATTAATGTTCAATTACCGCATTTTATGCGAAGCGATTTTTGTCCTATCTCCTTCTCCACTTTTTCTATAACTTCGATACTGGTCAGGGCAGGGTTTAAAATCATGACTATCTGCAAATTACAATTGTAGTAAGAAAACTTTTAGTATTTATAGAAATCCATTTAAAAATGATAAATGTCTAGCCGCGCTCAAATGTTTACCCTTTACTAACTACTCACTGTAAAATAAGTCGAAAACTGCAAGTGTATATGTTATTAAAAAAATAAATGAATGAATTATATTACTCAATTATCGCAAGTTAAAGCTTGCTTAAAAGTTTTGCTTTTTATTTTCACTTTGACAAAAAGTGAAAGCAAGTTTTGACGTTTTTAAAAGGTTGATTTTGCTTTTACTAAAACATGATCCTTGTATAGAGTGTGTCAATTGATTGCTTTTAATTTAAAAATATTTTCCACGACCCCGACTTTAAATATATAATTTTTCTAAGAAAAGGTAAAATTAACTAAATTTGTTCACAGATACATATATTTTCCATTAACAAACAGCTGATTTGGCAAATGTCAAAATAGTTAGAAAAATTTTGACTAATTTTTTTCATTATTTAAAAATAATTTCAATATATTCAAGTAGTATTTAGAGATATATTTTAAATAATATTTTACAAGAATGCAACTAACTGATTAAACAACTCTCTAATAGCAATGATCCGACCAATTAAGCGAGAAACACTACTGAGGGAGAAAAACAGCATAAAAATGTAAAAAGTAAATAAATAAGCTCTAATAGAAACTTCATCTCTGTTAAACACAACGAAGACGGGGGAGCATCATCTCTTTCTAGTCAACTTTCGATATTTAATATATAATACTCCATAATTCAGGCTCATCAATTATGCTTCGGAATAAATCTATATTCTAATGAAACTCATACAGCTGAAAAACTTGAATATAAAGTTTCATCAACAATGTTCGCGACCCTCTGGTTGCTCACTCAACCGTATTTGAAACATAAAAAGTAAATAATTATTCTTCAGTAAAGGTTTGGCCCTCACAACAAATGAGTGTTATTAACGCCATACAGTATTCGAGCCATACTGAGGTCTTCTTTGCATGTTAAATAGTCAGTTCTCACATTTATGAATGCTAAATTTTCAACAGTGGCATACAAAAAAAAAAGGCTTTTACACCAGATGCCACCTTTCTTCGACCGTCTCAATCAGAAATTTTAGTACTTACCTTAAACTTACTTAGCTCAAATGCCGGTTTCTTTCAGATCTATATTTAAGAATTAAAAAAAAAAACAGTTTAATAAGTCGTATGAGTAACAATAAATCAGGAGAGGGGGAAAATAACTAATATAAAGAAGAATAAAAAAGCGAAAGTCAAGAAATCGAAAAATAAAATGTGCATAATTATCAGCACACAGCAAGGAAATGAAGTGGCTACCACCTTCATTGAATTCCGCTGACGATGTTTAACTTAGGAGATTAGTGCGCGCAAAGGTTAATGGGAGCTTAAGTCGGGAAAGATGTTCGAAGAGCTTACTTTTGCATTTACTAAAAGCATTTTAAACTAGTATGAGAAATTAGCTAAGTGCAACATGAACAACATGGTTGGCAATATTTATAGTGAAATCAAAGCACTAATGGACACCTTAGCATTTCAAGAATAATACTGTTAATGTTTATAGAATTTTCAACTAAATAATGATGAAAAAATTATTTGAATATATCAAAAGGATTGCTTTAATTTTTTTAATTGTTTTAATTGTTGAAATAAATTCACAGAAATGGCTTACTGTGTGTTAAATATGTAAGTATTTCCTTATTTTATTTGGTTTTATTTAATTTTTTATTTATTTATTTATTTTTTGAGAATATATTCATATCATCTCCTATTTTATTCATGTTTTCATATTACATTAATCAATGTTGCTCAAATAAATGTTTGTAAAATAATTAAACAAACCTAGAAAACATGGAAGTGGAACTGAAGCACTTAGCGTTTGTTTCTTCTTAGAATTATTTTTTATTTTACTGTATCTTTTTCACTTACTACAATCAAAAGTTATCTGATACTGTTTGATAATGTAATGTTTTGTAATGAGGTGCGGTGCGTTGTTTGTCAGAAATGTTATACACAGATGAAATATTTAAAATGAAACAGCTCAGGTGTTGGCTTGTTGTAATTGTTGTTTTTATTTTTGCAGATGGTTAAGAGTAAATAGAACAAAGAGTGCGAATCCAATCTGTTTTTCATTAAGTAAACATCGAATTTCTTCTGCTCCTATAAATATTGTTCTACTAAGGAAACTAGTTCTGAGGGAGTCTTAATTTGAGATTCTTTACTATTATTTTTAAATCTTTTTCACGTAATAAAAACAACTACTACTAAGAAGATGGACGAAAAAGTATTTATGATGATTTCTATCTCATATAAGCTGATGATATGCATTGAGTTTTTGCGATAATTTTTTTCTGTCAATTTTTATGGTATTTCCTTCTTTTTAAATATACTCAACAATTTTTGATTTTGATTTTGATTATCAGGTATCATTACAAAACATGTAAGCAATTACACTATTTTTTAACAATATTTTATAATTAATTCTCATTAATTTATATAATTTTTAAGCTGTATTTACACCAGATCAAACGTCTGGATTGTGCCTTATCTTAATGAAATTGGTGGGGTTATATAGAGGCTATTTATTAAGTTTATAAGTAGCTTTATGTCAAAAAATGATTTTTTTTTTAATTAACGGACTTGACGTCTGCTTGCTTCATGTGTCGATAATGAGCTAACGCCTAGCCTTCGGTTTTTGTCGTGACATTTAGTTCAGAGACATTTACTGACCATAGCTGGTTTAGCTACTAAATATGGGGTTTCTTCGAACTTAGAAAGTACTTTATATATACTTTCCACAAATACTCAATTTTTACTTGAGTCAGACTCAGGTATTTGTTTTCCATAGAGTAATGAAGAATTAAAAAAAATTAGGGATTCCGGGCGTGACAAATTGAGCGAAACAAATACGTATTGGACGATATAAGCAACATAATATTATAACTAGTACACTTTATTAGTTTTTTTTTTTGTTTTGTTTTGTGGTTAACAAAAGTGAAATACTTTGGCGTTTAGTAATCCTCTTTTATTCGCAAAGTGTTAAAATCTTCTACAAAAATAGTGATTCAAACATAGCCACGATTCTTACCTTAAGAGGAGATTATGGTGCATATAATCGTACAACTACTCAAGCAATTGGTAAATTTGTAAAGAAATTTGAAGATATTGGATCGATTAAGGGCATTGTAAGGCCTGTGCATCAACGTTTTGCTCCTTTCGCCTCAAATGTCGCTGCTGTAAGTGAGAGTGTTGCCGAAGACTCCAATGTAACTATTTCGCGATGTTATCAATAACGTACTTTCTCACGGCACATTATGGCGTATTTTGCACTTGCACCCACATCCATATAAAATCCGGTTCACAGTACAAGTGCAGTCAGCTGAACGCTCACAGCAACGTATCGGTGGATACGTAAATAAGCAAAATTTTCGCATTTGGGGCTCCAAGAATTCTAAAATAATTGAAAAGAGGCAATTACACCAAAAAAAAAATTCGGTCAAAAATCCTTCAACTAATAACAAAAGTCCATATAAATATTTTAACAGATGGCACTTCCGTGGCAAGACCGTGCCCAAAATTTTGTGTGGTCCAGGGTGGGGAATTTTCAAGTGATCTTCTTATTCAGAGTGGTTTAATTAGTTCGGCTTCAAAATTTTTGATGTCACAGTTGCGCTTTGTTCTGGTCGGACAATCACTCTAGTAGCCGATAAAATTCTACAACTTGTGCAGCACGACCTGCACGCAAGCTGTCTGGACAATGACAATGCAAACATTTTACTGATCTTGGTTGTGAAGTTTTTATGACCCCATCGCATAAGACGTACCAGGCATCTTCTGACTAGTATTTATTTCAGTCTCTAAAAAATTTCTATTGAAGTGAAAAATCTACTGACTAAAGAGCCCAATTATCCAATGAATTTCAAAAGGAGTGGGAGAAAACCAAATAGATATTCGAAGTACTTGAATAAAGGCGATTTAGTGTTTTTTTTTAAACCTATCTTTGCTTTAAACAACTTTTATGAGAACAGTATGAACACATAAACACAACTTGACTCCCACTTATGCTAAGAACACAAATATAAGCGATTGTACCTGATTCAGTTTTAATTTTTGTTTATTAAACAAAAATTATGGACTTCGAATTTAAACATTTATTTCTTTTAAAAATTTGTATTTATATACATTATACTCATTCAAAAGCACTACTCAAAAAAAAAATTAATTATTCTCGAAATACAATAACATCAAATAATATCCCTCGGGTCAAAGCTGTCTGAAGAAAGTTAACATAATTATAATTACCACGACATCCATTCCCTATTCAGGCGATAATAATAAAAATTATGGGGAGAGTCCCTCGTTAATGAGATAACAATAAAAGAAACAAAAAAATAAAAGAAACGCTCAAGTAAAAATTTGTCTTTTTCATTGAAAATTAAAAATAATTATTTCTCAGCAAATTTTTGTTTCACAAAAATTTTGAATATAAAAAAAAATTAAATGAAATAAAAAAATTTATCAGAAAAGTTTACGAAGACAAAAACATAAAATTTTTAAATTTCGTCATAAAAAATTGTCTCGTGAGCTACCACAATCAACTCAAAATAATAATGATGCAGTTATGCCTTTTTTATAAACAAAGTAGAGTTTGTAACAGCTCGATTAAAGAGGATACATCCTTGTCCAATGATTGAGTTTGTTGCATATTTGAGAGTCTGCTACTACTTGTGGACAATGTATATTGTGTACTTTGCCGGCTACAACACACTGCTGATGCTGAGCGAGGTCCGAGTACAGCGCATGCACTCAGTCAAAGGCATTTTAAAATACACAACTTGGGAGCTATTGTTATTAAATTTAATTGACGTTTCCTTACAAGTGTGCGGCCAGAGCTGATTGAAAAAAGTCACTCCCACAATTGACCAACCGCAACAACTTAAGCGAGACAATAAAAGCGCATAACAAGAAGATATTAACAACTTCTTTGACACAACTTGAAAGGACCAAAAACGGAATTCATAGCAGACGAGGCGATGGTTAATGTGCCGCAGATACAATGCCAGTTAAAATACAAAAAAAAAAAAAAAAAAATCGGTCGTCGTAATATATTTTAAGAAAGCAAGTGTTGCTAGGCTTGCCAAATAACGCCAACTCACCAAAAATATCGACAGTGACTTGTGTGTGTATTTATGTGTAAGTCCCTTGTTTTTCTGTCACTTATCTTGTCCTATGTAAGTTGTCCGTCTTGTTGTGTCTCTGCAGCAAGCGGGTGTGCTTATTTGCGTCCTTCTGTGTTATCATTTCATTTCAAAATTCCTTTAATAGTTTTTGAGCTGTTGCTCGCTCGCATAAGCTCTCATCGGCTATGTGTTGGTTGTTTGCGCTTTTATTGCTTAAAAGCTGTTTTATGGTATGTGGTTGTTATTCCGATTTGTTGCTGTTATCATTATTTTCACATCGCCAGAGAATTGTGCATTGGCATGAACCTTAAAAACTTACCGTTGTGCCAAAAGCTTGCCTTTTTACTTTAGTTGTGCGTTTTCACCATACTTGCTGTCACTTCTGTCATTCCTATTACGACCTACCGGCATAAATTCTGCACGCTTGCCGTTTGTGCTTTTATTTCATTTTTATTGAGTTGATTATTTTGTTGTTTGTTATTTTGGGACTTCATAAAAATAAAACTCAAGTGGAAAATGATTTTCTTATGCTTTATACACCGTGTAGCGATTTGAATCAAACGAAAAGTGAAATGGCATGTTCGACAATAACAATAAAGCAAGCACAAATGTAAAAATTATTTTTTATCGACAATATTTGGGGGGTAGAAAATTAATTTCATTGCAGAATCGACAGCCAGCTTAACCCCTCTGGTTAGAAGCAACTGTGAGTCAAATAAAGAGAAATTAAAAAATAAATAAAACTTTAATACTGATTTGGTATTAAATCAAAAATAGGGATAAAATATTAAAAAAATGTATTCATTTGTTTAGAGTTAGGTTTGTTGAATAATACCGCACATATAAGTAAATCGATGTTATCTTTAAAACTTCCGTAATTTGAATTTTAAAACATGTTTGTATTCAGATACAATTTTGAAAAAAAAAAAATTATTCTATAGAAGTACGAATAACGTAAACTAAACAAATATCGTCCTAGTCATCTTTAGACCCTTATTTAAAATTTAAATGCCAAAAAATAATATGTTAAAAGAAATTTTAACTACAAAAATTATTAAACAAAATATACATGCTCTAGAAAAAAATTAAAAGCTTTGTAAATAGTCAATTTGAAGATTTTGAGATAAATGAAATTTTCAACGAAAAAACCGTATCTGATGCAAACGAATGCCGCAGTCCGAAATGCCTTACTACTCGAGATTAGACGATTATTTAGCCTACTTCTTTATTTAGGTCCAAATTAATCAGACCCGGCTGATATGTTTTATTTTTAGATTTGTTATTATATTTTTATCAACCAACGTTCTAAAAAGGCCTCAACAAAAAAATGTAAATGGCTGAAGATATATATATATATATAGATGAAGGTGAAGGTTTTGCTTGACTGATGAGATCAAGTCAAAATAAAAAGCGCATTTCAGAAGTGCTTCGAAGATTGGAAAAAGCATTGACACACGTGTATTATAGTTGAATAACTGTTGGATTGCTTTAAAGAAGACAAAATAGATATTGATGAATAAGTAAATACTTTTCAAAAAAATTCCTTTGAAATTTCCTTTAAACACACCTCATATATTTGGCGCTTTGTAACCAACCCTTGAAGAGATTTTTGGGCGAGCTCCTCTTCCCATTCGTGGTTTTGAGTCTTGATGTTTTTACCAACAAATGAAGGGACCTACAGTTTATTCGAAGCCACCTGGGAACGGCCGATGGATTTTTATCAGAAGCTCTTCATTTAGAGTGAAAAATACACTCAGTGTGCTTGACATTTCCTGCCGAGAGACGATCGGAATTCGAAAAATGTATTCTCTATAATTTTGGATGTTGGCCGAACCTGAGCCGAACTCTGGCCGTCCGAAAGACAGTACACAATGCTAACGACTCGGCTATCGTGGACGCCACTGGAAGATATATGAATGCATAATATGTCCGCAACATAGTCCGCCGTCGCTGACCCTGTCAAGTATGGAATTAGGTTCCTACTTAGCAGCTAATATTTCGAATGTTTCGTCACAAAGTTCATCGTCGTCAACAAAACGATCATACATGTATTAAAACCTCCATGCGCCTTAATGAAAGTCGGTATTGTTTGGAATGGATAGCAATATAGGGGTGTAGATAATGGCATACATATGGCATACAAGTCCTTATTCAACTCAGGGATTATAATCATTAAGTCTTATTATAAACGAGGAGGCCCGACCACACGTTGTTGTGGCTTTCCAGATTTAGTCCAATTTGTTCTTCTTATTAGTTTTGCAATGGTAAAAAGCCCCAATCAGCCATCATCTAATACAAAATAAAAAGTTTTTTATTGTATTACTAATCTAGCTACGTATTTTTATATGTGAGTCACCACTTTTACGTATTTCACGTATATATCAATATAAATGCCTAAGCGCACCTTTCGGATCTGCGAATCTAATCTATGCTTTCAGAATCTAATCTGAACGCCATCTTCCGGACGTAACTGAAACTAAAGTATACTCTTGAGTATTTGGCATAATGGCTTCAGCGCAGTCTGCCAGATCCTATGTAAGTCGTGCTAACATCAACAGCAATTTTTAAATTAAAAATTTAATATAAAAAAAACAATATCTAGTTGACCGGATTTTGAATCTAAACCATTCTCGAACCCATTCAAACACACACAAAAAATTTCATCAAAATCGTGCTGTACACCACGGATGAACTGGATTTACATCTCACAACAATTCGCATCAAATCCAAATTCTTCAACATAACGCTGATTTTATCCAGGGAATAGAATGGAATAGCGATGGAACTAAAGATGCCTATTTTGAGTGTCTGAAGTGTATTTATCAGCGCTATCTCCGCTATTATGTCAAAATTATCCACTCGGATCACCTACCCAACTTGCAATTCTGCTTCCTGATATCGCTGGTCTAACAAACTGGTATAATAAAACTGTGCAGTGGAATTTCAAACTACTTACCTCGTACTGCCGTGATTGATTACTACTCGAAGAGTATGGAAAAGATAGCGGATGTTGAAGAAGGAATAGATGCATTTGCAGATCAAAAATAATACTCGAAAATTCTATGAGAAAAATTCAATAACATACAGAAGGTTTTATTAGCGGAACATTATCATACCGGACGCAACGAGATAATCTGATGTCCAGAATATACTAAAATTATGGAGGAATCAATCCACAAAAAGAGGATCCCCAATGCGCGTCATTTATCTTAGGATAATCTTCCTAAATGTCGCAATGTCTTTTCAAACTATTGAGGATCAAAAATATTTCAAAGTATATCTAGAGAAATTTTCTATTACGCTGTTAAGAAGCTATATCGAGTTTATCCCAATTTAATTTTTAATATATTTTAAAATTGCGTGAATATTTTGCGCCGCAATGAGTTATATGAATTTTTTTATGAAAATAAAAAAATCCATTTTATTCAGCGGTAATGAATTTGTTGTAATGATGTCTTTATATATATATATATATATATATATATTATAACAATTGTATTTTACATTTTATGTTGTCCTCCATTTACACTTGTGTTTCAATTAAGCATTTTCTCCTCTTTAATGTGTACATTTGTAAGCGCGTGAGAGCAGCGCAATAACAGCCGAAGAAATAACGACAAAGAAAATAAAAAAAATTTAAATGTGTACACACCCAAAAGTTGGTAAAGTGCAATTTCGGGAGTAGGGTATCTCTCAAATATATACATATCATTTGCATTTTTGACCGCAACTTAGCAACTTGTCACTTACTCATTCATGGTAAAAGTACAATAACTTGAATATTTATCTAACGGCAGGCGGACGAATAGGAAGAGGTTAGTTGTGAAAGCAGATTTTCGTGTAAAATACACACAAACTTTTGGTTAGCATGACATTTATAAGACTACAGCGGAAGGAGCCAAAGTACACTCGATGTAAGTGTTTACTTAAAATATTTACATTTTAGCAAACAGCTGATTCGAACCGGAAACGAAAGCTTTAACAAAAATGCTAAGTAAACAACAAATGCTTTCAACATTTTATTTCATTTTTACATAGGCTGCAGTCCTTTAAAGGCTTTGAACATTGATGGCTTTATTAACATCCTTGTTATTTTTAGCATATAATTATTGTAATTACTCGAATTTTTCTCCAATGCAAACTTTATTCAAGAAATGAACATCTGAAGCGATTTTAAGCTGAGCTAAAAATTCAGTTTGTATTTGCGTCTTAATGTTTTTTTAACAAAGAAAGATCTCCGAGTGGCTATTGGATATTTGTGAGGATATATTATTTAATTTCAGATACATATTCCGAGGGGCTATATTCCTTGCCGAAGGACGAAAATAGAACAACTATGGTTCGGTTCTGTAATTTTGCACGTTTCTCTGGGCATGACTCAGTAAAAGTAATTAAGAGATTTAAGTTAATTCATATATCATGTTTGTATAAGACATAAATCATGAAAACGAGAGATATTTTTTGTTTGTTTTAATACTTAGTTACTAAGAATAATCAGTCAAAAATGTTTTGAATGATCAATTCTGTTAAGAGAAAAGAGTTTGGAAGTAATTTGTATTATTGACCTTCTTTTAAAAACAAATGCCATTTACGAACCAAGTGACGGTCTCTCTTTGACCCAAATTTTTTTTAGAATATTAAATTCAAATGGAAAGCAGCATACAAATTTACGAAATTTTGGTAAGTAAAAAGCATCCGCGATAGCAGAGTGGTTAGCATTGCGTACTACAACTCGAGTCCAGGTTCGAACAATATCCAAAATTATAGAAAATTAGTATTTCTAATTGCGGTTGTCGCTCGGAAGGGAATCTCAATCCCTCAGAGTGTATTTCTGATATGAAATAAAAATCCATCGGACGTTCGGAGGAGACTTAGACTAAATTTTCCTCTTTTGTTGTTATCAAGACACAAAACCATAAATTTCAGGAGGAACTCGGCCAAAAATTGTTTCCGCGGTTACAAAGTGCCATCGTGATATATAAGGTAGGAAAAATCGAAAATTCTCGAAATCTCTTATTTTCTTATAGATAACAAATACATAAGAAATGAGTAATTTTTATTTCCATCCATCATTCTTAAAAGGAGCTTTATGCAAGTCGTAAGTAGGTCCGAGGAACTACTTTAAATATTTTTTTGATTTTCGTATGTATTCGTCTCATAGCGGCAATTTTATATGGAAATTCATTGAGAAATAATTTTCACCTCCTTATCACCAAAAAAAAAAAAAATTGTTTTGAAAATTTGTCTCACCCACTATAGCAGTAGCATCGCCATAGTACCAGCGCGGCTCTTTCGCAGCTGACCTTCAGTTCAATATTTGAATACCCGTCATTTACGGGACAGATGTTGAATTTACTTGGTGAGGAGAAGCCGAAGGATTCAATGAAGGTAGCAGTGACTAAGGAAGGCTTCCTAGAGTCAATCAATTCAACCGTACCTAATCTTTATAGCTATGGAAAGAGAACATTGTATTGAAAAGTATTTAATTCATCTTTACCCTACAATGAGACCACGGAAAAATCAGGGAATGGATGGTTACTGGATCAAGACAAAGGGTGCTTTTTATAAATTTAAAAAAAAATTTTTTTACTGAATCTGCCTCGATATCGGAAGCCTCATAATAAGTAGTAAAATCTTTAAAATCTAAAATAAACATAAATAGCTCATTAACAGGAATAGGTTGCTGGGTTGACGTTGCTCTTTACAAGACAGAAAAATTGCTCCTCTTCAGGCGCTTATGACTTGTTGTAGAGGTCATACAATCATACAATCATATGGGTTTTATAGTCGTATTATATAGATGAACTTTGTTTTCAAGGCTGAGTCCAGATTTCTTGCTTAAGAGCCAATGTTTACAACTGGAACTGGAGATTTTAATCTTCAACTGCAACTTTTTGGTGTAGATATGTCGCCTCTAAGTTAATCGTCTATCCAAGTGAATGCCCAGATGTGTGATTTCGTTTACTTGTGGGATAGGTACTTGTACATTGTGGAGCTTGACAATGGGGCATGTTTTTAAATTTAATGTAAAAGTGATGAGTTTGCACTTATTTTCATGGACTTTTGTGCGCCATTTTAAAGATAATTCTTCAATTGGTTTAAAGTGCTACTTGAACACTTTCATAGATGTACGGGGACACATAGCAGTGCCATCCGCAAAAGTTGACGTGATTACTTTGTCTCTTGTAGGAATGTCTGCCGTATACAGTATATATAATAATGGCCCAAGAACACTACCCTGTGGAACACCGGATGGATACTCACATGTTATATATTCTTTTACTTTTACAGTGAATTGCCTGTTGGACAAGTAGGATTCAAGGATAATTTGGAACATGTTAGGCAATGATTGCTTAGTTTAAGAACTAGACCATTATGCCACATTTTGCCAAATGCTTGAGCCACTTTAAGAAAAACCTCCGAGCAGTACTCACTGAATTCGAAAGTCCTCAAGGGTACTTTAGTTGAAATATTTTTTTTAAGAAAAAATTAAATTTTTTAAACCAAATACAAGTCAACTCTTAGTCAAATAATTAAAGAGAAAATTAAACAGTGGAGACAATAACTTTATGGAGCATTTTTGAAGTGGATAACGTAAAATGACAAAAAGCAACGGAAAAGGGTGGACACAAAACGAAGCCAATATGAAATGTAACACAAAAGCTATACCTGTAAGAAGAGGAAAGAGAAATTTCACAAACTAATATGAAAGTCAAAAAACACTGCAAAAATTTTGTAGAAAACTATGCCAACGCTTTACTATTGAGACTATTGTTAATTATATTTAGTTAATTTTCTAAGCAAGCAAATTAACTTATTGTTGAAGGAAAATCTATTACTTGTATATTACAACACACTGCACACTACACACACTTGTCGGTCACCTCATTATTCTTGACTTGTAGTGGTTGCTAAGAAAAATGCCTTGGCATAAAACCATACCTGCTGCTTGTAGCTTTTCTTTATGCTTCTCTGCTGCTTTGATTCACAGATAATCCTTTGCTTGCCGCCTTTGTGCACTGAGTAACCTAAGTGTTTTATTTTAATTAAGTGACTTTAGAATGCACTGTTAAGGAGCCTCTTCCATTGCCACCAAAAATTCTGTTTTCTTCTGTAATATATCACCAACTCATTCGTGATGTGCGCTGACTAAGAAGCTTGTAGGCGTATATTTTATAATGATGCTTAGATGCTGGTTGGTTTGGTTTGGTTGGTTAGGTTTTGGCTTTCATGCCATCATTTTGTATTATGCGGTTGTATGGTTGACAAAGTAAGGAGATTACTTCCTTCGAAGGCTTTACTCTTCACTACAGTAACCAAAGTATAATTTTTAACAAACAACAGCAACAACAAAATAGCAATGAGTGTTAAAAGTAACAAATTTTAAATGCTAACATAAACACAGAAGTTGTTCCTTACATTGTATGCGGAAGAATGTAGTCGCAAAATAACATTCACGTAAATATTTAAAAACTTTTCAAAGGGTTTGGCGTCTTCTTTTTGGTTAATTTAAAATTTCGGTTCACTCATTCTACGTTTGATGTGGGTGTGAGTTTCATGATTAGCTTAATTTTGTTGTTGTTGATTAGCTTTTGTTGTTTTTTGAATAAATTTCTGTTGTAAGTATTTTTTGTTTTTTGATACTTTAGTATTAGGTAAAGAGAAACGATAGATAAACTCCGACACATTTAACAGTATTTAGGTTATCTACTCTTTTACAGCCTCTTTATGTGGTGATTAACGCCAAGTGACTGTGACATTTGAAGTTTAGTGCTGTTACATCAGTATTCCAGTTCTCTAGGAAAATCAAAAAATCTTGAAACAAGTTTTACTACGAAACAAATCTTTTGTTCTCAAGTCGCTCTTAATGTCACATATAATGATTTTGTAGTTTTTAATTCAAGTACAGCGTATGGGGCACCAATGTCCTTGATTTAGAGCCATGAGAAAATCGCGAAAATTATATTCATTTCGTTGATTCAATATCGTAAGCCTGACGTGAACAAAGTAAGTCCAGCACGCAAACTTGTAATAAAAATACTTGGGCATAATAATAATAAAAAAGTATCTAACTCATTATGTTGGGCACTGACAAAAATTAAGGAAATATCTTAGAATCGCTGGAGAAGATCATAGGCGTTTTTTCATATGGCAGTTGTATTTGACTTCAAAACATAAAAATGATTTATTTTTAGTTTAGTCTTAACCTGGCAAAATATCAATTACGCTTTTGCTTCTCGCCCAGTTGAGATTTCTCATCAGATTGTTCTGAAGTGGTAGAACAAAATTAGTTTAAATAGTTTTAATCGTTATAAAATAAATAAATAATTTAAATCATTATAAAAGTTATGTTCACGCTATGGGGAATCCTTTCCCATATAACAATTTGCGAGAATATTATAATTATGGTTTTAAATTTAAAGAGAGGAAAAATTAACTTGATTTTTCCAACTCTTACTGCGTCGACTGCTTTGATAGCTGGACCGTTTTCATTCATTAGGAAGACAGTGTAACTTCTGCCTTTTTATTCGCTAAACTAAGTCAACGTCGTCATATTACTCGTAGAGCTCATCGTTACATCGTTTGCAATATTCGCCGTTCAAATACGCAAAGAACCAAAAATGTTCCACATAACCTTTCTCTCAAAATTTCTACCGCCATCTTATTGTCTCATGTTGACATCGTCCACTTTTCTGCACTCAACGATAGGACGGGAATAATGAGCGACTTGTAAAGTTAGGATTTGATTCGTCGAGAGAGGTCTCTACTTTTCAATTGTATTCAGTCCAAAGTGACACCTGTTGAAAATAATAGTTCTTCGCTGGAATCCATTCCCTTTGCTTCTTTGCTTAACCTGAAAGAAGCAGAGCACGAAATTGTACATTTTTGTAAAAGAATATGACTAATCTATATGGCTATGCGGTTCTTATTATTTTCACCAGCATTATATTGAAGAAATCATACGATGAAAAGTTACCTTGTCAGAAACCTCATTTGGTATCAATTCCTTGTCAGAAACCTCATTTGGTGGATTTGGCAGGTCTAAAGTTACACTAATATGGGCCGATCAGTTTGTTAACCTTTCTATAATAAGAGGTCTGTAAGACCTTATATGTAATATTGAGAAGGCTTATCTACCGATAGTTGGCACATATCCCCTTTCCTCCTTTTTATGTATTGGACAGAGCACACTGAGGTTCCAATCGTACAAAGACTAATAAGTTATAATTAAAATAAATACGTCAGTTGAATTATCAACTTGTACCAAACACCCAATAATCTTTAACTTAGATATGAGCTGAAAATTTATTACGTATATAAAGGGTGATCCAATTCGAGGTTCCCTAATTTAAAAATAAAAACACAGAAATTTCAAATTTAATGGGGAATGTTTATTATGATTTGAAAGAACATCCTTCGGCATTTTTTTGAATATTATCTCTTTCAAATGCTGGTGACGGCTACGTATCAGATAGTCCATACTGTCGTATGACACGCGTGATGTCTTGCTCAAAGCTTTGAATCGAAGCGGGATTGTCCGCATAGACTTCAGACTTTACATATCCCCACAGGAAAAAGTCTAACGGTGTGATATCACACGATTTTGGTGGTCAATCGACCGGGACAAAACGTGAAATTATCTGCTCACCGAAGTGTTCTCTCAATAAATCCATTGACTGACGGAAGTGGCGCCGTCTTGTTGAAACCAAATGTCGCGTAGATTAGGAGCTTTAATTTCAGGCATCAAATAGTCGGTTATCATGGCACCATAACGGTCGCCATTGACGGTTACGTTCTCACGGGCATCATTTTTGCAGAAATATGGACCGATGATTCCACCGGCCCACAAACCACACCAAATGTTTTTTTTTTTAAATTTTTTTTTTATTATTATTGTTATTTTTTATTTTTTGATGAAGTGGAAGCTCTTAAATCTCTTCACGTTGCTCTTTGTCCCAAATGTGGAAATTTTGGTTGTTTACATACCCACTGAGCCAGAAATTGACCTCATCGCTGCACAAAATTTGGCTCGAAAACATCGGATCTTCTTGGAAATTGTCAAGAGCCCATAGAGCGAAGCCATGCCGCTTGGGAAGGTCGAGCAGCTTCAGTTCTTGCACAAGCTATATTTTTCACGCTTTTTTTGAAGACCTCGATGCAAAATGCGGCTAGTCTGTCCAAACGTCAGTGCCAGTTGCTGAGAACGGCGCCGAATTGACTTTCCACGGTCTTCGTGTACACTCTCAGCTACGACCGCTATATTTTCTTCACTGCGTGCTGGACGTGGTCTATTCGGTCGAATATTATCCAATAATGAATGCTAGGTCTCAAGATGGTGTTGCGAATAGTACGCTCAGTAGACCGATTATGTTGACCATAAGTTGAGCGAAGCGCGCGAAACACATTCTTTACAGAACGTGAATTTTCGTAAAAAAAAGTTGAATGAAAATTACTGAACAAAAATAATATAACAGTTTGACGTCTCTGTCTAGGAAATTATAGCTGTATTGATTCATAAGATGTTTTTTAGTTTCATTATTCAATATGCTCAAATCAATATGCTTTATGGGACATTTGATGAGGAATAAAAAAATTAATGATTGTGCCGTCATTGCTAGATTGTCATCCGTAAAATTTTAAATTAAGTAAATTTGGAAAATAACCTCGTTTTTATTCATAGGGTAAGAAAAGATGAAAAAAGCATTTTAGACAGATTAAATAAAATGTTAGTCGAATGTATATTATTTTATTTTACTCATTATCACATATTTAAAACATTCCTTTAGTTTTAAACTGAACTTAGCAATGCGCATTTTAAACTAATATGACACTAGTATAGTTCCAACAAACACCTCATTCAATAAATACTGATTACTTCTTAGAAAAATAGGTTTAACACGATCTAGTAACAACTACTGGCTAGTAAGTACTCATATATATGTAAATGACTTGATTCCAAATACATTGTGCAAACATACAAACATTTTTTAACCCAAACGTTCAGGAGGGCATATATGCAAAGCTTTCAATTTAAAACAATTTTTTTTGCGTGCTTTCATGCTCATTGTGATTACCGATTCAATAATACCGTAATAATTTCCGATTAGCGCGTAATAGGGAAAAACACAACAAGAGAAATTTCAAATGATTTGCTCAGAAGGAACTGTCATTTCCTGCCAACTGACGGTGCGTGCTTCATTGCACCAATAATGGAGCGGTAAACAGAATCATTGTTGCTGCGCCAGCTGTTTGCCCATTGATGAGAAATCACAGAAAATTTATTGTGTGTGCGCGCATTTAAAAGTTTCCGTATGCAAATGGCATGTCACACGCGCACACAGAAATAAAGGGAAAACCACAGGCACACTTGCGGATATGCAGATTCAGCAACACTTCTACACACAAACAAATGTATTTGATCATAAATGCTCATATATATACATGAGGGCGTTAGTATTTGTTCTATTGATCCACTTAATTGAAATGCATAAATTAGCGGCAATGATGAGTAATTCGAATGTGTACAAATAATAGAGACGTACATATGAGCATTTATTACGTTGTAATTCTGCAAGGGATTTGAATTTCCATATTTTGTATGCATACAACTGTGTAAGTTTGTTTGCAAATAGATTATTCTAATTAGTGCTGTATTTGCTGAGAATAGGAAAATTTAGATATTTTGTGAGTTCCTCAAAAATAGTAGGAGTTTTGAATAAGTATGGGTTTTATTATACTGTGAAGATGATTATATTTAACTGCATTAATTTCTACTGGTGCAACTAAGGAATTGCCTAAAATCCAATCTACTGCACAATAAGGACGATGGTTTCGAGCTAGTAGTTTTTCTATGTTTTGGCTTAGGAACATTTATATATTTGCTTACAACAAAAATTTCTGCAAAGTCATGTCATGTTATGTCGAATAACTTAAAAAAACTGACTTTGATTCAAAAATATATAAGTATATCAAATTCAACCTAAATACAGAAACCTCCCAAACTGAAACTACAGAACGTTATTATTACCAAGCAAGTGGCATCCACCCACATAGGCAGGTGACCTGGAAGCGTAAGTGTAAGTGTTTTCTAATAGGGATTATATGATTTCTAATTGTCGTTTTGGCCATTTTTAATATGTCATAGTCTGTCATTTTCGTCTTCATTGCATTCAGTAATGTTTGCAATTTCATCAAGGCATGATATATGCTAGAAAAATTTGCTGATTTCGCCATGGAACATAAGATATTCATGAACAACCATTACATTCACTTTAATTGACAATTTGATATGGTTTTTGGCCTGGTGGAACCATCGGTCCGTATTTCTTTCGAAATGAAGTTGGTAGCACCGTTACTGTCAATAGAGAGCGATATAAATCGGTGATAACCAACTTTCTTGGCCACAATTGGAAGAAGTTGATCTTAAGAACATCTGGTTCCAACAAGACGGGGTTACGTGTCACGCAGCATGTGCAACAACCGAATTATTGCGAGAAAGGTTTGGAGATTCAATTATTTCAAGAAATTGTGACATTGAATGGCCTCCAATAAGTTGTGATTTAACACCATTAGACTACTTCTTGATGGGTTATTTGAAGTCATTGGTCCTTAGCATTAAACCAGACTCTCTTCAAGCTTTAAAATTCAGCACTGAACATATTATTCATGACAAATGACTTGGTGTAGTGGAAAAAGTGCTCAAAAATTGGGTTAATCAAATGCGTTCCTGCAAAAGAAGTCGTGGAGGCCATTTGATTGATGTTATATTTAGAACTTAATTGTATCGATTGTACTTCACATTAAATAAAAAACATTTGAATTTATGTAACTACATGTGTGTGTGTGTTTTTTTTTAAGAAATCATATCACTCTTATTGGAAAACGCTATATTTATGCTAAAGTACATTAGCTTAAATTTAAAACCAGATGCCTGAATTTGTTGTTGGGTAAAAATTCATAATTAGGCTTGGACAAAAAAACTCCGTTTATATAATTCTGTCATAAAATCAACATTCAATCAATGACATACAATGACGACGCTTTGCTTCCATGACTAGTACGCATAAAATACAACGATTTATATCAAAATTTTTACGAAACTTCATGGGTGCTTAGTTGTATAGGCACAACAGGAGTATATATACACAGAGACTTAAAATACCTATGGTAAACAGTGAAGTGAGAACTACCTGGAGAATATATCTGCCGAAGCTGCAAAATCATCTGAGTCTCCTAGCAAACGTTTTAACCTGTCCAAAAACCCAAACTCGCCTTCCAAAAAGGATCTACCAGACTTTTGAAAGTCAACGTAAATCAGTAAGCTTCACTAGTTATACAGTTATACAGATTTTCAAATTAATCGTTAGGCTTTAATAAAATTAATAAATAATTAAATAATTTTTGTTGTTGTTATAAAAGGTCTAAATTCTGTGTTAAAAAAAAATTTCAGAATGAAATCTTCTTTTACTATGCAAATAATCATTTTTTTAATAAATAAATAAAAATATATTTACATGTACATATATGTATAAGTATATAAAATAAAGTCCTATTTTTGTTTTTTGTTTTGTTTGTATAATAGAAAGTTCTCATGAAATTGCTTTTTTTTCTGGGTAATGAAGGAGGAAATGATATTTTTGAAATTATTTATTATTCGATTTACTTGAAATTTAGTTCATAGATAACGTTGTGTATAGATTTCGCAGTGAAATTTTTTCTGCTGCTTTGTAGTAGCTTGCAAAAGCTCAGTTCAAAATTCTTCCAAACAGAAAGCTCGAAGTAAAACGATGAAATTTTGATCTTATTGGTACATCCAATGGGTGTGCTTTTGGTAATAGTTAGATGTTAGTTTACCTTTTAACACACAGAAAGACTGTCATAACCTCGTGGAAAGAATCCACTTCAATCTTTTTTTTTTATATTGGCCTCGTAAATTCTAAATATGCCAAGAGTCCCATTAAGGCGAATGCTAACGAAATTAAATGACATTTTGAATCTTGATTTTTATCCATCCTGTTGAGCAGTTCCTACTTTGTTATATAGTTACTTTATGTAGCCATAAATGTTATTCATAATCAGTAAGAACTTATGGCTTATTTAAATTAAATAAATAAATAATACTAATAATAAAAACCAAAGCTTTCAGATTTTGTATTTCACTTTGAAAAAAGGAAACAAAACAAAATAAGTGAAGAACATGTTTAATTCGCAAACGATTCAAACGATATGGCAGCCGATCACATTCTTTTTTTCTTTTTCTTTTTTCTTCTTTTTTTCGTATTATTACACTTCAATACTTCTATTCTCAATGGCTTGCAGCATCATGAGCAGTTGAGTTCGAATATTTTTGTTAATAAACAAATTACTAATTGAGTTTTCTTTGTGTTTGTTTAATACTTTCGGCATCTCTTGACTGAGATATCTAAAATATATAACAGATGCATTTTCAATGATGAAAAGTAATTTTTAGACGTAAATTTTTATAATTAAGTTATGAGTAGGCCAAATGTGCAAGTTTGTATAGGTATCGGAACTTATATGTATCTCAAAATGAATATAATTATTTAAATGAAATATAAAAATTGTATTGAAATTTTGAGTATTATTGTTTGCTTTGTATTTTTGCTTTATATCTTTCTTATTCTTACAAGCATTTCCATGTAAATGAGCAATATAAAAGAAAAATATTTCTCATATAATAGCGAACAAAATAGATATTATACTATTCCATACATGCATGTCTTGTTGTGGTAAACCAAATTTATACCACCAAAAGCTATAGTCTAAGCTTCATGTCTCCATTATATATCATATACTTGCAACATTAGGCTACCTTGATCCTCAAGAAATAAATTGATCAAGTTTTGGAAAATCTGTTCGGAAAGCTAACATAAATATATAAAGTTTAATTTGGTGACTAACGAAATTTTAAACGAATATGGTCGATTTCATTATTTTCTAAGTATTGTACTTCATACCATTTGAAGATCTTTTGTGAGTAACACTATTAGGAATCATTTACACAAACAGTTAAATGATTTTAAAATAATTTTATTTTCTCTTTTGGGAAAACATACTTTTAAATCCTCTTGGACGTTAAGAGATTAAGTGGACTCTGCATTGTTATGTTTTTTTCCCTTCCAAAATCCAATCAAAAGCAACATAATGGTAACAAGAAAATCAGCTACAATTGGTAGAAAATCTCTTCGTAATTTTTCAAACGTATTGTAGGCACACACATTCACCGCACCCCAGTGACCTACTTCTATATTGCTGTTGCTTCTTCGACTCATATATATATAATTGGTATTTATTTTCGACAATTCTATGTTACTATTTTAATCCTATTTTACCTATCTTCTTACAAAGGCTTAGTCGTTGCTTTATCTCTACTAAATTTCGAGGCCAAAGCATAGGATTTTTCGATGAATCATTTTTACATGAGTGACCAGCTGATTATTAGTGGGAAAGAAATATAATGAAAAGGCTTAATCCTTTATGATCTCTCTCTGTAAGTAGATAATTTATAAAAACATAAATTTAAAATGTGAATAAACATAATTTTTATTATAATATTTTATCATATTTTTTTTTTTAAATATTGGTTACATTAGTTTAATATATAGTCATGTATGCAACAGATATGGAAAGTAGTAAGTTAGTTCAAAGTTATTATTTCTTGATTTTTTATATAATACACACGTATTGATGCACTTGTTTAATATTAAATAGTATAATTTACTACAAAATATTCAAATATTTTAATAAAATATATTTAAACCATCCGCATAGTAATTTATGCGTGTGATTAATTGTTATCATTTTGTTCTTCTTTGCAAATTGGCCTTGCCCTTCATTCCCTTGTCAATGTTTTGCATCGTCGAAGTACAGTGTAGAATTCCCTAAGTGTGGTGACTATGTGAACATTATTATTAGTACGTCTATGCACTACGTATATTCCTAGTTGCAATTCCCACCTACATATAAAGAATATAAAGAATAATGTAAATAAATTCGAAGTCTTCCAAATTATATCTCAAGATATTTGATATAAATTTCTTAGAATGAAAATGAATAGAATCAATTTCCAATTAAATATCATTGCCATTAATTATTTTGCTTGAAATGAAGATACTAATTGTGGTTGAAAATCAATTTCAATTCAATTATGATGTCAATTAACTATTTAGCATTTATAGGTGTAATAGTTTGTAAAGATTTTTGTAAATCGATACAGAAGTTTGTGCATTACGCCTGAATGAAAATTTAAAAGATTTTATAAATAAAAATCAAACCAATGTTTCCCCCATGGCTAAGACTTCAATTTCATAATTATTTTTCTAAAGATAAAATATTTTATTAATTGCTTCTAAAAGCATGCATACATACTTATGTGTAGAGCTCTCCAACCAAATGACCAATAATAAAACTAAATAAACATAAATACATTTAACAATTTAGCAAATATTTGGCAATTCTTCTAAATCCCTACAGATATTTATTTTGATTGAATATACAACAAATTGAAATTTCGCTTTAAGAAAAGTGCACTTCAAATGGTGCTAATATCTGACTGTGTTTGTTCAACTACAATACTAATACATCATCATCTAATGGATTCCAAAATATTCTCTTTTATGAAAATAGATTACCTGATGGCTATTTTATTCATTTTTTTTCTTAAGCTCGCAGAAAATACCAAATTTTGTTATACACAAAAACCAGAAAGTTATTTCCCGAATTACATGGTTTACCAGGTAAATTCTCGATCTGCCATGGTAATTTAGAGACATAAATGATTAAACTATTTATTAGATATACTTAAAATTCAGCATAGTTATTTCTGTAATTTATAGATATATAGATTATAGAAAGGAGAGAAGTGAGATCATCATTAAAGCAATGTTCAGATTAGGACTATTCGTTCGATTCTCAATATATTATTAAATAGGCCATTTTTCAAAGCTTTTTTCAACATCTGAAGCGATTTTCGGTGAAACTTATCCCCCAAGGAACCAAAAACAAAAAAATAGTTTGAACCAGATAGTCAATAGCCATAGTAGTAAATAAAACAAATATGTAAAAGCCTCCATTAAAAAGGTATTGGTAAGAAGTGGATCATAAATTCAAAAAATATATGTCCAATAAACAATTAACAATAATCATTATAAGTGCATTTCGATACTTAATTCTGCTTATATATATTCTCAGACAATCAAAGCCTGAAAGTATAAAGGAATACGAAATAATCCACTATTAAGTATATATTGTGACTAAAAATTAGCGTACTTAGTTGAATTGGATGAGTAACGAATTTAATATTACAACAAAAGATTACGTGGCTAATGTTGGTGCAGTGGTAGCGCGCTTGCCTTTGAAGACATGATCCATTGGTGTAATTCCTACTATAAGAAGTCTGATTAGGAGATATGGCGAACTCCGAAACTGCTGTCACTTCTACTTTTTCGTTAAAAAAAAAAACGTTAATAAATATAAAACAAAATATATATATATATATATATTTATACATATATATATTTGGCGCTTTGTAATCGCTGGCCGAGCTCCTCTTCCAATTTGATTTTGCGTCTTATTGTTTACCCCAACAAATGGAGGACCTACAGTTTTTTCTAAGCCGCCTCTGAATGGCTGATGGATTTTAATGAGAAGCTTTTATTTCATGTCAGAAATACACTCGGAGGGCTTGACATTCCCTGCCGAGGGGCGACCGCAATTAGAAAAATTTATTTTCTATAACTTTGGATGTTGCTCGAATCTTGGCTCGAGCCAACAAAAAATATAGGATTTTCAAATAAAGCTCATTCACTTATAATCCAAAGATTTTTCATTGATTGGTCGGCTGTATGGTAGCCTCTGATAAACATGGCGACAAACCACATAAACAAACAATCTCATATCAAATAAAACCAAATTCCGGGA
Organism: Neoceratitis asiatica; assembly: GCA_030068015.2. Classification (NCBI taxonomy): domain Eukaryota; kingdom Metazoa; phylum Arthropoda; class Insecta; order Diptera; family Tephritidae; genus Neoceratitis; species Neoceratitis asiatica. The sequence goes on along the minus strand of CM061524.1, from coordinate 42,780,192 downwards.
AAGAAAGCACGCTACGTAGGAAAGCTCGGAGTGACAGGTAGCCTAATTAAGCTTAGGTTTGAGACAACAACGGGATATCACAAACAAACCATGCCGAGACAAGTAACGGGAAGGAAAGATTTTAAATGTGCTGTTATTAGTCAAAAAGATTGAATTTCATTAGTACAAAACGAAAATGCAAGCAAACTTGTTTGTAAATATATATAAAATATTTCATTTAAATCAGCACTGATTATTTGACGCTTCATTACATATGAAAATATTTCACTTTTCGGCTTTTAAGTGCAGAGACGTGAGTTATTAAAAGCAGACAAGTGAGAATCAATGCCATTATATATTTGGGTATATAAATTTATTGTGAGCCAAAAGCCCTGGCAGATAATGCTTCTTTCTTTGTAAAATAATAATTGTTTTATTATTTTTCATTTAATAAATAAATAAATAATATAAATTTATCAGATACTTAAACTGAAATTTTAATCATAAAAATCGCTGATGATGTCAATAAATTATATATAAATATAAGTACACTTTCATAATATATTATTGTGTATTTATAGTTAAAAATCACAAATATATCAGGGCACCACAGAAATTAGTTTTGAATTGAATTTAGATTATGTTAAACAGATATCATCCAAGTGATAAACTTAAAATTTACTTTCTATTGATTAAAAATATATAATGGTGTATAGATACGCCATTTTCAGAATTATAATTTTCATTGTCTTCAGTGTGCTTTAAAGAGAAAAATTTTAATCAAATTTAACTTTTTCTTCTACACTGCGGTTCTTACAATATGCTGCAGTGCATCTCAGATCTAAGGTAAGGCAATTAGATTGACTTCGGAATTAGAATTGTGTGTTAATTTGAAAAGGAACTGGCGAGCATTCTGACTAAAAGCCAAAAAAAGAAGAAGAAAATTGTCTCTCAATTGAGTTTGCACTTCATCAACTGCAACAAAATAAGTCAGATAATGTTACCGATGGAGACAAAGCAAACAAATGATTCGAAATTGAAAACAAAAATATGAACAAGAATTGGCAAGAATATGAACGAACGAAAGGAAGAGTTTGTGCTCCATCTGCCGGCAATTGCAATAACAACAGTAGTTGAAACAGCAGAAAACACGTTGGCAATAACAAAATGTTCTTGATGAATGTTTCTTTACCAGGACAAACAAAGCGTAAAGAAAAATCATTCTACCATACATATGTAGCTGCATGTGTTGCTTTGTTGCAACCAACCAAGCGCATTGCAGAAATAAAATTAAAAAAAAAAAAAAAAAAAAAAAAATTGAATGAAAGAAGTAAAGGTACATAAGGGAAAGTTGAATTAAAAAGAAAGGAAAAGTCTATTAAAAACAATGGGTTGGTGTATGTACATTATTTTATTTTATTTTTTGTAAGTGTGTGCGTATCGGTGCGTGCACTTGCAACTACTTCAATTGCATACTTGCACACCTTTGTTTTCTATAAAAATCAATTACATTGTAGCAGGTCTGTACTGTTATTACCCAAGGGTTGCAGCTTACAGTAGAAGGAAATATTGTTGAGTTTACTTTTGAGATTTCTCAATACAATGTAAGTACATGCCGCATGGTCGCCATTGTAAAACACCTGGAATATACTCGTACCAATATTTAGCCCTACCAATGGCACACTTTTCATTTGTAAAACTTGTAATGATAAAAGTAAATGTTATGTTAGTACTATTTTTATTTGCTACGTAGAATTTCAATTTACGTTTTCAAACTTCTCGTCGCTCACACGAAGTGTTGCACGGAAACGCATAAAATGCGGCAAATACAATGCTTTCATACACATTGAAAAACGGTTACTTCTACGATTTTTGTAAGAAAATACGGAAAAAGATTTTATGTTAAGTGATTTATAAGGAAATCGTAATAAAAGAAAAAATATTCGTCCTCGCTCTCTTATATTTTTCAAGAATTTAACCATTGAGTTAAATGAATTTTGAGTGATGTTTCTTTACGATGGTAAACTATGTTCCAAAAGTTGTCCAAAATTTTGTTAAATAGAAATGTCTCATCAAAAAATAAATCCTTAGATGTACATTTTTATTTTTAAATATTTACAAAAATGATATGATAAATTTAGAACATTCCATTAATTAGAGTTTAGGTTTGGTTTACGTAAAATTCAGTGCATTTGAACACAAGATACATTTATGGAATAAGAAAGATAAGAATATTTTTACGAACGAAATTAATTTTTTTTACATAATTTTGTGAATATTCCGGAAAGGCATTTTGATAGTTATAAACACTTTAGTGAAAAATTTGAGAAATTCCTGCAGAAAGTAAAAACCTTAATTGTTTTAAATTTATTGTACTTAAATACTTATATATGAATTTTTTAGTGAAGACAATAACATGATGATAGATCGAGCTATGCTAAGATCAATATCACAACCGTATAGGTGATGTTATACTTGCAAAATTGAAATCTTTTCCTGTATAATTTGTCTTTTTCTACTGAAAAAGAGATTTACTGCGCCATTTATCATTATTATATTTTTTTTTTTCAGAAAATAAATTCATATATATATATATATAACGAGATTATTCAATTGAAATTTTTGTTATGAAAAATAATAGTTAAAAATGTCTTTTAATTTTTTAGGGAATCTTTGGTGCCGTTCCAACCGATTCATCAATCAAAAGTTCATCAAAAGTATAAGGGATGCTTTCAAGCGGCTACTATTTGACTTATATTCTTAATTTTCATCGAGCAGTAGAAAAAAGTTTATTACTTTGTTCAGATATTTTTGTTGTTGAAACAGAAATGATGGAAATTTAAAAAAAAAATCTATTTGAGAACAAATAATTGATCAGATTGTTCGAAACTACATTATACACAATGCATTCTAACGATCACAAAGTCTTCATCCAAACATAACACATAAGATAAATATCCAGCATATCTCTTTGTTACAAACATCAGTGACATAGCAGTGGTGATTTTTGACGGGATTGTGAAATTTGCTGATATTGTTCTATAGCCTCAGTATGACAACCAATTAATTTCAAGGATAATCGTTGAAAGTCGATGGGATTTACCTTGAATTTCTCTGCTTCAAACCGTCTATGTTGGTTAGTTAAAAAAAAAATTTTCTAACAGTACTATTATCAATTCTATTGAAACCAATAACATTGAGATTAGAGTTTTATTGTATTAGAGCGAATCTGAGTTTTATCTTTAGTTTTTAAATTGGTGCGCGACGCTGTTATTTGGATCCGTTAATTTAAATACAATCTCCTTTAATATGAATTCTGTGAATTATTATTTCAAGTAAGAAGAGTTGGTCCAATTCTGGTATTAAAAGAAAAATGTTTATCGTATTTCATTCATCCTCTAAATTTGTTTTTCTGAGTACAGCCCAAAGCCCTTATCTGTATAATCTGTGGCTCTTGTTAAAAAATCTAACAAATTATAGTAAATATCATATCGGCTAAACTCAAGAATATTTTCAGTCTGAGTTATTGTTCATTTCAATCTGTTATTGGGGGAAAAACTAAGTAGCAAACTTTTAATTGTAATAACATTATGGTTTGACAAAATGGCTAAAATTACTGTAAATTGTAGTTGAGTTAGACCAGCGGGTAGAAAAAAATTTAACAACAAAGGCTGCAAAATTTAACAAATTAAGGCTATATTTACAAATACATGATCATACCACAAATGTGATATACTGAACTTTAAATTTACTGTCTAAGGCGGTGAAAATATAATGGGCGTGAATGTAGTAGCTGTAAATCAGGTAAGAAACTTGTGATTTTTTTTATATAAATCATCAATTATTTGAATAGGATTACCACATTGCTTTCAGCACAGTATTTATTTATGTTTTTGAGAAGTTGAAATTTAGTGACTTTATAAAAAAAATTTCAAAAGTATTGTTCTTTATTCTAGTACAATTTAAAGATAACGTTTATATGTTTATGCTTAACAAAAATTTACATATTACATCTTTTGGTTTAAAACATGATTTTTCATTTTGTGTGTTACTTTATGACATAGCAAGCTCATAATAAAATTTTTGTACTTTGCTGCTCACAGTTTAAGAAAATTTTAACAAGGTTTTTTCAGGATTGTTAAGCAAATAACGCAATTTCATATGGAAAAGCAAGTAGCTGTTGTCTTTTTGTTAGGAGGACATGGAAAATACATCACCTTTCGACTTGGCCTGATCAGAAATTTTGACTTTCATTGAAATAGGAAGAGACTTTAAGTGTAATAAAAAGAAACAGTTAAAATTAAGAAACTTATGTTTTCAGTTCAATTTATATTTTTTAATATTTTCTTTTGTTTTTATTTTATCTTTCTTATTTTTTTATTTCCCCTTTAATTTTATTTATCTCATTTTATTTAATTTATTTTATTGTATTATATTTTATATTAATTTGTGTTTATTTTTATTTTTTATTTTTTATTTAATTTTACTTTAATTTTATTTTATTTTGTTTTAATTTTATATTATTCAATTTCATTTTATTGTATTTCACTTTTTTTATTTGACTCTTTTTATTCCATTTAATTTAATTATAATTTTGTAAAAATAGCGGCTAAATAGCAGCGCCCTTAATAGTTGTTGGTTAATAATAAATTAAATAATATATCAACGGAGTATATGGCAGACGTTGGCCCTACTAATTTTTCTTTGTTGTATAACAAAATATTCAATTAAAAAAAAAATTCTAAAAAATAAGCCTTCGAATAAAACTCATTTACTTATAACCACAAACAATTACGGGCTGTAATAGACAATTCATATTTTTCATAAATTTTTTTAATCTTTTAATTTAGATTTATTTTATTTTATTTTATGCTATATTAATTTATTTTGTACTAAGTTACTTTATATTTTTTTTTTTTTTTTATTATGTTATTTTAATATTTTTATTTATTTTTATTCAATTTTACTTTGTTTTATTTACTCTTTTTTATGCCCTTCATTTGCCCCATTCTAGACCTAGGAACTTTTTGCCTTTGTATACACCCTTAAATATACTTGGATCTGAAGAAGTTCCCGGAAGTTGGGTAAATTTTTTTCACTTATCAATCATATTAAAGCTCAGAAAATGCCGTGGCATGTGTTGGGCGTACACTTTACTTACACATGTTTACAAATATTTATAAATATGTGGTCATATCAACCCAAAAGTTCTTATGCTAGTTTAATATGTGGCATGTAGGTGGGATGATGTTCAAAAATAAGCTTTTGGTTAATGGGATAATTTGAATATTTCGAAATTTTATTACATTGCCCAACTCTATATCAAGCTTTTTTCCGATCATCCTCTTTATCTACAACCGCATTACTGCTTGCTACTGAGCCGCTGTGTGTGTTCTCTTTTGCTGCTGTGTTTAAGTGTCTTTTACACTTTTTCTTTGTGGCACATCTGCCTGCTGCTCCGTTATGAGTCACCCGTTCATGCTATGTGATACATCATTGGCTTTCGGTTTGGTTATTGCGTCCCAATGGCATCATTTTCAACATTTGGGGTTTCCGTTGTATTTATTCATAACGCAATTTTATGCCTCCAAGCTGTCGGAGGCATTCATACATACGTGTCTGCATATACAGGGTGGATCATATGTGAAGGAATTGTGTTAATCTTTAATTCACTCAGGCACAAAAGTATTATTAAATAATGTTTCTTATCGACGAAATAAAATTTTTTATTTTATGTATTTATATACATTCGTACACTAAACAAATTTCGAAGATATAACTTATGGCCTACGAAATGAAAACCCATATTTGTACTGATTTTATGGTCCACCCTGTACAAAAGTATTTAGTGAGATGATGTACATGCAATAATACAAATATAAATATGATTTTTAAATATAAATCCATTTGTGCGTATGTGCATGCATGAAAAATTATGTGGTGTTTGTGGCACTTTGGCAACTGAGCCAATTTATTATGGTATGTGGGTATCAAACTTTAAGCGATTTATTAATAGTTCACTCAGTAGAAGGCAATATGCAGATGTTTTAATTTAATTAAGAATCACTCGATTTGTTATTGTTGCATACGACCCCAAATGTTGTGATCGATTGTTGGGTGAAATGAAATCCACCTCATCTCAATTTGTTTTGAGTTTGGGGAATTTCATATTGTCGCAGCTTTTATCAGTAAATATTCACAAACCTTGTCTGTTCTGTTAGGTTTTGTGATTCAGGAAGCTAAGTACCTAATTTATATATATATATATACTTGTATGTATATATACATATTTGGGGCTTCGTAATGATGAAGCGATTTTTGGCCGAAATCCTCCGCCAATTTGTGGTTTTGCGTCTTGATATTTCTACCAAAAAAAGTTTATTCTATGCCGCCTCCTAGAGGTCGATGGATATTTTTGAAGAGCTTTCATTTCATGTCAGAAGTTCACTCGGAGGTCTACCTTCCAAGCGGTGACCACAATTAAAAAAAATGTAGTTTTAATTAAGTACATGTCGACTATAAAATTTTTTGAATTTTTGCTATCTTTCGGGTGGCTTTATAATTCCATTAGTGTAAAACTACTGTGGTTTATTGGAAAATAACTTGGCCAAATGAGTTTCAGCGGCTCTTTAGTGGACAACTGAGAGAGTTTGTTGAAATCGAAAAACCAGGTGGTGTAAAGTCCTTACTATACGGTGGGTGTAACAAAACTTCCTAACCTATCTCATTCAATATTTGCCTGGGTATTTAAGATGTGAGTGGCATGCCGTTGTCGTGACGAAACTTAACACCCTCTAATGATAAGTTTTCGAAACCTTTTTAAAAAACTTTTTTCAAGTCTATTAATTAGTGCATAGAATTGACATTTTCGCCACCCATAATTTTCTTCAAAGCCCACCAGGCACTCAGCATCAACATGTTTCGACTTCAATTCAGGCTTCGTAGTCGTTCATGGTAGGTCAGCGGTATTTTTCTGTGATCAGTCGCTTTAAAGAAAATTGTGACGCATTTCGAAAGCTTTTCACTGATGGTAATTCGGTAAGTTAATTTTTTGTATCTTAATTCATGTGACACACAACAGTCGAGATTTTTTGAATAAGCAAATCTTTTTTAAATGATTCAAAACTGTCATGACAGTGATATCTAGTGCCTCCGCTTGACATCTGGCGTGAGTAACTGGCAGACCAGAACAAGGTGTATATTGGAAAAAATTTTGGAACAGAATCACTCCTCCCGAGTAAAACGTTCGCTTTCTAACAATTTTGAATGATTTTTACCATGTTTGTAGCAAAACGGCACTATGTAACGTATTCATATTTCCTTGGATATTGCATTCATTTTCAAATCAAATTAATTTTTCACACAAATGACGATTTGCAGAACCGCCTTTATGCAAAAGAATGCTTCAAATGTCAACTTTCAATCACGCAGAAGTGCTTGACATAATCGAATTATTGTTGTCCGAAATAAATAATAGTATATAGTGTTATCTATAGTGTTTAGGGATACTTAAAAAATGCGTGGAACTAAATAAAAATTGACTACTTATGAACACAGAGGTCGGAAAAAAATGATTGGATCGACTTTTTTCGACTTTTAAGACTTAATTGGGTAAGAAAAGATATTTCAAAGTGGAGTATTTATAAAAATGTATTTGATTTGACCACAGATTTGAATGTTTGGGTCATAAATCCGTCATAAGAGTACCTAAGAACGTAAAATTTGGTATACTACTCGCCGATTTGTTCAGATATGAGGTTTTGGGTAAAAAATCCACCTAAAATCATCTGGGAGCGTGGAATTGGATAATCTATGCACATAAATTCAATTCTGCATGACCAAAGGCAGCCCGTATTTCTTGCTTATACTAACTCCGCCCTAAAAGAAATCTTTTTAATGTAGATATAATTTAAAACAAATGCGTTATTACAAAAAAATTAGCTCTAATATAAATTAAATTAGTTTCTTTTTGTAAACATTTTTGGATTACATATTCTCAACGGATTTGGAATTGAAATTTGATTAAGAAAATTGAAAAAATAATAATTATAATGTGGTGCGCAGATACACCCATATAATAAGAAAAAAAGCTATTAAAAAGTTAAATCTATTTCTAATATTTCAAAATATTTGGGAAAATTTTCTATAAAATATACCATAACTTTCACACGGAATAGCAAATGAGCGCAATTGCTTTTGCGCATAAACACGTCTTGTACTAGCAAAATTTCAAAAGTGCTCCATAACAATCTCTAAGTTGCATCAGGTGAAAACAATTTGAATTTGTCAACGTGGCGCAGTTAAAATCACCCTTAGCCATCGAAAGACAACACCAACATGAACAACAACATCCAAGAATTATACTCCAGCTCAAGCTACGCAAGAACTCGTTCCAACATTACTCGACTTCACTCAACGATGCAGGCTACCGGCATATCAGCATCAACATCACCATTACAGTCACCATTAGCAGCATTGCCGACAGTTGTATGACAAGCAGCCACTGTTATTCTCGTTGCTTTATTCCACCTCAAGAACACTTTGAAGTGTGTTTGGGTATAGTGGCATATTTATCTGCTTGTGGTAGTAGAAATTACAATTGACAAGCGCGCAAGCAACCTACAAACTGGTTTAAATAGTTTTTCACCTGCGTTAGGGCACATTTGTACGCCACTTTAGCACAGTTGGCAAAACTATAAAAGCTCACGTAGTTGTACCTGCAATGACAGTTAAAATGTGACAAGCGCTCAGCAATGATATTAAATGGCGAAACTTTATCCATCGCTGGTAAGAGTAATAAAAAAATATGCTGCAATCATACCAGGAAAGTAGAAAGCCTATTTTTATCCGTTTGTAATGTATTTCTATATACGTTTCATTGCTACTCAGTCATTCAACTCTCGACGATATTTACACACGATCTTAAAGGAAAAAAGTAGTTATTTAACGTATTTTGTATACAGAAGTTTACTCTCATAACGCTGAAATAAAAACTAATGGCGAATAATTATTATCATTCGAAAAAACATTTTTTGGCATTAATTTTTCTAAGATTATCTATTTCGCATGTTGGCCGCGGTTAGGTCTCAGATGGTCCATCCGTTGAGTCCAATTTTCGATGACTCGTTCGAGCATTTCGACTGGTAACTGGTGAATAAACGGGTGATGTTTTGCTCCAAGGCCTGAATCGAATCAGGATTGTCCGCATGGACTTTAGATTTCACATATTCCCCCAGGCAGAAATGTAACGGTGTGATATCATATGATTTTGGTGGCCAATCGAACGATCCAAAATGTGAAATTATCTGCTCACCGAAGTATTATCTCGATAAATTCATTGATTGATGCTACTTCTTGTTCAAATCAAATATCGCGGAGATTACGAGCTTAAATTTCAGCCTTCAACTTGTGGACTTGAGCCAGAACTGGGTCTCATCGCTGAACACTATTTGGCTCGAAAACGGCAGATCTTCTTGGAACTTTTCAAGAAACCATAATGCGAAGCGATGTCGCTTGGGAAGATCGAGCAGCTTCAGTTCTTGCACAAGCTGTATTTTGTACGCGTTTAAGATCTCCACGTAAAATGCGCTAAGTCGTTCCATTTGTCACTCCGAGTTGCTGCGAACGGCGCCGAATCAACTCTCCACGCTTTTCGCGTACACTCTTAGCTACGGCCGCCATACTTTCTTCACTGCTTACTGGACGTGGTCTATTCGGTCGAATATTATCTCAAGATGGGTGATGATGTTGCGAGTAGTACGATCAGTGAATTTTTCGTAATAAAGTTTAATGATTTGTAAACGTTGTTCAGGCGTAAGTCTTTCCGTGATGAAATGCCAAACAATACTGAACAAAAATAACATGACAGCTTGAAACGTCTCACGCGTGATTTTTCAAACACAGGATATTGAAGAGAGTACCTCTTTTTGGATCACCCTGCTTATAACTTCAATACATCAATCACCAGATCTCGTGTTTAGCTCCTACCAGAAAAATAAAAGACGCCTAATTTTTTGATAGAATTTTGGGTCCTTTCTCCTTTAACGAATTCCTTAATTTCTTCGCACTCAATCATTTAAGCCTCGCTCCTTCTCTGTCTTCAAATGCGCCTAGGTTTTTTCTTAAACTCTTATTATCTTTACTATACCGTTCGCGTTGCGAGATAAGCAACTATGCGACTTCGAAACTTTCCTGTGTGTGCATAGAGGCGTGTGCGTACGGAATCTGTCTCCCATCAAAAATCTAACACTAAATTTGGCATCAAGTAGCTGGGCAGCGACAACGTCCCAATTAAAAGAACGAAGGATATTCTTGTGAATACATTCAAGTCAAGATCCTTAAAACGTTTCCAGTGGTTGTCATCAAAACTAGGGCCTCTCATCCGAGACATATTCGTATAAGCAATTCAACATAATTATATTTGTGGTGAGCGGGCGCTTGGGTCATACTCCTTTATTGTTTCACTGATTTATTTAAATTATTCAAAACAGCCAAGCTTAAAATAAATTACTGTTGGGATTAGTATGCTTTTTGCAAGTCACTGGCGACAACGTCTTCAACGCTCAAGGATTTAATTTAATAATAATTTAAGATAATATTGAAATTTTAAAATATTATTTTTTCAAATATAAATATATGATTAATCTTACTAGATAACATGAATTTTCCATTCAACTTTCAAGTGAGTCTACATACATAGTGAAATAGTATTAATTCCAATAGCGTATGAACGAACTGTTTCAAAGGCAATCTTAATATTATTTTAAGCGTAAAGATTTCTCTACTATAAACATTCGCAATTAGGTTAAAAAAAGAAATAGTGCATTTGCGAGAAGAATATTAAATAATAAAAGTAAACATTGTGGGTGACCTTAGTATACGTGCGCAGAGTTTTACACATACAAATGTGAGTAACTGCAAAGTACAATTGCTACCCTGTAGCCGTATATGAGTTTTTAATTTGTAGGAAAATCAGAGAACTTTTCCAAAACTGCTGAACCGATTTTAATGAAATTTCGTGTATATATTCGTTAGGTCTGCGAAGTGGGAAGTGGACCTGGGACTGGTCTATTCAAAAAAATCGTATTTATTTTTCGATTTGCTTAAAATTTGATAAATATTTAGATTTTTGTTTAGATTAGTAGGAGCACTTTTTCATGTACCGACCTGATCGAAGTAATATCTGTCTATATAAAATTCTCCTGTCACAGTGTCTGTACTTGAATTCATCCAAAATGGCTAAACTGATGTTAATGAAATTTCGTATATATATTCGTTAGGTATATGAATAGGTTTTTCTTTGTTTTTCATGACGGAAAGGTGAACAAGGTCTGACTTATTTGAAAAAATCATATTTATGGTTGGTACATAAATAGATTTTTGCTAAGATTGGCGGAAAAACAACTTTTCTCTCCGGAGAGTGTACCATGTACTGATCTATTCGAAATCTTATTTATTGTTCAATTTGCTATGATTATTTCCAGGGCAAAAAGCGATTTAATTGAGAAAAAATTGATCGGTGACATTAAAATTCTGACCGCGAACAACTTAAAGTTACTGGGAACCACATTTGACAGCCTGGACACCTTCACTCCGCATACGACTGCAATTGCCACCATAGTACAAAATCGCAACAAAATCCTCAAATCGATAGACGGTAGCACCTGGGTAAAAGCCAAAGAAACGCTTTCGACAAGGTGCAAGGCAATTGGTCTGCCGGTCGAAAACTATGTTCCACCGATTTGTACGCCGGAGACTAGCGCGACACAGTTGAAGAAGCTTCAAATATGTCAAATAACACTGCCCTTCGGACCATGGCCGGAAACCTCCTGATAGCGCCGGAGCACACTTAAACAGTGAAACATCTATGCTCCCATTTAAGGAGCATAATGTTATGCTGTGTAGGTAAAATCTGCTAGGATACAACCGTCGGTATCATTACAACAGACTACTTGACTATCACGATTCCGTATATCAATACAGACACGATCCTCTGGACAGGACGGCATGCAGAAAGGCCATAAACACCATTCACCGAGAGGAAGTTAACACCGTTGTGAACTCTCTTCATGTGAATGGTGTTCTTGGAGTCCAATCACTGCCCATAGCAGAACAAGAGCTCGAGCTGCCTCTAGAGACCCGCGTAACCCTGACATAATTAAGATCTGCATACTATAGCAGGCTTAACTCCTACCTATTCAGACTCGACCCTGACATAACCAACGCATGTTCTGCAGACAACGAATCCCTGCACGAAACTAACCACCTATTTGCATGCTCTCTTCACCCAAATCATCTAACACCTCTCTCCCTCTGGTTCGAACCCGTCGAAACAGCACGTTTCCTGGGCCTCGCGCTACATGACCTCGATGACTAAGAATAGGCCTACCTGCCCCTAGACGGAGTTGGCAAAGCCGCTACAACAACAACAATAACAGGAAAAATTTACTAATGCTTCGATTTGGTTAAAATTTGAGATAATATGTCTAAATGGTATACATTTATTATCCGGAAATGGACCACGGATCAGGCGATGAGTTCAATTTGAATGAAATATTTCTCTACGGGAAAGGAATCACCGACAGACTGACAAAATTTGGATGTAAGCATAGGTCCGTGCGTAGTGGGCTCTCTGTACCATATAATTTTTCTGTGGCCGAAGGCTGCCTTCGGCTTACTTTGGAGCATTCATTGACAGTAGTAGTGCTTTAAAGAAACGCACTTACAATTACGTAGCTAGATCTAGATTACAATATAATAAAAACAAATTATAATTTTGATTTAGATGCTGCTTAATTAGACCTTTAGTGACCCTTTTCAATACCAATTAGAAAAAAATTGGAGAAAATAGAGAGAGCCACAATATGTATATATATGTATATATATATATACAGAAAAACTAAAAATATATAATAGTTTTACATAAGTTATATCAAAAATTTTAAAATATTATTAGTCTTCGTGTTTTTGTAATTAATTAATTTTTTATAACTAATTTATAAATCAATTTTAACTATCAAAAGTCTTTAAAGAAAAATTAAATTTTTTTTTTAAATTCATTATTTTATAATTTGCAATTTTATTTTGTAATTAATTCTATCAAAAAAAATATTAACTCATATTCCTGCAGGGTCACTAATCAGTAGCGCTTCCAACTGTGAGAAGTGAAAGTTCATGCGCTAGTTGATTATGCACTGCTACTCGTAAAATAAATAAAAGTGAGGAATATAGATTTTTTAATTAAAAGTTAAGTGGCAACTCATTTAAATGAATGTTGACTCAACCAAACAGCAATCGCATATGCGTGTATGTGTGTATTTGTTTTTACATAACTGTGGGGTTTTTTGTTTTTATTAATTTATATTAAAGAGTTCGTGCGTCGGTATGTGAAGGGCAACGCCGAAGTGCAGCGGGAATGTAGCATATACTCTCAACAATGGCAGTCACCGCTACCACCGGCACCAGAATCAGCATTTATCAACACCAATACTACTACTACTGTTAAGATCAACTTTTACATAAAAGTTTGCGTAGAGAGAGAGCATAGTTGAAAACAATCAGCTAATGTTGATGAGGTTACGTTGATAGTTTGGTGTCTGTGAAATAATGGTAAGAAAAAAGCGGTTGGCGTAATGAAAAGTGAATAAATAATACTGGTTGTTTAAATGAGTCAAGTCATGGATTTAAATGTTTTATTTTCCATTTGTTTTTCTTTGGAATTTTCGTTTTGTGTATAAAAATTTTTGGGAATGAAAACAAATTGCAGAAAGTTTAAAACTCAGTATTTCAAATAAAAAAGCACGCTTAGTAATCACAGGGGAAACAGTGCTGTTTACATTATAATAAACTTTTAGGAAATATTACATAAATTATATATCAAAGATTATATACAATTCGAATAACTTATGTAATACACCAATGTGTATATGCATGTATACTTTTTCTATATTTTTGGTGACGGAATACTATTTTTTATTTTATATATACTGCATATTAAAGTAATTTTAATTTTGCAGATATTTTCATATTTGTGTAGGTAATACTAAGAGTACATTTATATCATAGGCACAAAAACTCATTTCGATGTTGAAATTCTCGAATTCTTGAATAATAATGAACGTTATATAAATTTAGGCCTGAGTTGGAGCCCAGGTTCGAGCAACATCAAAAATTATAGAAAATAAATTTTTCTAATTGCGGTCGCCGCTCGGCAGGGAATGTCAAGCCCTCCGAGTGTATTTCTGACATGAAATATAAGCTCCTCATAAAAATCCATCAGCCGTTCGGAGGCGGCTTAGAATAAACTGTAGGTCCCTTCATTTGTTGGTAAAAACATCAAGACGTAAAACCACAAATTGGAGGAGGAGCTCGGCCGAAAATCGCTTCAGCGGTTACAAAGCGCCATATATATATATATATATATATATATATAAATTTGATTGGTTCCAATGGATATAAAAAAAACTGTGTGGTGTACTTGAAATGGTATATTATCTTTGGTCCCAAGTATGTAAGTACCAGAAAGAGAAGAGATAGACCCATCGAAATTTATGCCGATCCGTTTAATGGGGTATTCTAGTCTAGAGGGATGAACTTTACGTTATCTTTGAAGCTTCGTGAAGAGAAAGCAATCAATATTTTTACGATCCGTCTTTTCATAACTTATTTATTGACTTAAGAAAAATACAAAAATAAAAATAAAAAAAGAAAACAAACAAAAAATTTTATTCTACGCATTAACATCAGACGAAGTTTGGAGTCGTGGAAAATTGTTACGTAACCATACCCACGATTTCAGCCCTTCTAGCAATCTGAAAAAATATATATAAATATAGAAGAATGTTGCAATGTCTGGAACTACGGAAAAGTCAAAAAAAAATTTTTTTCACAAAAAAGCGACTAAAAATTGAATTTTACCAATGAGCGTAGTTCCAGACATTGAGAAGTCTATAAAGATGACTCTCCAAAAATTTCAAGTAAATCGGTCCAGTAGAACATGAAAAATTGTGGGTATCCTTTCGAAAAAGATAGTTTCGAGAAAAACACGTTTAAAGTTCCGCGTAAAGGTCGAGTCGATTTGGATGCCACGTCATAAAAATACCTGTATCTCCGAAAATAATGTGGGAACCGGCCAGATCGGATTACTGTAGCATATGCAAGACCGATTTTTCAGATTTGAAATTTTTAGTCATAAATTCGTCCAAAAAGTACCTCAGAACATGAAATTTGGTTTCTACACATACATATTGAATTGCATATTGTTTCTAAAGATCATGGAATTCGAATGACTATAACATACAGCTACAATACACCGATTTGTATGGTCAAAACTCAGTCAAAAAGCTTCTTGGAGTGTGAAATTTGGTATCCTTTAGAGTTAATTAAAATCTACATTGGTACTGAAAATCATAGGCATCTGACTACTAATCAAATAGCGCACATGCAACCGAGCACGAAATTTAGTATTTTAAAAACGTTAATTTAATAAATATTGACACGGCCAATAATCGAAATCGAATTTTGCAATTTGAAATAAATTTCATATATATATGAGAGGTGGAAAGACTTCGGCATGACCGAAGACAGCCCTCTCTCTTGTTTTTTTTTTTTTGGTATGTGCAGTTCACATAATTTGCATAACTGTCAAGTTAGTTCATCCAAAAGCATTTTTTTTTTATTTGAGACAAACTGATTGAACTTATTTTATTCTTGATTGTTGCAAGTAAAGCTGTTTTTGTGGCTCATAAATTAATTCAATGACCCAGACAATTCTTAAATTGGCTGACACCTCTAATAATGTTCAATAATTAGGCCTTTGGGGTTTTTATTCGCAGATCACCCGAGGGCATGTCGGTTGATCAGTACTAGTCCTACGTTTTTTTTTAAGTGCGTGAACTTTTCAAAATTGGAGTACTTTAGGTCCTCCCTGTTCCATTGGTTACCCATAAGGTTCAATCCCTCTGCTAGCTCCTCTAGTTCCTTGGCCGAGGGGATCTTCTCCACGGGTGTTTTTTACTTCGATGGGATCTTCTGGTATTTTTTTTTGATTCTTCAACTGGTGTTGTTTTTTCCTCCGCTATATAATCAACTTCCATGCAAGTTATTTAAACGTCGTCTTCTTGCACAGTCGACTTCCATGGTTTAGCTAGAGTACTACCAAACCTGCAATTTAACCGTAAACTGTTTCTTGTCATCGTATTAAAAGACATCACCGACAGACACTCTTGGGAGGGAATATGGTGATGTTCTATGTAGGGGGTATATCATCACCAATTCTCTTAATCCATTGGAATAAATTTTCATTTACATGGCTCTCTCATAAGATGGGTTACAAGAGTTGAGTCGCTATGTTTTTGACTGGTTGAACTATAACAGCATAAGCTGTGGGAAATTTTATAAGAAATCCCAGATTTCAGTCCAGAGCAGCGAAAAGAAAATAAATAAAGAGCACTTAAGAAAAAAAAAAACAGTAAAGAAGTGTTGTTTTCGTTAGGGCGAAGTTTCTATAACTGTTATGACTTTCAGTGCCAACATTTAGATAGATGCATTTTTGATGGAGTTGTTGTTGGTAAGTAAAAATACATCTGCGTACCAAATTTGATTGAAATATCTCGGAAACTCAGGAACTGATTTGTGTTCAAACAGATGGACTGATGGACAAATAGCTTGCGTCCTGACCTTATATCTGAAATTATATCACTTTGGGAAAAGTGGGGTTTCCACGACGAACGTCATCTTTGATGGATTGGTAATGTTTCAGTGTTTCGGATGTTGATCCCACCAGGATTCGAACCCATGATCCTCTGCATGGTAGAAGACATAGATACTAAACTTAAATCTAGTTGAAAGTACAGAAAAATTAGGTTTAGTGGCTCGTTCCCAATAGGTTGAGACCCCTAAATCTAAGGATTTAAATACTAAACTTTGTGCAAATGCTCATAGTACACACCTGAAAATTACGCATCAGAAGCCTCACTTAAAGTAGATTGAAAATTTGACACCGCCTTCATATTGTTTTACGACAGAAAGTATATCCAACAGAATATTAATATAATTACAATACAGCGCTTCAGGAGATTTTCAATATACTAAATCAACTGAAAGTCAGGCCATATGGGCACAGCAGTATCGTGTTATCCCTGAGAAGACGAATAGACTGCATTGACGCTTGACTCTCAAGAAACCTCATACTACTAAAATAGAGACAAATGGAAAGAGCAAAGGGCTCAAGTTTGATGACAGAGCTCTGCATATCTTTACAGGTGGTTTCAAAATGAACGGGGAGCAGGGGCTGCAGTTTACTGTGCCCAACCAAAAATTAAATGATCATTCAAAATACCTAACCACTGCAGTATATTCCAAGCGGAGATATATGCAAAAGGAATGGGGACATCTCTGCAGGGAGTAGACCCTCACAAAAGGGGAATACATATCAATGTAGATAGCCAAGCAACCAAAAAGGCCTTACATTCAGGCAACAGGATGTTCAGCAGTGGTTGCACTTTGCAAAGACTCAATCAAAAGATTGACTGAGAAAAGAGAAATTCACATTTAATATGTACCAGGGCACATGGGTATCGCGTGGGCAGTCAGAGAGCTGATATACCCATTAAAGAGAGTGTACTCTCGGAACAGGAAGTAGCCATGGACTTACCAGTCTCATTAATGGATGTAAAACACATGTAGAAACACTTTGGTATTGTCAGGCAAAAGGCTGTAATATAGCGAAAATTATGACCCGTAGCCGTTAATGTAGTCATATATCTCCCGACGGTGTGTTTGAAATCAGCGATGTCCATTTAGTAAAAATCAATTCACTAGACAAAAGTTCCAATTTCGTTATGAAGTGGTGTTATAATTAAAGTATCTTTAGACATAAACAACGATTGAAAAATAAATTTGTTTACATAATTCAAACAACTTTTCATTGCCAACATGCACCTTTTAACGCACACGCCATATTAAAACATTATATGTTTGTGTCGAATTGTTTAACGTAACTTGTAAATAATATACTATAAATGAGTGAGTGGACATAACGCTCAATTAAAAAATAATTAGACATGTCAACCTTCACACATGACAGCCAAAAAATAAAAAATTTATAAACTAAGAAATGCAATTTTTCTCCGAACTTGGGTAGCATACAAACATTTGTATGTTTTTTTCTCGAGTAACATACTCCTGTGTAAATACAATGGTATAATAAGCAAGTTGGCTCTTAAACAGTACCAACCCAAAATATTGTAAATGTTTATTTACATAATCAATTATTTAAAAGAACTTATGCACGTGTGGCACTTAAATTGTGTAAGTCGAATGAGTTTTGGTAAAAAATAACAAATATTACTGAATAATTAATTTTTTTTTAAGAGCGTACACAGAATTAAGTAATAGTTAGAAGAAAAAAAAAATTTGTGACTTCTAACAAAAACATTTTCAAGATTAACTTTAATGGTGAAGTAAACAAATATTTAAATTTAAATAATTTTTTTACAATTATCAGATCTACTATACACTGATAAATTTTTTTTTTGAGAATTTAATTTTAATTTACCTGGGCAGAATATAAAATTTGACGCTCTGAAATGCATTTTCAACGGATTTTTTTAACCAAAAACTCATATGTGAAAAAATCGGTTATATGGGGTTAAATGTCATAGTTATACGATCTGGCCGATTCTGGCGAATGTCGTCGTTCTAAACCAATCGATATACATTTAGGTGGGTATTTCTCGTCCTCTTCTGGTGCTTTCATTGTTCAGACTTTAATTTTTTTAATACGCCATTTTATGTTTGTGACCAATCGGTTGGGCAATTTCTAAGCAACCGATATCATTGACTTTTAAAGTACTGTTTCCGGGCAAATGTGTTTAAAATTTCAAAACTAAATTCCGTTTAATGAAATTTTTTTCACAAATTCATGTATGTATATGCTATATGAATATTTAAAAATATTTATGTTCTGAAAATACTACAAATAATTTTTGTTGTACTTTAAAAAAATTAAGCTGTATATATATACAGCATACATATACATAAGACATAGGGTGATCCAATTAGAGGTACTTTTTTCAATAGCCTTTTTTGACGGATCACGCGTGAGTCGTGTCAAGCTGTCCCGTTATTTTTTTCAGTATTGTTTGGCATTTCTACATAAATAGACTTAAGTCTCAACAAAGTTTACACATCATTTAGATCTATTACGAAAATTCACGTTCTGTAAAGAAAGCGTTTCGCGAGCTTCGCTCAACTTTTGGTCAACATAATAAGCCTACTGAGCGTACTATTCGCAACACCATCACCCATCCTGAGACCCAGCATTAATTATTGGATAATATTCGACCAATAGAAAACATCCAGCATGCAGGGAAAAAAATATAGCGGCCGTAGCTGATAGTATACACGAGGACCGTGGAGAGTCGATTAGGCGCCGTTCGCAGCAACTTGGACTGAGGTATGAAACGACTTGGCGAATTTTCCGTCGAGATCGTAAATTGAAAGCGTACAAAATACAGCTTTTCCAAGAACTGAGGCCGCTCGACCTTCCCAAGCGACATCGCTTCCCTCTATGGGCTCTTGAAAAGTTCCAAGAAGATCCGACGTTTTCGTGCCAAATTTTGTTCAGAGATGAGGCCCATTTTTTGCACAATATGTACGTCAACAAGCAAAATTGCCACATTTGAGACAAAGAGCAACCTCAAGAGATTCAAAAGCCGGCATTTCATCTAGAAAAAATAACGATTTGGTATGGTTTGTGGACCGGTGGAATCATAGGTATATATTCCTTCAAAAAATGATGCCGGTGAGAACGTGATCATCAATAGCGACCGTTATCACGCCATGATAACCGACTATTTGCCGCCTGATTTCAACAAAACGGCGCTACTTCCCACACATCGCATCAATCGAAGGATTTATTGAGAGAACACTTCGGGGAGAAAATAATTTCATTTTTTGAGCCGGTCGATTGGCCACCAAGATCGTGTGATATCACACCGTTAGACTTTTTCCTATGTAAAGATATGTAAAGTCTAAAGTCTATGCGGACTATCCCACTTTGATTTAGGCCTTGGAGCAAAACATCACTCATGTCATTCGCCAGTTACCAGTCGAAATGCTCGAACGAGTCATCGAAAATTGTACTCAACGGGTAGACCATCTGAGACGTAGCCGTGGCCAACATTTGAAAGAGATAATCTTCAAAAAATAAATTCCAGAGAATATTCATTCGAATGTTAATAAAAAGTCCCCACTAAATTGGAATTCTCTGTATTTTTTCTTTAAGAAATTAGGGAAACGGGAAAAGGATTACCCGTTATATATAAGTACAGGTTTATTATCATAATTTTTGAAATCGAAATTTAATTTAGTAAAAACCAATTTATATGACACTAAAATCAGATATTCACTCCGAGATACCAGAATTCGTCTATAAATAGTGTAGTAAAATGCAATTTGTGCGTTATAATTAATTGATTTTGTCATATCCTTCTCTGATCCCACTAAAATTGAGTTGAGTACTCATTAGTGTCATCAACTTTCATTACACTAATAAACTTTATCTACACACAATATATATCCACATTATTATTGTTAAGTGCATGAAGTAATTGGGATATTATTTCCCCTATACTATGTTTATATCTGTCTATATGTAATATGTACTCATGTACAAATTCCTAGATCTCCAATCATAAATGTTCAGTGATTTGCGTGAGCGTGGCTCATCCTGCCACTAATTAGTTAGCTTATTCCACACTTAGGTGAAAATTTCTGTGAGCCAATAGTGGTTTGTGGTGTATACACACATTGAGATGTAGATACATATGAATGTGTCTCGACTAATTAAGTTATCTGTATATAAATATTTATTAAAATTATGAGAAGTGATGAAGATAGCAAAAGACCTAATGATGTTAACAGCAAACCAAGAGGCTATGAAATAATCTTGGAAACAGAATTGGCCGCATTTAAATTTAAAGAGCTTTTGGTTGCATGTATACAGAGAAATTATCTCTACGTTCTATGAAGAAATTGACTAAATTCAATTTCAAATCAGGGTAATCCTTTAATTTTATACCATAGTAAGGGCTTCATATATGCCTTTACTTCTAATAAGTATAAAATATATTATATATATTGATTAATAATCATTTCATTTCACCTAAAAATAAATAATTATATATATATATATATTCATATTATGTATGTATATCTATAATCTTAACTTTATTTTATTAAACGTCAGATTTTATAGAATTTAGGTAATTTATTACCACGCTCCATATATGGATATTCGATATCAATAATACCTAAAAGCTTGGAAAGCTATTAATAATGTACAACAACACTGCATAAATAATAAACACTTTAGATTAAATACAATTAGTATGGGCACTTATAGATATTTCAGAATTCATTCATTTGTGTATAAAATTAACTTCTATATAACTTTGTGGGTATAAGATTATTCATTTTGTGGTTTCAAAACTGCACGGTAAAATTTTTAGATCTGAAAAATTTAACTGTCAAACTAAAAATGTTTTGTTTTAGTCTAAGCTCAGTAATTTATGGAAATAGACCGCTTGACAACAGCGCAACGCATTCAAATTGTTGAAATCTACTAAATAAATGGCGATTCAAACGTGGCTACGTTTCGTGCTCTAAGAGGATATTATGGTGGACACAATCTTCCATTTACTCAAGTAAGTGGTAAAGTTTAAAAATAAAATTTAAAAAAACTCTTACAAATATTATACATCATCGTTTTGCTTATTTCACCTTAAATATCCCTTCTGTAAGAGAAAATGTAGCCACAGACAGGAACGAGTCTATTTCTCGACGTTCTCAAGAGCTGGGTCTTCCTTACGGCACAATATGGTGTATTTTATAATTGGACTTCCACCTTTATCCATATAAAGTCCTGTTCGCACATAACTGAAGGGTGCTGACCATTCACAACGCCTTAGTTACGTCGATTGGGTATTTGAAAAACAAGCACTATACCGAAATTTATCGTATTTTGAGCTCCGATAATCTTCAACAACCAATAAAATTTATCGTTTGGTGCGCTCTTTGGTGTGGTCCAGTCACAAACCTTACTTCTTTGAAAACGATAACTGCGAGACGGTTACTGTCAATTTGAAGTGTTATGGTGGTACGATAATCTTTTTTTGGCCTGCTGTTGAAGAACACAACTTGGACAATATGCAATTTCAACAAGATGGGGCCACATGCCACACAAAATGAGCGAATATGGCTTTAGAGCCAGATAGATTTCCCGGCCACGTAATATTTCGTCTTGGCGATCTCAAATGGCCACCGAGATAAACCTGTAACTCATGGGCACTCAAAAACCAACACTTGTTAAGTTATGGTTGAGATCCGGCCAAAATGTGACGAAAAATGATTGAAAATTACCGAAGCACAAACTTTTTTATAAAAAAGGAATTTTATTTAAAAAAAAATTTTCAAATGCATTTTTTACGTTCACTTTGGAAACCGCAAAAAGGATAACCTTGTATGAAAGTTTTACAAATACTTGAAATAAAAAAATAAAGGTAAATTTAAGTGATACAAAATTGTTAGTCCATTTAAAACCTGTTTTTCTTATAAAATATTTTTAATATAAATCTAATTAGTTCGCCTTAGACCAGATATTTAATGCTCAAAGTCCTAAAAAATGCATAACTGTGAGTAAACAATAATTAACGAAGACTACATTTTCATTAATTTTAACCTTCCTTTGTTAACAGGAAATCATATATTAATGGTCCAGAGTATAAGAGGGAAAGAGAAGAAGCCACAAAATATATACAGAGCGGATCAGAGCGACGAGCTTACTTGATTAGCAATGTTCGTCAGTCACTCTATTTGAACGCTAATTAGTCTATCAGTTTAATATGAGGTTTTCAATAAAAAAATTTGTCAAAACAGCATCTAAGGGCTAGAATAAAATAAATATTGGTCCTTAAAATTGTGGAAAGAAGAAAACTGTTACATATAACCCCTACAACCGGTATTTTTATATATAATAATTAATATTTAAGCCTAAAATGCAATACAATAAATTTAATATGCTCAGGAAAAGTATAAAAATTTTGGTTTTCCCGAAAATATAATTTCTTTCTTGTCTTGCTATAAAATTAGATTTTTTTTATAGCAACAGTAATTATTTTGGAATTTTTAAATTAAATATTAATTTGTGATCACATTTTTCCTGATAGCCTAGGTTAAAAGCTTTTATTTAAAAAAAACACATCTTGAGATTTGTGCGAAACATTATCGGCCAAAAAGCATTCTCCTTGTGCTATCGAAGGTGTGTGTCCGTAATCGCAGTACAAATTTCAGCGTTCATTAGTGAAGTAAAAAACGTACTATCACCTCCGAAATTAGAATAAGTTCTCTGTATAGTTGTTCCACTGCAATGATGAAGATACTAGAATATATTTGGAAAGTGTTTGACAATGGAT
Source organism: Neoceratitis asiatica (assembly GCA_030068015.2). NCBI lineage: Eukaryota > Metazoa > Arthropoda > Insecta > Diptera > Tephritidae > Neoceratitis > Neoceratitis asiatica. The sequence goes on along the minus strand of CM061524.1, from coordinate 42,756,739 downwards.
ATTTGTTTCTTCTTTGTCCTCTCGATTTTGACTGCGTGTATCATAACTTTTATGCAAAGTACTAGATATCGGTTTAGATTCAATGAGAGCTATCTCACTGATTGGACCTAGAGGGTTAGAGGTAAAAAATTTTCTCATTCAAAGTATTTTGTTGCAGATTTTCTTCAAGAATGGATGCTTGTGGTTTTATTGTTCAGTCTTTTCGTTACTGACACATTTTCTCTTTACACTCGTAACTAAAAAAACTTAAGAGCCTAGAATTTATTATTAATTCCAAACTAAGTCCGGTTGATCATGTAAATAAAGTTGTTGGCAATATTTACGCTATTTCAGGTTGACTGAAAGTACCTTACTAACTTATATTGTTTCTTTCTACATCGAAGCTTAGAAACTGTATACAATAAGCTTGACTCGATCTCATCCCACAAAAGGAATAATATTTTTAAAATTTTACTCAATATGTTTATGCTATTAGAAATTTTGAATATATATTTCTATCAAAAAATATAATTTTGGGATGTAACATCGTAAATTATCTTAAATAAAAAATTTTATTTTTTAAAGATTGATTGAGTTGCGATCTCCTAATTATCAATTGAAAAGTTTAATCAGCGCCATTTTTTTCTTATTGTTTCATAATTGGAGTTCGCTGAAAAGCTAAACAGATTTAAAATGATTTATTATTAGCTTAAAATCCCACGTTGTTAGAATACACTACTTTTCAGAGTGAACAAATACCCTTAGCGAATGGGTTCGGTAGTGAATGAGGTTAAGACGAAATACTTTGTTTTTCATACAGCAGATTGTCAGCGCATTCTCTTGACGGTCACGATACTGTCTATCTGGGAACCAGCTGCATAAGGGTGAACTATAAGGACCTATGGTAAGTCGAAACTAGGAGTTCTAGCTACGACGAATACCATAGATTATGAAACAATAAGGTAAATGAGCTATGAGATATACGTTGATATTGTTCTGTGAATTCAGACACAAAGGCTATGCTATCTATTATCTAGTAATATGTTATATGTTTCTAGTACCACAAAGTTTAAGACCGTAGCAGCTGCATATTAGACAGAGATCATCGTACTCAAAATTTTCTTAAATACAAGTATGGTTTGATAAGTTAGTGACTTTTTGAACACAATATATATTTTTTCGGCATTTTAGCTCTAAATTTACATTTAGTCCAGCATTGTTCCAATTTTTGTATTCCATTCAAAAAACTAGGGGTTTTTGAGGCCATCAAAATACTTATTTCTTACTTATGTTTCTGTGATGACCTGAATCTCTTATAGCCTAGCCATTGCGTCAGGTCGTGAAACAAGAAATAACTGCAGAGGGCTAAATATAAATGATATGCTGGATGAGGTAGCAGTTCGTAGTATAATAAATGAATGTTTGCCATAATGACTATACATCTGTCTTTTTTCCTAATGTAACAGCATTTTCTTTAGCTAAATTCGTCCCTTTTTGCTTTAAATCAGTATAAGATTTGTACAGAAGCTCGAAATAAAGTTCGCCGGTAATCGTTTTACCCTCTTCAAAGTAATTTATGTGAATGAGACCTCATGTATCCCAAAATCTATTGCCTTCTTTGGTACATGTTCACCTGGAGAAACCCGTTGTCTTGATTTTTTTTTTCAGGTTCAGGCATGGTGGATCCATGTTTCGTCTATTCACTAATTAAACAACCCTCGTATAATCCGAAAACTAAAATAAAGTTTACTAGGTGCTTCATCTCTTCTTATTATATAGGTTTAACTTGGCATGAATAATCAGAAAGCTTCATCGACTGTTGGAAATATTTCTTTAGTATTTGAATTTGGTTTTCGAAATTAGATGATAATAATATTAATATTTTTCTAAAATTTTTACGATTAATGATGTTTTTCAAAGACTACATGAACTCTCACGTATACATGCATATAAAAAGCTTTTAAATATTTTAAATATATTAGGTTTTTTTAATCTTATATTAGAATTTGCAAACCAGGCATACATTGAAGCAAACTTTTTTGTTCAAAAGGATATTTTTGCATTGTAGACTTTATATATTAAGCTATTCAAACAAATTACAAAACAAACCAATTCTTTGTCTCTTTTCAAAACCGTAACTTAAACTTTTTTTTAATTCGCTTTGTTATTAACTGCACTAATATGCAAGTAATATTTTTTTCACATTAATCTGAAAATCCTTCTACATTTTTCAAACGCAGTTGCTTAGAATCAGAATGTCACCGTTCTGCATTGCAATAATTGTCGGTTTCTTTGAGTTGTTACTAACTTATTAATAAGCATTTACACGCTTAGATTTTCATAGGTTTTTATAATTCGAAATTTTTTCCACACACAAAGGTGTAAGTAGGTAACAACGAAATAAAGTAGTGTTACAACTAGTGTGTGTTTTCATTTACTGTGGATTTGAATGCACGTTTGTGTAGGCGTGTATATTTGCATGAGCGCCTGTAATTAGTTTCGGTTTGTTTAATTTTTTTCTTTTTCTCTTTTGCCGTTTTTGCATTTGCATTGGTATAAATAAATGCAATTTGTGCATTGACAGGTGTGCTGAAAATTTGGCGTGTTTGAAATGTATCAAAGTTGAAGCGGAAATAACCCCATAACCTCTTGTAGTCAACTAAGAAAACCAAAGAAGTCAACATTGAAGAAAAACCACCTCAAGTACGGTATATAAAAGAAATTTCCACAAAGGACTCATTTTTTATCTTAGGTTTTTATCTTAATTTTTTTTAATTTTTTTAATTTTTTTTTATTTTTATTTTTTTCACCGACAACTTATGACATGTGACTGTTTTGTGTAGTAGAGATCTGGTGATTTGACGAAAAATTTTAAAAAGTTCATCCACTGTGATCGATTTTTGCGGAGATTTTGTCAATTACAATTGAAAGTATTTCGCTCCTGTGTTCTTCATTAACAGACGCACGAACATTTTTAAACTCGCGACACTATTGGTACAATTTCGTACGATTCATAGCTCTATCCAAAAGTGCAGTTTCTACCTCATTATAAATCTCAAACGAAGGTTTTCAAACAAGATAACGGATAACGCTACGTATTTCGCAGAAAGACTGGAATCACATTGTTCACGAAAAGTGCTGTTGCGTCAACAGTTCCCGAAGTATTCACCTAGAACCGGTCTCAAAGTTTGGATACACTTCGGTATTGCCGAAATGACAAAAATCAAATCCTTCCGGATGTGAAAGTCTAAGTAAGTCGGTTGAAAAGGAGCTAAAATTCGTTTGGATTGAAGTTGTCTGCTTTCAAAGTTTTGTCAAACACAAACTAAATGGCGCAGCTTTTTCAAGCAGTATATTAATGAATAACAGTCTACGGAGCAGTGTTGTATATACAATAATTACCTATAAACCGAGAACTGAAATAAAATTTACTAGGACTCGGTTGAATTGGAAAAATTAAAAAAAATTTTTTGGTTCAAAATTTAATTCTTTGTTAAAATCGTAATACACATTTTAGATGGAATGAAAATCGAGCTCAACGACAGCATGGAAGGTATATTTTTAAATAAATAAATTTTGAAAATCCTTTTAATAAAGTTTTTTCTGTATATGATCATTTAACAGTACTTACTTATTAGAGGTCAATAATCAATAAAATTAAATTTATATAAGCAAATACAACAAATATACTTTAAGCAAAATTATTAAACTTTTCCAAATAAATTATGTGTGCACATTTATTATGATAAAAGCAAGAGGATTATTTTTAATTAATTTTTCATTTTATTTTAAAAATAACACCAATGTTATATATATACAGTAGCGGAAAAAAGTCTATAAACACCGCCTATTTTATTTGAATTGAAATCCCAAAAAGTTAATTGGAAAATCTAAGGACGCAGAATATTTCAATTATTTACCATTATCATAAAAAAATAACCAATTCATTTTTTCACATAAAACAGTGGAGCTATGACAAAAAAGCGTAAATTCAACATTGACAAAGATCTAAAAAGAGTATGCACTCTAGCGCAAAATCTTTGATTAATATCAGGTAACATGATCTTTTTAGTATTTAGTTGGTTCGCCGTTTGTGTCAATAACAGCTTGAAGCTGTCGTGGCATCGAAGCCACTAAATTTGTCAATTCTAAGGGAGTAATACTGTCCCAAGCTTCAATAAGAGTAATGCTGAGCTGGAAATCTGTTTTTTTTTTTCAAATTTTTCGCTCTAAAATCTCCCAGACATGTTCAGTAACATTCAAGTCTGAGCTTTTTGTTGGTGTGTGTAGTTGCCCTGGAGCATGATAAAACAACCAATCCATAACAATATGGCCGCTGTGCTTTGGATCGTTATCCTGTTCAAAAATCCAGCCTGCGCCAAGCTCCTAACTGTCCACCGAAAGCTTCAAAATAACTTCCAACAATGACTTATAATTCAACCGATCTATAGTACCCTCAATAAAAACAAGCTTTCAAATTTTAGACAGCCGCAACCGCTCCCCAAAATATTACGTTGCCGCCACCATGCTTCATTGTTGGTACTATATTGGTCAAGCGCAATATTTGCTTTTCTCCAAATTTTTGTTCTTCCACCGCTGCCGAATATGTTGAGCTTCGCTTTGTCTGTAAACAAGACCTTTTGCCAAAAATCCATTCCTTTGTCTAAATGTCCTTTAGCGAACTTGAAGCGAAATTTATGATTCTTTTAGAAATAAGAAGCTTTTTACGTGGTGTTCTACTGTGGAAGCCGTTATCGCTCAGAGCTCTTCGAACTGTTCTTAAATAGATACACTTTCTTGATGAGTTTGCGATGTTTTCGGCTAATTTTGGAGCGGTAACTTTAGGATTATAATTCACTTCCTTCAGAATAAAGCTGATTTCTCTCCGAGCTAGTTTCTTCGGGCGGCCATCACACGGCTTATTTTCTGTGGATCTATTTTTTTTTTAAGTTTTTACAATGTCGTATACTGTTGGTCGAACTTATTTTCTGTGAATCCATGTTTTTTACATTGGTCTTCACCTTTGATTGACTTAGTAAAATTTTGGAAAATTCACCATATGATTTCTTCTCTGTTCTGTTCTGAATAACCAAGTTTCCTTTCGCGAAGCCATTGCTGATGCTAATGGGTTTAAACCACAACTAAATTCAATACTAGAAAATTAAAAAACATATTTAAAAAACATAGTAAAAAAAGGTTACCTAACTTCCATAATAACACAGCATATCGAAGTACCTGCTAGCAAGCCCTGTGTGTGCATTTTAGGTTTTTTATCACCACAATTGTTTTATTTTACGTTAGAGAATGAATTTTTTTGAATACATGTGATTAGAAAAGGATTTATAATAAAACAGTATACATTTTTCAGCAAAGGGATAATACTTTCTACACAACGAATACTGGCGGTGTTTGTAGACTTTTGTACGCCACTGGATATATACTTGTATATTTATGTATATGTATATTTATATTTATATATATATTATTTAGAATAACAAATTAAGTGAATTGGTTTAAATTTAGCACACTTGATTAAAAGGTTTTCAAAGACATATTGAAAGCTGTCAACAACTAAATATTTGCCAAATGATTTTACTTAGTAGCATGTAAAACCTATTAAATATGCACAAAAATGAAGCATATAAATTAACTGAGTTGGAAGAATTAATGTATGCGCAAATATTTGAAAATAATTTAGAAAGTTTAATTTGTTATCAAGTATTTTCATTACACTACTGCCATAGTGACATTAACTAAAAAGTGTTTTAGATTAGCAGTTGTGTTATGTCAAATAATTGGGTTCATAAAAACCTGCAAATAATAGGAAAGTATTGACCAGGTACATAGGCATACTATTTTTGTGATACCGCGGCACTTGGTTTATAGGCTAAAGGAAACATATTTTCCTCAAAAAGTAGTTTAACTTTCACAAAAACACTGAATACAAATTATATGTATTAGGGTCAGTCAATCTCTTCATTGATGTGGAAAATTTGGAAACTATGTTTTAAATATATATATATAAAAAAAAAATTCTGAATTAAATTTTTTATGTGAATCTAAATTAAAACAATTTTAGTTAATTAATATAAAGCAGTAAAATTTTCACAAAAGGTCAATTGAAAAGTTCCCGGGCTGATACATAGAAGGCTCTACTAGAATTAAATCCAAATTCGTATATAGTTAGATCATACCTTCAAAAGACGCGTGACACATTTGAGTGAAGCAACTTTTATTATTGTGAAAAAAAGGACAAAAAGGAATTTCGCATGTTGATAAAATATTGATTTTTATAGGAAAAAATACAGTTGAAGCAAAAACTTTGCATGATGACGACTTTCCGGCTACTGCCCTAGGAAAATAAACCATCAAGAATTGATATGCTAAGTTTAGATATGGTGAAATGAGCACCGAATAGGGTGAACTCGGTTGACGCCCAAAAGAGGTTGTTACTGAGCGAAACTGGTCGTAAATATGAGTGAGTGACCGTAAATTGAAAGTGAATGAAGGTATATCAGAGATATCAACTGAACGTGTACATCATATCACGCAGAAATATTTGGGTATGACAAAGCTCTGTGCAAATTGGATGTCGCGGGAGCTCACTTTTGACCAAAAACAATGGCGAGTTGATGATTCGGGGAAGTATCAAGTATACGTTTTTGCGTCGAAACGTGACAATGGTTGAAACTTGGCTACATCATTTTACTCCAAAGTCCACACACGATGTATCCACTCCAAAGCATTGAAAAATGCAACTTTGAAAAGAAGGGACCACCAACTGCGACTAGCATTACAAAAAAAAGAAAGTGGTGTTTCACCAAGACAATGCACCCTGTCAAAACTCAGTGAAATCGATGTCAAAAATCTATGAATTGGGCTTGGAAATGCTTCCGCATCCATTGTGTTCTACATGATCGCCGAAACTGAGGCCTATTTTGAAGCAAAGGATAAGTTAGAGGGTCGCTATAATGAGTATTCACCTTTGAAGGGGACTTTGTTGAACAAAAAAATAAATAATTTTGCCAAAAAAATATTGTTTACTATGGTAGGCCGGACACTTATAGGCATTTAACTTTTTTTAGTATTCATACGCTGCGGCGCACTGGTTTAGTTGGTGTATAAAAATATAAAAACAACGAGTAAAGAAGTTTTGGTTAAATAAATCACTAAGTACTCGCTTGTTTTATTCATAATGAAAACAAATTAGATTTTCTATCCAAAATTTCTATACACTGCAGAAGTAGATAATGGCATTTTGTTATAGAGATGGTCTTGTGATCAGCTGTGGATGAGAATATTATAATCGAAGAAAACAAGCGAGCAATTCTCTCAGACTAAACAGCAGTCGGACATTTTATCATTCCATGCTTTTTTCAAGTTTAATTTTTGCTGTCATTTCTTGCTTACTAAGTATTTGTTTAGTTTATTTCACGCTGAGAGTGATGCATAAGAACTGACATTCTTGCCTTCTTTTGCTGCATTCGTTGTTTGCTTGCTCTTATGCCTATTGTTGAAAGAACACAGATAACACTGTTGTTCATTTGCATCTTATACACTAAAATAAGTGTTGGTTTTGTATAAAATGTCATGTAAATCAACTACTTAAAGACCGTGATGATGTTGCCGAAGACGGCGTGTATCGTAGCAGTTGCTGCTTTAGTTGGAACATAATCATACATTACCTGAAGGTAGAAATTTTATTGTGTACTGTTTTCCAATGCACGTATCTATGTACATATTTACAAATAACATTAGAAATGGTTTAATATATGCAGAGTAGTAGCCCTTTTAATATTTTCACTTTGACAAGAATGCTGACTGTATATAAATTATTAGCTGGTAATGGTTATGGGTGTTACAAATTTCTATGAAAATGTAATTTAAAGATTTTATTCAGTTCATTGCACTTCCTGCATTTTTCCTAGTATTCCTTATGCTTTTATTAGAAAAATTCATTAATAAAATTTCAGTACTCAAAAGTTGTTTTCAATATCTATTTATTTTTTGCCAGATATGCATTTAAATAATTTAGCCCACTTAGGGGCGAGATCATTGGAAACCGCTTTTCCTGTAGTAGTGAAGATGCATCGAGCTACAAAAGTTCTTAAGACAAAATTCACGTTAAGCTGCAGACTGGTGTCCATATTATAATTCTTTATGGAGAATATAATTCTTGGAAAACTGATTGCGACGTACCCAAAGCTAAAGGTTTTCAGTTCACATAATAGCAAATTCAACGACAACAGTATTTCAAAGTCTTCACATCATGCAAACACATCACCACAACGACATCATATCACATCAATGCGTCACGACATTAACATATATAATAGCTGTTGACTATAAATAGAGTCTGGAGTGAATAGCTATAACGAGATGTAGCTTACGCTAACTTAAGTGAGTTGTTACTCCCTAATTTGGGCATCAGAAGAAAGTGATAAGCACTTCGTCACTTACTTTATATCAGATATTTATTGGCACTGAAGAAATAATCACCTCTGGGAAGATCGTGTTGAGGTAATATTCTCCTCCTATGCAGATATAAATATTTTAATTTAGATATCTAGTCCGCCCTGGAGAAGGTCGTCTCACTGCATCTGGCAAGGAAATCTGAATTATTACCTAAAGTTCGTCATATGATGCAATCAGATATGACAAACCGATGGCAAAAAAATAGATTTTATATCAACTATAAACAATGAACAATCAGGAACAGCGAAAACTATTGTTACCTGCTGCGCTAATCAATGATTTCTAATGAAGTGTATTAATACTATGTAGAGCATTTTCAAGCTCATATAAAATTCCATGAAAAAATATAAATAGAAAATATAGTAATGTAAGAAGGTTTTGTTCTATTTAAATGGCTTAATTATACAAGAAAAATAAATCTTAGATGATATAAGCAAATTAGCACATCTAGGGAGATACGGTACGTACGAGTACGTACCCTGCAGGAAAAAAATTAAACTAACACAGTCGTAAAAGCGACATTTTTCTATTAGACGTTGAAAACAGAGTTTTCACTTGCTCCAGAACTACCAAACTTCAGTTTAATTGGCTTCTCAATATAATTTTCTTTCCAATAAACAAAATTATTTTGGAACATCACTGAACTTATAATTATTTTATCCATTTTGAACTAGTATGAGATTAGTAGACTTAGTATCGAAAAATTTCAACTAGTTCATTATACCACCAGGTTAGACAGTAAAATATTTATTATAAGTGCATAATGCAAATACTAACTACAACTAATAAAAGTTTTTTACTTCGTTGCGCATTTCACGTTGACCTAATTTAGTTGTTCCAAGGTATCTTGCACATACACACACACACACGCCCGCATACACACCTAAGAATGCTCGTCCAGCTGGACGTTGAGTAATGATGCTTTAGTAATGGAAAATTCCTACTGTTTGTACCGCTATTAAAACTGCCCCGAGTGGTGTATAAAGGAAAACACTTTATTTTTAATTACAAAGGATTCAAGGCTATTTAGTGCGCACTTAAGTTCAGTAGCAAGCATCATTAATATATATACATACACACAGTCAAAATTTGTTATGGACATAAAAACGTGATTTAGATTTTATACTTTAGCGAAAGAGCTTTAATGTTTGCTTCTCCAACCACTAATATAAGCACTTACGTACATATACGAAACTCTGTTAAACTTAAATTTTATTTCTATTAAAGGGTTTTACGCCGTGCAAAGTATATTTGTAAAGGTGAGATTTCTTTAGCAAATTTTTGAATGCGCATAACAGCACTGAGTTGCGCTCACATCTCTCCGTGGCAGCAACGCACTAGCGATGTACGCGCTTAGCTCAAGGGGTTGCATGCTTGAATGGCTCACCTCAGTGCCTGAAGATTCAAGCAATTTAATAAAATGCCTACAATTATTTTTCACCTCATTTTATGTGAAATTGGGTTGCACTAACTGCATTTGTGTTTGTGTAGGTGCCTGTACTACGAGCTCGTACCTAAAAGTAGCTTGAGTTTTAGTGTTTTTTAGGTGGGGAAGCTAAAATTTATGTTATAAAATTGTCTACCGGCATTGTCTGGCCCATTCTCCCTTCTTCTTTTTCTCCTCCTCATAACAAGTGCGCGAAGGGTATCGTAAAAATTTAATCAAATGAGCGAAAGCAAGTCAAGGTTGGGCTCAATGAATATACGTGTGTGAGTGAGATGTGTGTAAAAAGAGGAAGTAAATTGTTGAAGGCGTAGTTCAGTATATCAATGTCGGTGCATTTTCATTCTGAAATAATTCAAGCATTATTTGGCCGGTTAAAGGTAGTGTGTTGAATTTTACAATTGAATTTTACAATTATTTGCTGAATTCCATAGAAATTGGGGTGGTGAGCAGTAATTTGTTAATAATTTTATTTATTAGTGAGATTTTGACTGTTACTATTATTACTAAATCCCTAAATTTTGACAATTTTAGTAATTTTCATGTTTTCTGTTGCTAAAACTAAATTGATAACGTCGTTCCGAAATCATTTATACACTTGTGCCCATTATCTTCGACTGTTGGCATTGTTGTTCAAGCATTCATTCTATTTTATTTTAATATAAATAAATTTCAAAATCTTTTGGTTCGATCTCTGGCAAAAAAAAAAAAGAAATTAGAATCACTAACGATACTTGACTTCTACGATTTCGAATCGGGAGAAAATTAACTCGTCTTGTATGCTACGTGATTCCTTTGTGTTTAATAAACAAATATTGAAAATGAGCATATTTTTTATTCCAAATGAAGTACTCCGTTGTGGATATTTCGTAAGCGATTGTGAGAATAAACTAGCAAAAACAATTCGCATTGTTTAACCAGCTATTTGAATGAAAAAAAAAAAAATATTTATGGTCTTCATTGATCAGCATATTATTAAGAATGGTAAGAGCTTATTAGCAATGTATGCTACTATCAAATGACCCAGTCAGTGTACTACTCAATATGTACAACACCTGCTTGAAATCAGGATTGTTCCGCAGATATGGAAAATACAACAGCTTTTACTAATCAGTAAAGGCAAAGGAAAACCTGATTCTCCATCAGCACATAGGACACCCTGCCTGCTCGACACAGCAGGAAAGCTGCTGGAGAGATTAATCATGCCAAGGATAGAGGCAGCTATCTCTAACTCAGGAGGCCTCTCACCAAAACAGCACGATTTGATATTCGGTATATCAACTTTAGGTGCCATATAAGACGTTATAAAAAGGGTAGAAACTGCCCATCGCAGATATCATCCTCTTAAACGCATTGTACTCCTGTTCACGCTGGACGTTCGAAATGCCTTTCACAGTGTTAAATGGAGTGAAAAGATCCACGCCCTAGAAAAGGTTTTCAAGACACCACCAACAACGTTATGAAAATGATGAGAAGTTATTTAAAAAAAACAGACGATGATATTGCCGCAGTTATAACTGCTAAAATCGAAAGCGCGCGTACGAAACTAAGCCAAGTAATGATAAGAACTCAAATCTAGCTAGACTTACATGGTTTCAAGCTGGCCACGGAGAAAACCAAGCTGCTGTTATTAACAAATAAGCTCATTCCACTGGAAATAAGCTTGCAAACTATATTTGCTACTTTCCAAACAAAAAGGGTCATAAACTACTTTAGCGTAAGACTAGACTCGCGGTTCTTGGCACAGGTACAATACGCCGTAGCCAAAGCAGAGAAGAGAAGAGAAAATTCATTGGTAAGATAGAATGTCCATAAATATTAAAGAAGGGGGAGGTCAGAAACTCTAGGTAGACAAATGAATCTAGAGGCAAATGGACGAAGAAGTTAATTAAACTTACTTTGGGAAAGTAAAATTTTATGTCACGCGATAGCCGAGTGGTTAGCATTGCGTACTGACATTCGGAAGGCCTGAGTTCGAGTCCAAGTTCGAGCAACATCCAAAATTATAGAAAATTAATTTTTCTAATTGCGGTCGCCCCTCAGTAGAGAATTTCAAGCCCTTCGAGTGTATTTCTGGCTTGTAAAAAAAGCTCCTCATAAAAATCCATCAGCCGTTCGGAGGCGGCTTAAAATAAACTGTAGGTCTCTCCATTTTGTTGGTAAAGACATCAAGACGCAAAACCACAAATCGGAGGAGGAGCTCGGCCGAAAATCGCTTCAGCGGTTATAAAGCGCCAAATACATATATATATCAAAAATTACTTTTTCAAAATGGGAAAAACAGACAACCCTAAGTTCATTTACGACGACTCAGAAAATGGCGATGCCTATCACACATTTTTTAAGTGTATACGGTAGCAAGAACGGCGGAAAACAAGAGAAGTGACCGGTGCGATAACAGCAGAAAATGTAGTTGGTATTATGCTATCTAGCGAAGAAAATTGGCGATTAATATCAGAATACGTAGAGAATGTACTTCATAATAAAAAGCGGGACATTTACACAGGTGCAGAGATGTAAATCTTACAATGAGAAATATGGAACGCTACCCTGAAGTATCGCGAAAGTGGTTCCAGGGTGGGCGACGGTTCTTTATAGGAGAGTTCCTTAATGGCTTGCAAGTGGCTCTTTCCATTGCTGTGACGACACAATGGCGATCCGGTAGGCATTTTTCTTTCCTCACACGCAAAAAAAAAACAGTTTTGCTACTATGCGGATGATCATGGCTTCGTGCCACAAGTTCTATTTTTGGAACTATCTAATTCTTGCAGAAAATCCAATCCTTTTGATATTCATTTTAAATTTGAGCCTTTTCAATCTTTGTTATTTAAAAATTGCTGTGAAAAAAAATTTAGGGGCCGAAGGTAAGATTGTACCCGAAGACCGTGGAAAGTCGATTCGGTGCCGTTCGCAGCAACTCGGACTGACGTATGGGACGACTTGACGCATTTTACGTGGAGACCTTAAATTGAAAGCATACAAAATATAGCTTGTGTAAGAACTGAAGCCGCTCAACCCTTTCAAGAGACATCGCTTCGATGTAAGAGTTCTCGAAAAGTTCCAAGAAGACTCGACGTTCTCGAGCCAAATTTTGTTCAGCGATGATGACCATTTCTGACGCAGTTGGTATGTAAACAAGCAAAATTGCCGCATTTGGAACGAAGATCAACCTTAAGAGATACAAAAATGTCATTTCATCCAGAAAAACCAACGGTTTGGGGTGGTTTGTGGGCCGGTGGAATAATCGGTTCATATTTCCTCAAAAATGATGCCGGTGAGAACGTAACCGTCAATGGCGACTGCTATTGCGCCATGACAACCGACTATTTGATGCCTGAAATTGAAGCTCGTGATCTCCGCGACAGTTGGTTTCAACAAAACGGCGTCACTTCAAACACATCGCAGCAATCAAATGATTAATTGAGAGAATACTTCGGTGGGCAGATAATTTCACGTCTTGGGCCGATCGATCGGCCACAAAGATCTTGTGATATTACAATGTTATACTTTTTCCTGTGGGGATATGTAAAATCCAAAGTCTATGCGGACAATCGCGCTTCAATTCAGGCCTTGGAGCAAAACACCACGCTTGTCATTCGCTAGTTACCATTCGAAATACTCGAACGAGTTATCGAAAATTGGACTCAATCGATGGACCATCCGAGATAATCTTAAAAAATTAATGCCAGAGATTATTCTTCAAATAATGATAATAAACATTCCCCATTAAATTTGAATTTTGTGTGTTTTTTCTTTAAAAAATTAGGGTACCTCGAAGTGGATCACCCTTTATAACAGAGCACTGATGACATTATATAGAAATGTGGTTGTTATCTTTGTATTAAATTTATAATGCGTATTAAATTAGAGGAGGAGTACAGATATTTATATAGACAATAATGCTGCTTGCTACTACAAATTCCAGATGTGCTTTTGAATATATGAATTTAATTTTTCTCACATTTTTTGAAAAATGACTCTTGAAAAATTTAAATATTTTTGTATTATAATCAATAGCAAATACACAAATTTAAACTAAAAAATCAGAATACTCGTATGTATACTTGTTGTGTCTTATAAACACCTTCAATGGCGTAAAAAAACGTTTCCCTTTTCCGAAAACTTGCTCAAGACACAGGATTTTTTTGAAAATTCATGCATTGATTTCTTTTTAAGAATATACTCTTAAAATATTAAAATATTGAGTAAATTCCATTTTTGTTTGGCGGAGCGTCTTCAAAAGGTATTGCTACTTACAAGTTTATCGAAAGTAAAATAATATTTGAAGATAATAGTAATAATATTCTAAAAATATCGCTATTATTCTTTTTCTTAAAATCTGCAATTCTAAGCCATAATATATACTTCGGTTTATTCAAAGATGTTATGAGATAAATATCTGAACCCTATCGATGTATTTTGTTTTTTATATTTCTAAAATATTTTACCTGTGGGGACGATTCAGAATATTTATCGTCTTATGGCTTTATTTAATGAGACCGATATTTTATACTTTAATTTTTCACTATGGGAAATAGTGAATTCAATTAAGCCACTCAAAGATCAAAAACTATATTCTTCAGGCGATAGATCCATAGATCCACATATTCTAGTGTGATGCCTGTTATTGTTCTGTTATTGTTATGTACACCTGAAATTTACACTTACCAGTAATAAGTCTCAATGCTAAGCTACGTACATTTGTGGATTTGTTCCTGGAATTCGTGGCTTTCTACATGGTCACTTGCTGCAGTACAATGTCTACCGTGCCCATTACTCTCCATATACGAATCTAAGGTAAATGCCATGTGACGCCACATGGCAATTATTGCGCTTTCATTGTTAGCACAATCATTGTTCTCGCAACTTTGCTCTACCACAATACCAATTCAACCGCTTTCCATTAGTCATACACACTCAACTCATACACATATACTCATTCAATTGTAAACGTATATTTAAGAGACTCTGCATTTCAGCCTTGTCGAGCAATGTCAGCCAGCCACTTAGGCAAATTGCTGTCGCGTATCCTGTGGGAAATATTGATGCTCGCTGGTCCTTGTATGGCCGAATTGTATGCCACGACAAATTTGTAAAAGCACATCAACTAACTTTTGTATGTAATACAATATGTACGTTCTGAAGAAAAAAAAAGGTCAGTGCCTTTGTGCCAGTTGAAAATTCATTTTTAATGCTACTACACCCATTTGTGAAGGAGGACATGGTTCGTATGCTACAAGCACAAAAAGCTCTTTCATAATTTGCCTTAGTTATTGAAAGTATTTGGTTTATGTCTTGGCAGTGTAGCTTGATAATTTTATGATGTGACAAAGAACAACATTGAAAGATTAATCTAAATTCAGTGAAAAATGTTGCAGCTTTAATAGTTTTTTTATTATTTATACTACTAGATACTATTTATGTAAGAAATTTTAAAGCAAAAAAGAACTAAAAATAAATATAAATAAATTAACGAATATTAAAAATGTAATACTTAACTGATGTTCATATATGGAAAATACCGGGCTCCAAAGGCTAAAAATTCTAACCGTAAATAGACCTACAGAAAAATTATATAATAATAAAGAGTATGGAACGCCCTCCTATCTATTGAGTAAATAAAATAAAGTTGATTTTTTTTTTTCAAAAATGTAATATATACAGGGTGTTTTTTATAGAGGTATATAACTTTAAGTTGGCATTACTTTTCAAGATGGGGACCGATTAAACAGCTGTCAAATGATTTATTCTCAGTTTGGTTTGGCAATTCATCATGAATAGACTCACGCCTGAACAACGCTTGAAAATAGTGCAAATTTATTTCGAAAATAATGGTTCTGTGCGGAAAACGTATCGCGTACTACGTCCATTTTAGCGATGTTTAGCGATGAAGCGCACTTTTGGTTGAATGGCTACGTCAACAAACGAAACTGCCGCATTTGGAGTGAAAGTAATCCTCAAGTGTATGTTGAAACACCGTTACATCCAGAAAAACTGACTGTTTGGTGCGCTTTATGGTTATTGCCGATATACGGCCACAAATGTTGGAAAAAGTCATCGAAAATTGGACGTCCAGATTGGACTACATCCGCGCCAGCCGTGGCGGTTATATGCCAGAAATCATATTTAAAACGTAATGCCACAAGATTATCTTTCAGATAAAGTTCTATACCTCTATAAAAAAAACACCCTTTACTACAACTCTAGATACTCGGGCATCGAGCATCGCAAGTAGCTCATTGCTCGCTCGATACTCGCTCATTGCTCAGCTGCTCATCAGAACAAAAAAATTGACTTTAATTGCTTATTGTGGTCTGTAGTTGTTTGTGGTTATAATTGAATGGGCTTTATTCGAAATGCCTATTCGTTAGAATTTTGAATGGAATACTTTTGCTATACAACATTCTAATGCCTGAATATGTATGCAGGATTACAAAAACTCACTAACCGAATACCAAATAATAATAGCGGCTAAATACTAGCGCACTTAATAGTTGTTGATTGGTGAATGGATCGATTGAATATTACAACAACAGATTACATGGCTGACATTGGCTCAGTGGTATAGCACTCGACTGTAAAGTCAGGGTCCGTTGGTTCGATCACTGGCTAACGAAGCCTGATGAGGAGATGTGGTGATATCCGAAACAACTGTCTCTTCTACCATTTTCCTTTGTTGTATAACAAAAATATTCAATTCAAAATTCTAAAAAAATTCCTTTTGAACAAATTAAAATTGTTTTTGTCAAATTTACAATGGCATTCCAATGAGTTTTACACCTTCCGTAAATAAATTTAAATTTATTGAAAATAGTTCTGAGAAAAAGTCCAATTCACGTCAAAATTAAGACTGAAGAGCATGCATGCGTACTGTTCGAAATATTTAAGCAAAAACTGAAGCTCTAATATATAAATAACATAACACCTAAAACAGCAAAAAAAAGTTCTTAAAAATTTTGTCAATCTGAATATGAATATACTTCAATCCATTGAATGGTAATCTAAAACAAGTCGATTCTGCTTAGATCTATGTTATATCTAATATGGAAATAAAAGGATCGCCATCTCGTATAAGCAATATTTAAAGAGAAAAATATAAAAAATTTCCTTTAATTTTTAATTGGTTTCATTTGAACGTTTTTTTTTTGTTGATTTTAAAAGGAAGTAATCTAATAACCTCTATATAATATTATTTCAAGCGTGTTTCGATAACTTCCTGATACACCAAACTTATAGTAATAAAATAAAATATTTTTTTTGGTCAAATAAGCGTTTTATTTCTGAACCAAATCTCCTTTTAGCACTACCCATTTAGTCCAGCCCCTTTCCAATTTTTATATTTCATTCAAATAATAAGTTTTTTCAAGGCCCTCAAACTAAGCGCTTGTTTCTGTGATGATCTCTAAAATCTTCTAACTCACAGGCCTGGAAATGAAAAATTGTCGCAGGTGGCAAAATCTGGAAAATATGCTGTATGGGGTAGTTGTTCGTAGCCCAGTTTATGAATTTTCGCTATGGTGACTACACACCTGTGCACCCGCGCCTTGTTCTGATGGAACAGCACTTCTTTTCGTCAAATTCGGTCTTTCTTGCATCAAATAAATATCGAATCTGTTCAAAAGGTCTAAATAACTTTCGTAAGTAATGGTTCTGTTCTTTCTAAGGCTGTGGTATAACTCTGTTGGCCGACAAACCCACCGTTGCCTTCTTCGTTGCAGTTTTACCCGGACAAACCCACTGTCTTAATTGTTTTTCATTCTCTGGTTTGCTTTGGGGGATCCATATTTCATCCACGATAACGAAATGCTAGAAAAATTCATTTAAATTGCTTTGAGCATCGCCAAATACTCCTCTGAAGTAATTATATGGTTGTGTCAATGGTCGTTTTTGAGCAATCGCGGTACCCATTGGGCGGATAACTTCTTTATATCCAAATATTCAATCAAAATGTTATCTAGCCACTAAGTTGAGTTGCCTACAGTCTCAGCCAACATAAGTACTTTTATTCTCCGATCGTCTAATATCATTTTATCGATTTTATCGATTACTTCTTTTGAACGATATAAAGGCTCGGCGTCACTTGTACTGGTACGATCACAACGAAACTCAGTAAACCACTTATTAACCTTTAAATATGATAGTGTAGAGTCTTTTCAAGTGAAGCCTATCCTTATAGGATAGCTCGAAAAGAAAACTTACTTATCAATTTTTATTTTTCTAACTTGGTTTATATCGAATTAGAGCATTTCATTCGTTTTTATTTGCAAGATGTATTGCAATTCAATTGTAGATGAATTTTTTATTTACATAAATGTTTGTATTATTAGTAAGATTTTTCAACATAAACGAACATTATTTGCTAATCAATTTCGAGATAATAATAAAAATTAATTGTTGTAAAAATGTAAGTTTTCGAAATTTTTTCATCCTTTTTTAAACAAAACAACAAAGAACGGTTGACTTTGGCCTTGGCAAAGTCTTTTTACCTTTCATGAAAAAATAAAATTTATTGCAAATTGCAAAATTCGATTTCGGTGATTTTCGGTGTCAATATTTATTTGATAAATTCCACCTCGTAGCTGCTTTTAGCATATTTTTTTACTGAAAATCTAAAATCTGAACAAGTCAGTTGTATGGCGCTCTATGAAATAGCATTCTGATTTTACTGATTTTAACAACAAAATACAAATTATAATATGAGTGCATAACATCAAGTTTATCTTTCTGATTTTTACATATTTCGCACCAAACTTAATGTGTACATGAAAGGTATAAAAATAATTCTTTCAGCTAAAATTTTTTCTAAAGGATTAAAAATTCTGTGAATGTTCTAACATTGCTCTAAACTTGATTATAAGTTCAAAAAAAAAATACCTATAAGTACTCTTACTAGTAATGTCACAGCCTGAATTATTTGAGCTGCGACTAATTACACAAATTACCTTATCGCGCTTTAAGTAAGCCGTAAAAATCATCCATTAACTGACTTCTTTAAACCATTTAACTTTAGTTGCTTCCAGTTAAACTTTATGCATTTTTTCAATAAGTTTTATGGCGCATTCCAACAGCAGCTACCAGCTGCGGTCACCATTTAGCCCAAAGGCAAGGCATCATACAGCATTTTCAATAAATCAAATTAAATTACCTTTATTTAATGATGGAGAAAAATTCATTAATATCATAGAACACGGCGATTGAGCGCCTGCTGCATTAATGATTCATCTGCATGTATTTATTAAATATATATGCAAATATTACCGAGTCACAGCTGTATGCAAATAATATGTCTGCTACGAGGCAAGCAATCACTGCAAACAATTTGGTTGCTGTTTTTATAGAAAAAGCTGAATATGAAATGATTTTGTAAATTTCTTAAATGTTTCTGGTATTTAATGATACAAAATGTATCTTATTTAATAGACAACAGCTTTCCGAAAGCGATAAATTATGTAATATGCGCGGTTTCACTCTTAATTACATTCTTAAGACATTACTTTACTAAATAATCAATTTAATTAGTTTTAAGCATATTAATGGCAATAGCGAAACAGATGATATATCAGAGAATGCACATTATGATTAAGAAAGTGCTTTAATAAACTTAAAAAGCTTTTATAATAAATTTTTGCAATATTCGAAAGTTTCCTGCTAAATTTAATCATCTACGAAACTCATTACTTGGTTGTATATGAAACTTAGTATAAACTTTTAGAAGCTTCTTCAGCAAAGTAGATTTACATGGGAATACTTAGGAAAGTAAAATAAAGCCAACTAAAGCAAGGTGCAGCTGAAACATGCTTATACTTTCCAATATATTAGATATTTATGTGTATGTATATATATAAGTATATATATATATATATTGATTTCCATATATTAAAGTAAAGTACTCAGGTAACCAATTATCTATGCAAGTAAATTTATTTGTTCCTGTGCAACACAGTAACAAACAAAAGTAGTTGGTTCCAAGACCGTTACAACAAATGGTGGCAGCAGAATAGCTTTTTGGTAGCCCAAGGCATTTTGTGAAGTTGCAAGTTTTCATAAAACCATGACTAAGTGTTGCTTCAGTTTAGAATAGTGAAGTTTCGGTTATGAATGTTCCACATATATACTGGTATATGTGTTTACATGAGTTGTAGGTTTGCAATGATAGTCTTTGCCGGCATATATGCTTCGCTTTTAAATATTTTTATAAATTATTTGAAGTCTTTTTTTGGTGTAACTCTTTCAGTGTTTAAGTTATTCAGTCTATATCTTAGATAAAATACTTTTATCTATGACCACCACACACATAGAACTTTGGTGTAGCTTTTAATAAAAGTTCATCAGCCGTTTAGATGCGCTATTTGTGGTTCTAGAGGCGTGCTCGTTTCGAGTGCCAAATATTGATTCGGATCAGAATCTTGTAGCAGTAAAGATACGCACCCGCCTCTGTTCAGCAAAAAAACGTCCGTCAACAAACACGAGGAAAAGCTGCACTCACTGCAGACAGCCAGCAAATTTTCTACTCGGCTTTCATCCTGCTCTATGAGAGCACCCATCATCAAACCGTTACAAGGGAGCTGTGTATGTGTAGCAAACTCCTTACGTACCGCTGCTTCGGAAACAATTGGTTTCCAAAAGTGCCAGAAAAACATCTGGTATGATGAGGAATGTCGAATTGCAATGGAGAAACAGCAGATTGCTTACCTCACAATTTTGCGATCGGCTACAAATATTGCGGGGTGGAGTAGATACCGAGAGCTAAAGAGGGAAGCGAGACACATTTGCAGACGAAAAAAGAAAGAGGCCGAAATGCGTGAGTATGAAGAGCTTGAGAAGTTGCCCGACAAGGGTAATGATCGAAAATTCCATGAGAAGATGAGGTGACTTTAAGAAGGTTTCAAGACCGGAGTATTCTCATGTTGGGACCAAGGAGGTAATCTGGTCAAAAGCATATTGTCAAAAGCATATTTAGTGTATGGAGGGCTATGTTCGAATAGCGTTTGCTCACTAAAAAAAAAAACAAAGTGGCGGGAGCCGATGGCTTACCGCCAGAGCTATTCAAATACGGCGACGAAAAACTGATAAAATTTATGCATCAGCTTCTTTGCAGAATATGGTCGGACGAAAGTATGCCGGACGAATGGAATCTAAATGTGCTCTACCCAATCCAAAAAAAATGGAAATAATTTCTCCAGCGTATTTTGTGAAAGACTAAAGGCCACCGACAACAAACTGATCGGCCCTTCTCAGTGTGACTTTAGAACTGGGAAATCCACCATAGGCCAGATATTCATCATACATCAAATCTTGGAGAAACCCCGAGAGAAAATAATCGATACACACGAACTTTTCATTGCTTTTAAAGTTGCCTTTGACAGCATGATAAGAAACTCTCTCTATGCCGCTACGTCTGCATTTAATATCGCCACAAAACTCATGCGGCTATATATCTGACCCTGGATAATAACAGATAATAATATAAGCGGAGTCAGAGCTGGTAAGGACCTCTCCGACCTGTTCGATACCCACCGAGGTTTCAGACAAGGAGACTCTTTATCATGTGATTACTTCAATTTGATGCTGGAGAAAATAGTACGAGCTGAAGAGCTGATAGACCAGGTAAAATCTTCTACATTAAAGAACAATTGTTGGCATATACCTATGGTATTGATATAAGTGGCCATAAAAACCGCATCGAAAGTCTCGCGTTCTCCAGGTTAAGCAAAGAAGCGAAGCGAATGGTAGTGAAATATCTCCTGTCATCAAATAGTCATCGCACTCTCGACTTGGTTCCCACGTTACTGGTGACAGTCATAACTTCGAAGTCGTGGATAATTTCGTCTATCTAGTAACCAGCATTAACAATACCAACAATGTCAGCCTCAAAATCCAACGAAAAATCATTCTTACCAACAAGTACCACTTTGGACTGAAAAGGCAATTGAAAAGCAAAGTTCTCTCTCGACGAACGAAAAGCAAACTCTACAAGTCGGTCATTATTCCCGTCCTGAAATAGGGTGCAGATTCCTGGACGATGTCGATATTCAGTGTTTCCGATAGAAAAGTTTTATGGAAAATTAATGGTATTTTGCGCGTTGGCAATGGCGTATATCGTTGACAGTAAAACGATGCGAGCTATGCGAGCTTTACAAAGACATTGGCATAGTTCAGCGAATGAAGAGACAACGGCAACGATGACTGGGTGTTGTCGTCTGAATAGATAAAATTGCTCCAGCTTCAAAAGTATCGCATCGGAAATCATTCACAAAAAATTTAGTGGAAAAACTCAAAAGTATACAACAGGATCGGTAGTGGAATTTACTCAAAGGAACTTGGAATTTCAAAGTGCTTTCGGATAGCGGATCACTGAAGTGAAGCTGAACTGACGACTATTAATGTGACTATCATTTGTCTAGATCTAATGGTACTCTTTGTGAGATATATTTCATTATATTCTCGGATAACCAGGCGGCATTAAACTCTGGAATCTATCTCAACAAAATCGGAAACGGTAGATTATTACCGCAAATCATTAAACTTAATGGCTCTCTAAATCTGTGGTGGGCACATCACTTCCACTTTCGCCATCATGGAGGGGTCTGGACATGCTGTTCTCCATTTTTTAGCTTACTTAAAGAGAGTTCTTCATCGCAGATGTTAACTCAGGATGGATAAGTCTCAACTCTTGCCACTTGATTAAGGTAATGTAGCCAGCATAAAATAAAGGAAACCCTAGAGAGCTTACCTCACTAAAAAGGAACGAAATATCACTAAAAGGGAAGGAATTGTAGAGAGGCTGGGCTTACTATGAAATTACTTTTGCATGATTTGAAGAGATAGCGAAGAACAAGAAACATATTAGAACTTCCTTTTAGGAAGTGCCCCACTTTCGAGGAGTAGGCTGAAGGTTTTAGGAGCAGCAACCTTCAGAGACTTGAGTGAAAAGGCGTGTGAAATGTTATGTAAATTTGACTCTTTTGTCAACTCAAAAGGATGGTTTGAATAAGGAATAATGGTCGACTGGATCACTAGTGGTATCACAATGGGCTTGTTTGGTCGCCTGGGTGAGCTGATGCCCAGCTCTACTTCAGCCTAACCTAACCTAGTAGAAAGACCCAAAATTTATTTGCTAATATCAGTTAGCATGCACTGAATTAAATTTTCTTTCTTTTAAAAATTTGCATTTTGTTTTTCTATTCAAATTCTTAAATACAAAGAAATGTGTTAACCAATAAAAGTATTCAGGCGAACAAAGATATTTACTTCTTCAGCGGTTATTGACTTTTACAACTCCTCACTCATCAGACTCTTTGCGTAATACATACATGCATAAGCACTTATGCGAGTTAATCGTTTTTCCACCAAACAGGCTGTCTGTATCTTAACACATCAAAGTACCACAATATGCACTAATTCTGTCTGGTAAATTATGTTATTTTACATCATATGCAGTAATTACTGCAGGAAAAGCAAATTATGTACTTTGGTTTTTGAATAGTTTTACACTTGTACTAAAAATGTGGAAGATGCTTTGTGTCTTGTAAATTTATATGTAATTATGTGTTGAATATTCCATTTAAGGTTTTTTATGGGCAAAATGGATCATTGTATGTATATTTTGTAAGAATATGCTTATGGTGATTTTAGATGTGATAATGGCCTACACTATTATTGCGGATATATTTATGTTATCTGTTCCATAATGCATAATCATCTTTTCTTCATGGAACAGGATAATTACCAGGATGATTTAGTGAGGAAAAATATATAGAAAATTAATTGAGAGTACATAAAGACTAAGTTGGACCTTTTGAATTAATTCAAAGTCCAATAAATAACCTTTAATTTTACTGCACTCATACAATTACAAATTAAAAAAAAAAAATTCCTAACCCGTCCAAGAAGTGCGATGAACAAAACAAGAAAAGAGGTGGGTTCTTGTTAAATCTATTAAAATGGCCATATGAAGGATCGCAAACTTGGTATAGAATTTGTGATGAAAGAGAAACTCCATCATCGAGCTTTGACATTGATCCCGATGAATGAACGCCTCGTCATAATTCTTAATCTTATCTGTGATTTGCGACTACGAACTGACGGATGAACAGGATGATTGTAAATGCTTTCTATGTGCCTAGAACGTAACTATGAGCGCTGCCTCAGCAAGTAAAGTGTGTTTTTTATAGAGGTATAGAATTTTAAGTTGCAATAAAACAACGACGGATTATTCGATTTACATGAATTTTATTTATCCGAAAGATAATCTTGTGGCATTACATTTTAAATATGACTTCTGGAATATTACCGCCACGGCTGGCGCGGACGTAGTCCAATCTGGACGTTCAATTTTCGATGACTTTTTCCAACATTTGTGGCCGTATATCGGCAATAACACGGCGAATGTTGTCTTCCAAATGGTCAAGCGTTTGTGGCTTATACGCATAGACCAATGACATTACATAGCCCCACAGAAAGTAGTCTAGCGGTGTTAAATCACAAGATCTTGGAGGTCAATTCACAGGTCCAAAACGTGAAATTAGGCAGTCACCAAACGTGTCTTTCAATAAATCTATTGTGGCACGAGCTGTGTGACATGTTGCGCCGTCTTGTTGAAACCACATCTCCCGGACATCATGGTTATTCAATTCAGGAATGAAAAAGTTAGTAATCATGGCTCTATACCGATCACCATTGACTGTAACGTTCTGGCCACCATCGTTTTTGAAAAAGTACGGACCAATGATTCCACCAGCCCATAAAGCGCACCAAACAGTCAGTTTTTCTGGATGTAACGGTGTTTCAACATACATTTGAGGATTACCTTCACTCCAAATGCGGCAGTTTTGTTTGTTGACGTAGCCATTCAACCAGAAGTGCGCTTCATCGCTATACATGGCTAAAATGGACGTAGTGCGCGATACGTTTTCCACACAGAACCATTATTTTCGAAATAAAATTGCACTATTTGCAAGCGTTGTTCAGGCGTGAGTCAATTCAAAGTAATGCCAACTTAAAGTTCTATACCTCTATAAAAAACACCCTTTATATCAAAATTGTGCTTGAGTAGTTTAACTCCGGAAAACCTGCAATAATAACTGACGGCCTATCACTTTTCTTCTCGACTTTCAATTTCTTTATAAAATATGGTCGGACGAAAGCGAGCTCACAGTTTTTCCCAGTTAATGTGAAATAAGCCATCTCAATGTAACACATAATGTGTGTGAAAGAGTGAAGCCCATCGCCAACAAACTAGCAACGCCTTATCAACATATTGACAGCAGCGCCTCTACCATTTTAATGCTGACTTCGATAGCACGTAAAGGAGCTACATCAAAAAACTTATTCTGCTATGTAAACTTACGCTGAACAAGACCAAAAGCTTCATTAGGATCCGGAAGAACCTCTCCGAGCTCGTCGATACCAAATGAAGTTTTGGACAAGTGACTCCTTATCTGGTGACTTCTTAAACTTAATGCTGGAGATAATATGACGAGATGCAGAGGTAAGTAATGAAAGTGCAGTCAAGAACGTACAATTTTTGGCGTATATCGATACTGCGATCGACTGGATAATAATTCGAGGAGAATTGGTCAGGTGGTGAACGAGAACAATATGAAATATCTCTTATCATCAAACAAACAGTATCTGCTAAACTCTACAAGTCGCTCATCACTCCCTTCTTGCTATACATTGACGATATCTGATGAGTCGGCGCTGGCAGCTTTTGCGATAAAGGTTTTACTAACGATTTATGGACCATTGACAAAACGCAATGGCAATGCCGAATACCAGAGACGATTGCGTGAAGAGCTTAACGACGAT
Organism: Neoceratitis asiatica; assembly: GCA_030068015.2. Lineage (NCBI taxonomy): Eukaryota > Metazoa > Arthropoda > Insecta > Diptera > Tephritidae > Neoceratitis > Neoceratitis asiatica. Next base: position 42,731,031 of record CM061524.1, on the reverse strand, counting down.
ATAGATAAAACTAAGTGAATAAAAATGCAGTAGTTTTGCTAACTAATTAATATCGTTAGTAATGTATAAAAGATTTGATGGCTGATAAAGATAGATGAACTGTGCGGATAGTCTGATTGCTGGCTGCCTCTATACATTACATTTACTTATCAATGCTTGTAAAGCATATTTTGTAAACATTCCCAAGCGTCAGAAAAAAAGATCATGATCTTAACACATGATCTTAATGATCTTTCAGGCATTTATAAAGGGTGATCCAAGTAGATGTACATTTTTCAATAGCATTTTCTTGACAAATTACGCGTGAGTTGTGTCAAGCTGTCATGTTATTTTTGTTCAGTATTATTTGACATTTCTGCATGGAAAGGCTCACCTGGCCTGAACAACATTTACAAATCATTAAACTTTATTACGAAAATTCACTTTCTGTAGAGAATGTGTTTCGTGCGCTTCGCTCAACTTATGGTCTATATAATCGGTCTACTGAGCGTACTATTCGCAACATCATCACCCATCTTGGGGCCCATCATTCTTTATTGGATAATATTCGACCGCGTAGACAACGTCCAGCACGCAGTGAACAAAACATAGCGGCCGTAGCTGAGAGTATACACGAAGGCCGTGGAGATTAGATCCGGCGTTAAACTTTTTTCTCGGTGGATATGTAAAGTCTAAAGTCTATGTAGACAATCCCGCTTCGATTCAGGCCTTCGAGCGAAACATTACACATGTCATTCGCCAATTACCAGTCGAAATGCGCGAACGGGTCTTCGAATATTGAACTCAATGGATAGATCATCTGAGACGTAGCCGTGGCCAACATTTGAAAGAGATAATCTTTAAAACATAAATGCCAAATAATGATCTTTCGAATGATGATAAATATTTCTCATTAAATTGGAATTTTTCTGTGTGTTTAGTAGGGAACTTCAGAATGGATCACCCGTTATATGATTTTGACAATCATTCAGGCTTTGTTGAAATGCCTTAAGAGTCTTTGGTATTTCTCATAAGACTGGTTTTTTGACAACTACTGCTTTCTTGCTCCTAAGAACATTTCCTACGTGCTTTAACTGAAGAAACATTCCAGCTCAATACATTAGAGATATAGAAGAAGTAAGAGTGTTTTTATACTGTTATGTAAACCGATTGGAAGAGAGAATAAATTTGATACAAAAATTATGCTGAAAGAGAATATCACTTTTGCGAATAATACAATCAGTTCTTCAGTACTTTGATTTGTGCTTAGCAGAAGCAATTACGGTCCATAAAAGCGAAGTTCATTTTAATAGCGGAGAAAGTGCAGCCTGCTAACATGATGGAAAAATAGTAAAAAGAACATAAATCAAATTAACTACTTACATGGGCGAATTTTATATAGTCTCTTGATTTCAGGCCAGATTTCTTCTGTCCCTTGGGTTGAGAATCTTAAATCTTTTTTCCCTTAAATGGTGGAATTTACGAATTAAATATGTTTCTGGGGTGCTGATGATTTCTACAAAAAATTACACAAGTAGACTGACACTCCTCATTTTTCTTTCTAGAATTAGATTTAGAACTTCGGACTCTGCGACTGCTCTGTTGTTCTTCTATTCCCTCAAAGGTAGCGGCCATGCTTGATGTAGTAAAAATATATTAAGTTCATTTTCAAAGTATGCATTTAAAAAAACAGCTACAACAAAAAACAGTAAAAGCATCAGCGGCACCGACACTGAATGCGGCATGAATAACAGCCTGAAGCGAACCGCAAAGGCAAAATGCTAAAGTGAATGTAAATACGAGTGAGTTGCACACGCCTTTTTTCTGTGCGGATCCTTTTAATAAGCATGACCAAGGCACAAGCACATGTGCACCAAATGCACGAGCAGACATTAGTTTGCCTTTGGCAGCGCGTTCACGTATGTGCAGTCACGCGCAACAATAACAACAACAACACCAACAACAGAAAAAAGCAAAATATCATATATGACTTTGAATATAACTTTGTACATGTATAATGTAAGTGTGTATGAGTATTCATACACGAGAGTGGGTGACTGGAATACATATACTCATATATTTGTGTGTGTGTGTGTGTTGAGTGTAATGTAGCAAAAATGCAAATTTCATTTCGTATTTCCTTTTTTCTTTGGTGGATTTTTGGGCGTTGCTCTTGCCCAAAAGGCGCTAAGTGGGTCGGCAATCAACATATTAACCGTTTCACATCGTTACACTCCCTTGGCGTTGCCGATCCACTATCATGTGACTTTACAACCCAACACAACACAACGTGTATGCATTGCGGCATATTCTACTTCTCCTTTGTCTGCTCTCTTCCCTTTCTTATTACTCTGAGTTGGTCGCCTTTTTGTTTCGCCTTTCAAATATTTCTTTTCCATTTTTATTATATTTTTTATTGTTGCTTATTCCGCTTTCTCCGTTTGGCCATTTCTGCTGCAAATGCAGCGCAGGTTTTGTGCCTTGTTTTCGCTCGACATCGCTGCATAAATACGAAATTTTTATGAGTATATTTATGCATGCATACGTATGTATGTGTGTACATGTGTGTCAGACCAATTTTGCTGCAACGCCCCAAATTCGCATGGAAGTCCTTTTGCATACACACGAGTCATATACGTTTACATGTATGCACAGATGCGATGTAAGTACGTATGTAAATATGTATGTGGGTACAAATTTGTTTTAGGCCGCATGGATGGTGGTATTACATACATTCCTTCATATATATGTATACTTTCCATCATTCGGTATTTCTCTTTTAGGGAAGCCAATTTGCTATGAGCTTTGATCTGATTTTGTATATTTTTCTCTAACTAACTGTGAAAGGCAAAGGCTCTTAATATTTAATTGTATGTATATATATGTACACAAATTTATCACTTAAATGAGAAATATATGGTTTCATTTTAGTAAATATGAAGCACTTCAGTGAGAAGAGTGATTTTAATTCCATTACATTTTAGTAATATCTATTGCTATTCCTCTCAATTCTAATCAACAAGCTTCTCTTTTAAGTACGTTTAAGTAAGTTTTATCGACATTAATTATCCTACAGTTCAGGTTAACGAACTATTAGTGTTGGATATTTCTGATTTAATGTAAGACCAAAGCAGATCGAAATAAATTTTAAAGATAAGCATTTTTTCTATATTTGGAGCTACAGTCAGATAAAAAATAAAACCGCTGGGCTTACTTATATTAAATTTTTATGTTGTTAGGGATTGCTTTCGACTTCTACAAATAGAATGGACTATCTAAATAATTATATAATAAATAATTAATAAATTGTTGTAATACCTTTTCCGCATGAAAACAACCCCTCCAAGAATTCACCTATATAGAGATCGTTAAGCTGAAATCAAAGAACGACTTGGAATATGATGTTTTTATAGGAGATGCTGCTGGTTCACTCATCATTTATGCGATTATCTTGCTTATCCTCGATTCTAGTTGGAGAATACATCTTTATAATTCACGAACTATTCACAAACTCCCATAAAAGTCTTAAATGGTTTTGTTGTGAAATAAGTTTTACTTAAAAATTGAAAATTTATTCTTCGCGTATACTACATTATGGCAATTATGAAAACATGAGAGGTTTATGCTTCCAGCTGACTATCCAAAGATTTTCCCTCGAAAACGGTAAATCTTGGAGAAAAAAGTATAAGAACAATTTTAGTTGATAATTATCTGCTTGTAAAAAAAATTTAAAAGTGAAAATTTCGCTGCCTTTATCCTTTAAATTGAGGACTTTTGATTAGAGAGGTATCCCTTAGGTGCTTGTAACTTTTCAGCTTGTTGTTAAATTAATATAAAGGCCAATGTCTATTATGACGGGGCTATTAACTAAATTAAGAGCAGTTGGTTTACTTTCAATTGTATGGAACTGGCATAATTTTCCATTCTTAAAGAGTTGGTAGCACTGCTAAAAATTGTGTTTGATAAAAGTTTCTTTAAATGTCTATCTTCAATACGATCCCAAACTGGCAACGTTAAGCGATTACACAAAGCTAAAAATTTGGAAAAAAATTTAATTTATTCTAAAATAAATTTTTTTTTGGTTATTTTTTTCTATATATTATTTTTTATATACCTGATTTCATATTACTTGAAAGACCCAACCAATATCGTGAATTAAAAATAAAACAGTTTATTATTATTTTCAATACATGTTTCGAATAAAACAGAAAACAAGTTGCTGAAGAAGAAAAGTCGCCATCACTGAAATATTATCTTATTTCCAGCATTCGATCTTCCAATTCCCCCATATATCGGCTCATCGGTTAAAAACATGGAAAAAAAAACGCAAATAAGCATGAAGTCGGAAAATACCAGTTCAAATTGTTCCTTTTGATTTTTTCCTTGAATACATTCCTCAATATCATTAATATATGTGGGTTTCAGGATACGTTTTTATAACACTCTTTGTGGTCAAAATCTGTGTTAATTATTGTAAGTCTAAATAAAGGCTGCTTAAGTCTGATTGGTAGAACCCTGTGATTTGCAAATTTTTCAGCTAAAATTTACACCAAAAAATCCATTCAATTCTCGTATATTCTAAAATTGATTTTCTTTTCAACTTTGATTTACGTTACAATTAAAATTATTAGTGAAATTTAACTTAAACAAATTAACTCAGAAATTAGGACACATTTTATATCAGTAAAAAAAAACAACAAAACATGTTAAGAACTTACAAGTTATCATAACTAGTACTGAATACTTTCTATATAAGATCTGTACTCCCTATTATCCAAGCAGTTTAATTTTAAAGAGTATTTTAACTAACCAAATATTGTCAACTCATCCGAGTACAATTATGACATGAAATTAAAGTTGCCACAGCCGTTCGGAGGTGGCTTATTATAAACATTAGGTCCTTTCATTCGTTGGAAAAACATAAAGACGCTCACTTGCATTTTTGTATATAATATTTCTAAATTAAGATAAACATAAAATAATTCGCTTCAAATTGCTTGTAGAAATGTATGTACCATTGACCAATAATAATATTTTAAGAGTAAATAATATAATAGTAATACACGTCAATTTCTTGTTTAAGTCATGAATCTTCAGAAAAATTGCATGAACTTAAGCCAAAAGCTTACTTATCTTGTTCGGGCTATTAAAGAGATATATATTTTATCAATTAGCATGATGAAGTTCCGAAAATTTTAAGCGCTCAAACTACTTTCGTTTAGAAAAGTGCCCAAGCGTACTCAGTTGCTGTGTACACGAATCACTTTGCAATCATATTTATGCCAGTTCTTGTTCACGTGGCACTCTAAGTCTTTCTATTGGCGTGGACCAATTAAGTAATAATATTTAATTTTGTATAACTTCCATGAATACAAAATGATATATTAGCTTTGATATGAAGTATACAAGTACTAGAAAAGATCCATCAAAAGTTATATCGATATGATTATAATGACGAGCTAAGTTCGTTTAGTTATGTCCGTATAACTGTCCGTCCGTCTGTTTGAAGGCAAACTTTAGTCCTTATTTTGTGAAATATTTGAGTGAATCTTGGTATGCGGGTGTATTTTGTAATGAATTGATCATTTGTCGAAACCGATCAGAGTGGTTGGTGCTTTGTAGCTGCTGAAGCGATTTTCGGTCGAGCTGCTTCTCCAATTTGAGGTTTGCGTCTTGATTTATTTTTTAACAAATGGAAAAACACTCAGTTTTTTCTACCCGTGTCCGAACAATCGACTTTTGTGAACAGTTTTTAGCTCCTGGTAGAAATACACTTGGACGGATTGAAATTCCCTGCCTTTCAAATGGTAGTAAACAAAGCTAACCACTCCGCATATCATATACATCTCTCATAAAATCTATCGTTTCATATATGTGATTTTGGATCATAAATACTTCAATAAAAAATTTCAGAATATGAATATAGGTGTTCTACATACATTTAATGAATTTAGTGGTAGTACTGGAAGGATCCGATATGAAGTTTTAGATCAAAAATCCACACAAAAAATTCTCTAGTGGTGAGAAATTTGGTATGCTTTATACGCAAATTCAAATAAATATTGACACTAAGAATCATCATGAGGTTTATAAAAGGTATGAAGACCTTTTTAGTTATAGAGCATGGATATGATAATTCTAATCCAAGTTTTAAAAACAAAAATCTTTTTTCTTAAGATCTTTAGTTGGTTAGTTAAAAGGAGTGTATAGGCTCATTTTGCTTCCCAGCGTATCCCAACATTTTGCTTGGTTTAAAAAACTACTTTGAATCTTTCAAACATTCGTGCCCACATCCATAAGACAGAATATAAGAGCATCAGTAAAGATATTCACAAAGATAATGTTGCAACGTTTTGCCTTCTTCCATACATGCTATGCATTCAGCCCAATACACTTTACTTGCTTATGGAATTTCTCTCTCAAGTGTAGATGTCCCATCAATAAACATACCAAACTAATAAGTTTTCATTGGCTTATTGCAGCGGTACGATTTAAGTTGTACTAAAGGACTTAATAACTTATGGGCTCTGAAAAATCTGATGGTGCCACCACCAGCCTGTTTGTTCTCCATTTCAGTGCCTCTACACCTGTATGGTCTGAGACCCAAGTGTTGTTCCCTGTATCTTCCCGTGAAAGTTCGTTGATTACCTTTCATCCTTTCATATTCTCAGCCAAACTCGCTTGAAGTGAGTATTTAAATGTATTTCTATGATTTATAATTCATATCTTCTTAACTTATTGACTCTATCTCGTCAAAAAATTCTTTTTTTTTTTTTTTTGGTATTTTAAATGTAGTTTCATTGAGAAATCGTCGTAAAGCCTTTTAATAAAACGTTTCCTTCGAAAAATTCAAAATATTCTAAAATAAATTTGTGGTTTAAATATATTGTTTTTTATATTTCATGAGTTATTTAAGCATTAAAAAGTTAATTGGAAAAAATTACGCTGCATATATTAGAGTAATCATGAATCGTTAAAGTAAAACCTAGTGATTAAATCGTCTCAGCAATATATATCAAAGTCTTTAAGCTACAATTTTTTCTTCTTTGGTTTACATTTTTTTACCTTTTCGTCTCATAAAAACACGGAAAAATATTTTGTTTTTCTGCAACACAGCCAAAACATCAAGCAAACTATCTTCACCCTCAAACCTCATTTCACTTTTTATGAAAACATTGAACCAACATTTCGAACTGTCATAGCTCGTCTGTCTGATTCATTGATTCGTTGTCTGGCATATTCCCCATAAACACAATCACAGTAACAAACTTCACAAGAGAAGTATGTATGACTGAAAAAAGAACCTGCCATACTGCTGATTGCTGATAAAGCATGATTTTGTTGTGAGCTAAGTAAGTAGAATGCAGTAAAAGTGGGAGAAAATTGTAAACAAAAATATGAAAAACATATAAAACGGCAGAAAAAGGGAAAAAACAGCAAACGGTGCAAAAGCTTGACGCCCTCAAACAGCGACACAGCAGCGCTCAGCTACTGTATACAGTTTACCATAACGATAATATTATGCACAATAATCTGCAGTGAAAAGCATGTAAGAAGGAATTCGGTGGAGATGTGATAAGAAGGGAAATATGCCAACGGTGAAATGTAAATGTAAATGTCGATTTGCTCAAGGGCTGACATCCGGTATTTGTTCTGCAAAATATTGGAGGCATATATATATGTAAGTTTGTATTTCGATATCTGGTGCCAAACGGTATCTTCTTAAGCCACTGCAAGCTTGCATAGGATAGCACGCTGCTTTGATTATGAACGGGGTTAAGCTTTTGCGCTTATAAACAAGCAAGAAATGTGTGTTCCGCTCCATTTGAAATTATTTTGTTTTCTTTCCTTCTTTTAAAGCGTGTTATTTCTTTTTGCAGTTGCAACGTTGTTTCTGCATATGGATAATTATAAACAGATTTGTAAAAAGAGGAAGACGAATGAGCTTTTTAATTTTCTATTTTTTCTTTTTTCAAATTGAAATCAGCGAAATGAATTCAAATCTCATAGTAATTATGTGTAAACAGAAACCAAAACGTGTGGTATTTGTATGGTGGAAAAAGAGGAATTTCTGGAAAGTCAAATTAAATCAAAACTGCTGAAGCTACGTAGACGCAACGCAGCGCAAATACGCCAAATAATCTCTCTCCTGCCTATCTCGAAAATTTTCGATCCACCAAAACGCGCGCTGTAATGAAGAGATACAGATAATTACATTTTCAGTGAGAAAAAGAGAAAGACTAAAATCCTTACGAAGAACTTGAAGAGATAAACAACAGTGAAAATTCTCAAAAAATGTGCCAAAAGTAAGGCAACTCAAGCACTGGAGCTTTTTTTTCTAAGCGCGAGTAAGACCATCTGATAATAGACGTGAAAGTAAATTTAGTTTATAGAGGAATGCTTTAAAAACCATCTTAATTGTTAACTTTTAACACGGAAGTTGGCGCGGCTGAACCCTCAATTGATTATTGTGGTATACACGTTCCATCACACGACTAGGGTGAAGTTTCTGGTCGCTTAAGGGGTTAGGCCACTGCAGAATTTTTGGAAAATGGATTTTTTTCTTTCAAATGATAGATTACGGTCTCGAAAATGTTATCTTGAAAGATTATGACAGATAAATATTTCTAAATGCCCCATTTTCCTTCTCTGGTTGAAGCGTCTGTTTCAGTCAGTACGGCATACTCAAAACTTTAAACGCGCTTATCTCAAAACTGCTTTTTTTCAAGTTGGCCGGAAACATAATTCAAACAATTTATATCCTAATCACTTGAAATTTTAGCAACATCATCTACAAAACCAAATTTGAACAAAATCACTTTATAACTTTTCGAGAAATTGTTTCCACTGATATAAAAAATAGAGTTTTGAGATAAACGCGTTTGAAGTTTCAAATTGACACAGATATGGCCTGATGGGCAGAACTTCCAAAGGGTATATCTCTTAGAATATTAATCCGATCGATCTGAAATTATAAGAGAATATTTTAAACATATTTTACAATTTAATAAGACAAGAAAAAAATCGATTTTGTTTTAATTTTCAAACCTACCTAACCCCTTAACGGGGTCCTCTTATATAATTGTGCAAAAATTACCGAATGTTTGATAATTTTTTTTTTTTTTGAGTAAGTAAAATAACTTTGACATGTGCGCTGTTCTACGAAATGTTTATTTAGATTTCCTTTATACAATCGAAAATTTTGAGTGTCGGATTTCAAAAATTACATCCAAAATGGTGGCTCCAGTAAAAGGTGTTTTGAAAACCGACCTCATCTGCGGGGTACAGGTCGCAATTCGTCGTCTACAAGCAGAAAACCGAAACGATCTTGAATATTACATTCTATAGAGGCACCCCAACCTAAAAAACATTAAAAAATTCGTTATAGAAACAAAATGGCTGCCCGCTGTAAAAAAATCATTACTGATCAAAATATTGCCTACAAAATTGGTTGCAGCGCCGGAGAATTTTGTCTTCTTTTAGACAGAAAAAACACGAAGTTGATTGGTTAAATGGTTCAAAAACGAGAACGCCCGAAACTGATACGAAAAATCTTGTTTCAAGAAAACGCGTGTCAAAGTTTGAAAACAGTTTTTCGTATACAATTTTAGTTACTATATCTATTTGTCTAAGATTAAGTGAACTTATAGGTTTCTACGGTCACTAAACACGAATTTTAGGTTAGATTTGGAAAATTTAAAATGGCGGATCCAATATGGCGAACTTAAAAAGTAAAATATTTATCAATTTGAATGAAAATTCGTTTATATTGGTTTTTCGGGTCGCTGAACACAAATTTGAGGTCAAATTTGACAAATTCAGAATGATGGATCAAATATGGAGGACTAAAAAAGTGAAGTATTCATTAATATCAATGAAACTTTGAACGCAAGGATATTTAGGGTCGCTGAACATGAATTTAGGACGAGAATTGAAAAATTGAAAATGTCCGATCCAATATGACGGCCAAAAAGTAATCTTGAATAACCTATAGAATTGATGTCGGCTACCAGAGTTACCTTCGATCGGTATAGTAACTTGTTTTGGAGCGCGCGGCAAACTTGTTTCTAGCGTCCGTCAACGCTCAGGACATGGGTCCGTTCAAAGCCGTGTAGCGACGGAACTAATGCACAGATCTAAAAAAAAAACATATTCTAGAGACTTTTAGCCTTCCATTTGTAAAATAAATAAATAAATCGAATTAAAAAAAAAAATTGGAGAGGACCTCCTTAATTGAAATATAAATTCCTTCCTTGTCGCTCATTAGTTCCGTCTTGTAATGTGACGCAAAAGTCGACTTTAATAACTTTTTAGTGAAAGGCTTTGTGAATAATTTATGGGGCTTTACGAAGGGGGCTATTACAACGCAAAACTGCAATTTTGAAAGTATTGGATGCAGTATGTTGCAGTGGAAGAAGCGGAATAGTCACCACTATGATGAAATATCAGTTCGAGAAATATCTAGCCCCATTTGGTCGCTCCAATTTCTACCAATCAGCAAAGAGAAGGTACGGTTGGAGCGATATTGTCCTGAAAAAAAGACTAATATTAATTGAAAGCATAGCAAATATTATTTTGATGACTTTGGACAAAATAATATTATTTCGTTCATTTCAAAATAGCACTTCAGCACTTAGGCCAATATAGTTGGTATTTATTTCTTCTCTCGCTTCTTCCAAATCAAAGAGAAAAAATTTAATATAGAAAGACTGTAGTCACTTAACATCAAAATTATTATTAGAAAATTGAGTATCATTATTTATACAAATTTAAATCATATTCATTATTTATTATTATTATCATTGATATTTGTTGCTTTTTAACACAACTATATTACATATACACACATCACAATCTCATTTGTCCTTGCGTATATGCAAAACAATATTGATAATACGAATTGTCCCAATGCGTATCCTTTCTAATGTGGAAAATTAATTTCACTCGGATATGTCATAAACATTTGACATTTTCTAAATAGGAAATTGATTTAGTGAAATATTGTTTGATAATGATTTATAACAATGCCAGTTTAACGAAGGAAATAGTTGTTATTGTCACATAATAACATTGACATATTTGAATTTGTGTATTTTATGCTTTTTGCATTTGAATTTTGGATTTATATTGGTATAAAAATTTCAAAAAAGGGAATTTTTGATAGAAAACTAAAAGATAATATAATAATTTTGACTAAATCTGTATTTTTTATGTAATTTCGATTAGTATAATTAATCGAATAGAAATTGTTAACAAAATTTTCTGAATAACACTACTCAACAAAAAATTTGTTTCTTAGACGATACTCAACTTATTTCTAAAAAATAATTAAAAATACCTAAATTTTCGTAACACCAAGTTTCAATGACTATTATTCTCTTTCTAAAAATTTAATTTTTTTTTAATTTCTCTAACACTTTCATGCAATTTTATTCCTGGTCATGTACTCTCATAGTAAAGGCAAGCCTTTTGATACATATTTGTAAAAATTTAATAATAGTAGCAAATAAACTTAGTAGCAGCAACAAGAAAAGCAGGCATTGTTCGTTACATGTATTGCAAGGACGAAATTGCTGCAGCAAAACATTGCTACAGCTGCAATGTGTCCTTAATGTTGTGGTAAATTACCTTCGCATAGACATTTTTTGTATGTATATAACCGAAAACATACAAAACATACTAACTTTTAATACTTTTTGTCTTACAGATATATATATATATGTATATATATATATATATGTATGAATGTATATGAGTGTGTAAAAGACTTTAGTTGAATGCTTCTCAGCGCCAAAGTGAGACAATGCATTTTACTGTCTGACACTGCCTCGACTTAATTGAAATTTGCAACATAGTAATACAATACATGTAAATGAATATGTTAAAGTAAGCACACTCATGTATACACCACATTGTATATGCTGCTCTGTACATATATATATATAAGAACGCAAGTGAATGCATTTAGTTGTGTAGAATTGTAGGGCTGCCACTCAATACCCATAAGCTCGGCCTTTTGTTTTTCCAAACGTATTTTATGGATCAACGTAGAAAATAATTTATAAGATATCGATTTAGATATTTCGTGTTTAATATTGCACCTAAATAAAAATATGAGTTTAATTGAATTTTTTAGCTGATGCAGATATTAAAAAAGAAGCACTGAGGACAGTATATCGTCCAATATCCCTTTCTGAAATCGTTGATTTCAATAAAAATTTGATTCGGTACAAAATCAAATGAATTATAGGTATTTAAAGTCAGAATAGTCAGAATAGTATCGAGTTAAATTTTTGACGATGAATCTCCATTAAGAAACAGTCTTAATGGATGGTGTGATGAATTCAATCGAGGTCGTAGATTACTTCCAGACGAATTTAGTGAAAATCGTTGAAACACAGTTGTTTTTCTGGAAACATTTGATGCTGGCAAACTGATATTGAATAATCGTTAAGTAACTAATGGTGAGATTGGGGCAACTGTAGGCCTTAGTGGAACAGGCATATATGCAATATTGCAAGGAAATTTTATTGTAAAAATATTTGTTCGCGTTGGATCCAACACAATTTTCAATCGTTCAAAAAAAAAAAAAAAAAAAGAATGGTGTCGATAGGTCGAAAGAAATGTTAAACCATTATTACTTAATAACTTTGAGAGAGGTGATGAGTCGTGGATTTTCGCATATGAGCGCGAGAGTAAAAAGTAGCTGACTTTATGGGGGCTTCAATATGAGCAATGAGCCGAATCCGACAACAAATATTCGCGCACGAAATACTTGCAAGCAAATGGTTGCCTTTTTTTTTGGAGCAGCTGGACGTGCCGCATCAGTACTACTAGAACAATGTAGAACTGTAAATTTTTAGCGGTATATAACTATTTTGTCTGTCAAGAAATCACCCAATGCGAGCTCTCAAACATCGAGTGGAAAAACTGTACTTTAAGGACTCAAAACATCGATTTGATGGGCCATAACTAAGCATGAAATGACTTAATTTTTAACGTTTTTTGACATCTGAAGAGGCGGTTGATGCATTCAGAATGCATTTCTTTGAACATATTGGAGAATATTTTGAAAAACAATAAAGCAATTTTCGAAGAATTAATTATTTTTATTCTCTAATCCCTAAGTGCGGCCGCGATAGCCGGAGTGGTTAGCATTGCGTACTGCCATTCGGAAGGCCTGGGTTCGAGCCCAGGTTCGAGCAACATCAAAAATTATAGAAAATAAATTTTTCTAATTGCGGTCGCCCGTCGGCAGGGAATGTCAAGCCCTCCGAGTGTATTTCTGACATGAAATATAAGCTCCTCATAAAAATCCATCAGCCGTTCGGAGGCGGCTTAGAATAAACTGTAGGTCCCTCCAATTTGTTTGGTAAAAACAGCAAGACGCAAAAAACCACAAATTGAAGGAGGAGCTCGGCCGAAAATCGCTTCAGCGGTTACAAAGCGCCAAATATATATATATATAATCCCTAAGTATATGATGCAACCCCCGTATAAATGAACTATCCATTATCCAAAGATGTCTCTAGTCGGCAAGTCACTCAAAAACTTTCCTAGATGCGAGCTGTTAGAAGATAGCGAAAACATTTTCTACGTGACTGTTCGGTGTCATTAAAAAAGCTAGGTACTCAAAGAAGCTGGATATTTGTGTATACAGGCATTAATACAAAGAAATTCAGGGCACTGTTCAATATAATTACTTAACTTTTAGAGCTGGATCAGACCATATATTATTTTTGAGAAAGTGATAAAATCACAATTACTGTCTGAGCGGTAGAAGTATTTCGAAAACCATTACGTTTCCTCATCAGATTTCTTTCCAGACAGTCTTGAATTGGATCCAAAATTGGTATATCCACAGCACGAACCAATGGTTAAACCATTAGGCTACGTGTACTTATTGTTGTTTTCCACTTTTCCCTCCTTCTATATATTCACGATCAGGTGCTTAGAATTTCTATTGCTTTAAACTTCTTGCAATGTAGTTCTTTTTATGAAAATCTACTATAAAATATAGGTCACTCTTACTTTTATTGTTAGAAAAAATTTCGCTCGTTCCGTAGGCTCTTCCGTAATTTCTACATACTTTTTCAGGTCACTGTTCAATAGTAATTTATTTATTTTTTTTTTTTTTTTGAGAAATTTTATCAACCGAACTACAAGCAATGAACCGCTCCAAAAAATATAACATTTTGGAAACTTTTCTGAAGCAATTCATTAAAGAAAAATGGGTTAAGTAAGAGAATATAAAACAAGACAAGACATGGTGTAATACCAGTGCTTCCTTCGACTTGCTGACTTCAAAGCCGGAATTTGCGGCACACACTAAGATGGGTTTCAAAACGAATTTTCTATTATGAGTTGCTATAAACTTGGCGAATGGACAAATTCTGAACTCTTTTGTTAATTATCTACAAACTTTTCAAAAAATTCCTCCACAACTTGTCAATAGAACAGACGTTACCCTGCATCATAACAACGGCGGATTGCATACAACTTTTATGACCAGACAAAAGTTGATGGAGCTTGGTTGGCCAATTTCTTTTCCAATAAACCACATAAATTCTACAATGACCTATTTATGAAGCTACCCGAAAAATGGCAGAATATTATAAGTAATAATTATCAATCTTTACTCGTTTAAAAATAATTTTCAATACATTTTTGTGTATACAAAGAAAACTGAATAAAAGTTCATATTTCCAATTTAGTTCTTTAAAACAATGTATTCAAAAACTCTTCAAAAAAAGTTGGGCCTTAAAAAATTATTTCTTCGAATTCAGTTCGCATATTTTTCAACTTTTCTCTTACTACTTTTTGTTTATCCTTACTGACCTCTAGCCAGTATTAAAATAAATTCGATATGAAAAACTCCTTAAAAATATATCAATATTGATTAAAAATAAATTTGATTCCGTTATTCTATTATTCGTGAATATTTAAGCTTGCTTTTATACTACTTTAAAAACATTTTTTTTTTCTTGAAACGCTTGGCTCTTATTGACTTTGTGCTGTAATCACATTAATTATAACTTTGAGAAAATATTAGAATTATCGCTCTAATTAAAAATTAAGCGAAAAGTTTGGTAAACAATTCTATGTTAACTTCTTTCTCTTGTTCCTCTTATTCTTCTTCTTTTTACCCCTCTCACCGCCTGTTTTGCTGAGTGAATGGACCAAAAGAATATTTCTTGTCACTCACTTTAAAGGACAGTTATCAGATGTCAAAAACTTACCAACGTGTGGGTCGATGGTACTATTACTACCACCACCAACGCTCGTTGTTGGCAATGACCGTGGCCATAAGTTGTTGAACTGTAGTGAATTAATTAATCCACCGTCTTCCTCATTCACGCTCACAAATCATCTCCGCCACCTTCTGTTGATTGTTCCAATGACAAAATGACATAGTGTCGCTAAGCGTTGGGTGGCATTCATCATTTCGTGCTGGTGTCATGGCGTCGTCTTGACAGCAGCCACAGCGTTAGCGACCAGTAATTTGCTCCCCCGGACCACAGCTGCCGCCATTCATCTTACACACAAAAGAGAGTCCGAACGTATATGAAATTGTGTCGGCGGTGTTGCGGTAGTTGCACGTTCTGCGTGTTGTCACCCACGATATTACTGTAATATTTGTAGTTGGTCTTATTGTCCTAATTCTGTGCAAAGAAGCGGGACGTTTGATTGTCCTGTTATCACCTCGTCTTCACTTGCGCTTTGCGTAATTTTCTAATCTCGTTTGCACAGCAATCAGCATGAATTAGTCGAGTGGAGTCGATGTCGTCGTCGTCGTCCGCGTGGTCAACTGAATTTGCTGAAATCTGTATTTATGTGTGTGTGTGAGTGTTTTGTTTTTTGTTGTCTTTGTTGTTGTCGCTGACATGACTCTGAGGACAGCAGATATATTGCTTTTGAGCTTAAGTTTAATTGCGTCCGACCAATGGATTACTGAGTGTCGTGTCGTACAATGGGCGTTGATTAAATTTAATTCGTTAGATACGCATGTTGGTGTGAGTGTGTGTGTGTGAGTTTATTTGTCTGATATGCAGTATTCATGCTGTTGTATGTCTTAACGAAGTTACGTACTGCAATTATTTGGAATGTTAATATTCTGTTTAATTGTTGATTTCTAAAAGGATAACAAGACAAGGGTATTGTGAAGTTATTTCACTTCATATGCATATTAATTATGCTTATAGCAGCTTCACAACATAATTGGATCCCAATGGAAGGTCATGTTTATTTTCTTAAAATTTCAATACATATTGCGGCAGCGTTGAGAGAATGACCGCTGTACACTCACATGGGTATTTAAAAGACTTTTTTATAATCCATCAAAAGCCGTGGATGCTACTATAAGAAGACCATGAGTTTGTATCCTGACCCACAATCTAAATTTTAGACAATTAATTTTAAAAATGTAAGTTTTGTTATTAGGGTTTCCCCACGACAGAAAATTTCAAGTCCTTTGATTGTATTTCTGAGAAGATAAAAAATCCTTATAAAAATTCAATAGCCTCATGGAGAGAGCTAAGAAAAAACTTTATGTTGCTCCATTTGTTGGAAAACTATCAAGACTCATGAGAAACTCAGTCGAAACTTTTTTCTGAGAGAGGACCTTACTCTTCAATACCTACACAGTGCATTGGATTTTAAGGACTTTAGATCCCTCAGAAAATGAAAAATTTTGCATCGTATTAACTTTCACTTTTCTCGCTTACGCTCATAGTGAATATTTGGTAGATGTGCCACCGATACTGTCCTTCCCTTGCTTAATGACAAAGATGACGGATTCCTTTTTCTTTTGATTCGAGCAGAGCACTCTTAAGCTCCATCGCTGTGTCTGGTTTTTCATTATCATTGGACTGCCTTGAGAAGTATTCCAGAAACAGTGAAAAGATCAACTTTTGTTTTAACTTACTTACAGAAAAGTGCTTCGTCCTAGAAATTATTTGTAACTCGGCTTATGCTCACTTATCTTTCCTCTTTTGACCAAGTTCAAAATTCTGTGTTCTAGCCTTTCTCAGCGTCTTTCGTTTCCTATTTATAACTGAGTGTCATTTTGATCTTCAAATCTAGGTATCTGCTCCACATAACACAGATTACGGACGATGACAACGTTGCGAGGAGACAGCTTTTTTTCTCTATACTTTCTCTTAGAAAGAAACGATGTGAGTCGCATAGGATCTGTTTAACTGTCTGTTGAGCTTGCAATATTTGTTTCTTGATTCTGCCCAGAGGTGAATGTATATCTTGGCTGCTATAGAGTTCTTCCAGTCTACATTAGGACCAACTTGAGTAATTGCCTATACAATATTGTACACATCTCCTTCGTTTTATGCAAATTGATCGCCATAAGAGTTGGTAATAATAAACTATATTGATAAATTATCCTCAATAACAACATGAACAATGAGTCGGTTTTAGGAGTATTCGAGAGAAAAGTATTGCGGAAGATTTGTGGTCCTTGCTCATTGGCAACGGCGAATACCGCAGACGATGGAACGATGAGCTGTACGAGCTATACGACGGCATTGACATAGTTCGTCGAGTCAAGAGACAGCGACTACTTTGGTTAGGTCATGTCATCCGAATGGATGGAAGTGCTTTATCTTTGAAAGTAATCGTCAGAGTACCCGCTGGTGGAAGCGCGGAAGGGGAAGACCTTCACTCCGTTGGAAGGATCAGGTGGCGAGTGACCTGGTACCACTTGGTATTTCCAACTGTTGCCAAATATCGAAGATAGGAACGAATAGCGCCATATTTTTGGTGCGGTTATAATCGCGTAAGCGGTGCCTGCACCAAAAAAAAAAAAAATAATAATAATAATATATCGACTTTCCTGCTGGTGTCCGGAATCTGGCAATAAACAAAACCATGTGTCGGACCCTGTCCCAGTTGATTAATCTCAGCCCATTTGTGGAGGTTTAAACGAGGAGGCTGAATTTTCTTATATTGGATTAAAATATTATAAATTTCGAGGCGCTTTTCGAAAGAAATGTTGATGAAGGCACTTACTCTTTCGCTATTCCGTAGTTTTACATCAGGAGAATGCAAAAATAATCTAGTTTTGATGCGAATTTTGGTTGAACTCTTTACTTCGCCCGATTCCATTCCAATTAAAACCAATTCAAGCTTTGACTTCTGATAACAGAGAGAAAAGAGCCATACAAAATTGCATCTCTATGCAGACCAATGACATTTTACTAACTCTTCCTTAGTTGATTCAATTTGCTCGGACACATCTGTCCAATTTAATGGCAAAGTGTTTGATACAATTAATTTGCTTTCCGTGCCAATATAAAATGTTTGCTTGCAGAGACTGTAAATAAGAAGGAGAACGAGCGAATGTAAAATAATTATACTTCTCCCATATAAACTTTTATACATATAAACGAGTATGTATGTATATACTTACATGAATAAAGGACGTCGACAGGTGTAAATGCAAATTCAGTTCATTTAAAATCCATTAGAAAGATAGTGACTTTTAATTACATATTCTCATTAGCTACGTTAAATATATGCATGCGCTCTTATATGGTATGCATGTGCTATGTGCTAAGGGGTTTGCAAATCATAAAGACATAGTACCATGAAAGCACTTGAAGTGAGATAGAGAGGAATTTAATTATAATAATTTCATAATTATGTGAAATTTAAGTTATTTACAAAGTCGTTGAAGGTAAATAGTCTAAACACTAATTCATATAAATATGAATATATATACATGAGGCCTGTTTGATAAGTTAGCGACGTTTTGAATTTGCCGCGTAGTATATGCGACACAGCTCCTGTCAATTCCTATCGATTAATAAATTGCTGTAAAATTTTTAGCAAGCTGCGTTTAAAAGCCATTGAAAGCAGACAACCTCATGAATTTTAACAAATATTAAAAAAATGACGATTTTTTTCCCGTAAAAAACTCATCAATGAAACCAAGGAAATACCTAATAATTACTATGGGATTTTCGTACCATCAATTTCAATGGTGGTTTACTGAGTTCCATTGTTATCGTGTCAGTGCAAGTGACACCGAATGTGCAGGTCGCCCAAAAGAGGTCGTCACGCCAGAAATCGTCGATGAAATCCATGGATAGATATTGGACGATCAGTCAATAAAAGTGTTTGAGGTAGCAGAGGCTGTGGGTATCTTAACTGAGCGGGTAGGTCACATTTTACATGCATTTTTGGACATAAAACAGGGTGCCACGATTTCTCACACACACCTATAAGCGCTACCGTGTAACAACTTCAAAGCGATGTTTGGCAAATTTTTGCCACCTTTCATTACCATAGACGAAATTTAGATAAACCACACTACCCAGTGACCAAAGAACTATCAAAAAAATGCGTTTATCTGGGTGAAAGTGCAACAAAGAAAGTCAAAGTGAGCTTGTAGGTTACCGAGGTCATAGCCATCGGGTTTTGGGATACACGAAGTGTCATCCACATTGACTACTTTAAAAGGGGTAAAAAGATCGTCGGCAAATATTATTGAGAGCTTTTGAATAGAAGTTAATTTGAAACAGAAACGATCGCATTTGGTGATAAAAAAAGCTGTTCCATCAGAAAAAAGTTCAGGTACACACGTGCGTAGTCGCAATGCCAAAATTTCATAAGGTGGGCTATTGCTACCCAATTCAGCATATTCGTCAGATTTAACCCCCTGATACTATTTCGTGTTTCTAAATCTGAAGAAATAGTTGGACGGTAAGAGAATCGGGTCGAATTAAGAGGTCGTCTCATTTCAAGGCCTTGAAATAAGATCCTTTTATGTGGAGGGAATACAAAAATTGGAAAAACGCTGAACTAAATGGAGGTTGTGTTGCGTAAAATACTTATGTTATTCAAAAAATCACTCACTTATCAAACCACCCTCGTTTTAGGTAATCTTTTCTACTATCTAAGTGAACCAAAACACTATACGTTAAAATTAAATTATCGAATATATAGTGAAATATCTCGCACTGGGATTTATACTTACCTATATGCAAGATATATGAAAATATTTTCAAAGTTTTAAAGATGCACATGAATATACAAACTTCCGTTACAGTTTTGAAGCACCACAACAACACCACCACCGCCACCTCCTATGGTCACCTGCCTGGAAATCGCCTTAAAAGTACATTTTCAATTTCACGCTCTTCTTTTTTTGTTATTTGTAGCGGTTTTCCCGCGAAACCGCACACAAATATTACTTTCCGTAAAATCAACAGCTTTCAAATACTACTATCCACAAAGTATTGTATTTTTATTTGCAGTTTTGCTTGGTTTGTAAGCTATACACACCGATAGTATATGCGTTTGAAATGGGCGCTTAAAAATAACTGAAAAAGCGATGCAAACAGCGTTTTTTCGATGGCTAGATTTCACAGCAAATATGTGGTAGCTATAGAACTGAATAAAGTATTTATTCGAATGTGCGCCAGTTGGAATGACACTCGCCTGTGAATTGATTTCAATAAACGCTTACAGTGGGAAGTTAGCAGGTTTCAAGTCATATAAAAACACTCAATAATACTTTGTATAGTGAGTGTCGGAAGTTCAATAAAAGGGCAATCTGGAAATGATTTGATTAATTTTGAGATAAAAAATAAATTATATATTTATAATAATGAATTATTTAGCGTTTTCAAACCTTTTTGAGATGAAATTTTTTTATAATAGATACTCACTGAATAATTAAAAGAAAAAAATGTTATAAAAAATTAAAAATATGAAGAATTACTTTTTTACTTTCATATTAAATCAAAAATTCCTATATTATAAATTTTAGTTTGTCTCAAAGGAATGCTAGAGAAATCTTTTATTTACATATATGCGAGGCTAGTTCAAAAAGTATTGCGCACTTAATTTTTTCAAAAGTGTTTTTCAAAAACATATATATTTATCCCCTTCAAAGTAATTATACCCAGATCTAATCCTCAAAGTATTGGAAAAAAAAATTATGATCTTCATCGACTTCTTCTTCGATGCAGTCCTTATCACCTCCCTCAATCGTCCTTTCATGAGTCTCTTCGGTTTTTGGAACAAAAAGTCACAGGAGGTCAGGCCTCGGGAAGAACATAGGTGCATAACCATTAATTATTGTTTTTTTTTTTTTACAACTTCTCGTAAAGAAATTCGACAATTGGCCTATTTTGTACCACCGATAAACTGGTCCAAGGTGGCTTCTTAATTTTATTAAACAGCCGAAAGAGCAGATCATTTAAGCACAAAAAGCGGTTTTGAGTACCAGCAAGCACAACAATAAAAAAAAAACCTAAATCAAATGCATGTAACTGTCGCAAAAATTTTTAGCAAACCTTGCATGTATCATAGCAAAGCGAGGGAAAAAAATTTATAAAACTAAAAGTAAAAAAGTACCGAATCTCCCAAAAATTCACATAGCGTATATGCTTTTAGAAATAGAAAAACATCTCTTTGAACTAGCCTATACATGTACTACAAGCAAAAAATGACAAAGTAATGAGTTGAAAGGGCAATACTTTAGAGCTTCAAAGGCGCGTACTGCCAAGTTAAAATGATCAACAGCAACCAAAAGCAAAAAAAAAAAAGAAAAAAAAAAACTAAAACAAACCGAATTTGCTTACTGCAGCAAAATCAAAAGCAACCAAAGCAGAAGCTTCGTCAAAGGGCGCGCCGCACTCTATTTTAGTCAGATTTAGCTAATAATGGAACAGTGCGAATAAACGAAAATAAAAGCTGAACAGAAAAGCGTAGAAAAGTATGAAATGTTAAAAAAATAAAAATATATGGCAGAAATGGTGGACTAAAAATACTCGTTGAGTGGTGGCTCTCTCTTCTTGCAAACTCCTACATAAATTTTTTTTTTTGTTCTTGTTGTTGTTTGTGCAACTCTTGCTCTTATACCTTAATGTATATAAATCGTGTTTTTTTAGAGGTATAGAACTTTAAGTTGGCATTACTTTTCAAGATGGCGACCGATTTAACAGCTGTCAAGTGATTTATCCTCAGTTTGGTTTGGCAATTCATCATGAATAGTCTCACGCCTGAACAATGCTGCAAATAGTGCAATTTTATTTCGAAAATTATGGTTCTGTGCGGAAAAGGTATCGCGCACTACGTCCATTTTATCGTCGACAAAATCGTCTATCAGAGTAGTTAATTCGATTAACCATGAAACGTTTTCGCACCACGTTTACTCTTATTGATAACTCGCATCCCCAGAGATGCAGTACGGTGCGTACAGAAGAAGCTATTGCTGCTGTAGAGCGTAGCATTGAGGAAGACCCGAATGAGTCCATCCGCCATCGAGCACAGGAATTGGATCTGTGTCCATCCACTTTATGGAAGATTTTGCGGAAGGATCTTGGTTTGCGTGCTTACTAAATCCAACTCGTGCAAGAATTGAAGCCAAACGATCACCGAGTAAGGCGTAGATTCGTCGAATGGGCTCAAGACGAGATTACCCTTTACAAGTAAAATACATATATGAATCCTTAATAGTGGCAGGAATGTAATGTATAAACCACTGTTTTGCCATTGTACTAAAATAAACATAATTTAATGAAGCTGCAGAATGAGCAATTGCATAGATTACCTAGCGCACTAATTACACAAAAGTGTTAGGAATAGTCAGTTCTTCAGTAGTTAAAACCATACATAATCTTTTATTATAAAAGTGGATAAATGTTAACTATCTATGTAGTTACAGTCAGAAATGGTGATGAAGAACTGGAGGATAACGGGTGCTCTTTTTTCGATTATGACTATCTTCAATTCGACCAAGTTAGGGTAGTTTCTACAATCGTATCCGTAATAGACTTTGGAAATACAGAATTGGAACGGTACAGACCCAATTCGGATATATTTCTTCATGTAGCCCTGATACCATTAAAAAATCAAATGTGGAAGAAGTGGAAGTGTTGATATAACCCAATTCACTGACGTCAGTTCTAAAGCTCTGGACAATATTTATCTTTCTGGGCATCCTAAGGGTAAGAAGAAACCAACATGAAGGGGACCAACATGAAGGGAAAGTGTTCGGATATTCATTACTCGGGATAACCTGCAGACAAATCTATAATACAGTTTCTGCTTACCCTAAGTGGGCGCTAGGACAAATAGAAGCAATCTCTATGGGACTATAAAAAGGGCCTAAGAAAAGCAAGAATACATTTCTGTTAAAGCCCGACGGAACTTAAACTGTATTTTCAGAATAAATCCTTGAACTTCGCATAAAAATCCACTTTTCTGATACACCCAGAAGAAAGTAACTGAAACCTATAAGTATAGAAACAGCAACTACTTGTAAGTATAATGGAAGATCCCTTAGACAATTAGCACGTTCAAACCATAAAAAAGTTCAGGATAAGTGAAATTGCTACATTCAGCTACAGAATGAGCTTTCAGTCGAAACTACATACCAAAATTGTAGAGAGGACATAGAACAGCGGAGAGATATCTCACAGGATTTCAGACTAATTAAGAATTCACATCTGGTTAATATAGCAGAGCGATTGGTTAGGGTTTAAGCTCTCGAAAGATAAATCATCGGAAACAACTTTTAGTTGTATTGGAAAACGAGATATCAATATATAAATAAAGCTTGTTAGCATTTGTGGATACCGTGGGGTGGCTTCAATAGTATAGCATTGGGTCTGAGTTCGTGGCAGTATCAGCATTTGAGAATGTTAGCAGTTCAGCAGTGGAAACGTTTCGTATCCTCCGTGGCTGTTGGCTATAAACCAGTTTCCGCGTAACATGGAGAGGAGAGGAGATACTCAGACACATACCGTCTGTTAAAAAAGCGTTATAAAAATTTCCCCAAAATTTTGTGCGGAAGGGAAAAAATGGGATTGTAACGCTGGCTTAGGCTTTTACCAATAGAAGATGGAGCTGGTTCTCTTCTCTAGTAAATGTACGAATTCATAGTTACAGTTACAGTAAAGGAGCCCTCGCCAGCAAAGCTGAATACCACTGAATATGTTTAATATTTCGAAACTATTTTTGATCAAATACTAAGCTATTTGGTTGAAATGAGAAAGTCTAACTGTATGATATCACACGATCTTGGTGGCCAATCGACCGGCTGAAAACGTGAAATTATCTGATTGATGCGATGTGATGGAAGTGGCGCTATGTTGTCAAAACGAAATATCGCGAAAATCACGAGTTTTTTTCAGACATCAAACAGTCGGTTGTCATGGCGTTATAACGGCCGCCATTGACGGTTACGTTCTCACCGGCATATTTCATAAATATGGACTGATGATACCACTGGCCCACAAACTAAACCAATTCGTTGTTTTTTTCTAAATAAAATGGCAGCCCTCCAATCTATTCGTGTTGCTCTTCGTCCGAAATGCAGCATATTTGTTTTCTACATACCCACTGAGCCAGAAATAGACCTCACCACTGAACAAAATTTGATTCGAAAACGTCGGATCTACTTGAGACTTTTCAAAAGCTCATAGAACGAAGCGATGTCGCTCAGTTCTTGCACAGGTTGTATTTTTTACGCTTTCAATTTAAGATATCGACATAAAATGCGCCAAGTAGTTCCATACGTTAGTCCGAGTTGCTGATAACGGCGCCGAATCGACTCCCCTCGGTCTTCGTGTACACTCTTAGGTACGGCAGCTATATTTTCTTCACTGCGTGCTTGACGTGGTCTATTCGGTCGAATATTATTCAAAAATAAACGCTGGGTCTCCAGATGGGTGATGGTGTTGCGAATAGTACACTCAGTAGGACGATTATGTTGACCATAAGTTGAATGAAGCGCGCAAAACATATTCTCTACAGAACGTGAATTTTCGCAATAAAGTTGAGTGATTTGTAAAGGTTGTTTAGGCATAATAATTCTTTCCATGATGAAATGACAAACAATACTGAACAAAAATAGCATGACATGATAGCTTGACACGACTACCTCAAAATCTGTCAAAAAAGCTATTGAAGAAGTACCCCTACTTGGATCACCCTTTATATGGAAGAGTTTTTGCGATTGGTAAATTTTACCAATATCACACACTAGGCTACCCATTTGCTATTAGTTATCCTCAATGCAAATACAATAGGCCGTTCGATAGATTAAGGGAGCAGATGGCGAAAACTGTGCTTGTTCTTATTATTAAAAATTATTCCTAGACATTTTAGGAGAGTAGAAAAGCAGTCATTGAGAAATAGTTTTACTAACTTTCCCGAATAAATTATAAACAATGAAAATATGTTATACTTTAATAATTAAATAAAACTTATATATTCAAAAATATAGTATATTTCTTCCGTTGTGTGATTTTGTACAAAATTTTAATAGAAAGTTTAAAATTGGACAAACATACGGATATATTCATGTGGTTTAATCAAATTGGGGAAGTAACCAGTTATCTCATACATAGGTTGCGAAGTAATAGAAATTTGTTATACATATGAACATAATAAAAACAAATATCTCATTAGCAATTACCTCGAGTGTAAGAGAAATTTCATTTCGTGTCCAAAACATAGACACCTCACTTAAAAGCTTTTTTCTAAAGCTTAATTTATATACCTGCCTCATGGAGAAATCTCATCAGTAAATTGAATAACGAAACACAAGTAGAACAGCTCTCATGTCTTTAGAAAGGACTAGCAAAAAAAAAAAAATCGAATAAAAAATTCATCAGACACAGAAAGAAACTTACAAAGGAATAAAAGAAAAACCAGTATACTTTGATGAATGCTAATGAATTCAGTGTAAACGAGGTTTTTCCAATTTTTTTTTTCATGTGCGTATGTGACCTATATATGTTGCCTGTGTGCTTTTTCGTTTTAATTTCCGTCTCGAGAGACTCTCTCTATGAAAATAAAAACAAAGTACCATATTTATTTTAACCAACATGCGTTGCACGCCAGATCCTTGTGGAATTTAATTTCAATTTACTTATAATTTATGACTTTAAATGGCTTTCTTTAGGCACTTTTCGCTGTCATTTTTTTCGGTTAGCATCACTGGAGCTATATGAATTGCTTTATATGCTTAAATATATGTGTAAACCGAAGTGGTTGTATCTATGTACCGAGCATTCATATAATATTCAAATATAAAACTGAATTCACATAAGTGCCCATAAATACTTGGAGGCTTAGATAAATCATTTGGATTGAATGCGAGCCTTTGCGCTTTTATATTAATTTTCGGTTTTCCACATTCAACAGGTTAAAGGAAGTATAGTGTATGAGTATGTGTATACAGGCAGTAAGAAAAACCGAAAATGGGTATTTCAAAGTGTCTTCATAATACTAAGATTGAATCCTTTTCACTTATATTTTCAACACATGTAGTGACAATTGTTGATTTTGACGGGATACCGACTAGTTTTAAGTTAATTTAAGATATATAATTATCATTTTCGTACAGAAAAAATTTTATCTCATAAGAACTTTTAAAATAGAATAAAATAATTAGTATTGGAAGTTTAATTTTTTTTTAATTTATAAAGGTCATAGAACGATAAGTAAAACGAATCGACCCCAGAATGGTATCGGACTTATCATAAATAAGACAATAATCATTAATAAAAATTTTCTCAACATGAAGAAGCAATTTTTTCTCAGGATCATATGACGATTGATCTTAATTTGAATATTTTTAAGGTAATAAAACAGCTGCTAGAATATAAGTAAGGAGCGTGTAAGATTTCTGATACAATTTGAAGTATCGTAAAAGTAGAAAATGGTGCTTCATGATGAAAAAAATTAAAAGATGATTTTTCATACAAAAAGCCCTTTTGATAAAGATAGAGAGGTATACTTATCGGATCAGAGCGACGAGCTAAGTTGATTTAGCTATGCCCATCTTCGCATAAGGATTTTTACATTTACATTGTCGGAACACTATAAAATATATGCTATTGATTTTTCAAATTTAAAATTTTGGCTCGTACGAGGGTTGTCGTTTATGTTTTGGTAACGCTATATAGTATATAGTATATAAGCTTTAGGTGGAACAGCAATTATTCAATATTTTGTAAAAATCGTAAACAATTGATAAAAAAAAAATTTTTTGCATTCGATCCCACACAATTTTTCACAATAATACTACAGTGATGCCTCGAAACACGTCTATGACATCTTTTCAGGTGATGAATCGTGGATATACGCATATCAGCCCGAAAGTAAACAGCAGTCGACTGTGTGGATGTCTACAGCTTAGCAATGACCCAAATCCAACAAAATTCGTTCGCTTACGAAGCAGTTCCAAGCAAACGCTAGCCTTTTTTTTTAAACTGGATATGTCCCGACTGTACCACTAGATCAACGCGGAACAACAAATTCTAAGTGGTATATAGTGATTTTTTTTATCAGTTGTCTTTCAAGAAATCAAAGTAACCATGCGCGAAAGCCGGCCACTCTTCACTACGACAATGCGCGCTCTCACACACCGACTACAGCAACTGCATTTTTTAGGACTCAAAACATCGATATTATGATTCATCCACCTTATAGTCCTGACTAAGCACGAATGATTTAATTTTATTCCAGTGCGTAAAAAATATGGCTGACGTTTTTTGAAATCTGAAGACGCGGTTGATGCATTCAGAACGCATATATTGGAGATACCATAATCAGAATGGCAAATGAGGATCGACAATTGGTTGCAACGCATGAAAAATTATATAGATCTTAATGGAGAATATTTTGAAAAACAGTAGAGCGATTTTCGATGATTAATATTTGTCTTAGTTTTAGTTAATCCCACCCTAGAAGCATACTTGAATATTGTAGTATTAAAGCAGCAAAAAAATATTAGAAAACCATTAAGTAAAAAATAAACATAAAAAATATTTATTTAATTTTTTTTTTTTTTTTTGATATTAGACTTCTTTACTCAGACATTTTCACTCACTGACCTTAGAAATATGGTGGCAAACGTGAATAGTCTGCAATCATCTAGAGAACACTACATTGACTAAGCTACAGAATGATATCCGACTTATTAGGGTAATTTCTTTTTATTCTTCCTAATTCCTAACTCTTCCTAATTTTATTCACCTAAACTAATTGCTTTTGCATTTAAAGTAGCATGCCTTTGTGTTGTTTTGGTATGGTGGAAAGCGACCAAAAAGCATCATAACAGAAGCTTATGAAAGTAATAATTAAAATTTGGTTGATATTCACTGTAATACTGGTTAAATCTGGTAAATTCGTTACCACAAAAGTCCACCGAGCATTATTTGAGAAAGAATAAGGAATATCCTAAAGGAAACCATGAGTCGACCTAAGGAACTTTCAATGTTTCAAAGCAAGGATCAAAAATGACTGTCGGGGCAAATGTCGGAATCTATTGCCTTTTAGTTGAACATCAGATAACTCTTCAGGCTACCGGATTACTATGGTATTTTACAGGCGGGCTGTAAATCAAAACTTTAAGGGATTCTGCTAACTAAAATACTAACTGCTTGTCACTTCTTATTTATTTACGAGGCTAATTGAAACATATTTCATCTACCTGTCAAAAAAAAAAAAACAAAAAAAAAAAACCTTGTTATAATGAAATGAAAATTCGATAGAGTAAGTAAAGATATATACCAAGGCCGCAAACGAATACGAAAACAAATAAAAAAGCAACGGCACTAATGTCTCTAGTTGTCACCAACACTTCAAGTTCGTTCCACCAACTTTCACCGCTTCATTTGCTTGCATGCAACATGCGCTCAAATAATAATCAAGTACTGTGAAAAGTAAAATACGCGGAATACTTAGCTCAATACAGAAGTAAGTAAGCACATAAGATGGAAAGAGAAGATCAGCGACGCATGGTTGTGTCACGAGAGTGTTCTCGGTTATAAAAACAGGTTGAAGAAGTATTAGTGTCACCTAGTGGCGTATTAAATAAGTAAACAACAATGGAAACGGATGTAAATACATTGTTGTTGGTGTGAAAGCGTTAGGCACTATACACAAAAGCAATGACAGGAAACGAAAAAAAAAAATTTAGAAAAAATTTAGGGAAGTGAGTGCAATTGCGATTGCGAATGAAGAGTGGAATGCGGAAACACAAAAATAAAACTAAAGGAAAAATAAAAATAAAATTTAGAGTAAAATCGTGTGAAAAATTGTAGACAAGCAACAACATAGTGACAATAGTAGAAGGCAGGCGACGATGATTACAATGAGAACGACAACACCTTGCTAGCCGAAGCATGTGGAATGTGTAAAGTGGTTTTATTGGCTACCGGAAGCCAAATAAGAAAAAAAAATTAAACGAAGGAATAAGAGAAATATAGTGGGAAAATAAAAATTAAACAGTGCTTTATTGAGCATACCATGTGTACTGTATGTGTGATTTGATTTGGAGAATCCCATTGAAAATGCCAAGGCGTCGCTTTGAAGAGCATTATGCTCAATGAAATTAAATAAAATGAAACTAAACAATGTTGCACTTTTAAAATCGTGAGAAACGTGTCGAGCATTTAAATTAAAC
Organism: Neoceratitis asiatica; assembly: GCA_030068015.2. Taxonomy (NCBI): domain Eukaryota; kingdom Metazoa; phylum Arthropoda; class Insecta; order Diptera; family Tephritidae; genus Neoceratitis; species Neoceratitis asiatica. The sequence continues at coordinate 42,701,609 of CM061524.1, read as the reverse complement.
AAGTTTGGAGTACGAGGTCTGTTCAAAGGAAAAGGTGAACTTTGTCTTCTTTGATTACAATGGTGTGGTGCATCACGTTGTACAGTTAATAAAGACTACTACAATGAAGTTATGCAACGTTTGCGTGAAGCAATACGGCTCAAACGATCGGAATGTGGAAAATCAAATCGTGGATTCTGCATCACGATAAAGCATCAGCTCACACATCAATGCTTATTCATGATTTTTTTTGGCCCAAAACAAAACCTTTATCATGCCTCAACCACCTTATTCACCATATTTGGTTCCATGCAACTTTTACTTAATCCCAAAACTGAAGAAACCAATGGATGGAAAGCGTTTTGCCACAATTGATGAGATCAAGTCAGAATCGAAGAAAGAGCTGATGGCTATGCCGAAAAGCGCAATTCGGAGTGTATTATATACGAGGGGGATTATTTTGAAGGGGACAAAATAGATATTGATGAACAAATAAGTACTTTTCCAAAGAAATCAATATTCACCATTTTCTTTGAACATACCTCGTATACTGAGCTCAGCACTGAGTAGAGTAGACTTATATCTATTATTCGGACAATTCCATACTTAAGTGTAAACAATTACGATATGTATTTGCAGATGTAGTGGCACATAGCAATTGCTAAGAATTTTGAAATAACTGAGGCAAAAAATTATCTGGTAAGGTAAATGAGTGCATACCACTTCACCAGAATTTGAGATTATTTTGAGTGGACTAAAAAAATGAAATCTAGAAGAAAATACACATTATATTTTTCTAAAACAGAAAGTCAGTGAATAGTCTCAGCAAAAGCACATTTCTTCTTTGACTCTCTGATGAATTTAACTATACCCGCTATGTGGAAACAGGGTAGAGTTTTCCCGATAGTGAGACCAGTTAATTCGGCCGATATGACTGTCTGATATATTTCCTCTTTTTTATACCAAAATTGTTTGAGGCCTTGCTGCTTTCATCATTTACCCACCATCTTAATCCAGCGGTATATCAACATGTCTTCCGAAAAATAGAAGGTAACACCACCACACAACAATACCACAACAACAATCCGAAATAAAATCAACCTTGTAGGCGAAGTGTCCTGGTAGCACATCGGTAAAATTTCGATGTCACAACTTCATTTCTAGGGACATTAAAAAAGCGGTTCCGAGAGCTGTTTCCCTCTCTACGCTAGTTTAATTTTTTTTTATATTCTTAAGCTCCAGAGGGTGAATCTTTGATCTCATGAGCCAATGACTGGTCAATATTGGTGTTTTTGCTTGTAAGTAAACTACTATCTCACCGGCATTTCCCACATATTAACTACACATTATCTGAAACTCTCACCATCTAAATACACAATGATCCTCTGCAATGTCAATGTAAAAATTCTGATTGTTAACAAAACACATTTTTTTAGAGCACGGTATATATTTCTTTACGCAATATACGGCCGAGTTGTTATCCAAGTACAGAGCCCCAATCAAATCTGTTAATCGCTTGCCAGATTTATCGAGGGACAGTAAAAAGGAACGTTTCTAACACCCTAGAATGCTGCCAGACAGCCACACCACTTTTGACACCCGGGGCAAGCGACGCGAACCTGGGGTAATTGCGAATTTTTCAGAACATTGTCTTGGGGTCCTAGAAGTAAACATCCCTATATCGTATTTGCAGTATATGACGTATATATGACGCAGTATATGACGATAAATCTATGCTACAAGTTAGGAAGGAAGCATAATATTATACTATGCAAGCAATATTCGTTGAGACACCGCCGCAAAATTATACTTAGAGAGAGCAGCTTGAAGTGGAACTCAGCAGTATATTTCAGAACCGCTGAACGCACGTGCTATTGATAAACTTTAAACAACTTCCGCAGTCAGCCAACAATGCCATCAACTCCCTTAATGTACGGGCCGTTATCGGAATTCCGATACCCGAGTAATTAAGGGTTATCCATTTAGTGACTCGAAAGTGCAGGGATGTATTTTGACATCTGTCAAACATAACTCATAAAAATGGATCAGCCACACGGAAACGGACACACCCCATTTATTAGAGGAATAACTCGTCTGAAAACATTTGTTTGTGTGTTTCTTCCAGAACGACTTTTTTAAATTTATACTGTGTTCTTTGTCGCATAAAATTAAATTAAAAAATTAAAATAAAAAAACCAAGAAACTTAAATTTAATTAGAAATGTTTATTATCATTTGAAATAACATTCTTTGGCTTTTATTTTTTGAAAATTATCTCTTTCAAATGTTGGCCGAGGCTACGCCTCGATGGTCCATTCGTTGAGTCGAATTTTCTATGACTCGTTCGAGCATTTTGACTGGTAACTGGCGAATTAAACGCGTGATCTTCTGCTCCAAAGGCAAGAATCGAAGAGGATTGTCCACATAGACTTTAGACTTTACATATTCCCACAGCAAAAAGTCTAACGATGTGATATCACACGATCTTGGTGGCCAATCGACCAGCCCAAAATGTGAAATTATCTGCACACCGAAGTTTTCTCTCAATAAATCCATTGATTGATGCGATGTGTGGGAAGTGGCGCCGTAGCCGAGATCACGAGCTTCAATTTCAGGCATCAAATAGTCGGTTATCGAGGCGCGTTAACGGTAGTCATTAACGGTTACTTTCTCACCGGCAAGGTTTTTCCAAAAATATGGACCGATGACTCGACCGACCCACAAACTACACCAAACCGTTGTTTTTTCTGGATGAAATGCCATTTTTTGAATCTCTTAAGGTTGATATTCGTTCCAAATGCGGCAATTTTGCTTGTTTAGATACCCATTGAGCCAGAAAAGTTTATCATCGCTAACCAAATTTTGGATCGAAAACGTCGGATCTTCTTGGAACTTTTCAAGAGCCCATAGAGCCAAGCGATGTCGCTTAGGAAGGTCAAACGGCTTGAGTTCTTGCACAAGCTGTATTTTGTGCGCTTTCAATTTAAGATTGCAATGTAAAATGCGCCAAGTCGGTACATACGTCAATCCGAGTTGTTACGAACGGCGCCGAATCGACTCTCCACGGTCTTCGTGTACACTCTTAGCTATGGCCGCTATATGTTCTTCACTGCGTGTTGGACGTGGTCCGTTCGATCAAATATTATCCAATAATGAGTGCTGGTGTTGCGAATAACACGCTCAGTAGGCCTGTGATCTGACAAAAAAAGGCAATTGGAAAAGTACCTCTACTTGGATTATCATTTAAATCCTTTCTCAGAAATAGTTGTAATCAGAAGAGAACCACTAGCAGCTTTCATCTAATTTGATATCAATCTTTCCACATTTTCAATTACCAATATTTACTGAGAAAAATAGACGAAAAAGAAAAGTCGCCAAAAAATAGAAAAGAGGATGAGTTAATTTTTGTTTATTACAATCATTATTTCATTTACTATTCAACACTTGTCTGCTCGTATAAACACCATCACATAAATTTTAAAACTCAAATAATTTTTTAGACACAAAAATTTATTCTAAAATTAGAATCAATTAGAATTATAAGTTGTTATTAAGCAATTTCATAACTTTATACTTTCGAAAGTTTTATATTGAAACCAAAAAAAAAAAAAAAAATTATCCTATAACAATTTCCTGCTGCTTTACTTATACAATGTATCCACAACCAACCAGGTCCACAAACTGTGCTTAAGCTTAGTCCATGTCCTGTCTGCCGTAGCAATTAATTTATTATCAATTAGTATAAAAGTTTTCGTTACACATTGCAGGAAAAATTAATATTTTTCTAGTTTCATAACAGATAAAAACAGTAAAATGTGTAAAACGTAACGACACCAATGACCGCGGAAAGACGTGCATTTCTTTACTCGCCAACCACAAACAGGCGAGTGAACCAATGGAGCGATAACCAAAAATAACCAGCTGCATTACAGATAAATGAGTATGGCTATCCATGCAAAGTATCACACAAATTTGATAGTTATGCGGTTATAACCAGTTCTAGTGGCTCGTGTAAGTTTTGCGAAAGCAAAGGAATTAGTGCTGCAGTATGCCGGATGGATGATAGCAAGCAAACTGGCTACAGTGTAATTTGAGGATTAGTTGAAAACACGTAGTGAATTTTTGATAAAAGTTAGAGTTGTGCGACTAGCATGCTATATACACATGCATGTATATATGCACTAATAGATATCTGCACTCACGCATGGTAAATTTTAAGTGCTTTGCATTTCATGTGACTGCATTATGATTGCAACGCTCAGAGGTTAAAACGCATATTAATAATTTAGAAGTGTGTATGCCAAAATTTCTCCGACACCAGCAGACTAGATTTCATAAATATTTCCGCTTAAAATATGCTTTAATATCACTGTAAGAGTATTAAATATTGTCATTGAAAAATGTTGAAAATTTACTTTAGTCACTATTTTGTATCTGTGGGCTATAAAATTTTAGCGCTTGTAGCGGCCTAATGAAGGCTTTGTAATGCAGAGTTTGTATGTGGAAATAAATTTCGGATTAAAAATATAAAATATTTGTATTTGTAGCGGCATATGCTTTATTCATGATATTCATGACTAAATTATATTTTTGTTTAAACAAATTGTAAATTTTGCCATTTTGATTTTTCTTACTTAATATGAATGTTACTTTCTACTCTTTATTAGGGCTCCTATAAAATCCTATTTGTCACATGAAAAATAAATAAATTGTAAAAGAAAATGTAGTTTTTTTTATATTTACATTAATTTTTTTTTTTTTTTTTTTGGTGATTTTATATACAATTTATAAATAATTTAAAATTCATAATTTTTATACTGTTATGATTTTAGTTGAGTTGATATAGCTGCTGAACAGTGACCACCACACTTAGACTGACTAGCCCAATATCTAGGGTGGCTGAAAATCCATGAGCTCTTCCTCACCTAATATGACCAGAATTTGTCTGCCAGGAGACGGTCAATCATTTCTCTGGTCTATCATTTCTCCTCATTTCTCCTCATTTTCTGTATTTCTTGCAATAATGAACCGTCCCACTGGCACTCCTGAGTACAATATTTTTTTAATTCAGTGAATTTCTCTTTTCATTGTCAGTCATTTCATCGCCTCATCAAAAAAAAAAAAAAAAAATGCAACCACTATTGATTTCGTAGTCATTTTGCTATCAACATAGATACGAGTTATGTTCAAAGGAAAAGGTGAAGGTTTTGCTCACTGCTTCCTTTGATTACAATGGTAAGGTGCATCATGAGTTCCTGCCAAAAGGTCGTACAGTTAATAAAGAATACAACAAGGAAGTTATTCAACGCTTGTATGAAGCAATACGGCTCAAACGATCGGAATTGTGGAAAAACAAATCGGGATTCTGCATCACGATAATGCACCAGCTCACACATCAATGCTTGTTCGTGATTTTTTGGCAAAAAAAAAAAAAAAACTGTAATCATGCTTCAACCATCGTATTCATGAGATTTGGCTCCCTGCGACTTTTTTCTATTACCAAAACTAAAGAAACCAATGAAAGAAAAGCGTTTTGTCACAACTAATGAGGTCAAGTCAGAATCGAAGAAAAAGCGCATTTCAGAAGTGCTTCGAATATTGGAAAAAGCGTTGGCATAAGTGTATTATATGCGAGGGGGAATACTTTAAAGGAGAAAAATGGATATTGATGAATAAATAAGTACATTTCAAAAAAAAAAAAAAAAAAAAAAAAAAAAAAAATTAAAAATCACCCTTTCCTTTGAGCAGACCTCATATATAAATAACTTCTAATATTCATAGAGGTTGGCCACCTGAATCTGTTATAATTGGTTGAGCCCTAACTATACGGTTTATTTGTGAGCCATCTGCAATGACATGCAAACTTATAAGTACTCATTTCCATCCGTCTGCCCCTATATAAGAATCTTCCCAAAAAATGTATGCTGTGTGGTGATGTCGTTAAGCTTGCTGACATTGGATTCATAAGTAAAGGCCAAGTTCCAAGGCCACATAGTTCGAATTGATTAAATTTTTTACTTATGTTGGAAGCGGATGAGTACAGTTTCCTCGTATATTCTTACGTTTGGGCACTCAGTTCATACTACATTTGCTCGAAAGCCTGTTCATAGTGCTTCTGTATTTAATTGTATCTCTTAAAGTAGTATAGTTTCATGGTACATACCTAATGGCGGCTTGGCTGTCGGAGTATGTAGTAACGAATTGATTTGTGATAGTCGATTTAGTCAGCGTTAGAGTCCATTTTAAATTTTGAATTAAAGTCTTTAGTTATTTTCCATATTCATATATCTCATTAACAAAACCTGAGTATCCCAACAAACTCTGCTCAGTTCTTTTAATAGCGCCTTCTATAGGCTTCAAAAAATTTTACAGCTTGTGCACTTGGACTTATAGAGAAAGATTGCTTTGCAATTACTTCTCGGTTTAGAGTATCCCCTGATTACAAGATTAATTCGGCACTGTATCTCGGAGGTGAAATTTTTAATGGTGGAAATGTTAAATGATAAATAATGATGTCAACAGATCCATTGGCCTCAGTTCCTTGTCCAGCCTGAAGAAAGTAGAACTATTGTGAAAGATGTTACCATATTTATTTAGTTTTATAGCTCATATTGGTTTTTCCCTCTAGATTAAGGAATTTACACAAGTAAGAGATACTTGCTTTAAGATCTCGTTCGAATAGGCCTTTCTCTATTCTGGCAGAGCTGTTATTGATACTCATTATCAGAATGCCTTGTCATATCAAATTCAGATATTGCCGACTAGAGTAAGATCCTTTTCGTGTTTTAGTAGACTGCTTTAGGTCGACAAAGAAGTGACCTCTAGGCTCTTTTCCAAGATTTGTTATGTGGTTTTTATCTGTTCAGTAGTATATTTCTCAGGTCTGAAGTCACAATGATAAGGTCAATTAGTTCGATGACGGTGGAATTCAATCGTTCACACAATATGGTTAAAGAAACCTTACCGTTGGATATTGCCTTGTGTTTGCAATTTTTGTGTCCTCACTTATTGTGAATATACCAGAGCATATTTGAATTCCAATATTGCTGTTGTTGTAGTAGCAGTCAGCTGAACTCTGGATAGGAGCAGGAAACGGAATATTTCGACGGGCTCGGACCACAGGACAATACTCAGATCTTAATTGCGTTAGTATTACTCCAATTTCTCAAGACATATAGAGCTCTTGTTTTGCAATGTGCCTGAGTTGAGGTTCGGCTTCCAGTAAGTGAATGTTGGAATGATCCCAAGAGTAGCATCATTATGCTTCTTAACTCGGAGCAGATTGGTGCAGCACAATTTCCGGGCAACATTTCTTTGTATTTTCTCCAAGAGCTGCCGGCTAGCAATCTGATGACTTAGTTGCAGCTATATACTTTAGTGATAATTGCAGGCTGTCGAATGTGACCTTCAGTAACATGGAGTGGTCAGTAACATGGGGTACTTTATTGTCGAAATTTTTCTCATCGATATTCACACCAAGTTCGAGCCGTTACTTTTTCATCCAGCTGGTGAAAATGGTGCCCAATAATTTTGTAGATTGTACCTTTAGATGTCGTGTAGTGAAAAAGTGGGAATGTAGTGAGATCGAGGATAAAGAAAACACTCTCTGGTGGTGGAGGCAGAATTGAGATGTTAAAATTAAACAGCATTAGAGAGAAGACACCATTGGAATTTTCACTTCGAAACTCAACCAATAACTGTCGCTACTGGGGAGAGAAAGAGACATCGGTGGATAAGACTAAACTCTATTTGCTGGTTTTCCCGGTTTTAGCAATTTTATAACTAGACTCAATTTTCATATATTGGGTATTATAAATGTATTCATATATAAGCTTAACCTTTTCATTTGAGAAATCAAGCGTTGCGCTGGTAGTTTGCGGCAGTCAACGGGTCATGTTTCTTCATATTATCACCCGAAGCATAGTCGCGCACCTCTTTGGCTTCGACAATACGCGGTTACCGAATGAAATTTCCATCCGGTCATCGGTAAGTCAGCTTTGATGGGGGATATGAGAGTTACCCGAAAATTGATTGCCCTAAAGGAGAAGTTGTAGGACCTTTAGTGTTTCTCCCATATGTTCGCTTGTTAACCTATCTTCGAATCTCCAGCTTAGTTCCATAATAAGAGGATCGCTGGGTTCGGCTTAACGTAGAGAGTTGCACGGCGATGTTAGGTGCACTGATTCTTTACAGAAATTAGGACGGATTTCTTCAATTTGACCTGTCAGTATGAAGCGAGCGGCAGGCAACACGACTTTACGACCAAAAATACGTTTACCGCCGTTGACGTCAGTTGGAGTGGGAAGAGCACTGAAGAAGTTTTCCGTGAACTCCGAGAAGCGGGCGTGTTTCTTCGGAAACAAAGTCGGGAGGCCATTTAGTCAAGACAATTATAGGCAATTGGTCCGATGCGAGGTCCCTCAGCTATGCTACTTTTCAGAAGAGCGCTAGCACATCTTAGAACCGCCGAGCTACGCAAATTACTCACAATTCTGGTGAAGGTGTCGAGTTGGTGCTGTAAAATGATGAATCGTCTATCTGCTCTACCAGGTCCATTTCTTGACAGGTAAGAAATCCAAAGATCGTTAAAGTCGCCAACAGCCAGTCGTTTTTCGCCTCTCACTAGTGCACGTATATCGGGGCGGTATCCAGTTTGACAACAAAAAATTGGATGAAAGTATATATTAAATATTTCGAGCTAGAAATCGGCTGACTGGGTAACTATGCCCTGACATTTTAGGATTGCATCCCTATGGTCGATGTCGCCGTCGACAAGACGATATTGCACGGTGTTGTGTAAGATAGACGCCAAGCCACCATCATGATCTCTCTCGCGATTTTTACCTACTAATTCCCTTTTTCACTCTCAAAAACTGAGCGCTCTGAATGTATCCCTTTTTTTTCAAAATTATATTATTGGAAAACTTCGTTGCTAATAATTGCTAAGCATTTCTGTTAAATACTTTTTGATTTATTTGCTATTTATCAATGACAGAAATGAAAAGTAAGGAAGTTTGAATAGCTATAGTTATCTTCTCCTCAGTACTTATGAACTTTTTCTACAATAGCTCAGATAGTACACACATTCTGTTTCAGCGTGGCTAAGAACGCTGGGTAAGGAACTTCATTTAATTTAATCTCCTCAACTTGACATTTCTTACTTTTGTGAGTTTTTTTTTTGCCTGAGATCTGCTCTTCTTTATTTCAATGTCATTCATGGCAACGAATATAATAAAAATCGCATGCACACAGCTAAATAATGGCAAAACTACCGTGTGTGGTATACGAGTATGCAAGTTTCTTTTGATACCATCTAACTGGTATTAAAATGTTGCCGCAAACTTTTTGTCAGTGCTTTGCAAGTTTATATGCATCTCAGTATGAAATGTGCCGAATACTCATAAGTTACGAAGTTGCGCAAAAGTTGAGTTGAGTTGAGTTGAGGTATTCTGCCGCTATCTTCTCTAGATATGCACTAACTTTGTAAGGTATTAAAATAGGTAAAACTTAGACACATGTATATGTATATATATCTATATGTATATATTATTAATATTATAGAAACATATGCATGTTTTCATACAAAGAGTGGTATTTATTATGTTTACCTTATCGCGCATGCTCATATGTTTTAAGAGTAAATAACGTTTTTTCTCATTTTTGGCCATGCAGAGTTTGTTTGGTAATAACAAAATAAAGAATGTCAACTTTGATGCAAAAAGTATACTTTTGGTTTGCCCGCAACACCGAAATATTCACATTTTATTTTAAATTTATTTAAAAGTTTCGCCTTCCTCAGTATGATTTTCTTTGCATTTCAGTTTTGAAAAAGAGATACTGTAGATTATTAAATATTTTGTAAATCTTGCTGTAGCAGGAGCTGAAGAGAGTGATTGTGAATATAGGGTGCACGACAGTTTGTTAGAAAGGGGAAATGCTTTCTACCCCCACAGCTGAGCTTTAAATATATGACATATTGCCTAGAATAAGGTGGTATGAAAGCGTGAGGATTACTAATTTGTAAAAATAGTTATATAAATATATATATTTAAAGATGATTATTTTTATTTAGATATTAAAAAAATATAATTATTTAAACCTATGATTAAAAACACAAGATTACATAGTCTATCGTATACAAATGCAATTTTTCTATATCCACACACTTTTACACTACACACCCCAAAGCGGAATTGATGTATAAATGAATGGAATTATCTACAATAAAATATTCTTGTTTTCGGCCTAATTTTCTTTGCTTTAAACTTGGCCAATTAAAAAAATAAAGGGTTGTCAGAATAAAACAAATTAATGTAAAAACGATGGTTATTGAACAAATGAATTTTTATAATTAAAAAAAATGATTTTTAGTATTTAATAATAATAAGTAAAAAAGAGTTTGAATTCTATAAAAAGTGTAAATATAAGATATATAATATCTTAGAAATATCCTTTGAAATTTTTAAATGATTCCACAGATACTTCTCGACTTAATTGACAATTAACAAGGGGATTTTGGCTCCCAGAGTGTTAATTTCAAAAATTATGCTATTTTTTTTTTAAATTGCATCTGTTGTAACTCTCAAATCGTTGAGAAAATTTTATTTAATAAAAATGTATAAATTACAGTTATAAAAATGTCAAATATATGTTTTTATTTAAATTGCGTTTATATAACAAAATATTACTGCTGAACACTTTCCGAAAATCTGCAGAAAAACTCCTGAGCTCGGCATTTTGTTAATTTTGTTAAATCTCGATTAAGCATAATATTATTTAAAAAAAAAAAATATTATTATTTTATATTCGATTTATTTTCGATTAATTTTCGTGGTGGTCGCCATGGTGCACTTCTTTATAAATTATGTTATTACAGATATCCAAAACTTTTAAAACTTATATTTTTTTGTGCGAAGCCAAGTCAAGACATTTTAAGTTTAACATAAATGGCTTACTGGCACAAGCAGTTTTTGAAAATTTAATTCAATGCTTCTAAAACCCTAAAAAAAACATAAAAAATAAAGTTTATTAAAATATTCGTATACACATACGAAAGGTTCTTGATAAGTCCATGACTTTTTTAATTTGCCGAAAAATCACTGTAAATGCAACACTGCCACCGTCAACTGTTATCGATGTAATAAAATGCTGTTAAATCTTCAGAAAGGTGTACCATGTAGTTTGTGTTTGGCTTTCGTGTGCTGATTAAACATAATTTTTGCGTAAAAAAACAAAACGAAAATTACCGAGAGGAAGCAAAAATTTGATATATTCTACAGATACCCTGCACAATTAGTTTCTTTTGGTTAAGAAATGGTTTACTGAGTTCCGTTGTGATCGTATCAGTACACAACGAGACTGCAAACGTTCAGTTTGCTCAGAAGAGGTCGTCATGCCTGAAATCATAGATAAAATCCATGGAGTATTATTGAACGATTAGAGAATACAAGTTTCTGAAAGACCAAAGATCAATCAAGACAGTGATCCCTTCAGGAGGACTTGCAGCAAAGAAGGCTAAGGTGGGATTTCATGTAACAAGGCCACTCATTTCTTGAATTCACGAGGTGTCATTCACATCGATTATCTTGAAAAGAATAAAGAGATCGCATTTGGTGGCAAAAAGTGCTGTTTCATCAATACATTTTTCAAGTGAATACGTGTGTAGTTCCATGGTAAAATTTCAGCTGCTTCCCGATACATCATATTCTCCATATTTATCGCCCTAACCTATTTTTGTTTCCAAAACCTGAGATGCGGATCGATTGAAGAGATCATCACAGGAACATATGCCGCAAATTTGATTCCCATATTTGTTTACTAATTTTAATCATCGCTAGCCTCCCTCTGTTATCATACTGACCACAAAATCTGTCTCTTCGCAAGTATCCTCAGCCACTCCAAGTCATAGCTCCCGACTTTCGCACTTTCACGCATATTTCAGTTTTTCGCTTATATTTACATGTTTTCCCGAATTTAATGCAACAAACCCCGCCCTGATTATAACAACAAAATTATAGAAAGCACCATTATTTTTTATGAGGATTCTACTTTCCCTACCTTGAGCAAAGCTTTAAGGGGTTAGGTCACTATAGAACTTTCGGAAATTGGATTTTTTTTCTTTCAAATAATACATTATGGTCTCAAAAATGGTATCCCGAAAGATTATGACAGATAAAAATTTCTAAATGCCCCGTTTTCGTTCTCTAGTTGTAGCGTCTGTTTCAGTCAGTAAGGCATACTCAAAACTTTAAACGCACTTATCTCAAGACTGCTTTTTTTAAGTTGGCCGGAAACATAACTGAAAGAATTTACAGCCAATTCACTTGAAATTTTGACAGCATATTCAGAAATTTTTTTATCTTGCAAATTTTTTTTATTAACAAATTTCGAAAAAAATTTTAGGCCAAATTGTTTCTCGCCATTTTTTTAAACATCAATATATTGAAAAAATCCTACTTACTTCTCTAGCTATTGCTATTTATAAGCGGAAACAAATTTGTTAAAATAAAAAAATTATCGGAGCAGTGTGTCTGGCCGTGGTTTCCGAAAAAAATTGAGAAATTCTTGGGAGAACGATGTACAGCCGTCATTTTTACATTAATTTTTCTTAAAAAATAGTAATAAGCAGTTAATTATATGTATAATAAATACCTTTTGTCAAAAATCAGATTTATTATATAGTTTTCCCGAACAAAAATATCAAAAGGGCTATTTTGTATCCCTCTAGAGTGACCTAACCCCTCAGGTTAATATTGTAATGTTGACATATTTTAATAGCTTTTAAGTCGTTGACAAAGTCAGTTCTCAATAAAACCAACACACATATTTTATTTTGGTATGTAAAGCACAAATAAACGTTTTTTTACTCTACAATTATGAATTGGGAAGGTCGAACACTTCTACTAATTTTATTTTTTTATAATGTCAAATTCTGAATCCAATACATTTCCACAACTTTAGATTAAGTCTCCATTTGAGATCAAGGGTTGGAAATAGGTTCACAATTCCTTAAGCTACGTTAGGAATTCGCTAAATTTGTTAAGTTTATTACTGTACAGATGGATTGAATAGGAACATGAAACCCCTTTTTTGACACTTTACCCTGGCATCAGTGCTCCCAACATTAATACCAAATTTTCAGCTCTATGCCAATATTTTATCTTGACTACTATTTTTTCTCTCAAATACCCACTCTTGGGGTAAGTATTATGTTAAATGCGTATATTTTATTAACACAGAGTATATCATTTTTAATTACATTTAAAAGATAAAAATGTATTTAAGCTAAATTAAGGGTCTAGTCTAGTTACTTCGGCAATAATCATCGGATATGCGCCAGAAAATCATTAAAATTATTGCCAGTGTCACGGACTACAATAAATCAGCGGGCCTGCAGTGACAGGCCATGTCGCGAGTCGACTAAAATATGGCGTCTGCATGCAACACAGTGAGCGGCGTGTAGTAAATGCCGAACGCCAACTGCCGCACATGACCGCATATAATTCATGAATTTAATGCTCATGTGCTTTTTTCTACAGAAATTATGCGACATAACGAGAAAATTAATAAAAAAGTTGCAGCTGCTGTAGATGAACGATAAAAATATGAGCAATAAAATGAAAAAAATGCTCAATAAAATATGTGTGTATGAAAAAGCTACAAAATGTTAAAATTGTCAAAGCGATTTGAAAAAACTTGCTCTTTCCACTCATTTAGAGCTGAAAAGATAGAAAGCAAAAGTGCCTGAGCAATAAAAGGTTAAAGTGTGGCCAAACAGCAGTAACGTCCGAAAATTCTATGAGAAAATATTGCGACTTACAGTAGCTTTCAAGATCCGATCAAATTCTGCTAAGAACCATGAACGTAATCTGGCGACTGTAGTCCAGAATATAATCGAAACACTTCTTTAGGTTGATATATTCGGAAAGTGAAACACTTCGGAATGCTTAACATGATTCCTTAATCGATGGTTACGGAATGGAGGTTATATTTCCCGACTATGATGAAGTTCGAAGTGATTAAAGAATAACAAAGCTGTGGGAGCCGATCATTAACTGGCTGAGATATTCAAATATAGTAACAAGAGCTGAAAATATGAATAAATCAGCAATTAAATCCGTCGAGTCTGGCCTGTTGGATTGCTACCTAAGTGAGCTTTATCTTATATATTTCAAATAAAATCTTTTGATTCTGTCTATAATGTTCTATTTTCAATATATAAATTTGTATACTCTTCCATGATTAGACTTAAAAATAAGTTTTTGATGAAGAAAGGCATATTTGGTATTCATAAATTCTGAACTTTCCGAAAATTGCGTAAAACACACTTGTGCTTTACTTAATTATTATTTAAATGACACATTAAAAATGTTGCTCATACCACCCGGCTCACTACCATAGGAGACTTGCATTTGACTGAGAGGTGTGTTCTTTCAAAATCGCTTCGATTAAAAAAAAAATTGAATACAACTTAATCTTTAATGGCTCTTCTGCTCTCCAACTGTCACTGATAAAATTCATTCTATAAGAACGCATGTATGTATGTTCTTCGTACTACGCAGGAAACATGTTGCATCGGAAACAAGAAGAAGAAGAAGAAGACGATTAAAAGGAATTGTAGCGAAGAGCATTTTGTTTGACAGACAGATAACGAACGTTTCCGTTCACATGTCAATTGCGGAGATGAAATAAATAACTCCAGGATGGACTGTGGCGTTGGCGTTTGGCTACCACAGGAAATAAAAAGAAATAAAAAGAACAAAACAAACATACAGCAAAGAAATAAAGCTTAAAAGTGACAGAGGGAGGAGTAATAGCAACAGTTACCCATTGAAAAGAAAGTGAACAAAAACCGACATAGCAAAAGCGTTGAGTGAAATAAATGCAAGCGAAAGCAGACACGCAAAGATAAACTAAACTATATATGTATCGATATATAAATATATAGCTAAATATGTGTACGTGTATATATGCTGCTGCGGAAGCACTAGAACCAGTAATGTTCAATAATATCTAAGAAAGATATCACATACAATGCGTAGTGTAACCGGTGGCAAGTGCGGTGCGGGAGTATTGTGTGTGCGTGGTCAGTGTTCGTTGGAAGGATGTGTGAGTGATTTGTGAACAACGGATATCAACAAATATATTTACTGAGTAAAGAGAAGTATACCTTGTAGGGAAATCGTTTTGTTACAGTTATTTATTATTGTCTAAGTTGATTTTGATAACTTTCAAAAATCTTTTAAATTATCTAACTTATCTGATAAATTTGATTACTATTTCTTTATATGTTTCATAAAGATTTTTATTATAAGTTTCCTAAAAGCTCTTCCAAGTTGGTAGCGCTGGGTGCTTAACTAGAAAAATATAGAGAGTATCTGGAGGAGCTCATTTGTGTTTTATACGCGCTATTTAGCTTAGCCAAAATAGACAAAAATGGTTATATATAGTTCGCATTCAGCTGAAAATTGGAGGGAAGGTTTAAAATACTATTATCAATTAAATACACCTGGAAACAATTTATGTGAGGCTGAAGATCCCAAAACCCAAGTTTTTCGCAATGTTCAGTAAAACAGTAAGTTTAATCTTAAATATTTTGTATGTGATATCGCTTTAAACTCTACTTTGATTTTACCATTTTATGAGTATTTTAGGAAGACATTTTCTCCACTTATCTGTTATTGCAGCATTTCTACGTTCAATATAGATATTATCTTCCTCTGGTGAAACACTCTTTGTTCTGAGACCAACATAACATTCCCTCATCTCTTTTTAGTTTAAGTAAACTTGGTAATTTAAGGGGTTAGACTACTCTAGAATTTTCAGAAAATGCATTTTTTCTTACATTCAAATATACATTATGGTTTCAAAAATTTTATCTCGAAAGACTATGGCAGATAAAAATTTCTAAATACCCCATTTTCGTTCTCTAGTTGAAGCGTCTGTTTCAGCCAGTAAGGCATACTCAAAATTTTAAAAGCTTTTATTTCAAAACTGATTTTTTCAAGTTGGCCGGAAATACAACTCCAACAATTTAAAACCAATTCACTTGAAATTTTAACAATATTTTCAGAAATAAATTATCTACAGAAGTGCGTTAAAATAAGAATATTACAGGAGCTGTGTGTCAAGCTGTGCTTCCCGAAAAAATGGAGACATAATAGAGAGAACGCTATATAGCCGCCATTTTTAAATTAACTTTTCTTGAAAAATATTTATAAGCAGTTAATTGTATGTATAATAAATGCCTTTTGTCAAAAATCAGATTGATTTAATAGTTTCCCCTTTAGAGTGGCTTTGCCCATTAGGTAAACGTAAAAACATAAAAAAAATACAGAAAAATTATTTTTATTGAAAGAATTGGCTAAGGAAACTCATTTGCACTTACTTTATAAATTGTTTAAGGCTGACTAAACAATCATACCTAAAATATTCTCCATTTTTCATATTCAGGGCTACCAAAACAAGATGTTTGACTTTCAATTACATGCGCGTTACTACCCGCCAAGCGACGCTGTGCCTTTGTGTATTTTATCTGACATCATTTTCATTTAAAATACTTTGAAGTAACTTTGACAGTATCCTCTGAAAAATTTAGTATAAAGTTATCGTAAAACAAATTTTCTTGTTTAAATTTAATTTATAAAGGAGATCTTTGTACTGAACCTAGTTACTTGGGATTGTAGCTATATTTATACAGAGCCATAAGTACTTTTGATACCGGGCTTAATATACACAACTTTCTTACGAATCAAATGTAAAGCTATTTATATAGAATAATAAATCCATAAAGACAAATATAGAATAAATGTAAATATTATATGCGGAAATGATAACCAAGTGATTAGCATTGCATACTACCGTTCAGAAGGACAGATTTCGACCATGTTCGATCAACGAAAAAATTTGTATAATTGTGGTCGCTCCTAGGCAGGGAATGTGAAGCCCTCCAAGTGTGTTTTTGACTCCTCATAAAAGTCCATTGGACTTACTGTAAGTCTTTTCATTTATTGGTAGAAAATCAGTACGCAAGTCGGGCTCGGCCAAAAATTAATTATAAATTAAATAAATAGTTCAATTTTATAATCAACAATTTAAATTGAATATAAAAAATAAGTTTAATAAAAATATATGATAAATTTGGTGCAAACAGTTCTCAAAAGGACAGCATTCGGAACTACATATATATTTCTTCTTCTCCCTTCTTCTTTCTTTCAAAGAAGAGTATTTATATTCGTTCAGTATTGATATATATATATATATATATATACATTTGAATGTACATGTATACACCCATGTTTCCTCAACTATGTGCATATTGTATTAACTCAATTTGTTACTCTTTGATGTGCAATTCTTCTATATTGTTGACACTAATTCACCATTTGCAGCTTTAGTGACAATTATTCTGTTCGAATACTTGATGTTTGCATTCTATCCGTTGTAACGTTAAATTTTGTATATTGATAGTCAGTAATATATTTATTTAGCTCCTTGCATGTCAAGATTGGTTAACAGTGAATTTTGTAAATACCATTTGAACTTACTGCTTTAAGTTTGTCAGATCAATATCGTTGACAAATTTTAAAAATAATATTATGTAAAATGCATGTGGAATACATTTAACATCTACTAGCGGAAAAAATCGTTTGCTGGATTTAGGACTCGTCGCGTAAAAAAGCGCACCAAAGAAAATAATAAACAAGACTCAGATCACAGTAAACGTATTAGGAATTATTCTTTCAGTACATGCTACTGGATTATCTATTATGGAATTAAGGGTTAAGGCCACTCTAGAGAGCCACAAAATATGTCTTTTTTTGACATTTTTTTTGGGAAAACTATTAAATAATTCCGATTTTTGAAAAAAAGGAATTTATTACACATATAATTAACTGTTTATAACTATTTTTTTTAGGAAAAAATAATTTAAAAATGGCGGTTATACAGCGTTCTACCTAGGATATCCATTTTTTCAGGAACCACTGCCGGACGCACAGCTCCTGTAATTTTTTTGTTTTAATAAGTTTTTGAACGGTTTCTACGTAGGATTTTTTTAATATACAATGGCGGGTCTCTAAAGGAAAAAGTAACAATTTGTCTTAAATTTTTTCGAAATTTGTTAATAAAAAATAAAAAACTATGCAAGGTAAAAAAATCCTGCATGCTTCTGTAGATAATGTATTTCTTAAGGTGTTGTCAAAATCTCAAGTGTATCGGTTCTAAATTGTTTGAGTTATGCTTCCGGCCAACTTGAAAAAAGCAGTTTTGAGAAAAACACGTTTAAAGTTTTGAGTATGCCTTACTGACTGAAACAGACGCTTCAACTAGACGCTTCTACTGTTGCTTTGTACTGAGTAGGCATTTGAACATTTTTCGTTATATCAATTAATTTTTGCGTCATTATTAACTTAATTATTTAATACCATTTAATTTTTAAAACTTTTGTAAAGCGATTTGTGTGGCAATTAGTGACTTGATTGTTGAAGTTCTATTAATTTGTTAATTGAGTGCCTATGTGAACCAACTTCAATACTAAAGATTTGACCTATTATCTAATTAATATGTATAAATACAAAGTTTTCTAAAGATTTCTTATATTTTGTGAGGCATAGAGTGCACTCTAAAATGGATAGAGAGATATATGAATTAACTTATCTTATACACATTTATGTATATTAAGCACATGTAAGGTTTGCCTAAAGTTTTCCCTAAATGTCGCCAAAGTCAAATATTTATCAATTATGTAAACTATTATTTGATTTCATATCTATAATTTATGTATGATATGCGAATCTACTTCAGCGCTGTATAATACAGTTTTATTTCTAATTACTATATTTATTGGTAGTATCAACAATGCCGCGGGCCGCAGTCTAAAATGCTACCAATATTTTACATAGAACCACCGATTGAAATGCGACGAAAGCGCAATGTCAACAGTTTAAGTAACAACTTACAACAAAATTTATGAAAACCATGTCATAGTGACATAATCAAAATTTATTGCGTTTTTGCCTATTGGCGGGCGAACAGTTGCTTGTATGGCCATTTGATTCTCTATTGGCTGCGGTTGCAAATGGGGATCGTGGGTTTTATTTATGACTTAGTTACTCTTTCAGCTAAGCTGAAATTTGGAGGCACCGTAGTGAAACCAGTCATTTCAATGGGTGAAACTGTGACTGTAATACTGATTTTACAGTTGTTTAAAATTTTATTTGGTGCAACATTTCTGAGTAAATATTTGATAAATGAATGTGAACTGAATTCAGACCAACGTTAGAATGAAGATATAGATTCTGTCTACTGGTTTTTAATTTGTTGTTATTGAGTTTTGTGCGACTTCTGGTATACCAGTTTTAAATTTTATTTCAAATATTATTTTAGAATAAAAAATTTTTTTAATAAAACTCCGCGCTTTGCACTTGTACGCCAAAATATACTAGATACAGAAGAGAGAATTACACATTTTTAATATATTTTAATATTTAAACCTTATATTAATATATATATTTCAAAGATTCCATAGTCAAATGACTTAAAAAGTTAATTCAGTGTAAAAAAATATTTCAATAAATTTCATATATGCACAAAAACTTGCTGACAACCGCTACGCAATGATGTGTTTCTCACTTCTAGTTGAATCAATCAATTGCATTGTAAAATTGTATCAATCACATATACGCTTGACAATAACTCTGATAATATAGTAAAAATATATATGTTAAATACACAATGCAGCAGTTGAGCGATGAAATGGAGCATTTCAATAAAAAATTCAATTAAAACCAACTGAGTATTGTGATTTTATTTATTTTATTTTATTTTATTTTATTCAAATGTTGATGTTGACTTATAAAAACTGTTGATTTCCACAATGGTGAATGCAGAGCTTTTGACTAACATGAATTTTATAGGGTGTAACATATATATTTGTATTTATTCATTAATTCCAGTAAATATTGTTTAGAATTTTTTAACCCTATGTGCATATGTGTATTATAAGCGCACAACAAAACCACTAATACATAAAATTAAATGCAATTTTAGAAAAAGGATGTACAGGTAGATTATTATATATGTTATATAAATGATTTAGGCTTTATCAATATTTTTGCACATTCTGTATGATCCTGAAGGAACACCTCATTCATACGGCTTCCACTAGCATTGGAGTATCCCATTCTGTCCATCCAATTGTTCAACACGGTCTCGTTTATTTGGATCTCTTTGAAGGCGACTTTAATTTCGTATTTCAAGTCATCATTCGTCACTGGATGGTGGGCGTGATGCAGATTTTCCTGAAAACTTTTTGATCAAAGTCAAACCGTAGCTGCTAGGCGGCAAATTTTTGGGACGTTTCAGCTAGTTATGCCATTTTCGAGCACAGTACCTACAATTTCGATTGTAATGTTGACTGTGTGGCTCATAGCGTCATCCTGTTAAAACCACAAGTCGTATAAATCATTGTCTTCGTCATTTGGGAACAATCAATCTCTGAGCGTATCACTATAGCGATCGGTATTGTGGGCAACTTAAGCTTCTTCGTCGTTTTCAAAAAAAAAAAAAAAAAAAAAAAAAAACTAACCGATGATTCCGCCGGTTCACATGTTGCACCAAACGATCATTCAATGAGGATCCATAGGATTTTTCATGGTCATAGGTAAGTTTTTTGGGGGCTTAAATGTGGTAGTTTTGCTTGTTATCATGGTTTCTTCTGCTAAACTACCTTTAGTCAACTACGCGAAGTGAAATCGCATTAGATTCTTACAAAACTACAGTTTTTGGACCAAATGGACTTTATAAGCCTTCATTCCAAGGCTTCTATGTAAATCCTGCACAAGGCAATGCCCAGTGTTGGCAGATGAACTACTTTCGTAGCTACAGTAACAATATCTTTCTCTGAACGCAATGGACGACAACACACGTGAGATGATTCGTTTTACAACGAACAAAATGTCAATATTGGTGATTAGCATATTTTGAAAATGGGTTATTTCGCTCGAACTTTACTGCATAATTTTCTTATAGTTGGGGTTGAAGAACTAAATATTTATTATTTCAAAATTTTTTACTAAGCATAAACTTAACAATTTCATAAACCACAAACCTTGAACTGAATATTTCACACATCGGGAATGTCATTGAAGATTTTAAAACATGTAGTTCGAAAAGCAAATAATAATTCACCCTTATATATAGAGAGAGGCTAATATATGTAGTTTATTTAGGCCAGTAAGTGAGGCTTAAAACCTTTATTACCTTTTTATTATGTTGCCTATTGTATTAATATACTGATTGTATTAATGTATATCATCTATTAACATAGATTCCATAGAAAATTCCAAATGTTAGTTTAATTTCGTTTCTGAAATAAAAGCTGTCGAGAATTTTAAGTATTCGAAGTATTGCTTGAAATAGCTTATTCATAGCAAATTTATTTTTCTTCACAATTACTACATATCCGACAACATCCTCTGAAAGTAGCCTCTAAATGCTTTCCATGCCATTGAAGAAAACAATTCAATCGTTGTGGCTGAATAGGTAGCAATTATCGCTACTCTTCATCAGCCTTTCGGAGGGAGATAAAAGTTCTCAGTCTCATTATTTGACAGATCACAGATGAGTGGTGTCAAGCTCTCATATTATTTTTGTTAAGTATTGTTTGACATTCCTTATGCCTGAATCAAGTTTACAAATCATTAAACTTTATTAGGAAAAACCACGTTCTGTAAAGAATGTGTTTCGCGCGCTTCGCTCAACTTATGGTCAACATAATCGGCCTATTGAGCATACTATTTGCAACACCATCACCCATCTTGAGACCCAGAACTCGTTACTGGATAATATTCGACCGAATAGACCACGTTCAGCACGCAGTGAAGAAAAAGCGGCCGTATCTGAGAAGACCGTGGTGAGTCCTCGGCGCCGTTCCCAGCAATTCGGACTGATGTATGGAACGACTTGGTGCATTATGCATTATACGCCGAGATCTTAAAATGAAAGCATATAAAATACAACTTGTACAAGAACTGAAGCCACTAGACCTTTCCATGCACCATTGCTTCGTTCTATGGGCTCTTGAAAAGTTCGAAGAAGATCCAACGTTCTAGAGCCAAGTTATTTTCAGCGATGAAGCCCATTTCTGGATCAATGAGTATGTAAACAAGCGAAATGTCGCATTTGGGACGAAGAGCAAATTTAAGACTGAAGAGTGGTTTATAGGCTGATGGATTCATCGGCCCTTATATTTTCGAAAATGATGTCGGTGAGAACGGAACCGTCAATGGCACCCATTAACGCGCCATAGTAACTGACTATTTGATGCACGGAATTGAAGCTCGTGGTCTCCGCGACATTTTGTTTCAACAAGACGGCGTCACTTTCGACACATCGCATCAATCAATGGATTTATTGAGAGAACACTTCGGTGGGCAGATAATTTCATGTTTTTGGCCGGAAGCCGTTAGACTTTTTCCTGTGGGGATATGTAAAGTTTAAATTCTATGCAGGCAATCCCGCTTCGTTTCAGGCCTTCGAGCGAAACTGCTCGCCTGTTATTCGCCAGTTACCAGTCGAAATGCTCGAACGAGTCATCAAAAACAGATAGCCACGGCCAACATTTGAAAGAGATAATCTTCAAAAAAAAGAGTTCCAAATAATGTTTTTCGAATGATAATAAACGATCTCCATTAGATTTGAATTCTTTGTATTTTTTTTTTAAGTAAGAAATCTCGAAATGGATCACCCATATTTTTTCCCCATTTATTTATGTTAAACAGTGAGCTGATAAATGCTATCAAATCAGTCGGCAAGATAACAAGAATAACTTTTATGGCTTCATTAGGTGTGATTTTAAGTAAGAAGGAGTGATTAGTTCGAGGAATAGGTATTAAAACTTAAAAACAAGTGCTCCTATATTGGCATAAAGAACGGTTGCTACCTTCTGGTTTCTTTGTACTATGTGCTCCCTCCAATTTAGTTTTATGTTCATAATCGCTAGTTAACTTCACCTTGTTGCTCCTAGTGTGTGGACCACAACTATATCTTGGGAAGAATAATCCTCAGTGTAGGAAAATTTTATAGCGGGTTTACTATTCGTATAGTCACAACAGAATATTTGTTACATATTGTCGCTGTCACTGAACAGACTCACGGTACGAGGGCCGCTGTAGGCTAATCCTTTTCAATGGCTAGGGAATGCGGTTTAAATAACATCTCCAAGTTAAAAATTCTATTTGCAGACATATAAATATTATGGAAAATGTAAATATTTAAACAAGTATCATTCTAGTTAATAACTTTTATTTTCCCATACGGTAAAATTAAACACTTTCCAAACCAGAAGCCTAATTCAATCAAGCTTTCGTTATTTCTCTATGAAAATTTAAGGTTTCATACAATTTTCCATTCGCTCAAATTTCTTAATATATGCAGGGTGCAAGAATCTCTTTTTTGGTGATTTTGCAATTTTCTGAATAAATTTTTCTCAGCAATGCGAGTATACTAATGGGGTTTAGCTCCTGGCAAGACATAAAACTTTACTCATTAAACTAGTAAATGACGATCAAATGCATGTGTGTGAATATGTAAGCTTACACAAGTTACACAAACACTTACATACATAGATATGTATATATGTGTACACCTAAGTAGAGTAGAAAATTATGCAATTGTCTCGGAGCAGTCACTGAAAATCACCTACGGAGGAGGATGCACCAACACAGTATACGAGCATTCACTTCCTGTCGCCGCCTGCAGACATCACTTTGCTCTAACAATCTAAACCGAGAAAGGACGTTTAGAACAAATTGCTGGTAAATCGCAGTTCTAACAGAAAAACAAACAAAAAAATCTTTCCAAATGAACATCAAAAATATATCTAAACACATATAGCGTTCGTAGAATTGGTCGAAATTTTCAGTTGGTTTCAACCGAAATGCTCTCCCCGTACAAATTTCGTGGTAAAAATATATAGGAAAAAGTGTATAAAAGACGGCCACAAAGTAGAACAATAAAAATGTTCTTAAACTACGAACTGCGAACATCGTTTTAGCTTCCGAAAAGTGTGGCTACTAACGCCTTTCGGCTGCGAAACTGCAGTTAGCGCTTCAAATGATAGCTATTCTGTTGAAAATTTTCAAGGAAACCGCATTTATTCCGCTTAATAAAGTCACACAACTTTTGATTCTTCATACAGTCGTGCGTACATACGTATATAGAGCAAGAGTTCTGGCATAAATGAAGCTGAATCTCTCAGATTTCGTCCAGGTATTCACATGTAGATATATGCTTGTGTGTGATTTTTGGCACACATATGTTGGTAGGTAGAATGTGCACATCAAAAATGCGACTATGTATAAACACATGTATGCAGGTGCATTACGGCGGATGAGCAAATAGTAGTCGGAAATAGCCAACACATTCAACGGACTTGTGCAAATTTGGTTGCATTCATTAAGGAAGGTGCAATTTTACTTGTATATATATTTATGCTTGTGTACCGGATCTGCGGAAAACAAAATTTGGCATAACTTTGCTTACCAGTCTGTGAAAGTTAAAAGTGATTAAACTAAATGAACACATATTCGTATATAGTTATGATATTTATATATTAAAAATATATATATAATTTTTTTAGAAAGTATAAAAATAAATTTTGTACTAGATAAAGAAAAGTTATACCAAGAAAATTTAAGGCATGAATAAACAATAAAACAAAAATCCGACTCTTGTGAAATGATTCGTACCTGAATATTTTTGTACTTCCTACACTCACCCCTCTGCGCTAATAATTCCACACTACTACGAATTGTACTCATACTCCAGTCTTATAGTATTCGGACCACCGCCAGGTAAATATTTTCCCAAGTTAAATCTAATTTTATAAATTGCGACATTTCGTCAATATAATATTAGCAAATTTTGTTAACTAGACTGTACCGAAAATTCGGTTTGTCAACCTGCTTCATAGCAGGAAACTCTACTGTATATCAGTCTGCACTGCCTCGCTTCAAGGTTTTCACGTGATATATGGAGTTCAAAAATACACATCTCATGTGGAACTGTGAACATGAACCAAAAAAAACCCTTTCTTTATGACCAAATCAGACTTTTTAGCTTTATTGGTAAGAAAATTAGTTTGATTTTTTAATATTCATAAATTTTGAACAGTCCTAATGGGGTATTTACGAATTTTTACGGATATTATATTTTTTTTTAAATTCTGTATTTCAAATCATAATGAGAATTTCAAAGCTGTACGTTTTTTCTAAGATATAAAGATCCCACCTTACATTTCTATTAAACCCATTTAGAAGTATCTTTAGCTTGAACTGCCTCAGAATTATTTATATAGGGTTTTCCAATAAGAGTGATATGATTTCTTTAAAAAAAAAATAACACAATAATTGTTAAGGAAATTCTTCTGCAGGAACCAATACGATGAACCCAAGTTTTTTTTAGCTGGAAGATAGTCTAGTTTATTGCTAAACACCAATGACTTCAAATAAAACCTACCATAAGTATTCTAATGGTGTTAAATCACAACTTCTTGTAGGCCATTCAATGCCACAATTTCTTGAAATAATCGAATATCCAAACCCTTCTCGCAAAAATTCGGTTGTTGCACATGCTGTGTGACACGTAGCCCCATTTTGTTGGAACCAGGTGTTGTTAAGATCAATTTCTTCCAATTGTGGCCAAAAAAAGGTGGTTATCGGCACTCTATACCGCTCTCCGTTGACAGTGACGGTGCTACCAGCTTCATTTCTAAAGAAGTACGGACCGACGACTCCCCCAGACCAAAAACCCAACCAAAAACCCTGTCAATTTATGTGAAAGTAATGGTTATTGTTGATTATGATTTGTTGATTTTTTTCGCAACATAATCGATAGTTTTGTGCATTTACCGCACCCCTCAAATGAAAGTGAAACTCATCGGAGCAGATAATTTTCTTAAAGAAATCTAAAATGCAAAACGATTATTTGATAATAATATTGAACAATTTGCAAACGCTGTTCATGGCAGATGTTGACATATTAAATATGGCTAAAACGACACTTAGAAATCATATTGTCCCTATGGGAAAACCCTTTATTTTATTTTTATATATTGACCGAATTACTATCAACGTCTTCGTAGGCGCGACAAAATCGATGTTTAACGGCAATCATAACCAGCGATAAAAAAGTAATTAGAAACGAAAATATAAGGCGAACAAAATTATAGTAGGAGGCCGGTGAATCGCCACAAATTACTTCAAAACTTCAATTGACGACAAATAAGATGATGTTGGGATTGGAAGAGAATTAATCAATATAAACTATTACAACCTGGCATAGCAATCAATTCTACGAAATACTGTTCACAATTCATTTACATGATGCTCTTCAAAAAATAAATAATTCAGAATTGAGCAATAGGAAAGACCTGGATCATATAACTACCATTTATACCTATCTCGGCAAAACTCTGAAAAGATCTCTACAGATGAAATAATGAAAAATTACAAAAGGTTATAGATAAAGGTTATAGATAAGTAAAACTTATTTTCAATAAAGAAAAGTTTTGTCCAAATGCACACGAATAAAATGAGGAAAGTTATTTACCTAACTTAATTAAAAGTTAAAATCTAAATATCTTTTATTATTATTTTTTTCACACAATTCTGTTTAATAAGCTCTGAAATATAATAAAAAATAAAAAATAAAATAAAATAAAATAAAATAATTATAAATCAACATTTTATAATTACCTTTTTTCATTGTTAAAATTTAATTCAATTTGACCTTACCAAAGAGTTTATTTTATCAGAGCTTCATTGTGGTATCTACTTTAAGATTTGCATAGTTTTATTTGCATGAAATTCATTATTTTTCTTCATTTCAAAAATACTGCATTCGCTATTCGTTTGAGTTTGTGCCGTAACACACCTACTATACATACATATTTGCATACTGCACAAATCTCAGTAGCAGTTTGGCTGCTAACTCAACCATTGTTTTTCTACTATTCACTTTATTAAGCTAATAATACAGCAGTGCTACAATCTCAGCTAACAATTATATAATTTACTTTGTTTTTCATTTCACCACTTTAGTCTTTTATGCTATTTATTTCTACGCCAGTGACGGCGTCATAAGTTGGCATTTACCATGAGGCATGAGCCCTGAACTTTCGAGTTTTTATTTGACTTATTTTCTCTTTTTTTTTTTAATGTAAAAACTTCTAATGCTTTCATAATTTGATAAAACTGCGCTATACATTGTGTGTGAGAGAGAGAGGAAATAAATGGAAATCGAGTTTATTTTTCTCTGATTGCATACTTTAAAGAGATGATTCAACAAATATAAAGTACTTGAAAAAAATATTAAATAAGTAAATTAAACATGAAGTTACAGAGGTGAATTTCAGAAAATCTAAATTTGTAGTTTGAATCCTTTCTCTAAAAAAAAAAAAAATAAGTGTTATATTAATTTACAAAAAAAATTGCTTAGAATTTAAATACAGCTTATAGTATCTAAGGAGACAAAACTTTATGGAATAAGCAGCCAACTTGTGGTACCAGCTGAAGACAATTCCTCCTCTGTCTTGTCTTTTTTAAACAATTATGCAGTTGCTGTAAATACGAGACTACTCCCGTCAATCGTTGTCAAATAATAAACTGCTGTAAAATTTTGAGCAAACTGCGCCAATCAGTTTGTATTTGATAATCATTAAAAGCTGACGACCTCGTGAATTTTTAAGAAAATTAAAAAAAAATGAATTCAGTTTGCTAACTAAGCATTATTTTTGTGTAAGAAATCCATAACCGAGACCAAGGAAAGACTTGATATATACTACGAGGACTCTGAACCATCAATTTCAATGGTTAAAAAGTGGTTCACTGAGATTCGTTGTGGTCGCACCCGCAATAGTACAAGTGACATCGAACATTCAGGTCGCTCAAAAGAGGTCGTTACACTAGAAATCTTCAACAAAATCTATGGAATGTTGTTGGAAGATCGGAGAATAAAAATGCCTCAGGTGGTTTAGGCTTCAGGAATTTCAACTGAGTGGGTTCATCACATTTGGTATGAATATTTGGACATGAAAAAGATATCCAAGGGATGGCTGAATTGATTGCTGCACATGACCATAAATTCAGCCGTGTAACCTCTTAAAAGAGTCTTTGTCTATTTTAAGCCGCAATTAAAACGTGGATCAACCACACCACACTAGAGACCAAAAAAAAATCAAGAGAGTGAGTGCACCAAAGAAGGTCAAGATGGGTCTGTCGGCTAACAAGGTTGTAGCTATAGTGTTTTTGGATGCGCGATTCACATCAATTATTTTCGAAAACGAAAACGATCACCGGTGAACATTATTCAGAGCATTTGGACAGATATCGATTTAAAGCAGAAAAAGGACAATGCACGGGTGCACACGTGTGTAGTCACCATTGTAAAAATTCATAAAGTGACCGACGAATTGTTACCCCATCCAGTATATCTCCGGACGTAGCCCCATGCGATTATCCTTCAAAACCTGAAGAAATGACTGGTCCGTAATAGTTTCGGATCAAATGAAAATGTCATCACAAAAACAAACGCTCATTTTGAGGGCTTTGAAAAAATTTAAGGAAGGAAAAAAAATGGGAATAACGCTGAACTAAATGTACTGAGCTAAAAACTTAAAAGACTAGGTTTATAAATAAAATGCTAATATGCAGAAAAAATATATTTTACCCAAGAAGTCACTGACTTATCAAATCGCCCTTACTTTGTTTAGCCAAAAGAGAAGCTGAGAAATATCATATTAATCATCTTAATTTTTCATTTTTGGAAGTTTCAATATAAGTTCAAGGAGTGGAAATGAGGCCACACTTTTTACTTTTTTATGTGTTTTCAACATATACCTGACGACAGCTCTTCGGAATAAATATTTGTCGTATTCTTTTTAATTACTTTTTTAAAATTTACAAGTTTTATAAGAGGTCATGACTAAGACCAAAAAAGCGAACATAATTTAACATGAAAATATAGATAGAACGAGGTTTTTAGGTAACACCTGTAACTTTTATGCCAACAAGAGTGCATTATTATGCTACGTATGTGGTTTAATATTCACATAATAGTTGTGAGTCTCTATTCCTTTGTTGAAATTTATTCTGTTCAATTAAGTATATGATGAAAATATGTTTTCAAGTATTTTCAAATGTGTAAAGTCTGAAGAAATATAGAAAATGACTATTTGTAAGAGCTGAATGAAGCACGAAGCTACTTTATATAATATGAAATAGGAAGAAAGTCATTTTGAAATATTTACATTAATTTTTTTTTTAATTTTTTTCTTATATTTAACAATATAGCACGTAATTTAGGCTATGACGAGAATAGTTAATAGCCTATATACACCCACCCACCCATACATTACCCCTACATAATTTTGAAAGTGACTAGGAACTGTTAAGCTAATACTGGGTTGAGGATCTGAGAAAGATAAGGTCAAATATGCATTAGAAATAGATAAGATGCATATTTCAATTCTCTGAATTTTTCCATAGCAACCTCACTGTGATCCACTTTAGCTCAATACTCTGGCTCACATTAACTAATATTTTTTTATTCAACTCACTTTTAGAGTCAACCTACTACTATTCTGTCTATTCTGTCAGACTAAAACGTTTAACAGAAAGCTTTTGTAAAGCAAATTGGCAAGATGTTGATATATATATATATATATAATATATGATTAGAAAAAAATAATATTTCTCATCCACTGTTATTAATTTAGCATGAAATAATGTCAAAGTAATGTCACAATATCTGACCTTCCTTTACGATAAATACTAATATTTTGATAGGATGCACCTACGCAGTCCACTGAAGAAATGGAAAAGTGAAAAATATATGTAAAAACAAAAATAATAGAATAGAAAAATTTAAAAAGGTGAAGATTTTGTTCAGTGAAACAAGAAAAATACTTTTAGAACAAAAAATTATTGTGCAGATCCACATAAAAATATTTTTTTTTTTAATTTCAAAACTATTAACAAACAATAAAAACTAACTTCAAGTGAGTGCGAATATATGCACATACAAATGTACGTTATTTTTGTTAATTAAAATTTGTAAATAAACAATTGTTTTGATTTTACTAGTGAATTTTAGAAAAAATAAACCAGTTAAAGACAAAGTTGTTGCTAAAATAGCAACGTTTCTGGTTATAAGATTAAACAAAACAAGCTAACAGCGAAAATACCTAGAACGGCCTTCATTGCAACAATTCAGCAACAAAAACAGAGTAGCAAATACACCTGAAACACATCAGCTGGCAGAAACTGTAACCTGATCGACCGTTGCCAAGGTGAAAAGTGGACAGTGTATATCCACTGGTATTATTGCGGTAAACGTTAATCATCATCATCGGTGGTATAAATAAAAGGGAACGTAAGATAGCTTTTCTTCATATAGCGAAAAAAAATATGTATTTATATAACGGGTGATCCATTTCAAGGTTTCCTACTTTAAAAAAAAACACACACACACAGAAAATTCAAATTTGTTGGGGAATGTTTGTTATAATTCGAAAAAAACATTCCTTGGCATTTAGTTTTTTAGGATTATCTCTTTCAAATGATGGTCCACCCGTTGAGTCCAATTTCGATGACTCGTTCGAGCATTTTAACCAGTAACTGGCGAACAACTCGCGTGATGTTTTGCTCCAAGGCCTGAATCGAAGCGGGATTGTCCGCATAGACTTTGGACTTTACATATCGCGGTGGAGTTGCCCGCAGAGACTTAAGACTTTACACAGGAAAAAGTCTAACGGTGTGATATTACACGATCTTAGTGGTCAATCGACCAGCCCAAAATAGTAAATTATCTGCTCACCGAAGTTTTTTCTCAATAAATCCATTGATTGATGCGATGTGTGGGAAGTGGCGCCGTCTTGTTGAAACTAAAGGTCGCGGAGATCACGAACTTCAATTTCTGGCATCAAATAGACGGTTATCATGGCGCTATAATGGTTGCAATTGACGGTTACGTTCTCACCGGAATCACTTTTGAAAAAATATGGGCCGGTGGAATCATCACCCTAAACCGTTGTTTTTCTGGACAAAATGGCAGCTTTTGAATCTGTTAAGGTTGCTCTTCGTCCCAAATGCGGCAATTTTGCTTGTTTATATACCCGTTGAGACAGAAATGGGCCTCATAGCTGAACAAAGTTCGCCTAGAAAAAGTCGGATCTTCTTGGAACTTTTCAGTTCTTGCAAATATATATTTTTGTATGCTTTCGATTTAAGATCTCGGCGTAAAATGCGCCAAAAGTCAGTCCGAGACTCTGCGACCGGTGCCGAATCGACTTTATTCGGTCGAATATCATCCAATAATGAATGATGGGTTTCAAGATGGGTGATGGTGTTGCGAATAGTATGCCTAAATACAGTAATATTTGTAGCAAACAGGGGCTCTAAATAATATTATTTCTCTCCCTTGCCTTGGCAGCAATAAAAAAAATTTTGTTTGAATATAACAAATTTTTTTTTTACAAAATTTTTCTTTCTTCAGAATTTAATTCAAGGTTTTATTTAAATACTCAAAATTATGTTTAGTGTGTACAGGGAAAAGTTGTGGTGGTGTGGAATACTAAAATATGCCAAATTATATACTAAGCTACTAAATATTACGTAG
The DNA here is from genome assembly GCA_030068015.2 of Neoceratitis asiatica. Taxonomy (NCBI): domain Eukaryota; kingdom Metazoa; phylum Arthropoda; class Insecta; order Diptera; family Tephritidae; genus Neoceratitis; species Neoceratitis asiatica. The sequence goes on along the minus strand of CM061524.1, from coordinate 42,669,954 downwards.
TATGTACCTAAAAACTTAAAATTCAAAAACACAAAGCATTATTTACACAAGGATGTAGTTGGCCATTATTTAATAAATTTATTTTCCCTGCAATTTTTAGTCGAGTATTAAATTTCGTAGAGAAAATAAAAGAAAAAATAATGAAAAAACAGACAAAAAATAAATACAAAATACAAAAGTACAAAAAATAAAAAGAAGAATACAAAATTGTGAAATTCATACATGAATAAGGTTTAAAATATAAATAAATAATAAAAAAGGTTTCTCATACGCCCCATTGCTTTGGTGGCAATGAAAAAAGATGCAAAACTTGTACAACGTTTAAACAGACATTTGGGTACCGACTGTGAATTGTTGCAATTATTCACCTACACACATGCACCCACACATATACACACTGACGTCAGTGTTGGACCATATTGCCCATTTCCGTGCACGCACAGGTAACAAGAATCAGTGAGTCGTGGGGCAGGGAAGCAGTACCAGACAGAACGAGGATACGTTCAGTGTCGACGCTGCTGCTGCACAGGAAGTAACCTTCAGGTGATGTGGGTATGTGGTAAACGTGTGGCAGCGTACTCAAATGAACGCGGAAAAGCGCAACGTCAGTGGCGTCATGAACTCGCGCGCACAATCAACGCATATGCCGCGGTCTTGTGTTTGGCGTTTTTGTTGTTGTTGTTGTTATTGCTGTATGAATATATACTTTTTATTTGCAGAGCAAACAGGTGCAGCACCAACGTTGTAATTATTATTGTTGTTGTCATTATTTGCTACTGTTCTTTTCTTTGTTGTTGGTTATATATATTTGTTGTTGTTCTTGTTTTTGCCATTGTGTTCTTTGCCAACGTTAACCTTGTTCGCCGTTCGTACGCTGCATTTTCTCTTTACGGTGATTCATTATTTAACTTTTGTTGTTGTTGTTGTTATTTGAAAGCGCTTATGTATCTGCGTACACCTTCTGTGTTTGTTCTTTTTTGAACTGTGGCACATTCAACATCAATTTAACGATGAAAGCGTGGCATATTGTCTTGCTTGCTATTGTTGTTGCAATACGTGCATAAATTTTTCAGTCGCGTTTTCACGGCAATTGTTTCTGTATTCTGCTGGATTCATTAGTGTTCTGTTTTTGTTAGTGTTTCTGTAAATTGTTATAGTTTATATAAATATTAGGTGTTAAAAGTTGCAAAGCTCTTTCATTTAAGTGAAATTTAATTATAGGAACTAAAAACTATGCCATAACTATTAATTTTCTCTCATATTCAGAAGTATGTGTTGGTGTTGGCAGCAGTTGTTGGTACATTATGGCTGTAATAATTGTTATAAATGTTTTTGAGATAGAATGAAATTGCTCTAGAATAACGCAAAAGATATAAAAATTTATTTAAAATTATTTTTTATAACTTTTATTGTTTTTCTCTCAGTTTTAACCGATTTAATTTTTTTTTTAAATTTTAGTATGCTCGTTGCACCGAAATCAACGCGGAATAAATACAGTTTTTATACTTCATCACATAGGCCAGCCAGAATACAACTTAATTTCGATGCGACGATTTCGAACGCACGTTGCTACTGTTTATTTCAATATCTTTAATATATCTTTAATATGTTAACTTATTTTGTTAATTCAACTCAAAGCTTTTTGTTTAAATATGACACATGGTCACCGACATAAGTGAATGTAAGTATTTCGGCATCAACTGGGTAGGTTGATATTCGAAAATGTTATCTACTTTCATTATTCAAATCGATATTTCTTAAAGGGGTTTCCAATAGGGATGATATGATTTCTAAGTGTTGTTTTGGGAGTTTTTAATATGTTTATGTATGATCTGTAATTTTTTCTTCTTCATTGTTTTCAGTAATGTTTTCAATTTCATCAATGGAGGATACACGCAAGAACAACGTTTACAAATAATTCAATATTATTATCAAAATAATCGTTCTGCAATTGAAACTTTTCGTGCGCTATTGCCATTTTACGGTCGTACTCGCTATTCGTCGAATTGTTGAAAATTTCGAGCGTACGCTTCCTTTACATAATGCTTAAGTGACAATAAACAAATAAGCGGTGGAAGTAATCAAAATATTGCTGCCGTTCAGGCAAGTATTGCTGATGATCGCAATTTGTCGATTCTAAGATGTTTTAAATAATTGGCAGATTTTGAGAAAGGATTTGGGCTTGCATCTATAAAATTGTTCTTACTCCAGAACTGAAGCCATTGGACCACCATAAACGTCGTGAATGTGCTAATTTTGCCTTGGAACAACTTTGACAATGATAATAATTTTTTTAAGAAAATCATCTTCTACGTTGAGGCTCACTTTCATCTGAGTGGTGCGGTAAATAAACAAAATTGAAGATTCTGTTGCGAAGAAATCCACAAGTTATTCATGAACAACCATTATATTCTCCTAAATTGACAGTTTGGTGTGGTTCTTGGTCTTTCGGAATGAAGCTTGTAGCACCGTTAATGTCAATGGAGATTGCGGTATAGATCGATTTTAACCAACTTTGTATGGCCTCAGTTGGAAGAAGTTGATCTTAACAACCTTTGGTTCCAACAAGACGGGGTTACGTGTCACACAGTACGTGCAACAACCAAATTATTGCGAGAAAGGTTTGGAGATTCGTTTATTTCAAGAAATTGTGACATCGAACGGCCTCCAAAAAGCTGTGATTGAACACCATTACACTACTTCTTGTGCGGTTATTTCAGATCAATGGTCTTTAGCAATAAACCAGACTCTCTTAAAGCTTTCAAAGTCAATATTGATCAATGTGATAACCGACGCACTAGAAAACAAAAAGTATTGCTCGGGAGTATTTTTGGATGTACAACAGGCTTTCGATCGTGTGTGGCACCCTGGATTGCTCTACAAAATAAAAATATATTTTCCTTCGCCATTTTACTTAATGCTAAAATCGTACTTGAGCGGTCGCAGCTTTTATATAAAACACAGGAACGAGCGTTCAGGTATACACTCATTGAAGCCGGGGTGCCTCAAGGTAGTGTACTTAGACCTGTCCTATATAATATTTTCACTTCTGATTTTCCAACAACTGACGTTGTCTTGATTGCACTATATGCAGATGACACTGCTTTATTATCACTGGGTGAAACCGCAACTAGTTCTACATCACATATTCAATCCCACCTAGAGAAAATAGAAACATGGATGAAAGAATGGAATGTTAAAGTTAATACCGACAAATCCGTTTATGTAACATTTACTACTCGAAGAAAAGATTGTCCTCACGTAGATATAAATGAAAGACAACATCAAAGCAAAGCGGCAACAACTTAAGATTAACACAAACAAAATGTATTGGCTCCTTGGTGCGAAGTCTGAACTCAGTCTTGAGAACAAAATTCAAATATATAAAGCAATTTTAAAACCAGTATGGACCTACGGTATACAAATTTTGGGCACGGCTTCAAAATCAAGTATTGAAATAATACAACGCTACCAGTCTAAAACACTAAGAATGATAGTAAACGCACGATGGTTCGTAACAAATGAAAGCATACATAATGATCTTAAAATTCATTTTGTAAAAGAAGAAGCAAGAATGTTGTCTGATAGATATCTTAACCATAAACTTGGCGAACACAAAAATACCTTAGCAATTTTCCTATTAGATGATGATCAAAAAACGAAACGACTTAAGAGATATCACGTTTTAGATTTGCCTTTTAGAAATTAAGTATACATTATAGTAACTTAGTTATATAGATACAATGTTAAAATTAATTGATTACAATGAAATAATGTTATAATATTTTCCACACTGTTATTTATACTTAGTTACTCAAATTTGCTGAATGTTAATAAGACAGATTGCAAATAAATGATTATTACACACAAAAAAAAAAAATTAAAAAAAAAAATATTGAACATGCTGTTCATGACATACATACAACTTGATTTAGTGAAAAAAGTGCTCAAGAATTGCGTTAATCGAATTCGTTGCAAAAAAAGTCGTGGAGGACATTTGAATGATCACATTAAATAAGAATAAAAAAACATTATAATTTCCTTAACAATTTGTGTGGTTTTTTTAAAGAAATCATATCACTCTTATTGGAAACCCCTATATATATTGGTGGATTGACAATATGATTTCCTGCATTTCCTAGATGAAAACTAGTGAATGGCCAATGACTGAAAATGCAAATATAATCGAAAAGTTTTGCATTAAATACATTAAAAAATCTCAAACAAATTAACCTTACCCCACAAATTGTAATAAAATTATGGATTCACTGCGCGAGCTTGGTCTATTACTTTATAAGATTATATATTGAATACGAATTTTACAGAAAGATGTGCTTCTTTCATCGAATGTGTCACAGAGTTAAAAATTGTGATTATTCAAATTACTCTACGTCGGATAAGCCTATGTGTTTTGGAAGTAATTTTACTTAAAAACTGATTACATACTATATTGTTAGTGTTTGCAAAAGATACATGCGATAGCACAAAAAATAGCATAAAGTAAACTTATTTAAGGTTCAATAAACAACAAATTAACGTTTATTGTTTAAGCAAATTAATATGCAAGCTTTTTTATTTGTCTCATTTGTCTCATTTGTGAGCGTGATGGTAAGAAACTAAATATAACAGCCCAATTGAAAAGTCCCCGGCCTACCCTAACAAAAATCATTTTTTTTTGCACAATTAATTTTTATTTAAATTAACATAGTTTCCTCTATAATAATAATAATATGGTGACTATAGCATCCCTTCAAACTTTTTTCGGTACAATTTTTGTAGTACAATTTACCGTTTGCTTCAAAATAGGCCTCAGTTTCGGCTATCACCTCTTCATTCGACGAAAATTTCTTCCCAGCGAGCATTCATTTACGATCTGAGAGCAGGAAATAGTCGCTCGGAGGCAGATCTGGAGAATGCAATGGATGTGGAAGTCAGAAAACCAAATTCATGGATTTTTCCATCGATTTCACGGATTTGTGAAACTGGCTTGGTGAAACAGCGCTTTCCTTTTCTTCAAATGCGGCCGTTTATCGCCAATTTCATCCTTCAAACAGTTAATTAACCCTATGTAGTAGTCGCTGTTGATGGTCCTTTCATTTTTCGAGTTAGCTAATGATTATTTATTCTATGCGGATCCCATAATACAGACGCCATAACCTTGTCAGTCGATAATAAGGTTTTTTCATGCTTTGAAGTGGGTTCACCGTGTACTGTCCATTCGGATGACTATCGATTGGACTTTGGAGTGAAGTTATGGAGCCATAATTCATCTTTTGTCACATATCGATGGAAAACGGGGTTTTATTATGTTTTAACATCACCAAACTCTTTGTTGCTTTTAGTCAAATGTGAGATTGCGCGGCACCCACTGTGCACAGAGCTCTCTCATACACAAATATTAGTGAAATATATTATGTACATGTTCAGTTGATATCTCTAGAGTGTCTGCTATTTCTATAATTTTAATTTACGGTCATTCAAAATCATTTCTTGGATTTTTGTGATGTTTTCTTCGGTGGCAACCTCTTTTGGGCATCCAATGCTTTCACCACTTTTGTTTCCTATTTCACCATGTCTAAACTTAGAATACCAATCCTTGATGGTTCATTTTCTTGAGGCAGTGTCCGGACACTCATCATCAAACCAAGTTTTTGCTTCAAGTGTATTTTAATTAAGGTATGAAGTTAGTCAAGGCATATTTGGAGAATAACTCGTACGAGATCGCAAACTTTATATTTCTTAAATGAGTATTTAAGTTGACATAAATACCTATTTTATTCCTTTCAAAGTAATGGCTTATGCCATCGTTTTTTTTTTCCAATCCACAAAACACTTCAATAATCACATTTTGTGTTCTTGTTCAAATCTTCCTTCGATGCAGTTTTTATCATTCTTTCATGAGCCTCCTCAATTTTTTGAACAAAAAAGTCACAGGAAACAAGGAATGGTGTGAGAGCAAGTGGGTAATTATGGTGCAAAAGACAGTTTTTGTTCTCCCACAAAGTGCTGGAGTTTCTATTGGATTGCTTCGCGCATATCTTGCAGGTATGACCCCATGGTAAGATCTCATGATGCACTACGTCCCTGAAATCGAAGAAAATTGTATATGTATTTATCGCGATACTTTTTTAATAGACCTGGTATTGTTGAGCGAATTCGAGTTAAATATAAATTACACATTCATGGGTAGTTAATCTAACTTTTGTACTTCAATTCCACAATAGGAATATCAACAGATTTGCTGTGCCTTGAAATTCTAGCTGATACATTTTTGTAGTCAATGTGGGCGCATTTGTATATGTTTGCGTTTGTGATTGTTTGTTTGTGTTATGTTATGGCAACAGAATACCTTATAATCTATGCTGACACACAAGATATCAGTTGCTGCTGCTGCTGTGATGTCAAAGGTCAGCCATATGTCACCGATGTAAACTGAAATAATCCTACTTTTGATGTGTGGGCTGTTCTTACCTTGTTTACTCCAGAATGCCCACACTCATACATATGTATATGTGTGCGCATGTAAAGAAACAGTGATGGAGAATATAGTTCATGCGAAGTTTCACTGGAATTTTTTTTTTTTTTTTTTGCAAAAGTGCGTTTAATTAAATTTTATGACTTAAATTTTAAGAAACCTTTTAAATTTTCACGATAATGCTTTAAGGTTCTCTTCGAACTGTCGTCCGTTAATATTTTTGTTATTTCGCTCAAATATATTTATATTCGCTCTTTACTGTATACCAGACTTTGCTCACACCAAGTGTAAATATGCCTGTACATACAAATGTGCCTGATGAACGAAATATAGAACTACAACGACGCCAATGCACTCTGATCAGATTTCCAATAAATCGTAATTGCGAGCACTGTCCTCGACCATGTCCATTCACATACTCCTCTGTGTCGTCTATCTCGTCTGTCTCCTCGTATTTACGTGCTCTACAGTTTCAGTGTGCACGAAATGCATACGTACATGTGCATGTGTATTGTTTGGTGGGGTACGTGGATAGGCTCAGTTGGTTTCAGTCACACTCCTGCTCCACCCATGTCTCGGTGACAAAGTGACAGCTGTGACAGCCAATGTTGGATGGGGAATATGCGCTGTGGAGTGCGCATTGGCTGCACGACCTACTCTGCTTTAATCAAGCATGAAACAAGGTATTTCAAACGAACTACTACACTCATGTAGACATGCATGTGCATATGCATGTGTGATTGCAGTTTCTGTTTACATGATTTTTTGCTTTGTTTTCTTCTCTAGTGAGAACATTGTATCGTCATTAACTTCTTGTTTGTATGCTTGTTCGGAGAATTTCGTATCAACATTAACAACAACCGAAATGAAGCGTTTTATATTCGTACACATATTTATGAACTATCATCCTGCAGCCAAATGTACTAGTTATAAACTATCTGAAAACCAGTATGTCAATTGTGTAAATGAAGCTTCTCAAAATTAATACGGACAAACTCTAGAGGGAAACTCTGAATTTGGATAGTCCCTTTGTCAAATATATTATATATATATATTATAAGTTAGTTAGCAAAATACCTATTTGTTTTTGATAAATGAAAACTTGTCTTTAAGATAAAAGTGTAGAATATTGAGCTGTTTCGGAGTTCACCATATCTCCTCAACGGACTTTTTATGAAAGGGATTTAATCAACTCATCCTGATTTCACAGGCGAGTATTCTACCAGTGATCTAAAATCAGCCATGCTATATTCAATAAGTTATTGACTTTTTCTCAAATGGATCAAAGAATTTATGTAAAATGTTGCGTTGAAATTGGTCTGAAGTATAGCAAAGTATATGAAAGCTCTATGGCGAGCCTGCTATGAGTAAAATAAGAATTTACGAGTGGTATAAATATATCCAAGAAGGTAGTAAATACGTTGAAGAAAACAAACGCCCTGGAAAAACTGAGAGAATTGGTTATTAGTGAACGACAAGGCACAATTAGAGAAGTCGCTGATGAAATTGGCACATTGGTTAGATCATATCATGAATTTTACCCAATGTTTTTGTATGAAACTCGTGGATAAAAAATTAATCTTAAATCACGATTATCGGCGTGTTTAAAAAACAATACAACTCTCCAGATATGGATCCGTGTGACCTTTTCTGTTTTCCAAAAACAAAGGGAAACTTAACCGTCCAATATTTTTCATACGTAGATCGCATTAGAAGTGCAAAGATGAAGTATAAGAAGTATTCCTATTCTTGAAGGAAGCGCCGGCATAAATACATAATCTCTAATGGGAATCGGTCAAACAAAGAATAAACAATATGAAGGATTCAGACGCAGAAAGTTGACATTGTTTTCTTATAAACTTTCAAACATCACCCGGAAAAGAAAATTGAATAATTTCTGCAGTTAAGTTATTTCATATTAATGTATACATGTTGCATTGACTGAGTGGTTTCTACGCTACAGCTAATATGTCAATATATAAAAATTTTAAATTTTAAAAACGAAATGAACGCAGTTTGCAAATTAAAAGTAATGAAAGAAACATCACTTTCCACCCCAAGTCAATAGTATGTTATTTTCTAACTTTAAGATCATCTGGCGAGTTTCACATTTTGATGGATTAAGCTTAATTTTGTTGATTTTTTTCGTATGAACATGATATGGGTGAAATTCATTTTTCGAACCTCACTGTAGGCAAGTTTATTTTTTCTTTTCCTTTCGTCAAAAAAAAAAGAAAAAAAAGTTTATCATACATAAATTAAACAGTTTTTAGTGAAAAGAAGCTGGTACAACACGAACAATTGATCCTATGGTTTCGCGGTGAATACTTTCAGAGCTCGATTGCTTTAATTTTTCGCATTGAGACTCGTTTAGACGACTTACAGGAAGCTGTCAACTCATAGCAAAACGAAAGTTATGAGCGATTTGTAGCACTTCATCGTTGTTCGTCGAAGCAGGAATAGACTTTTCAGCTTACTTATCAATCCAAAGAACCAACAACTTCGGTAAGAGTGAATCTGGTTCAAATGCAGGTTCCAAGGTTAACGAAATTAGCACTGCTTACAAGTTTTGAGAGTTTTGGACATGGAAGTCTCGGACACGCTTACTATAATATATTTGATGGCAGGAGCAATTTTTTTGTCCTGATTGACTACCAGATCTACAAGCTTCGCTTGCTTATCCAGTCTGGAAAAAACAAACAGAACGGTAGCCGTAGTTTTCGGGGATTATGATATCAGTATAATCGGTATGCGTCAGCCGTTGTAGGTCTTCTAAAAGTTTATACCTCCTCCAGTTAGATCCTCCTTATTCCTCAGTACTAAGCTAAAGCAGTCACTTGATAAGGATTCACCTTATCTAAAATCTCGTTTCGTTATTAACGGCTCGGAGAGGGTATTTTTGCACCTGTCGAGCTTTACAGAACGTTTAGCGTCAGTTTACGCAGCCGTGTAAGTTTTGAGGGGATATCAAATTGAGACATAGCTGCGCAGATGCAGCTCTTTTTAGTGCTGTAATAATGGCGGAGTTACCTATTATTTGGGGGTTGAGCAAAGCACATTGTGTGACTCATACTGTCAGACATGCATTTCTTTTTTTTCGTTTTTAAATAGCTTAGTCGGTAGATCATTGACTATCGCCGCCTTGCTGTACTTCGGCTATCTACTATTTATAATTCCTCATGGCGGGGTGAGTAAATGTAAAGGGCTATGTATCTACTGGTTACAAAAATTCAGGGCTGTATTTTGACATCTGTCAAACTTAACCTTCAAACCAAACTTTTTTTTTAGTTAACATCGGGAATTTATGAAAATGAATCTAATGAAGAAATAGTGATTCCAACATCGTCACGTTTCGTCCTTTAATAGGAGACTATGGTGCACACAATCGTCAAACTACTCAATAAATTGATAAAATTCTTAAAACTTTGAAAAGACTGAATCTGTTACAGATATTGTAAGACCTGTGCATCATAAAGGGTTATTCAAGTGGAGGTAATTTTTTTAATAGCTTTTGTTTGACAGATCACGTGTGAGTCGTGTCAAGCTGACATGTTATTTTTCTTCAATATTGTTTGGCATTTCTGTATGAAAAGGCTAACGCCTGAACAATGTTTACAAATCATTCAACTTTATTACGAAAATTCACGTTCTGTAAAGAATGTATTTCGCGCGCTTCGCTCAACTTATGGTCAACATAATCGGCCTACTGAGCATACTATTAGCAACAAAATCACCAATCTTAAGACTCATCATTCATTATTGGATAATATTCGACCAAATAAACCACGTCCAGCACGCAGTGAAGAAAATATAGCGGCCGTAGCTGAGAGTATACACGAAGACCATGGAGAGTCGATTCGGCGCCGTTCGCAGAAACTCGGACTGACGTATGGAACTTATGGAATCTTAAATTACAAGCATACAAAATACAGCTTGTGCAAAAACTAATGCCGGTGGATAATTCCAAGCGACATTGCTTCGCTCTATGGGCTCCTGAAAAGTTTCAGGAGATCCGACGTTTTCGAGCCAAATTTTGTTCAGCGATGATAACCATTTCTGGTTTAATGGTTATATAAACAAGATGAATTGACGCATATGGGACGAAGAGCAACCCGAAGAGATTTAAGAGCTGCCATTTTGTCCAGAAAAATCAACAGTTTGGTGTGGTTTGTGGGCCGGTGGAGTCATCGTCCCTCGTTGTTGAAAAATTATGCCCGTGAGTAAGTAACCGTGAATGGCGACTGGTATCGCACCAAGGTAACCGACTATTTGATGCTTGAAATTGAAGCTCGTGATCTCCGCGACATTTAGTTTCAACAAGACGGCGCCGCTTCCCACACATCGCATCAATCAATGGATTTATTAAAATAACACTTCTGTGAGTAGATAATTTCACGTTTTGCGCCGGTCGGTTGATCCACAAGACCGCGTAATATCACACCGCTAGACTCTTTTCTGTGGGAATATGTAAAGTCTAAAGTCTATACGGACAATGCCGCTTTGATTCAGGCCTTGGAACAAAACATCAGTGTGTCATTCGCCAGCTACAAGTCGAATATCTACTTATAGAACAAGTTATCGATAATTTGACTCAAGGAATGGACCCTCTGAGACGTAGCCGCGGCCAAAATTTGAAAGACTAATCTATAAAAAATAAATGTCAAATAATTTTCTTTCGAATGATAATAAACATTTTCTATTAAATTTATATTTTTAGGGTGTTTTCTTTAAAAAAGTAGGAAATCTCGAAATAGATCACCGTTTAGTTTTTCTTGTGTGTAGCCGAAGGGCCTATTGTAACTATTTATCGACATTCCCAAGAACTAGTAGTTTCTTGAGGCATACTGTGTCGTATTTTGCACTTGGACTTACAGCTACATCCAATAAAGGCCTACTCACAGAGCAACAGATAGAAAGGTTGTATTTGTAAGCATAAATCTTAAACATCTGGGTACTTGAAAATCTACATTCGTCAAGTTATGGCTGATATACCGCCCAATATGTGCCTAGAAGTGGTCAAAAATTACCTCAAACGTTTATCCGTTTGTAAAAACTTTCGAAGAGGTTATTTGAATGATTTTCATATAGAATTCTAAAGTTCAAACTTGATAATAAAAAAAAGAATTCACGAAAAAAATTATTTTATATACATTTTATATACGTTTATTTTGGGATCCGCGAAATGGGTAACATGGATATTTCATTGTCATTAGTTAGAAATTCTGGAAATTTCACTGAAGTACATGAAATTGGTCTTTTCATAAAAAGAAATTACTTTGCACATGTTTAACCATAAGAGAATATACACAATAACTAACTGTGTTATTTATAAAATATATTGGAAAGAGGCAAACTTTTTAAATCTTTTAGCATTTTTTCATTATTTCAAAAGAAAATTGATCCTAAATTTAATCAATTGCTATATTTTCGTCTGAGCTAAGGATATTGTAATTTCCGAATCCACCAAATTGCTTTCACAAACACTTAACTAGCTAAACTTTATTTATTTACCTTACTTCATTCATGCAATCTTACCACCAAATTGAAAAAGTCAATGTTTTATGAAAACGAAGGCACTTGTGAGTCATTTCCCGAAACGCAAAAACTTTATCTATTTTCACGTTGCATTATTTAAGCTAACAAAGATGATGAGTTATCCTGAGTTTGACGTTTGACTCATTAATATTCATGAGAATAAAAGACAAAAACATAAAAAATTAAGGTAGAAGGTATTCTTATGAAATTCAGCTAAAAGTTTAATAACGAAGAATGACGTTTATGAAGGTATTTAAAATTCTGCCAAAGACGTGTGCACAAGATAAATATTGTAAATAAATTTTCCAGCAAGGTTATCTACAGAATTTATTTTCAAAAATGAAGGTTTATATATATATGTATATATATTTGTATAAACGAGTCAGTTTAATTTATTAATCTATGTAAGCTTTCACTTTAAAGGTTCCTTCAACCTCAAAAATTTTCCAAAAATATGCATGATTTGCATGTTTAATATGAAATATGAATATTTCTTTTAGTATACTAGTAAATATTTATTTATATGCATACACATATAAATTTAGGAGAATATGTAATTATGCTATGCTTCAAGAAGAATATACAAGTATTTCTACTTAATTTAGAAGAATTTGAATTAAATAAAGACGTAAATGTAAAAAATCCTTTGACATTGTTCATACGCACAATTATTCAAATGTACGTACATACAAATAAATGAGAATAAATCATTCATATAACTGTTGTATGTGCTCAGCCATAAAAAAACCCATAAACCAAACCACCAGCTTACATTTATTCAGGCAGTCAATCAGCAAGTCAGTGGGGCAGTCAACCATGTCGGCAGTCAAAGTCACGCTGCATAATTATATACCTCCTCATATGCATAGAAGCATCCCCTTTTTTATTAACAAACTCAGGTCAAAAGCAATGTACGTCTGCGTCTTAGACATGGAAAAAGCATATTCAAATCAGTGTAATTCCTGTATGTCGTTTTCAGCAACTGTCGGTTGTAACAAAGCTATCTTTGCGGCACATCAACGCTGCTGCGGTGCGATGAAATGACAGTGAGGTAATGCTTCGCAGTAATGCGCCACCACCAACACCAATGAAATGACTAACAAACAAGCAATGAGTCACCCGCAACGCCGCCAATGTCAAAGCTTTAGCTCGGTGCGGAAACCCCGCCATTTCTGCACGCTTTGGTTGCCGTGCCTTGGCTTGGCTTGTTGTATGAGTAATTGTTGCGTATCATTTGTGACATGCGTGGCATGGTGCATAATATGTCTGTGGTTTCTCTGACTTAATTACAGTTACGTCAGATTCTGTCTTTACATTTACCTGTTCGCTCATTTGAAGATATTCATCATCATTTTCATTGTCATTTACTATGTGTGGCCATTGTGCCCGTGTGCTAACCAGTACATGGGATATATAGATATAGCTGTAAATATATTTATACAAATATTGTTGTATATATGTATGCATTAGTGTGCAAATTTGACATTGGAAGAGCATAAAAGAATTAACATTATAATTTTGGGCACGTACATACCTTTTATTTTTGATATAGAATTAGATTTTAGATTCCTCTAATGATTCGCTCATGATTAAAGTACAAAGAATGAACCTAATTGTGTTCTATTATTTTATTCTAAAAACAAAAATATATTCAAACACTAGAGCATGAGTAAATTAAGCTTCAAATGCGTCGCCGAGTTTGGATACACATCGAATTAAGTCGAAATAATTACTGTTTTACAGGTGAAGCTATTTAAATCTGTTTGTTTGAAATTTTTAGAATTATATATATCAGAAATAGTGAACCTTTTCAGTCAAATATAAATTTTTTCTTAAAGAAATATCAGTAAGACAGCATAAAAATATTCCAAGGCCTTTAAGCTCTTTTCATTATTCCTTCCGGTAAAAATGATCCAAGTACAGGTACTTTTTTCAATAGTGAGTCGTGTCGAGCTATCATGTTATTTTTGTTAAATATTGTTTGGTATTTCATCATGGATATCCTTACGTTTACAACAACGTTTACAAATCATTTAACTTTAATACGAAAATTCACGTTCTGTAAAGAATGTGTTTCGCGCGATTCGATCAACCTATGGTCAACATAATCGGACGGCCTACTGAGTATATTATTTGCAACACGTCCAGCACGCAGTGAAGAAAATATAGCGGCCGTAGCTGAGAGTGTACACGAAGACCGTGGAGAGTCAACTCGGCGCCGTTCGCGCAACCCGGACTAACGTATGGAACGACTTGACGCATTCTACGTCGATATCTTAAATTGAAAGCATACAAAATACAACTTACAGATCCGAAGTTTTCGATTAAAATTTTGATGAGCTATGAGGCCCATTTCTGTCTCAATGGGTATGTAAACAAGCAAAATTACCGCATTTTGGTAGAAGAGAAACCTGAAGAGATTCAAAAGCTGCAATTTCATCCCGTAAAAACAACAGTTTGCATTAATCAATGGATTTATTAAGAGAACACTTTAGTGAGCAGTTAGTTTCACGTTTTGGACCAGTCGATTGGCCACCAAGATCGTGTGATAATACTCCGTTAGGCTCTTTCCTGCGGGGATATGTAAAGTCTAAAGTCTATGCGGACAATCCCGCTTCGATTCAGGCCTTGGAGCAAAACATCACGCTTGTCGCTCGTCAGTTACCAGTCGAAATGCATGAGCGAGTCATCGAAAATTGGACTCAGCGGATGAGCTATCTGAGACGTATCCGCAGCCACCATTTGAAATAGGTAAACTTAAAAAAATAAATGCAAAACTGCTCTTTCGAATGATAAAAAACGTTCAAAAAAAATTTGAAATTTCTGTGTTTTTTTTTTCTTTTAAAAAAGTAGGGAAGTGAAATGGATCAACGGCTAAAATGAATAAGTATTCCATTCAATTGAAAAATCATTAATTATACTCGCCTTTGTTATAATCCTTTGCATTATATTTAGTTGATTTGAATAAGAATTATTGTTTTTAATTTTTTCATAAAGTTCTTTTCTGAGCAAACAAATCGTTTACACTTTTCGCTGAGGACACAAGATTTTATGTGCAATCCTTTCTCACAATACATTACCAATTATCGCTACTTATATGAAGTCTTATTAATGGAATTGTTATAAGTATAATACTCTCAATGCAGTAATAGAGTGTATATGTGAACAGTTTTTTATTGAAATTAAATTCGCAATCTACATTTAAAACATGTTTGTGTAAGTATCTAATTTTTCTAAGCTTATTGTTTCTCATTTTCACTTCATGTTAAGTTATTTTATAACCGATACTATTTTTTTTTATTTGCCAACTAATTAGTAAAGTCTTTTCAATGTTAATTTGGATACATTGCCATAAACAAAAAAACAAAATTTTTTCAAAACTCAAAAGGACAATGAAAGTACGTCATTTTGCAATGATCAAGAAAATAAAAATCAAACTGTTTAAAGAATTGAAGAATATAAAAAATGCAACAATCTAAGATTGAAAAAATGCTATTGTAGTTTTATTATAACTCAAAAAGTACTAAATCGAAATACTAGTTGAATAAGTATTTTTTATGAAAAATTAAAATTTGAAATTAACGAATTTGAAATATTGCTTTAATTTTTGGTGATTTCAACCAAAACCTCATATTCGAAAAATCTATGTTTGATATTGTCTTACGCTTACGATGATTAGGTTATACGAGTATGGTAACTATATGGTATAACTTCCCGATATCAATTAATTTTAGTGTCAAAACTAAAATTTAAGTGTTTATTATAGCAAATTGTACGCTATTAAATGCTTTTTTGAGAGACTTTTGAAATATTATATCTAGAAATTTGGTTTAATGTACTTATATATATGTTAGAGCGGTCCAATGTGACCTTCCTATATATCATCAATGCAGTATAAAACCACATCTGCATAACAAGTTTGGTTGAAATATCTCAAAAACTGAGGAACTGGCTAAAATTTGGCATATAGGAAGAAGGTAAAATGGTTAAAAGTTACCTTCCTACGGCTTCTTACAAATGAACTTAGATAAGGGAGTCTACTTTAGTACATGTCTTTAGTATATGTCGCACGGCAAAGGCTATTCATAAAATATCCACTAAAGTGCAGAAGAGCAACACAATTCTGACCAGATTTGTTACGATTTTCGATAGTTTAAGTTGAAGTTTTTAACGCAACCTGTCTACCATAATGACAGCAGATTGAATTTATTATTTTTTTGGTTACGACCCGGTAGGCAAGGAATCTTCATAGATACGAGTAGCCCGTACTACCCGCTTGCCCGATTTGCCTCCTGGCACCTGCGGACTAAACCCAGCCTTCTTCGTACGTTGGGCCTGTGGGACCCCCGCGGTACTACCCATCCCGATATTACTTCGCGGGGCAGGCACTGGACGTTATTCTGCCCCGTCACTCAACGTGCGATTTCGCGGCGCGCTCTGCGCTCTTCTTGCCTTAGTTAGCAGAGTTGAAAGCATTTTTCACATCTAACGTAACTATGGCGCAGTACTGCTTGCAGCCTTTGAACCATATTTTGCCTTCAAGGGCTGTACGGGCAATATTACAGACAGCGGCTACGGAGTCAATTGTTGAGCACTTTTTTCTGAAACCATATTGCTATCTCGAGAGGCCGTGATCACCTTCCGTAATCTTTTGTAGTCGAGCGCATAGGGCTGACTCAAATAACTTGCCTGCTGTATCTAACAGCTTTTCCAGCCAGATTTTTGAACTTTTTGAGGTCGTTTTTTTAGCCCATTACTACGAAGCGGGCGTACCACAACAGAAATCGCAAAGTGGTCACCGTATGTGAAGTCATCTAAGATTTCCCATTGAATGAAATTAAATAACGCGTCGGGTTTTATTGTTTTTCTCGCAGTTTTTGTTAACTTTTGATGACGTTTCGCTAATGTCCATGTATTTTGAGGAACTTCCTCATAATTTTTCCTATTTATTTGCATTGCATCCTCGGGGGTCTTCTTTTTGCTATCCACTCTTTTTGTAGAGGACTTGTCCATATGGTCCCTCGTTTGCGTTGCTTTCGTTTCTGTCTGCTTGAGGCATTTATCGGCTCCTTTTTCCAGTTGAGCAGTTTGCGACGCCGCATTTATTCCTTTTTGTAGCTGAGGATGTTGGACTCTCTCATAGAGAACTGGTAGTTCTGCTATAATATCTCGCATTCGTTGGTGAAGAGATCTCCTTTTGAATGTGGCTAGAGACATTTGCTTCCTTTCTTTATCCATTTTCCACAAACTCTGTGAGCGACCCAAGTGGAAGATGGTTTGTCCTATACATAAATCCTTAAAAATATCTGAGACAGTCCAATACGTTTTACGTGTCGTGATCTAATCTAGAGCTGTCACTGAAGATTAATATGTCCTTTTCATTTTTATTGAACTGATCATCCTTCATGATAGCAAATATTTTATCCTGGAACGCATTGCTATCATCTGGTAACTTGAATGTGAAATTCAATTATACATAATGCAAGATAGCACCTTTTCCCAGTCTACCTTCTAGTTTATCCACTCTCCTAGCGATTCCATTTGTGTTTCTGCTCTTTTTATAGGTAGAGTGTGACATTTGTAGTGGTCCTAAGTGCTCTAAATATGGAGGCAGTCCTTTGAGACTAGTCAAAACGGATGTCTTAGTTTTATTCTCGATTGCAGGCCATCCCTCCGCTACATTTTGTTAAGGCATTATCTTCATCATGAATAAGAATATATATGCGGTATATATCGCATCTTAGGCCCAAACCATTGTATAGGGTGTTTTTTATAGAGGTATAGAACTTTAAGTTAGCATTACTTTTCAAGATGGTGACCGATTTAACAGCTGTCAAGTGATTTATTCTCAGTTTGGTTTTGCAATTCATCATGAATATACTCACACCTGAATAAAGCTTGCAAATAGTGCAATTTTATTTCGAAAATAATGGTTCTGTGCCGAAAACGTATCGCGCACTACGTTCAATGATACGGACCAATGATTCCACTCTCCCATAAAGCGCACCACACAGTCAGTTTCTCTCGATATAACGGTGTTTCAACATACACTTGAGGATTACCTTCACTCCAAATGCAGCAGTTTTGTTTGTTGACTTAGCCATTCAACCAGAAGTGCGCTTCATCACTAAACATCGCTAAAATAGACGTAGTGCGCGATACGTTTTCCGCACAGAACCATTATTTTCGAAATAAAATTGCACTATTTGCAAGCGTTGTTCAGGCGTGAGTCTATTCATGATGAACTGCCAAACCAAACTGAGAATAAATCACTTGACAGCTGTTAAATCGGTCGCCATCTTGAAAAGTAATGCCAACTTAAAGTTCTATACCTTTTTAAAAATCACCCTTTAGATAGCTATTTTATAGCAAAAGTTACAGATAGAGATCTTCTTATATTTCTCAGTTATTTGCTCTTTCCAGCTTTTTTTCTCATCTATTTTTTTGACCCAGACCTTGGCGAACGCCTTGTTGAACTGTTGGACTTAGTGACTGAGTTTCGTATTTCCTGATGAAGATGTCAAGCTCAACGATTCAACCACTACTAAATCTTACAAAATATACCCTTCATTAGATCACAGCAAACCACACTACTTCCATTCGATTCCAGTAATAGGTAAGATATACGTGAAATTCGAGAGCATGGGTGAGAGTCCTTTGGTGTGAGCGTTAACTATAGTATAAACTTTCTTCACGAACACTGCAATCAATGAAATATTGATTTAAAATTCTTAAGATAGAAAAAATTCTATGAATATGATTCTCTTTACTAATATAAGTATAAAAATACTGCAACATCTATGTACTAGAACTGGCACATTCATGTGTCCTTTCCCATAACGCGCGCTGTCAACATGACATACCACGAACAAGAACCAATTTATTTCGCTGAAATTCGTATGAGACACAGTTGGGTTGTATTTTCAAACATGACAACTCATTTCCATTTCGCCATTCAAATAGTTATCTGTCAGTAGGTACTACATGCATATATGTATGAATGTACTATTCGAATAAGTAACACCGACAGAAGTGAGAGTATTTCGTAGAATATCAGATGTACAAGTATTTTAGTTACTTTCATTTAGCGGCTCACTTATTGTTGACACCAATTGCATTGCAGCGAAACACAGCACAGATTTTTTTGGTTACATTTTCATTCCAAAATGTGTTCACTTCATATACTGAGCGTATGAGGGATATTTTATCATTTATTTTCTTACTTAACAAAGTACTACGCGGCATATGTGTGACTTCTGGGAAAGATACAAATTTGTGTGTCTACAATGTTAACAAAAGACGTCACTTATATTTATATCATATATTCGTATATGTGCTAACTAAATTTACATACTATTTGACTTACATAAGAATTTTTAATAAATGTTTTTCTTAACACATAGAGGAAATATTCAATTAAATAGAGATTTTTCGCTATTCTCCGTGGTTTTCGATAAAAAATAAAATTAAAATTATTTTAATTGCTGTCGTCTCTTGGCAGGAAATAATAGGCCCTCAGAATGTATTTCTGACATGAAATAAAAACTTCTTATAAATATCCGTCGGTCGTTCGGAGGTGACTTAGATTAAATTGTAGGTGCTTCCATTCGTTGAAAAAAAAAAAAAAATCAAGAGGCAAAACACAAATTTGAGAAGGATCTCGACCCAAAGTCGCTTTAGCGTTTATGAATCCGCAATTATATATTTATATATATATATATAATTGCATATTTTATAATTGGCGGCCACAATAGCCGAGTGGTTAGCAGTGCGCACTGCCAAGGGGAAGACCTTAGATGTAAGAAATACGGAGAAAAGGTCATGCGAAAAGTATTCATTAGTCGGTTCTCAGAACAATGCAAATCTACGGTCTTATTTAATTGCAGACCTTTTTCACCAATGTAAGTATTCACGTTTACGCTCTCCGTTCCGACACAATCGTAATAAGGTATTCTGAGTTACGATCGATTCGAAAGAAGAAGAAGAAGAGAGAATACATTTTCGAAATCAGCTGGTTTCATGTGAATGTGTGAAATTGAAACAAAACAAATCAAACAATTGCAGAGTTCTTATGCAATTCAAATAAATATAAGTTTTTTTTTGTTTTCAACGTTAAATGAAATCAAGTGTGATGAGTGATGAATTTTAGAAAATTGAGCTTGTAATGGGTAATCTTTTATACTTATATAACAAATTTCGTTTTAGATTCAAAAACAACTTCAAACTTAATAAAGATGCTTTCAAGTAAGTCCTGTATTTTTTTTTCGCAAGAAACTCAATCAAGACATGCTTATCTCCACCTAAAGGAGTACTACCTGATTTGCGATTTTTTGCGGAATATGACACAGGAGTGTGTAACAAAACAGCAATAATTACATTGACCATTGTAAAATTGTCTCGAAATCATGGAATATTTTACTGGTGGATCAACTCATATCACAAAACTAAAAAAAGACATCGTTATGACTTTTTCAATTATCAAAATGATAGTTTCCTCACATTTTTGTTAAAATTATGTTATTTAAGTACACGAAAATATACGACCGAACTGTTCTACGCCAACTACATTACAACGTACAACAACGTAATTACGATCGAAATGCAGAATACATAGAATTGGATAGAATCGAAAGTTTAGAAGATTGATTGAAACGGAACGTAACGCAGAATACCAAATCCGCCGAACGGAGAAAATTTCGATTTGAGTCGAAATGTAGAATAGGGGTGATTGATTAGATAGCGACTTTCCGATACATTTCGCTCCTTTGAAAGGTTTTTCACTCATATTATCTAAACAGCAAATAGACATCACACGAAATGAATCGAAATTATAAAGTGTCAAAGATATGTTTCAAATGTACTACGACTTGCCAACAAGGATATGTTGTAAACAACTTAACTCTCCTTTCTTCCTGACTAAGGCCTCTAGGATAATACTTAAGAACTTAGTTCGTTGGCACGACAAATCGACCATTATCTGAGTCGAACTGTACTACTTGACGCAATTAAAGCGAAAAAATATAATTTTCGTTGATAACAATGGCGGAAGAAATACTTATGTAATTTTAAAGAATAGATTGTAACATATGGATCACATATAATTGCATTGAATGGAACAAATTAAACACAGGCCTCAGTAATTTGTCATTAATCATTTGAAGAATTAATCTCAATAAATAAATCATATTATATTAGGTGCGTATTCAGTTAAATTGAGTAGATTATGCCATCATTTTTTTTTTTTTACATATATCTCTGTTCCTAATTGCGTCCGGACTAAAATATTTTCTTCATTTCGCGTACGCCACCTTTTTGTGCTGTGTATCTTCTGTGATTATATAAGTACGGCTTATAATACGTTTTTAGTCCAATATTAATTATAATTGAGAACACTGATTACCTTTTAATCATTAACAAAGACGACTATGCATAGTATTTTCGCATGCTTTCCTGTCCGGGGTTCTTTAAGGAAATAAATTTTCGAAGTCTATCTATCCCTTCCGGAGTTTGCTTAAGATATAATATTTACGCATATCCCATACTTCGATTTCTTAAAAACTAAGTTGAATGCAGTTTAATTCAGTTGAAAATCGCTTTAAGTTCGCCTTATAAATCTATTAGAATAAAGCTAAACATAACTTCCTCTGTTTTAGAGGGAATCGATGGCAGATATTCCGCTGTGGAGAGAGCTTATGACCGCTGATCTCTACCAAATTTGCGCCTGAAAGTAATTTCTGCACCATTCATTCACCAAATGGTTAGGCCATTGGAAATATATGCCTAAGTACTACTTCATATATCCAACGAAAAAAAAAACCAAACTTTGATTCCAGAGAGAGAGAGTGGTCTCTATGCCCTTTAGTTCGAGACAAATTGTATTGGCTGGTTTGTATCTATTGGCCATATTGGCTGTTGCTGAGCTTGGCTAAAATACAATCACTGCAGCCAATTTATTCACTGTGTGAGCTATCATGGTACCAGAAGGTCGTGGGTTCAAATCCTGACCTCAAATCATCCCCTGCTAGAGGTTTTCTGACAGGCTTCTTAAAATTTTATTATCTTAAAGAGACAGCTTTGCAAAAAATATATAGATAAGACGCCACAACAAATTGGATGAGAAGCTGGGCTGAAAATCTATTCAAGTTTTAGTTTCCTTAAATATTTCGGGCACCGTTGTTCTGAATATTGGTGTTTACTATGAGACTGACCTGGGGATAAAACTTCTCCTTAACGTGCTCCTATTTTCTGGTAATACAGTTGCACAATAGTTCTTATAAAAGTTAATTTTTGGATTGCCCTGCATTCTAGAATACTTTGCAAATCAACGCCCACAACAAAAAAAAACTGCAATGATCAAACCTACAAATCGCTTATAGGTTAGTTTGATTGATTGCTTTTATACTTACTTGCCAAAAAAGCAGGCAAGCGAGCAGCTAACAAACTTTTACTAAAATAAATGGAAAAAGAAAGCAACAAGTAAAATACTTCACTGATTTTACCTCGCTGACTGAAATGTGATAGCAAAGAGGAATTCAACAAAATACACACAATTAGTAAGCACAATATTTGTATGTACAAAATAAATATAAAAGCATAAAGCACAGCTTTGCAAAGATGATGCCGCCAAAGAGAACAGCGAATGCAAATTCCAAACAACATTGTATAGTAAAGAAGCAGCGGCAGCTATGGTGAGACCGTCAACAATTTGACGATAAATAGTATGGAACAACCAAGCGATGCCAATGTCTCATAGTTTGAAAGCAACAACAATGGGGACAAAGTGAGACAAGGTATGTAGGAATTTTAATTGGGAATTGTGCATTAAAATGACAGTGATATGTCACACGTAGTTAAGTTATAAATCACACTGATCACCAGGCACAATTACATTGCTAGTTGCCTCATTGAGTAGAAGATGCAAAGGACGACGAAACAAAATTCTGTAAAGCATAAATGTATATAAATATATACAGAAGCGGACAAAAGTCTAAAAACATCGCCTATTTTCGTTGAATTGCAAGCCCAAAAAGTTAATTGGAAAGTTTAAAGACACAGTTTATTTCAATTATTTTCCCTTATCATAAAAAAAACGGAAAAAGCACTTTTTAACATAAAATAGTAAATATATGACCTGGACTTCAAGGTGGTGTGTGTGGTTGCCCTGGAGCATGATGAAGCAACCAATCCTTAACAATATGGATCGCGTGCTTTTGATCGTTATCCTGTTCAAAGATTCAGCCTGCAATAAGCTCCTAACTGTCCACCGAAAGCTTCAGAATAACTTCCAACAATGACTTATAATTCAACCGATCTATATTACCCTCAATAAAAACAAGCTTTCAAATTTTAGACAGCCGCAACCGCTCCCCAAAATATTACGTTGCCGCCACCATTCTTCATTGTTGGTACTTTATTTTTGGAGTCAAGCGCAGTATTTGCTTTTCTCCAAATTTTTTTTCTTCCACCGCTGCCGAATATGTTGAGCTTCGATTTGTCTGTAAACAAGACTTTGGCCAAAAATCCATTCCCTTGTCTAAATGTCCTTTAGCGAACTCGAAGCGAAATTTATGATTTTTTTTAGAAATAAGAAGCTTTTTACGCGGTGTTCTACAGTGGAAGCCGTTATCGCTCAGAGATCTTCGAACTGTTCGTAAATAGATACACTTTCTTGATGAGTTTGCGATGTTTTCGGCTAATTTTGGAGCAGTAACTTTAGGATTATAATTCACTTTCTTCAGGATAAAGCTGATTTCTCTTCGAGCTAGTTTCTTCGGTCGGCCATCACACGGCTTATTTTCGGCGGATCTATTTGTTTTTTAAATTTTTTACAATGACATACACTGTTGGTCGACCTAAGTTTAAAATTTTTCAAACTTCATCATACGTTTTCTTCTCTTTTGTGTGCTGAAAAACCAACTTTCTTACGTCAATGGATATTTCTTTTCGCGGAGCCATTGTTGATGTTAATGTGTTTAAACCACAACTAAAATAAATACTAGCAAAGTAAAAAACATAATTTTAAAAAATAGTAAAAAAGGGTACCTAGCCGCCATAACAACACAGCATACAGACGTAACTGTTAGTAAACTCGTATGTAGACTTTTGTCAAGGACGTCTTTGCGCTAATCACCATAATTGTTTTATCTTATGTTAGAGAATTAATTTATTTTAATACATATGGTTATAAAAGGATTTAAAATAAAATTTTTCAGTAAAGTGATAATAATTTCTACACAACGAATATAGGCGGTGTTTGTACTTTTTTGACCGCCACTGTATATATATTGAAATATTTGCGCATACAAATACGTCGCAATACAAACTGAACCCAGTAGATAATAATTATTCTTCAGAAAGAAATATTTAAGGAATATATTCGTTAATATCTCAACAACTTAGCTGCTGGAGAACAATTTTCAACTGGAATTGAACAGATACATGAGATAAATTACGTATAAAACAACGCTACACAATTTACTTCATAAACTGATATAAATGAACTAATTTTAAACTGTTATAATCTGGAATACTTTCATTTTATTCAAATTTCCTACGACAAGTCAAGCACTTCTATTTTCAACTAGTAGCTTTTCTTGACCTGCTTGCGCATTTATTTTCGATATTTACAAACATTGATGGTCCATGAAATTCCATAGCTGTATTTAAATTGCAAGTAGTAACGAAAGCCCGACACTTTTAAAAAAACGTGACAGCTTGGTGGATTTAGCCATAGATTTTTGAAACTGCAACAGAAAAGCACCGTTGTTGTTGTTAATTTTTATTTCAGCTATTTGGAAGCAAAGGTGTCAAGCATAAAAATACATCACTTGGACACTCACAGACCAAAATAAACACATATTTATATGCATATATACATATATATACATATGTATGTAGGAGACAGTAAAGACAGAGAAGCAACCACAACATTGTCAATTTTACAAGTTTCTATTTTCATATTTTCATGTTTACCCTCGCTAGTTTGTTTACGAAGCAGCTTAGTTTTTTCAGTACAACAAAAAGATTTAGCTCCTGCAGCATCGGCTGTATAGCTATATGCGAGTATGTCCTATTGCAGTTGTTGTTCAGTTGCACAGCGTCGCAGAGCAAATGTGACAGTTACTAAGTTGAAAATGTTGTTGCAAATACAACTACATATACACATTTACATGTTTTGTGCACTTAGTATAGTTGTTGGTGTTGCAGCTTTCCCTCGTGCCATATAACTGTTGGCATTTGTTGCTAATAATGACGTTGATGGCGTCGATAACAATAATAATGATTATACTCGTTTGTCTGTGAATCATTTATGAATATATGCAGTTGGTAAGCTGTGAATTGCCAACTCGACGTTAACAAATTCTCGAATGAGACAATGTATGAAGGCATTATGCTGATCTTTTGTTGTAGTTCAAAAATATTACATTGACATTTTTTACGAGAATTAGGAGGATCATTTAAAAAGGATTAATCAATTAAACTGCAAAGCTTCTTACCACCTTAAGGCAGAATTTTAAAAAGTTGGTACAAGTAGCTAACATACCCGAATGTAAAATATATAATAGCTTTAATTTTTAAGTTTTACTGATAAATTGAAATAGCAATTCAATTTCCAATGCATATAGTCATTTGATATTGCTCATTATAGTGTCGAGTGGTCTACTTTTTTATTTCAATTTACACTAACTGGCATAAAAAAAAAATTGTCAGTTTTTTACGATTTTTATTTTCTTTTTATTTAAAGCCGAATCATATTTTTAAATTTATGCCACAATATATTTAAAATTTTTTCTAACCACCGTTATTTACTTTTTTTACTTAGATTTCCGGCCGCGATAGCCGAGTGGTTAGGATTGCGTACTGACATTCGGAAGGCCTGGGTTCGAGCCCAGGTTCGAGCAATATCCAAAATGATAGAAAAAAATTTTTCTAATTGCGGTCGCCCCTCGGCAGGGAATGTCAAGCCCTCCGAGTGTATTTCTGGCATGAAATAAAGCTCCTCATAAAAATCCATCGTCCGTTCGGAGGCGGCTTAGAATAAACTGTGGGTCCCTCCATTTGTTGGTAAAAACATGAAGACGCAAAACCACATATTGGAGGAGGAGCTCGGCCGGAAATCGCTTCAGCTGTAACTGTATATATATATATATATATATATTTAGATTTCCGTCTCTTTTATGGAGCACAAAATAATATTGTGTTGTTGTTCTCAATATGGATATTCTTTTTTTTTGTGTGTTAATTTTGGTGATTATGTATTTGCAAAATATCGAAATCCTTAATCGAGCTTTGTAAAAACTGTGTGTTATCCTTACTTTATAAAAAACGTGTGTTAGCAGGACAAGCCATGAGTTTGTCATGTTATTTACCAGAAATTCGTGGTACGTCTAGTTTAAGTTCTAGTGGAAAAAGAAATACAGTAATGTTCATAACACCCTTGATTGGTCGTGAACTCATAACCACCGTGATGATTCCTACTTCTGCGCTATGAAAACAAATTATATTAAACCTGGAAATCAAAATAACTTATCTTATGCTCAACGAGAAGCTTTGACCAGCAGACTCTGAATCAGACTATAAATACAGTAAAGCTTAAGGTAGGAATTTTTGATGGACCACATATTAGCTAACACGAAAAAATTTATGATAATATTAAATCTGTTACTTAAGTTGAAATCAATTATTAATTCAGTAATTGATTTCGATTTCGATATTATGTATGATTAGTTGAGCGTCGTCAAAATTTTTTTCTTAATACGAAGAAGCGAGTCGGATGTGACAACTAAGGTAGAATTCGAGTTGAGACACACGCAATGCAAAAGCTCATAAAATTCAAAATTCGTTTTATTTATTTAAATTAGTTTTAAGAAGAAGAAGAAGAAGAAGAAGAAGACCTTCTAATCGAAAAATTTAATTTGCTTTTTGAGAGAATAAAGGGGCTAGATGATATGTTTTCTAAGTATTGTTTTGGTAATTTTTATTATGTCAATATCTGTCTATTTTTTCATTGTATTCAGTAATGTTTACAGTTTTATCATGGCAAGATATCCGCAAGAACAAAGTTTACAAATTATTCAATATTATTAACAAAGAACAACCATCATATTCACTTAAATTGACAGCTTGGTGTGGTTTTTGGCCTGGTGGAATCACCGGTCCGTACTTCTTTCGAAATGAAGCCTGTAGCACCGCTAATGTCAATGGAGAGCGGTATAGATCGATGATAACCAACTTTTTATGGTCACAATTGGAAGAAGTTGATCTTAACAACATCCGCTTCCAACAAGACTGGGCTACGTGTCATACAGCACATGCAACAACTGAATTATTGCGAGAAAGGTTTGGAGATTTTACTATTTCAAGAAATTTTGAAATTGAATGGCCTCCAAGAAGTTGTGATTTAACACCATTAGACCACTTCTGTGGGGTTATTTGCAGTCATTGGTCTTTAGCAATAAACCAGACTCTCTTCAAGAGTGCTCAAAATTGGGTTCATCGAATTCCATTTTAATGATGTTATATTCAGAACTTAATTATATCGATTGTAGTTTATTACATTAAATAAAAAACATTTGAATTTCCTTAACAATTAGTGTTTTTTAATTTTTTTTAAGAAATCATATCACTATTATTGAAAAAACCCTATATCAGCACGAAAATTTAATCAAGCATTTACCTGAGACTAGAAAGAGCGGGGAAGTTAATAAGTTTAAGATGACAAGTGTAGAGAGGAAACCTTTATTTAGAAACCTAGTGCAAATTTCTTAAGGCAAAAAAGAGGAATAATTTTTGAATAGATTCTATATTATCAGAGCAGATTTGATACCTCATTGTATACAAAGCTTTAGTAATTTAATAATCATTAAACTTCTTGACAAATGTTTTAAAAAAGTCAAGATATTTTTGGATTTATTTAATAACATACCAAAGTGACGTATAAAGTTTAGTTTATGATCCATAGTGATACCCAGGTCAACATAACGGTGAACATGTTCCAAACTAAGCCTATCTTTTGTGTAAGTAGCTGACTGTATGGCTCTTTGCCAGACATACATAACTTCACATGTATTAATATTTAGGAGCATTTGATTTACACCACTCAGCCATGGTGTTTAGATTACGTTTCCAGCAAGATGTCTTCATTTGCCGAAGTGTATGATTTGTAAAGTTTTACATCATCAGAAAAAATATCATTTTTAAATAGTGAATTATAGCAGGACCTAGTTGCTTACCCTCAGACGTCGGTGAAAAACATTAATGGAATCTGAAATGCTGTTTTTAAAAACTACTCTTTGAGTTCATCCATGCAGTCAAATTTCTTGATTATCAATGGGTGACATATTTTATGAAAAGCTACACTGAAGTCGGTATATGTTACATCAACACTGCTGTTCTCTCTGAACGGATTAAAGGTATACGAAGTGAACTCAAATGAATTGGTTGCAGATTTATCTTTAACAAAGTCATGTTGCGAAAGTGTTATAAAAGATGATAAATTGGCTCCTAGAAAAGTCTTGGCAATAAGTACCCTCACATTAAGCTGTAAACTGTAAGCATCAAATTAAGCCAAAAGTTCTATAGCGAAACAAGTTTATTTCAGTTCTGTTGACCAAAGCCTAAATATTCGTTCTTGAGACAAGCAAGGAGTGGAAAGTATACTTATAATATCTGTTATATTGGGACAGGGCGCTGTTTTTCTTCCATTGAACCCATATTCAATACGGGTTCACATTAAACCATGGAAACCATATGTGTCAATTTTTAGTTCAGATATACTTTTTGACCCAACAGTGGGTTGTGCCATATCCACCCAATTTTACAACACTAATTATTTTTCAATATAGATATTTTAATGTATTGATATCATTATTTCATGAAGTTTGATATACATATTTCCGTATATATATCGATTATTTTATCGCTTTATCTAGAACAATTGAATATAATTGAAAGTGGCAAAAATTCTGGGAAATGTTCAACTCCACCAAATCAAATTTCTGCAGGCGGTAAGCCTGCTATGCATTTGCAAGATATACCTCAGATCAGTATCAGAAAACGAGATACTGAATTATTCGGCACCAGCTTTTTTACGCCCAAAAACAATAAATTCATAGAACTTGATCGTTATTATTGCCACCGATCTAAAGCTGATAAAATTTTAGGAATAAGTACTGATTCAGACAGACATATAATCGATACGAGGGACGAACAAGAAGAGCGACTACGCCAAAATCTAGACAATATCGAAAGACTATCTCAAGTATTTCTGGATGAAGACATGGTGAACGACTACTGTTGGACTCTATTATGTAAAACATTACCATTAGTTGTAAAAAATACAAAAATAAAAATAATAATGATTAACTGTAACAAAATCAATCTAAAAAAGGATTGAAAATTAGGGTTTGGCGTCAAAAAATATCACGAAAACAACTTTTATTCGTCTCAACTGTGTGTACTTGTGTTATTTCGAAAGAATTTCACAACTTTAGCTAATTAAATGGCCATGTCTGTTACTACTCGCCCAAGCGAAGCTAAAAATGT
This sequence comes from Neoceratitis asiatica, assembly GCA_030068015.2. Lineage (NCBI taxonomy): Eukaryota > Metazoa > Arthropoda > Insecta > Diptera > Tephritidae > Neoceratitis > Neoceratitis asiatica. Next base: position 42,640,400 of record CM061524.1, on the reverse strand, counting down.
ACAGTAGTGAAAATTTACAATCCTTTAAAATACTCGTAGATAAATTAGGAAAAAAGTAATACTTAATAAAAGTCAGTAAGGAAAAGTATTATATTTATGGTTGTTTCATTACAATAATTTGTTAAACAAATATATTCCTGCATAAGCTCACAAACATCTACAAATAAAAAAAAAAACATTTAATTTGCCTAATAAACGAAATTACAATACGACAAACCAGTAGGAAGTAGGATTTATGTGTTACTTGTACATGATTTCATCATGCACATTTACTCACTCAATTTTTGAAATTTATAATCGAAAACATTTTACATTAACTCTTTATGCCTGTAAGCAAAAAATGAAAACTTTGAATATTAACTCGCTGCTGCTGTGAAAAATTGGTTAATTGACTTAAATATTTATGCAACTAATTTGCATGCATTCGTAAATAAATATTTATTCACAAACTTGTTTTTCAATACAAATTTTACAAAATTGTGATAATATTTTTTTATTATTATTAGTTTACTTAATAAATTTTACACGATCAATATTCATTGCTACTTGCTGATGCGAATTTAATGTTCACATAAAAACAGTAATTAGCTTTTCAAAAAGTAAACTTTAACTAAGCTTTTATTTAATATTAAATGTAAATGTTTGTGTTTCAAATTAAAAGTGATTGTTTATTTAAGACTAGTATTGTAGAACAACACAAGTTGTAAAATATTTTGTGTCGACTTAATTATGACAGCTAATTCGCATACGATTTTGACTGACACTAATTAAACATAACAGATGGGTGGGTCATCTACCGCTTCCTTTAGAGATGAGCTAAGGCTTATTAAAGCTTTGACATTTTCAGTGACATTGCCGATGTGTCAAACATTCAGTACAAAGTTTGCGGCTTAAGAAATGGTTTAAAAAATATATTGAAAACTTCTTCCAAAATAAAGAAATTTGAAGAAAATTACGGCCGAGATTACCTCTCGAGCCAGTTTGTAGGTCCATTTGTGAAGCAAGCTAGTCTAACTGATTCGTTATCGAACAAAACAACTTAAGTGCGTGCATTGGAAGAGGAGTTAAGAGGAATATATTGGTGTCGTAGCTCAAAAAATGCTAGAACAACTATTACCATCAACTCGACAACGTGCGTAGAAATTAAACATTGATTCTCTTTGAGCAGAATTTCGCATGAAGATCTTGTTATGAAATATTATAGAGTCCAATTTCTTCAACAGCTGAAGCCTCATAATCGACCGTTGCGATTTCGCTTCGTTCAATAAGAAAATTAATAGTTTTAGTGAAAACTCCGATGATCCTCATTTTCACCATGGCGGTAATCGGACAAAATTGGGGCTCAGAAAACCCGCACGTAACCAGAAAAAAAAATCAATACAAACTCAACGAATGGCTGCTTGGCATGCATACCGGCGTCATCATTGGGCCGATTATCTTTGAAAATGAAGAGTGCTGCCGTTACTGCCGAAGTCGATCGTTACTATGAAGAGAATTACATGGGTATTGTATGGTTTCAACAAGACGACCTCCGTGCCAGCCCGTTGTTCGATAGATATTTTGTGCACTGTATTAAAAATCTCATAATTAGCCATTAAGGTAAGCACAACGCCAGCCATCCAGAGACGATCGACAGACAGAATGCAATGCAGCCGTGGTAAACATATTGTGGCGAAAATGTGAAGTGAGTGTCAGATGAAAGAGAGAAGTCGATAACTGGTATTTTCTAGAGCATGAAATGAGAATATTAGTTATCGAGACAAGTCAATTATTCCAGGCGTGTGTTGCGAACAATCGACTAGTATATAAGGGCGAAACACGACTGCAGAGCTAACCAGTCGTAACGCGTTATTAATTACACTACTGTGAAGTGAAAATAGAACATTGTGGAACTTTTATTTAATAATTCAGTAATAGGACTCGAAGGATTTAGGAAATCATCGAAACTGACTCAGCGAAATCGTAACAATATGAATGAAGTTATATTTCATTGTTTATCTTAATATTGAGGTATTTCAATAAATTCCAAAACACCACAATACATGAAAATTTTTTTTATTACAATTCTAAAACTGAAATGTTTCACCGTTTACATGAAGTTCAAGTTACTTTGTGCAGTTACTACTTTTTTTTAATGGTTACTTACCGGTATACTTTATGCCGTATTTTTTTGGAACTATAACCAAATAATGCAATTAAAGTTATTTGAAATGATTAATATTTCTTTTACTAGTGAGCTGCTACACTTTTACCAACAGATAGCAAACTGTTATTATGGGGAAAATAGAATAAATATGAGTACAATAATTTAATATATAATATTGAAATCTACCCAAACCCTTTTCTATTTATTTCTGCTTTTTATCTTAAATATTTATGAGCTGAGAAATCTTCAGCATTCGAACGAAGAAAATTATTGTATGATAGATATATGTAAATACCGAAAATCAGGAAACAATTATTGAATATGTCATACTTGAGTACATACAATTCCATTATTATATTTCTTGTATTGATATTTCAATTAAAAATAATTTTTTTTAGTTGTTAAGTCAAAATTCTCTTCGTTATTGCATTATTTTCTTTCAAAGAGGTGATGCAATCCATTGACTTATTCATAAACTATTTGAAATATTTCAAGACAAAAATTTATATTATTTTTTGATGAAGAATCTACAGCATTCGGTATGTATATACATACAATTGTAATTTGCATTTAAGCATATTTGATTTGGTATTGTATACTCTTATATTATTTCTCTTGAATTTTAATTGAACTTCTAACAATTATTTGCATTCCATGAAGGTTTTCCAAAATCTATATTTGTTCAAAAAAATATTTAAAATTTTTGTGTAGTGTACACTTTACGCTAGTTATTCAATTAAATCACTTAAAGAACCCCACACAATAACTAAAGTGTTATTTTTGGTTATAACCCGTTGTAATTTGTACTTAAATATCAGGATATGCAAACAAACGAGCTTAAGGGAATTCTATTGACTATCTTATCGGTAACGTTATTTTATATATAAAACAGTGAATAACTGTTGCTTATTTTATCAACGTATAAAAATTTATTACTGCTGAAACCGAGAGAAAACACTTGTTATAAAGGATGATCCATTTCGAGGTTTCTTACTTTTTTAAGGAAAAAAAAACACGAAAAATTCAAATTTAATGTGGAGTGTTTGTCATTCGAAAGGACATTCCTTGGCACTTAGTTTTTGAAGATTATCTCTTTCAAATGTTGGCCGCTGCTACGTCTCAGATGGTCCATACATTGAGTTCAATTTTCGATGACTCGTTCGAGCATTTCGACTGGTAACTGGCGAATGACAAGCGCGATGTTTTGCTCCAAGGCCTGAATAGAAGCGGGATTGCCCGCATAGAATTTAGACTTTACATATCCCACAGGAAAGAGTCTAGTAGTGTGATATCACACGATTTTGGTGGCCAATCGACCGACCCAAAACGAGAAATTATCTTCTCACCGAAGTGTCTCTTAATACATCCATTGATTGGTGCGATATGTGGGAAGTGGTGCCGTCTTGTTGAAACCAAATGTCGCGGAGATCACCGGATTCAATTTCAGGCATCAAATAGTCGGTTATCATGATGCGATATTGGTCGTCATTGACGGTTACGTTCTCACCAGCATCATTTTTGAAGATATATGGACCGATGATTCCGACAGCAAACAACCAACACCAAACCGTTGTTTTTTCTGAATAAAATGGCAGCCCTTTAATCTCTTTAGGTTTCTTTTCGGGGCCTCATCGCTGTAAAAAATTGGCTCTAAAACGTCGGATCCTCTTAGAACTTAGAAGAGCCCATAGAGCGAATCGATGTCGCTTGGGAACGTCGAGCGATTTCATTTATTGCACTACCTGTATTTGGTACGCTGTCAATTTAAGATGTCGACGTAAAATTCTCCAAGTCGTTCCATACTTCAGTCCGAGTTGCTGCGAATGGCGCCGAGTCACCTCTTCACGGTCTTCTTGTACACTCTCAGCTACAGCCGCTATATTGTCTTCAGTGCGTGCTGGACGTGGTCTATTCGGGTCTCAAGATGGGTGATCGTGTAGGGAACAACGCGATCAGTGGGCAGATTATGTTTCCCATAAGTTGAGTGAAACATATTCTTTACAGAACGTGAATTTTCGTAATAAAGTGAAATGATTTGTAAACGTTGATCAGGCGTAAGTATTTCCATGATGAAATGTCAAACAATACAAAAATAACATAACAACTTGATACGACTCAAGCGTAATCTGCTAAACAAAGGCTATTGAAAAAAGTACATCTACTTGAATCACCCTTTATATGCATGTTGTGTGCTAATACATAAATTGTTTTTTAGTACATAAGATAAGTCATAATTTGGAAAATCCAGATATAATGGACTCAAAATCGGGAGCCTTATACATAAAAATTACAAAGGAATTAATGAGAAATAATTTATTTTCATTCCATTTTCATTTATATGCAATTTTTTATGTGTGTTTTAATGGGATTTTTTTTTCAGAGTCCAGAATATTTATTTTTGGACGTGTTGAAAAAGTGATATATATATAGCTTTTGGATTAAATTAGCATAAGCACAAGTTATGTGTATATCGGGAACTCTTCTATTCGAATGAATTGAATTTTGTCCGATTTACTTAAAATTTAGTCCATTGGTTAATTGGTTGATTTATAGCATCTTGTTGAAATTAACAAAAGTACCATTTTTAACAGGAATCTATTAAACAAATCGGGTTTATGGTTCGATTTGTTTGAGATTCTTTAATTTTGTGGATGGGTATCAGATACCAATATTTTGATCAGAGTAATTTCGCTTGGCTCACCTCCGGTTATTAATATTTACATTTTCGTTGAGGACTTTAAATATCGTACTTTCAAACATACACATATGTAGGTAGAACAATAATAAAGGGTGTTTTTTATAGTGGTATAGAACTTTAAGTTGGCATTACTTTTCAAGATGGCGACCGATTTAACAGCTGTCAAGTGATTTATTCTCAGTTTGGTTTGACAATTCATCATGAATAGGCTCACGCCTGAACAACGCTTGCAAATAGTGCAATTTGGGCCCAAAACGAGATTACCGTTGTTCCCGATTTTTATAAGCGAATTTTGTTTAGCGATGAAGCGCACTTCTGGTTGAATGGCTACGTCAACAAACAAACCTGCCGCATTTGAAGTGAAATCCTCAAGTGTATGTTGAAACACCATTATATCCAGAAAAACTGACTGTTTGGTGCGCTTTATGGGAAGGTGGAATCATTGGTCCGTATCATTGGACGTAGTGCGCGATACGCTTTCCGCACAGAACCATTATTTTCGAAATAAAATTGCACTATTTGCAAGCGTTGTTCAGGCGTGAGCCTATTCATGATGAATTGCCAAACCAAACTGAGAAAAAATCGCTTGACAGCTGTTAAATCGGTCGCCATCTTGAAAAGTAATGCCAACTTAAAGTTCTATACCTCTATAAAAAACACCCTATATATTGAGGAATTAAATATTTTACATTATTTGAAGCTTAAATAGAACTTTTAATCATACTTCACCTATTATCTCGCTAAAAATTTCAATTATAAATGGTAATCCAGGTGGGTGTACTTTTTTCAATAGCCTTTCTATGACAGATCACGAGTGAGTCGTGTCAAGCAGTCATGTTTTCTGTTCAGTATTGAGACTAGATAAAAGAAAAAAGTTGGAAGTATACAACGCATAAGTGGGTGAAAATTTGTATATAGAACGATTAAAATTAGGGACACTTGGGTTGTTCGACATATTTCAATTCGGAATTTTCATTTGGGTATGTGATCGCTTTTGATAAAATGTACGTGAACTTCTAATTCAAGCGGATCTCAAAGTTTCAAATTCAGATTTTTATCAAATCAGAGAAAAAAATTTTAGTTCCAATCTCACTTCTAAATAATCGCTATAATTTAACATGAAAAGTCATAAAAGTTTCAATTTATAAACAGAAGGAAAAAGACTGTTCAATATTTATTGTTGTCAAAAGTACGCTACTGTTTGAATAGTTTAATCTTCAGCGAAAATCAATGCAATAACTCAGGTGTTATATGAATGACTGAGGTAGTTTAATATTGTTTGTTGACGTATAATGTTGTTAAGCCTTAAATATATTTTTCTTTTCGTTCAATTGAGTGTGTCTGCGTGTCGTGAATAAATGCTACATATTTCTATTTGTAGCAGATATCCAAAAATCACGTTAAACTAAAAACAATAATATCGACAGGTGCGACTCTTAATTTCGTTATTAAAGTAGATTTACAATTTATAGGTTAATCAAGGTGCTCAATTAAAGCAGAATGAGGTTAAATTCTATATAAGTGAAAATTCACCGTTGCGAAGGCAAAACTTTCCACAACACGTCAACACAGCATTAGTCAAGTAGAAGTTCAGAAGCGTTCAGCATGGGACTTTCCAAACTTTATCGCGTTTACATTTGCACAGCTACAGGAAATTATTTATTGTCTATAATGCCAGATAGGCAACTAACTGCCGGAGGCTGGACAGGCAAGCGACAAATGCTGCGAAAGCTGCCACTTCGTACAGGTTAAAGTTTAACGATGGCCATAAGCCTTAAAAATAAATCACCAATAGTAAAATTCATCTGCTTAACGCCAAGCCGCTAAGGTTCATTCCACTAAAGTTTGAGGCAATGAAGATTCTATTTAAGTGAAGCGAAATTAGAAATTATGTATTTATAGGGTTTTCTAATAAGAGTGATATGATTTCTTTAAAAAACATACACACCTATTGTTCAGGAAATTCAAATGTTTTTTATATAATGTGAAGTATAATCAATACAATTAAGTTTGGAATATAACAATAAATAAAATAATAAATAAATTATAAATTCAAATGGCCTCCACGACTCCTTTTTCAGCAACGAATTCGAGCACTTTTTTCACTAAATCAAGTCGTATGTCATGAATAGCACCTTTATTATTGACTTTCAAAGCTAAAAGAGAATATAGTTTTTTGCTAAAGACCAATGACTTCACACAACCCCACAATAAGTAGTCTAATGGTGTTAAATCACCACTTCTTGGAGGCCATGCAATGTCACAATTTCTAGAAAAAATCGAATCTCCAACCTTTCTCGAAATAATTCGGTTGTTGCATATGCTGTGTGACACGTAGCCCCGGCTTGTTGAAAACAGATGTTGTTAAGATCAACTTCTTCCAATTGTGGCCATAAAAAGTTGGCTATCTCCGATCTATACCGCTCTACATTAACAGTAACGGTGCTACCAGGGTCATTTCGAAAGATGTACGGATCGGTGATTCCACCAAACCAAAAACCACACTGTCAATTTAGATAAAATGATGGCTGTTCATGAATTTTCTTCGTCCCAGAATTGTCAAATTTGTTTACAAACCGCGCCACTTGAATAATGTGTGGATTTTCTTCGCACCAGAGAAGATGATTTTCTTAAAAAAGTCGTTATCGTTTTCAAGTTGTTCCAAAGCAAAATCAGCACATTGACAACATTTGCGGTGGTCCAATGGTTTCAGTTCTTGAGTGAGAACAATTTTATACGGACGCAAGCCCAAATCTTTTCTCAAAATTAGCCAGGTTGTGGTTTGAGACAGTCCCAGTTCTTTAGGACGTTTTGGAATCGACAAATTGCGGTCTTCGGCAACATTTACCTGAACGACAGCAATATTTTCATTATATTCATTCATTGCGCTCGAAATTTTCAACAATTCGACGAACAGCGAGCACAGGCGGACGGTTAGTACGACCATAAAATGGCAAAAGCACAGGAAAAATTGCAATTGTAGAATGATTATTTTGATAATAATATTGAATAATTTGTAAACGTTTTTCTTGCATATAGCTTGCAATGATGAAATTGTGAACATAACTGAATACAAAGAAAGAAAGAAAATTTACAGATCAATACATATTAAAAATGGCCAAAATGACGCTTAGAAATCTAATCATCCCTATTGGAAAATGCTTTATATACTTATATAATGTAATTGTATACAGATTCTTTAAATATACGTAAAGCTCACAGTCGCAATATGTGCTTTAGCAAAATTCTGTTTTTTTTTTGTAAATAGCGCTCAACTGCACGCAAAATAAAGTTTCGATTAGAAAATCCGTGGGGTGGATATTGTTATATATATATATAAAATTTAGCATCCATAAGAAGTACGAACATTAATACGCCTAGAAATTTGTACTACATACGTATATATAGGAAAACATTTTTCTAAATATATTGAGTGTATAGCATACTAATACCAAACCTAAAGAAAAAAAATTTTGAAACCAAAAAAAAAGCATTTTTTTTTATTCCTTTTGTTGTTTTGATCTTCCGACAAGGTGGTAATAAGTTGTTTTAAAATTGAACGATTTTCCGTCATTCCTTGTCAATTTTGGTTTTTCGACAAACCGGTTTCGGCGTTCCGCCATATTCAATGCCTAGTTTCGTTCTAAACGAATGACGGAAAATCGTTCCATTTTAAAACATTTTTTTTTTTGTTCACAGATTATTGGAAGATATACTACTGATGCATGTATGATTATTATGTATGATTATAATGAAATTTACTTCACTCCTTCAATGAGTGAACTTTACTTTACCCCTTTACATATTTGTCTTTGAGATACTTTGAAATGGAAAGTGATATCAAACAACAGTAGTAAAGTGATTATATCAGTAGCATTAGCATAATTTTTGTCCTATATTGACTATTCATAATTATAGATAGATTATAGATAAGAACTTCTCTCTAAGTAAAAAATTTTTATATTTCATTTTACAAACTTTTACGTACCGAATATATTATTTTGTTTATAAACTGGCTTGTCTAGGCGCAAACATTTTAATTAATGTTGCTGCCAAAAATTAATTAAACAAGAAAAAAGTGTCGCTTTTGGACATGCTGAAGATTTTATACCTTTGACGAATTTATTGAACTTATTTTATGGCATTTAAGGTTGAAATAATAGTTCTCATATCTGAAAAAATGGGTAGAGGGGGGAATATGAAAGACTATATCAATGATTTTCAATACCAATATTTGGTTAATTATGTTATGTGCAGAATACCAAATTTAAGCGAATCTGAACAAATCGGTCATATGCGGACTATATGTTATAGTCCTCTGATTTCGATGATTATTGGTATCTATATTTATTTTAATTCACGAGAAGATAATACCAAATTTCATGCAATTGGATGCTTTTTGACGGTTTTTTTGTTGCAAAACCTCATATCTGAATAAATTAGCTGAATTGGAGCTATTTTATTAAACATTTCTTGATGGAATTATAACCATAATTTCCAAATTTGAAAAATCAGTCGTATATATGCTATAGTGGCCTGATCTGGTCCGTTTCGACAAATGTTACGTGCTGAGGGACTAGTTTGCGTTGAAACCGATGAACAGACTGACAGACAGATAAATTTTGATGGGCCTATCACTCCTGTTTCTGGCTCTTACATACTTCGGAACAAAGTTAATGTATCATTTCATGTATATGAAAGGTATAGAAAAGCTTTAACTGCCTTAATTGCTTACTATTAATTTTTCATAAGGTTTTTTTTTTATTGGGCTGCTCTTGGTTATCAGGTTACTTTGATTCAAAAACTTGTATTTCAAGAATAGATTTTTGGTTTTTAATTCTTCTACAGACTTATCCATTTTGCAATTTCCAAATTAAACGTAAGTAAAATGCATTTAAATAAAAAAATTTTATGAAATTATTTTTTATAAAGTTTGATTGAACCTTGACATCGATAAGTTTGAGGTAATTTTCGACCACTGTTTTGTACATATCGGGTGGTATATCAGCCACAAATTGACGAATGTTGGTTTTAAAGTGCTCAAGAATTAAAGATTTATGCGCCCCACAAAAGAAATCCAACGGTGTCACATCGAACAACCAAAATAAAGTCGGTTATCGTACGACCATACCACGAGAGTGACAGTCTCGCCGTTATCGTCTTCAACGAAGTAAGGTCGAATTACACCAGGGGAAAGCGCACCAGACATTAAGTTTTTTTGGGTGTAATGACATCTCTTCGATTATTTGATGATTCTCGATTATGTTAACCATAACCTCCTCTTACAGTACGAAATGTGGCGACGTTTTGATCACCATTTTTGTAGAATGTTTCAGCAATTTTAACGCGCTGTGCGGTTATTAAGCGATCCATTTTCATAAATCACTGACGTTTAACTATAACGAAGCATGTTTTTTTTTTGTGACATTTGAGTCTGGCAGATGTCAAAATATAACACTACACTCTCGAAACCAGTGACCGGATAACCCTTAATTTTTGATTCATGATATTATAAAATTTTACTTTGGCAATATTTCTAAAATATATAACTTCAATAGTAAGCCCTATTATTGTGATTTTTTTTTACAAAAACTAATTTCTAAATTATAAAATAAAAATTAAATACGATGGAAACGGTTCGAAATGGAAATCTAAAGATTTCAAGAAATATCTTAAAAACAAGTTCATGTTTGTACATTTATGTATTTACATTCAAAAATTCTCTTTGCATTTTGGAAGAGTAATTATATATACCATATTATAGCTCATAAACGACAAAATGTTTTTATGACTGGTATTTTTGGAATAGTCTTCATTGAGAAGTGGAAAAGCTAATGATCTCTTTGAAGAAAACTATATGTTTATCGATTAATTGAAAGTATCTCTTTGTCAGATAAATATGTTTTCTTTGCCATAAGTGAACCAGAGATCTGGTTCTATTTGCTAGACTGTGTGTATTTTTAGAATAACATCGCACAATTTCCTACTAAAATCAAGCTTGATACTAAACCAATAACGAGACAAGCTAAGTTGAAGGTTCGTATTTCTGATGATTACAATGGAAATTTCGTTGGAATGTACCAAATTCCAAGGACAATCCTTGAATTTTTGTGATATGAGTCTGGAAAATGCATATTTATTGTATTCGTCTATTAAACATCGCATGTTTTTAATCGAAAAACCTGGTCGCTTTAGTTTCTTCTTCCTCTTTAAAGCAAATTAAATTCAAAAATTAAATTTAAAATTAAAACTTTGTTTTCAGTTTCATCAAAGTGCTTCACTGAAGAGTGCAAGCTTTAGACTAAAATGCGTGAACCATAAAGCAAATCTTATTAAATAAATATATTTATTATCAAATGGAATTTAATACTTTTGAACTATTTAAATATGCTAATATATGGACTGTTAGACGGGAAGAAGTTTGCCGAGTCAAATTGTTCCTTATAAATATTACGAATATTCGGAAGTGAAAATAGTTTAATATATTGATGGGCAAAACACTTTAACTATTCAGATTTCTCTGTGAAATGCCCTAACGCTTAATAAAACATTTATTACGAGTTTCATATTTCATATTAATATAAACAGCAGTAGTTACGTCGTAAAGACTAAACTATTAATATCTCCCAAAATAATTTACGCTAGAAAACTGATAGAAAATTACACTTCAAATGCAATACATTCTGGCGACACCAAAAAGTAATGATGATTTTGCAACTGACCAAAAATTGTTTATTATTAAAGCCAATTTCCAATTTTCCGGTTTGTGAGATCAAATCAAAGAAGAAACCAAACTGTATTTTGTGCCTAAAAATGGCACAAAAGCGATATCTCTTGCGAATGACATGCCTTTGCCTTTTAGAAAGAAATATTAGAGCATAAAACAAGAAGAAAATAAAATTGAATAGGCTGATTTTTAAGCCGATACCAAAAGTCGATTGGCCACCAAAGAGCGGTGGTATTATGGGTGTGTGTCTTTTCCAAACCAGAAAAAGGGATGTAAAAACCGCTTTCGTGACCAACGATGAACAAACAGTGTAAAACTGCGTAAACTTAGCCGGCGATAAATAAAGTGATGGCAAAAAGTACAATGGAGAGAGATGATAAAAACACACACAAACAAACACTCAAATACATGTACATGCAGACATAAATCAGTGAAAATACCAAGTTGAACGAAATGCGTAACGGCAGCAAAAAATCATTAAGGAAATCTTCAGCAAAAGCATCAGTTAGCGCAACAATAACAACAACAGTATCCCATAATAGAAACAGATACCACAAAAACAACAACAACAGCAATAGAGCAATAAATATGCGGATATCTAACAAGGACCAGCAATCAAATGAAACATCATCAAACAGAGCTAAAATAGCAACAACAGCAACAAAATGTGCGTTCGATTATAAAAGCAGGAAAAAAATTAACAATAATAAACGCGGTTGGCCCACTCATGGGCGGAAAGCAATAATTTTTGCTGTGTAAAACATTTTTTTTCTTTTTTCAACAAATTTGATGGACCAAAATGCTGAAAATAGAGATTCGCTCGGCTGATGGGCCCCAGAAATAAACCATGCAAACCAATATGTCAGAAAAATAAAAACGAGGAACTCACATCCATACAAATTGGATAAAAAAACTTATACTTCGATGTGGCTGAGATAAGCAAAATAAGAAAATTAAGAAAACGCAAAAAAACGGAAACCAATAACAAGCAAAGGCAGCACAAACAAATAGATTTATGTCAACAACTTTTACAAGTATTTTTGCGGTATCACGTATCAAAGTGGGTCTCAACATGTTGCGCGTTTCGTATCAAATCTACAAATTGTCTGAATATAAATGTGAAATTGTATGTAAGTGGATATGTGAAACTGTGTGTACCAGCAAAAATAACCGAATCATTTGTATCATATTCGAGTACTTAAAAAATGGTCCTCTGTCATGTTATAGTGGACCGATACACAAAGTTAATGTTCCACTATCATTGGTGGTATTTTAATGACCACAGTTACTACACGATTTAGTAGGTGTATTATAGTTCGGCTTTATGATTATTAAACTTATAAAGGGTGATTCATTTCGAAGTTTCCTACTTAAAAAAAAAAAAAAAAAACAGAGAAAATTCTAATTTAATGGAGAATGTTTATTAACATACGAAATAACATTCTTTTTTTTAAGATTATCTCTTTCAAATGTTGGCCGCGGCTACGTCTCAGATGGTCCATCCGTTGAGTTCAATTTTCGATGACTCGTTCGAGAATTTCGACTAGTAACTGGTGAATGACAAGCGTGATACTTTGCTTCAAGGCATTAATTGAATCGGAATTGCCCGCATAGACTTTAGACACGATCTTGGTGGGCAATCGACCGGCCCAAAATGTTATCTTATCTGCTCATCGAATAGTTCTCCATTGACAGTTACGTTTTCAGCGGCATCATTTTTGACGAAATATGGAATGATAATTCCACCGCTCCACAAATCACACCAAACCCTAGTTTTTTTGGATGGAATGACAGCTTTTGAAATTATTCAGGTTGTTCTTCGTTCCAAATGTGGCAATTTTGCTTGTTTATATACCCATTGCACCAAAAAGGCGCATCACCTCTTAACAAAATTTGGCTCGAAAACGTCGGATCTTGGAACTTTTCAAGAGTACATAGAACAAAACGATGTCACTTGGTAAGGTCGATCGGCTTCAGTTCTTGAACAAGACGTATTTTGTACGCTTTCAATCTACGATATCGACGTAAAATGCGCCAACTCGTTATATACGTCAGTCCGAGTTGCTGCGAACGGCGCCGAATCGACTCTCCACGATTTTCGTGTACACTATCAGCTACGGCCGCTATATTTTCTTTACTGCGTGCTGTACGTTGTCTATGTGGTCAAATAGTATCCTATAATGAAAGCTGGGTCTCAAGATAGGTGATGGTGTTGCGAATAGTACGCTCAGTAGGCCGATTATGTTGACAATAAGTTGAGGAAACGCGCGTAAGTCTTTCTAAGATTAAATGCCAAGCTATACTGATTGAAAATAACATGACAGCTTGACACGACTCACATGTGATCTGTCAAACAAAGGCTATTGAAAAAAGTTCCTTTACTTGGATCACCCTTTACAAGAAGTGAGATGTAGTGTACTAATTTTTTTTTGTTTTTCACCATTGTATTGAAAACTAAAAAGTATGTTCGAATGTAATTTTTCGCAGATACTCCATAATGTTATCCCCTGTAGGTACTTCATGGACTAAATTTGTGGAGTAGTTTCAGAGCTAATATGCTGAAGGTACTCCATGGAGTATTCGTATTTTATGCTGAGATATAGTGTATGGTACAGCCCTAAAACATTAGAATATTAATTTTCCATATTTTTTATATGGATTGTGATTGATTTTGGATTTCTATATTGTTGGCGTGGACCAATACGTATAAAAACACAGAGCCAAACACGAAGTCGACTAAGAATACTAATACTAATGCAAACTTCAATACAAATGGAAATATATAACCTTAGTTGTTTTTTCCTTATATGTTTATTTTTTATTTATTGTATTAGTATTTTTAATTTTTATTTTTATTTATTTTTATTTATTTTTGTGCAGAAAGATCGATTGATTGGGGACGGAGTCAACTAGTAATATATTAATAACAATTTTGGGAGGAAGTCATTGAAGAGAGGAAGGAAGTAATATCACAAGTAGGATGAGCTCAACTACTCAATTCATACTCAAATTATGGCGAAAAATTAAAATTAAAAAAAAAAACTGTCTCTTGTAACTAATACACGAAGTACTCTGATGTTATGCAAATCTGAAATATAAAATAAATTCTGCCTTAGGATATCGCAATGCTTACTGTACCATATATATATGGATTTGGTTAAATTTTGGGCAATTTTTATTACAAAGAGTAAACACTATTTATGATGCTGGGTATACATACACATTAAGGTATAAATACATATATAAGAATTCCACATCTGTACTCATATGCTGGCCTCTGAAAATTTAATGCCAAATTCACAGCAAAATTACATTTGGCATATTGTTTGCGGATTCACGGTTTCAATTTTTGTCAAAGTAAAGCTTTGAATTAATGCCTAGATTTATTGGCAAATGTCTAGAGTTTTGATTGCGATCGTTTCACTTCACAAATGCAAATTATTCATTGCATTAACGGTTGACAGGGGAAAACAAAATAAAAATATAAAAATAAATAAATAATTGTTAAGAACGAGAAAAAGGATCAGCACTATCGCGATTTTCGTATTTTTTTAGTATGCCTAAAACATTATCTTGTGATTATATATTTCGATTTTTTTAATCTTGTTCGAGCATATCTAATTTTTATATATAATTGATGTACTATACCGCTGAAGCAACACTTGGCGGAGCTCCTTCCCCAATTTGTTTCATGTGTCTTGAAATGAAGGGTGTATTCTGATCCAGACGCTTGAATTAAAGGTATTTTTTGAATTGTCGTAAAAAAAGACTAAGAAAAATTTCACTATACAATTTTTTATAAAATATTTAATCATATTTCAAGAATATAAAAAAAATTTAAATAGTTCAAAATTAAAAAAGTTAGCAGCTGATGAAGTAGGGAGTCGAAAAAAATTGGTGCGCCGCCATAACTCCGATTCCAACCGTTCTAGCCATATGAAAAAAAAAAGATTAGTAATCTAGAGGAATATCGCTTTCGTATGAACTAAAGGATAGATAAAAAATCACAAAATTGTAGCTGTTAAAAAAAATAAGCATTTTTTTTACAAATTTTTTAGTTTTCGAATTTTTAAAAAAATAGTTAATATTAAAATTTTGTAAGATTTGAAGATTTAAATTTCGAAAAATCCTTTTAGAAACATATTTTTAAGGAGTTATGGTATAAAAATATTAAAAAAAAACGATATTTTCAAATTTCTAAACCCGTATATCCCCTTAACAAAATAAAATTAAAGTACCTACATTTTATGCTAAACCTCATAGCGGCTGTTGAATTTTTATGTCAAAAACTGACATACATACTCATTTAAATTATATCTGACAAATAGAAGAAGATTAGCTCTCATCACGTGAATATTATCAATTCAATTCTCAATAATAGTGATATGGTTTCTAAGTGTCGTTTTGGCCATTTTTAATATGTCATGAAATGTATTTTTTTTTTCATTGTATTCAGTAATATTCAAATTTCTCCATGGCAAGATACACACAAGAACAAATTTGCTGAATTTGCCATGGAAAAACTTTAAAACGATAACGATTTTTTTTAAGAAAATCATTTTCTCCGATGAGGCTCACTTTCATCTGAGTGGGGCGGTAAATCAACAAAACTGTCGATTCTGGAGCGAAGAAATTCCACAAATTATACATGAACAACCATTACATTCACCTATATTGACAGTTTGGTGTGGCTTTTGGTCTGGTGGAATCAACGGTCCGTACTTCTTTCGAAATGAATTTGGTAGCACCATTACTGTCAATGGAGATCGGTTTAGATCGATGATAACCAACACTTTATGGCCACAATTGGAAGAAGTTGATCTTAACAACGTTTGGTTCCAACAAGATGGGGTTACATGTCACACAGCACGTGCAACAACCAAATTATTGCGAGAAAGGTTTGGAGATTCGATTATTTCAAGAAATTGTGACAACGAACGGCCTCCAAAAAGCTGTGATTAAACACCATTACACTACTTCCTGTGGGGTTATTTAAGATCAATGCTCATTAGCAATAAACCAGATTCTATTCAAGCTTTAAAAGTCAATATTGAACGTGCTGTTCATGAAATACGACTTGATTTACTTGAAAAAGAGCTACAAAATTGGGTCATCAAATTCGTTCCTGCAAAAGAAGACGTGGAAGCCATTTGAATTATGTTAAATTTAGAACTTAATTGTATCGATTTACTTCAAATTAAAAAAAAAAAACATTTGAATTTCCTTAACAATTAGTGTGTTTTAAAAAAAATCATATCACTCTTATTGGAAAACCCTTTATAATAAATGAGCAGTAAAATTTTTAATCTAGCATTTATTTCATGGGATGAAGATATATATATATTTTTTGATGAATTAAATCTGAATTACTAGAATTACTAGACTTGGAATTCAATATTAAACTGCTCGGTTTTAGCTAGGACAAACATTGTTAGCAACGAAACATATAACAAAAATCTTTATCTGACCGCTTATGTTTTGGATATAATTAAACCTTGCTTTGTTGAAAGAACTATATACATAACTGTATACTTTAGTGTTGTAAATTCACCTTTGGTGGTAACTTAATTTAAGGGCTCTTTATATTTGTTAGCACAACGTCCTTTAGTTGAAAATAAAACTAAAGTTCCAGCCTTTGGAGGATCTCGAAGTAATTGGATTTGAACTGAACTTATACATGTGTAAAAGGGATTTGATGCTAAAGAGACATATCTCTCAATTTATACAAAAAGGTTTAATGTCCCCAATGCCGATCCCTAACAAAAATATCATCTATAAATAAATGACCTATAAGCTTATAAAATTTGTTTTCGACTTATGTTATTAAATTAGGTAGCACCACTTAGTGCAGCACAGCGAGTAGACTTTCTGAGGCAAATCGATTTTTTTTTTCATTTTCCGACTAATGTTTTCAAAATGCTTTTTATTTTTATGATGCAAGACTTTAATAATCGTAACATAGAGAAAACGAATCAAAATTTTGTTTAATTCTTTGGTTGTGTTATTCTCACTTATAAGGTTTAGTTAAGTAAACCTGCCTCCAAGTAGAGGTACTTTTTTCAATAGCCTTTTTTAACATATTACGCGTGAGTCGTGTCAAGTTGTTATCGTTCAATATTGTTTGGCATTTTCTCATGGAAAGACTCACGCCTGAACAACGTTTACAAATTATTCAACTTTATTACGAAAATTCACGCTCTGTAAAGAATGTGTTTCGCGCGTTTTGCTCAACTTATCGTCAACATAATCGGCCTACTGAGCATACTATTTGCAACAGCATCACCCATCTTGAATAGACCAAGTCTAGCACGCATTGAAGGATATATATAGCGGCCGTAGCTGAAAGTGTACACGAAGACCGTGGATAGTCGCTTCGGCACCGTTCGTAGCAACTCGGACTGGCGTATGGAACGACTTGGCACATTTTACGTCGAGATATTAAATTGAAAGAATACAAAATTCAGCTTGTGCAAGAACTGAAGCCGCTTGACCTTCCTAATGACATCGCTTTGCTCTATGTAAATAACCAAAATTGCCGCATTCGGGATGAAGAGCAATCTAAAGAAATTCAACATCTGTCATTTCATCCATAAAAATCAAAGGTTTGGTGTGGTTTATGGGCAGGTGGAATCATCGGTCCATATTTCTTCAAAAATGATGCCGGTGAGAACGAAACTGTCAATGGCGACCGTTACCGCGCCATGATAACCGACTATGATGCCAGAAATTGAAGCTCGTGATCTTTGCGATATTTGGTCTTAAGAAGACGGCGCCGCTTCTCACACATCGCAGAAATCAATGGATTTATTGAGAGGACACTTCGGTGAACAGACAATCAATTAAGTCACGTTTTGGGCCGGTCGATTGGCCACCAAGATCGTGTGATATCACATCGTTAGACTTTTTTATGTGGGGATATCTAAAGTCTGAATTCCTGCTTCGATTCAGGCCTTCGAGCAAACAATCGCGCAAGTCATTCGCCAGTTAACGGTCGAAAAGTTCGAACGAGTCATCGAAAATTGGACTCAATGGATAGATCATTTGAAACGCATCCGCGACCAACATCTGAAAGAGATAATCTTCAATAAATAAATCCCAAAATATGTTCTTTCGAATGATAGTAAACATTCCCCATTTAATTTGATTTTCTGTGTTTTTTTTTTTAAGTGGAATAACAGGCTAGAGTAAGTAAAAGCTGTCACTTGTAGAAATCCCTTGAAACTCTTTCGTGCTGCATTTGTGAATATTTTACATTTTTATTGTAAAACTTTTTAAAATATTTAAGAGTTCATTTGTGTATATATAAATGACAATTACTAAAAATATATGGAGAAAACTACAGTTTATATTAAGCATCTCCAAACGACTGATGGATTTTTAAGAGAAGCTTTTTTCATGTCGGAAACACGGTCATCTGGGTATTTTAAATTATGTATAATTTAATTTATTTTTCAATGTATAATTTTCCATTTTGTCTTTATTTAAGTTTTTGATGTACCTAGCAGCTAAATATTTCATAGTCAAGATTTTCATATGTATTTTCTAATCGCGTCTGTTAACAGATTTGATGGCTTGGTTTGAGTTGCTCTCCAAATACTATACTATAAGTGACTCTTTTTTACTAAGAGTACGCTCATTAAATACAAAATAGGATAAGTTAAATAAAAACCTTGAAACAAAAAATAATAAAAAATCGGACGTGCTTTAAACATCCCAATAAACCAAACTATGTTTAAGAGCAAAAAAACTGAATTTTTATTTTGCTCTCACAAGAAGATACTGTCTCTGCTCGACTCTTTAAAATTAAATTTCTATTAATTGAAAAGCAAAAATTGCTCCGAAATTACTGATGTGATAAGAGTAGCAGAGCAAGGTTCATTGAATTTATTTATTTAAATATAAGTATATATGGGAATTTAGTATTTCTTTTTAACAGTTCATTCATTATTTTTAATTTGGGCAGATAGCATTAAGTCAAATTGTTATTAAAAATGCGGACTTCATATATTTTACTGTTATGTTTTACTTGCGCTCATTCCGATAATTTCTTCATAAAAAATTATAGCTTGTTTTTGAAAAAACCACAACAAGGAGTTCACAAAGTAATAAGATTTTTTTCGCATCATTTCAGAGTGTGCAGTGGATGTTCATCCTTTTGAAAAAATCGGCAGCAAACATTATTTAGTAAATACTGGTATGCAGGTAAATAAATATAAAAAATTTTAATTTTAAATTATATAAATATATAAGAAATATTAAGCAATTCATGCGAAATGGATGATTAATCAGCCAGACAACTGGCATGACGAAGATTGCTTGCATTTGCAAGCATAAAATCAACAATTTTTAATGAATGATTATGCTTGCATTGGAATAGGTTATCCTATTTGTGAAATGAAGAAAACAGTTATGTCTTGTGAATTATACAAATGTGAGAATTTGTCTAAGTATTATCTAGTGAAATCACTTATTCAAGCATATATGCGTAAAGAAAATGTATTCAATTGTAAAGAATAATATATCGTAATTGCTTATGTTACAGAAAAAGTTTGCTCTGTTTACTTAATTAATTTTTTTTTACTTTTATTTAAAGTCTTTTATTAAATTTCAAATAGATTTACATACATATGTAAATTAAAGCTATATTCTCTCAAATTTAAGTGCACTAAATTTAAACAGATTCCTAACTTTTTCCCATCGCATTTAATTTGCATTCGATATTTGGTTTCTGACTTGTTACATCAGCAAACCAATAATTCATGTTTCAATGAACCTTCTCTGCATGTTTGCTCTTTTATATACGCACGCAACCATAAGTATATGTTATAAAATATTTTACGTGACTTTTATTATTATTAGAAACTCATTTTTTCCTTTATGCCAAGATGATATGGAATTTTTTACGTACTCGAATGGAGAAAAATTTTGTAATTTTTACGCACTTTTTCACATGGAAATAATATTTTTTGTCTAGACGAGGATGTCAATGTACAAAAAGCTATAAATTGGGTTATATTGTTGAAGAAGAGTATGTGAACTTCCCCAGTTGAAGCCTGCAAAAAGGCCACTTACCTACAGACAAATATAAAAAAAATATTTTTGGAATTTATGTTTATGTGGTTTTAATTTAGAGATACTTGGCAAACAATAATAAAAGGTTTTTGGTTTTTTCAACAAAAATTATATTTAATATACTTTATATATTTGATTTCGATATTTCATTCTTTTCTTAATTGATTTAAGCTTGAGTTTCGAAACAATTAATGACGTCAAATACTCTCCTCGCTTGATACTGCCAAAGAGAATTTACTGAAATATGCAAAAAAAGGTTATAGGAATATTTATTTTTATTACAATGAGTTGGAAGCAAATATATATATATATATATATATATATATATATATATATAACGGGTGATCTATTTCGAGGTTCCCTACTTTTTTAAAGAAAAAACACAGAGAATTCAAATTTAATGAGGACCGTTTATTATCATTCGAAAGAACATTATGTGGCATTTAATTTTTGAAGATTATCTCTTTAAAATATTGGCCGTGGCCACGTCTCAGATGGTCCATCCGTTGAGTCCAATTTTCGATGACTCGTTCGAGCATTTCGACTGGTAACAGGCGAATGACACGCCTGATGTTTTGCTCCAAGGCTTGAATCGAAGCGGGATTGTCCGCATAGACTTTACATATTCCCCCAGGGAAAAGGTCTAACGGTGTGATATCACACGATCCTAGTGGCCAGTCGACCGGCCCAAAATGTAAAATTATCTGCTCACCGAAGTGTTCTCTCAATAAATCCATTGACTGATGTAATGTGTAGGAAGTGGCGCCAAATGAACGAAATGGGTCTCATCGCTGAACAAAATTTGGCTCGAAAACGTCGGATATTCTTGGAATTTTTCAAGAGCTCATAGACCGAAGCGATGTCGCTTAGGAAGATCGAGCGGCTTCAGTTCTTGCACAAGCTGTTTGTGTATTATTTCCCTTTAAGATATCGTCGTAAAATGCGCCAAGTCATTCCATACGTCAGTCCGACTTGCTGCTAACGTCGCCGAATTACCTCTCCACGGTCTTCGTGTGCACTCTCAGCTTTGGCTGCTATATTTCTGTCACTGCGTGAGAGACGTGGTCTATTCGGTCGAATATTATCCTATAATGAAAGCTGGGTCTCAAGATAGGTGATGGTGTTGCGAATAGCACGCGCATTAGGCCGCTTATGTTGACCATAAGTTGAGCGAAGAGCGCGAAACACATTCTTTAAAGAACGTAAATTTTCGTCATAAAGTTGAATGATTTGTAAACGTTGTTCAGACGTAAACCTTTACATGATGAAATGCTAAATAATACTGAACAAAAATAACATGACAGATTGACATAAATCATGCGTTATCTTTCGAAAGAAGATTATTGAAAAAAATAGCTTTATCTGGATCACCCAAATATATATATATATATACGGCTGATGCGATTTTTGGGCGAGCTCCTCCTCCAATTTGTGGTTTTTCTTTAAATACAAAGTACAATTTATTTTAAGCCGCCTCGGAGCGGCCGATTGATTTTTAGGAGGAGCTTGACATTCCAAAGGTGAGCCAAGATTAAAGTCATTTAATTCGTTGATCTCAAATAATTTTTTAACAAAAATAGCATACCTATCCATATCGAATTAGTTCTTATTTAGAATATTCTACTACTCATCTTTTCTATAGTTGCTTTACATTTTAGTCTATATTAAGTCATGTTGTATTTTGAAGAAAAGAACATATTTATTACTGCCATTTATATTAGAAGAGAAGAAAAATATTCGAACTAGTTTGAAAGTTATGTACAAATACAAAGAAAAAAACTGTATACTGACAATTATTATTATTATAATATTTTTTTTTTTTTAATTTTAGTATACGTAGGTGGTTTAATAAGCCAGTGAATATTTTCCCCTCTTCAAATAGGCTCTCAAATAGATGTTTGTTTCTGTGTAAAATATGATGTACCCACTCAGTTGAGATTCCTACAACCTCAGCCACCTCACACATTCTTATTCTCTGATCGTTCAATATCATTCCATAGATTTTATTGACGATTTCTGGCGTGACGACCTCTTTTGGGATACCTGTGTTGGAATTCAGTATGCTAGTATAACGGTTTTCGCATCGTTAAAAATACTTAACGACAATTTTAATGATTCGAGTATTCGCTAAGCATATTTTAACAATATTCGCTATCGCTTGATCAGCTGTTGTCGTCAACTACATGATAAGTTGTAAATTAAACGACAAATAGTTTCGAGTTGTTGGCGCCAAAGATTTCTGTTTTATTTATGTTAAAATAAATAGTATAAATATTGAAGTTAAATACAGATCGGGAAGGTTATTTGGAATATTTTTTATCCCAATATGAGCAAATAACGTAATCTTCGTTAGTGAAAATAAATTTGTTGGGAGAAATGGAAGATCCTTTCAACAAAATTTCGAAAGTTATATCTATTAACCCCAGATTAAGTTGAAGAGTTATTTTGTAACTTGATAGCTTACTAAAAAGCAGAAGAATAA
Organism: Neoceratitis asiatica; assembly: GCA_030068015.2. NCBI lineage: Eukaryota > Metazoa > Arthropoda > Insecta > Diptera > Tephritidae > Neoceratitis > Neoceratitis asiatica. The sequence goes on along the minus strand of CM061524.1, from coordinate 42,617,275 downwards.
CGGCAATATCTACAGAAAAACAAATAAATAATGCAACATTCAAATGTTTTTCAATTTTTAACTTTATTAAATTACTTGAAGGTTTTGACCGCCTTACGATTCTTCGCTATCAACATCCTGTTAGAGAGCTGTGGGCGATAGCCATGAACCGGTTGTCCGTAAGCCTCTGTATAAATAGAGTAACAGGCGCAATCAACCATTCGATTTTTTTGGCTGATGTTAGGTTTCCCATGGTTGGAATAAAACGGCAAGCTGCCGTGGAAATTTTCGTTTCTTCTAACTTACCATTTGTTAGAGGCACTCATGTGCCAATCAACCACCATGGATACCATTCTGTCAATGTGCGAATGGTAAGAGAATTTCTATTTAGTTGTTCAATATATGTATTTTGTACACATATATGTGATTCTAATCTCAAGATTTTAGTGGTAAATGCTTAATATCCAGAGGGCTTTGCACGATTCATTTATTTGGAGCTCCTCTACAGTGCGAAGAGTCATGCAACGTAACCCATTGCAACTCATTTATTAAATAATTGCTATGACGATTTTATTTCTTTTGTCGTTCCTCTTTTCATTTTTGCGTGTATTGATGTTTTGTTAAGCTGTGGTGCCACCTTCTCTGCATTTTAATAAAAAGGAAATGTCAGCTAACACTTGTACTGGTACGACCACAACGGAACTTAGTAAACCGCATTTTAACTTTCGAAATTAGTGATACAGAGTCCTATTGGTATTTATCAAGTCTTTTTTTTCGGTGGTGGTTTTTTTACGCAAAATGCTAAATCCGAATTTGAATTTCAATTTGCTCCATTTTCATTAAAATTTACGATATAGTTTGCTTTCAATGGCTCTCAAACAGAAACTAAATGGCGCAGTCTGCTTAAAAATTTTCAGCAGTCAATATATTGATAACAATTAACGGTAGCAGTGTTGTCTTTACAATAACAACGCGAAAAATTCAAAAACTCACCGTTTATCAAACAGGCCTTGGACATTTGTACACAAAATATTAGTTTAATTAAGAAGATTTCCACTCACTAGTTCTGTTTTTTTTTTTTGCCGAAAAAGACTGGTATAGTTCTTTAAAGGCTGATATAATTCTGGTTTCTGGCGAAATTTCTATGTCTTCTTCCAGTAAGTTCTAGTTTTGAACGTAAAACTTAGTTTTCCCTACATGATTTGAAGTTGTAAAAAATAGCATACGTAACTACTCAGACTGTTATCATTTAAAAGTAAGTTAACATAAAAATAAAGAACTTATTTTCACGTATTCAACACTCGGTTAAATGGCACTTAAAGCTATAGTTTTTATTTTCACATTCCGTTGGCATTTCGTTAAATCTTTCTGGCTTGTTGATTTCACTTATATTTTGTTTTGTTTGCGGCCCGCTTTTGGCTCATTGCTGTTGGCTATTTCCTAATTAAATATATACGTACACTTATATGTGTGAATGCAAGTAATTGCATATGAATGAATGCGGTTGGCGGTTGGCCTCTGGCCTACAGTGATTATCTGCAATTATTGCTCACTCACATGTTTGTGTTAGGGTTTTATGTTTTTCATAGGCGGATGAGCTCAGCTTTTTCGTGAAATTGTGCTATAGGGGAAAAAACTAAACCATAAAAAGGATATAATCAGTACCTGTAGCGGTAGCTACGGAATTTAGTTCGGTACTGAACAACCCTTTCGAGAGATAGTTTTTTTTTGAGTGCCGTTTGTTTTCCTCATGATGGTAACCCCGATGATTGTATTTTCAAAATCAAAATTGGTCTTATAACATAGCCCATCACATGTGATTTGGAGCTGGTTTTAAATTATAGAAGAAGACAAGAAATTGATGAGTAAAGTTGGATAAAGGAGAATAGTGAATGCAAGTTTCATTGAAGAATCTATTGTTCTGCCAGGACTACATAATAATAATAACGCATACCAGATACAGATACACTAACAAGTGCCCTAAAACTTATTAAATTTAGCATTTTAGCATTTACGAAAATGTATCGCTTAACAACCGGATAGCGCGTTTTAAAATCTACTACAAAAATAGTCAAATTCGGCACCATTTCGTATGTTAAGTCCAAATATTCAAGCAATTGGTAACATTTTAAAGAAATTTGAAGAGACTGAATATGGCATCAACGTTTTGCTTGTTCCACCTCAAGTATTGCTGATGTAAGTAAAAGTGTATCCGAAGATCCGAATGCGTATATTTTTTGACATTCTCATGAGTTGGGACTTTCTTACGGCACATTTTTTCGACTGGACTTACACCTCCATCCATATAAAGTCCAACTCACACAAGAAATTAAACCAGCTGATTATTCATAATATCACAATTACTTCGATTGGATGTTTGAATAACAAGCAGTGAACCATTTTTCAAAAAAAAAAAAAAAAAAAAAAAAAAAAATCCCACGACGAGACACATTTCACACTCGGTTAATACGTAAGTTGGCAAAATTGTTGCATTGAGCACAAAGAATCCTCTCATAATTGAGGAGAAGTCATTACACCAAAAACCCAATTTACTCTCTTGGACGCTCTTTGCTCCGGAACTATGATTTCACCTTAATTATTTGAATACAATAACGGCGAAACTGTAACTGTCAATTCGAAGCGTTTTGATCGTATGATAACCTAAATTTTTACCTGCAATTGAAGAACACGATTTGGACAACATTTAGTTCCAAGAAGATGATGCCAAATGCTACACAGCACGAGCGATTATGGCTTTGTTGTGAGAGAAACTTCCCGGCCGTGTAATCTCTCGTCTTGGCAATGCCAATTGGCTTCCGATATCGTGTGATTTGACAACGTTGTACTTTAATTTTTTTAGCTACATGAACACCATATTTATGCGGATAAACATTTAACTCTTGCACATTTGAAAACCAACAATCGTCAAGTTGTGGCTGAGATACCTCAGAGTATATGCCAAAATATGGCTGAAAATTCCCTCAAACGGATCAATGTTTGAAAAATTTACGAGACGGACAAGGTCCAAACTTTAAAATAAAAAATTAATTGAATGAAAAAAATTATCTTAAATCCATTTGATTTAGGTTATTTTGGAAACCGTAAAATGGCTCTGGTGATACACGGATATATAGGTCTTAATAAATTCGAACTCGTATGTTTCAAATCTCAAATCTCAATTATTCAAACATTATTCAAAATATTTGCTATAGATACCAAATGAAGAATATTATCAAAAGATACGTATACGAAAACTTTTGATGTTTTAAAATGTATTTAAACTGTTTTAAAGCCAGGTTGAAGTATAATAAATGAATAGTTGATATTTTGGTTTATATATATTTTATTTAAGCTTAGTATTTAAGCTTAGGTAAAATAAATTTTGCCGAAATATTAGACACTCTGAAACCGAAAGCATTTGTACATTTTCTATGGTAAGTCCTTACGCGATGCCTTAATTTGAAAAATCTTAATGAGAATTTAAGCATTACCCATGTATTGAGTTATGTATGTACATCAGTTAATTTACTGAATACTCTCGACTAAATTCAATTAAACAATTTTCTATGTCAACATGTTCAATGCCTTAATCAATAATGTTAAATCACCTATCACCGTTGTCCACCTTCTTAATTACGCTATCCTTAAACGGCTTAAATGTGGTGAGTAATTATCTGAATTTATCCTTTGCTCACTCGATTACGCACAATGGAGCAGAACGTTTTTGAAATTGAATAAAATGACTGAAGTCAAATTAATTCGATTTTTAAAGGGGTATTCTAGAAAAAAAATTCTGATAAAAAGACTATTTATCTAGAGGAATGTCGCATTGTCTGGAACTATGGAAAAGTCGAAAAAAAAATTCACAAAATGGCGACTGTTTGAAAAAAAATATTATTTGACTTTTTTTGGAATTTTCAAATTTTTAAAAATATTAAAAATTGAGATTTGTAGATGAGCGTTGTTCCAGACACAGAAAAGCCTATAAAGATGACTCTCCAAAAATTTCAAGAAAATCGGTTTAGTAGAACTTGAAAAATCGTGGGTATGGTTTTGAAAATACATCTTCGAGAAAAGCGCGTTTAAAGCACCACATAAAGGCCGAGCCAATATGGATGCCGCATCAGAAAAATACCTGTATCTCCGAAAATAATTTGAGTTTTGAAAAATCCTCTTACAGACATAGTTTTAAATAATTAAACTTTAAAAATATGCAAGAAAAAGTCGAATTTTCCAAAATTCTAGACTAGAATACTCTCTTAAGTTGATATTAATTAAATATAAATTTATAGAATAACCATCTCAGATTGAAAAGATCTTTGCTTTTATTTTTTCTGAGTAATTGAATACACTAATTTTACAAAATTTAGCTTTATACTTATAAGTGGTACTGCTCTCTAATGTTTTATAATTGGTCTTCGAAATTTCTGGTATTTTGAAACATTTCCTGAATACTTTTTTTTTTTTTTTGATAACGATCCTATAAATAAATTAAAAATGTATAATTTTTTTGAGAAGTTTGCTTTTTTTCCAAAGTGAGGAGTTCAAAATATATATATTCCACATTATTTAAAAAAAAAACTTTAAAAGTTCTGAAAATAAAGACTTACTTCATGAATTAAAGTAAATTAAAAATTTTCAACTTAAAAATCTTCTGACCCACAGTACAGCACACAAAATCAAGCTTATACAATTTCTCTTTTTGAGTGTTTTCCGTTTATTATGTGTGCGAACTATTCGTTGCACCATTATCAGATTATCAGTTTGCTGCAGAGATATGTATCTCATTCCATTATTCGTTTGTATATTTTTCTTTTGTACACCTACACTAATTGGCGTCAGCCGGTGAAAAGTAGCGACTGTTCATTATTTTCACTTCAATGAATTCACGCCTCTCATTTGAATGGCTTTCGAAAGAAACTTTAAAACTTTTGTTAGTTTATTCAGATTTTAAAGGCATTATGTATGTATGTGCGTGAAATTAATATTATTGATAATAAAAGGTGTGTAGTAAATTAACTGCAGTCCATTATTGTAAAAGCAAATTAATTTAAATTAAATTAAACTTGCTTTACGTAGGTGATGCCGAAATGATTTAATTGAATGATGACAAAAGTTAATGGATAATTAATTGAATCAAACTTGTGCCACACATTATCATACAACGCGGTTAGACTGTGTATGTCATATTTATTTAATATTAACTATAACTTATTTACGTTATATTAAATGTTGCAATGTAATGTGGATTACTACTATACGATTAGGAATATGAAGGTAATTTTACGTTTGCGAGTAATTTTCCTAACGTCACTTTCTGGTCACCAACGTTAAGTTTTACCACAAACCAAATTTTTAATTACTATAATTACTTTTAATTTTTTGATATGAATGACATTTTTTTACCAGTTTTTGAGCTTTGCAATTATTTTTGAAAAGAGATGATAGGTTTTTAGAGATAAGAAGATATCGATTTTTGTACAAAAAACCGGTTATTGATTTTTCTCACAATTTTATGAAATATTAAAAGAAGTAATTATGATATGGCTAAAAGTAAAAATTAAGTAAATTGTAAATATAATCTCGATTTCTTGAATTTATAAACCAATCAAGTTGTAATATTTCCCAAGGAGCTTAATATCATTTTCTCCTCACTCTCCTTGAAAATCACCATTTACATAATCATGGCAGATCATGTCTGTGTTCATCTAAATATATTTTATTTACAGTATGAAAAGTGGAAAACAATAAATAATTCATAAAATTTTTTTTTACATTATTTTATTTAGTTCAATAAAAAGTAACTGTACACAATAATTAATTAATTTGGTACCAATAATTAATACAAATTTAAAATGAGATCAAAATAATGAGACAAATTCTAAATATTAAAAAATATATATAAGTCAATAACTTGTTGGATATCCACGTCTTTTAGTGACTTCTAGAAGGCGATTTTTCATTGACACAACAAGTTTGGTTGTTACTTCTGGGCTTATAGCTTCGCATTCCTTTTCAAGCGTGCTACTAAACATGTCCTTGCTGTTTTAGTACGTTGCCTATTTTTGCTTTCTATTACATCACATAAGTGCTCAACAGCAACCAAAGCTTAACAATTTCTGCCGTGTGCTTCGGGGCGTTGTCCTGTTGGAAAATAAATTGCTTACCGAGTCCCAGCATTACTGCACTTTCTTTTAATTAATTATTTTTTTTTTCAAAATATTAAGACAATCATGCTTTTTCATGATCGACTCAATAAAATGAAATTACCATGCTTCCCCACATCGTAGCACCTCCACCAACGTGCTTCACCGTAGGTTCAAGATTTCGCTTTCACAGCGCTGCTCCTCTTTTTCTCCAAATAATCTTGCTGTCTTTTATAACAAAAAGTAAAACCTACTCTCATTGTTTGTTTAGATATGAAGGGCTTTCTTTGTTCGACTCTACCATGCAATCCGGTTCTTTCCAGAATTTTTCGTACCGTGTCTGGATATAATTTCTGTTCGTACTTTAATTCAATGTCTTTTAAAAGTTTACTTGCTCTTAGACGTGGTTTAGACTTTACTAGAATGGTTAGGTTTCGCTCTTCTCTTTCCGTCAGTTTCCTTGGAAAACCAGATCGTGGCTAAGGCTTATAAGATTTTGTTTGTTTGAAGTTGTTTATTACTCTCTGGACAGAGGAGTATTGTCTCCCAAAAGTTTTCGCGATTTTCCGTTAACTTTTACTATTCTGCCACAAACCAACAATGATTTTCCTTTCGCCAATTAACTCAGAACGACGCAGCTAAAATTCTATAAAATTTTGCTCGAACATTACTCAAGTAATTGTCTCCAAAATAAGTGAAAATAAAATAGTGATTATTTTAAAATGCTTAACTTTTTTCAGTTGAATACTTTAATACAGTTAGTGAACGCAAACATTTTGTGCCATGTGTAAATCGTTTCACAAGGTATCGAGAAAAACATTTTCTCCTGAATTTTACTAATTACTTATGCAGAAACAGTAGAAGAATGAGATTGCGCCAGGGTGAACGAAGAAGGTATTTTGGTTAACACTCGGTAAATTCACACACGTTAGACATTCCCATATATCTCCTTGGACAGGACCCGAAATATGGACATATATTATACTAGATTCCAACAGAAGAGTGTTAATAAGCTATATAGCTGTTTATAATCTCGCAATGAAATTGATCATATTGTAAAAGACGGATGTCATATTTCCGGTGCTCTGGATATGTACACATTCCGTGGACCTTACATTGACTCGTACCACTATTTTGTGGCAGCTCAGATGTGTATCCGCCTCTGCGCAACAAATAACTCCCATTACAAATAAAAGGAAGGTTTGATGTGTGAAAGGGTTTTATCATATCAATAAGCCAACCGGTTTCTACTAGACTCGAATTACTACTCCCTAAGAGTGATGATGAACGATTTAATATAAGATAACAGTGGGATGAAATTTCAAGCTCTCAACATACCGCCAATATAGAGGAGTTGAAAATGGAAGGAAGACGCATTTGCAGATAAAGAAAGAAAGAAGGGGTGTCTTTGGTCAAGCCGAAGGTTTAAAAAGGAATATTAACTTGAATCAATGTCCAAAGAACACAAATTTTAATTTTCTTGTTGCTGTTTATGGAAGTTATTTGCCATAGGCTTTCGATTTCGCTGATTTTCAGTACCAATTTGTAATTATGTCTATTTAATTATGTCTGGCTGGTTCCCACAGATGTATTAATAAATATACCAGTATATCTACCTACCAATAATGGTTGAAATATATCAAAATCTGAGTAGCTAGTTTGCTTTCAAATAGACCGACGGACAGAGGGACATAAGTAAATCAACTCTGCACTTCTTCTTTTTTTGGTACTTAAATACTGCAGACAAAAGTTAATATACTATTTCATGCAAGTGAAAGGTATAAGGATCCTGTGACTTATAAAGAGTTCTCCACTAGGTATCTGTCTACAGATCTGTCATATTTTTCATTGTATTCTGTAATGTTTACACCTTCATCATGGCAAAATATACGCAAGAACAACGTTTTCAAATTATTCAATATAATTATCAAATAATCGTTCTGCAATTGCAACTTTTTTAAGAAAATCATCTCCGATGAGGTTCACTTTCATCTGAGTGGTGCGGTCACTAAACAAAACTATCGATTCTGGTGCGAAGAAAATCCTCAAATTATACATGAACAATCATTACATTCACTTAAATTCACAGCTTGGTGTGGTTTTTGGGCTTGTGGAATCATCGGTCCGTACCTCTTTCGAAATGAAGCTGGTACCACCATTACTGTTAATGGAGAGTGGCATAGATCGATGACAACCAACTTTTTATGGCCACAATTGGAAGAAATTGGTCTTAACAACATCTGGTTCTAACAAGGCGGGGCTACGTGTCACACAGCACGTGCAACAACCGAATTAATGTGAGAAAGGTTTAGAGATTCGATTATTTCAAGAAATTGTAACATTGAATGATTGTGATTGAACACCATTACACTACTTCTTGTGAGGTTATTTCAGATCAATGGTCTTTAGTAATAAACGAGACTCTCTTCAAGAATTAAAAGTCTATAATTAACGTGATATTCAAGACATTAGACTTGATTTAGTGAGAAAATTGCTCAAAAATTGGTTTCATCGAATTCGTAAATGCAAAAGAAGTCGTGGAGGCCATTTGAATGATATTATATTTAGAATTTAATTGTACTGATTATACTTCACATTAAATAAAAACTATTTGAATTTTCTTAACAATTTGTGTGTATTTTTTTAAAGAAATCATATCACTCTTAATGAAAAACCCTATACAATGTTTCAAAACTAAAGCCTATTCATAGAGGAACCAAGGCGATAATCTCAGATAGTGATGGCCAGAGAATTATAGCTTTATGGAGGAAACAATTCTCCAGCCAGCTGAATGGCAGCGAACATTCTACATGCGGATATAATGAAATTATTTTTTCCCTTAACTAGTTTTGGAATATAATGAATTTACAAAAAATATTATATATATAAATATTACTTTAGGTCAAGCACTGATAGTCTTCAACGGACTTACGTAGAAAGAAGTCACGAATTTCTGGGTAACTAAAATACTGCTATAAATCTCTATTATGTGCGCCTTAAACGTATTAAATTATAAAGAAAATTCTTATTAAATTTTTCTCTACTCCAAAAAATTTAATATTAGTATGTTTTTGCAAGTCTATGCCCAACGATATGTACCTACTTACGAGTTTGTGTAAGCGCTATACCATTGAATACACAAAAGGTCAAGGGTGCTATTACAGTAAGCCTGCATGCCCGTGTGTATTTATATTTTTATACATATATACATTATGTAGACATTTTATACGTATGTACAATATATTGACACGACATATAGAAGTGTACAAACCGAGCCATTTGGCAAAGATGTAAAAAAAAGTACCCAAAAATGCCGCAGCGGAAACAAAGCAAAGAAACGCCTACCTCGACTGGTTAATGGGGCATATTTGAGTACATAGAACTACTTAAATTTCCTTGCTGTTTGTATAGAGTAGTATTTTAAAAATATGTGCAACCAAATTTCAACGCATATACTAGCGCATATGTAATTATATATATTAGGATTTTTTGCATGTTTAAATACACATTTGCTTTTCGCTCGTACGAGTATTTCTCATAAAGAGTAAAAATATATTATTTTTTATTTTATTTTTGTTGCTTATATGTCAACAATTTTTTCAGGTTCGGCAAGGAAAAATAACACAATCTCCTTTGTATTTATATAGATATACACTTATACACTTACGTTCATATGTGCTTCCTTGAAAAGGAAGTTAAGTGAGCTGTCAAGGTTTTTGAGCAGAAAAAATTAATTTATGCTTTTCTTTTCTGCTAATGGATTCTTTACTCCGCTCATCTTAATGTAGCACACCTTTGCTTTTCAGTTAAATATATTCTTGTATTTTTTTTTATACAGTTTTGTTTATTTAAAACAAGTTTCGGTTAAAATAATTTGATTTATGACTCCCACCTCAATAACATGAGACTTGGAAACTCCATAAATATATTTCTGGGAATTGTGATTTATGTAACAAAACTTGAAAAAGGATTTTACTTTTTGCATATTTAACATTACCTTTAAGGAAGGATATGTATTTTCCTATCAAGATTTCTGAATAAATGAATTTCAATATATAACTAACTGCCAAGACTTTTAGATAAAATTAATATTACTTCATATACTTTATAATTACAATTTTACTGTGACTAAGTTTAAACGCAACTGTTAAAATAGTATGCCTTAAACGAGTTTTGTACTACAATCAAATTAAAATTTTTTGGACGATTTGGAGCAAAACCCAGCTCTACTGAAAAAATATAGGCAAATGCTTTAAGGATTACAAATATAAATGTCCTATCTCTTCATTGAGGATGTGCCGTTGTCCAGATGGTTTAAAACCGCGTAAGACTAAAGGCTGATCTGCAACACCAATCTGGGCAAAGAGGGTATCATTCGGACAACAGTCGCAAAATTCAGCTTGAAATATGGTACTAGTTGAAACTATATTCCATGGCAAGAAAACTTATCGAATTATTGATTGGGTTCAGATAGGAAAACTCGCAATCAGTTTGGATATGTTGTGATAGACAAATGATATGCTTTCTGCTTGTGCGTGCAACCCTGCGCAGAAGCTTCAATACCCACCTGTAAATGTCTCTGCTGCTGGTGAAAATTTACGACTCATCTCTGTCGGGAAGGGTCCTGTTAACCCAAGCTCCGTTGTGCTTTCCATACTTTTTGGAAGGCATAAAAAAGGCCTATGTTGCCTTTTTACCATCCTCTTTTCTCGCAAAACTCAGCAGCAGATACATCAAGGTCAGTTATTTAGTTTCTGTGTAACGTTGTAACGTAGCAATCGACCAAAATGAAGTAATACGACGACTCCCAAAAAGATATATTAAGTTAATGGAGGAAGCACTTCTGCAGCTTGCTAAATGTCAGTCAAAGTGAAACACCCGAAGGTGATGATGACATAAGGTAAATAACCTCACCTTATTTCTCAAATATTCACAAGGACCTAAATCTTCGAAGCGACACGCGAACAATGGACTAACGCACACCCCCTTTTCACTGGTTTTTAAGCTGTCTTCGATAGTGTGAATTGAAACGATTTCAATGTTGATATATCTGATTTGATGTCCCCAAAGGACTTATATGGATAGTTAAACCGATGCTGAGCAATAAGAAAAGCACTGTCCGAACTCGAAGGGTGCTCTCCGAACCGTTCAATATGGGTTAAGAATTCATATAGATTATGTGAATATTTTATTTTAATTCTGAATATAATAACATTAGACAAGAGAGTACCAAATAGAGAGGATGAAATCGCTTTAGAAGCTCTGCGTGTTCCAAACAGGATAATGTAGCAAGTGAATGGATTTCTTGGCTCCCACGTCACTGATGATTGTCGCAACTTTGAAGATACTTTTTGTCTATCCAGAAAAATCGCCAACACTAGCGATATTATCATCGACGTCTTACGCAAAAAAAGAGAATCGAAAAGTAAAATCCCCCCCTACGGTACAAAGTCCAAACTCATGAGAAACATTGGAATTTTCTCTGACCATTATAGGCTCAAAAATTTAACCGTTGTAAGGAATGCCTGCAGTAAAGAGACAGTTAAAATTCAATAATTCTCACTATGGTGGGTCAGCATATCGGATCGACCAGAATTTTTATTCGGCCGATACCTGTCACTTTCGCAATATTCCCACAAACAACTTGGAATATTTTGAGGTTACTACAACAACAACAACATGATGAGTTGGCATTTTAAGTTTCTAAATAATGACTTTTAGACGATGGCTGTGTTCAAGCGAATTAATAAAGCGGATTCGTTGGCTATGTCCTGCTACATATATGAATGAAATCATCCTATAGTTTGAAAGCAATCGGAAATAATACACACCGGTGAAGGCCTACGCTCCGATGGAAGGCAAGAGGTGCTTGTACCTCCAATAGATGTCGGGGAATTAGGGTATACTTTTAGCCTGGTCAAGTGTAACAAGTCGTCAGGTATTGATGGTTTGAACGGAGAAATATGCAAAAGCTTATGTCAGCGCATTCCTGATTACTTGGAGGCTATTTATAATAATTGCATGTGTGAATGTTACTTCCCACGTTTGTGAAAATTTGCCAGAGTCGTTCCTATCCTTATCGTGGTATCTGTCTCCGTCCATTGCTTGGCAGAGTACTGGAAAGGGCGCTGATTTAACGTCTTCTGGAGCTAATAAGGGGTAAGCGGTCGAATAGGCAGTACGGGTTCAGGAAAGTACGTGGTGTTGAAGACGCATGGATATATGTTCAGTATCTGGTAAACGAAAATTTCAATAAATATGTCCTAGGCATCAGAGAGTGATGCCCGTATCTTGTATGGCTGTGTGCCGCACCGTCTCTACTGTGGCATTGCAGGCCTTGGGGTGGGCAGGTGGTACCTCCTTTAATATGGTGGTTTAGCGTGATGTATCATTCAATTTGAAGTGGAGATTGAGTGCAGGGTTGCAACAAAACTCATGACTATCCGATAGCAATATAGGTACTTGGATGGTATAATTGGGTAGTTTGCCCGTTAGGTGTTTAGACGAAGAATGCAACTGAGGTTTAATTGTAGAATTTTAATGTGAATAAAGAGGTTCTTAGTATAGTACGCGGTGTATAATGTCCAACCCCAGACCACCAGTCCGAAGCTAGCAGGAAATTAAACAGGTATTAGTTTCAGCTACGAGGTCCGACCGTAGAGACTCAGTTATGGTACCACTTGGAACAGGAACTCTGACCTGTTCCTGAGGAAAAGACCTTCGCGGAGTGTCGTGGTGGCTGTGGTTTATATCCAAGCGGGAAGAGTTGGCTTTTTTGTCAAATTGATGTGAAGTTGCTTTGCAAGCAGATGTCGGCCCAATAGAATAGTAGAGGTTTAGGTAGGACTCGAACTTTCCCACGGTGGTTAGTGCGTCCTTTCCACACTGCCAATTGCTAACATAATGCCTGCATTAGGACGCTGATCAACGCAATGTTTTGATCAGTTGCGTTTTTGAACACCTTGAGTTTAGACTGACGACGACAAGTACTAATGTAAAATATATCGTACTACTCCATTGGAAGGATCAGGTGGAGAAAGACCTGCACTTAATTCATTTCTCCTGCCGGCATCGATGTGCGAATATAATAAACTACTAGCGTTGGTAACTCAGCTAAAATCACACACGTGGTACACCAATTAATAAGAAAGTACCATACCAAAGTACCATTTTCCTGATGTTAAATTAATTTATTTCGGACTCACTTGGCTAGTTTTACGAAGTAATTAGTTATAGCAAACACATTGTTAAATGGTTATGAAGCTCCAATCAATACCATAATTTTTTTCAAACTAAATTAAATTTATGTTTATATAACCTACTCCGATAATGCATACAACTAAAATCGCAGCGATGATTGATTTTAAATGAAATAATATTATGGAATAATTAAAGTCTTTAATATGGTAGCAAGGAAAAAATTATACAAAATGCTCATACGAAATGCATTTGCAGCTAAATTTACATCCTTTTAGGAAAACACTAATAAATTACATGAATCAGAAACCAGACACCCATATATACGTAAAAAACTACATAAAATCAATTAACTTTATGTTCCGTACAAAAATCATGGCATCCCCAATAAACTTCATAAATGGGCATTAAATTCACATTGCAAAAACTACCAAACTCACTCACACGTATGTACATATGTTACGTATGCACTTATGCCCAAGCTAGCTTCTACAATGTTTTTATGAACTTTCAATGAACTCATTTGCTGTGGCATGTCTGAAACATAAAGTAGAAATTGGTAATTTTTTTGTTGGCCGCAAGCGTTCTAATACAAGAGCCAATCATTTTCAGCGATAACAAATTAGTGGTGGGGGTAAAAAAACTTATAGCGTTGCCGGTTTTGAACTAAATTGGGGTGAAATTAATTTACTACAACTTCAAGCGATCGCTCGTAATAATGCTGTTTTTGAGTTAAATGCTACATGGGGAAATTTTTAAACACTGAATGAAACTTAATCAAATTCTACATTGAGTTTTTTGTAAATCAATTTAAGTTAACCCGCTTTAAGGCCAAAAATAATAATATATATTTATTTTTTAAGTTAAGGTGAGGTATAAAATAATATAAGTTAAATGTGTCAGCGAAATGCCATATCTGACGCCATTTTCACATCATTTAATTCTCTTAATTGCCTTCTCCATCCATTTGAATTATCAATGATATATTTCAGAGTAATGACAGTAAATACTTATGTGACTTGACTAAACTATTATTTTAAATAAATAATGATCACCGATTCTTCACATAAACAATCAAACTAGCATATTTAGCGTACGACAAACATAATTTATGTTATGCTCATTCATATAGCTATTTATTGAAATTAAATCGGTTTATTGCTTCAATAAAACTTTTATTGTTTTCAGAAAAAATCATTGCATGAATGACTTTTTTATGTTTCTATTTTTTTACATAAAGCGTTCATAAAGTTCACATTGGTTTTGATATGATGAAATTCAATAATATTATGCGATTAACCACTTATTGATTTTTGAAAAACATCTTCGGAAAAATTCAGCGAATAATAATAGGGTTTTCTTCTGTTATCTTCTATTTCTACATAAATTATGATATGTCTGGTTTAAACAAGCTCTATTGATAACATTGGTATCACATTTCAATTCAAAACTTGAAGTCTTATAGCGTAGCTTGGTCCGAAGTATTTCAGTATCAGAAGGAGGATAGATGGACTCACCGCAATTTAAACCGGTCACATCAGAATCACGAGCTAGAGCAATTTAGCCCTGTGCATCTGTCCATATGTCTGTATGTCTATCTGTCCGTCTCTCCGTCTGTCTGTTTGAACGAAACCTAGTCCCAAAATTTTTTTATATATTTTATACGAACTTGATAGAAAAAATACCTATATATTTAAACGATCATTTGTCGGAACCGTCCAGATCGGACCACTATAGCATATTTACGACCGAATTTTCAGATGTGAAGTTATTGGGTCATAAATCCGTCACAAAAGTAACTAAGAACGTGAAATTTGGTATACTACACATGTCGAATGAACTGAAAATTGGTTTTGAAAATCATCGAAATTGAACGAATGTAAAGTATAATTCCCATACATCGCTATATTCAGATATGAGGTTTTGATCACAAGTCAGTAAAAAAGTATTTAGGTGTATGAAATGTACCAAATTCACAAATATTATGAAAGTGTACTGAAAATAATCGAAATCGTATTGATATATCATTTTGCCTGCATACAACCGAATTGTTCAAATATGATATTTTGGATAAAAAAAATCAATTAAAAATGCATAAAGAAGCGTGAAATTTGGTATTATGCGCCCATACAACTGATTTGTTCAAATATGAGATTTCTGGGAGCGTAGATTCAGTATTATGCACACGAAGACATTCGTTCTTTATTGTGTTTCTTTTTTTAGGACTTAGTCATCAAATAGATCTTATTTTACCTTTTAGAATGTTGGCTAAACAAATATGTTTATTCGATAGAGCTCGTGAGTAGCTACGTGTATTTAATTGGAGATATCCAATGCCATAATTTTTTTTGAAGAGGAATTTATTAAGTGACTTTAAGCTTTTTTCTGTTTTTATTATATTAATTTACTTTTAATTACTTTCGTAATGAGTATCGACCGTTAAAAAAATATGAGACATTAAGCATCGACAGAAATGTGGATTGACTGACATCTGCTAAGATCATTCAGTTCTGGTTTGATAATATTCATCGCGATTCCAATTTTTTACAGCTTATGCCAATTGGTCAATTTTGTATCTAGCCGAATTTAATCGGAGTGCAATGGAGTGCAGATCTGCTTCAGTTTATGCAGTTACAATGGCAGTTCAATTCGTATGAAGTGTAGCTTAGAGCTTCTGTCGATCTTGAAGGAAGTTACTCGCCAAATTACCGTGTTTTCAGTGATTCCCCCTTCTTCCCTCAAACGTTGTATGCTAGTCCTGGGACTCGCTACGTCAGAGCCATCTCCTAGGAAAACTAAATTAATGCCTTGGATGAGAGATCCAACTTTTGATAACAACCACAGCGATATGAAGCATCTGGAATATTCGATCCTTAAATTGAAAAATTACCTCTTCATAACTGCTTAAAGTAATTACTAATATTAAAACTGACCTCACAGCCTTTCAAAGAAGCAATGCAGATGAAAAAGGATGATGGTGTTGGCTTCTGGTAGCAGATAGACTCCATCGTTGAGTACTATCGTTCAAAGTAATTGCTTCCAAAGAAGCAATGAAGATGAAAAAGGATGATGGTGTTGGCTTTTGATACCAGATAGACTCCATCGTTGAGTACTATCGTTCAAAGTAGTTGACGGAAGCCATGCCACAATGCGCACTATTGCAAAATATTTCAATATATCGTTTACTTGCGCTTACGATTTAAGAGAAAACCGGTGTGAATATATTATGTAAGCGCCTTGAATGGACCTATTAAAACTGATCTCGCCCCGAAGTCAAAATTATGCTGTGTGACATCAATACCAGGATTGACAAAGAAATAGAATCTGTGGTCCAACAGTTAGAACATTTAGCCTCCGTAACAACACTGATTTCATTGATTTCACCAACATCGGCGTTAGTTCCGACTTATTTAAAACGGATAAGAAACCGAAGGTCAATGGTTTGGTGATGAACGGTGATGAACGTATTGTCTTTAATCAAACAGTCAGTGCAATCACATTTGGCACCTCCTTTACTGTTGACAGTAATAATTTTGAAGTTTTAGATAATTCCGTTTATCTACGCTCTCCCACTTGACTTACGTTGCGAATGTAAGCCAATATATATTTTTATGGAATTATAGTGTAGTGGAAAGATACAGAAAAATCTATGTATCCGAAAAGGCTGGAAAGAATATTTTGAAAATGTATAAGCATCAAATATTTAAAGCAATATCAGCTGCCATCCGATTTTAATTATACTGCAAGCTAAAAATAGAGCATTAATGACTGCCGCGAGGGTAAAGATGGAACAAATATTAAAGCTTAGGCAAAAAATCATGGCTTTCCATATATTTTAGATGCTTCTAAAATTATGTACCAAACTCTACAAATAGTTTATCGTTCTTGTCGTGGATGTGGTCGTGGACGTTAACAACATCCAGTGAGTCGTTATGAGTCTTCGAGAGAAAAATTTTGCAAAGGACAAAAATGCGATGGAACTATGAGATGTGTGAAATATGAGACGACAATGGCATAGTTCAGCGAATCAAATTATACTGGGTTTTAAACTATTTTTTTTTTCATCAAAAACTTACTTGTTTAGTTGCAACTGCTGACCAAATCGCAAAATTAAATTTATAAAGAATTTTCTTTGACCCTGATTTCAAATCACTTTGTGTGTATTTTACATTATGTATTTTGTGCATATTTAAAAAAAAAATTAAATAAAAATAAGTATCTCTCACCCTTTTGTGCACTCAATGCCACTTTATTTAAATTGTGGATATCCGCGAAAGTAAACAATAAAATTACTGTGATTTATTTTGAGGGATTAACGCCGCAAGACTTTGGTTTTTGCTTTTTAACATTTGGCATGGGGCGAGCGAGCAAAGAAAATGTGAAAGCAACCGCATACTTACACATAAACACATGCACGCATAAATGAACGTACGCATGTATGTGCGTTTAAACACACTCGAACGAATTGCTACATTTCCTAAGTCACCGCTACAATGTGGCCACCGCAACAGCAACCGAATGAGCAAATCTCGTGAATAATTAGATGTACATGGGGCAGCGGTTGTTAGTTGTCGATGCTTGTTGTTGTTGGGTGGGTTGAAATTTAAGGTTTGTCGTTGATTTTGTTGGGTGTGTGTGCTCATATCCGTGTTTGTTCTTATTTATTTTTGGCGAGAAAGTTTCCACCTCGTTGACTGCGTGTTTGCCTCAACCAACACAAACCAACTGCTGTTGATAAATTTCACTTAGTTTCATCAATGGCGGCTGCAAAAATTTCTTCGTTTGTGGCTTTGACGGGTGGCAGACTGTGATGTTCCCTCACAGTTATGTGTACTTGTAAAGTTGTTTGCTTGGCTTGCGTCGATTTTTCATTATATTTCTTCTGCTTGGGCTTTCCATGTAAATATACATTTATTTTATGGTTCGAACTTTGATGATCCCTTTATGCCTTTAGGATACCACGATATGGTGTGTGAATCTCCATGAAGCATCTTCTCACGCCACAATAGTAAAATTTAAAAGATTTTGAGTTTATGCTTTTATTACTTGTTAAAATGAGATAAGTTAAAGTAAAATGATTATTATAGTGAAAATAAAGATTAGGTAAATATAACGGTTCGAAATTGGTGCACTCAGTAGTTGTTGGTTAATAATGAATTGAATATTACAACAACGGATTACATGGCTGATGTTAGCTCAGTGTAAAGGCACTCGCTTGTAAAGTGAGGATCCTTTGGTTCGTTCCCTGCGCTGATAAATCTAAAGAGGGGATAAGGTGATCCTGGAAGCAGCTGTTAATTTTACCAGTATTCTTTGTTGTGCATTCAATTGAAAAGAAAAAATACGCCTTTTACACGAAGCTCATTAATTTATAACCTAAAAAATTAAGTAAAGTTAATAAATCAAGTAAATTGAAGTAATTAAAATAATTTTAAATAAGAAGATAAGTTGAATGAAGCTAAGTTCCAAAACGGTATTTTTTTTTTTGTATGTTATATTAAACTAAGTGAAAGGAAATTAAAGTAAATTCGGTTAAGACTAAATTAAGTTAAATTAAATTAAGTTTAATTGAGGAATATATTAATATAAGCTGAAAATTTATGTAAAAATTAACATTAGATAGTTTAAGATAAGTTAAAATTCAAGCAACCCTACATAATAATGGAGCCATAAGAGCCAATAAGTAAACTTAAGGGCATATTCTGGTATAGATATTTGAATTTCAAAAACACAGAAAAAAAATGTAAAAAATTAAAAATTCAAAAAGCTAGCAGCTGATGAGCTGAGGTGTCGAAAAAAATGACGCGCCACCGTTACCACGATTTCAAGCCTTCTAGCAATATAGAGACAAAAAAAAGAAGATTATTAATCTAAAAGCATATCGCTATCGTATGAACTAAAAAAAAAATCACAAAATGGCAGCTGTTTGAAAAAACAATAAATTTTTTACCACTATTTTTTGGTTTTTAAAATTTTTTAAAATAGAAAATATTAAATTTGGAGATGAGCTTAATTCATTCGATAGACTTCTTTATCTATTCTATAAGAAAACATACACCAATTTCAAATAATTGAGTTTGGATGGCGCCAACCTAAGATATCTCCGAAAATAACTGAAATTTCGAAAAATCCTTTCAGGGAGATATTTTTAAAGGATTATACTATGAAAATATGATAAAAACTGATTTTTTTAAATTTCTAAACCAGAATACCACCTTGAAATAAAATATTGGCCAAATATATTTTCACAGAGTTTCCACCCTTGCAAAATTGAAATACAGCGGAGAGCGTCGAGTAAAAATCTGGCCTACATAAAGCTTAAATTGGTATCTACAGTTCTGTTTGCATAATTTCAAACCAAATATTGTTTGTCAAAAATTTTCAAAAATTGTTTGATTAGAAACCGCACAAAATGCTAAAATTGTTGAAACCCACTTAAAACATGGTGATTCGAACATGGCCACGTTTCGCGTGAAATTTGAAGAGCTTGGATCGTTTTCAGATATTGTAAGGCCTATGCATAGTAGTTTGCTAGTTCCGCCTCAATTATCGCTGCTGTAAGTGAAAGCTTGGATAATCTACGTCACATTATGTAGTATTTTGCACTTGGACTTACACCTTTTACATCCATATCAAGCTCAGCTCACATAACAGCTGAAGCCAGCTGACACTTCACAACGCCGTAGTTACGTTGATTGGATCCTTGGACAACATGCAGCGGGTAGCGGGTTTTCCAACAAAATTTCCTTCAGTGGCAAGGCACTGGGTGAATGCGACCATACGATAACCAATTTTTTTTTGGCTTACGATTGAAAAGTGGCGCATGCTACACAGCACGAGCGAATATGGCTTTACTGCGAGAGATATTTCTCAGCCACATAATCTCTCGTCTTGGCGATGCCAAGTGGCGACTGAGATCACGCGATTATACACCGTTGGACTTTCTGACGGGGCTATGCGAAAAACAGTGTTTATGCAGGTAAACCTTTAACTATTGAGCACTGGAAACAACATCCGTTATGGCTAAGCTACCACCAAATATGTGCCAAAAAATGGTTGAGAATTACCTCAAATGGATCGTAGTTTGCAAAATTCAGGAGGCGGTCATTTAAATGATGTAATGTTTCAGGGTTTAGATTTTATAATAGAAAGGAATTTCATGAAAAAAAAGTTAAAAATTAATTTAATAAAATTTTTTTTTTCTTTTTTTTGGAAACCATAGAATGAATAACCCGTATATATCTTTCTATATAACATATCTCACAATCTTTTTAAAATATACACAACTCAAAAATTGTGCATTAGAGTTTTTGTATGAAATTTACTTAAGGTTGAACTGCTAACCGAGGTTTTTATTAATTTTTTTACTTGTGATTTTTTATGTAAAAAAGTATTAATAATTAAAAAAAAAGATTGAATAGAAATGTCATCAAATTACGTCTTGATAACATTTTACCTCATGGTGTTTTAATTTGCCCTAATTTTTTATACTTAACCAACCAAGACCATCTGTACATACTCACATGTATTTAAACACAATAAAGCTAAATCGCAAGTCAGTTAGAATTATGCATTCATTGAAAAAGTAAAATAAAAAATCACGAAAATTGTATTGTCGGTCAACATAAAAAAGTTTCTCATACGTCATATCACTGATGCATTTTTTGAAGATTATTAAATTTTCCCTTCGAAACACTTAATTCTTCATTTTTTATAATTTATACCCTTTCTTTCCTTTTTATTACATTGCATTATTCCTGCTCAAGAAGAGTAGTTGAGGGTAAAGTTAAAGTAATAAAAAATTATTATAAGCTTTGGCCATTTATTTGAAATCCCAGTAGAAGCTTTTGAATAAATAATTTATTTCTAGCCCCTAAAATTCCAAGACTGTCAGTGAACTTATAAAAAAGTTTATTTTTAATCATTTTCGATTGAACACTTAACTTTACTTCACTCTTCTAACCTTCATGTTATTAAGAATTAATAAAAAAATTGCGCCTATTGCAATATTTGTTAATTATGTTAAATTACCTGAAGTTTACCAAAATAAGCTAATAATTACTTTAAAGTTGACATTTAAATTTTGAACAAATGAAACTATAATTTCAATGAAAACTTCAAAACAAATGCGTGTTTGTTAATTGAATGAACTTGTCTAGACAAACAAAACAAATGGCATAAATAACAGTAATTTACAGACATGTGTACACAAATACGCGAACATACATACAAATCATTGAATATCAAACACATGTGAGTGGATCTCACGGCGTATAAGTAACAACGCCGTGTGCGTCAGGTGAATTTGAATGCCAATATGCGACCTTTTGATGGTTGATACTAAATTAGAAATTAGTATGCATTACAGCTATCTGCAGCGCATTCATATATGCATTTTATACATTTACGATATTTATGTCATAAAAAGCTAATTTTTATTCAAGTAATTTTACGATTCAATGCAAATCTGCGCTTAGAAATTAAATTAATTATTAGCAAGCAGAAATTGATAACGCAAAGCAAAGAAATATATTAACGTGCATTTATTTATGTGTGAGTAGAAAGAAAAGTACTATACATATATATATATATATATATATATATATATATATATATATATATATATATATATATATTTATATGATAATCACATATATAATGTATAAATATACTTGTATGCGCCAGAGTTTGCTTATGCTCGAATGCAAATTTACCTTCTACGAGCATCACTTGAGAAACCCCAAAAGAGGCAATAATTAGAAAACGAGTGCGAAAACAAAAACTCTGCAAAAGTGTTTTTCCATCGTTCACTTCTCACATGCACTCACATACTGTTATTATGTCTATTTCCTTTGCAAATTTTACAATTTCAAGATTACATGCATGCATTTGAATAGACAGATGGATGAATGAACGAATAAGAGAATAATGTGAAGTGAATGAGCAGACAAAAGTGCCATAGTAGACAAAATCAACTATGCAATAATAACGCTTGAAACAAGAGTGAGTTAAGTAACTAATGGAAATTTGTATATATCTATGTATGTATGTGTAGATAGATATATCTACATAGTTATATATATATCATATTTGCAAACATATCAAATAAAAGAACACACTGAGAAAAACAGAGGTTTATGTAAATGATTTTAGAAAAATCGGTAGGCTTTTTATGAAAAAGAGGAAGTTTAAAAATTTTAAGTATATATTTTAAATGAGAGACGATATTTTCTATCTATGTAAATTACATAAAATTTATAATAAGTTTTCCATTCAAAATATTACATAAAATATTTTAAGGTCTTCATAGTGACTCTTTCTTATGTTTTATTTTCAGTGTATCTTCCAATACTGCTCAATATTCTTGGCGTTGCTAAGTAAAAATATGAACTTTCGTGAATTTCGTAGAAAATTTTGGTAAAACTTTTACAAGTGCAAAGAAGAATGAAAAATGTGTTCACTCTGCGTACTCTGCGCTTAAGCAAAGAAGTTCAGACGCTTGCAAAGAAAGGAGAAAAAACCCGATGTGTGAAGTGAATTCAGATGAAATTCGATAACAAGTTTTCAAATATTCCATTATATTAATTTGTATGTGTAAAACAATTTGAGTGCTAATGATGGTAACGCTCGATTGGGGAGATTTGTCAGCTGATAAGTGGGTGACAAGTAAAAGTTTACGAATATGATTTACACTAGTTGTTGGTATAAAAACGTACTAAAAAAAATAAATACACTAAGGATATTCTAAAGTAATTGTGCTAAAAATTATACCTCTGAGCTATTTTATAGTATCATTAAAAACGGCTTATATATTATACAGGTGTGATTAATAAAAAATTATAAAATTAAGAATTATAAAATAACAAACATACTAGCCATGAGTTTAGCTGAGTTGGTGAGGCAGTTTATAACACATGTTTTTTATTAATTGTATTTGTGATTTCAACAAAGTCGCACTAAGCTGATTTTGACCACGTCTAGAAAGATTAAGTTCCTTGGCTTTAAAGTATTCAAAGTAGACTATCCATGTTATCATGATGCAAGTACATCCACTAAGCCACCTGTTAGCTGCTTTTTTATCAGAGGTCAGTTTTTGCAAATATTTTGCTCTAGTCGGTGGTAAAGGGTGATTCAAGAATAGGTACATTTTTCAATAGCTTTTTTTTGACAGATTACGCGTGAGTCGGATCATGCTGTCATGTCATTTTTGTACATTATTGATTGGCATTTTATCATGGAAAGACTCACGCATGAACAACGTTTACAAATCATTCACCTTTATTACGAAAATTCATGTTCTGTAAATAATGTGTTTCGCGCACTACGCTCAACATATGGTCAACATTATCAGCATACTGAGCATACTATTCGCAACACCATCACCCATATTGAGGCCCAGCATTATTTATTGGATAATATTCAACCGAATAGGCCACGTCCAGCATGCAGTGAAGAAAATATAGCGGTCGTAGCCGAGAGTGTACACGAAGGCCATGGAGATTCGTCGTCGTTCGCAGCAACCCGGACTGACGTATGGAACGACTTGGCGCAGTTTTCGTCGAGGTATTAAATTTAAAACGTACAAAATACAGCTTGTGCAAGAAATGAGGCCGCTCGACCTTCCCAAGCGACATCGCTTCGCTCTGTGGGCTCTTGAAAAGTTCCCAGAAAATCTGAAATTTTAGAGCCAAATTTTGTTGAGAGATGAAGCCCATTGCTGGCTCAATGGGTATATAAACAAGCAAAATTGCCACATTTGCAAGGAAGCGAAACTGAAGAAATTCAACATCTGCCATTTCATCTAGAAAAAACAAAGGTTTGGTGCGGTTTACGGGCAGGTGAAATCATCGGTCCATATTTCTTCAAAAATGAGCTGGTGAGAACGTAACCGTCATTGGCGACCGTTATCACGCCATGATAACTGACTACTTTATGCTTCAAATTAATGCTCGTGATCTCCGCGATATTTGGTTTCAACAAGACGGCGCCACTTCCCATCTACCGTATCAATTACTGGATTTATTGAGAGAAGACTTCGGTGAGCA
Organism: Neoceratitis asiatica; assembly: GCA_030068015.2. Taxonomy (NCBI): domain Eukaryota; kingdom Metazoa; phylum Arthropoda; class Insecta; order Diptera; family Tephritidae; genus Neoceratitis; species Neoceratitis asiatica. Next base: position 42,592,908 of record CM061524.1, on the reverse strand, counting down.
CATAATTTCACGCTTTGGACCGGTCGATTTGCCGCAAAGATAGTGTGTTATTACACCGTTAGACTTTTCCCTGTGGGTAAATGTAAAGTCTAAAGTCTATGCGGATAATCCCTCTTCTATTCAGGCATTGTAGCAAAACATCACTCGTGCCATTCGCCAGTTACCAGTCGAAATGCTCGAGCGAGTCATCAAAAATTGGACTCGACGGATGGACCATCTTAATATTAATCATCAAGAATAAATACCATGAAATTTTATATCGAACGATAATAAACATCCCCCCTTTAAATTTGAATTTTCCGTTTTTTTTTTTTAATAGGGAAGCTCGTCCTTTTATAATCACTTCGTATACTGAGTTCATTTTAATTAAAGTGGTTCACATTTTTTTAACTCGTCTGCTCCCTCGACATGTAAATGGCATTTATATCACGGATATATTATAATATTATATTGATTCAAAAGCTTCAGAATTCCTGCAATTTATCACCAGTTTTGACGTTGTGTATAATTGTAGAGATATATTGGCAGATTGCCTGTCAGAGCATTTAGTAATTGATTGGGTGATGACCACCGATTTGATTTGAACAGCATTTTGCCTACTTTCCTCGTGACAATAAATTTTACTTGGAAGACATTGCAGTGGCTTGTTAGTCTCAAATTCATTTCAATTGAGAACAACGTTGAGTCAATTTCGCATCCTACTTTATCACTGAGATTTGAATCTGTCAACAAAAATGACTATCGCAGTCATTAGTGTGCGTTTTTTTTTGTGGAAAGTGATTATTAAAGCAAAGTTTCAAGGTAGTTTTGACCAGCTTTTCAGGAATTTTTGTGAGAGACTATTTTATAGGTAGGTCCTATACTGTGATTACTCCAGAAAGGCGCTTAGACTTATTGCATTGAAGCTAGCTTGAAGTTTGTCGTACATAACTAGCGGAAGAAAATTTAAAAAAACACTTAAAGAGATAATTTAAAATTAAAAAAAATATATTTTCATACTTTTAAGTAATAGATTCCTGAAAATGTCCATCAAATATAATTACGTTATTTAAAAATTTTCCTCCTGTTCTCCAATATATTTATCAAAGATTTAAGATAAATTTCTAGACAAACTACTATATTTAACATTCATCTAACATCGCGCAGAAGCCTTTAGTTTCTCATTATGATGTCATGTGTACACACAGATCGAGTCGTTTTTATCTTTAAATAAAAAGAAACTCCATAATCAGGTTTTTGTTTGGATAGATTGAAAGCAATAAGCACTGATAAAATAAAATATTTAATCTTAGAGAAGCAAGTGGGTCACTTTGCCGTGATAAGGCCACTATATTCTGAGAGAGATTAATATAGTATAAACTTTTAAATTAGCCACTCTCTCAGTTTCCAATATTGAACTTTGCCCACGGACTTATCGCTCAAAGGAAGATTGTCCAGCTTAACAAAACAGATTTGCGATCGACAAGAAAAGAACAATATATGTAAATCATTTTTAAGTTATTTATCTCATGACTTATATACCTACACTTATCAATAATTTCCCGAAAAAAAGAGTAATTTCAAACAACCGTACATTATGGGGATTAGAAATTATCTTATAGACGCAATAGTGGTTAACATGAGGGATCAGTGGGCCTCAGTGCATTTAATAACAGACCTGTGATGAAGAACCCATCTCCTCATATCTTCTCTACTCAACTCAATTGAACTCGGCTTAAAATAACTAAAATCAAATCAGTTAAAATCAGCTCAACTCAACTTCACTCAACTCAATGCAACCCAACTCAGCTCCACTCAAGTCAACTCAACACAATTGAACAGAATTCAACTTTACTGAAATCGACTCAATTTACCTCATTTCAACTTAACCCAACTCAATTGAACTTTTTTGTACTCAACTCTTGTCAATGATTATTTTAAGTTTAAATTTTCATGAATAAAAATCTTAATCTTTTATTATAACATTTTGGCTAATTAAAGTACTATTTTATGTTTAATTTAAAAATTATCTTTTTAAATTTTTTTTTATAAAACTGGGTTTCTGAATAATATTTTACTTTCTGAGCCTCAAATATTACTAATAAAAATTAAAAAATTGTAATAAACCAAAAAGTAGAGAGATTATTAGTGGCATTATACTAAAAAAAACTTTACCATAATTCAAGTTTTCTTTAATTTAGAAAATTCCCAGTATTTTTTTGCTTGGAAATTAAATACTTGGTACGTATATAATGTACTGATACGCCTCAGATATTTTTTATAGCAGCGTAAGCTTCATGCTGGAAAATACAGCTCGACAGCAAAAAATATTCGTTCTCTCTCTCGGCACTGAAATACCACTACAGGAAAAATGACAATATCTCTCGGGTTTCATTCAAGCTATGAACTTTTCTCAAAGCGAGCACTTCAGGTTCGCTGCACTTGAATGTCAAACGATTTCAGGACAATAGAAGCAGCGACTCATGTTTCGATTATAGTTAAGTGACGAAAGTAAAAGCTTTGCAGAAAAGCGAAAATCACAAATAATAAAAGTTTACATTGCGCACGAACATCAACTTGCACTCGCTTAAAGCACAGCCGAAATATGTTCAGTCTGATATTCTGCCGCACGCCGAATATTGTCGTGCTTCGTCTGCACCTTTTTGAACTCGGCTACACTCCTACACATTCGGCTATGCAGACAATGATGACAGGTAAAATTGTTTAGAACGAGAGCGAAGCTTTTTAGTTGGTTACAGCAGTTGGTCCTGTGCGGTTAATATAACGGGTTTCGATGTTATGTGAGTGCTGTCGAAGGATATACGCGAAAACGATAAGTGGCAACGAGGACAAATACGGATAAAGCGAACAAAGTGTAATATTTACGATTTCAGTTCGTGTGCTCGACGGTGCGTGCATATTAGCGAGGCTAAGCAATCCTTTTATTACATCCTACCAACGTTGAGTTGATTGTGCGGTCGCTTGATGTTTAAACATAAATCTTAATCCGAAAAGCAAAAACAAAACAAAAAAATAGAAAACGAATAAAGGAGAGCGCATAACATTCTTAAAAGTTTTAGTGAAATATTTCTTGTGTAATTTTATGGCTGATTTTGCCGTTTGCTACCAAAAAGGAAGAAATGTGAACGTATTTGTGTGAGTGTAAAAATTGCCATTACGTATACTTATGATTTTACTTGTAGCACCTTCCGTATGCACTTGTAGAAGTACTTGGTTGGTGGCTTTATTCACTTAACAGTTAGGCATGTGCCGGTCCCGACAGATTTAAATGTATAAATCATGAATGAAAATATTGAGCGCAAAAATAACAAAAATAGTATTCATAACGTTAAGTGCGTGACAACAAATAATTTATTACTCCTTTGTAGTATGGCGGTAGCGGCGACGGTGGCTCTGGTTAAACCGGCGAAGATAGCGTTGATGTTGACGTCGACGGTTGCTCCAATTGCGGTTGACTTGAGTTCGACGTTTAGATCGCTATTGTAGATGGCGTCTGTGACGGCAGCGATAGCCGTTTAAAACCACACACCACTAAGACTTACACACTCAATCAGCCAGGTAGTCGTCAGTCAGTCACTCAGTCAGGCAATCAGGTAGTTAGACAGCCAACGAGCTGAAGAGTCAAGTCAACTAGTAATTTGCCAACAACAAGCTACTAACTGTCCCAACTAACTATCAAAACAACTGGCTGCGTACGTTTGCGGTTATCCTGCGCTCGGTTATGTTAACAGCATGTGCGTGCCACAATTTTAGTGCTTGCTATTAGGGACACAACGACGTTGGCATGACTTTATGGTGCGAGCTATACACGGAAACACTTTATCCCGTTGGTTCGTGTGTGCCTTTTCGTGTTCGCGTGTGCTTGTGAGTACTGTGTGTAGCAGCAATTAGCGAAAGGGATTTAGCATAAAATTCTCTGTAAGTTTTCAATGAAATCATTTTATTACTTTGGCTACTTTCATTTTTCATAATTGTAGTCAAATTAAATTATAATTGAGTACTTTTATGATGAAATATTAAAAATATTATTAAACAGTGGATTGGTTACTTGGGGAATACTTATATATATTAATAAAGTCAATTCTATCGTTTCCAGTATAAATCAATAAAAGCTGGTTTTAAAAAACTTAGTTCCAAATATGCAATAAAAATTAATTTATATATCTCCATAGAAGCATGTAAAAACAAATTAGAAGTGACATCTTCATAGGTAACTACTTCTTGCAGGCGAGCTTAAATTCCACCCTTTAGGGTTATATTCCAAAAAATTATTAAAGGTAAATTAGAAAAGCGTGCTTTGAAATCGCATTCAAATCACAACTTTTTAATGAAAAATTAGAAATTAAATGACAAAAATAGAGCAGAATAGATTAGATTGAAAAAATTTATAAGACTGTATCAAATCGGATAAAAAATTAAAAAAAAAACACCTTTCAAATGTAAATTTTTGATATATTTTATTGTAAAAGTTTTTTAAATATATTCTTCTCGACAAATATTTATGTAAAATTAAAAAAAGTTTACCATTTTTAGTTTACTTTCTTTGCTTGAGGAACACTTCAAGTCAAATATTACCCTATTTGCTAATCATATGCACCAAAAAATAAAGCTAAGTTACACTAAAATAATCAAGACTCGGAAATCGAGTGTAAGTTTCTGCTGAGAATTAATTATTAAACAAAAAGTGGAATGTATAAAAGCAAAAAAAAATCATGATATTTCGTACCATAAAGTAAATTGGCGTAATAAATAAATCAATTTATCATTTTCTAAAAAAAGAAACAAACAAAAATTATGTTTTGAAACTCTGTCGAAGGTTTCGATGAGTATCGAATTTTTATTCGAATTGCAGTTTACTTTCAATTTCGGAATATAAATATTCAAGTCAATTTCATCGCGAATGAAATATAAATGGAAAAAATCAATTCAGGCGGCAATTATTAGAATGAAGAGGGGAAGTCAGAAGTTAGACGCAACCCTCAATCTCTTCTTGCTTCCAGCCAGTTCCAATAAGGTTTCTTATTCTATGTTATTTTTGCATTTCTGTCGATATTTTTATTTATTTTTATTCTTTATTCGTAAACAAATCGCTTTAGACAGGAGTAATATACGATTGAAAACAGTCTAACGAGTGAATCTCACAATAACATTATTTCGCCTCAAATTTTTGTCATAACACCAAATGAAAAGAAGTGTATTAGTGAGATAAAATAGAATAAGTCTAATTATAAATGAAAGATTGACCTTAAGAAATTCTTTTTTCTTAACTCCTTGTCTCTTTCTCTCTTGAAAGTGATATTTACACTCTGAAAGATATTTCAGAGTTAAATGAATTCCTGGTGTGTTATTATCTTATAGAATGGAAAACTGATAGGCAAGGATGCTATAGGGGCTGCAGAAATCACGAGAAGAAAAGACGACTTTTGACTTTAATTGCGATTTCTCTGGCCTTTTAGATAAGTAAGTTAATTCAAATAAAAAATGTTATATAAAATGTAGAAGTCCAACCAATCTTCGTGGAATCCCAGCTGCTCAATTTCTTTTTTTTTGGCTCATAATCGGAATTCATTCAAAGTAACAGTTGGTTTAAAACTTAGATTTCCTTTCCCTGACATTGCTCAAGTAACCATTGTCTTTTTTACTTTTAGACATACATACTGAAAGTTACGAAGGTGGTATGATAGAACTTTATGAATGTTTGCCTTGATAAAACAGCAGTTTTTTCCACCAAATACGGTCGTTTCTGCTTCAGATCATTATCGAATCTGCCCAAAAGATCTAAATAATTATTGCTGTTGATCAATTCACCCTTTTTAAGGTAATCAAGGTAATCAATGAGAACGACATTTCTCAGTTGAGTTAGATCCGAAAAGCTGTGGCTATAACCATGCTGGCCGACAGATTCACGCTCACCTACTTTGGTGCGCTGTCTTAATTGTTTTTTGTCTCTGGTGTGGTGCGGTAGATCCATGTTTCTTCTACGGATAGTTGAGATGTCTACAGGCTCGGCCACTTTACGCACTTTTATTCATCGATTGTCCAATTCCATTCCATGGATTTTACAGAGGATATCTGGGGCATGGCGACCTCTTTTGGGCGACTTGAAATTTATGGTCCTTTTAGTATTCATAAAGAATTTTTTTGGTTTCAGTAATGGTTTTGTTACACAATAAACAATGCTTAATTACATAAATGAATTTCACTTTTCTACCATTGCTTTCAATGTCTTTCAAAACCAAACCAAAAGGCGCAGCTTGCTCAAAATTTATTTCAGCAGCGTTGTATTTGAAGTAACTGAGTAAAATCACTGGCTTTATAAACAGGCCTCATAGAAAGTATAAATATATTGCGTTTATCATTGAGCTGAAAATTATTTGATATCAAATTATTTTATTTAAATTTTTAGTTCGTGGAGTATTTTAAGTGACTGCTAAACGAAATTAAAATAAATTTTCTTTCTTAATAAATCAAAAAAAAAAAATGTTCCACAGATAATTATGAACGTACCGGCACAACATAAAAAACATAAACAATTTTTATTACGGTAAAAGGGTAGTGCAATAGTATACTCTTACTTTATAACCCTTTTGCGCCAAACTATTTCCCCCCCATTCAATTTTGCACCTGTTTGTGTAGTATTTTTCACTCGTGTATCTACCAATTCTGCCAACGCCTAGAGAAATTTTCAGCAATTCTAGCCTTCCTTGCAGCTGTAAAGGATTATTTACGATTTCACTCAAATTTCATTGATTTTTTCTTCCTCCTTCACTGTTTGAGCTTGAAAACATACGTATGCTATTTCTTCGTACTTTTCTGGCCTTGTTTTGCATACCAAAGTAGTACCGTGCTATTTCTCATACCCAAGCGGATTATTCTGAGCCGGTGGCAATATAAAATATTTAATTTATGATAAGCGTGCAACCAACACGTGCACACAAAACCTTTTAGCCTGAGGTGAAATTTTTTTTGTAAAAATATTATTGTTGTTGTATTCCTCGAAGTTGTACTTGGTAGCTTTTACTTAGTATAGGGAAATTGTAGGCGCCTTTTTTTCACCTCTCACCTTTCACCTTTCAATTGACTTTAATGTTCTTCACGTGTGCGGCTCCAAGGAGGAAGTAAAAGCCTCAAATTATATTCTTTATGAACTATAATATTTCTTGTTTTGCGCACCAGCAATTTGTATGTGTTTCCGACTGTCATTTCGGCGGTTTTAATTGAGATAATAAAATATAATATTTTCAAAGGTTAGTGTTGAAATTGTGGCGGATTTATTAACATTTTTTTTTCTGAACGTGCTTTTAACACTAGGTCTATCAGCATTTGTTGTATACCTATTTCTACCAAGCGGTCAAAATGACCGCTTTGATGTTTTGCTTGGAAAATATTAAAATTTGAGAAAATTTTTATAATATTAAGTTGTTTTTAACTAAATTAAAATACATTTCAGTAAAAAATTAAAATTACATGGTATATATATTTATATAAACAGAAGAAATATAAAAAAAACTTTAGGTTATATTTTGATTATCGCATATTTTGCAAATAGAGATTTTTTTCAATGTACATACACCACAAACATATTTTTTACAACCACCACAGATATTGGTGGTTTTATTTTTATTGCATAAACCTATTTGGCAAGTTTTTCGTATATTAGAACTTTGATAGTTTATCAAAATATTGGTAAAGTTTTCTAGTTCATATGAATCTTCATATTTTTATGAAAGTTCTTCCGCTAATTGAAACAGGAAATCTTTTCTTGATATATTTTCTCCACATGTTTCATTATACAAAACCCATGCATTTTTTGCTGCCAAGTCGAGAATATTGAAAAATATTTGGAGCGACCATGTTCGAGAACAGGACTTCACTGTGTATTTTCTGGCCATTTGATCGGTAATATCTACCCCGAATTTAGTTTTGTTATAAAATATTATAGTTTCAGGCTTATTTTTGTCCCCTTCAGTTTTGACCGAATTATGTTTCGTACTCAGCACCAGCACCTTTTTCGTTGGCTTACTTTTATAAACGGACAATGTAGCATTACTTGAACTATAAATTACAGATGAATATAGAGGTAATATATCTTTTTTTTGTGTAGCAGATTTAGGTAATTCCCTTCTGTTTGCACGGATAGTTCTCACCAACGTAGTATGTTTCTGCAATAACTTTAATGCTAGTGATAAGCTAGTAAAAAAATTGTCAATCAATTTGAGGACGACAAATTCACTCAGAGGAATTGTTGATGGCTTTGTTTCGTCCTTTCAACCAACCAACCAAAATTTTATTCAAAACTTATTAGGTTTGTTTGACATGTATTGAGTGAATTTGCATCTTGCTTTCGTTGGAAACAATTGCTCGTCAATTGTAATGTACTGTCCTGGTACATAGCAATTCTGGTTGTTTTTGATAAATGAATCCCAAACATGTCTACGCCTATTGAGGATATTTTCTACCTCACTATCGGTGTCTGAGAATTCATATATATCTTCGTATTTGCTTCTTGGGTTTTTCAAACGTCTACGCATCTTTACGGTAAAGATTTTTACTGAATAAATATAATATATATTATATTTATATATTATATTTATTCAGTAAAAATCAAATTATAAGAATATTTGTTACAATTTACTTACAATATTAGTTTTATAAAAATATATGCCAAAGAATTTTTCACTACGTATTATTATTTCAACTCTACAAAAAAAGCACCAACAAGAAAATGAAATTACATTGACGCAGAAATTTGAATTATGAACAAAGCACAAAATCTTTTTATTCGTGGGAATCACCGTAATCAGAATAAACAATATGCTTTTGGATATGCTATAATGCTGCCACAGTTTGCAATACACTCTAGCAACATTATAATAAAGTTTTGTTCGCATTTACACAAGCAACCGTGAACTTTGCTAATGTTTTTATATATCGGTCAAAATGACCGCTTGGTAGAAATAGGTATACCAAATACTTATCTCTGTAAAATAAAAGCGCACGAATCTAGCAATTTGTTATATTAAAGATTACATAAATTTAGTAAAATACATAATACATTTACAAAAAAAAAATTTTTTTATTTAAAAAATTTTGTGATGAATTCATGCAAGCGGTCATTTTGACCGCTTGGTAGACCTAGTGTTAAACATTTTATTAAGGTATATTCGGGGTGTAAATGCCTTTGGAAAATATAATAATAATAGACATATGTATGAGCATAGAGTAGAGTATGATAAAAATGTACTGTACTAAATAATTTTTTTCTCGAAAGTATTTTATTGAATCTTAATTTCCAGATAATCATCTAAATAGTATATTTTAGATAATAATAATTCAAAAATATATTAAGCTAAATTTTATACTTAATCATTACCACTGTAGCGATTAACTAAGTAATCAAAGAGCAATATTTAATATATATATATATATATATATATATATATATATATATATATATATATGAAATTTAGCTTTAATAAATCAAAATTAATAATTTTACAAAAGGTATATAATAAACGATGCGATATAGTAAATTAAAATAAACATCTTTAGATATGTAGATGGATAATATTGCCCATGTACTACAATTAAATGCGGCAAAACCTTATTAATAGCTCAAATTTAAGGTCTTTCTCTTTCATCATGTGAGGTAGTTCTGCTGCAATATACTTTAAGCTAGTTTGGGTTGTTAGACAACCTTAACGAGTAATTTCTACGCAGCTTTTCTATCTCTTCTCTTACGGTTTTTATTCCGAGATCGTTGTGAATTGCAGAGTTTGTTACATACCAAGGAGCCTTGCGTATTGATATTAAGGTTTTAGACTTCAGTCCTTGAATTCTATCTAGACTAGATTTAGATGATGAGCCCCAAAATTGGATCTCGTGCACCCAAGGTGGCTAAGCTTCTTAAAAAGTAATACTTTATTTTCTAAGCTTAGTTTAGACTTATGACATATAATCCAATGTAAACTCGCAATTTTCAATTAAGTTTGGGTAATGTTTTTATCATTGTGGTTATTCCAAGTATATGCCTTTTCAGGAGAAACACATAACTTTACATTTCTTAAGATCTAGGAAATGTAAAGTTATGTGTAGGATTTATTTTACACCATTCAACTATGATGTCTGTTTGCAGTAAGGTACTTTAACTTGCCGAAGTGTAAGATTTAGAGTTTTACATCATCATTTTTGAAATTTTTATCTGAAAATATATACTGTTTATAAATATTAAAAACAGAATCGGGCTTAGATTGTTACCTTGAGGTATGAGAAGATCCATTTTTTTTTTTTTTTTTTTTTTAACCCAGTAAATCAAGTTTCTTGATTAGCAATGATTTATGTACACTATATGCTTTACTTATTCTGCATTTTTGGTTGCATTTTTTTAATAAAATGTTTTCGAAGATTTTGGAGAATATCGTAATAGGCCTATACGATCCTACCAATATTGGATTTTTGCCTGGCTTATATATCATAACACTGTCTGAGAGTTTCAAAGATGTAGAGTGATATTGCAATCTTAATATGATATTGAAGATAGAGGGTATGAATTTTGTTGCCACTTGTGGAAGCTCTTTTATCATATCACCCAGTATTTTGTCTTATCAAGGAGCTTTCTTTCTTTCAATGTCATTGGTGATAATTTCCTTAAGAGATTTAAGATTAAATTGAATAAAATTTGTATCCCAATCTTCATCTTTTTAAGTCTGGGAAAGATTTTTTGAATAATTGAATTAAAATAATTTCAGAATATATAAAAGTAGATTTACCAAAAAAAAAAAATTTAATATTAAATGGATTTTCATCTAATACATATTTATATAAAAATTACTGAGTACTTACTAAAATTAAAGCATTTTCCGAAATATTATTATATTATTAAATATTAGAGTGCAAAGTATGGAGAAAATAGTGTTGATTAAATAATTAAAAATCATTTATATCGTTCATTTAGGGTGGTGAAATACTAAAAATAGTTATTTCAAATAAATATTTTCGTAGCACCAAAGAATTTTTCTTCGGATATACATATCTCCTCTTTAGGTCAATAGTACTTCTGGGTGTATGCCAAGGTATTTAACTTCAAACGATCTCTCAATCTCTTTTTGCTATTTTTATATATTAAAGTTTCGATTGGGCATAGAAAATAGCGGCGGTATCGTTGTTGAATATTGAGGTTATTACTACTGGTGGCCTAGTTGGAAAGTCTGAAAAAAATCTGGCTATTAGTATTGGTTCCAAAACAATAAATTTAGGAAGATCTGCTTTAATTGGATACTCAACTGAGACAAATTTTTGCACTTTAGCGTCAAGAAATTTAGTTTTTAATATTTATTATACAATGCTTGAGAAAACTCAGGAAATATTGTGGAACAATGCATTAGAGAAATTAATTTTCTATAATTTTGGATGTCGCTCGAGCTTGGTCTGAATCGTAAAACGCAAAATTTACCTTGTAAACAAAATTGGTTTTCTTTGTAATAAAAGGTCTATATAAAATTTTGATGAAAATATGATTTTTATATGTGTTTGTCATAACCTTTTTTAACCTATTATTCAAACAATTTCTAATAAGTAGAGAAAAAAGCTTTCATAAAAATGGATATAATACATATAGAAAGATTTTCAAACATCATTATCAATTTACAAAAATTTTAGAATATAGTATAATATATAAAAGGAAAAAAATGCTATAAAGAATGTGAAATCGTTGTTAACGGTAATGAGTCTAATATCATTTTTAAACTTATGTGTGTGTTTGTTTATAAACTTTATTGTAGTATATATGAAATTAAAATAATTCACAAAATCATAGTATTTTGTTTAATCTAATATTTTATCTTTGTTTTCAGAAATCTTAGATTTTATGCCGCTTTTTAATTCAAAAAATAATAAACACGTCACAAATAAAAAAAGCTTTTGCGAAATAAGCAAAACTTTAGGCAAATATACATACTTCTGTACAGTTTTGTAGGATACTAAACTGGAAATTCCTGAAAATTCAAAAAAACTCACATATCTACGTATTTATTTAGAGTAATATGTCACGAATGCAAAATAAAACAGATATACTCAACCCCAAATGCAATGAAAAGAGAGTTAAAGAAATTGCAATAGAGAGAAAACGAAATTTGTTTTAACTTGAACTTTGTCAAAATAAACAATAAACCTCAAACCGAACAGGCACACAGAGGGAAGCCTCAAAAAGGCACATACAACTCTATGCGTGTGCATATGCTTAATCAAAGGAAAAGAGTAATTTTTTGCATTTATCTAAAGAATACCATGTTTGTATTCAATTAAATTGGAACATAAATATACACATGGCAAAAATACGTGTACTCAGTTTTACCGATATTGTTGTTGGCTGCAAAGGAAGCAACAACTGTAGCAGCATATCAATGGGGTCAGTGGCGACCATAGCTTGCAAATGGATATTTCTATGTTCCTGCTTTACGATATTTGGTAAGCTTAAAGAGAGTTTGTTTACTCGAATGATTTCTAAATTTAACAAATCAATAAATTAATTTATTTTAGATTTTATCTACATTGATTATTCTTAATATATACTAAGTTATATATTATTATTATGAAAAATTGTGGCTTCGAATCTACCTAATACTATAAATTTGAATGAAATTATTTCTTGTTTTATTTTCAAGCCAAAACGTAGTAATTTTTTTGAACAAATCAAAAAAGTTCTTTAACTACTTATATGTCCATTTAGATTGTTATCCTACAATGGTAATTTCATATATGTATATGTTTAGTACAGAAAAACCATTTTCGGTCGTAAAACAGGAAATTCAATTATCTAGTTTAAGGAAATTTATCTACAGTAATTGATGGTTTTTGATATGCGTTGGCATTCATATAATAAATAAAAGTAATATGTGTTAATTTTTTGTCCTGAAATAAAATTATTGAGCATTATGAAAACAGAAATATGAATAATTTATTGAATACTAGAAGTTCCGACCAACGTTGTTGTGGTGCTCTGTATCTTGTTCAATTCAGGTTTTAAGGGTGGTGATAGGTAACACTGTAATAGTTGTTATAAGTACAGAATAACGAAAACTCATAAATAATTCTTAACAAATTCAAAATAATAAGCTTTCTATTAATCTAGCTACGTATTTGTATTTACATACCTATGTGCCAACACTCACAATACAGCGGCTATGTTATTTTTTACCAACTCATGGAGGGGCGTGTTAGATATAGTCTGAGATTAGTTGTATTCTTGCTTCTCAAAGTCCTCCAGGCCAGTTTATAAATCATTATATAGGCTAATCTAGGAAAAAAGCTATCGACGTAGTTAGTTTCGAGCAAATCGTTCCAGGTTCATTATCGGGAAATAAAAGTTGTATATAAATTTATCTTCGTTTCAAAATACAACCAAATTGAACCTTAAATAATAATAAGTTTTTTATTCAAATTTAAAGGAAATTGAACTATAATTAAATTTTTTTAGAAAAGATCCCAAGCCCCGGTCTACTATTCCCGCAAGTAAAGGTAATGTTCGTGCTAATCCAAAGCGTAAAGCTACGTATGTAAAAAATAAATAATAAATCGAATCAAAAATATTATTTTTTTCTATTTTATTTTATATTATACTAATTTATTTAATTTAATTTAATTTAATTTAATTTAATTTAATTTAATTTAATTTAATTTAATTTTATTTTATTTGGTTTATTTTAATTTATTTTATTTTATTTTTATTTTATTTTATTTTATTTTATTGTATTTGTCATTTATAATTATAACGTATTTTATTTTTTTACTTTATTTTTAATTTTTATTTATTTATTTATTTTTTGTTTTTATATATATTTTTACATTCTTTTTTCATATATATTTATCATTTATTATTTTTATTTTTTTATTTTTTATATTTTATAATTTTTTTCTTATTTTATATTTTATAAAAAAAATTTATTTATTTTTTTACTTTGTTCTAAATTATTTATATTATTCTATTTTACTTTGTTTAACCCTTTTCTTATTATTACTTTTTTATTATTATTAAGTTATTAATTTTAATTATTTTTATTTAATTTTTATTTTATTTTATTTTAATATATTATATTTTTTATCTTAATTTATTTTTTAATTTGTTACTTTCATTTTACTATTATTTTTATTTGTATTCTAATTTTTTTAATTTTAACTTTTATTAATATTTTAATTTTATTTTTTATATATTTTTATTTTATTTTATTTTATTCTATTTTATTTTAATTTATTTTTTAATTTATTTTTTAATTTTTTTATTTTAAAATTATTTTATTTTGTTTTATTTTATTTTGTTTTGATATTTTTAATTTATTTATATTTAATTATTTTTTATTTATTTTATATTAAATTTTATTTAATTATATTTTACAAAATTTTTTTTTATTTATTTTTAGTAAACTTTATTTTATTATATTTTATTTTTTTTACATTATTCTATTTTATTTTTTTTTATTGTATTTTTTTTTCATATATTTAAATTTATTTAATTTTAGTTTATTTAATATCTTAATTTGTATTTTATTTTATTCTATTTGTTTTTTAACTTATTTAATTTTTGAATTTTTTATTTTTTATTTTTCTTTATTAAATTCTGTTTAATTATTTTTTAATTTAATCTTTTTTATTTTTTTCTTTATTTTAAATTATTTAATTTAATTTTTGATTTTTTTAACTTTGGTATTTATATTATTTTAGTTTATTTTATTATTTTTTTTTAAATTAATTTTATTTTATTTTTTAGTAAAGAAAGCCTGCTAATGCGTTTAGTTTCGTTCATGTCTCAAATTTTAAATTTATTTTTATTTTTTTTTAATATTTTTTTTACCTTTTTTTTTTTAATTAAATTTTTTCATTTATTTAAATTTATTTCATTTTATTTTATTTAATTTTCAATTTATATTTTTTTTTTTGGTTTTTAAACTTATTTTTATTAATTTTTTTTATGTATTTTTTATATTTTATTTTATTTTATTAAATTTTTTTAATTAAATTTTTATTTATTTTTTTATTTTCATTTTGTATTTTATTTTATCGTATAATATTATTTTATCCTATAATTATATGATATAATTTTTATTTCTTTATTTTTGTTATATATATTATTTTATTTTCCTTTTATTATTTTATTAAATAATTTTTTTTTTAATTTTTATTTTTTTTTATTATGCATTATACTTTTTTATTTTTCTTTATTCTTTTCCTTTTATTGTATTTGTCTTTTTTTATATTTTTTTATTTTTCTTTATTTCTTTTAATTTATTCTTTTCTATTTTATTTAATTTTATTTCATTTTAATTTTTTATTTAAATTATTTAATTTTTTTAATTTTACTATTTTTTTTACAATTAAATTTTTTTATTAGTTGTATTTAGATTTATATATTTTTCATTTTATTTTATTTTTAATTTTTAACTTATGTTATTTATATTTACATTATTTTGTTACGTGCAATTGTTATTGTAATAAGACTATGATATCTTAATACAATAATACAAATTTCAATATTTAATAATTACTGATTTAATTGAAGTATTATTATTGTGTGTAGCTTTTAAAGGCTAATCATCTCATTTGAAATTGATACTTTGATTTAATATGTTGTAGGAGTATCTACATATGTATATACATTCACTTCCATATCATAACTCATTAGTATAAGTATAATTTTCATAATTCGTTACTCCATCTCACCCCAGAGAATAAAAATAGCTTGTGAAGAGTTTTTTTCTGCGTTTAATGCATTTGAGTTGAATTAAATTCAATTCACTTGCTTTATAATTCCAATCGATTTTTGATTATTGATTGTTTCGAATAAATAATGACGTTGAAATTAAGCTAATGACATGAAATCCAAGTGTTATTATTCCAACTAATTTATGATATTGTTATGTAATATGCACGAGTTGTACATAAATAAATAACAATCCATTGTTCTGCAATATTTCTTGATAATAATATTTGGATGAGCAAGTGAGTGAAGTGGTATTGATTGTGTGATATAAAGATATTTTGGTAATTGAATACGCTGCAAGGAAATATTTGTTTAAGACGATATCTAGATTATGTATATATACTCGTGTATGCGGAAATTTATTTTAGTTATGTCATCAGAAATACATTAATGTAATTGTCATCATTTGTAGGCCAATTGCTTTCAAATTTTGAAAATGGTATAAAAAAAAAATATTATTTTTTTTTAAATATAATTAATTAGAAAGCGGTCTGATAGATCGTCGTTGATTTTTGGATTTGAGACAATTTTTGTAGGGCCAATAATAAACAAATATATTTGGTAGGCTTTAGTAAAAATATAGATCGAGTTGGAGTCTACGAAGGAAAATAATATCTATTATAATTTATATACAGATAATTAATTTCGAATATATCTTTATTGGAAACAAATTCCTTTTACAGGGAAATATTCTTCTGTTCTGGGCCGTTTTAATGATTTTTTGTTTTGTTTTGAGTGGTTTTGAGTCTACTTGAGATCGCCCTTCATCCGATTTTTTTTTAATATGAAAAACGTGTCATAAAAATCCATCAGTCGTTACTTTTCTGCAGTTACATCTCTATTTTTTATAAATTTAGGGAGTAATTATTATCCTCAATGTAGAGTTTTTAATATTTTTTGGAACTTTCGGTATGACTTGTTTTTAGGTCATGTAATTTATTTAGTCTGGTAACTCTGGTTTCGATCATAAGTTGCCAAGAAAAATTTATCATCGGTCTTTTCATTTTCAATAAAAATTTCTTCAATAATAATATTAGTTTTAAGGAAACAGGGCAGAATTATGATAGCTAGTAAAGGAAGTCTGCTAATGAATGTTAGTTTCTGACAACTGAAAAAATAGCATTAAACCCACGCAGTTAAACTCCGATAGTCAGCATTCGTCTAATAAGTTTGAAAAAGTTGGCAAACGGAGTACTTTGGCTCATGCTTCTTTCTGCATACTTTTGGTAATATTATTTTTTAAATGTATGTGTGGTCTTTCAAATTTACATCACAACAACATCATAACTTATAAGTAGTAGAAACCCAATAAATTATTATAAAGTAGCATTAGTTCAAATAAGCCAACATTTGAAAATCAGAAGGACTCATCGCAAGTATCGGTTTGCTGCCCACGTTATCAACATTAACATATATTCAACTACAATAAATTAAGAGTTATTTTGGTTTATAATAAATGTTACATTTTATTGAACCGATGTTTTGCCTTTCAGGTAGATGTTATATATTATATTAACTTTGGTCCTAAGTAGACCCGTGACAAATTAACTAAATATTTTTGCTGAAAATCATTGAAATCTACTACTACTGCATCAAACAGCCCTAATACATCTGATTCGTTCGGATACGTATGAGGTTTTGGGATCAAAGTTCGGCAAAAAATAAAATAATGCTTTGAAATTTCGTATGTTACTATAATAAATACAAATAAATTTTGACACCAAAAACCGTCAAAATCGAATTTTGCAATATTGATATTGTCATGAAAGATATTAAGACTTCGGCATTACTGAAGACATAACTTTTTTCTTTATGTCTTTATGATCACTCCAAAATGTACATAATTGTTATTTACTTTTTAAGCACATTTTCAAACTGTTTTGAATTCCGAAGATACACCAATCACAAACCAGCACAGCATTGTCTAAAAAATTGTTGTTTTCTCGGCATTTTTAATGATAATTTATCAGAATATTTGTGAATAAATATACGATCATTTGTGATGATTGTCTATTTAAAGGTTACAGTAAGAAGTTTATGTGAAATAATAATAATAATAATAATAATAATAATAATAATAACGTAATAAGAGTATAGCAGATAATATTGTATTTCGTATCAAAAACTCTTAGCTCAAGCAAAGCTTGCTGATAGTCTCAACCTTCAAAAGATTTTTTTTATTCAACAAACATAGCTCGGTTCAAGGATGATACATTGATTATGGCGACCCTCCAACTTTTCGAAAACACTTTTGTATACCGATTTTTTGTTTTGCTTCCAAATAGGCTTCACCTTAGGCTATCACTTCTTCATTCGATGAAAATTTCTTCTCAGCGCGTATTTCTTTGAGATCTGAGAGCAGGAAGTTATCGCTGGGGGTCAGATCTGGAGAATACGGTGGATGCGGAAACAACTCGAAGTCCAATTCATGGATTTTTTGCTATTGATTTCACTTTCGTTTTTTTTTCAAATGCGGTCAGATTTCGTTGATTTCATCCTTCAAATGGTCCAATAGCGCTATGTGATAGTCGTTGTTAATGGTTCTTCCTTTTTCAAAGTATTCAATGGAGATTATTCTATGCGCATCCAAAAGACAGATGCCACAACCTTGCCAGCCGACTCGTGCATTTTTCCACGCTTTTGAGCGGGTTTATCGTGTGCAGTACAATCGGGTGACTGTCGATTGGACTTCGGATTGAAATAAAAGAGCCATGTTTCATCCATTGTCACATATCGATGCGAAAACTCGGGTTTGTTTCGCTTTAACTTATCCAAACACCGTTCTGAACCATCAACTCGTCATTGTTTTTGGTCAAAACCCCCTTTGCACAAAGTCATACCCAACCTATCCAACCTCTCAGTTTATATTTCCAGAGTGCCTGCTATTTCACTCGATTTCAATTTACGGTCTTTCGAAGAAATTTTTCGGATTTTTTAAAGGTTTTCGTCCGTAACCACCTCTTATTGGCGTACAATACCGTCTCGGTGCTCACTTCACCACGTCTGAACTTAGCAGATGAATCTTCGATGGTTGATTTTCCCGGGGGAGTGTCTGGAAACTCTTCATCAGGCCAAGGTTTTGCTTCAACTGAATTTTTTCCCTTTAAAAATGAATTCCTTTTTATCCATTTTTTTTCACAATAACAAAAGTTGATTCACTCGAAATCCTATAATTCACAAACCAATGTTCCGACAGCTGTCAAATGTATACATGCGTCTTTTGAAGATTCGGACTAATTAAAAATTATACGGATTTAATTCTTCCTAACTCCATATATGTGTCTGGCTGGGGCTTTCTAATTGATCTGCTATTATTAGCATATGATAATTTTTGCAAAACTTTATACTTAGCTGAAATTACAAAATAAATTTTATATTTTTAACAAGATTTTCATACTTTATTTTTTCGTAAAAGGCAAGGCAAGGAATATCAAAAGAATATGACTTCTGTCAGTTTAAGTCTTGCGCTATTGAACTGTGAGTCCAAATCCCGAAATGTTATTTATTATATAAAAGTTCCAGCTGTTGAGAAATAATCGAAAAATAGACACGCGTGGGTCTTCGGCTATACTTTCACTCACAGCAAAGATATTTGCGGTGAAACGAAAAAAAAACGATTATGAACAGGCCTAGAAATATCTGTAACCGATCCAGTTTCTTCAATTTTCTTTTAAACTTTACCAATTTCCTGAGTAGTTGGACGTTATACCCACCATAATCTCCTTTAAAGCATGAAACGAAATTGCAAAAAAATGGACTGAAATATTATATTGGTATTATATAACTGGAACTTTAAACAAAATCGTTAAATAGAAAAAAAATGGTTTCTTCTACTCTGATATAGATATGTTTCTGTACAATTACTATATACATTGACACTATTTCCTGTGCAATTGAGCATGATAAAATTAGAATTTTAGTTGAAAAGACGGTAAAGATTTTAACCTAGTCAAATTTGTTGTTAACGTTGTAAAAAGCGTTATGTCGGTATGTGTTATTTTGAGCAAATATGTTTTTTCTAGGTTTATTCTTTTAATATATGTCAATTTACGTCAATTTATTTCAAACATTTTGTTTATTTTAATATATGTGTAAAATTTCTTATTATTTCCTTTAAAAAGTTTACCTCTGAATTATAAATTTTCATCAAACCAGTTCTTCAGATTCTTCGTGCTCATTTTTCAAGGACACGCTAAAAAGTTCCGCCATACATTAGCTAAATTGCTAGTATGGGAATATAAACATTAGCATAATGAGCGAAAATAAAACACATTTTATGTTTGCAGACATTTTAATTTTTCCAAAGGCAACATTTGTGGAATATTCGTACACATAAATGTGGTCTTTGTCCCAAAAGTATCACTTCACAGCAAATACGTGAAGCAAAATAAAATGAAAACATAATATTTTGTCAAAAAAAAAAAAAAAAACATCTCTAATTTTGAACTTCCCTCAACATAAACATACAAACAAACGAATAAAAGTGCAAGCCGACAGACACACAAATAAATATGGTCAAAGCCGCCACTGTGACCGATGAACAACATCAACAATGAAACCACCATCATCATCATCACCATCACCATCTCGGTCAACATCAACAACACTACGCATGGCTAACAAAAGCGGTTAACTCCCATTAATAGTGGCGGAACCGGCGTCTTTGTCGACTACCGCATGCTGTTCAAATAAAGCGTCGACCTCAGTTACCCAACTTTAATTAGTGAAATTATGCTGTGTGTACCCTCGACAAACGCCTCGCCACTTAAGTCGAGTACCGCCCATGCACAAACACATTCACTCATACACAAACACATACCTCGGCATTTACAATTACTTAACATAGTGCCACCCAAACGCCATCACGTACAATTGATATAGGCGTAGCTCCTCTGCTTACATTTATATCAGCGCGTGTGCTTTGTTCGCTTATCTGTGTGTGTGTATGTTTGCGTTTAGGTTAGGGTCATTTGCCTTTCAGTGAAAGCATTGTTCATTACTTTTTAATTCATCTACATTCTTTATGGATATCTGCTTTGATGCTTTTAAATATATATAAGTATTTTCGGCCTGTGGTTTTCTTCTTTTTTTCCAAATTCACATTCTCTTCATTACGACTGTATACATATTATGGCAGAATTGCTTTGGGGCCTTCCTTAACTTGTTGTCTTTGTGATACTTGGTTTGACGATGACAAAAATTCTGCTGGTAAATATAAAACGTCTTCCGTAAGTGGCGCTTAAAACACGTTATCATACAAACAATTAATATTTTTAATATAAAAGTATAAAGGCAATTGTTTTTGGGACACTTTATTAAAACCAAATATTTAGATAGGAATTTTCCCCCATCAGAATGAGCCTTAATACGTAGTATATCTGTTTTGTTCATAGTATTCAGGCATTTGTATTCTGAGCGCTGAGTCTCTTGGATATTATCAAATTTGATTATCGCTAAGATTTGATTTTCATCATATTGCCAACACGATAGTGTGGCCCAACTTCTCCTATTTGCATCAAGGCCGGTTCGAGGTCAGTACGTTGAGAACTATCGAAGTGACAACGATTGTTTCGGGAGTAATGTTAGTTCAGTTTCATTCCTTATAATGTTTCTGATGTAAAATGATCCATGACGATCCTAGATTGATTGTGAATGAACCTTTTGTGCGCGATTATTTTGTTCTTAGAATGGGAATAGGTCAGAAGAATATCGCAATTAGGCATATAAATATGATACCCTCACATGCTCGCTGAGCTTGTTTGAGATCAATCTGTTCAAAAGAGAGCACCAACTATTTTTTCTCTTTCTGTCAATAGCGGAGCGAAAGTACCTATAGGCTCATCAGCGTAGCAACACAGTGGCGTATTAGGATCGTGAATATCTCAGTTTATGTTGACCGGTCTTACCGAAACCACTTTTGTGTCCACAGTTTCCTTCATAACAAAAATTTCGGGTGGTGAAATATTCTAGACGGAAACATTCTAGACAGTGACATTTTGAATTTGGTATGCAGTTTCAGCAAATACAATACCGCTCTCGTCAACTGTTATAAATTATTAAACTGCTGTAAAATTTTGAGCAAGCTGCGACACTTAAGTTGTTTTTGACAGCCACTGGAATCAGAGAATCTAATAAATCTTAATAAAATTGGAAAGAGTGAATTTCTTGTTTAGATTGAGCATTAGTTTTCGTAAAAAATCAATCAACGAAACAAAAAAAAAAAAAAAACTTGGTAAATAGTATGGAGACTTTGCAACATCAATTTCAATGGGTAAGAAGTGGTTTACTCAGTTCCGTTGTGGTCGTCTAGTACAAGAGACGCCGAACGTTCAGGTTGCTTAAACGAAGTCGTCATGCCAAAAACGGTAGATAAAATTCAAGGAAAAATATTGGATGATCGGAAAATAAAAGTGCATGATGTGGCTGAGACTGTAGACATCTCAATTGAGAGGATAAACCCCTTTTTAAACGTATATTGGAAAAGCTATCCACACGATGGGTGCCACGATTGCTCACACACGACCATAAGCGCAACCTTGTAACCATTTGAAATGGGGGCTTGGCGATGTTTAACCGCAACCTAAAGAAATTTTTGCATCGTTTCTTTACCGTAGATGGAACGTGGATACATCACATTGCACCAGAGAACAAAGAACTATGAAAACGGTGGCTTTCTCAATGTGAATGTGCACAAAAGAAGGTCAAGGTGAGGCTGTTGACCAACAAAAAATCATCAATTGTGTTACGAGCTACAAGATTTAAGCCTCCGCGACATTTTCATTTTTCAAAATGTGAAGAAATGACTAGGCTATAAGAGATTCGGGTCGAATTAAGGGGGCATCATATAAAGAAATGCCTATTTTAAGGTCCTTGAAAACCCTATTATTTGGAAGAAATTAAAAAATTGAACAAACACTGGACTGGACTTATTTGGAAGAAATTAAAAAATTGAACAAACACTGGACTAAATGTATACAGTTGAAAGAAGACTAAGATGAGAAATAAAATGCTAATATGCCGAAAAAAATATTCTATTCAAGAAGTTGCCGAATTATTAAACCCTCGTATTCTGTTTAAGATTGTCACCAAGTACTTCACTTTCTAGGACTAACGAGGGTGTAGTTTTTGGTTAAGTTAAATGAATTTCAGCTTTTTCTAATGCTTCGTACATATACGTAAGTAGGCATATGAAAATTGTCTGCATTAAACATTTTTGAAAATATTTTTGAATAAAAAATGGATATCGCTATCGGCAAAATGTTATCTAACTATAACTTCCATAAAATAATATCAATCGATCAGTAGAAAAGAGAAGTAATTTATATTCTTACTGTGATAAGACAAAATAAATGGAATACGTGTCAATTTGCGCTAGATGAAGACTTAAGATAAGTAAATTTCTTGCGAAAAGTGAAACGTTAAATCTTTGATGGAAAATGAATAAAAATCAAATCAAACAGCGAGTAGTATCTTCCTTGTAACATAAATTATAGGTAGTCAAGCTATTGAATTGTACAGTGCAAATCGAAAGAAAAATAAACAACACCAGGAGATTGGCGCAAGTAAATGCAATTTCGTGTATTTTACATATAAACTGCAATACAGTAACAACACAAAAGGGAATATCAGTGACAGTAAATTGCATTTGCCCGTTGTAGAAATCAAGTCGTTCGTTAAGGCTTTTCAATTACCCGTCAGCCACACTTCAATATCAGTCAGTCAATGTGCACTATAAGCGTCGAGCTTATGGGGCGTATAAGTAACAATCGAGAGTGAGTGAGCTATACACCCATAACCCGTTATATACGCAGAAGCCATAAGTGGCTGAGATTGGCTGATGGGCTGGCTGTGACTTGAGTATGCAAGTAGGTAGCCTGAGTCATAGCTCAACTCAATCTGAAACTGGTATGCCACTGTGCAATGAAGTTGTAGCTGAAAGGCATGCAGCTGGTCGATTGAGTATTCCCCTGCTTTTCAATGTGTTTGGGAGTATTCGCAAACTGCGGATGTTGGCCCTTAAGCCATCATCGATGTGACGGCAACATATTCATCTTGTATTACATGCTATTATTGTATAGCTGCGGGCGGCTATGACAGAAGCTGGTACGGAAGACAGTAGTATGTAGTATGTACTATTCCAATCACGCTTGTTATTGTCGCTGTTGCAGCGTCATTGTTATGCCTCACATTACCGGTAACATAACCCTGTTATACACACACATACATGTACACACACATACTTACTGACTCATACAAGCGAGACTACTTGGCAACGAATGGAAGTATGACAGTACGTGTTCTATCTGCAATCAGAAACGGAAGCTGCAACATTATTATTCCTTCGGAAATGGCAAATAAGAATCAATAAAAACAATTTAAATTTCTAAAAGCAAACTTTATTTTCTTGGGGCATGTCATATTTAAGCACACCGTTAGTGAAGAGTGGATTTGTGTGTAAAGTGGTTGGAATGCATCGATACATACAATTGCCTCGTTAGAGTGCAGAGAGGACAGAGTGTTTGAAAAAACGCAAAGAAAGTATTGAAAATCAGCTGAACTATTTATTTAATTTCAATTTCAATTTAACTTAAATTGGTATTACAACTATGCGCGGGAATGAACAGAACAAAAACTATTAAACAACAAAACTTTTTTTTTACTGAAAATACTGTTAATTTAATATTAATATACTGCACAGGTCACCAACATTTTTTTATTATTAATCTATATATGTACATATATGCTAACATTTAATTGCTTTATTAAAATTCTGTGGCTTGCTTTTCCATTATACAGTACATAAGAAAAAATATCATAAATAATCTGTGAAATTTACTTCAGTCAATTATACTTAAAGTAGTTTTGTGAAGAATTTTTGCTTCCCTGAAACTTTCGCAATAATTTCAAAAATTTGGTAAACAATTCAAAGTCACGCATCAATCCACTTCGTGAACTTCAAACTTTTACCAAATTAAGTATTTTGGTTATGGAGTGAAGCCACTGTGGTCATTTTGAGAGCAATAAGCTGAAAAAAATATTAATTTTTTTTCATGAATTCATCCCGTAAAGTTGAAAACTATATTATTAATAATTCATAAAAACTTACTACCTTTAATTGAATATTTTGCTATACTACAAAGAAAAATGGTATAATTGACAACTGTTTTGGAGATCACCACATCCTTTAAGCACACTTCTTATGACAGGGATAAGAACCAACTAACTTGGCTAAGGAGTTTAGTGGTCCATATATTACGAAATTATTCTACACTTCACTCATCGGTACAAAAACAATTTGTATCATTCACGCTAAGGAATTGCGAATAAAAATCTCCCTTCTTATATAAGCCGACGAAGGCTTATTAATCTGCCTTCCCTCCAGAGTCGACGAAATATGTTTGCAGTTTTATTTTTAACTAGGCTAATAAGAGCTATTATAAATAGTCCATTTTGAAATGCACGACCCATTCAGACGTTTCTGTAACGCTTTTAATTCTCATTACGCCAGCTTTGATTCTTCTGACTCACTTTTTTGTGTAAAGAAATATTTATTAAAAGTTTTAAAGTTACATATAATCTATGTATTCTCAACGTTTCCTAATCGCAAATTACTTTATAACAGCTGATGAGTAAATCTGTAGCTGCTCAGTGTAAAAGGCAAGTATAGCCGTGACTTTCCGCGATCGGTCTCGAGTTCAGGACAGTCCGGGATGTACCTGGTTTTCGGTCACCGGTCTGTTGGATTTTACGTTTATCTATCAGGTGTGCCTCTCAGATGGTTGGGCGGGAGGTTGAGGAACGCTGGGTTCGTCGTCGAATAAACTGATCCTGATTGCACAGGCGACTGCTCTACCACTGAGCCTACATCAGCCATGTAATCTGTTGTTATAATATTCAATTCATTAATAATCGATAATTACTGCGTGTGCTCCTTTTTAGGCGCTTTATTTACTGAAAAGTGTAATAGTGAGTTCTTTTTGCAATCCTGTATACTTTCAGGTATTAATTGTTAGACAAATGTAAAAGCAGAATTTTATAGCCCTGCCATAAGAAGTCTGATTAAGGCATATGGTTTTGCAGAAAAAAAATAAAATAATAGTCATATGGTGGGTACTTTAGAATCTTTCCAACAAAGCTGTTCAAGTCTGATCACCAAACTAAAAAATCAATAAATACAATTTATATCGATCAATTTTATTATTATAATTTTTTTTTTAATTTTTTGTAATCTGGTAAATTGTTTACAGTAATGCTTAGAATTATTGATGAATTTGCTAGAATATATCTGCTCATAATCTACAATTCCCATCAAATCTCTCCATATACTGAGATTCACCTTGTTCCAATTCAGGTTTTAAAGATGTCTTAGACCCTTTGACATTATTTTTTTGATTTATATTTAATATTTAAAATATTTTTTAGTATTTGTGATAAGTGGCTTCAGAAATCTTTTGACTTTTCGTAGTATTTTTGATGAGTGGCTTCAGAAAACTTTCGGATGTGTAGCGATTCAGAAGTGTTTAAATGCTGGCAATTCGTCAAATACCCCGTTAATTCATTTGACAACCAAACATCGAACTTAACTGAGTACTCGTCTTTTTTTAAATTATTTTAAACTGTCACATGAGCAATGCCAAGTGCATTCGCCATCTCCTGCACATCATCTCACTTGTTTGTTCGGAATTTTCACTTATTTCCAAATCATTCGTGGAAGACGATCTATAGACCTCTCTTCACTAAAAGTATTTTTTGAAAACTCATCATGTAAACATATTTTAGTTTGATAAAATCAGATTTGAATTACCCGAAATTAGAATATTAGCACGACCTAAAATAGTTTTAAAAACATTAAGGGATGTTGCCAAGTACTTTTCGATTTTATAAATATTTCTCGAAAATGCCTATGCATATTAAAATGCTATTTTCAAATTTTCCAAATATTTCCAAAATAACAAACAATGTGGAGGTTCGATAAGTACTATAATTTACCCACTACTAAATATATTAGTTTTACTTGAAAATATAAAAATATATATATAAACTTGTTGTTAAAATTTTTTTTCGGATATAACAGCAATATTCAATATATTCAACAATTTTTTTTTTCTTAATATATACAAATATTCTGATATATTATAACCTGGTTAATAAATTTTTTCAAGTTTTCGCTAAACAAAAAATATTTAAACATATATGTTTGGAAAATTAAAAGAAAATTTTGTAATTGTTTTATATTATGGCTATTGTGTGAATTTCACATTCAAAGAAAAATTCAATTGATTTTGGTAAATATTTTATGCTTATAACACTCACTGATAACATACATAACCACTTCACTCTTCGTTATTGTCTGACACCTGCTGTGCCGACAGTGCGTATATCTAGAGTTAAAGTTTCACTTTCTAACTAAGAACGCAGAGCTGTCCTATATACATACATACATATATATTATTGAACTAAATTAATAATTTACAAAGACATCACTTTATTGGTTAGGAAAAACAATATTTAGCAAAGTGTCTAAGTAAATTGTACGAGTCAAAAAGTGCCAGAAATTGTCAGATATAAATGCCAAAGGCAAGTCAAACGGAAAGTAAAAGTGCACAAGCCAAGAAAACTTCATTGGACGGCACAACTTTTGCCTTCGCTGGTCAAGTTACCTAACGATAAAAAAAAATAAAAATAAAAATAAAAAAAATAAAAAATATTTTCTTAACGAACCGCAGGTCATTCGGTTGACTATAATTGTGAAACCATGCACACACTTACACTTATTTTTAGATATATAAAATATATATGTATAGGGTGTTTTTTATAGAGGCATAGAACTTTAATTTGCAATAAAACAACGATGGATTATTTGATTGACATGAATTTAATTTATCCGAAAGATAATCTTGTGGTATTACATTTTAAATATGATTTCTGGCATATGACCGCCACGGCTGGCGCGGATGTAGTCCAATCTGGACGTCCAATTTTCGATGACTTTTTCCAACATTTGTTGCCGTATATCGGCAATAACACGGCGAATGTTGTCTTCTAAATGGTCAAGCGTTTGTGGCTTATCCGCATAGACCAATGACTTTACATAGCCCCACAGAAAGTAGTCTAGCGGTGTTAAATCACAAGATCTTGGAGGCCAATTCACAGGTCCAAAACGTGAAATTAGGCGGTCACCAAACGTGTCTTTCAATAAATCTATTGCGGCACGAGCTGTGTGACATGTTGCACCGTCTTGTTGAAACCACATGTCCTGGACATCATGGTTATTCAATTCAGGAATGAAAAAGTTAGTAATCATGGCTCTATACCGATCACCATTGACTGTAACGTTCTGGAAACAATCGTTTTTGAAAAAGTATGGACCAATGGTCCCACCAGCCCATAAAGCGCACCAAACAGTAATTTTTTCTGGATGTAACGGTGTTTCAATTGCCAAACCAAACTGAGAATAAATCACTTGACAGCTTTTAAATCGGTCGCCATCTTGAAAAGTAATGCCATTTTAAAGTTCTATACCTCTATAAAAAAACACCCTATATATGTATATATATATACTCATTGGTAAGGATAGATTTGTAGCTCGCACTCGCATGGCAGTACACTTGGGAATACCTCACACCATTTAATGTGTTTGCTATTTCTTTAAGATTTCTCCCCTGCGTTTGCAGAAAGAAATATACAAAGGTTTTTACGACATTTGCGGATGGGTGTGTTTCTGAAGTTTTGGATTTCAGTGCAGCTGCAATATTTTGAGGAAAAGTTTATGCTTTGAATAAATTATGACCAACATTTACACCATGCCGTTGTGTTGACTTTAAGCAGGTCGCCGTCGTAGAGATTTCCTTAATGTCCAAAAATAAGATTTAATATTTTACTTTGTTTTGTACGAAATGTAGACTTGATGATTTAAAATCATTTGCAGAGTTTTTGTTTTAATACGTAGGTTTTATAAATAGTAATTAGGCCTTCATCAGCTCATCGGTATCACCTTCATGGTAGAAAACATTTACGTCAAACTGTGTTAAAAACTTAAAAGAACTTTTCAAACTACGCATCGAATATCAATTTTTTTTTCGTGCAAAAGGAAGCAGTAAAATAATAAATACTCGGTTCACAAGAACTCAATCCTTTCTTGGAGCTTTTACTCATTTGCAAAAATTTATTGCTTTAAAACTAACCCAACAGTTGAAGACTTACTTAACCAATATTATCTGCTTATAAATCTACATATTTATAAGCATGACTGAAATAATCTTGCAAAAAATTGAGGTCTAATCAGTTGGTTTTCTAAAATTATTCTTTTAAGCCTCACCGTCTTTACGTCGTACTTTGTTTTCTGAAAGGGGCCCAGAAATATTTTAAAATTTCTAAGAAATAAAATTTCCATCCATAAACCCTAATCCAAACAAATTTGTTGTAAGCATCTTGCATGGTTATATGACGCATACAATACCTTTAAGATCCTTATACAGATTTTCCAAAAAAAAATCTTCAACATTAATTTTAATCAAGTAATGGCTGATATATTTAGAGATTACCTGCTTAAAATGGAGAATAACATTCAAAATAGCATTTTTTGGCATCTATCTTGTCTTTCAAATGTTCACCGGGGCTACGTCTCAGATGGTCCATCCGCTGAGTCCAATTTCGTTCGAGCATTTCGACTGGTAACTGGCGTGGTGTTTTGCTCCAAGGCCTGAATCGAAGCGGGATTGTCCGAATAGACTTTAGGCTTAACATATCCCCACGGGAAAAAGTCTAACGGTGTGATATCACACGATCTTGGTGGCCAATCGACCGGCCCAAAGCGTGAAGTTATCTGCTCACCGAAGTGTTCTCTCAATCAATAATCATGGATTGGTGCGATGTGAGGGAAGTGGAGCCGTCTTGTTGAAACCATTGATGGCATCATTGTTGAAGTAATATGGACCTATGATTCCACCGGCCCACAAAGCATACCAAACCGTTGTTTTTTCTGCATGAAATGGCAGCTCTTTATGCTATTCAGGCTGCTCTTCGTCCCAAATGTGGCAATTTTGCTTGCTTACATACCCATTGAGCCAAGAATGGACCTCATCGCTGAAAAAAATTTGGCTTGAAAACGTCTGATCTTCTTATAACTTTTCAAGGGCCCATAGATCGAAGTGATGTCGCTTGGGAAGGTCGAGCCGCTGCAGTTCTTGCACAAGCTGTATTTTGTACACTTTCTGTGAAAAAACTTCACTCTTCTGCACAACCGATCTCTATACATATTTTAAATAATTTGTGACATATCTAGAGTCCAAAATAAATTTTTTAGAAAAGTGTAT
Source organism: Neoceratitis asiatica (assembly GCA_030068015.2). Classification (NCBI taxonomy): domain Eukaryota; kingdom Metazoa; phylum Arthropoda; class Insecta; order Diptera; family Tephritidae; genus Neoceratitis; species Neoceratitis asiatica. Next base: position 42,562,842 of record CM061524.1, on the reverse strand, counting down.
GATCTTAGAAAGGATATGAATATATATCGAACATCTTTATGAAGTTATCTAATCTATGTAATGTATGTGAAAGATTCTTACTGGTATAAAATATTTACTTTGACAATGATAACATCTTTTATTAGCAAAATATTTTAGAAACATACATACGTTGAAAAAATTATGTAACTGCTCCGGCGACATCAAAAAGATATTCATACGAAATATGCCTCCTAATTTGTGTCTTTTGTAAGTCGTTCACTTTAACATTAATTATGCCCTTACTAGCTGTTGGAAAGTTTTTTTTTCTTTTTTTTTGTTGTGTACAAATATATTTCATTGGAAAACTATCACATCTGTCTTCCTGGAGGCTTAAATTTTTTGTTTTAATCGAAAGAAAAGTGCATCCCATTAAATGTTTGCTGAAGTTTAATGTACATCTCCTCTGACCGGAATTTTCAAAATTTAAGAAAACGCTGAATTTGGAGATCTTACCTATTCCGCCGTATTCATCAAATTTTGCTCTTTCCGAATACTGGATTTTTCGAAGGTTCAGGTCTTTTGAAGAAATCGAAGATTTGATCGAGGACATGGAGTACTCATTTTTAAGAGATGATATTCGAAAACTAACAGAGATATTAGAAAAGTACTCGCTTCTGACGAACATTTTTTACCCTTTTTCAGTAAAAAAAACTTTTTCGAACACAAAAAATTTATCGAATTAATTTCTACACCCTATTATTCATTTTAATTTTTGTACTTTTTTCCAAAAATCTTCAACTAAAAGCGGTTGTGCTTTCTAATTGTTCATTTTTAAAACTAAAGGGACCCAGAATAACAACATTTGTCGCGTGTTTTGTTGTTATTGTTGTTGTTGTTGTAGCGGCTAGTCAACCTCGCCCAAAATCATATAGGTTGAGTCGAAGTATCTCGAGCTCTTGTTTCGTGATGGATAACGATTGGATTCCGTAAACACCATTCACATGAAGAGAGGTGTTAACGGAATGAATCGCGGTAACCAAGTACATCCTTCCTGATGTGCCTAGATGGTGGTTCAGCTTCTAGTAAGTATCTGTTGAGGTGATCCCCACGGTAGCATCTTAGCAGATATTTCTTACGCAAATATTATAATATATACTCCTTAACTGGGAGGTTGAATGCTCCGGCGCCATCAGGAGGTTTCCCGTCAAGGTCCGAAGGGTGGCGTTCGGACACGCTTGTGACTTCTCCAACTGCGTCTTGCTAGTCCCCAGCGTTAAAATCGGAGCAGCAAAGCTTACGAGCGGCCGACCACTGAACCATTATGGGAACATATTGTATTTACATATAAATATTTATGTAAATATCTTCCGTTTTACTGTGTGTACACATGTTCTTTGGAAAAACTGGCTGATTTAACGTTTTGGAGGTTTAAACAAACTTAAAACGTTATCCGATATTTATAGGGAATATATATATATATAAGCGACCGAGCTCTTCCCCCAATTTGTGGTTTTGCGTCTTGATGTTTTTACCAACAAATGTAGGGACCTACAGTTTATTTTAAGCCATCTTCGAATGACCGATGAATTTTCTAAGGAGGTATATTTCATGTCAGAAGTACACTCGAAAAGCTTGAGATTCCTTGCCATTTCATTGAATATTGTTATACAACAAAGAAAAAATGGTAGAAGTGACAGCTGTTTCGGAGATCACCACATCTCCTCATCAGACTTCTTTTGCCAGGGATCGAACCGACGGATTCTGGCATCACAGGCGAGTGCTCTACCAACTGAGCCAACGCCTGCCATATAATCTGTTGTTGTATTATTCAATTTTTTACTAACCGACAACTATAAGGTGCGCTAATATTAGCCGCTATTTTTACTTAATGTTGGGTTAGCGAGTATTTTGCAGTCCTGCATACATTCAGGCATTAATAGTCTGAGAAATGTATATAAGTAGGATTGCTAGTCGGGCTCGACTTATGTTTATGGGTATTTTTAATGCGGCCTGTAATTGTTTTTGGTTATAAGTATAATTTTCTATAAATTTTGATGTTGCTCGAACCTGGTCTCGAACCCAGGCCTTCCGAATGCTAATTACTCGGCATAAGATTGACATATGGGAACTTGACATAATTGAGCGCATATTTTTTTTTAAGCAGTCTTATTTGATTTCCTGTTCATAATAATTAATAAACCTGAAGGATATTTTTAATCTCCGAAAATTCTTAAATTAATAGGTATTTGCGGCAGACGATAGTATGGGGCGGTTAAAGAGAGTGGGAAATGTAGAAATGGTGAGAAATACATAGTTTTGAGTATAGGTACTTTTCTGCCTTCATTGATGATTTAAGAAGCATTGTCTGACGAATTGGAATTTTGTATTTCATTGTGTTACTACAGGATTTCTTTTAAAGTAAAAAAAAAATCTATCGCGCTCGAGTATTACGAACTGTAATTTTTATACCACTTTGAAACCCACCCATTCCTTTATTTTACACTCAGATAAGATTGATTGAATTGTATAGCTTTCCACGCAGCTTTTCCATGAATTTCTGACAATTATATGCCTCTCTTTCAGATATGTCACTTATACAAGCAGTCTAATCACACATAGATCTATCCATATTGTGTGGAAATTTCTATGTAGGTTGTAATAATCAATGTTATTACTAATTTTTTTGATCAATATGCTACATGTTTCAGCAAAAGGCTTATTTCTCTCTCAAAATAAAGATCATGTGATATTCACCAATTAATCTACGTCAGTCAAGAAACTTTCGACTTTCCTTTTAAAGCAAGTGAACAAAATATAGAATGACATTACATAATTTAATCTTAAGCAAATAGTCATACCACAAAAATTAAAATGCTTTAATATAGTTAGCTCTCTGAAAATCTGTTAACTTTCCCGCGAAATCATTTTATTATTGCCATTGCAATTGTGGTAATAATTACTAAATTCCATTAAGTAATTTATAGTTAACAAAAGTATTTTTCTCCTCTGACATATCTACTTACTTTAAGGTTAAATTTTTACGATCTTATGTATGTTTATACATATGCCTACATTCGTGTGTATTCGTACACATAGTCAGTGTATGTGTGGTCGCGTGACAGGCTGCCTTGTGCTAAAGTGCAAAAATTATTGGCCATTTAGAGCAGCTGTTTGCTGTTAGCATCAGAAATCTTTTGTGATTGCCAAAGATAAAATGTGTAATAAATATGTCAGCATTCTTATATAAAAAAAGAATTTTTCCAAATTTAATGAGAAAAGTGCTGATAGCACTAGACAGGATAAACTATAAAGATTTAATAAAAATGTCAGAAGTCTCATACGTGAAAGCTTTTCTATTTACGAGTGGAAAAAGTATTATTATTATTTTTTTTAAATGTATGTAGGACAAGAATGGCATGCTGAAAAATAACAATGGAATAGTCGTCTTCTATCAACACAACTTTTATCGTACGAGAAGATGAAGAGATTTTTAAAAAGTATTTAACGCCTTCAAATGCTATTTTCACAGCCACTTATTGGCTTATTGTGAGTAATTTATATATTTAATTTCTAAATACTTCAGAAATATTCTTCAATTAGTAACAAATTAACAATAAACTTTCATCAAATTATTCATGCAACTCTGTGAAGTATGTTTAATGAAATAAAGAGAGCAAGTAATAGTCAGTCATGAAGACAACTTAGAGAATTGAAGGATTATTTTAATCAAATGAAATAAAAAGGTTTCGGAATTGGATAGGAGAGTGGAGTATCATAGGATATCATATAGATTTATGCAAGGCTAGATTGAAATGACTGCCAATGTGTCACATCGATAGCACCTGGGCCTAGATTGAACCCATTGGGATACCAAAAAATTCTGAGCATTAGGCTTCGCTATCCAACCACTTTGATTTCCTGGTGAACCTGATACCAGTCAAGGCTGGGTAGTCTCATAGAACATTAGTGTTCGTTCCATTGTAGTCATGGTCCATGTAGCTTCTGCAGCAATTGTATTGTTTTTTGAGTACCCTCCTTTCTGACAGTGACCTATTAGAACTCATATTACCTTTGAAATATGCCCTCCTTTTAAGTATTACATATCTCGTAATCTTTTTCTCTCTCATATCGGCCATGTTTGCCTAGATTTGTGGCAAATTGAAGTTTCCTTCTCCTTTACCATGCGTGATCGCAAGCCAATTCCTTAGGAAGCAGCTTGCAAATGACATAAGGCACACTAATGGGTTCTTTAACGAAAAGAATATGTTTTGTCATACCTTGCCTGTCAATTTCACCCGCGCTACAGTTTTCCTTTAATTCCCTGTGAACAGGCATCCGTTTTATGTTTGACCATCTCCTGTTAAAGATTTAAATATATGTGAAAGTATATTGCTAATCAACGATTTAGGCGTTTAAAATGGGTGTTGCGAAGTAGCTTGACGAGAAGTAGTGTATAGTCTGCATTCGGATTGTCTGAGCCATCAGCTACGACAAACTTAATTTTTAAATTATATAGGGTTTTCCAATGAGAGTAATATTATTTCTTTTTAAACACATTAATTGTTAAGGAATTTCAAATATTTTTTATTTAATTTGGAGTACAATCGATGCAATTAACATCATTCAAATGGCCGTCACGACTTCCTTTGCAAGAACAAATTCGATGAGCCCAATTTTTGAGCACTTTTTCCACTAAATCAAGTCGTATGTTATGGATAGCACGTTCAATATTGACTTTTAAAGTTTGAAGAGAGTCTGGTTTATTGCTAAAGACCAATGACTTCAAATAACCCCGCAAGAAGTAGACCAATGGTGTTAAATCACAACTTCTTGGAGGCCATTCAATGTCACGATTTCTTGAAATAATCGAATCACCACACCTTTATCGCAATAGTTCGGTTGTGGCTGTGTGTTCGTAGTCCCATGTTGTTGGTACCAAATGTTGTTAAGATCCGCTCTTCATTGACAGTAGCGGTGCTACCAGCTTGAAGTCGATGAATCCACCGGACCAAAAACCACACAAAACTTATTAGATTTAGGTGAACGTAATGGTGGTTCTTGAATAATGTGTGGATTTTCTTCGCACCAGAATTTTTTCAGTTTGTTTTTGTTGTTCGACAGTTTTGTTTATTTACCGCCCCACTCAGAAGAAAGTGAAACTCATCGGAGAAGATGGTTTTCTTAAAAAAATCGTTATCGTTTTCTAGTTGTTCCAAGACAAAATCAGCAACGTTGTTCTTGCGTATATCTTGTCATGATGAAATTGTAAACATTACTGCATACGACGAAAAATAGGCAGATCATGACATATTAAAAATGGCCAAAACGGCATTTAGAAATCATATCATCTCATATGAATAATAATCGAAATAAATTCCTGAAAATAAATAATATTAAATTCTTAGATCGTTTAAAGCTACAAATATTTAGAAAAATGTTATTCTAAAAAAATGTTTTTTTCTAAATTTTCAAACCAAGTATGATCAACAACAACAACATTTGTTGCGACTATACGAAGATACAATAAACTTTTATAGTTCAATTTACATAGTTTACATGAATAATCTGTTGGTAGCAAAGGGCAAGAAGCAAAATAAAAAGAACAAACTAATGGAAACTTAAAAAAAATTACACTTAAGTTTTTTTATTAAGTCACAAAGAGCAAAATGTTTGTGTGTAATTCAAAATACTTGAAGCTAGAAAAATATGCTACCAATTTTGTGCCTCCGCCTATTAAAGGAATTTACACCACACTTACAACCACCTAAATAAGAACGCAAGTGCCGGAAAGATAAGAAAAAAAGGAAGAAACAAATAAAGTAGGAAGATTCAACGTTTTAGAAGCCATTCAAAATTGTTACGGCAACACCATACCAAAAGGCGGCAGCTGATGTTGAGTTGGGCGTCACTTTTTTTTTTTTTTTTGAAATATTAACAGAAAAGAAGCTTTGTAATCTTTAATGCATGACAGCGGCGGCGTGCCTCAAATATCGAACAGCACGCAAATATGCTAAACATGCTTCATATTTGTATTACGTTGCTTGACATTTGCTGCTACTACGTTTCAGAGAGAAATGGCATTTTAGAGCTTCCTTTAAAATTGAAAATTTTATGAAAATTTAGATGAGTTACAAGTGTAGGCAAAAATGTGCTTCTGTTGAAGCATGAAATCACATATGTATACATACATATTTATGTGTATGCTTACTGTAGTTGTTGTCGGAAAATGTCTACATCAGTATTAGCATAGTCACGTTAGCCTAGAGACAGCTGTTTGACAAGTGCTAGTGCGTGCTTATGACGACTAGATGGATGGCATGCATGAATGGGCAGATTTAATGTGTGCATATTTTTTCCTTCAGAATATGTGTGCGCATTTGGCGTGGAAAGTTGCGAGGTCATAACACGGCGCGAAATTCAAATGTTGTCAATATATTTTGCATACAAATCACATCACGCCTACACGTGAAACTTTTTATTATTGTCGAGTCAGCAAGTGTTTTATATGTATAAAGCTCTTAATGCTTTAACAGTGATGATTTTCATAATTTAATTTTGTAATATGAAAAGAAGAGTAGGGTAGAACCTGAGCATGGGCATAAAAAGAAAAAATAATAAATAAATAAATAATTATTATAACAGGTCAATTGAAAAGTCTCCGGCATACCATAGTAAAACACATTTTTTGGCAAAATTAATTTTTTTTTGTTCACATAGTTCCTCTCAAGGGTGACCCTAGAACTTTTCGATACCATTATTGTAGTATAATCTGTCCTATGCTTCGAAATATGCCTCACTTTCGGTGATCACCTTTTTATTTGAAAATTCTTCCCGGCGAGCATTCTTTTGAGATCTTAGAACAGAAAATAGCAAATTGAAGCCTAATTTTTGGATTTTTGTCTTGTCTTGGTGAAACAGAACTTTATTTTTCTTCAAATGTGGCTGGTTTTCAGCGATATCCTTCTTAAAACGATCCAAAAACGCTATGTAATAGTCGCTGTTAATAGTTTTACCTTTTTGAAGGTAGTCAATGAAAATTATTCCATGCCAGCCGACTGTTGCGTTTTTCCACTCTATAGAGCGGGTTAATCGTGTGCAATCCACTCGGACAACTATCACTTAGACTTCGGAGTGAAATGATGGCACCATGTTTCATCCGTTATCACGTATCGACGCAAAAACTCAGATTTATTATGCTTGAACATCTGAAAACACTACAACTCGTCGTTGTAATTGGGTAAAAGTGAACTCGCGCGGCACCCAATTTGCACAGATCAATCATCAATGAAGAGATGTACATGTTTAGTTGATATTTTTGGGCTGTCTGCTATTTTATTCAATTTCAATTTACGGTCATTCAAGTCAATTTGTGGATTTTTTTCGATATTTTCGTCGGTAACAACCTCTTTTTGGGAACGGAAGAGTTCCCAGGCTCTGGCTTTCGGCATTGTATATTTATATATAATTGGCGCTTTTTAGCCGATTTTCGGGATATCTCTTCCATAAATATGTGCCTTAGTGTTTCTTTGATTCCAGCTGATGAAATTTTATGATAAAGGTCATATCAGAAATACACCTCTTCCGTGACATTCTCTATCGAGGAGCAGTGGTATTTAGAAAAATATTTGTATATATTTCATGTACATGCAATGGTATATTAACTTTGGTCCGCAGTATGTAAGTACTAGAAGCAGAAGAGATGGACACACCAAAATTTATACCGTTCATTTCAGAAAGACGAGCTTAATTGATTTAGCCACGTTCGTCTGTCCATCTGTTTAAGCGCAAACTAGTCTCTCGACTTTTGAAATATTTCAACAAAACTTAGTGCGTAAGTGTATTTTTGTAACCTGTTGATCATTTGTCGGAATCAGCCGGATCGATAGAATATATTACATGGCTTCCATACAATTAATTTGTTCAGTGATTTCATTAAAGCATCTAGAAAATGAAATTTGGTATTTTGTACACATATAATAAACGAAAGATTCTTACTGAAAGCCATTGAAATTGGATGACAACATGATATTTTGAACCAAAAATCTATCAAGAAAGTATCTAAAAGCATGAAATTTGGTATTAGATTCTTCTTTTTTCGCATAGGCACCGCTTACGCAAAAACTTTGGTTAATATCAGGTAACCTGATCTTTTTAGTACGCATCAATAATGGATTCCAGCCATTGTGAGGTCAAAACTACTAAATTCGTCAATTTTGAGGGAGTAATACTGTATCAAGCTTCAATAAGACGTTTTTTGAATAATGATGAGCTGGAAATCAGATTTTTTTTAATTTTTCGCCCAGAGATCTCCCAGACATATTCAATAACATTCAAATCTGGGCTTTGAGGTGGTGTATGTAGTTGCCTTGGAGCATGATAAAGCAACCAATCCTTAACAATATGGACCGCGTGCTTTGGATCGTTATCCTGTTCAAAGATTCAGCCTGCAACAAGCTCCTAACTATCCACCGAAAGCTTCAGATTAGCTTCCAACAATTACTTATATTTGAACCGATCTATATTACCCTCAATAAAAACAAGCTTTACAACTCCATATACCGCAACCGCTCCCCAAACCATTGCCGCCACCCTGCTTCGTTTTTGTAAAGAAGACTTTTTGCTGAAAATCTATTCTCTTGTCTAAATGTGCTTTAGCGAACTCATAAATAAGGGCCTTTTTACATGGAGTTCTACTATGCAAGCCGTTATCGTTCAGAGCTCTTCGAACTGTTTTTAGATGGACACACTTTCTTGATGAGTGATGATTTCCACTAATATTGGATCAGTAACTTTAGAATCATCATTTACTTCCTTCAGAATAGAGCTGATGTCTCTTCAAGTTAGCTTTTTCGGGCGGCCAACACGCGGTTTATTTTCGGTGGATCTATTTTTTTGAAAGTTGTTTGCAATGATCTGCATCTTTGGTGGACTTAAGTTTAAAAATTTTCTAATTTCTCCATACAATTTCTTCTCTTATCTGTGCTGAATAACAAAGTTTCTTACGTCAATGGATATTTCTTTTCGCGGAGCCATTGTTGATGCTAATGCATTCAAATCACAACTAAATTCAATACTAGCAAATTAGAAAACAGAATTAAAAAAAATAGTAAAAAAAAGGTAACCTAACCGGCATAACAACACAGGATATCAACATAACTGCTAATAAACCAGTGATGTATGTAAACTTTTGTCAAGGAAATGTTTGCATTTTTTCACCATAATTGTTGTATATTATGTTAGAGAATGGATTTATTTTAAAATAAAACTTTATACCTACGTTTTCAGCAAAGCGATACTTTCTACACAACGAATACAGACGGTGTATGTAGACTTTTGTCCGCCACTGCAGCTAGTATGGCCGTTGTCTCTTAATTCGCTAAACTATGTCAATACCACCGCTAAGCTATGCCTACCAATTCCAATGTACCACCTGTTGGCAAAGTGATTATGCTTTCGATTTCAAAGCTCATATTGTTAATGTTGTTAATGTTGTTTCCTAGATAGACGAAATTATCTCCGACTGCGGAGTTATGACTGGAGATATTTTATTGTATGCACATAAATATTATAAATTGAATATTTGTACTCAAAATCGTCGAAATTGAAAGACTATATCATTTCAGCGTTGTTAAGATATGAATATTTGCGTCAAAAGTCAGTCAGAAAAGAATTTCATAAAGTAAAATTTGATATTCTACAAACGTGAATTGTAGTAAGTGTTGACCAACGTTTTGGCTCATATTTTATATTACATCCCAAATATTGGTTTGAAAGTATATATACTGAAAACTTATGTCATAGGCGCAGCAATATATTTCTTAGAACAATTTTTTACATTGACAAATGATATGGCAAAGCATTCACTTCAACATGACACAACAATCTTTTGGAGAAGAAAGAAGACTTCTAAGGGAGATCGAAGAGTTGCTTTCAGTACTTAAAGAGCAATAAAAAGTTCTAAAGAGGCTTCCCCACTACTTAAGAACTATAATTAAATCATAAAGTCATTTTCTTGTAAAAAAAATAAATGGAAAAACGCCATTCTTTGGAGTGAATGTCAAACCGTGAAATTAATTAAATATCTTAAAATACGTTTTCTTTGGGAAAAATTTTTTTATTTTAATTTTGTTGAAATTATGTGGGAAGTCAATCTAAATGTGAAATACAACCGAAAATATCTGCCGTTTGCTGATTGCCAGGCGACATATATTATATAATAACTTTATTTAAAAAATATACAATTCTTATGATCTGAGAAATTAAGAATCAAATAAAACTCATTTTATGGTTTGTTTAATGCGACCTGTAATTGTTTTTGGTTATAAGTAAATGAGCTGTATTCAAAGGCCTATTTTTGTTAGAAAAATTATTTTTCATTGAATACTTTGTTATACAGCAAAGAAAAATTGGTAGAAGTGACAGCTGTTTCGGAGCTCACCACATCTCCTCATCAGACTTCTTTCGCCAGGAATCGAACCGACGGATTCTGGCATCACAGGCGAGTGCTCCAACAACTGAGCCAACGCCTGCCATGTAATCTGTTGTTGTATTATTTTATTTTTTACTAACCAACAACTATTAAGTGCGCTAATATTTAGTCGCTATTTTTACCTAATGTTGGGTTAATGAGTATTTTGCAATCCTGCATACATTCAGGCATTAATAGTCTGAGAAATGTCTATAAGTAGGATTGCTTGTCGGGCTCGACTTATATATATAATGGTTTGTTTAATGCGGCCTGTAATTGTTTTTGTTTATAATTAAATGAGCTGTATTCATTTTCATGTCACCAGATTTTATAGCTTTTGAATTAAGTAATCCTTGATTACTTCTTTTTTTGATTTAAAATTTTACTTGCAATAAGCCAAATCAAAATGCTTTCTGCTCCAAAAAAATCTTGAATTAATTGTCTACTAGTTTCGCAAGAAAATCAATATGGCACAGATACTGTTGTAGAAAGCAAACGACTTTCTGCAACCACTTTCATTTCCGCGAAAGTCTTACACAACTTAAGTTTGTTCTATAAAAACAGCAAAACAAAAAAAAAAAACACTTGCAGATGTTTGACAACACACAGATATACCTTTGTGTACATACATATGTACATACAAGCAATGTCATTGCTTTCGAAACCAATTGACAGCAGCTCTGAAGCGAACGACAGCCCCTTTAGCGGTGCATTCGCGCGAATGTTAGTGTTGGTTGTCATTTTGGCAGCGCTGCAACGCGTTGCTATCAACAGTGCGAAAAGCTAATCCACAGCAAGCCAAGCAAAACTTTGTCGTCGTCGTCGCAGCATTTTCTTACTTTATTTATCTGACTGTTTGTTCCAAGTTTGTGGCGGTTTATGTTGTTGTTATTTGTTTTATGCATAGTATTGGTTGTTGTTTTTGTTGTTACTACTGCTGTTTCGTTGTGCACTGTTGAAGTTAGTTTATTTTACGCGAAAATATTCTGCTGTGAAGAACTCAAATGTGTTCAACTGCTTTCTTCGAGTAATTCCCCTTCTGCGCTTCGATTATAACCAGAAATTGTTGTTTTTGTTTTTGTTTTCGTTTTTATGTCACTAGATAATGGTATTGTTGTTGTTGTTGGTTTATATTGTTCAGTTGTGACATTGTATTATCATTGCAATGCCAGTTCTTTGGCTGTGGTTCCACCACACACAAGTTCGCCTTTCGTGGTTTCTAACCTTGTTTGTTGTAGTTGTTTCTTGCTTAAACTTTCCACTTTTATAAATTTGTAGTTCTTTTGTTGCCCATTACGTTTTTTGTACTTTATTGCAATATTGCTGTTGCTTTATTGTTGTTTTGTAAAAGTTTGTTTACATTCGCAAGTATGTTGTGTGTGTGTGTGTGTTCTTAGTTTATATAAAGAGACATATTCATAGATATATATCTATAACCTTTTTTCATGGCAAGTCCTTGGTGGCTAAGCATAAAACACTTTAGTTAGTTTTTGTTCTCTTATCAATGCTCCTTTCGTTTTCATATTTCTCTGCTTTATTTTCTTTTCTTTTTTTTTTTTTTTTCCTTGCTAAACTCATGCCAAGGTTCCCCAAGTGCTTATTGCACTTGTGCTGCCATTCGGTATTGAGGTCACTGCATGCATCTAAAAATGTTTTGTTATTTTTGCTCTTTAAAAAAGACAATATTGCTTTAAATGTTTTTAGATTTTTTTTTAATTTAGAAAAGTAGTTCGAGGATATTTTCAAAAACTTTTTTTAGATCAGGCAGTGTATAATTTAATGTTTGGGGATGTATCGTTGAGTTCTTGAAATACAACCTGTATCCCTTTTTTGTTGCTTGGATGGCAAAACCTTTTAATGCAAACCTCATCCTATGCATGGTTTTGTTTGGCGACAAGTACTTTGCTGACCCGTGATTTTTATTTCCAAAGCTCAAGTTAAGTCACACAGAAAAACATGTCAACTTCTATTTTCCAAATTTGTGGATTCTATGGCATAGCATATAAGTTATCGGCTTAATCTACATTTGCAAAATACCTCAGGGAAAGAACTATATGTCCAAAAAACTTCTCTCCTCTTTCAAAGTAGGTTTCCAATCCGGAACCAGGACCCTAGATGCGCTAATGTTCCTCGACCGCCAGATTTGCAAAAATTTAGCAACAAAAAACCACATTTCAATTCCTTCCATCGATTTTTACCAAGGCCTTCGATAAAGGTGGCGGCTACGTCATCTTAAAAAAGCTCCTGGAGTGGCGAAACGGCCAAAAGATATTTAATTACGTCAAAAGCATTCTTACCAACAGAAAAATTCGTAGCAAGGTCAATAATACCTTTTCTATCTCACTGCCTATTTACAAGGTTCTTCACTCTCAGTTGCTCTATTCCTGATAGCATTTGACGACATCAGCAGGCTTATGACCAAACATAATAATATTAAGTACAGCCTATACGCTGACGACCTGTATCTCATTTGCAACATTAAAAAAGGAGAAGATATTGAAGTATAATTCAATAGTGCACTTAGCGCCATAAACAGTTGGTCAAAACATTCAGTGGCTTGTATTTCGTTACAGAAATGCAAGCATTTGCATGTTTGCAGAAAACACAAATGTAATGAGATTTATATAAAAAGCAATAACGACACTACCCCCAATCTAAAAATCTTAGAATTAATCTTCGATTGTAAGCATACTTTTAAGTACCACTGTAGTTACTTAAGAAACTAATTTGCTACCAGGCTAAATATTATCAAATACTTATCTTCAAAAAAAAAAAATCTTTGTACACACGAACATACTGTTAACTATACCCAAATTAACTATGCTAAGTAAAATGGATTATGGTCTACAAATCTATGGAAAATGTTCGAAAAATTTACTTAAGAAAATTAAGTCACCAATGCATTCAGCAATATTCGAAGCTTAAGAGCCTTCAGAACTATCCCAATAAAAAACTTACTAGATCAACGAGGGTTTAACACGACAGAAAAGCGATATAATTTTCTTAAGAGTCGTATAGTTTACAAACTATTTGGCAACACATCAAGCATTTTAAACCACGAAATACAACTTTTGAAAAACAAAAAAGAAAGGTAAATATAAAAATGAAATCGACACTCTGTGAGTTGATAAGACTAGAAAATCCTCTCAGCTTCAATATATCCACAGCACGTCATCATAGAAAAGAATTTCCCCTTGGGAACTTGAGAGTGAAACTTTTATTAACCAGCAAGCAATCCGACGTAAAGAAGACACCTGTAATTCTACCTACAAACAGCTGTTCAACAGCATTGCAATACCAGGATGGAATTTCCATTTTGCAGACGGTTCCAAACAAGCTGAAGGAGTTTCATTTGCATTAACCGACGACAATGGTGCTATAAAATCCGACGGACTACTCCCACATTATGCAAATATATTTCATGCTGAGCAACAAGGAATTTTTCGGCACCAACAATATCCAAAGGGTCAAACAAAAAATACGTAATATGAACTAACAGCCAGTCACTCTTCAGGGCTACACAAAAATTATATTCAAATGACGATACAATTCAAACAATTCAAAGCATAATGATAAACAAGGCAGGAAAAATAAAAGTGATATGGGTTCCAGCCCACTCCGGTATACTAGGTAATGAACATGCCGACGCAGCAGCAAAACTTGCTTGCAAATCATGCCTTCGCTATTTTATGCCATTTGGGCTCAAATCCTTAAAACATATTTTCTCAGACACCATTACCCTGCAATATACAAACGAATGGGTAACATACCCCTCTGAAAGTAACATAAAAAGAGTTTCTACATTTTTAAAAAATATAAACAAATTTCCATTTAATATAATATATGTTAGTGTAATCAAAAAAAATTATCTTATTTAATTATAAGACCAAGCCGATAGCTCTGGTAGCTTGCGCTATTAATATTGTTTTGGTAATTTTGGTTATATTTAACAACAAAATATAATAATAATATTAATAATAAGTATATGTGGATTTTTTTTTACAATGCTTTCTTCTCTCTTAATGACAATATTTATTTTTTAGGTATATAAGCTTTTTTGTTATAATCTTGCTATATTTCTTCTCTAAACTTTTTCCGAAATACTGTTATGGAAAAAATGTGATCGAACATGCATTATACGTAGGAAAAATTATATGTGCATTCCGGGATTAGTATCTTTTTAAGAGTGCTTAAGTAACGATAAGTAAAAGAATTTTGTTCATCCTTAACATAAAATATTTATATTGGTTATGGTTTGTAGATTAAAATGTCACGTCCTACGCATTTATCAGAAGAGGAGCGTAGAATTATGAAATGTTTGCACGAATCTGGAAAGAAAATTGACGAGATTGCTTTCAGAGTGAACCGTCATAGAAATAATATTTACAATTTTTTAAACATTTCCGAAAGTTACGGTACAAAATTGAGCGCAGTGGAATACCGATTAAAATCGATGACAGACTTAAGCACGAAATCCGGCGGCTAGCAACGCAGAAAAGCATGTTTTGCTTGGAAATTAAGGCACGTTTAAATGTAGGAGCAGAAGAAGAGTCCAACAAATCTTCATGCAAAATAAATAGGTTAGATATGAGTCTCGGGAGCCTGTACCTAAGCTGCAGACTCCATATATAAGGGACGTCTGGACAGATGAGTTTAAAAAAAAAAAAAAAAAAGTAATCAATTTGGACGGTTCTGATGGCCGCAATAAGCACTGGCGTGAAATACAACAGCCGCCTCGCCAAACTCGCTATAAGCGAAGTCATGGTGGAGGTTCACTGATGATTCGAGCAGCCTTTGGATATGATGGAAAGTCTCCGCTGTATTTTATACCAACCAGAACGAATGAATAAATATATATAAAGCTATTGGATGAAATGCTTTTCGAGTTAGCTGGTAATATTTATGGTGATTCTTGGACTTTCCAGAAATACAGTGCACTAAGCCCAGAACTTGAGCTTATTGAAGATTTGTGGGAGCTACTTTCAAACAGAGTTTATAGAAATGGGAGACAGTTTGAGACCATTAATCAAGTCAAGAAGGCCTTATTGGTGACGTGGGATGAAATTAAAAAATTAATGTTAAAATTTTTGGTTGATTCAATTTTGGTTGGCCAATTAAAAAATTTTTCTAAAAAAAAAACGAAAGCATATCAAATACAAAAAAGTCGAAAAAAATTTACTTAAGCTAAACTTATTATATATCTTTGTACAAATATATTTATTGTCTAAAAAGTGCAAAAGTAAAGATTTTTCATATTTAAAAAAAAAAACATATTGAAATTAGTTTGTTTTTGTTTTTGTTGATACTAATAACAATTATAAAATGAGAGGAATTTAAATAGTAAAAATGTGTTTTCTGCTATTTTATTTTAAATTAAGTACATGAAAATATACTTTTTTCCCTAACGTAGGGAATGTATATTTTATCAAATTAACCTATAGACTCAACTATTAAAATTTAGTCTTCTGTAGTTAATTATTGGATAAGAGCAAAAAAGTAACAAATAAATTTTAATTCCATTCTTTTAGTATAATTTTATTTGGCGTAGGCACCGATTCTGCTTTTAAGGTCGTGTCAAAAATAGCAACGCAATGAAATTTTCTTTTAGCTGTCCGGCGAAACTTGGATACACACACTGTAGCCAAATCCTTCTCTACTTGACCATTCGAAGAAAATTCAGGTATTTCTGCTCCCTTTGCTTCCACCAACGAGACAGTACGAGTACAGTATGAAAATACATTATGAAAATGAATGGTGTGTATTCATTCATCCAGATGCCATGAACTAAGCGGAAATCCTCGGAAAGACCTTTCTCTCGAAAATATCAAGATCTTGCCACCATTTACGCTTCTCTACCATATAGCAGAAATTGGATGAAGGAATACTCTAATTTCCAGTTATCTACTCAATTCGAAGTAGGAAAGAACCATTTTAGAAAATCGTTTTGAACTGTAGGAGGCTTGTAATGCGATCAAATTGTCCCTTATACCGAGTTGTGGATGAATGCTTTCAGAGAGCATAAGTGCAAATCGAACAGACAACCTTTTGATTGTACATTGCAATTCCTGCTCAGCATCTAACCTTACTTGTGTTTGTTGGCGGACGCTCTTGAGTAAACACATATTTTCTTTATAAAAAAACATGTTTGATTTACAAGGCCCTAGACCGTTAGACAGCGATGTAGTTTGCTGAATTCTCTTATACCAGAATTTGATATAACAGACAACCAATTTTTGCTGCACGACTGAGTCGGTCAGCCTCATTTCATTTAGGGATGCTTTGTCAAGAAGACTAAATTTTCAATTCTTGTCCGAAAAATATGCCCTCATCAAGTACAGCTTAAACAACGTGGCGAGACAGTACCCAAATCTTCATTTAGGGCGATATTTGAAAAATCACTTTTTAGTTTTCTTAAAACATTTCATCTGACGGTGTGAAAGAAAGGGCTAGTGAATAGATTTCGAAATTAAACTTTAGTTAACTCTGAAAGCGTATAAGATGAAGTGATTCCGCTTAAGCTTCCCTCCGCTTAGCAATAACCAAAAGCTTAGCTCGTTTCTTGTGGAAAGGGTTTTCATGGTTTCAGTATGCCTAACATAGACAAGGGCATTGGAACTGAATATAGCTTTGCAACTTCAACTGAAGCAGGATACTCAGAAGCAGGTCAATAGGAAAAATGACACTTTTTTAATTTAGTTATTTCAAAATGTGATCAGCCATTCGTCCATATATAAGAGTATTTTCTCGCTGTAGCTTTTCAATACCTTCTCTTAATTCAGAATACTTTGAAAGATTTTCTCATTTTAAATACAGAGATAGATTTTCCTGTAGTGAGTTAACCACTAAGCTCGAGTTAAATGCTTTGAGTACTTTTGTATCCTATGGACTAAGGAGATACTGAACTATATATTTTCTATTTTGATCTATTAGTTGCTAAATTTAACTATTTAAGCTTTGCCTTAATACTGTTAACATCGCCGAGAAAATTTGTATGTCATTTTTCTGAAACGTTCATATTTTGCACTAAAAAAAAATCAAAACAAGTTTTATTAATTCAATACCCAAAAAATCATACATATACAATACAAGGTACAGGAATACGAGCAAAAATAATCCTTAAAAAATGGAAAAAATTCACAACAATATTTTTTTCATATGTAATCAAAATTTCTTGCCAAGGATCGTATGTGTTTGAATCAGAAATTAAATTATTCCATGAATCCTGGATTTTCGTGACACACATACAGTGATACACTCTTTTGCTGCGCTTTATGTTGAATACTTCATATGGCAACGGCTATGAAGCACAGACTTCAAATACTCCATATGTATTTAGGTGTGACAGCTATGAAAACAACAATACCAAAAAATTCTAAATCAAAAATCCAAAAATAAAAAAGCACAATTGAAACTGCAGCAACAATAACGAGTACATAAATTTCGATACAAAAAAGTAGAAAGGGAAAAATGTGCTAAAGCGGCAGGCGAATGACTTTTATTGAACCGGTAATCCATTGCGAGTGTTCCAGTTAGTCTTCAATACCGATTTGAACGTAGTGCCGTTTTTATGGCGCACACGATTTGTGCCGTGCGCGTTTGTTGCTAGCTGTTTTCTCTCGTTTTTTTTTCTTCTCATTTTTAGTGATATTTGTTACACGGCCACTGGTTTTTTTTTTTTTTCTTCACATTTTTCATTGTTTTATTTTCAGCGATTTTATGACTCGATTTTTATAGACTTTCGCCATTTCTTGTTTGAATTTCACAAAAATCACTGGAGTTTACTTCTTTCACTTGCAGATACAAGCCTCAGTTTGTCCATGACGGAAGTGCGTATACCAAAACACATCATGCGGCATGAGGACGCCATGCTGGGTTGCAAATACGATTTGGACGGTGAATCACTTTACTCTGTTAAATGGTATAAGGATGGTTTTGAATTTTATCGCTATGTTCCGCGAGATATGCCGCCTGGACAAGTGTTTCCATTGCCGGGCGTTGATGTTGATGTGAGTATGCTTTATTTAGTTTTTTCCACTGAATTAGTTGTTTATGTGATTTTATATCATTGAGTTTATTATGATCTGCTTCTTATTAACGCAGTACAAATCACTGTAAAAATTTTGTGTAAATGATTGTTTAATTTTGGAAATTTTTAAATTAACAAGTTGGTTTAAGTAAAAGAGATGGAGGTGGTGAATCAATGAAATCAAATTGGAATATATTCAGTTACACAAAAAAAATATATATAAATATATAATATATGGATCGTGGATATAATAATAAACTTCTTCAGTTAAATAAAAAAAATTATAATTATGGTCGTTGTTAATACAGATCATTCAGTTCCACATCCACATGTCCCAAATTTTCAGTAGCTTCCTAAAAATCAATTCTAAAGAGTTTTGGTTCATAAAGGCATAAAAATCGTAAATGGTTAGATCCACAGACCATACATTAACATATCACCATCTCTTGGCCGGCAGTCTACAAATGTAGACTACATATAAAATATATGCAGAGCCGCATGTTATTATCGGGCAACAGTGTCAAAATTCCGTTTCAAAGAAATAATTCGTTTTATTCGGTTTGTTAGTCAGCGTACTAGATCTGCTAGACTACACTAGAAAAGTTGCAGCAAATGAACTGAAACCTTCGCAAGTACTACCAACCATCGGGAGAAATAACAGAAGATGAACAACTTTCGCCTATCGCGGACGCACTAGATTTACGCAGTATATAACTCCCAAGCCTGAAAGGGTGGAATAAAGATTTGGTTTTCATGCGATACAAAGTCGTTATATCCACTCAACAGCGAGATTTACACATGAAATCGTTCAAATGAAAGTCGTGGGAGAAATTGCCGTGCAAATTTTAGTTTGTCATTGGGAGAACACCGGAAGAACTATAATCTGCGACAATTTATTCACATCATTAAATTTGGGGAAGCATTTGATGTCCAAAGGTCTAGCTCTTTTTGGTACAGTTCACCAAAATAAAACTTTTGTGCCAAATGAGATGTAGGCTACCCGGACACGAGTAGAAGAATCAACCATTTTCGGGTTTCTCGAATCAAAATTTGGTTTGATATCCTACATCCCAAGAAGTGGAAGACAGGCATAATACTTTCTAGTTCGCCGTTGACAGACTCTTTTGTCCCTGAAAAGAAAAACAAACTATCACAAAATTCTTGACTACAATGCACACAAAGGGGGCGTTGATATGGTGAACAAAATGCTGTCTGCTTATTCCTCTAAAGCAGCCTTTGCCTTTGAAAATGTTTTTTAATTAGCTAGACATAAGTGCTCTAGCCGCCTTCGAAATTTATTCCGAGAACAATAGCCAGATCCATAATATAGACAAGCGGCGCAACGTTTTATGCCAACAATCGAAAATCGCTCTGAAATTCCGCCCGTATTAGATGTAACTAACACACGTCTAGCGATTGACTCACCCGCCTTACCTGAAGGTTCCAACGACAAATGGGCAATCCATCGCGTCCGTTATCAACACTGTGAAATTAGCAAGCGTAAAATTACACCAAAAACAAGTATTTGCTGTAAAAAACCAATATGCGATGGTCATGCTGTCACTTTTACTGCAGGTAAATGCTGTTCAGTGGAGCAAAAGTAAATAAATGCTTGTTGAAAAGTAAAAAACCTTTATATGAATATAAAAATCTATAATATGTACACGTACAAATAAAACAGTTGGCATATAAGTGTTTTTTTTTAATACATCATTATGTCTTTGCATAGAAATACATGCTTACTACAAATGTAAACAGCCGACCACGTACGCATATTTTCAATGCCGAGCACATGAAAGTTAAGAATGGAATGAAAGTGTTGAAACCAGAAATTTACGTAGTCATATCCAATGAATTTTCCTACATTCAATTTTATATTCAATTTATGGTTTTTTCCTCAGATGAGGTAGTACTTACGTGGGGAATAGTCCTCATATCATAAAAGCCAAAAATGAAATCAAAATTGTATTATTTGGAATACACTGCAAAGGTAATTTACAAAATATTTTGCTTTTTCTTCTTCAGAATAGATCTAGGTACTGGTTTTCTATTTGAGGGGTCTCTCTACTTTTACTGGTTGCACTTTATATATAGAAATACACTTTTATACCTTCTATGCATATGAAATGGTACATTGTCTTTGGTTCGATATATGTAAGTATTAGAAGAAGAAAAGAGAGACCCTCCAAAATAAATACCGATCGGATGAGGACGATGAGCTAAGTTGATTATGCACTGGTCTCTCAGTTTATTAGAAATTCCAATCATTCTATTTAGAGAGAGGAGAGGAAGAAGAGAGACTTTACATTTTATTAACCCGGAACTAACGAGATCGGATCATTGTAACAGATGGTCCATCCGTCGAGTCCAATTTTCGATGACTCGTTCGAGAATTTCGACTGGTAACTGGCGCATGGCATGCGTGATGTTTTCCTCCAAGGCCTGAATCGAAGTGGCATTGTCCGCATAGACTTAATACTTTACATATATCCACAGGAAAAACTATAATGGTGTGATAGCACACAATCTTGATGGCAAATCGACCTGCCCAAAACAGGAAATTATCTGCTCACCGAAGTGTCCTCTCAATAAATTAATTGATTGATGCGATGTGTTTGAAGCGACGCCGTCTTATTGAAACCAAATGTCGCGGAGATCACGAGCTTCAATTTCAGGCATCAAATAGTCGGTTGTCATGGCGCGATATCGATCACCATTAACTGTTACGTTCTTACCGGCATCATTTTTGAAGAAATATGGACAAAAATCTCCACCTGCTCACAAACCACACCAAACCGTTATTTTTTTCTGAATGAAGTGACAGTTCTTGAATCTCTTCAAGTTGTTCTTCGTCCAAAATGTGGAAATTTTGCTTTCTTAAATTCCCATTGAGCCAGAAATGAGCCTCGTCGCTGAACAAAAGCGAAGCGATGTCCCTTGGGAAGGTCGAGCGGCATCATTTCTTGGACAAGCTGTATTTGTCGTTCCATACGTCAGTCTGAGTTGCTGCGAACGGCGCCGAATTGACTCTCTATGGTCTTCGTGTACACTTTTATCTACGTGCTGGACGTGATCTGTTCGGTCGAACATTATACAATAATGAATACTGGGGCTCAAGATGGGTGATCGTATTGCGAATAGTACACTCAGTAGGCCGATTATGTTGACCATAAATTGAGCGAAGCACGCGAAATATATTCTTTACAGAGCGTGAGTTTTCGTAATAAAGTTGAATAATTTGTAAACGTTTTTCAAATGTAAGTCTGTCCATGATGATGAAAAAAAAAAAATATGACAGCTTAACCTTCATCTGCTCTTAAAAAAAACTTGCACTGTCTACCCTGTTGCGTCATTTTCGACGCATATGGGACTACTCAGTGTTTTCAGTAGGTAAAGTGAAATCATGCACGTTGAAAACTAATGAAAATTTGGGTTTTTATTTATTTAACGATAAAATTTTCTTTATTTTCTACTAGTCTTAAATAAGCTTATTTTCCAAACACTTAACGCATACGTTTCGGTTGTGGACGTTTTTATATGCATCTTTCGAGCAGAAGCAACAAAGAGTAGTGTGCATGTTATTTTTTGAAGCCAAATTATTTTCACAGAACATCGAATATCTTTGCCTGCCTTTTATTTGTGGAGATACGGTTTTCGATCTTTTCGGTGCGTTCGATGAAGAAGCAATTTAAACCAAATTTGCCGATGAACTTGTTCTTGGCTTTGTGGTTCTATTTGCCATGTATGGTCTGGCAAGTAACAATCCTAATTCTTTTAGAAAATTTCTTCTTATTGTTTTTTTTTTTGTTTGCTAGGTTACCAATTAGGGTTAATTTCTTTGAAAATTATGAATGCGTTCAGTGCAGATATATCGATTATATTTGCAAATACAGCTATTGGCCATCTATGAGTTTTCCTTTTGCAACTGTAGCAGGAAAGCATCTTATCAACCGTATCGACACCTCCTGTATATTGAATGAAAAGAAAGATTGGATGCATACAAAAAAGTTAGCACATCGCACCGCTATGAACAAACCTTTGCTTTTATTATAGTAATTTATAATTGGCAGCTTTTTAGTCCCGGGTTCGACATCTTTATTGTTGTGTAAAGTACTTTGTAAAATTGTATATTTATTTTTCCTCCCAATGTATGAAACAAGCGTTGTATTGCTTGTAAATGCAAATGTCGACTTGTACAAGGGTAGGTTTTTGCATTTTAGAAGATTTGGTGGGATGGATCTCTTGTTTTTTCTCATAGTTCCCACCATAGTAACACCTCTTGCCAACAATCCCTGGCCGAGACCATATGATTGTCACATTGTGACCTTTCAAACCGCGAACCATTAAACATTAACCGAAAGGACATTAAAAAATATTGCTTATTTGATATAAGAAGAGTTTTTTTCGCTCTAATATTGAAACAAAAAATTATTAATTATTTAACTGTAGAAACTGTTCGAATGTTTTGATTTTGACAATAAAGCAGAAATCTCATCTGCTGACTACAACCACTGCTTCTGTGAGAAAACAAAGCGTAGAGGTGGCAGCAGCTATTATTATATTATACTTGTACATAGAAATAGTGTATTTGGCTAAGGGCTATAGGCAATTATCATGTATCGCTTTAGCCGTTTAGTGCTAATTTCTAACAAAAGACTTATTAAAAATAAAAAGTAAATTCTAATTATGGATAAAGGCTAAATCTAGCCTTACTTTATTAAGCAAAATAAATTCGCATAAGATGGCTTTAGAAGTTTTCGAGAATAAAATTTTACGTAAAAAAATAAACTCGCCTGTGATGCCAGAATCTGTCGGTTCGAGTCCTGGCAAAAGAAATCTGATGAGGAGATGTGGTGATCTCAGAAACAGCTGTCACTTCTACTATTTTTTCTTTGTTATCTATAACAATATTCAATGAAAAAATAATGTTTCTAAAAAAAATAGGCCTTTGAATACAGCTCATTAATTATAACCTAAAATCTGTTCACTTTGTTGCTCTTTGAAATATTTAATTTCCATAGCATCGAGGTGGTCCTCTACATAACTTTTTAGGTATTGCTTCTAGATATATTTTTTGTACAACTCGCTTTTTAAATTTTCGCATACATATATACTACATACAAATATTTTACATTTCTAAATGAAAAATTTTTTCGTTGTGTTGCCAACAACTTTCCAACAGAAAAGGCGAATGGTACATTTTCATTAGCAGCATTTTCAACAATTTTTATAATGACTGCATGAAAATAACACCATTTCAAGAAGGTTTTTGGTACAAAGGATAAAATTAAATTATTTGGGTTGAAATGCACGAAATCATCATTAATTGTGTTACCATTCTCAAAAAAAAATTCTTTAATTGTTCTTATTACTTGTCGGCCTTATATTATATTTGATTAAATAAATCAGTCAGCTTAATCTTGTTTTCATCATATATTTTAATAAATCTTTAATTCTAAGTGTATTTCAGTTGCTTTAAATTTTCTAGGTAACGGCAAGCTATCCACTATACCTCTATATATGTTTCTTAAAATATATATGGATAAATCTTCAGTAAGAATAGTGGCCAAGAATTTATAAAGCGACCACGATTTAGTAGTTTTGCATTTTAGTTCATATTTGAGCTTTTATAAGTGTTTGTTGTTCTTAACCATTGTTTTTGGGACGACCAACCATTTATTTTTCGATATAAACACTGAAAACTTGAACTTTATTATAAACTACAGTTGTTCTCTTGAATTTCGGCTGTTAGCTTCATCATAATCATTTCCGCAATATGAAAGTCCTTAATGCAGATGTTAGCAAAAACCTTCCACAAAGGTGAGAAGCTCATTACTGTTTGTTATTTTCAATGTATTTCGTCTTAATGCGGGCGTATAATGATGCCAGCATTTAGTCAAATTCACACCAAAAATATATTACCTCAAGCCCTTCGAAATGTTTGCTCAGTCAGTTTGGAAAGAAGTGTTTTAGAATTAAAACAGCTTATATGTTATGAATTAAAAACGGTGCATATAAATTTAACGGGGATTAGTTTGTCACTAATACACGGTTATACATTTTGCGGTTTCCGGTTTCCAAAATAAATAAAATGTATTTAAAATAATATTTTTTATGAAATTTCCTTGTTATTATAAAGTGTGAACCTTGGCGTTATAAGTGAAATACATGACCACCTTGTGAATTTTTGCAAACTTCGTTCATTTGAAGTAACTTTTGACATTCTAAAAAATATTGCGCGGAATCTCAGACATAACTTGGGGAATGTTGGTTTTTAAGTGCTCAAGAGTTAAAGGTTTATTCGCATAATCACGGTGTTTTGCGTCGCTTTGCACAAAAAAAAAAAAATCACACGATATCGGTGGCCACTTGACGTCGTCAAAACGAGAGATTTCGCGGCCGGGAAATCCCTCTGTGCTGTAATAAAGTCCCAGCCTGTGAGTAGTTGGGCGATTATGTTCACTACAATCACCTCTCAAAGCACGAAATGTGGCCATGTTTGAATCACAATTTTTGTAGTAGGTTTCAACAATTTAAAGTGTTGTGCGATTTTTTTTAAAGTTTGGTTTGAAAGATGTCAAAATATTATCCTCCACTTACGATACCACTAAGAGGATAACCACTTATATACCTATAACTTAAAAAATAATAATAGTTTGTTTTTCGAATCTGTATTCACGTATCAACTAATCAATTGTATACGTATTTGATACTTACGATACTCATTAGCAAATGGTCACTATATGAATTTTTGCAAAGGAATCAGCTAATAATTCTTTGAATGGGCATATTTTACTATGTCTAGACGCTTGAGTTTAAAGTAAACTTTATAGATTCGTAAGAAAAGGCAGTCAACAGTTTCACTATCTAGTCTTTGATAAGATATTTATTTATATTTCAGGAATATAGAAAAAAAGATCAAAATTCTAAATTCAAAATGTTAGCAGCTAATGAAGTGGGGTATCGTAAATCCCCTTTTAACAATCTGAAAAAAGGGGAATATCGCTGCAGTTTGAAAATCATTTTTTACTAATTTTTGATATTTCCGAATTTTCTAAAAAAAAAGAAACTGAATAGAACAGTAAACCTTAAAATTGGAGGATGAGCGTAGATTATACGATAGGGAAGTATATAAAAACGACTTACACCAAACGTAATTTAATTGGGTTCAGTAGAGCCTGAGAAATCGGGGTTATCGTTATAAAAAAGTTCGATTCCACGTCAGCAAAACAGCTATATCTCCGTAAATAATTTAAATTTCCAAAAATCCTTTTAGTTACATACACTTAATGGGTTATATTATGAAAATATAGACTTTTCTAACAAGAGTGATAGATTTCTTTAAAAAAAAAACTCACACTAATTGTTAGAGATATTCAAATATTTTTTATATAATGTGAAGTAAGTACAATCGATACAATTAAGTTCATTCAAATGGCCTCAACGAACGAGTTCGGTGAACCCAATTTTTGAGCACTTTTTCCACTAAATCAAGCCGTATGCCATGAATAGCACATTCAATATTGACTTCAAAGCTTTAAGAGAGTCTGGTTTATTGCTAAAGACCAATGACTTCAAATAACCCCACATGAGGTAGTCTAATGGTGTTAAATCACATTATCTTGGAGGCCATTCAATGTCACAATTTCTTGAAATAATCGAATCTCCAAACCTTTCTCGAAATAATTCGGTTGTTGCACGTGCTCTATGACACGTAGCACCGTCTTGTTGAAACCAGATGTTGTTAAGATCAATTTCTTCCAATTGTGGTCATAAAAAGTTGGTTATCATCGATCTATACCGCTCTCCATTGACAGTAATGATGCTACCAGCTTCATTTCGAAATAAGTACGGACCGATGATTCCAACAAACCAAAAACCACAACAAACACCAAACTGTCTATTTGGAATGTGATGGTTGTTCATGAATAATTTGTGGATTTTCTTCCAAAATCGACAGTTTTGCTTATTTACTGCACCAGTCAAATGAAGAGGGCCTCATCTGAGAATATGATATAATGAAAAAAAGACAGATCATGATATAGTAAAAACGGCCAAATCGACATTTAGAAATCATACCATCAATATTGGAAAACCCTTTTGTATAAAAAACGACTTTTTAAAATTTCTAGACCCCAATACTCCCTTAAGTACTGTTGGTGATATGATTCCATTTGAATTAGGATATAATATAACTTAATTTTAAAATTTTTGTTGAATTTTTCCCTCTTTAGAAATATTGTGGATTGACACTTTTTCCGTTGACCTTGATTAGCCATCCCCTAATAAAAATCGTTATTTCAAAATGCTTATTATATCATTTTCTTCTCAAGTAAAATATTGTTTTGTACTTAATTTCCTTTTGATTAGCGGTTAAGGCAGTGGAAAAATGTGACATAATTAACTAGAAATAAGAGAAAAAATATAAAAAACAATAAATAAATAATTTCGGCCTTCCATGCACAAAAAAAAAAAAAAAAATTGTAAAAAGGATAAGTTTTCAAGGATTTTTTTTGCATGGGCTCAGTTGAGTTAAGCTCAAATATTGCGAAAGTGTATTTCAAACTTTCAGCGACAGTTTCAATGCAGCATCGCATTTTATATTAAAGGCGAAACTTTTTCTCTTCACTCTCTGGTAATCAGACACTCATGTTTATACATACAAACATGCATATATGGTTGTGGTGTGGTGGACAAACAAGCTGTAACAGTTTGACTGCTTAAGAATATGTTTACGCATGGGAGCGAATAATGTGGAAAATATTTTTGTGTTAACCCTGAAGTAAATGAGACAGTGAAATGATTTGTTAGGCAATGTGGGAAAAATAATTATTTACTGTTTCTGCAATATTAATTTGAAGAGGCATACAGCTTAGCATAAATAGCTGTATTAAACGTTATTTGCTCTTATTTTTGTGCAAGTAAATGCTCTATGACGAAGCCTATTATTTACTTATTTTACTTAAAATATTAAACTAGTTTCTTTTTGATATCGTTGTGAGTAGTGTAAACACACATTCAATGTGACACGTTTACCGCCTGAAAGCAACTCGGAAAATGCATACGTATGTATGTATAAATTTAGTCAGGGACTGGGGAGGTGGTATAAGAAAAATATAACGAAAAGTTGAAAGTTGACTAATATAATAAAGAAAAGTTTAACTTATTGTATCAAGTTTGTAGAGTATGTCAGGCGTAATACTATAGAGGCAAAAGTGTTGCTGACAATCACCAAGTTACCAACGACCACAGCAACAAAAACAACATAGAAAACTACAAGTGCAGAAATAACTCTGAAATACTTTAGCCAAGCTGTCAAGTGGCACAAGTGTTGGATTCATCTAAGTGGGTGTGAATATGGATTTTCAACAAAATTCCCTTAACGCCATTTTTCCTACGCTCTGCACACTTCGTTCATTATATCCATATAGTATATTTTGAAGCATATTCTCACCGTCTTAAGATAAAATATATAAATTTGGAAATTTTTAAAGAGTTTTGATGCATTAGCTGTGTCTATCATTAGTATAAATTCAAATTTCATATGTGAAATTTAAAATATATATAATAATTAAAGGAATTTTCTTCTCTTGTGTTTACTTGCAGCTACTCAACTCTACAGATAATGTGGTGGTATTGCGTCGCGTAACTTTGCAGTCAACTGGTCGATATCGTTGTGAAGTTTCCGGTGAAGCTCCTTCCTTCCAAACAGTCTCAGGTCATGAGGATATGGTTGTTGTTGGTGGGTATTGTTTTTTCATATTTAAATATATTTATAAAATTAAACATTACATAGTAGTTCCTTCCGTATTGAATGTACAAACTCAACATTGATTAAAGAAAAATTATTTCACGGCAATACAGAAAGTGGGGTTACTTAAAATATGCAATTTAAATATAATTAAAATAAAAAATAGAACCGTATAAAACCTTAATGTAAAGCTTTATAGTTATGGAAAAGTTAAATAATATGAATGATTTCAAATAAAGTATTTATAAAACTTAAGAATATTTCTAATTTATTTTTTGTGAGTTTCACAAGGCACTTAAACTGTTTTTGATTGAATCCATAGTCAGTACGCTTAATGTCTTAAATACTCTACAGGGATTTATCAAGAACTTGTCATTATTTGGAACCGAGGTATAATTCTTTGGTGTGGGTCGTTTTGATTTGTACTCAATTTCGTTGTTCATTTCATATTACAATATTACAAAAAGTGGTCGAAAATCGGGCCTCTTGGCTTGAGCTTATTTGAGCCAGCCCCGGCGGTAAAAACAAACCATCATATGTATATTAAGGCTCAATTCTTGGCCACAACATTAATTATAAGCGCTTTATGTGTTTTTGAAAGTCACATGTCTAAAAAAAAGCACCCATTATTATTAGAAATCTAATAAATTTAAAATATCATAGCCATAAGGAGGGGTAGGGTTTTAAAGGCGATAAAAACGCATAATTTTATGATTTTTTTCGGCGACATCAATAATATAATTTAATTTAATTTTATTACATATTATTGTACAACTTTTGAAGTATGTCACAACAAATTTTCAAAGAAAAATATTAATAATTAAGCCGGTGACGGTGTATCTCCAGAGGTGCATTGAAAAAAAGTGGTTTTGCGGTGTACATTATAACTCGTTACCGGATTATTTGAAACAAAAAAAATTGATATGCATTTTAAAGGTGATGTATTTCTCGAGGTAATCAGCAAGAGTTTTATTTTTCTATTTTTTACAGCACTTCGAAGTAAAAACGCGATTTTAGCTAAAAAAAATCGCGGTTAATTTGTTACTAAAACAGAAAAAGATGAAAAAAACACTCTTGCTGATTACCTGTTGATTTATGTGAAGGAGTAATGTTCAAATTTTCAAAAGGATCGGTTCGGTAGATTTTGAGTTGTGATGTTCACGAACTTCAAAAAAGACGTTTTCGGGAAAATCGATTTAAAGTTTTTCATACGTGAAATTTCGAAATAAACCAACAATAAAAGAATATTAATTTTTATACTAACATAGAGTCATCAATGCCAGCTACAGTCTTTTGAAAGACACATAGACGGAGAAAGGGAAAGGGATAACAAACGAAATTGCAACTGCATTCTAATAGGGGTATCGGGAGGCTACTGGACAGGTATAAAAATCAGGTAGCACGGCCGGTCGTTTGAAACGCTGTAACTCCGTTAGTTTTACTCGGATTGACTTAAAATTTGTACATGATATTCTCGACATATTGTTCATTCAGAAAAAAATTTCGGGGAAGATAGGTGTCGGATTTCCGATAAGAAAGCTGAGTATTTCCATATATTGACTATGGCAGCCTTTTTTCAAGGGTTGGCAATGGTGCGGTACAAGGGTTCCATTTGTTGCATGGGGAATTATTTGATCACGCTGGCTCTTTAAAATTGGTGGAGCCAAAGAGAGAGAGTGGTACTCCTAGCTTATACCAGTTAAAAGTTTACGTGTTTCATCTGGCAGAAATCTAGGGTTTAAATCATATAAGCTTTCAAATATGTACAAAGGTTTTAATTTTTTCTATGAGTGTTGCTTCTTAAACCACAATTGATTATCATCAAATTTGTTTTGTTACATAGTATGGGTTGATTTGTGTTTTGAAACATGATTACTACTGGGCCAATCTTTGGTCGAAAATTGCGCGGTGGTAAACCAAGCAAACAAGGTGCTCATAAATTGAATTGAAAGTTGGTGGACTCAAATTCGTTTGTTACAAAGTTTAGCAAATTAAACCTGGTCTTTGACACACTTCCAAGAAAATGGTACTAATACTAATATTAATAGCTCGGTTAGAATATACCCAATCATAAAAATTCAAAGAGTAATTCAATAATTCCTAGTTGCTTCTTCAGGTCAGTTCATTAAATTTTTTTTAATTTTTCGAGCCGTATGAGTTGTGGTTTAACCATTGATTCGTGCTGGAGATATCCGAAGTTCGGAACCAATTCGATGGAGGGTGTCAGAAAAGAAGTCTGATAAGGAAACGTGGTGGTTTCCGAAATAGCTATAACGTTTAGCGCACAGTCTGTTATTTTACAAAATTAGCTTAGATTTTCCCTAAATTAATATATGCTGTGATACAGCTAGGAAAACTAATTAAAGTTAAATTATTTATTTTAAATTGCATTTCCCTAATCAGAAAAGTTATTTCTTTTTTTTTAAATGTTGCTCAGTGAACATTGAACGGAATAAAAATATTGAAATACTAGCAATAAAAATTATTAAAAAATCTTGTATTATCCTATGCAGAGCTATTACAAATTTTCAAACTAAGGGTTATTACTGTACCTAAAATTCCATATTCTTTTGATTTCTTAACATGTCGTTTTATATATTTCTTCCTCGTTAGGTTATTGATATAATTTTTTAAACATTTAAGTTACCTCTGTGTCTAACTTAAATAATTATTTCAAATCTTCACGTATTTTTGTTGTTGTAATTTTTCCATAAAAAATCGATAATTATATGCATATCCGTTAGTACTCCACGTAAATTAATGTAAAGGGCGAACAAGTTGACGTTACTATCTAGTCTTCCATGTAATCTAATCCAGCCGTATGAATAGATGTGGATAGATAAATAGACAAATGTTGTAATCATTGTACACCAATGCCAAATGAATGTCAGGAAGGTTTTAGCTTACCAAAAGAATACATATAGTATGTTTAAATATAGGCATAGATACATGTAGATGTATGTAGGTAAGCGTAATTGTTATTGTTGCATATGCTTTGTATTATGCCACTGCCATGGTAGTATCCATTGCCTTGTCCTCTCAAAACATAATGCCTTTTTGTCATATATATATGTACCAATGTAAGCACATCTATACATATTTACATCTACATTGGCAGGATGCAATTGTTGCTACATTAAAAATGTTACTAAAGCATAACAAAAGCCTCGGTGAATTCTAAGTCTCAGTAGCACAATATATATTTTGTAACGTATATGTACATATATGTATATAACAACAAAAACGACAGCTGTGACAATAATAGAAACACTGTTGCTCATACCCAGCAACGCCTTTATCTCAAAGCGCAAAATGATGTACAGTGTCTTCCAAATATAAAAGATTTTTTTTTTCAAGTATTTATACATTCAAAAATTAAAAAAAAAATATACATTTTGGGTATGCAAATTAATTTGGTTCGTTTTTTGTGTTCAAAAAAGTATTTTTTATTAAAAAAAAGGTAAATATACATCAACTTCAATTATTGTAAGTCGGAAGTGGCTACTATTTTCCATCTTTGTGGAAATTTTCGAATACCAATTCGATCCTTCTCATTGAACCATTCCTCGATTTCTTCAAGAGACACGAACCAAAACGTTTTACCTCATCGAAAAAGGTAGTAAGATCTCCTATTGCAACGTTTTCAGGTAGTATTTGACTGCTTTAGACACGTGAGGCAGGGTCATATTACAAAAACAACTTGTCAGCCCTTTTGCTCGTTTCTGGGCATTCTAGCAATACACGGCTCATACGTATTGGTTGTAATTGGTAATGAGTTCAGTTTGTGTTTGGCACAGATATTGATCCAGTAAAGCCTCCTAATCTTTATCTTCAAATTTTATGGGCTGGCTCAGACGCTCTATTGTCTTCAGTGCTAAAATCTCCTCCTTCGAAGAATTAAAGCCATTATCTGCATAACTAATCGTTCAGCGTAGATTCACCATAAACTCCCACTACCATTTATTTTACACAAATCCGGACATTTTCCGATAAAATATTGAAATTAATAAACTTTATACTTATTAAAGGGAATGTTTTCTAGTGAATTTTTAATATTTTAACGACCAAAAATTTTAAAACTGTATCTAAATGGTAAATTACATTTTGGAAAAAATATTCCAATCAACAGAAGGCCGATATAGCCGAGTGGTTAGCAATGTGGAGTTTCATCAGCTCGGAGTGTTGTCAGTTTGACTTCCTGGCCATACTAAAATTAAGATTAGAAATTTAAATTATTGTTAATATTAGTATCGAATCGCAAACATTTCAGAGAAATTTTCTTATATGATTTTATTAATTACTTTTTTTTGGTCCTAAATTACTCAAATCACCCACTGTGCAACCCTACCGCACGCAAACTTAGGCAATGCATTGCCGCAGCACTTCGCATAAAGTACGGGTAGTATTGTCTGACCTGGAAAGTTGCCATTTAGGTCAGAATGAAAATCATTAAAGTTTTCTACTTTTGCTCTCACACATATACTATATATAAATACATGCTTACACGTATACCTGCAGTACATATACTCGTTCAAGCTCATATATGTATGTATATATCAGTGTACTATGAGTGCTATAGTAAAATGTATTGTACTTGTCCGCTTTGCTATCCAAACGTCGAAGTGACATATGAAACTCAATGCAATGGGTTGGTTGTATAAAAATAAACAAAATATAGAGAAGAATGAAATGAATTGAAAGCAGAACGAGACCCACTGGGCGTATACGCAATATGCTTGTAACGAGATAAACGCAGTGTGTCAGCAAAAAATCATGAAAGTAAAAAGTGTACAAAATATACATATGGTGTATATACATATGAATGCATGTATGTACAGGAAAATTTTATGTTGGCTTGATTTTAATGTACTTTTCTACAAAATGGGCAGATTTATTATATTGTAAAATAACTTGTACTACATGCACGCCTACATAGTACATACTTGCATGCATATAATGTTGGTTTGATTGTTATGTTCTCATTTCATTTTCCACATATGTAACTACAAAACTATATATATATATGTAATCTTATACATGTAATTCATTTTTGCTTTGCAATTTTAATATTCATATCGAAGACTCTGTTTGCCAAACCAATAAAAGAAACTCGTGCCATGCAATAAGATATCGAAAAAATGCAGGCAATATGTGGAATTAAATTTATTTTTAATATACTTGTCATACATACCATGTATATGTACACATTTATATGTACGCAGATACTGTATATACTGTAGTGGATAGTTACGTGTGCGTCATATGCATTTATGAAAATATTTTCCATTGAAATTTTGTTTGTAATTATAAAGGCTTCGTTAAATCCCTATACATTTTGCTCTTGTTTGCTTTTATAGATACACTAAATTAGTTATTTATTAAAACTTTCATAGTTAAAGAAAAATATAGGTGGTATATATAGGAAGGTATTGAATTTCCAAATTTAATTTCAATAAAAAAATAATTTATTACTAAATTTATAGAACAGCGTGGCGGTTTAACCGCTTCGTTGAGATTTTAAGTTATTTTTAAATTATTACATTGATCTATGGCTGAAATGAAATATGGTTTTAAGTCAGAAAGTAAACTTTTGAACAGAACATTTATATCTGTGGGAGTTCTTTTTTCCATTATTTTCCAATTACAGTCAGGGTACAGCTGGTATTATATTCAAAACAATTTTTTCGAGGATGCGGAGTCAAAAATTAATATGAGTTGTAAAATACTCTTATTGTGAGAATAATTTGAAATTATTTTCATTTTAAAATACTTAATATACACACACTTTTGATATTTAAAAATTTTAAAGTACATACCGATAGATACTAGCACGGTGTTTGCTATGACTATGCATAATTTAGTACAACACATTAACCAAAGCATTTATGTTTTAATTTCTATGGGAAATTCGATTTAAATATTAAAATGTAGTAATTACTTTAATTACCGGTCCAAATTATTAAGTTAAACGTTTCATTTATTTATTTCAATAAATAAAGTTTTTTCTCTCTTTGATTCTTGGAAAAAAAACCTGATAAAAAAATTTGAAGGTCACCGAAACCGCTGTTTTTAGGCCAAATTTTTATTGCATAAGTTCAATATGAATATCCTCATTTTTTTTTAATTCAAATTTGACTTAACGTACATTTTATGACCATGAGGTAAATTCTACTTCCTCTTTTACCTTTCTCCTATAATTTTTCTTCATACCGGTTTCATAGTTCATCAATACGTTGGCAGCGCTTACGCGTTTATAGACGAATCATCAATAGGATGATTCTCGTTCATTCTCTTCGCTGTTTGGCGCCAGTTGAAAATACCAAGTGAAACCAGGTCACTCTATTTACCTGATCCTTCCTACAAAGATGATGTCTTCCTTTTCCTCTGTTTCCACCAGCGAGTAGTCCATTGAATATTTTCAAAGCTGAAATGCTTTCATCCATTTGAACGATATGATATAGCCAATGTAACCATTGCCAAAGTGGAAAAAGTCATAAATTTTCATCAAAACATCCCTCTAGAAAACCGTTAGTGCCATGTTATTGGCAACTCATCGAGAGAGGACTTTACCTTTCAATTGCCTGCTCAATCCAAAGTAGCACCTGTTGGCAAGGGAGGTTCTGCGTTGGATTTCACGGCTGATATTGTTGGCGTTATTAAGGCTGGTTCCTGGATAGACGAAATTATCCACAACTTCAAAATTGTTGCTGTCAACTGTGACGTGGGAGCCGAGTAGCTTATTCAATGACTGTTTATTTGATAACAGGGGATATTTCGTTTCATCCTCTTTCACCTCGAGACCTATTCGCTTCTTAGCAGAACTTGTGGTGCGGTTGTTATGGCTATGATATCAATATCATAGGCAAACGCCAACCATTTTACACTTTTTTTAAATATTGTGCCTGGTATGTACGATAAAGAATCGCCTCATCTGAAGCTTCGTTTGGCACCGAACGTCTCGAAGTGGTTCTTTTCAATTCTGACTGCGCTTTTGGTATTGTCCAGCGTTAGCTTACATAGGCGTATAAATTGTACCAAATGCAGACATAGTTTCATAAGTAGCTTTAAAATCAATGAAAATGTTCTGCGTATCGATTCTTTTCTCTCGGGTCTGGTGGATTTACCAGATCTAAAACCACACAGTTAAGATCCAATCAGATCGTTGACGGTTGGCTTTATTCTCTCGAACAGTATTCTCGAGGTCCTTGACCTTGAGATATTGAGGAGTCTTATCCCACAATAAATAGTGCAGACCATGGGGACAGAATACATTGAAGTTCCAGTCGCCATGCAATGCGTTCCCCCGACCATATTCTGCAAAGAAATTGATGCTTGCACCTTATCAGTTGTTGGCCTCCGTACTTGAATAGCCCGGCTGGCAAGCCACGGGCTCCGCTTGTCCCTTTGTTTTTAGTTAAATGACTGGACTTATTTCAGTTGAATTTTCTGTGCGTTCAAATGGATTTTGAGAATAGTTTAGATTAATTTGATTGGAAAGTGAACCAGTAATCGAAATACTCGAAAATATCAAATTATATATATATATCAATTTTATTGGTTTTTTTTATAGGCAACTTTTTACCAATAACCCTTGTTTGCATTTACTTGGAGTGAAACTGTTTTCTTTTGAGCTAGTGAAATATTTAGAGATCTTTTATGGGGAATTATTAGCATCTTAATGTGACTGAGTTAATGTTAGAACCTAACAATTTTTTTTTTTTTTTTGAAAAAAAATTATAATTATAAACATTTTTTTTTATTCCATAAGGACAAAATTTGGATTTTTAAAGAAAATTTTAATTTTGACTAATAAATAGAATACTTATTTCCCAGAAAGAGGATTATCAAGATATTTTGACAAAACTTTTCATGATTTGGATATATGCATTATATATATATTCATATCGTGTGTAAATATGTTCGCTGTGCCAAATTAGTATACTGCGGCAATTGACGAATTATCAAAATCATTGGTATTTCGATAAATGGTTTATGAATGACCTATCAATAAAAAATAATTATGAAGGCTTGTTTTGGATTTGATGGTTTCATTCATAGTGATTTAAAGCTATGATTAAATGTTTGACGCAAGCGCAGATCAGACTAATGAAGTTCAACTTACATAGAGGCATGCACATTCGTATTTTCATGGAAAACTTGTGAGTAGCGAAATTATAACTAATCCCGGACTAGATGTATCTGACGCGCAACTCTTTAAACAGCTGTTATGCACATACATACAAATATGTAGATTTAAAAGTAATATTAAAATAAATTCAGCATTTCCTATTAATTGAAGTATAATTAGGACATTGTATCATTCGTATAACCTCCTTTGGAAAACCACTAACAATATCTTAATTGAAAATTATTCGGAAAGTCATAACAACGTGTAATTAGGTCTTCTATTTTTTATGTATTTCCTTTTTAATTTTTTGACATTTTTTTCATTTCTATATTATTATTATTTTTTTCCTTTATCTATATGATTGATGATGATATGATGATGATGTGATTATGATTGAATGTAATTAAAGTTAAGCTGCGCTGATTGACAAAAAAATAAAATCAAAAGTATTTTTTTTTATATAAATAACTCTCATGGTTGTATTTTGTTTGCTTACACTTTGCATTTGGCAACGATAAGTGATCCTTGGAAATTTTTATGGTATTCTTAGAGTTCTTAAAAATATTCAAAACATTTTCAGAAAAAAAAAATATCAAGTAGGATTGACGATTCTCTCTTTAAAGAAAGGAATTTTTAACAGCTGATATTATACAGGTTCACGTAATGGAAAACAACTTGTTGACTGCCATTCTCTTGGGAATGCCCAGAAATAATTTTTTTTATATATATTTTCAAGATGTTCATGGCTTCCGGTAGGGACCAACCAACAGCCATCCTTTTCAAAAAAGAGTTGAAGTGAGTAGACGAAACTCTGGTGGTTGTGCGTAAAGTTTCGGACACACAACACAAAAAAACTTGACTCAACTAAAAATCACAATCAGCCTCGGAAAAGAGACCATCCCTTTAATGATGACCGCTTCAAACGTTTTAAGGACCACGATTTGAGCGCACCTATCTTGAATATCCAGTCGCTTAATAGGAAAGGTCCACCTAGTACTAATAAAAGTAAGATGAAAGACAGAAGACTGTGGGTCCTATGAAGGAGAGCAAATTTGGTTTGGATGAACGTCCGCATCAAAGCGAAATTCTTCAACATATCGCAGAGCCCCGTTGGAAGAGATGGAAAGTGTGACCAAGGATTGCATGTGAATGCTCTAATACAATGATAATTTATGTAGGGAAAAAAAAGAACTAAAAAAACCCTGAAGTCCCAAAGTTCCCCAATATGCACTACGATATGACTTATGAAAGCCAAAAAATACCTCAAAAAGTATGCCATAATATTTGAAC
Source organism: Neoceratitis asiatica (assembly GCA_030068015.2). Classification (NCBI taxonomy): domain Eukaryota; kingdom Metazoa; phylum Arthropoda; class Insecta; order Diptera; family Tephritidae; genus Neoceratitis; species Neoceratitis asiatica. The sequence goes on along the minus strand of CM061524.1, from coordinate 42,525,218 downwards.
CATTTAAAGCTATTAAATAACGCTAAATAATGAACATTAAATGTTGTGTTATAATACACATGCTCACAGTTAGATTAAATTCAATTTTTTATTTGTTGAAAGCAAGATTTTGGCAGCGCTTTGAAGCATCACCACCATTCTTCTCGGCGTAATCGAGTTTAAATTGGGTGAACTTATCCTGCTGTGATTTTATTTATTGATTTATAGAAATAATTAAATGCAATTAGTATATGCTCAGAAAATTTAGTTTTGCCAAAAAAAAAAAAAAATTGGAATTAAAAATAAAAGCTGAATAGATAGGCTTTTATGACAATTTTCATTTATTGGCACAGATTTCTGATTTTTAAGATATTCCGAGAATTCATCTGCTCTTTCGATAATTACATTAATTAATGGCTTCATACCACGTCCAATAGTAACAAAATAACTTTCAGTTAAAAGCTTAGCACAAATAAAGCAATATTCGGACATTTTTGTTATAAAATGCAAAGCAGCACGATATAGGTTAGGATAAAAACGTGTTTTCACTACCATGTAATATCTATTATTTTACATAAGTTTAAAATTAAACTGGGGAAACCACGTTAAAAATAACGCGCTAAGTACACTACCTCATAGATGGCGTGGAAACGTGTGCATATTATGGCGATTACAACTTTTGCAACTTTTTGAAACGCTATATCTAAAAACCGGTGGCTCGTAGGAAAAAAGTATTTTTTGTAGATAAATTATGATCTACAATTTTCCTCTTACGTAATTTTATGATATAACTTACCGTTTTGCTGAAAATCGGGAAAAACCAATTTTTTTACCTTTGACCTTGAATAAAAAATTTGCTTTATAGGGGAAAGATGGGCAGCTTTCAAATTTTATTTTTAATTGTATTTTAAACAATATTACCGATTTTCAGCTTGGTGAGAATTTATGTAGCTTCGAAGGTCTAAATCGACCAGACTAACTTTATTTTTAATTTCATAATATTTGAGTTATATTTTCTCCTAGCCTCCACACATTTATTCAAAGTCTACGCATCGTTGAGTTTGTTTTTTTTTTAGTAATTTGTTTTTTGAAAATTGTTGCCGTGGCAAAATGTCAAATAATTGTCTGCCGCATGTTTTATGCATGAAAAGTTATGGCAAGCAATAATAACAGCACCACACACAAACGCAAAACAAGCAAAAAGCATTATAAAATATGCATATTTGTGTACGTATGCATAAATGCTGACAAACAGAAATTTTTTAATTACAAAAATAAAATGTTAAAATTGCCAATTTTAATCATAAAGCCCAGCATAACAACTGTGACATTGCTATAAAAGCGAATTTCACATACATAGTTGCATAAATATTTATGTAATGACAACTTGTATTTTATATATAATACAGTTTGTACTTATGAACAAATTTCTATTATTAATATACTTACATTTTAATGTAAAACTTGAGTGGCGATTTAGCTGACTGAACTTTTGACTAACTCTAAACGCGTAGGTATATATGTATGTGTGTGTAAACGTGCTTTTGCAACTGTCACAATTTGTGGTTAATATTCAATGAAATCAGCTGCACTTAAATATTTACCATTTACATTATTATTATTATATACTAGTGCGTGCAAATATTTAATATTTAATTTATGCATTCTATGCGGCGTAACTGTCGTTTGTGGTTACCTTATTTCCATTTCTGGCGAATCCCACGCAAAACAGTTATATTAGCGTTGGTTACATTAAATGGTTTAATGAAGAAGTGCTCTTCGCACGCATCCAACGAACTCCAACAACTCTGTGCATATATTTGCTTACTTGTTTGTTTGCTCACTTGTACATCGTCGCTTGCTTATACCTGCTTACTGTTTAATGTTTACTCTTGACTGCTGACTGCTGACAACTCGCACTGCTTAATGCACTTACTGCTGCTGCCATTTACTGACAGTTTACTGTCGTGTGCTTTCCTCTCAGACAGTGTTGGGTGTGTGTGTGTGTGTGTGTGTGTGTGGGTTTTTAATTACTTAATTTTTATGACGTGCGCATGTAAATTTTACAGTAAATAAATTTCAATGGACATTTTATGCTTTCCAAATTTGACATTATGTTACATTGCACCATACTTTCCGTTATGTACTAGCAGTGTATTTCCCTTTTGATGATTGGTAGCCATTTTGGCTATCAAATTTTATGACGCGCACTTTATGTGGTGCAATAACAAATGCTTGTAAGTTGATATAACAACTGTTTGCTAAAAGTAACTGTAACGAAATGAATACCGTTATACATTTGTTACTAAAGGGTAATACACATACATATAAATATATCCTTCCTAATATTTGAAAATGTACACAATGTACGAGTAAAATGGATTTATATAATTCTTTAAATGTAATAAAATTTGAACTGGAGCAGCTTTAATATTAAAATATTTTTAAAACTTTTGTCGTAGATAAATATTTTATTATAACTCTTGATTCCTCTTCTCATCGTTTGTTCCTTTTTTTGCTTTACAAAATTTAGTTTAAAGCTTTCATATAAGTTCTGTTGTCCTCAAATGAGCAATAAATTCTTACTGACTATGAGGAAAGAAGACTTATGGCTATTTAAAGTAATTATAAAGGCTGACCCATTTCGAGGTTGCCTCCTTTAAAAAGAAAATTACGTGAAAATTCAAATTTAATAGAGAATGTTTATTATCATTCGAAAGAACATCCTTTGGCATTTACTTTTCCAAGATTATATCTTTCAAATATTGGTCGCGGCTACTTCTCAGATGGTCAATCCGTTGAGTCTAATTTCGATAACTCGCTCGAGCATTTCGACTGGTAACTGGCGAATGGCGCGCGTTGTGTTTTGCTCCAAGGCCTAAATTGAAGCGGGATTGTCCGCATAGACTTTAGATTTGACATATAACCACAGGAAAAAATCTAAAGGTGGGATCGACCAGCCCAAACGTGGAATTATCTGCTCACCGAAGTGGTATCTCAATAAATCCATTGATTGATGCGATGTGTGCAAAGTGACGCTATCATGTTGAAACCAAATGCAGCGGATATCGCAAGCTTCATTTATAGGCAACAAATAGTCGGTTATCATGACACGATAATGACCGATGATTTCACCGTCCCACAAACCACACCATACCGTTTTTTTTTTCTTTTTTTAGATGGAATGGTAGCTCTCCATTCTCAGAATCTCTTCGGGTTGCTCTTCGCCCAAAATGTGGCAGTTTTGCTCGTTTACATACCCATTGACGCAGAAATGGGCCTCATCGCCAAACAAAATTTGTCTCAAAAACGTCGAATCTTCTTGGAACTTTCAAGAGCCCATAGAGCGAAGCGATGTCACTTGAGAAGGCCGAATGGCTTCTGTTCTTGCATAAGCTGTATTTTGTACGCTTTCAATTTAATATCTCGACGTAAAATGCGCCAAGTCGTTCCATACGTCAGTCTGAGTTGCTGCGAATGGCGCCGATTCGTCTTTCCACGGTCTTTGTGTACACTCTCAGCTACGGCCGCTATATATTCTTCACTGCGTGCTGGACGTTGTCTATTTGGTCGAATATTATTCAATAATATATGCTGGGTCTGAAGGTGGGTGTTGCGAATAGTACGCTATGTATGCCGATTATGTTGACCATAAGTTGAGCGAAGTGCGCAAAATGATTTCTAAACGTTGTCCAGGTCTAAGTATTTCCTTGATGAAATGGCAAACAATACTGAATAAAAATTACATGATAGCTTTGAGACTGTTGAAAAAGTACCTCTATTTGGATCACCCTGTATAAGATAGTACGAACTGCTCCACAGTATGGAAGCAAATTAAAATTCAAAATGCCATTTATTTCTCTAAGGGTTATTTTTTAATAAGGCGTACTTGGAATAGTTAAATTTTACAAGCTCAATATAAAAAGGAGTTACATGGTGTACTATTAAGGCGAATAAACAGTATAATTAATGTGATTAGATAAATTCAATTATCTATCTAAATAAACACATAAATCCATAATTTCAAAATTCGAGACGACAAGTGTCCCATAAATACGGTAACGCATAGGAAAATGATGAAACTTTAGGGTATAAGTGGAGTGAGAAGACTTCTTGACATCCAACAATAGGTGATTCCGGGTGCACCAATATTGCATTTTGTTACTAAGATTTTAATTAGAGAGATAATCAGCATAAAGAAGAAATTAAAGCATCTTCTTCAGTTAAAACGAGCAACCTAAAAGCTAGAGTATAACGGAAGATAGAACAGAGGGCGAACCTCTGGGTCTGACACATAAGTTTGAAGAAAAAACTTAGCAATGAAATTAGCAACTTCCTCAGGAATATTAGCATACTTGTCGATATAGAAGACGGATGAAGGAATATAAGAATTAGATTTACTGTCAAATGCTTCTTCTAAGTATAGGAAGAAGACTATTTAAATCTAGGAAGAACGCGGTTTATGTTGTGAAGAGTTTTCTAGGAGTATTACTGCATTGTATGGATAATACCATTCAGACTCGCTCTTTGAAATGGTGTTAAGCTTTTGAAGAGATTCTCTTTACTAGAGTTTGCTAGCACACAGGGAGTAGTATTTTCATAACTGCTTCAAAATGCTCGCTATAAAAACAATACCTTACTAAACCTGACAGATTCCATGTATTTTTTATATAGATTACCAGACTGCTGTGAGTGATTTTTCGCCTTCTGGACTTCATTTTTGTAGCATTTTATGAAATCGTTCGAATTTGTTAGAATTTCGTCCCAGAACTTTCATTAAAGGCTCTTCTGTGTTGTTTTTGAAGTTCTTAAGAACATAATTTCCCTTTTTGAGAACATATATATGTGCAGATTTTCTGAAAACACTGCTTGTAGTCTTTTAGGAAATTTCGCTTCTACATTTAGTTCATATAAATTTCATATTTTTTTAATATTTTTATTAATCTTTAATTTTTTTACTGTTATGCTTCTAGGGTTGTACATTTTGTTATTAAAGTGGAGTATTGGATTTGGTAAAGGAGTAATTTGACAATATGATTCCATTCATCGACTCTCTTTTCATATCGTGCAATCCTAGGCTTTCACTCATAAAGAAAACTTTTCTGTATTTGATATTTTTATATTTAAATGCAGCCCACCTCCGTCGTAGGTCATGTAGGCAAATAAAAATACTATTAAGCTGTAAGAAATTAAGTATGTTTTCCTGCGTTCTTTAGTATATCAATTTAGCGGTTTTGCATGATGCTAAGGTATTCCATCTCACATTGACTCGCTCTCAGCCTTTTCTAAAATTTCATTGTGTATCATTTTTAGTGCCTTTTGTATTTCCTGTACTGTTTCAGGAGTCAAAGTATTGTAAATTCTGGCAATCTGAATAACTAATTGGTTTCATGCCCCTTTCCTGTGGCCACCATATCTACTGCATTCACGTTTTTAAGAAGATTAAATGATATACACCCAGCTTGGATGTTCTCTCTTTAAATTCTTTCAGAACCTTATTTGATATGAGTAACCAGATGAATGGTGAAAGTAAAGGATGTTTTTTATAGAGGTATAGAACTTTAAGTTGGCATTACTTTTCAAGATGGCGACCGATTTAACAGCTGTCAAGTGATTTATTCTCAGTTTGGTTTGGCAATTAATCATGAATAGACCCACACCTGAACAACGCTTGCAAATAGTGCATTTTTTTTCGAAAATAATGGTTCTGTTCGGAAAACGTATCGCACACTACGTCCTATTTGCGATGTTTAGCGATGAAGCGCACTTCTGGTTGAATGGCTACGTAAACAAACAAAACTGCAGCATTTGGAGTGAAGGTAATCCTGAAGTGTATGTTGAAACACCGTTACATCCAGAAAAACTGACTGTTTGGTGCGCTTTATGGGCTGGTGGATTCATTGGTCCGTACTTTTTCAAAAACGATGGTGGCCAGAACGTTACAGTCAATGGTGATCGGTATAGAGCCATGATTACTAACTTTTTCATTCCTGAATTGAGTAACCATGATGTCCAGGAGATGTGGTTTCAACAAGACGGCGCAACATGTCACACAGCTCGTGCCACAATAGATTTATTGAAAGACACATTTAGTGACCGCCTAATTTCACGTTTTGGACCTGTGAATTGGCCTCCAAGATCTTGTGATTTAACACCGCTAAAATACTTTCTGTGGGGCTATGTAAAGTCATAGGTCTATGCGGATAAGCCACAAACGCTTGACCATTTGGAAGACAACATTCGCCGTGTTATTGCCGATATACAGCCACAAATGTTGGAAAAAGTCATCGAAAATTGGACGTCCAGATTGGACTACATCCACGCCATCTGTGGCGGTCATATGCCAAAAATCATATTTAAAATGTAATGCCACAAGATTATCTTTAGGATAAATATAATTCATGTCAACCGAATAATCCATCGTTATTTTATTGCAACTTAAAGTTCTAAACCTCTATAAAAAACACCCTTTATATCCTCGCGAGTTCTTCTTTAGTTCTTCTACGTGATAGCCTTAATTTTTGCCTTGATTCCATATCACCTTAGTCTTCCTGTAACTCAGTAGAACTTTTATCCATAATAAAATGATAGACTCTATCTGGGCTCCTTCCAGATTATGAAGGATTGCGTAACTTAAGAAATTTTTCGAATGATGCACTTGTGTTAATAAAGGAGTATTACTTATGATTTAAAGCTCTTTCTATATTTAGGGTAACTGATTGAAATGCGGGCTCAGTGGATATATAGTCGTGCTGTGATTTTGATATTTAACCGAGAAAAGTTTATCTTAATGGTTAAGAATGTTTCTGAAGGTAATAAAGTAAAACTAATTTGCAATTAGTCTTTGTAATCAAGGGACTTCCTTTGCCTACCTTCGGTGCGACTCCTATCTTTACCTCTCTCCAAAGAATGAGCACTTAGCTAAACCTTAAATTTCCTTTTATATAGTCATCAGGTATGAGACCATTAGTCTGTACCTGTAAATTTAAACATTTCAAACCCCTTGAGTTACGGTTATGACATCGGATGGAATGTAATCTATGATATCTCCAAAAGTTTGGAAAATTGTAGCTCTAGTACACTCCAAAAAAATGCACCACCAGGCCTTCCTGTATATCCTTACTTTATTCACTGGCTATGACATTTGAAGGCTGCGTTGGATATGGGTAATCTATAGTTATGAATATATTTCTACAAGTCTTTTTACTTTTCTTTTACTTTCGTAAAATCCCTATACCAAATGATTTATCCTGCAACAGGTATAATAAAGGCAAATAGAATACTGGATAGAAAGCGGTTACAGTTGCTTTAAGTTAGTGTGGAAAGGGCCCGGTTTGTGAAATTGAGAGGTTAAATAGAAATCTGAAATGTCATTTAAACATTGAATTATTTTCTTTATATTACAGTGAAACAAAAAAAAACACTGCTAATTTTGTTTTTAATTTTTTTTCACAATCTATAATTCGTGAATTAGTATATACAGAGAAGACTGTAAGCTCTCAGGACTACCTGAGTATTTTTACGATTTAAAAAGGAAATTGTCGCTGTTTTAGCGGCTTTTTTCGAAGATTCTGATCCAGTTGGAAAGTTTGAACTGCCTGAAGATTTCTACGCATTGTACAAGTATATAGTATATGTATGCTGACGTTTTTTTAAGATTTTCTTGCAAATTATATTACCTAAATTAAATAAAAACAGAAATTTGCAATAACATTTTTTTTTTCAATTCATCCCAAATGGATTGGAAAAAATTTAACGATCATTATAATTCATACAGTTAGCAATATGCCCATCATACCATGTGAGTCGTACACTTCGCTTCGCTCACACACTACCCATACATTTGCATCTGTGATCTGCCAAACATTGAATCCCTTCAAGCATTTTTGACTTTGCACGTATTTTGTACTTTTGAATTTATGTCACTCCATTGGTACTCACCACTCTGCTCTTTTCATTGCAGTTACACCAAAGCACGGGCCACAAATAACCGGCGGCCAGCCGCGTTACCAAATTGATGACATCGTACGCGTGAATTGCACGTCGGCGCCGTCCAAACCAGTATGTCATCTAAGTTGGTTAATTAATGGCGTACATGCGAATCGGACATTCCTGCGGCCATACGATCCTATCATTGTTGGACGCGAGGGATTGGAAGTGGCGCGTTTGGGTTTAGAGTTTCGCGTACGTAAAAGATTTTTCAAACACGGTGACATGAAGTTGAAGGTGAGTCAAGCTGCATTTGTACAATATATATGTAGACATAGGTACACGTATATAATTTTAAATTTGACTGTCTGGCTGTGCTTGAATGTGAAAATATACATCTGCTCTGTTGTAAATATATATATATATATAGACATTTTTAGCAGTTATTTGTATAGGAAGCGTCTGCTTGTGAGACTCATTTAATCAGCTTTAATAAATCATTTAATCTCTGTAAATGGTAAATGAATTTCCATATCGTGTAGAGTACTGATTATCTCCTGGTCTTAAGTATATATGTGTCTACCTGTGTGTAAGACTTTCACTTAATTAGATGCGCTTCGAGTGTGGCACGTTGCAATTATGACTAAAACGTTTGCTGTCAGCAGTATGACAACACATATGCCAACAAAATCTACCGTGACAATAATTAAGTGGACAACAAACCAAATGACAGTGTACTTGTAATCTCTTTAAATAAAGTTTCCTTAATTATTCAAAAACAAGATTTATATAAAATAGAAGGTTAAGTCAACATCAAAATCGTATGCTTAATGACGGCTTTGGTTTTATTTTATAAGTTGCCAAAGATTTAAAAAAATATTTCATAATTTGATATATAAAAAAGTTTAATATTTCAAGGTTGGTATGCATCTAATACAAAAACGCCATAATATAATCATTTATTTCACGGCTAGAAAATTGATTTTCTGCTGTGAAGATGAATGTTCCAAATATCTGAATAATATGCAAAAACTTAAAAAATGAAAAAAATGAAAATAGAAATTTTTTCGTTGAAGTTGCGTACTGCTTTAAAAAATATTCAATGCAAAGTTTTTGTAACCATTGTTATATGCAGTTTATATTTTTCGAGTTGCTGGTACGCACATTACCTGTAAAGTTCTAAGGGTCTGCATTTTTCTTTCTAGAATTATTTACTAGATTTATACCAAAAAAATGTATCTTATTCTTCAAAAATATTTAAAATATTAAAATTAGTATTGCATTTTTTTTGCAAAAATTTCTAAAGCTAGCAATTATAACTTTTGATGTCATATAGTACAAATGCCTTTGAAAAATAATGCCAAGAACATTAAAAAATTTCAAATCCAAAAATTTAATATAGAAACCGATTTTGCGCATTTTTTAGATTCGACTTGTTTTGTAATGGTAAATCCCTATTTTGTGAAAAAATCATATTTTAAAATTCAAAGCAAAAATTTTAATAAAATTTTTGAGGAGTGACCCATATAAATTTTTCTTAAAAATTAAAAACAAATTTGCCATAATGTAATGAGTGGGAGACAATCTTCTTATATTATAAATTTAAGGATACATATTTTTGTTTACAAAACTTAAGGTATTATTAAGAAAACGTGAATTCATCGGAAAGTTAATTATATGCAAAGGAAGTAAAATATTAAAAAAAATCATATTTCATTTTCTTCTTTATAGGTATTTTAGTTTTACATTTCGTAAAATTCTCAACAGATTTATATTACTTAGTTAACACATGAATTTTTTAAACAAAAAAAAATTTAATTTTTTAATAATATTAATATGAAGTGACGCTCACTGTATATGCAACGAATTTGGTTCAATTATGTCAACGATTGCAGTAACATCTTATTCTATAAACCTTGATTCAAAACTACAAACTACTACTAAAGGGTGTTTTTTATAGAGGTACAGAACTTCAAGTTGCAATAAAACAACGATGGATTATTGGATTGACATGAATTTTATTTATCCGAAAGATAATCTTGTGGCATTACATTTTAAATATGATTTCTGGCATATGACCGCCACGACTGGCGCGGATGTAGTCCAATCTGGACGTCCAATTTTCGATGACTTTTTCCAACATTTGTGGCCGTATATCGGCAATAACACGGCGAATGTTGTCTTCCAAATGGTCAAGCGTTTGTGGCTTATCCGCATAGACCAATGACTTTACATAGCCCCACAGAAAGTAGTCTAGCGGTGTTAAATCACAAGATCTTGGAGGCCAATTCACAGGTCCAAAACGTGAAATTAGGCGGTCACCAAATGTGTCTTTCAATAAATCTATTGTGGCACGAGCTGTGTGACATGTTGCGCCGTCTTGTTGAAACCACATCTCCTGGACATCATGGTTATTCAATTCAGGAATGAAAAAGTTAGTAATCATGGCTCTATACCGATCGCCATTAACTGTAACTTTCTGGCCACCATCGTTTTTGAGAAAGTACGGACCAATGATTCCACCAGCCCATAAAGCGCACCAAACAGGCGGTTTTTCTCGATGTAGCGGTGTTTAAACATACACTTGAGGATTATCTTCACTCAAAATGCGGCAGTTTTGTTTGTTGACGTAGCCATTCAACCAGAAGTGCGCTTCATCGCTAAACATCTCTAATATGGACGTAGTGCGCGATACGTTTTTCGCACAGAACCATTATTTTCGAAATAAATTTGCACTATTTGCAAGCGTTGTTCAGGCGTAAGTCTATTCATGATGAATTGCCAAACCAAACTGAGAATAAATCACTTGACAGCTGTTAAACCGGTCGCCATCTTGAAAAGTAATGCCAACTTATATTTCTATGCCTCTATAAAAAACACGCTTTACCACATTTGTATAGGCACATCTTGCGCGATTATAGCCGAATCAACACTTGGAAGGGACAATAAATACTGTTACAACATTAAACACACGCATTTCAATAGAAGAATTGAGCATACTACATAATTCCCATATGATTTATAAAATATAACCTGTAAAGCGTTAGTCTGTATGGGTATGTGGAATGGTCAGATAATGAAAACAGTATCGCTGTTATAGCGCTTTTTAAGTGTGAAATGAAAAAAGGTGATATTTTCAAATCACTCCGTCCGCTCGGCATTAGTCGCATGTTCGTCTTCCGGTGCAAAAAACTGTTTGAGGAGACTGGGGATGTTAAAGACCGCCACCGGTCGGGCCGTCCACGCACAGTTCGAACGCCGCAAGTCGTCAAAGCTGTCAAATCAAGAATTCTGCGAAATCCGCTCCGAAAACAGAAAATCATGGCCAGGAGATGAATGTTTCGCAAAAGTCCTTGAGTCGAATTATTAAAAAAGACTTGGGACTTGTGGCTTTCAAACGCCGTACCGGACATTTGTTGACTGCAGCTTTGAAAAGAAATAGGGTGGTAAAATGCAAACGTCTTTTGGTGAAGCACGCTGATAACTTGCACAGAAAAATCTTATTTACCGATGAAAATTTTTTTACCGTTCAGGAAAAATTTAATAAACAAAATGATAGGGTATATGCACGGTCATCTAAGGAAGCATCTAAACTGATTCCTCGGGTCGAAAAAGGTCATCACCCAGCTTCAGTCATGGTTTGGTGGGCTGTCTCTTATGATGGGGTAACTGACTTGCATTTTTGCGAACAACGGGTCAAAACATCATCCAAAGTTTACCAAGAAACCATTTTGGAAGCTGTTGTAAAACCACTTAATCATTCCATGTTCCAAAACCAATCATGGACTTTTCAGCAAGACTCTGCGCCGGTCCATAAAGCTAAAACGACCCAAATCTGGCTTCAAAACAATTTACCAGCATTCATTTCCTCTGAAGAGTGGCCCTCTGGCAGTCCTGATTTGAACCCGCTGGATTACAAATTGTGGACAGTTTTAGAGGACATGGTTTGCCACAATGGATACCCCAACATTGATTCTCTTAAGACAGCTTTGATTCATGCTGTGGCCAATTTCCCAATGGAGGAGGTACGTGCGGCTATTGATGATTGGCCAGTCCGACTTAAGGCATGCGTGAAGGCCAAAGGCGAGCATTTCGCATCAATACTGCTTTTTTGTATACAATATATAAGTATATCAATAAATATGTAAAAAAATGGTCCAAAAACATTCATTATTTTTTATTTTATAGCATAAAATGTGTGTAACAGTATTTATGTCCCTACTAAGTAATTGTGCGCCTTTCGTTTCCACTTCTCGCAGCTTGGCGCCAATTGGAACTACCAAGCGAAATAAAGTGCTTCTAAACTTGTTATTTTCAATGAAGAAGAGGTCTTCCTCTTTCTCTTTTTCCACGTGCGAGTACTGCATCGAAAATTTTCAAATCTGGAGCACTTTCATCCATTGGATATTGACATCTTTCACGCTTCTACACCATACTGAAGTACGGGATTGATGAGTTGCTTGTAGAGTTTGATATTGATTTGTCAATAAAGGACTTTAGTTTTCAATTGTTTACTCAGTCCAAAGTAGCACCTGTAGACAAATGTAGTTTTGCGTTGAATTTCAAAACTAAATGTTATGGGGCGTTTTTTTGAGTAGACAAATGAGATGACCTCAATATCAACTGATAAATATATTAATGTCTTTGGTGTCCTAGGTGTTCAAGAGATACAGGATGTTACGTGTATTCAACATTGGGAAATGGTGTTGCATATTTAAATACAAGTTGCTTTTTTCCAAATGCCATTATTTCAATTTATGCATGGTAGAATACAAAACAGTTTTTTTGAGTATTGGAGCACAAGTGCACATTGCATTTACTACATTTAGAGCTTGGAAACCCAGTACAGTATAGCCTACATCTTCCCCTTGTTCCTTTTTTGGCACATCTTATAATGAGTATAAAAACTTAGTTTTTATTTTGCGAAAATTACCGCAATAGACCAATTTTGCATTTACGCAACACAGCATTTACAAAATTATGACAGGCAAACTTAATAATATTTTCATGCCGGGTTTTTCCTAAGTTATTCACTTGCATTTCTTTATTTAGTTGTTTAATTTTTTAAAACAACGTTTTATTGTAAAATGAATTTGCCAACTCAGCTCTCATGTGGCTACATGTTTTCGAAAATTTTAAAGAAAAATATGTAAAATAGCGGTACTTAGACGCTCATAAACACAATGTTGCATTTGCGCAAAATCGGGCATGAGAGAGTGTTTTTAAAAAATTTACTTCGCTGGAGATATCTGATTTCTTTTTTGCAAACGACGTGGAGCACTAACCACTGAACACAAGAAGAAAGCTTCATTTTATTTCTTCTGTGAATTCTGTGATACATTTTATTTCTTCTTTTGTGAAATTTTTTTAAAAGGAATATATTATTTTAGTTCTATGTAGAAATCGTAGAGATGAGGTGACCAATGTTTATGGAGAGAGTCTTATGTATTGCAGAGAAAGTGAGAACCCAGCGTATATAAAACGCAACTCTATTCAAAACATATATTGCTTGATTGAAGCATTGAATATGTTCGTTAATAGTAGATATAGATAATCGGCACAGAACTTGAGTACACTAGATGGGATATTGTCTGGACCGCATGTAAATGAGCTTGTGAGAGTGTTAAGGCGGTAGTGAACAATATCAGTGGTAATATAAGGAACTCTTACACAATCAAAGGAGGTTAATTTGTAAGAGTTATTTCAAATATTACACATCTGTCTTGAGCGTTTCGCTTGCGACAGAATAGCAAATGGATGAAGGAACTAACGTACAGTGGTCGCTTTTGTCTGGCACCTGCTACGAGAAACACTAACAGTTCCTAAATCAATATGAAATGTTTGTGTTGTTTTTTTTAAATTAAGGAATTCACATAATAAATAAGCCGCACTAACCCTACCCATCCACAAGTAGTTTGTAAAAAAAAAACCTAGCTTGGATAGCTCTATAGATCCAACTGAAACCAGTGCGTATTGAATATTATTGGGAGCATGAATTAAAATTTTATAGTAGCTCTCTTTCAGTCTTGTTGGTCTGAAATTATAATAATTTTTTACCAAACTCGCAGCAAATATAGCAGAGAAGCCCAATTATCGACCACTTTTTACAGCAATTGTGGTATGTTTTATGTCATATGTCAGCCATATAATTTAGTTTTCGAATATAATTTAGTCTGTTCATTATGAAATAGCAAGCCGAACTGAGTATAAAAGAATTAATAGCTTACAAAAAGACTAACTCCGAAAAAAGTATTGCTTCATTGAAAACCACACTTCTAAAAACGTCCTTTATTTTTTCTAAAAAAAAGAAAAGAATGGAAATAGGAAATTTTACTTCTATTTCCATTAAAAAAAACTGTTATCCCCAAAACCACAATTTTCCTGTTTATACTTTATATCATACCTACTACATGTAACAATTCCATAATGTTCCAGAAATAATTAGATGGAACTGAAGGTCATGCGAACATTGTTCTACATCAACAAATAAAAATAAAATGAAATCAATTTATGAGCTACCCTAGCAAGCGTTGAACGTTGTCTTCTACTACATCTACTCCAGTGTTTGTAACATACATACATGTCTAAGATGGCGTTCATACCAAAATATAATATAAGTAGTAAATAGTGAGCATTGACCAAAGTGTGACCAACATACACACACATCGTGCTATTAAATCGCTTTGGGTGTATTTGTATTGCGGTTGTCCGCACGCATAACAGCAATTGTGTTCTCTGAGTCATTAAAGTGCGTGACAAATCCAAGTGCACATACGAGCAGCTAAAAGTATGTGCGTGGCTTGGTAGGTAAATACATATGTCTGGCGGTTAAATTGTATGAACGTGCTGGACAACAGGGCGTATACGTAACACTTGCTTAAATCAATTGACTCACTCCCATATACGATACAATACATATGTATGCCTACGGAACTATTTGTTGTTCTTATTGCAGATGGCAGTAATGTTTACACTGTCTTTTCTTTTATTTCATATTTTCCCAACAATTGTTTGCTATAGTCATAAAATTGGGGCAATGAAATGTGCAAGTACATAAAAGGAAATGAGTGAATGGCATGAAGAATTTATTTCAGTTCATACATACTCGTATAAGTAGTTGTTGGTAGCACATTGTAGGTGTATTTACTTAACTTAGTAGCTGTCGAAATGAAGAATTTTATTTTCTCAACTTTGTTTAGTAGCTCTGATAGATAAGTAAATATAAAAAGTGCCGAGAAAATCGCCTTTGTGTAGGCATGTGTGTTTTTCTTTGTGTTTTTTTTTTTTGGATGTGTGTGTGAGGTCAGTTAGATATAAGTGTGCGATGGTGTCTACTTAATTGAATTATATTATTTTATTTTCTCAGCATTTCTATATCTTATGTAATTGATTAAACTTTCTTTCGATTCTCTAGTGTGTGGCTAAAATATCTTCAGTATATTGGCAAAGCAATGAGGAAAGCGTGGCGAATGAAAAACATCAGAAAATACCCGTACTTGAATCGCGTGAAACTGTTGTGACCAAGTCACGTTTGCGAGACAAGGCGTTGGAAGGTGAGCATTTTATAAATTTTTAATTCATTTACAATTTCGATTGTAATGAAAATAATTTTATATTTACATTGTGTTAAATGAATAAATATTATATATAAAAAATAATTATAACTAAAAATTTCTAAACTTGTATTTAAATTTTTTTTAAAGTATAAAGATAAGACTTATTTTATTCTTTTTAATAAAATTAATTTTGAATATTCATTTCATATTCAAATTCTTATTTTATTTAAATATTATATTTATGCAGAGTATGTTCGAAGTAAAAGGTGAATTTTGATTTTTCGCGGGTTGTGTATGTTCGATTATCGTAAATTTCTAATCGGACACATATGTTTATTATGTGATTGCATTAGGAGCCAATTTCAACAAAAAAAGGGTTAATCACGTTTTTGTGTGCTCTTCGATTTATTACTTTTTGAAAGAAATGGATCAAAGAATGTGTATTAAATTTTGCGTTAAAAATGGAATAAAGTGCTCCAAGGCACTTGAGATGTTGACTGTGGCGTTCGGTTGGTCCACTTTGTCTCAAAAAAGTATTTATAAGTGGTACAAGTGCTTTACGCAAGGCCGAGAATATTTTATGAAGATGAGAGTCCACTTCACCAAGCGAAGAAAACATCGGAACAGTGAAAAAATTCTTCTTGAAAATCATCGAATCACTATTAAGGAAGTTGCAAAGACTGTTAGTATATCACTCGGCTCATGCTATTCAATTTTATCGAATGTTTTAGGCATGCAACATTTTGCGCAAAAGCAATGTCGCATTAGTGTCGGTCAGGAGTTCTCGAATGACGTCAACAACGATCCGAGTTTGCTCATACGGGTCACAACTGTAAACGAAACGTGGTTATATGTTTATGACGTCGAAACCAAGGCCCAATCATCCCAATGGAAGCTACCAGATCAGCCGAAAAAGACACGCCAAGTTCGATCAAATGTGAAGGCACTGTTTTCTTTGATTCAATTGGTGTGGTGCATAATGAGTTCCTGCCAAAAGGTCGTTCAAGTAATAAGGAAAACCAAAAGGAAGATGTGCTACGTTTGCATGAAGCAATACGGCTCAAACGATCGGAATTGTGGAAAAATCGTGGATTCTGTATCACGATAATGCACCAACTCACACATCAATGCTTGTTCGTGATTTTTTGGCTAGAAATAAAACCATTATCATGTTTCAACCACCGTATTTACCGGATTTCACTCTCTTAAATTTTTTTTATTCCAAAGACTAAAGAAACCAATGAAAGTAAACAATTTTGCCACAATTGATGAGATCAAGTCAAAACCGAATAAAGAGCTGGTGCTCATACCGAAAAGCGCATTTTAGAAATGCTTCGAGGATTGGAAAACGCTTTGGCACAAGTGTGTTATATCCGAAGCGGACTACTTTGAAGGGGAATAAATATATATTGATGAATAAAAAATATTATAAATTTTATAACCATTTAATTTCTAATGCAAAAAATATTTCAGTTTTATTTGATATGTGCAAATTTTTGTTATTGATTTATTATTAAATTTCAAATAACAAAATATTTGATCTTAATTTTATTTACTGCAGATTTTTTTCATAAAAATAATTATTCCTTTAAATGTATTGTTTAAATATCTGTTTCAAAATAAACTTAACTGAATATTATTTCAAAAAAATATATATTTTTATTCTCATATAAATCAGTTTAAATTATTAATTTATTATTCAAATATAAAAGAAATACATATACTTACATAATGATATTTCTTTATAAGCTATATAATTTTTCATACATATTAATTTAATTTAGATAAGTAAAAAAAGTAATTATTATTATAAATTTTATATTAGATATTTAATTTTAAAATTTTTAAATTACTCTAAAAAAGTTATATTAATTTTACTTAATTTTTTTTTAATGAAGAGTTTTCATAAAATATCAATATCACTTATTAAATAATCCATCACTTAACATCATACTTACCAAAAACCTTAATTTATTTCCTCGTTTCGTAGCTCATACAAAATTTTATATTCGGCATATTGCCGGTTTATCATTACAGATAATCAACTTAAAGATTCAAGTACATCATCGGCAGCGACATCGTCAGCGGCGATACATATGCCATTAGCAGCACGACATTTGATACTTATACATTTCACGCCCACACTACTCCTACTCACGTTGCCGAGCTTAGCAGTTATGCTGCCACTATTAATAGCATTTCTGTGTCAATATTGCCAATTTAATATTTATATGCTTCAACAACAAAAAGGCTATCGATTCACATCATGTAATGGCTGCTGCTGTGCCAGCAGCAACTGGCAGTGGACGGGCTATATTCACCCAGTTGGCAGATGACAATTAGCTTTGGCATATTAAATATGTACGACGGCAATTGAGAGTTGAAGCAATTGTAGCGGCAGTAGTAATATTAGCAGCAGCAGCAGCAGCAGTAGCAGCAGTGGCAGCAATAAAAGTGCTCAGCCATCATCATCACTGATTAGTATAAATTGTTGAAGATTAATAGTTGTCTTTTTTTAAATTTTCCTTGTCTATCAATTAGTTGTTGATGAGTTCATCGTTGGTTGTGTTGATTCTTGAATTAATATTGCTTGGTATTTGTGCAAGAGTGTAAAAGAAGAGAAAAAATTAAAAATGTTGAAGAAAATAGGCTGAAATGGAAAACTTTGATGACTATTATTGATCTAATTTATTTGGATAAGAAACAAAATAAAAATTAGAAACCATATGAGATTTTAATGTAGATAGTTAAGGCTTGTTAATTTATTATATTATTAGGCATAAATAGTATTTAATTAAATATTTTAAGTGATGGAAAATAATATTACAGATATAAAAATAAAATACCTGGATAGCTGGATGTACTAGCGTTTAAACTCATTGAAAAAAGTTTTGCAAATAATTATTTTAATAATTAAAATTGGTACTAAGATTTTATATTTATTTGAAGCGATAAATTTTAAATTCATATTTCTTCGAAGGTTTTTCAATTCAAAATAAATCTTCTGACAACAAATTTTTTCCTCTTTAAGTTATAATGCAAATATTCACATTACTTTTTACATTCTATTTTAATGTTTATTTATTCTTCTTCTTTAATTTAAATGCAATCTATATAGCTATATCATCGCCCATGTTTCTGACGAATCGATGAAAAATTATTGTGTAGCGATTATTTTTAATGAAACTTTTTCTACATTTGACGCACGGTGTATATGTGGTCCTTGAGAAATTTACAAGGTCACACTGATAAAATTTAATCAGTTTAATTAGGAAGAACTTAAATTTCACATTGTACGCTGGATGAAACCTTATATAAGGTTGGCCATTTTGTAGTATTCAAAACCAATATAAATTAAAGTATTTCAATTATTTTTTTCACGAAAATATTTTTTTAATAAAAAGTTTGAACCTTGGCATTATATGTGTAATATCATTCAAATGACCGCCTCGTTAATTCTTGCGAGCTTCACTCCATTTGAGTTAATTTTTGATCACTCTTTGGCATAATTTGAGTGGTATCTCAGCCATAACTTGATGGATGTTAGTTTTCAAGTGCTAAGAGTTAAAGGTTTATCCGCATAAGCACGGTCTTTCGCATAGTCCTACAAAAATGGTCAAATCGCCGGGAAATTTCCCTCGCTATAAAGCCATATTCACTCGTGTTGTGTGGCTTATGGTACCATCGCGTTGGAATCATATACTGCCCAAGTAGTGTTCCTTAATTGTAGACCAAAAGAAGTCGGTTATCGTACGCCTATAACGATCCGAATTGAGGCTTTCTCAGAGCCCAAAATGAGACAATTTTGCTTATTTACGCAGCTACCGAGTGAGAAATTTTTCTCGTCACTAAAGAAATTTTTCGGTCCACATCTTTATAGTCAAGCACTCAATCGACGTAATTACGGGGTATGGATTCAGATGTAAGAAAAAGGTGAAGGTCCCAGCTCTTAAGAGTGTCGAGAAATATTCACGTTTATGTCTTCGACTACACTTTCACTTATAAGTATAGCAGCCATGTGTTAGGTGGAACGAGCGAAATGATGATGCACAGACCTTTAATTATATGTAGCCAATCCATTACCCAAATTTCTTTAAAACAATTCTAATTGCTTCAGTAGTTAGACGATTATGAGTACTTAATCTCTTCTTAAAGCACGAAGTGTAGCCACGTTTGATTCACCTTTTTTTTGTCGTAGATTTCATCAATTTTAACGCGTTGTGCGATTGTTTACCGATCAATATTTAGAAATTACAGACTTTAAAGTGAAAAAGTTTGGTTTAACAGTTCAAATTGAAGGACGAAAAAATACTGCCCTGCAATCTCGAAACCACTAAACGGATAACCATTTAATATATAATATTGAGAAATTTTATCAATTGATGCAAAATATGAGAGTTTCTCTACTTAAGGCACTAATTTATACAAGTCCTCTGTTAGGTTTTCTTCGCCGTAGCCAGTGATAATCGGCTCCCTTCGTTTGTGTCGGACAATTGTTCCATTATCACCCTGCGTAGGTCTAAATATCTGTCCCATACCACATATGTTACGAAAGATTTCGAGATAACCAGCCTGTTTTCTTTCCACAAACTCGCAGGGCAGGTGCGGAAATCGTTTAGAAAACTGGTTTGCTGTCTGCTATGATAGCAATTTCCATCGTATTTGTATTTTTTGTACCATTTTTGACACAAGATAGACACAAGACAAGGTACAAGTTGATATTGGGTCTGCGAGGATATGCGCGTTTAATCCTCTGCAGCATATCACAATACGATCTGGTTAGGGTTTTTTCGATTCGGAAATAGCGAAGTATCAATCATAAGTATAACATAAGTCATTATAGGCTTATTCGTACGCATCGTCATTTTCTTTAAACAAGGTAAATGCCCGAACATGGCGACATAGTCTTTCTCCTACCCCGTATCTGATACCAAATTTTAAATCTTCCATATTTCCGTCCTTTTCCCATCCATTACCCTTCTTGGATAGCGGTGATGTTAGCCATTAGTCTTAGGAGGACATCAACCAGATAGACAGTGGCTTCATTCTAATAAAGTTATCGTGTTAATTCTGGATACATGCCCTCAAATTGTGAGCGGTCGTCATCATCTAATACGAGGCAAACATGTGTGTGTAACTTTTCATTAGAGTAGAGATTTAGCTCGCTTCCAAACGGATGATTGTTGACTACTCAGAGGGTACTCGATCTAAGGCCATGCGCTGTAAAACAATGGTTTCTGTTCACTTCCAAATGAATGGCAGTCAAATAGTATATTTCTTTATCTTATGGTATATTTCTTTAATTACTAATTTAATTATAAATATTTCTCATATTTATTTATAAAATATATTGTTGCCGTAGTAGCCGATTGGTTAGCATTACGTACTACAATTTGCCTGGGTTCGCCTTCAGGTTCGAGCAACATCCAAAATTATAAAAATTTAATTCTTCTAATTGCGGTCATCGCTCGGCAGGGAGCGTTAATACCTCTGAGTATATTTCTGGCATGAAACGAAAGTTTCTAATAAAAAATACATTTGCGGTTCGTAGGCGACTTAACACAAACTTTACGTTCAATTTGTTGGTAATAATTTCAAAACGATATATAGTATATATTAATTATTATTATTTTTATTCTTTTAGTATAAAATTTTCTGCACTATTTTAGTTGTCTCCTTAATTTAGTATCAAAAAATGGAAATATTTCTCTTCAAATTCAAATTTCCCAAGAATGGATTATTTTATTTCCATTTTTATTATATTTTTTTTTACAGAAATCTTTCTTTCTTTTTAACCTTAGTATAATACTGTAAATAATTATAAACTACATATCTTTCTACTGTTACATATTAAAATGTATACAAATGTACACAATGTGCAAATCTTTTGCATGTACATACACACTTGACTTACTTTAATAGTACAAAACTATATCAATGTAAAGCAGGAAAGGCTACTATTGTAAATGTAAGTGTTGAAATATAATAAATAGTGCTTAAGCTGCTTTTGAACTATAAAAACAAATAAGTTAAATGCATAAAATTGTTGTTCATTATCACTAAATAAATATTTATTAAGTGTAAATATTAAAATATATTTTACAACAAATGATTATAATTTCAAAGTTTCTGCTCAAATAGCGTCTAATGTCAGGTTAGTTAAATCAGTGAAGTGCGTAAATTAGTATTTCAAAAGCATTACTTGAATGTATAGCATAAATTAACCTAAGTGATGGACATTTCGAAATAGTAGAATATAAAGTAAGCAAATATTTCATTATTATTTCTTTAAATTCATTAAAGGTAAATTTTGATAATACACTTTTGTTGGTAAGATTTTCAAAGTCAATTAATACCAATTATGGTATGCTTAAATATTTTTTACAAATTAAGTCCAATTTGCTACATCAAAACGTTAATAAGTTAAAATAATAAAGGGGATTTTAAATTAACTTTCTTGCTTTTATTAAACTATGTGAAATTTTCAATATTTTTAGACAAATATCAATGAGTTATTGTTGCAATTGACAACTATTTTATTGAAATAGAAAAGAATGCATTTTGATAACAATAATTATTTTTCTTTGATTTATACATGTGTTTTCATGCTGTAAATAATGAAAATTCCAAGCACACCATAAATAACTACATAAGAGTACATGCTGTATATGTACGTAAACATGTAACAAATAAGTAAAAAAAAAAATCACAAGTAGCCAGTGTATGCAAATCTCGTAGTAATAAACAAAAGTAAATTTAATTCATTAGTTTTAGGCTAGTATAATTTAATTTAAATAAATATATTGTTAATAATATGTGAGGTAAATAGTTAAATGAGCTATGTATTGTGACAAAATACATTAAATTTCTTTGAAATCAATAAAATTTGAATAGTCTAAAGAAATTTCTTTGTGTTCTTATTTCATTTTCGTTAATTAAAAATTTCAAAAATTCAGTTTTTGAAAAAAATTTAATGAAATTCCTCATCTTTTTTGACATTAATTTCTGATGTATTATTTAGTATGCGAAAATATGTGAATAAGGTAAATATGGGTAAGGAATTTCTTGTTAGCATTTTACTTATTGCACACTATAAAAAAGAAGAAAACTGAAACTCTGGAAAATATTTTATTATTAAGTACCAAAGAAAAGCAATTATGGTGACGTGTGATCATTCAAAAGATCCCTTATAGTGACAATTGCACTGCATTTTCTTCTACATGAATTTAGCAATATCTGATTCGTTATTGACTATTACCTTCATAAAGACTTCGATTCCAATATAACCCATTTTAAAGTGAAGATCATTTTTCACCGAAAATTTAAGAGTTAGTAGTTGTGATATGTAAGGACTCGTATTAATTTTAGAAACTCAGAAGATATTAATGTTGTGTGGTTCAAATCTCTTTTCTTGTTCGATTTTTTTACTTATAAGTTCTTCAGGTCAAATTTTACTCATTGTAAACAAAAACACAATTTATGAGATTTTTAGACAAAAGAAAAACAGAGAACAGACGTGTTATACTTTCGTTATAGTTCGGTGGGCAAGAACAGAAGAAAATTGAATCCCAAAAAATTCAGTTAAGATTGCAAAATCAGAATAGCATATTTGATTTTACTGCGTGGTCTGCAGCGCAAATTGTGCCTCAACAATTATCCTGAATAAATTCTGGCTAACCTACAGATTTCCGGCTACAAGCAGACGTGATGTTATTTTTCGTCGCGGTATATTGAAAATACCAGAAAGGCGATATATACTTGCCTGTGAGTACGTTAATGATCATTGTGGAAGTCGCATTGGTCGTCCGCCAAATTATTGGCGTTGATGCCTAAACAACAAGAAAAGTGAGCAGCAGTCACAGCTGATACGTTTACGCTGATTTTGGATGTAGATGAAGAATAATAATTCAGGCCTTCAATATTGAAATATCGAGCATTCACTTTAAGGATTTAAAACTTACGTATGAGGTTAATTAATTGAGATAACTGATGAAAATGATTGATAAATTTTCAATATTACAGGGTATATTAAAGTGAAATGACGCAAATAGTTTTTGCCAAATCAGTACATAAAAGAACGTTATACGTGACATTGCTTCTAAAGACACTTTAGGAACAGAATTATAAGTAGTTATTTACATTCAGCGAGGTTGATTCTATAGCCTCACCACTCTTTCGAATACATGCATTTTATCATTTATATCTTTAGTTAATATAATTTTACCTTTCACCGCTAAAAAGGAAATAGGATGAAATATAAAAAATAAAATAGTAAAATAAATAAAACTGTGACGAAGGGCATTACACAAAGGACGGTCAGTTATAGAGTGAACAGGCATTTACCGCTTAGGGCAGCATTAACCGAGAGGGTCAGATAAGCCAGTATTAAGTCTATGGAGGCGAACTGCTGAATCAGTCAAGCCAAGATACGGTGGCGTTAGTGACGTACGACCGGACAGTTAGATATCATTTACTCAGAATGTGAGAGATAGACATGCGACGTGACTATGAACCTTAAAATTGGAGATTCATCCATTCATTAATCCACCCGAATACGACAACCTATGCACTGGTTGCAAGCGTGCTCGGGTGTATCACAATGCCTGTACCTGTGACCTGTACGTCACGTACCTTATCCTGGCTTATAGATGATTTGTATAATAAAATAAACTTTATTTTCTGAAATTATATTAATCCATATTTTAATTTTATTCCAATATGTGGAGGTTAAATTCTTTCCCTGAAATTTAGCTTGTAATTGTAGCTAACTGCAAGATTTTATAAAACATTCCAATGTTTTAATTTAGTCCTACGCCACAAAGTTAATCATGGGTTAGTTTTTAGCCGAGGAACTCTAACGTAATAAATTTTAATGATAATGAAGGTTAATCAGAAATAAGATCTATACTACTAATACTTCTACTAATATACCTGTGCAAATGATTGATATAAGTTACTTACCCATTTATTACTATCAAATTTAATATATCCGCCGCTTATCATTTTTAGTGAATTATTTTATCATCAGAATCATAAATTGAAAGAGTATATCATTTCGTTCCCAGTTTTAATGTTGTTTCTGGAAACATATTACATTAATATTTATAATTAAACTTCTGGTCAAGTATAACTCGCTCATCTACATCTTAATAAATACCAGTTACTTGTCATTGAGCATACAAAAATAAATAAAAAAGTATTCTATTTGAATGGTCGTTTTCTCTCCATTAACAAAACCAATAATAATGCATTTTGCGACATCGAAACCGGTAAACACATTAGGAGTTGGAAAACCGGTAAAATCAGACTGCGTGAACTTAGTGAGATGCACCCGAATGAGCTAGAAATATTTCCTAGACCAGGCTAATATCTCTTAACTTTTTACTCATCTGTCATAAAGTAAGAAAAACTTGTCTAATATGATCACTATTAATAAGTTCCTTTATAACAGTCATAGCACGAACAATATGCTGAATTGACCCAACAAAGGGATCAGGTTTAGATATATTCTAGGTCGCAGCAGTAGCTTCTAGAAAAAAATTAAGAGCTGTATTTGTTCCAAATATTCTTCAAAAATTGTGGGTTAAATTTTCGTTACTTGAATTCTGAAGCATGTTAGTATTCTAGCCATATTGAAAAAAAAAATGAAAACCGATTTTTTTTTTTAAATTCTCTAGAAGTTTTTCTCGTATTATTCGTTATTATAATTAATACAGTAAGTGAATGAGTTCGATATTGTGTTATTTTGTTGGTGAAATCATACAAATTAGTAAGTTTTTGTATCGTTTTAAAAAAAATTTCGAAATATATGAGATTATATAAAATCTAAAAATGTTTAAAAATAATAACGAACGAAATATCGCTTGTTTGAAGAATCATTTAGCCTCAAAAAGAAACAATTTGAGTGTTACACGTATTGTTAGTTACTAACTTTAATACAGTATGTAAATAAGTTCGGTATTGTGTTATGTCATTGGTAAAATCATAAAACTACATAGAATTTTGTACAAGCAAATAATTTTTTTTTCCATATGGCGTACCGTTTCTGAAAATTTTCGAAACTTATGAGGTTATACAAAGTTATTTGATATTATTTGAAAAGAATTTCGAACGAAATATCGATTTTTTTAACCCTTTAGTTTCAAATGGTCTGAAAAAAAAATTGATTCTTGATATGAGAAAATTTTGATTTTTCAAAAGATGTAATAAATAGATATTTTAAACTTGTTGTATTGAGGTATCTTGTTGGTACGAACATTTACTAAATCTAATGATCCCGATACCGTTCTCGGTACCTTTTTTTTGGTATTTTAGTTTAAACTACATATTTAGAAAATTTTTGAAAAATCGTCATTTTTAAATGTATAAATTAAAAATAGAGACCTATAACTATGTTGAAATATTCCACCCTGGTTAACATCAGTTTTCTCACACACATATCGTTATGAAAATTGCGAAGACCTGAATCATTAATTTGATTTAAACATCTTTTACTAATAATTTGAAAAAAAAAAATTCCCAATTATTGATTTAAATTAAACCCACCAAGAAACTTTATTTTAAAAATCTTACCTTAATTATTTTCTACCTACTTTCAATTCTAATTCTAAAACACTGAATTTCGATATATCTTACAATTTTTTAAGAACAATTCTAAAAATTTTCTCAGCTTACAAGAATATAAATGCAAGTTTTTTGCAAAAAGGTCAATCCTGGGACTGCTAAGTGGTTTCTTAAGTCGGCTAAGGCTGGTCTAATTATTAATCCTTAAAATGACTTCTATCGAATACAAACAACATTAATGCTGGGGAAATTATCGAAGTAGTTTTTTGTATAAATTTAGAGTAATAATTATTTAGATATATATTTGGCGCTGTGTAACCGCTGAAGTGATTTTAGGCCAAGGTGCTTTTCCAATTTGTGGTTATTCTAAGCCGCATATGAACTGCCGATGGATCCTTGTGAGGAGATTTTATATAATCCCACTCAATATATTCACATAGTTTGACATTCTCTGCCGAGTAATAAGTAGTAGCATTAAAAATGTCATAATTTTGATATTCACATTACTTTTGAAAATAGTTTGAAAGCAGCTTATCCGTTATTTCTAAGCTCCACCAATTAGTGCTGAAATATTTTTCTAAAAATTTGAGTATATCATTAATGCCATTGCTTATTTAAACACACTTATTCAACAGAATATTATATTTCAAATGCGCATACAAAGCCAAATGTACATAAATAATTCATCAATTAGCATCTCGTTTATTCCTGCTGCACTGGTGTTTTAATTATGGATAATTAGTAAGTTATCACCACATGCGTAAATTTCTATGTAATTTTTGTTAGTTTAATAACTAATTTTCGTTCACATTAACTGCATGTCTCATATACATATTTATTATGTATAATCGCACATAAGCAGAATATAATTTACTAAATTTTATAATAATATTATGCCGTGCGGCTTTTTATATACCAAAAAGGATTAACGGTATAGTAACACGCCTGCTCATTTTAATATATATTTATCCTGCTTTGTGCGCCAGTTTAGCTCCATTTATGCGGCAATATGGCATATAATTGCTAGTCTATATAACATACATATATTCAAATTTGTCTATATTTATTAGCGCAACAGAACACGCGATGTGGACATATATTAAAAAATAATTGTGACATCGTATTTTTGCCAATTACGTAACTGTCAAAACGAGGGTTATTTAATAAAAATTCTAGTTGAGTATTTATTTGGAACGTTAAAATATAGTTCTTTTTCTCCAGTCTCGACCAACATCCAAAATATTAGAAAATTAATTTATATTAATTAATTATTATAATTGCAGTCAACCCTGGATAGGGAATGTCAAGAACGCAGATTTTGTTTCCGACATGAAATAAAAGCTTCAAATACAAATTTATTGGCCGTTCGAAGGAGGCTTAGTATCAACTGTAGGTCCCTCCATTTGTTGGTAAAAACATGAAGATGCAAAACCACAAATTGGAGGAGGATCTAGGCCAAAAATCGCTTCAGTGGTTTTCGATATATATATATATATATATATTTTTGCGGCAAATTTATTATAAATTTTCAAGTTAAACACAATGAAACTATTTTAGCTAAGGATTTGCATTAATGGATTGCTACTGAGAAATAGCAAAAATTGAAGCCAATTATATATTTAAGTTATTAAGTTAATTTTGTTTTTCATTAATAACGAGTCACGATCGGCTAGGGTTTGTTTAGTGTCGAGAACTAAAAAAATGCAGTTAACGAAAAAAAAATTAATCAGCTGATTTTTAAGAATAACTTAGTTTAAATACGAAAGGTTATTTAATGATTAATTGAGTATCGACCAAATAGTTTTCTTAATATCAAAAAGCGAGTCAGTTATGTCAAATGTGTTCGAATGATGATGTGAAGTTTTCAGAAACAAGGGAACAATGTCTTGACATTCTAAGCGGAACTTTAAATTTTATTTAAGAGAGAATGGTAGGGGAGGCTAGAAATTTAGTCTGTTATGATTTTAGCCATTAAAATTACACCAAGAATTTCCTGGCGAGTAGTACTAAAACGATTTTACCGAGGGTCCCAATGCAAAATTTCTTAAGGCAAATAGGAGGAATTGCTTTTGTATAGAATCTATTTCATCAGAGTAGATTTGAAACCTCGGAGTTCATAAAGATCATTAAACTCCCTTGACCAACGTTTTACAAAAGCCAAGATGCCTTTGGCTTTGTTGACTAACACACCAATATGATGTGTGAAGTTCAATTTAGCGTCCATAGTGATCACCAGGTTAATAAAGCGGTGAACCTGTCCCAAATCCGAGATATGTTTTCTAAATATATCATCTACGCTTCTCAACCATATTAACTTTTGTTTTGTTTAAATAATTAATAGTTAATAATTAATAATAATTATTCCGTAGAAGAAGTTTTCAACTTTTATTAGTGTGAAACGTGCGGCTACAAAACTAACTTTCAAGTTTTACAGAACTGCTGAAACTATTTCAATATCATCACAATCAAATAAACTCTAATTTGCCTAGACTTATTTTCATTAAGTCTCCTCAAAAAGCTTGCAATATAATTACGAATGTGGTTATCTAAACTCAAGCATTCAAAGCTCCAAGGAGAATTATTATTCTTGATGTATGAACCACTTACGTGATTACAGAAGAATCAACAATAGTGCGGCATTCCTTCATGCTCTTCTGTGTTTGGCGCTAGTTGAAAACACCAAGTGAAACCAGGTCGCTCTTCATCTGAATCTTTCAACGAAGTGGAGGCATTCTTTTTCCTCTGCATCGAATACTTTCATATATGGAGTACTTTCATAGATTCGAACGACAAGAACTAGCCAGCGTAGCAGCTGTCTCTTAACTCGGTGAACTATGTCAATTTCTCCATAAATCTCGTAGAGCTCATGGTTATATCGTTTACGCTATTTGCAGTTGCCATTGCGCAAAGTACTATAAATCTTCTCTAAAAACTCCTATTGCCGACATAAAAACTCCACTCTTCTGCACCATACAGCAGGGCGGGAATGCTGAGCGAATTGTAGAGCTAGGACTTTATTCGTTGTGCGAAGACTTTATTTTTCAAATTTCTACTCAGTCAAAAACACAAAGAGGCTGGAGAAGTTTTATCTACATAAATTAATTACAAATGGTGTTTTTTATATGCGATACGTTTTCCGCACAGCACCATTACTTTCGAAATAAAATTGCACTATTTGCAAGCGTTGTTCAGGCGTGAGTCTATTCATGAATAGATGAATTGCCAAACCAAACTGAGAATAAATCACTTGACAGCTGTTAAATCGGTCGCCATCTTGAAAAGTAATGCCAACTTAAAGTTCTATACCTCTATAAAAAACACCCTATACTTTGGGCATTAAATACTAGAGAAGCTTTTTGCGTCCTGCTTTAATACTTTCTGGTTTCGAAATCTTCTGTAAACTTACGCATATTTTGGTAGAATTTTCATGCATTTCTAACTAAGGTGGACCAGCTTCTCAATGCCTAGGTGTATTCTAGGCGCTTATAGAGCGCATCTCTGGACACATCACTATTCTCTCCTTGGACGGGGTGATATCAGCCATTAGTATTACAAGTTGGGTGGCAGTATCTCTTCAAATTAGGTACCACATATTTCAATACGTGGCCTTAAATATATATCCTTAAAACGTTTAAAGGAGTCATCATTAAAAGGTTCCTCAACGGAGGTTTTTTGTGGAGATCTCTAATTGGAGATAATTTTTTATGTGGTAGGTCGCAAACGATGGGAACATTCGCAAAATAATTGCGCTCCCACTTTAGTTCGCATCCAAATGGATGTTTATTGACCACCAACATAAAATGTGGAAAAGCAAGTACCTTTCTTAAACCATACAAGCAACCTGCTTGAAACGCTTCAGCACATGGCTACATCCTCCACCAAGGGTTCGTTTGACTCAAATATTTCACTTAAAATACATAACAGTACTAATGTGCTCCTGAATATATATTTACTGACATATATCACTGAAATTTCATTCGCATAACAGCTTCAATATTATCTTGCTTTAAAGTTTACTGTGACGTCTTCAAAATAAACCTTAAAATCATAGTTATTGTGTTTTGGTACGAGTAAGGAAGTTATGCAGGGTATAGGCGTTGTGTATTTCGTGGTATTTGAAGAATTTTTGAACACAAATTTCTTCACTATCTCTTAGTTCCTATAAATTTTGTTGATAAATTTGGTCACATGATGTTTTTAAGAATTTCACATATAGCTAAAACTAAACATTTTTAGTCTAATTATTTCTTAATATCTTATGCACTAATATACAATATATATATATATAGTTGTATGGTTTACAACACTTTCTACACCACGTTCTCTCCTTTGAATTCTTTGCAGATTTTATTTCATTTTAGCATTTTTGAAAATATATTCAGTAAATATTGCTTTAATTGTAAGGTTTATTGAGCCCAAATAATTTTTGGTAAATTTCTATATTAATTTCTTTAACATAGAAACTTAAATTCTTACTGCAGTCTGTACATTACACACTTTTACGATTACAATCAAACAGTAGAGTTTTATTTATGTAAATATGAGTAAATATTTTCTTAATAGAGAATAGCCAAAAATTTTATGTTCTAATAGTTTATGAAATATGAACGTAATTTGCCGATTTCAGCAGTAAAGCATAAAACTGTTCATACATGTGTGTGAATAATATTATTTATTACTTGTTTTTCTTGATTATAGCCAAATATTTTAGCTTGCTTGTGTATGCCTTATAAAATTTAAAAAAAAAATATGTGTGTGTAAACGGCTTTTCAAAATATTTTCATCCATAAAGTCTTAAGAAATCCTTTGCCAAGATTTTTGTAACACCCACTGACAATAAAAAAAAAAATAATAGTGCTCAATTTATTTAAATATGTATGTTCAACATAAAAAAGGACTAAATGAATTGATTTAGCCCTGACTCATTCATTGTCCATCCCTTGCAGGTATGTCACTTAATTCGGATAAAAGATTATTATATTTATAAAAACCTAAGCTTTTAAGTCGCATAAAGCAATTAAACGCGAAAAGTACAAGGGAAATTATTTTTGTTCAAAATCTTAACGTCATTTCTCTCAGAAGACCAACAGTCATTGTAGCGTCACTATTTCATTTAATTAACATGATATCCAATTCATTCACTGGTTTGATTGATTTATGAAATAGTCGTTTCGTTATAGAGCTCCAATAATGCTATACTCATATAACATTCAGTCTTGCTGATATTCCCCTTCGCAAGATAGTCAACAGAAAGTTACAACACCCATATTCCAAAATCCTGTGGTTATATCCTTTCCAGTAGACTTTTATGCCTTCGGGTGCTTTGCAAGAGATTTGCATGCTGGCCACTGAGATGACAATGATTTTGATTTTTGTATCTATGTTTAATGGTCACTTATATATATGTATATATATATATATATATATATATATATATATATATATTGGAGGAGCTCCTCCTCCAATTTGTGGTTTTGCGTCTTGATGTTTATACCAACAAATGGAGGGACCTACTGTTTATTTTAAGCCGCCTCCGAACGCTGATGAATTTTTATGGAGAGATTTTATTTCATGTCAGAAATACACTCGTAGGGCTTGACATTCCCTGCCGAGGGGCGACCCCAATTAGAAAAATTTATTTTCGATAATTTTGGATGCTGCTCGAATCTGGGCTCGAACCCAGGCCTTCCGAATGGCAGTACGCAATACTAATTACTCGGCTATCGCGGCCGCTTATCGATGCGAAATTTCCGGACTGCTACTTTTGGATATTGTTAAACTCTGTTCAGTGTTATCAAGATGTTCTTGTATTTATTTAACTTTGAGCAAACAGGCACCAACGTTGAACCTAGGTAATTCATAGTCAAATGCTCATGCAATGTGTAATCAGAGCCTTTATTGTAGTAACAATAGTAGCTAACTCAGCCATCTTTTTAAACATGTAAGTCTGTCGTAACTGACTCTTTTGCACGTCAACTGCTTTATGCAACATTGCTGTTTCTATAACCACGAAGTCTGGAAATCAACATTTTTCAAATTATTGTTTCAAGTGAATGGTAAGATTTTTTTTGTATTCATTGATTTGAAACTACCAGAAGTAGAGTCGCTCTTAAAACAAGTACTGATAAGTTATGAATATGCAAGTAGAATATCATAATTTTTTTTTTTAAAGATACTACTCTTAGAAGCAGTAAGGCTAGCGCCATCTATGTGTGCCCAGGACAGTTCAGCCTGTGGTTTTATTGGGACATCAAAGCATTTATTTTTAGCAAGAATACAAATATTTACATTCAGAAAAATTTGATTGCCTATTTTGCAATGAATAATTAGGACTTTAATAAATATTTGGCATTTGGTGGATCTCTACTATGACTTGATAACGATAAATCCAAATGTGATTCACGATATGTATTTTTGCTGACATATTTCACCACAGAGAGTCATTTTTTTATAACTTTTCGAAACGAAAAACACAGTAAAATACAGTCCAACTTTGAATTCTAAACCTATTGTGTCATTTCATTTCAAACAGACATTATAAATCCATTTATTAAATCTTTATATTTTTTTTAAATTTAAGTTTCCAAAAAAAAAAAGCTCTGGACAACTTTCACAAATACTTGAATGGCAAGTTTTTCATGGTCATTCAATATTCCTCCATCATCATCCTTTATCATCTTTTATCAGTTGCCGTATTTGCGGACCTACAAATATTCTCTTTAGAAGTTGGAAGTTCATAACTTGAAACCTTATCTCGAGATACCTTGTCAAGCTAACGTAGGAAAAATTCCTTACTAGAAAGCAGCCTTTCTGATTGATTTAGAGATTTATGTAAAATGAGTATTTTGTCTGAAGACAAGTTTTGATAGTAGATAGTGCGTTTGCAGTTTGAAGTGAAGTTATCCAATCAAAGTAACTTATATAATATTTGGGTGTCACAAAAAGCTGAATGGAATTGAAACAAATAATTTAATATATTTTTAACGGGGGTAAATAAGAATAAAAAATCTTCAAATTGTTCGTGTGACAAAATTTTCATCTCCAAGTAAATAGGCTGTGAAAAACCCCCTTAACTGTGATAAAAATCAATGCAAAAATAACAAAATCAACTTAAAATTGAAAACTTATCCATGGCAAAGTTGACAAAAACAACAACAGCAGATATTGTCGAAATAAAAGTCTTATAATAATCGCAAGAAGTATAATGCGCTGATCAAATTAGTTGTAATGTGAGTTGTCAAAATATATTAAATGACGTTATAGAAAATATGGAAATTTTGTATTTGTATGCCTTCACTGCAGTAAAACTTTTTACAGGTCAGAAAAAAATTTATGTTAGTTTGATTATAGCACTAGTCCGAAAAATGCCACACAATCGTCTATTGAAATAATATTCTATGTAATATTAAAAAAATAATATCTCGTTGATGAATAAAGTATCTCCGGGTTTATATATTAAATTGAAATTTGCAAATTCCAAAATTTTATTGAATATTATTACTTTTGAACTATTTTGAAGTAGCATCAGAATGGTATCTCACAGTTCAATTGCTGAAAATCAACACTACTTATATGTTTATGTCAAAAAAAAAAAAAATAATAATAATAATACTTAGCTAAATAATTGAACTATAGTTACATACTATTTTCTAAAAGGCTTGAAAGTAGTAAATTTTCGAATTAGTTCATATGATAACAGTGTTCTTATTGTTGATTTATAACTAAAACATACGCGCACATAACGCTATGTATATATAACATTCTCCTTTCCATGGCGAAAGCGATTTTGAGCTTGAAAGAAGAGTTGCTAAAAATGTACATAAAATCCAAGTGGCACTGCACTGTCACGTGAAATCAGGTTGACAACACGTCAATGCACTTTCGGTTAGGTTGTAAAGGTAGATACACTATCGACGCCGCCCTCGAATTGAGGACACAGGCTGCAGTAGTATGCAGGTGTGACAGCACAAACAAATTCAGGCAAACATGTTTATATACATAAATACAAATTTACATAGAATTCATACACGCATATGTGCATTCGTTGTCGTATGAGCATTTAGTCATGTAAGCTCTGGAGCTTTGGGAGTGTAGGTAGCCACCTGTCAAAGTTGATAGGCGACTGCAGCACTGAGCACAAACTTTCACGCAGTCATCCGTTTGTTTACCACTACCCATGTGGGGCGGTGCATTGTATTGCTGCCTGTCAAAAAAAGTTACATGGCGAAATTCGATTTTACGATTATTTTAAGATTCAGTGCTGCTTTAAAAAATGTATTAGAATTTCGAAATGAAGACAAATTTGTTTCTTTTAAAATATTTCACTTAATTTATATTATTATTTATTATATTTATCAAAAATACCTAAATTTATTTTGAACAAGAAAGAACGGCTATAAAATTTATAACAAAATAAAAGATTCAATTTTGATAATTTTCAGTTGAAATATTTACTTGAATATACCTCTGTAGAATAACAAATTTTACGGTCTAAGATGCTTTTTTGACGGATTTTTGATCAAAAACCGCATATCTGAATAAATTGGTTTTATGGGGTATATATCATATAACATTTCGGTACTCAGTACTAATGTGCAATTAATAATATTTGTAGATAATACCAAATTACATGCTCCCGAATACTTCTTATACTGAGTTTTGGCCCAAACCTCACATCCAAAAATATCTGTGTATGGGAGCTATATATTATATTCGTCCGATTTCAATGATTTTTAAAACAAATATGAAATGCCTTATGTGTGAGTAGTATACCAAATTTGTAATACCGTCGTGAAGTACTTTTTTGGCGGATTTATGACCAAATTTTCTGAACTGAAAGAACGGTCGTATATATGCAATAGTGGTCCGATCTGGCCGGTTACGACATATGATCATTTGAAAATACAGGCCAATTTTTCTACCAAGTTTGGTAGAAATACCTCAAAAATTTAATGCAAACCAGCTTCAAACAAATAGACGAGCAGGCGGACAGACGGATATATCTAATTCAATTCAGCTCGCAATTCTGACACAACTTGTATAAATTTCGGTAGGTCTGTACCTTCTCCTTGTGGTACTTACATATTTCGGGCTAAAGTTAATATACCATTTCATGTACATGATAGGTATAATAAGAACAATTTCATACCGTATTTTTTATACGATTCTTCAAAATCATTCTTCTCAGAAAATAATAATTATTTATCTAAAAAACAGCTTTAATAAACATAAAAAAATTTTTTTTCGAATATATATTAAATGTATATAGCTGTGATTTGTTTTTACTGTCATTTGAAGGAGATGAAAAATATCGATTTTTAATTACAGTATATACAGTGTAAAATGTTTGGCTTAAATATTCAATTCAACAATGACAACTAATAGGCGAAGCGCAACAATACAGCAGAAATAAGGATATGTAAACTCTCCAAGTTGATCTTCTCATTTTCTTTCTTGTTTTATCCCCTTCCGCATTGCATACTATCATTCGGAATTACAACGTATGATTCCAGGTAAAAAATTCATTTGGGTAATTGCTGTCACCCCTCGGCCGGGAATGTCCAGCACTCCGAGTGTGCTTCTGACGTGAAATAAAAGCTCATCATAAAAATGCATCGGCCGTTCGGAGGCGGCTTAGAATAAATTGTGGATCCCTTCATCATCATCAAGAAGCTAAACCACAAATTGAAAGGAGAAGCTCGGCCGAAAATCGCTTCAGCGGTGTCAAAGCGCCACATATATTATCTATGGCCTTGCGGATCGGTGGAAATGGAATTCTGCTATACGAGTATGCAAGGGTGACTCTCCATCAATACTAATAGCTTACTTTTAAATAAGCTCGCTGGATGTCATGGTCTGAAAAAAAAAATATTATTGAAGTTCACATTGGTTTGTTAAATTCGCCCAACTTTGCGCGAGTTCTTAAAGAAGGCAGCCGCATTGCATTCAAAGAGAAAAAGTAGTTATTTTCCAATTCAAAATATTTGATTTTACCTATAGGAGAGAAAGTGGGTCCTAGTCTTCTTTTGATATAGATATTTTACTTCGATTTTTGTGCAGAAGCTACCTGAACGGAATGTTTTTGTTTTCATGTGAGCTCCATAACCCAGACATTGAGTTCCAAATAAAAAATTCTAAATAATACACCTGTTTCACAGCTTATAAATAAACAATTATTTAATAGAGAACATATATTAGGGTAGAATATTGGCAACAAAACGACACAAACCTAATGGGAAACGATAAGCCCAAAAATATGGGGTCCTCTCAGGTAAAGGGTGATCTATTTCGAGACTCCCTACTTTCTAAAGAAAAAAACCGAGCAATTTCAAATCTGATTGGGCGTATTTATTATCAATTAAGATAACATTTTTTGACATTTATTTTGTAAAGATTATCTCTTTCAAATATAAGCTGCGGTTTCGTTTGAGATAGTCCATCCGTTGAGTCGAATTTTCGATGACTCGTTCGAGCATTTCCGAGGCCTAAATTGAAGCAGATTTGTCCGCATATTATTAAGGCTTTACATATTAATGTGTGGGAAGTGGCACCGTCTCGTTGAAACCAAATATCGCGAAGAGCCCGAGTTTTAATTTCAGCCATAAAATAGTCGGTTATCATGGCGCGATAACGGTCGCCATTGACGGTTACGTTCTCACCGGCATAATTTTGAAGAAATATGGACTGTTGATTCCATCGGCCCACAAACCATACCAAACCATTGTTTTTTCTGGACAAAATGGCAGATCTTGAATCTCCTTCGATTGATCTTCGTCCCAAATGCGTCAATTTTGCTTGTTTACATACTCATTGAGGCAAAAATGGACCTTATTACTTGAGAGGTCGGGCTGTTTCAGTTCTTGCACAATCTGTATTTTGTATGTTTTCAATTTAAGATCTCGACGTAAAATGCGCCGAGTCATTCCATACGTAAGTCCGAGTTGCTGCGAACGGCGCCGAATCGACTCTCTACGGCCGCTATATTTTCTTCACTGCCTTCTGGGCATCGTTTTTTCGGTCCAATATTATCCAGTAATGAATACTGGGTCTCAATATGTGTGATGGTGTTGCAAATAGTACGCTCAGTAGACCGATTATGTTGACCAGAAGTTGAGCGAAGCGCGCGAAAAACATTCTTTGAAGAACGTGAATTTTCGTAATAAAGTTGAATGATTTGTTAACGTTCTTCAGGCGTTAGTCTTTTCATGATGAAATGCCAAGCAATACTGAACAGGAATACATGACATGATAGCCTGTATATGACTCCCGATTGATCTGTAAGGGTATTTTGAAAAAAGTACTCTACTTGGATCACCCTCTAGATAAAACGACAGTCTGTAAAAAGGAAACGAATTAAGTGCTACTAATGGAAGTGGGAGAAGCCCATTGGCGTCATATGTAGGCTTTAATATAAATCGTTATAACTATTCTTAAGTCTCATAGAGTGGATAAGCGATTCTTCGAAAGAGTTAAATCATGAAGATTCTGCTCCAATATTTTTGGGCAACAGCAACAAAAAGTTTTAAAGTTTTTTAGAGTAAAAACTTTCTTCAAGAAGTTTCGAAACGTTTCTTTCCTAAACGGTAGTAAATTCAGCCGTCTCAAAAAGGATAGCAAAACTTCTTGATCATTATTTTATTATATCTGGTATTTTTTATATTTAGAAACGTCTGTTGTCTCTATACTCTTAAAAGCTTTCGCTATTAAAACGATACTCCGATACGGATGATTATAAATAGTGAGTACCGGGTGAAGTGTTGTTAAGACAGTTTCCTTCCCAAATGATATTTTTTCCATTAAGACATTTTTTTAATAAAAACACTTTCAAAAAACAATGAACAAAGACATCATTTTATTAAACAAAGCCAATGAAAATTAGCTTGAATAAAATCTTATTTAAAATTATTTAATGATATTTTTACTTTGAGATATAAATTTTCGAAATTTTAAATTAAAAAAGATTAAACTTCAATTTATTATGACTTCCACAAAAACAAGTAAATTCTAATTTAAAAATATTAAAACTTTGGTATTTATTTAACAAAAAATATGCCAGGCACCTGTTTCGCATAAATTAAATTTATAATTTTCAAAATAAATAAATATTCATAGGAGAGTAGAAAACAGATGGAGATACTCACATACCATAGAACGCATATTGTACCCTAAGCTATAACGATTACGTATAAGTACCTACAATACCCTCAAGAAAAAAAAATCATAAATATTAATATGTATTTACGTAGAGTGGAAAAATAAAAATTGGAAAACAAAAATAGATGAGCATTTTGAGCTATACAAAAAATTAAATTTGAACTAAGGCAACCATGAGTAGCAACCAAGTGCAAAAGTAGCTACGCTGCGTATGCAAATTGGCTATGAAAAGGTGGAAGTCATAGCGTACTTTATTGAACAGAAATGCGTTGGCGATGCTTAACTTGAGCTGAAATGGAAAAAATAAATAATACGTATTTAAAAAATTCTCTTGCGATCCAAGATATTTCACATGAAACGCTATGGTATATTAGATGTTAATGTGAACATCATTAGGGTTTGGCATATTTGTTGAGATAAAAGGAAAGTTTTCACACATAAATTGTTATATCTTAATACTATTAAATTTACAAAACGTAAAAAATTGTTTCTTTTTAACGTTATAACGAAATGATGCTATGTAATTAGATATAATTTTTTTAACAATTTCTATGCCGATTTATCAGTTAATATATAAAATATTTATTATTAGACAAGAAACAATTCTAACTTAAATATAAGACTATTTTTAATTTCGCCCCGCTTTTCTTTACTTTGTTAGTAGTTCTAACAGTTCATTATCATTTCCTCATTCATATTATTTTTACATTTAATTTATTTAATTTTAATCCTAATGTATAAAAATTTAAAAATATATCTTTCAATCCTTGTTTGAAATTTATAATTTAATCGAACCACCCTCAGGCAGCATGACGTCTGTAAACACACTGAGCTGCTGGGCAGAATGTTTGCGCACGTCCATTATAATTAAAATACATCTAGCATACTTAATAAATTCGCTCTTAGCAGGTGAGCTTATTGCAAAATATATATGTGTATGTGTATATATTTTCACTCACATTTACTTGCTGCACTCTATTTAAATAAAGACATAAAAATGTTAAGAAATGTGAAACTTGAAATAAAACTCATTAAATATTTCGCGCTGGTTAATTTTTTACATTAAGTGGGCAGCCGGTGAGGAATACTTTATGTGGTGTAATTTTTAAAGTCTTCCATGAAGAGTGAGAGCAACGAGTGCGCAAATAATAATTGCAAAATATAATTTCAGTGAGGGAAGAAAAAAAATAATTTTATACGAAAATGTGTTTAGTTAGAGAAAAACCTACCTACTTAATCTATTTATACTTATACACTGACCTTACACTCCTCTATGCTCCTGGTCTTTATTGCAAGATACTTTCCATATTCCCAGAAACTTCTTAAGGCCACAATTGTTATATGTAATAAAGTATTTCAAAATATATTGAGGGAAATTATGTTAGCTTACAGAAATTAATTAATAAAGATCCCAAAAAAAAATTTAAATAAAATAAAACAGATAAGTAAGTAAAAAAAGTAAGATAAAGAAGTAAAAAACTAAAATTTTTAAAGAAAAAACTGTAGACAACTGATAGCGTTAGCCTCAATTATAATAAATTTGATTTACATCCCTGGTATATAAGAAGTGAAATACAAGCAAGGATGACGTGGCGTACGAGTAATTTTTCGTAATAGAATGTAAAGGGTGATCCAAGTAGAGGTACTTTTTTAATAGAATTTTTTCCCAGCACGCAGGGAATAGAACATAGCAGCCGTAGCTGAGAGTGTACTCGAAGACCTTGGAGAGTCTATTCGGCGCAATTCGCAGCAACTCGAACTGACGTATGGAACAACTTGGCGCATTTTACGTCGAGATCTTCAATTGAAAGTGTACAAAATACAGCTTGTGCAAGAACAGAAGTCGCTCGACCTTCCCAAGCGACATCGCTTCCGTTGTTTTCGAATCAGATTTTGTTCAGCAATGAGGCTCATTTCTGCTTCAATGGGTATGTAAACAAGCAAAATTTTCGCATTAGGGACGAAAAGCAATCTGAAGAGATTCAAGAGCTGCCATTTCATCCAGAAAAAACAACGGTTTGGTGTGGTTTGTGGGCCGGTCCATATTTCTTCAAAAGTGATACCGGTGAGAACGTATGACTGACAATTTTATGTCTGAAATTGAAGCTCGTGATCTCCGCGCCATTTGGTTTCAACAAGACTGCGCCACTTCCCACACATCGCATCAATCAATGGATTTATTGAGAGAACACTGCAGTGAGCAGATAATTTCACGTTTTGGGCCACCAAGGTCGTGTGATATCACATCGTTAGATTTTTTCCTGTTGGGATATGTACAATCCCGCTTCGATTCAGACCTTGGAGCAAAACGTCACCCATGTCATTCGCCAGTTACCAGTCGAAATGCTCGCACGAGTTATCGAAAATTGGACTCCACGGATGGACCATCTGAGAGGAAGCCGTGGCCAAAATTTCAAAAAATAAATGCCAAAGAATGTTCCTTCGAATGATAGTAAACATTTTCCATGAAATTTGAATTTTCTGTGATTTTTCTTTTAAAAAGTAGGGCAGCATGAAATGGATCGAAATGGTTTCAAAGAAGGATGTCTTGGCGTGTGAATAATTTTTCGTAATGGAATACATGTTAAAAGAAAAAGCATTGAGTAATACCTCAAGGGATTAATTTCAGCTAACATATATAGAATAAGAATTTGTTGATATCATATGCATCAGCTAGCAAATATTTTGGGTACAAAAATGTAAAAAAATTTTTTTTAAGAATTTGACTGATTTATTTAGCAATCTTTTAAGCAATACAAGAAAGTAAAGTAATTTTTTTAATAACAATATAGTTTAAGGATCATGCAATTTAAATGAAAATGTTGTATATAAGCATACACAATTCAATGAACTATTTGAAGAAAACTCTTTTCTAATTTTCTAAACTCCTGCAAAGTACATGCAATTTAATAAAATGTATCACCTCAAATATATGAGAAACATAACGAAAACAAAAACATTAAACAAACTGTTTATTTGGCACAATACCAAGACAATGAGTATCAGTCAGGCATTGAAACGCCGCATGAATGAAACCAAAGTGCAAATAATTGAATGAATGGTGTCGACCTAAGTTGGAGAACGTGGGAAATAATTGAAAAGTAAATAAAAACTCAACGCCTTTATTGAATAGCATAACAAAACTATAAAATGAGGAAAAAAAAGAATAACAAAGGCACGAATAACAATAACATTTATACAAGAAATTGCGCAAACAGCAATGACAACAAGCCGCCAGTCAGCTATTACAGCTACAAAACAAAGCAAAAAACTCTATTATAAAATAAATAAAAATAGTGAAAACATGCAAGCTTCGTTTGGTACAGAGATAGTAGTATTGAAGCTAGTCATGTCACGTACTTCCGTATATATGTATAGAAAATAGTTGTTATTTCTCTGCTAGATATTTATAAATAAACATGCCAGAATTTCTGAATTCTAAGTGAATCGCATCCAGTAAATTAGAATTTTTTTTTACAGTTTCACTTTAAAGTCATTTGCCATATCTTTTTCTTATTTCTTTAATATATTGAAAACCTCAAAATCCACACCGGTAATATCTTCCTTTACATGATCAATTTATACCTACTGACATTTGTTCGTGGACAACCCATATTTGCTATACACTTTCTCGCCTAATAAATGGTAATGACAATAGAATCTACCTTACAAGCCGAGCTCCAGGAAAGATCATCAAGATCGTTCAAATTTCAAAGAGTCTTTTTCATTTCAAAGATGTTTTTCTGTTGCAGGGGTTTCGGTTGTCAGGTGTCATCTTCAAAATATACAGAATATTAAAGGGAATGTGCTAAAAATGTGCGAATTTATTTGCGTAATAGAAATTTCGTATGAATTTGGAAAAAAAAAACAGTACATTATTATTTTTCTTCGTCTCATTTGGCCCAGGGATCGCTCGCGCAATTATTATATAATATGTAGAGGGTTGCCCTTTTGGTTTCGGTTACGAAAATATAATGCATTTATAAGTAAAATGATCAAGAGTTAAAGGTTTATCTGCATAAGCACAATCTTTCGCGTAGCCCTACAAAATAAGTCCAACGATGTCAAATCACATGATGTCGGCAGCCAATTAACATCACGAGATCG
Source organism: Neoceratitis asiatica (assembly GCA_030068015.2). Classification (NCBI taxonomy): domain Eukaryota; kingdom Metazoa; phylum Arthropoda; class Insecta; order Diptera; family Tephritidae; genus Neoceratitis; species Neoceratitis asiatica. Next base: position 42,482,931 of record CM061524.1, on the reverse strand, counting down.
GGAGATTTCTTTCGCAATAAGAGAGATTACGTGATCGGGGGATTTCTTTCGAAATAAAGCCAAATATACATTTGTGTAGCACGTGGCACCATCTTATATTATTTGAGGATTTTCGAAGCCTCAAATGCAACAATTGTGCTTATTTGCGTATCCACCGAGTGAGAAACAAGAGAAAGAAATTTTCTTTGAAAAATCGTGGTTCACTGCTTCTTGTTCCAGCACAAAATCGCGTTGTCAATAGTCAACTAGCTTCAATTCTTGAGGTGGAATGAATTTCTTAAAAATTTCACCAGTTGCTTGAGTATCTTGACGATTATGTTCACCATTATGTTTGAATCAGCATTTTGTAGTAGGTTTCAACGATTTTAACGCATTGTACGATTGTTTACCGTTGCATTTTTTTGAATGACAGTCTTTAACTACAACGAAGCATGTTTAATTACAATAACATAACAATGGGAAATTATTTTATCTGTCAATGTCCATAATTCTTTTGCAAAATTTTACTCGCCAAAACTCTTGATCCTCCTCCTATCCATCGAATGTCGTCATGTCTCTAAATCTCATACAACAGAATGACATTTGATGAGCGATCCCACAAATAAAGTTTTTTTTCATCTAAGAAGACGTTACTATCCAATTGCTTAAAGGCTGGTATTATTGTTTGACTTTCGATATGGCTTTCACACCAAATTGGAAATATTCTTATACTTTGATGACTTTTAATAAGAAGAGATATTTTGTCTTATTCTCTTTCATTACAAAAGGCTTTCGCTTCGCATGCTTGTACAATCTGAAGTCACACAATATGGAGTCATTTCGTACGAAAATACATCCAGTACACACAGAGAGGTTCATTCTCACTTTTACTGTGCTTTTGTTGTTACGTGGCGTTAGGTTTTGTAGCGTTAAAAGGTTTGAAAGGATATAAAATGCAGAAATAGCGGAGTAGAGACTGCTCCTATTCGAAGGCTGGCGATGAACTTTAATCTTGCACGCAATATGCTCTTTGCGCAGTGCTCTTTTCGTGTATTTTTGTGCATCAGACAGAACAAATTTAGGTTCTAATCGCCAAGCGGGCTTTCATCCAATTTTTTCTTCAAAAATCTGATGCCTTCCTTTTGCTGGTGTTTAGAAATGGTATTTGAAAAACCCAGGAGACGAACTATCGACTCACTCGCTGCTTTCTATAAATCGCTATTTGAGCTTTGTTTTAATAGGGAAATGAGATGTCTTTGTCATCATCAGCGATTGCCGAGTCGGGTTCAGCATCTGCGGATATTTAATGTTTACATCTATTATCAAACTAAGAGCCGCATTTTCTCAAAGAATTTTAGATCCTCTACATTTTTGTGTCTACAAATGTTTTTTGCCGTCTTCAAATCACATTATACTTTTCATACAGTGAACGTTCGATCGCAAAACTCCGAGGTAGGCAACCTGTTTTCTTTCCACTGCGGTACGACAAACCAAATCGTAACAGCCCTTCTTTCGATCCTGTAGCAAACCAATAATTTATATGGCTGCCATAATCAGATAGCTCGAAGTGCTCTTCCACATCTACCTTATACCGAGTTGCTTATAAGTGATCTGAGAGCTGGAATGCAAGTTGAGTAGGAAGGCGTTCAGCAGCCTTTTGACGTCGAACCTTCCTTGAGTATTTTAGGGTTTTTTTTTGCTGCAATATAGTGTTTCGAGTCGCTATTAGGTCTGCGGAGCGTACGCACATCAAGAACACTGCAGGCATGCCGTCCGCCTATCGCAACATGACAAGCTTGATGAATTTGCTTTTGTTGGAAGCAAATAATACTGCAAGCACAATTTTGTCATTATCACATCGTCTTTCTCTTCCGTAGACGCAAATCAACGCAAGATGAAGAACATTTAAAAAGCGAGCCGATTGTTTCAATACTACACATGCTCACCTCTGGTGAGCAGACTAAGCACTTAAACTTCAGCGGACTCTTAAACCGAATATGTTGGAGTGGCACCACTAAGCGTGCTCTAATTTAACTTCACAAATTTTCAGGAAGCGCGATGTAAACGCGAGAGTAAAGCCCTGCGGCTTTATCTGAATACCAAGAAACATGACTATACCCTATTTCATCCTGACAATTTTATTAATCCAAATAATAAGAATTTTAAAAGAATTGCTTATAATCTCTAAGATATTCGCTTTAAAAAGTTTCTGAAAATCAACAATATTTTGAATGACAGACTGACTGAAAAGTAAAATTAAAAATTAAAATTAAAGGCTCTGTAATGAAAATTTTTACAGTTGTTATTAAATAAATTATTATAAAAACTTTAGAAAATTTAAGAATCTACTTCAAAAATTAAAGGCACCACTTGAAGAGCACAGACATTTAGCTTAACATTTTTTAATAAATAAAATATTGTACAAATTCAAAAAAAAAAAATTATCTCCTTTAAAATTTAACTACATACATTCACTATGTATTGGTTTGCGCTTAAACATATGTGAAATCCAAACCCTTTGTAAAATTCTTATTTTATTGCAAACGCAGCAAAAGTTATCAACTGACAGGAAAATAAGGTAATCTCGTGACAAAGTAATCGAAAATTTGTACATAAAAAATGTGAAAAATATTAAATAAGAAATTTCAATATCAGATTCAAAAACTACAACACCAAGGATATATGAATTGAATGTGGATACTTGATATTTGTTTGCACACACAGATATGCATATGCGAGCATACACATATATACAAACAGCCACACCTATAGATGCATAAAACTATAGATATGCGCAACTAGGAGAGCATAAATATGTACGGGTTTCAATCGGTAATGTATATAAAAGTATGTTTTCTTGCATAAGTCTAGATCAATTATGTAAGTATGGGTAAACTAGTACGTTCTAAGCAAGGAGAAAGTCAAAATCAAACATCACATTTGCTACTAAAAAGAGATAAGAGAATCTTTAAGATTTCTATAGGAACCTTAACATTGGAATATAAAGCGCAGATGTAAGAAGTTTTAATAAAAGGAAAAAGAGATACATATGTCTTATACATATACATAAATATGCTTGCGCTACAAGAATATTTGAGAAGCAAAGTAGAGGAGAAAGTTGAAAAGTTGTATGCATAAAAAGAAAGTTTTGCTGATTTAAGCTGAATTTAATTTAACAGTCTTCTTACCATCCACATTTTATTACTTTTCCGTATTTCTACATATTTTCTGCATTATTCGCATATTCTCGTTCAGCATTGAAAGTAAAAGTTAGCCTGAAGGATTGCCTATAATTTGGCCAATAAATACGTTAACTACGTGCGTCAGTATGCAGTGCTTATAAGAAATGAAGAGAACTATTAGGCTACCACAACTTACAATTACCCTATGCAAGTAATGGTTCTGTCTCCAGCTGAGCACGTCTCTGTGCAACCGTGTTTTCAATTTTTATGTTTACAAGCACGGTAACGAACCTTGAGTTGAAGGTAACAAGTTGTAATCTATGGAAAGACATCTCGTATGCAGGCATTGAAATCTTTTATTACATTCAACTTAACAGCATATAAATTACGAAAGTAAATGTAGCTTTGGCCTAAAGTAAATACTTATACAATAAACACTTTTGGTGCAAGATTGTTAAAACTTTTGTAAATTACGTTATCTTCAAAAGATAGGAACTATGAACAATGAATACCATCTGAAGTGTTAGGGAAATTGGTGCCGCCTCCATTTAATTGATCCCTTTGATGAAATATATTCCAATACTAAATATATAGCACAGTTGAGCTGTATGCGGTATATGCTCACAAGTGTATCGATATTTTAACGACTATACTATTTATTTACTTAAAAAGAAAATAATGTAAAGTTTTCTTCGAAACAATATTAATAAAATACTTCATAAATTAAAGCAGCAGGTATTTTAAAATATTGGGAAAATACCAGACATATCTATATGTACGTTGGTAGCGGGAAAAAATAGTTTTGAATTTGAAATGTAGATATAGCACAATAGCGAAACAACAAACTAGTCTGTAATGGTCCCACTTGAAATTTGGTCTAGTTAGAAAAATACCAAACTGGTACATAGTTCTAAGTTATTAATTACACAAGTATGCCCGGTTACGGATATAAGAAAAGAGAAGTTTATAATTTAAGACCTCGGATTAAATTTGCATTCTTTTTTTTTTTGATATTGATTTGATTGATTCTAGTTTTTGTTGTATATAACTTAATTTCGATGACTTTATACAAGTAATAGTCATTTGAATCAATTAAAAGTAACAAATCATAACAATGAAGCAATCTGTCGGATAGCTAAAGAGCTAGTCTACACTATGCAATAAACCGCATTTTTTCTCTAGTGGGACCTGGGCATTACTGCAGTGAAGCAAGAACTAAGGCAACGAAATACAATGCTGCCATCACACGAGAAACTAAAGCCTATACCGGTCGGATTAAATATTCAAATTTAACCTATTAAATTGTTCCAGAATATTTATAAAATTGTGTTAATACTTAAATTTATAAAATTGTGTTAATACTTAATTTCAAAATTTTTGCAATTTTTTACAACTGAGACTTTTTTATTTACTTATATATTCCTTTTTCAATATTATTCCTTATAATTAAAAACCGTCTGTATTATATTGTAACTTTTTTCGTAGCTACTCTCGGTGATTTCCCAAATCCTTCGAGTCCGATCGCTGGATTGCTAAATAAAACTCTAAAAAAATAGGCCTTTGAATACAGCTCATTTACATATAACTAAAACTCCTAAGATTTGTTGGTTTTTTCTTTTGTCGTCAGGAATTTACTCAACGTTTATTAGTCCTCAATAATAACAATTCTGTACTATATACAATGGCTTATCCGTTACTAAAACACACAGCAATGTTAACGCCACTGCGTTTTTTACTCGTCTCTCCCTATGATAGCTGCTGCCGCTCTTTTTGTACTTAAAGATGCCCCAAACATTCTGTCACGTGCTCAAGGATAGGCTGATCATTCGTTTGCCTGCAGTTGTTTTTGTCACATCTTTTCTCTGTTCTTAGTACGGGGAATTCCCTTTACACTTTCGCCCCTTTTGTCCGTCCTTTTTATTTGGGATTTCCGTCACAACATGTTTATCAGAATCTTTTTTTAAACTAGCAAGTAATAGAATATTTTCAAGTAGGAATTTTCATTTGACAAATGCCGCTCAAAAAGATTCCAATATCATACTCATTTCAAATAGATATACAAGTTTTCTAGTATCAGCAATTTTGTAAAAATATATGTGCGTTGAGATGGAAATTGCCAGCTTTTGATCAAAAATAAACATGTATAAAAACTGTGTTGAGCAAAATGGTCATGGTTCTTTTAAATTACTTTGGCGCCTCAACGTGCTCCATCCTTAAAAGTTTTCGATGACTAACAACTCCGTTGAAAATATCAAGTTCAAAAGGACCTGGTTTTGCTTTTTATGCGCAATTCTTTATTCGGCTATAATAGCGCAATCGGTACCTACACCAATGTTTACGCATTACTTTTTTGGCTAAATCAGTTTTAAAATAATATGTTCTGTGTGTGCCTTCTAAATGAGCTATGGAAAAGAAATTTTTTTAGTATTTAACAGTTCAATTGGAAAGTCTCCGGCCTAACCCATAGATGGCTCTACTTGAATTAAATTTTAACCTCCAGAAGACGAGTGTATAAATTTGACAGCACTCTAAGTATATCAATTGGACATGTACATCATATAATTCACGAATATTTAGGTATGAGAAAGCTCCATGCAAAGTAGAAAAACGCAAAAGCCAGCTGGCAAACTTAAGGTGTCTGTATTTTTGGATGCGCATGGAATAATTTTTATTGAATACCTTGAAAAAGGAAAAACCACAAACAGCGACCATGACATAGCGTTATTGGATCGTTTGAAGAACGAAACTACCGAAAAACGACCGTATTTGATGAAAAAGAAAGTGCTGTTTCACCAAAACAATGCACCGTGTTGCAAGTCAGTGAAATGGATGGGGAACATCCATGAATTGGGCTTCGAATTGATTTCACATCCTCCGTATTCTCCAGGTGTGGCAACCAGTGACTACTTACTGTTTTGGGATCGCAAAATAATGTTCGCTGGATAAATTTTTTTTGCCGAATGAATAGGTGATGCCGAAACTAAGGACCAGTTTGAAGCAAAGGACGCATCGTACTACAAAAATTGTATCGAAAGTTGGAAGGTCGGTATAGTCGGTGTACCACCCTTGAATAGAACTATGTTGAATAAAATGAATGAATTTCACCAAAAAACTTTGTCTTATTATGCAAAGCCGGGGAATTTTCTATTGACCTGTTGCTAAGCTAAAGTTAAGAACGCAAATTTGAAATTTTTATTTTAAAACCTTTTGATAACAATTTTTCTGTTATTAGATCATTATTTTGTTCTACAAATTCAACCTTTAATTTTTAAAAACACGACTTCTCTTGCAAAGTAAAATTAATTTGAAAATGCAAAATAATTGCTAAGATTAAAAACGAGTGAAAAATTGTGTCTATATGTTATAAAATAAATTTCGATTCAGAGAACCTTTCGTTATTCTAATTATTTTATAAATAATAATTTATATTTATTAGATTGTTTCCATTCCAATTTAAGTAATTGGTCGTCTTTGGTAATCGCAAATTTAAAAAAAAATGCTCACGTAACCCTTGATTTAATATTACACGATTAGAAAAATGTTATCACGAAATCTTGTGTCCTTAAAAACTTAGCTTTAAAAATCCTGAAGAACTTTTACATTCATTCTTCTGACAATTCATTATTTGGTATAAAAGACAATTATTTTGTTTCAGATTGGCTTAATATTACAACGAGGGTGAATAATATTTTGATCACTTTAAGTTTAGAAATGAAAATAGAAGGTACCATGGACTTGGAAGATGGAAAGTTTTATATCTTCATTAAAATTGATTTCCCATTGCATTTCACTAATGTTTATCATAAAAAAAATTCGTTTATTACCTGGAAAACCTCGTACTTATATAATGGTCAACCTTTTTGTGTTACGAAAGTATTGGGATATATAAGCATTCTATGAATCTATCTATATGAATCTATCTATATACATCTATTATTAAGTTTCTCTTAGAGTAATCTACTAATTTTAGTGTAAATATATTAGATATCAGTGAAGGTGATATTGTATCCAAAATATTTTTTTCATGTAAACTTGGGAAGTGTGAGTGGTGTACGAGTGTAACGATTCTACCAAAATTTAAAGAGTTTTGAAGAACGACATCAACAATTTTTGGATGTTGGAAATGTAATGTGACTATTTTTGCTCCATTACAAGGGATATTGATTCAATTAATATGAAAAGTAGGTGAATGCTTCCGCCTAAAGTGTGAAAACCATGCAAAATTATATTTACTTTATAGTTTAAATATGAATTTTCACATGAAAACCCGATAAAAGCTTAAATATTTTTTAGGCAACATTTCAGAGAGCGTAAAAAAATTGGGTCCATGGAAATTAATAAGGTATTTTTTATACTCATATATGTTTATTCCGATAAGCCAAAATAGTTCTGTACATAATGGAAACAGATATATGTAACAATGTGTCATTTAAATAATACAAATACAAATTTTCCTTTTCCACTTCCAAACGCCCTTTGGCTTCATTTTAATTAAAACTCAGTCAACTGATGACATCTTGAATTTTAATTACAGTTTAATCAAATCAATATAATGATAATGTAAATTTTCTTCAATCGAACGTAACAGTTACGCTGAGGCGATGGAGAACTCAATAAAATGTTTTTACAATTTACAGCAAATAAAATAGCAAACCAAACCAATTTCGAACATGTTTTACGAATAAAACAAATGTGTAAGTAAGGACATTAAAAATTAACAAACAAAAAAAACAAAAAAAAATATGCAGGTAGAGCTAAACGAAAGCGTGGAAGGAAAATATAAAAATGTCGAAAAAAGGAAAGCAACAAACTGTGGCAAAGAGCACGAGAAAAAAGTGCCCGCTCGACAAGACGAATGTCCTTGTCGATGCCAAGATAATTTATTATTATTGCTTAGGTGAAAAGTGTTGGAAATGGATAGATAGATAAGTCAGTGTACAAACAACCGTACACACACACAGCATAAATGGATAGCAGATAATGGCTCGAGAGGCCACTAAAACTGTATTCCTGCTGAATACACGAATAGCTGTGTCCTTGTCTACCAGTGTGGCATACAAGTGTCTGGAACCCTAACAAATGCGTCGATTGTTCAAATGACCAATCCAAATGAAAGCACGCAATAGCTATTCGAACAAATGTTAAAGAATCGATGTAACAGACAAGCGTGAGCAGGAAAATCGTAAAGAAAATTAGTAAACAAAATGCGTAACCATAAATTTCAACGAGGCTGCGTGGTTGGCAATAGCGTCTCTGCTGCGACTCTGTCAGTGATGGTGGCGGCGGTTGCAAGCGTAAAACACATTACGTAAATATTGATGTGGTGAGTAAGTGCTGTTGCAAATCAGACGTGTGGAAAATTAGTTAGGCCTGCGGTTCACAAGTTGTACTTAATGGCATGTACAATCGGTAGGCTTTGTTTTTGTAAAAAATGATAATTTGAAATTAATGCGTCGTGAATATAATTAAGAGTATCCAAAGACAAAGCTGGAAATTAATTGAAATTGCCACTAAAGTTTATAAGTATAAATAAAAGGTATATTTAAATAAACCAAACCACAGGTTAAAAATTTATTGCGTTAATGGAGGAATTACTTCCCCAGCCGGTGAAAATTAAATGAACTAAGATGAGGAAAGATGATGATGATAAGGCGGTCCATAACAGGATTATGTTGAAGCTGAAATTGCCCTCGTGAAAAATGATAAAATGGCTTACACCGAGAGCTTGCCAGCTTAGTTATGTAAATATGGTTTCGAAAATATACAAGGTACATGCATCCGGTGCTTTAGAGAAAATAGTAGGAGGAAGAAAACATGTCCTATAATTTGAACCCCAGTATATGAAGGTTACCCCACAGTCTGCGCCATTTATCATTGAATTAGCTTTCTCAAGATTCTCTTTGGCGTTTTGTGAGAAAGACTGAAAGCCACCATAAGTGAACTGATTAAGCCTAATTAAAGTGGGTTCAGACCTGGAAGCTCCATAATTAGGCTATTATATATTAGTCATATATAAGATCCGTGAGAAAAGAATCCACTTTATTTCACTTTCTGTCGATTCTAAAACTGCTTTCGGAATGGAAAATGACTGCCTCTATGATGCTTTATCTGAATTTGTTACCTCTGCTAAACTTTTAATCTATGTGAACTGTCGTTGAGCAATACCAAAAGCTCCATCAAGGTAGGGAAGGACCTCTCTTAGTAGCTTGATATCGTACAAGGCTGCAGACATGCTGAATCTCTTTTGTCCGATTAGATTAGGTAGAAGTGGTTGCCGTGCCTTATTATATTTAGGCCACCAAATGAGCCCATTATGAGAACACCAAGAATCATAAAGGCTCCCATCCGCTAGTTAAAGAAAAATATAGATTTTAAAAAATTTGGAAATCGATGTATCTTTGCACACGCTGTCTCGCCCAAGACTCATAAAGTTGCTACATCTGGAGACTTTAGCTTATAGCTCCACACTCCGATCATTCGCAGAGGACATGCCTTAAGGTTTCAAGTCGTTTCATTTCTCTTCAACTCCTGTAGAAGTCATTTGATGGTTCACCAAACCCCTCTACCCTATTGTATACAACTCTTTTTTTTTAGCGTGATAAGCTCTAGTTACTTTCTAATAAAATGAAAAAAGCGCCATACTCGCAACACTTGCATGTTCATACTGTAAAAATTGAGAGGTTTCCTCCTTAAGCTATCATCTTTAATATATAACCCCTTGTAGTGAGCTTAGAAGTGAAGACCGGCGAGCGCAAACTCTTCCACGATAACGTCAGTGAAAAGTATGTAAGTGCATTTCCTTTTCAGCTCATTCAACAACTTTCGTATGATTACTTTACCAGCCGAAATTATTTGAAATTAGAAATATTTGATCCAAAAGGCAGTGTATGTTAATTCTCGCGTTTGAATTTTTAAACGTATTTTCATTCCAAGAACATTCTGCAAAATGACGCCAACAGCCAAGTAGCTTAAATCATTTCAGTTACTAGATTCTAGTAGTAATATATTTAAAGTTGCAGCGAGTTCCATAAGCATCTGCCTTTCGGGTAGTTACAACATTCTTTTTACAACTATAATTGCGTCGTGTTAGCAAAAGCAGAGTTCAAACGTGCTTACAAAGCTTAGAGTTTGTCTTTGGGCATGGTGTCCATCACTTTTTTTCAGTCATCAGTGATTTGTTGAAACACATCTTTCTTTTTACCAATCCAATAGCGTATTTCATTGTAATATCTCAAAGATTTATTATCCTCTTTTCTTGTCTCAGTCCACAGAATCCTCTAACCTGACGAAGATAAGGTAAGTACTGGCACAGTCTCAGGTGAATGATATACATTTCATGTGCATACCCTCCTTTAATAGTTTCGATTGTGGGTTCTCGACATAAAAACTAATAGATATAATTCTAAGATTCTTAAATTGAAATTTATACTAAAGTTTGTTAAACAACAGTGCTCAAAATTTAAACTTAAAGTTTAAATGGAAAATTTTGAACTGAAATAAATGTAAATAAAATCACACTCAGACACAACTTTGATTATACACATTTGTTTTCATAACCTGTAATAACTGTTGGAGTTTATGTTAATCACATTGTAAACAAAATTATCAATTAGAGCAAACCAACCAACACAACTACACACAAAACTCAAATATTGTACACAAATATTTGTGTATACATAATTAAACAATTTCTGATTATAATAAAATTTTGAAACAAAAACACCAATGCCAGACAACAACGCAATAATCATAGACAATCCTGGAAAAGCAACAAAAGCAGCAACAGCAGCAGCGGCAGAAGCAGCATTAACAACAAAATTATAATACCAACAACTAACAGCAATAACATTAATTGGCCAAAAGCACAACAACAGCGGTGTTGTATTCTCAACGGCATTGAAGTGATTTTCAAGTTGAATACAAATTCTGTCTAATTACAAGCAATTAGTGTTCATTCTCTCAACAGCAAAACCGAATCTAGTACTATTCCCCACTCACTTACACATGCGATTGTGCGCTTGCTCCTGTACTACTGTTCAATTCAATTTTTCACGAATGAGGTGCACATGGCCAATTTGGTATTCATAGAGGCTGTTGAAGTAAAAAAGGTAAGACACAAGTCTCCTCGCTGGGCTCATTGCCGTCTTACTGGTTGTAACTTCATATAATGCTGAGTTCGTAAGTAGTGAATGCCATTAACAGGCAACAACAACTACAATAACTGCCAATATGCCAATAGACAACAAATGCATTTAATTGTAAAACATTTGAAAGAATTAGAACTCACGACCGTTAAAGTGGCGTTAAATTATGGTAAGTAAATATATAAGCTGCTCTGGAATAACTAACAAGTAACTTATTCATGCAAATGTGAAAAATGGGATTTAATTTGAATAGAAAAAAATATTATTTTACTTAAAGTGTAATTTTATTTTTATTATTCTTGCCAAGTTTCCAAATCACATTTCTTTATGTCCAATCAGCACTGTAATAATCTTCATTTGAAGTATTTATTTTCTCATTGCTCGAATCATTTGATTTTATTATTCTTTTTCATAAGAGATGAGTTTAATAAATTGGTCAACTGCGCCAACTGTAATTTTTATAAGGAAATATCAGAGTTTAGATTTTTCCATTCTTTTTACCAATATTATTAGTAATTAAACAATCTCTGCGGCGTTTGTTACGAGGTGGTGTTTGCTACTCTTATTTCTCTTGACCCTAAACTGATTATGTCAAACTAAAATTGTTTGAAAGCTGGCATTTCAAGCAACATGTTCCGTGAAAAGAGTTATGTAAATCGTAATTCGAGAGAAAAGTTATTTTGATTCGAAAATGAATGATATTTCCGATAATGGTGCTGCTTTTTTGCTATAAAAATTTGTTGGATAGTTTTTATGCATAAACTACATGAAGCCCGAACCTTGCACTATCTGACTACCATTTATTTTAGTCTCTGTGAAACTCTTTTCATCCATCATTGGCCGCTCTAAGAGCCGCTGGACAAGTTCTTCGCCGATTAATCAATGAAGTTTTGCATTTATGGAATTATGAATCTACCCGATAAATGGTAAAAGTCATAAATAATATAGGTCAATATGTATTTGATAATATTAAAAACTCATTAAACCGCAGAGACTTTTTATCAAGCAACTAGCTGAACCGGCCATACATTATTGTGGCTTTCTGTATTTTCTCCAATTTTTATTCTAATTGGTATTGAAAAGGGTCATTAAAGGCCTAATTAAACATTAGTTAAATCAAAGTTTTAAATTTTTTATTATTTTGTAATATTAATATAGCTACGTATTTGTAAATGCATTTCGGTAATTCACTACTAAGAGTTTTTCACTAAAAGGTCAATAAGAACAGTTCAAAGTAACACGAACGCAGACTTCGGTCACAGAAAAAGACATGACGCAGCACACGCAAAAAAAAATACGAATGGACCTATGCTTACATCAAAATTATCCTTATTTTTGTCTGTCTATTCGGTGTTTCCTTTTCCTTAAAGAAATATTTCAAGCAAGTTGAATTTCCTGATCTACGGTCAATTTAGACATATCATCAAAAATGTTAACCAAATCTAAATATAAATATTTTATTTTAACTAAATAAACTAAAGCTTGGTCCATGATCCACTTCCCGGAGAGTAATGTAGAGTTCCTGCCAATCTAAGCAAAAAGCTACCGATGTGCCAAATTTCATGCAAATCGAAACATAAATATAGACAGACACTGCGACAGGAGAATTGTATATATATAGATAGATTTTGAATAGGTCAGTCCCAGGTCCAACTTCCGCGGATATGTGACTAATGCAAAAAATAAATGTTTTTCTGTTCTAGGTCTAACTAAACTGACTCGCTACAACCCGTATTGAGCAAATAAACCTAGTTGATGTCATCGAAATTTTCTAAAATTCGAATAAACGTGCTGTTTCACAAGGATTAAACTCGCTGACGGTAACCAAATGCTTTTATATAAACATACATTGGCCTAGTCGAAGTCGAGAGTGTAAAATTTACTACAACGTCGTTAGTTAAGGGGTTATGTGGGTTTCATAGGTTAAAAAAGGTATTTTCACTATTTTTTATATATAAAATTATATATTTATTCAAACAATTTAGCATATCAAATATACATACTTAAACAGTATTTTGGGAAATTTTTATTCAAAAATTCGGAGAACTTAGCCGTTGATACCTCATCTTCCTTGACGTCTCAAAAGAGAATTCTCTCGCCGTGGACAGAATAACTCATTATTGGTGCATATAAAATCAAAAAAAAAAAACCAAAAATATTTCGTTAGTACGTGGACAAATCTCATTATTGGACGAAGGAAAAATTAAAAATTGAATTTTCGTCAGATTTTGAAATAAAACACATTTTTTTATAAAATATTCGCTATGCATTGGCTCGAAAAGATTAGTTGTAACAAAATAAAATAAATCCTTTGTTCAAAGACTAGATAATGTTATTACAAAGATGTGTGCCAAGTTTGAACATAATTTCCTTATAACTTTTCGAGAAATCGCATTCAAGGTCTTAAAAAATAGAGTTTTGAGATAAACGCGTTTAAAGTTTAAAATTGAACAGACATGGCCAGATGGGCAGACTTTCCAAAGGGTCTATTTCTTAGAACTTTACCCCGATCGATTTGAAATTTTAGGATAATATTTTAAACATATTGTACAATTAAATAAGACAAGAAAAAATTCTATTTTATTTTTAATTTTCAAACCACCTAACTCCTTAAATTTTAATCTTCATACATTCCATGGTCATAGAGTAATGCTTGGGTTTTATTTACTAAGTCGATAAGAAAGATTATAAATATCCAATGTCTTCTTATCGAGTTGAGCTTTAGCATATCTTCAAAAACGTCTAGACAGTTAAAGCACTGTTTATTCAAAACAGATTGTGTAACAATTATAATACTTATTGCGGTAGCATTGATTCCTCTGCATATAGAAACATATACTTGGAGTTAAAAAAAAGAAGTAATTTCCATTTACTTTCTCTTCACAGTTTCTTAATTTCTATGTTATTAGAGCAGTTAGTTTTGCGATCAGTCTAGGGTTAAAAAAAACGCGAATGTCAGTGATATTTTATTTCACGTTTCAATCAATTGGGCGGATAATGGTAACCATCTGCTTATCGTAGAAAAATTCATGAACATTGATAATCAAATTCTAGCGTTACTATTTCGTCTAACTGATAAAGAGAAATGTGCACTAAAGATGAAGTGATGTTCAAAATGTTAAAGTTAGCAGTAACTTGGAAACTACTCCGTAACACGACACGACACCCTTATTAATTTCCTTTATGTTTTGATATCGTTCGTAGCAACTCGGACTGACGTATGGAACAACTTGGTGCATTTTACGTCGAGATTATAAATTCAAAGCGAACAAAATACAGTTTGTGCAAGAACTGATGCCGTTAGACCTTCCTAAGCGACATCGCTTCGCTCTGTGGGCTCTAGAAAAGTTCCAACAACGCCAAATTGTGTTCCATTTTTGACTCAATGGTTATGTAAACAAACAAAATTGCCGCATTTGGGACAAAGAGGAATGAGAAATCATCGCTCTATACTTCTTCAAAAATAATGCCGGCGAGAACGTAATGCTATCGGAAATGAGGAATTCTCTAAGCAAGCCTTTCATACACGGCTTTCGACAAAACCAGTTGTTTTCCAGAACAAGCTCGGCACTGAGACAATTTTGGAGTCAGATAGCAGATGAAAATGGCTATCTTCTAGTGTCTTCACTGCTGTTTTCAGATGAAAAGGAGCCAATTAATTGACTGATTTCACCATTCATTCGTGTTTCAATATGCTGTTTACAATATTGAAAATCTTAGGAAGAATGCTTACTCCCACTGTGGGAGGACGTTTTAGCATCACAAAATTATTAATGCACAGGTATCGAAAGTCCTTTAGATATTCATTCTTCTCTGTTTGTCTAACAAATCACATTTTTAGGCTCTATCTGCTGATGTAATCGGAATCAGGTGTCCGAAAAGCCGAAAATCTCTGACCGGTGTGGAAAATGGAGGTATGTAGAACTGGTTACAGTATTTCCCTGTCCACAGGCACTAGACGGCTTTTTAATTATTTTCCTCATTGTTCGACATAAAGTATACACTTAAGAATCCCGATCGATATATTTGAATTGATTTGTTCTTTGATGTACTGGCAGTTGTAAAAAAATTCTTCAACTAGCCACGTGGCCAATGATAAATAATATTTACTTATTACAAGGAATTAAATTCCTTGGAGCTTAAGCCTTTATAACAAAATATATCTAGTATTCAAATTCACCTACACTTAATTATTTTTTGCATCTTTCTAATAGGATTACTCACATATGGCCAATTCTTGGATGAAGTAGATATTATACGAGTATGCGACTCTCTTATCTTTTAATCCTCTATATTAAGTATATTTTTTGATTTTTTAAATTTATTTCAAATTTTCTTTTATAGCATATAAAATATTATTGAAATTTCACTATTCTGAAATCTTAAATGTCAATTAAAAAGTACACACAAATATTCTTATAAAATGAATGGGAGACAAAACTTTATTGAATTGCTCCCCAATGTGGTGAAATGAAACAATTGCTGGTAAAGTGAGACGAAACCACAAAAACAACAACAAATTTCGTATTGCAATAGTTAGAAGTAGAAACGATACAAATTCAAGTGAATTGGTCACTTGCATACAAATCGATATTGACAAACGACACTCGGACACATTAAGGGTTGCACACATTTGCATGTATACAGGCGCAGGGTGCATTAGGTTTAAACTTATTAGTTTTTGAATTTTATTTATTTATTTATTTATTTTTTTAATATTTTTTTTTTTTTTTTTGAGTAAAATATTTAAATATTGAATTGAGCTTGATACCAATTAGAGATGGCAAGTGATTCATTAAACTCGAGTAATTGATAGTTTTTTTTTAATTTCTTCACTTCTATTAAAAATACAATTATTGTTATGACTTTTGAAGGATTTGATTATTTAACAATGAAATTGATAACGTTTTTCTTTAAAACATGACATTATTTAAAATAAAACACAATTTTTTAGACAACATTAATTCCAGCCACTAAGACGGCATTGTCATTATTTAAAAAGCTGCTAGTTATCCTCTGTGTGACTTGAGAAAAAAATTAATAATTTTTTTTTTAATAATTTGTTTCAACTTTTTATTTCGAATGTTCAATCCTTGCAGCTCAGTCTTAATTAGGAATACTCACCCTAATGCACATATTTTCATGCAACTTTGCATATTCACATTTCCGTTTATTTGCTCTTGGATTGGCTTCAACTGTGTCCAACATGAATATTGTTTATTGCCGCACTGCCGCCGTTGCTACCAAAATATAATGCAACAACAACAAAAACAACAACAAGTGTATATTGAACAAAAATAAATTCGATTTATGTGTTTTAGGTTTGCACTACGAAATTTGTGCATTTATATGTGAACATTTCAACGCATATACATAAATAAAACATAAATAGGTGTGTGTATACTTATATATATACAGTTTCATGTACAAATGTACACTCAGCGGTGTCTCGCCAACCTATGTATTGTTTGCAGCTGAAAAATTTTGCTCACCACAGCTGCTGCTACTTCTGCAAACAGTTTTGTTATTGATTACTTACGCATAATTGTCATTCTGGCTGACTTTTCAACTCCACTGGTCAACGATAGACTATGGCTTGCACTAGTATTCTAAATGCACAAACCCTGTTGGAAAGTTCGAGCTGAGTTAAGTGGCTTTTGTGCGGAAATATAAATGTTTCTCGGGATAAAAATTAATTATTTGCTTCTTCAGAAAAATCAATAAATTTGTTTTCATCAAGCGAGTTTGCTGAAAGTGAGTACGTCTCATGTTTAGAAATATTTGTGCCAGTGTTAATACGAGAGTTATGACCAGGAATATCCGGCCTCTTAATTTGAAAGTACTGATGGGCGGCCGCAATAGATCCTTTTTTCTAATTGCGGCAGACCCTCGAAAGGGAATGTCAATCCCTCCGAGTATATTTCTGGCATGTAAAAAAAGCTCCTCATAAAAATCCAACGGCCGTTCGGAGGCGGCTAAGAATAAATATCAAGACGCAAAATTACAAATTGGAGGAGGAACTCGGCATAAAATCGCTTCAGCGGTTATAAATCGCTAAATATATATATATGTATATATACAGTTTTGCTGGAAGATTTCTTCGATGAAATTAAGGATTAAATCACCGTCGTCTGATTAGCACTAAAGCGAGAAAGATGATGTATCTGAAGATAATTTGTATGAGTACTTGGAACGTACTTAGGAAATCTGCCCCCATCATTATGAGCCGTAGGAGATAAACTACGCTATTGACATAGTTCGGCGAATTATGAGAGCGTTTCTACGCTGACTAAGTCTGTTGTTCGGAGGGATTTAAAACACTCTGGCTTTGAAATTATTCGGTGTAGAGTCAGATTAAGATCTCCGAACCGTGGTGAAGAATACATAGAGAAAGACCCTGGTTCACTTGTCGCAACCACTTGGCACCAAAGAGCAATGCTGAATAGAGTCATAAAAAATAATATTCTCTTTTTCTAAAGGGTGATCCAAGTAGAGGTACTTTTCTCAATAACCTTCATGTGACAGATCACGCGTGAGTCGTGTCAAGCTGTCATGGTGATTTTGATCAGCACTGCTTGGCACTTTATCGTGGAAAGACTCACGTCTGAAAAATACTTACAAATCATTCAACTTTATTGCGAAAATTCACGTTCTGTAAAGAATGTGCTTCGCCCGTTTCGCTCAACTTATGGTCAACATAATCAGCCTATCAAGCATACTATTCGCAACACCAACACCAATCTTGAGAGCCAGCATTCATTATTGGATAATATTCGACTGAATAGATCACGTCCAGCACGCAGTGGAGAAAATATAGCTGCCGTAGCTGAGAGTGTAAACGAAGACCGTGGAGAGTCGATTTGGCGCCATTCGCAGCAACTCGGACTGAGGTATTGAACACCTTGGTGCATTTTACGTCGAGATATTAAATCTAGGGCGTAACAAATACAGCTTGTGCAAAAACTGGAGCCGCGCGACCTTCCCAAACGATGATATGTAAACAAGCAAAATTTCCTCATTTGGGATGAAGAGATTCAATAGCTGCCATTTCATCAAAAAAAGCAACGGTTTGGTGTGGTTTGTGGGCCGGTGGAATCGCCATTTCATATTTCTTCAAAAATTATGCCTCTGAGAACGTAACGGTCAATAGTGACCGTTATCGCGCCATGATAACCGACTATTTGATTCCTGAATCAATGGATTTATTGAGATAACACTTCAGTGAATAGATAATTTCACGTTTTGGGCCGGTCGATTGGCCACCAAGATCGTGTGATATCACACCATTAGACTTTTTCCTGTGGAGATATGTAAAATCTTAAGTCTATGCGGACAATCCCACTTCGATTCAGGCCTTGAAGCAAAACACCATGCGTGTCATTCGCCATTTGCCAGTCAAAATGCTCGAACGAGTCACCGAAAATTGGACTCAACGGATGGACCATCTGAGACATAGCCGCGGCCAATATTTGAAAGATATAATCTCCAAAAGATAGATGTCAAAGAATGTTCTTTCGAATGATAAGAAACATTCCCTATTTAATTTGAATTTTCTGTGCTTTTTTCTTTAGAAAATAGGGAACCTCGAAAATGATCACCAGTTAGATATTTTTGGTCTCATTAGTAATTTTATTTCCCGTTATATTAGCTGTTTCGAAAAACAGTTGATGTCAATTTGGAGCCCCAAGAAGTGAATAAAAAATTTTGTTGTAATGAAAGTACATTTCTGGTTAAATACCAGAATCTCTTTCACTACCAAGTGTCAGAAATAATCTGCAAGATCTGCTATTATATCGGCGAAATATTTTATTTAAAAAAATATTTGATTTTTTCGAAACAGAAAAAGGAAATCTGGAAAAAAATCAACGAGCACTTGGAATTCTACTTGATACTTTCTGCGAAGTATTCTGTTTCTGTGATTTGGATGACCAAAGGCAAAATTTTCATTTCTCAGTCATATCAAAGACTTCAAAAAATAATTCATAAAAAAATAAAGCGATTCAATCTTGTTTTAAATGAAACGAATTTCCCAGGTTAATACAACAAAAAGAATATTAGAAGCACGAGTATTTTAAAATTTTAAAACTTTTCTTCGTGATATTCGTATGATATGTGACATGCTTTTCATCAAACTAATTTTTTTTTTTGCTTCTCCGTAGTCCGAAGTTTGGAAATTTAAATTTTGTTGATTAAAGTTGATGCCAACATTCAAAAACTATATTCATTCGAAAATTCCTAAAAGTTAATTTTTTAATCTTTAATTTTTTTCACCACCACATATATCCCTTTTAACCTTCGTTGACACTTTCATGAGGGTAGTGCTATGTCCCCTCATACCACTTACCACATAAACTAAGTAAAAAACTTCTGACCGCATGTGGACATTTTAAGTTTGGGTATTTTTCAAATTTGAATAGTCTCTGCACACAACAGTTGCAACAACAAACAACCACAATCTAAGTTTCATTTAGAAATACAAATTTTTTTCCTATTATTCTTACCTCATACCCCAAATGGAAAGCAAAGAGAGAGAGAGAGAGAGAGTAGCCATAGAGTACGCAATAAACTTCTCCACTGTCTGTTTACGATTTATTGTGAAGTTGGTTGAATAAAGTGCTTGCAATTCTGCTTTCATGTAAATACATACATATACAATCGTAGTAGCATCTGTGTTGCTTTTGATTTTGTAGCAATTGCTACAGCGATGGTGGTTCATTGGTACATACATACATATATACAATACATTATTCCACTGAGATGGATGATGTTCAATTTATTATTGACAGCTTAAAAGTGTTCTCATTGCACCGTAGCACTGGAGGCCATTCGTTTACGCACATATAGTTCTATATAAATATGTACGAGTATGTAAGGACGATCCAATGCACTTTTGTTTCTACAATGCTGCCGCAACATAACCTTATTGGGACTGAAACTGCAATGACAAGTAAATGCAATTTGTATTCAAACTGGCACACAGAATGATTTTAGTTACCACAAATTGCATACTTAAAAGTTTTAGTATGTATTTAGGTAGGTGCATGTATCTATCTGATGGCAAGTCTTTCAAATATCGATTACGATTTAAATTGAATTAAATAGAGAAGTGACATAATTTAACTAAAATTCCGTTGAAGTAGCAACTTGGTATCAGTTGTTACCAGCACTTATTGGACATTAAACATTTACACATTTAAATAACTCTTAATTACTTGTAAAATACATAATGAAATCTTATAAATTTTGGAATTTAAATTTGATAATATTGTGTTGAAAATTTATAAATATAATATGTCATAGCTTTATTTAAGTAGCTTGAATGAAAGTACTTCAAATATTTTAAAATAAAAGATAAAACAGAGATAAAAATTAAAAGTTTACCATCATAATAAAAGGTTACCCACTTAGTGGTTTCGAAAGTGCAGAGCTGTATTTTGAATTCTGTCAAATCTATCTGTCAAACTAAACAATTTTTTTTTTCAGTTAAAAGTCAAGATTATATGAAAACAACCGCACAACGCGTTAATATTGTTGAAACCTACCACAAAAATGGTGATTCAAACGTGAACACGTTTCGTGCGATATAATCGTCCAACTACTTAAGCAATTGGTAAAATATTACAGTGATTTGAAGAGACTGGATCTGTTACAGATATTGTAAGACCTACGCATCAGCGTTTGGCTCGTTCTACCTCAAACAACGCTGCCGTAAATGAAAGCGTATCCGAAGACCCGAGTGTGCCTATTTCTCGACGTTCTCAAAAGCTGGAACTTTCTTACGGCACATTATGGTCTATTTTGCACCTGGACTTACACTTACATACATATAAGGCACTATACTAACGCACATAACAACTTAAGCCAGCTGATCATTCACAACACCGTATATTCGTCATTTGGGTGCTTGAACTGGAAGCAGTAGACCGCGATTTTTCCAACAAAATTTTCCTCACCGATGAGGCACATTTCTCAAGTAATTGAAAATAGGTCATTATACCAAAAAGTTTACTGTCTGGTGCGCTCTTTGGTCCGGAGTACTAATTTGACCTTACTGCTTCCGGGATCGGACGATTTGACAACGTTGAAATTTTTTGTTAGGCTACGCTAAAGATCGCGCTTATGCGGATAAACATTCAACTTATGAGCACGTAAAAACTAACATTCCTCATGTTATGGCTGTTTTTATATAATTTTGAATGAATTTTTTCTATTTTAAAAAATAAATTATAATCGAGTACACATTTAATATTATTTTCTATGACTATTTATCATTTTGTGCTTAGTTTCATCATTCCAATAATATCGCAGTTATGGGGGTTTTTCGACAAAAAACACGGCCTTAAGATCTTCAGAACCTCTATGATAAGATAATTTTCTACCATAAAGAAAGCGCTGCATAGACTGAGACAAATGATTATCAGAAAGTGTATGGTCCGTGCTATATGTATATGACCGAGCTCCGTAAATATTTTTATGGTTATCAATTTTTTACGTGGTCTATCATTGTCAAGATGAAGCAACACAACTTTTTTATTGATCAATTTTGGACGTTTGCTTGAAGAGCTTGTTATAAACTGTGTCCAATCGTCTGATCCGTTAAGGGATCAACATTCTTACGAAACAAAATTATGTGATACATTTTACGTATGAATTAAATGGGATGATGCCATACTTTTCTTATATATACGAATGTTTTATTGTGTTCCTAACAAGCATACGATCAGGCAACCGCTCAAAAATGTTATCATATCCACCTCCCAAAATTACATGACGAGTTGTACGTTCGCGAAACAAACGATTCGTGCCCAAATTATTTATCGACATTAAAGGTTGGAATCAATTGATTTGCCATATTGTAGTAGTTCATAACAAACAATTTCCTTCCGATCCGATTATACACCAAATGTCATATTTTTACCGGTAATAATAATATTATAAATGCTATTTATAATATTTTCGTTCACGTGA
Source organism: Neoceratitis asiatica (assembly GCA_030068015.2). NCBI lineage: Eukaryota > Metazoa > Arthropoda > Insecta > Diptera > Tephritidae > Neoceratitis > Neoceratitis asiatica. The sequence continues at coordinate 42,460,658 of CM061524.1, read as the reverse complement.
CAATAATTTACACATATTAAGATGGTATAAGGATACTCAGGTATCTGCATAACTCAACATAGTGTAATTCGATAGTGTGTAGTGTTATTTTGACTGGCATACAAATTCATGTTATGGGTATTATCTAGGTCTATGGATTCCATGCTACAGAGCATGAATTGCAAAAATTTCCAGAACCTTCGTTGGATGCAAAAAACACCCTCATGCGTTGTTGTTGTTTCTTTGACTTGTCACAATCCTGCAAGGGGGATGCTCTCATACAAATTTGCATAGCTACCATTCCTTTCCAAAATTTCTACTGGCGAAAGATTTCTAAATTCTATAATAATTTAATTCATAGCAAGAAATGTTATTATATTCGTCGCCGGTTACTTTATCCGGATTTGGCGTCAAAATAACTAATTATAGCATTTACAACTCAAAAAAAAAACTATTTGCTTTCAAAAATTTTAGCATAGCAAAAATAATATTCATCACATGTTTGAGTTTCGTCGAGATGTATATTCATTTCTTAATTGCCGATAGTTGATTATGTTTTTTACTGTAAATTATGACTGACCATATTGACGTCAGAAGCAAAGCTTATTCGTTGCACCTATTTGTTTTATACAGACAAAATTAAAGTAAAAACGCGGTTGATAAGGCTATGATACAATAAAAATTATTTATAGAAACTCTTTTAAAAAATGTACCTAGAAAATTAAAAATCAGCATAAAAAAGTAAAATTATGCATATAAAATTATAAATTCTTTCTAAAATAGAGTAAGCGGCCTGAAAAACAATTTGCAAATTTTTTCTTAGCTCCATAAAAATATCGAACTCGAAAGCGCTAAATGAAAATATGATTACGAATAATTCAAAATGAAAGCCTGCGCTATCTGTTAATATTTGATAATATTTTTAGAAAAAAAAATTTCCTTAGAGATAAATAGGAAGGCAATCTAAACTGTTTGTGTAAACTAAAAGCCCCAGTCAAATCTTTTCGTAGTCCTCGATATTTTTAAGGGAGAAATAGATAAAGTTTGATAAATAGTCGTAATTAAGCTTCGAATAGATCGATATTTAATGCACTTGAGTTAAGGGACTTTAGTTGGTGCGACTTTTGTTCAGTGACCAGCGCACATAGACCACTAGGTCCATTGTGATGCCGCTAAGAAGTTTTCATCAACTTCGTCTTCGGAAATGTGAGAACTAGTGCCTTATAAAAACAACAAATTATGTTATGCTGAAGAAATACAGTCAAAGAAGAGTTTCCAAAGAAACTTGTTCAGCGCAGATGTCAAAGCTGTACAGTGATAGATTGTTCTATACACTCTCCCACTTTTTCGTTCCTACAGATGCGATAAAAGTCATTATTGATCTTTTGGCGTCCAATTTTGGTCATAACTATGTGGTCACGTTGCACGCGATCTCCTTCTGCAATTTATTGTTTACATTTTGAATAGAATTGGTTTAGCTACCGCTGCGCAAATCCAGTATACAACATTCGTTTTTAAGCCCCATATTTTTCCATTGACCACCTTCCAATTTTAAGTGCAATTATATCCTTGTTAGACCATTCTGCTCTTTTATGCTCCTCCATTAGATTTTTCTACAAATGATTATGCCGAAATATTTTAAATCCTGTTGCCAAAAGCCCACTTTATTGCGAGGAAGAAAGATACCCTTCGTGGACTACTTCCAGGAAAGTACTTTTTCAATACTCCCAATTACAATATATACATGTAGTGCTCTATCGAGCCCTTGATGCACTTCCTGCAAAGGAAAGTGTTTTGAGTAAATCAAGCTATAAATACGATATCTTCGAGTAGGTCCTCCCATGGTCCAATTCCTGAAGTGAAATATTTATTAAACCACTAATAAATTCAATTTAACATACAAACAAGCCTTAAATTTTTATATAAATCAAAATCTATACACGATAAGTTTTTTGCTGGCAATTTTTTCAACCCAACTATGTTCATAACTAATTTTTCTGATCCACTGCTTCAAATATAATAATTCAAATGGAGTTTTTTGCAAAAGTTTTATTAGATTTGCTTAAATTCCTCCATCAAAATAAAATATATAAAAAATCACTTATCAAATAATCCCTCCATACTTCCCTATTAATATTAAAGGTTGAAATTTTATGCTGTCAGCCACACATCAGCTCACTTCAACTTCAATTAAATTAAAATATCACTCAAAAAATATAAATATATGTGAGAGAATGGTAAGTAGATAAATATGACAACCATTATACGGGTATATATGACAGCCGGAGAAATGAAATGAACTGCACTGAGAACATTCTTACATCAAAATATTTACAAACTTATATTAGATACAATTCTAAATATTTAGTACTTGGGCAGATAATTTGAATCTGAGAACTTGATGAAAAACAGCATGTAGGCAACTAGTTTTGGATTCAGTGATGCGGATGAGTATCTTTTTTAAAGTTTGTTGGCCATACTATGAAAACCAATAGAATCAATTGCTTTTGATATAGACGAGTTTTGTTATGCATTTTTCAGTCGTCAAAAAACAAGGTTTTGTGAAAGACAAAAAAAACAACTCTAAGTTAAAAGGGGCGTACAAATATTGAATATCTGTTATTTCTACTTTTCTTTCTTTTAAAATATAGTGTTTAAGGCTATGAAGAAAATAATTGACGTAAAATTTTTTTTATTTAATTCATTTATTTACTATTTTTTGTATATTTTTCTATTTTACCAAAATAAAATAGAAAAAGTGCTTTTCACCTATATACAAAACTATGTACCTTGTTCAATTTAAGACAAGACAAGACAAGACATTTCATATAAAGAGTGATCCAAGTAGAGGTACTTATTTCAATAGCTTTTTTTTGACAGACTACGCGTGAACCGTGGCAAGTTATCAATATTGTTTAACATTTCATCACCGAAAATAGACTTACGCCTAAACAACGTTTACAAATCATTCAACTTTATTACGAAAATTCGCGTTCTGTAAAGAATGTGTTTCGCGCACTTCGCTCAACTTATTTTCAATATAATCGGCCTACTGAGCATATTATTCGCAACAAAATCACCCACCGTGAGACCCAGCATTCATTATTGGATAATATTCAAATGAATAAACCACTTCCAGCACACAGTAAAGAAAATATAGCTGCCGTAGCTGAGAGTGTATAAGTATACGAAGACCATGGAGAGTCGATCCGACGCCGTTCGCAGCAACTCGGACTGATGTATGGAATGACTTTTAGTATTTTATTTCGAGATCATAAGTTGAAAGTGTACAAAATAAAGCTTGTGTAAGAACTGAAGCCGCTCGACCTTCCCAAGCGGCATCACTTCGCTCCGTGGGATCTTGAAAAGTTCCAAGACAAAGAGCGACCTGAGGAGATTAAAGAGCTGCCGTTTCATACAGATGACATACATATACACAATAGGTTGGTTTGGTTTGTGAGCCGGAGGAATCATTGGTCCACATTTCTTCGAAAATGATGCCGATGAGAACGTAACCCTCAATGTCGACAGTTATCGTGCCATGATAACCTACTATTAAATGCCTGACATTGAAGTTTGTGATCTCCGCGACATTTGGTTTCAACAAGGCGGCGCCACTTCCTACATATCGCATCAATCAATGGATTTATTGAGATAAATCTTCAGTGATCATATAATATCACGTTTTGGGCCGGTTTATTGATTTATTGACTACCAAGATCGTGTGATACCACACCGTTATACTTTTCCCTGCGGGGATATGTAATTTCTGAAGTATATCCCGCTTCGATTCAGGCCTTGGAGTACGCCAGTCGTAATGCTCGAACGAGTCATGGAAAGTTGGACTCAACGGATGGACCATCTGAGACATAGCCACGGCCGGTACTTGAAAGAGATAATCTTAAAAAAATAAATGCCAAAAATGTTCTTCCCAATGATAATAAACTTTACCCATTAAATTTGAATTTTTTGTGATTTTTTGTTCTTTAAAAAAATAGGGAACCTTAAAATTGATCGTCCGTTCCTTGCATTCCATTATTTAAATACAATTTTTGAAATAAAAACTTTCATTTTTACAAAAAGAAATTTTAATTTTTTAAACAGGAATTTCTATGGAGAAGTTATATTTTTTTTTAGTAAATATTTAATTTTTTAGTTATTTTGTGTAGTAAAGCTTTAACTTAGTTATATACTAATTTAAGAAAAAGCCAAAATTTTTAATTTTTTGCAAAGAACCAAAAAAACATTTTGCACGTGTTTCCGTGAAACCTCTAAACTCCATTTTACTTTTTGCTATCAATTCTATTGCTTCCTCAATCTCAGTGCACTATTTTCAAAGGAGGCCATTAAAATTCAATAATGCAAAATTCGAAACATTCGTGAGTTCCCTAGCATTTCGTTCTTTGGTGTACGACATAGATAAGTTTTTTCCTTTTGTATATATAGAGGTTTTTTACATGTACTTCTGAAGCATTTGAACGCTAATGTAGCTCATTTTCTACAACACCAACTCATACAGCTTGAACTTATGATTCCAAACCGAGTCGGTGATAACATAGATATTTCGAACAAAATTGCTGAAATTACAAAATACTATGGCTTAAAAGCGCTAATACTCCACACAAACAAATTAATCTAGAACACACACATACTCGAATATACGTACATATACACGCACAGTTATGAAGAAGTAGTTGAAAGCAAATTTCTGCATAAAATTTCGTATGCAAAGCATAGCGGAATGAATATTTGCAATGCCGTGTAGAGGCGGGTAACTCTATGACAACACTAACAACAACAACGATAACATTTCAGCAATAATAGCAAAACTAAACATCGACAACAACAACAACTCGTTGACTGTACATTGCAAATTCACGTACGTGTTAATGCTTTAGCACGAGTATGTAGTACTGTAGCGCAGGCAGCACCGGCAAAACCGGCAGCGTTAGCAATTTATAAACAACAATACCGCTACAAAAAAAATAACCATGGCCATTGTGAAGCAGCAGTACGTATATTTGCATTTGTATAAATTTTCATTTGTTAGCGAATTTCTATATTTAAACAAGTCGTTTTTTCTTCGCCACCACTGATGAGCTGCATTGCCATGTGCAAGTGTGTGTGTGTGTATGTGCTGTTTGTGTTGTGTGCTCTGGTGTATCGTGTTTGCGCCCAACGCGTTGCACCGTCTAAATACAAAAACTAATTTTAGAACCTGTCTACGTATGAAACAAGTTTATCAGTCAAAACTATCACAAGTCACAACAATTCACGCCAACGGCGCCTCATTCTTTTTCCTGTTTCGCAACAATTCGTTGCGCTTTTTGTGCATTTCTACAACACTTACGCCTGCTGCCATTTAGAATATTAGAACGCCGACTAGTTGGCTGTATATGCTCGTATTGTCCTGATGGCACAGCGCAAGGATGAAATTGTACAACTTGCACACCATAGAGTTGTAGTTTTGATGGTTGTTCTTTTCTTCCATCCTTAATTTTTTGTGTTTGTTTTTCTGTATAGGTTCTGAAGTGAATATTAGTATGCACACACACACATACACTCCATACGTGTTGTTGTTGAAGTTGTTTGGCACAGGCAATGGCATTGCCGTTTTGCATGGCATATAGATATTTTACATGCATTATGCTCAAGTCAAGTGAAAATGTTATAAAATGGATAGATGAAAGGAAGTTTAGAAAGTTTTAGAAGCAACGTTGACAGTTTCAGCGATCCAAATATAATAGCATAAGTAAATATGTAAATATATATGTGTAAGCGTTTGTTCAGAAATTTACACAAATAAATAAAGAGAATACAGAGTATACAAATCTGCTTTGTGAATATGTAAGTTTTTCTTTTATACTATAAACTTGTAGTCAGGTAGAATATTAATACATTTTATTCCAAATAATTTAACATCTTAAAATCGCTTCGGCGGTTACAAAGAGAAAATTAAATACATATATAAAGGCTGATCCACATCAAGGTTCCCTACGATAAAAAAAGAACACAGAGAATTCAAATTTAATTGAAAATGTTACATAACATTTGAAGGACCATTCCTTTGCATTTATTTTTTGAAGATTATCCTTTACGAACCTTAGCCGCGGCTACATCTCAGATGGTCCATCCGTTGGGTCGAATTATTGGTGAATCTTCGTCCCAAATGCGGCAATTTCGCTTGTTTTTATACCCATCGAGCCAGAATTTGGTCTTATAGTTGAATAAAATTTGGCACGAAAACGTCGGATTTTCTTGGAACTTTTGAAGAGCCCATAGAGAGAACCGATGTCGCTTCCTAAGCGAGTCGAGCGATTCAGTTCTTGTACAAGCTGAATTTTGTCCCATTTCAATTTAAGATCTCGACGTAAAATCCACCAAGTCACGTTCTTCAAGTACACTCTCAGTTACGGAAGCTATATTTTCTTCACTGCGTGCTGTACGTGGTCTATTCGGTGGAATATTATCCAATAATGAATTCTAAGTCTCAAGATGGGTGATGGCGTTGCAAATAGTAAGCTCAGTAGGCCGATTATGTTGAGCATAACTTGAGCGGTGCGCGCGAAACGCATTATTTAGAGAACGTGAATTTTCGTAATAAAGTAGAATGATTTGTAAACGTTGTTCAGGTGTAAGTCTTTTTTCAATGATGAAATGCCAAACAATGATGAAATGTCAAAAGAAGCTATTGAAAAAGTGCCTCTACTTGGATTACTCTTTAGATATATTTATAATTTATAAAAAAAAAAAAAGAAAATTAAAACTCATGATTAAAAAAAATTAAACTCATGATTATTAAAGTGTAATTTTATCTCATTACTATCTGCATACGAAAGGAATTTGTAAAAAGGTAATTGGAACTTTTGACAATTATATACTAAACAAAAACTTCATAAAGAAGGGTCAGCCGCACAACTAGTTTTTGTTATCGTTAAAATTAAGACTCACCATAAGCCTACAGACGCGATGTATAGACAAGAATGTGAAATACACTGAAGCACACAGAGAAAGTGGTGTAAATTTGGCATTATACTTGTAGTGGGAGAGATACCTTGCAGTCGCACTAACTGGAACATTAAGCACAATTTAAATAAATAATAAATTAATTATATAAATATTAACTTATTAAAGTAAATTGTCCGATCTTAATGTTTTTTATGTGGATTTTATTCTTCTTAAGCACATAAACATTATCATTCCCAGAGCTAATTCTAGCCTCGTTTTTTATGGCAATATGGTTGTGATTTCAAAGATCCCACACATGCAAAGTTCTATATAATTTTTTGGATTGTTCCAAACTAGATTGTTCTAGCTTAATTTGGAATATCATTTATGCTTCGTATTCCCTTAGAGTTTAAAGTGAGCTACTTAGTTTTTTTCGCTTTGTTCGCGCTCCACTTCATTCCAATGATCTCATACATTCTTCTATTACCGGCTGTATGACAACAAATCTGAAACAATTTTTTTTCACGATCTATTCAGTCCTTGCTATTTATTTTTGACATCAACCATGGACTATTGGGCTGTCTAGGGTTCTTGCGCAAATCAGCATTAATGTTCGTTACGCAATTTTGTATTCTCATTTCTGTATAGACGTTATCAAAGCCTATCCTCATTTTACATTCCCAATTTAGCTCTAAGTATATAATTTTTGTTTAAAACATTTCGTAGGTCTAGTCTGTAAATTTTAAAAATTCATAGACTGAATAGATTATATGAAATACAATGAAAACAATCGAAAAAGTTTCATAACAAGGCGAATTAATAGCAAGTGAAATTGTCCTATAATATGCTTGTTTGTTCTTCCTTACAGTGACGCAAACAAAACACAACGATTTCAAATTTTGACATCACGAAGGAATCTGACGCAAACAAATTGCATAGGGTTTTTGTTTTTGTATCCGTGGTACTATCGTATGTAAATTTGCCTTGTTTCATAAGCTGTTTGACTCACACCAACCTTTGTAGCATATTTTGGAATGTTGTCCATTTTACGGTTTCCAAAAAATCGTAAATAAAGTGCATTTAAAATATTTTTTCATGATGTAATGCTCATTTATATGATATGCATGTTGTTATGGTTAACTAAAATATTAACCAAATGATGGTAGGATACATTACTATGTATCAAAAGCCCCATACATGGCTAAGCGTGCATGCTAGTTTTAACCAGGTCTCAGTTCGTCGGATTGGGGTGGTTCTTGCTTGCCATATGTGTACGTGGATCATGGATGGATTACAAAAAATTTCATGCACGTTTAACTGAAAGGAACAAAAAAAAAACTAAAACCTCATTACCCAAAACCCAATAAAAAAAAACGGACGGACGGAAGCTGAAAGGCGGAAATGCTTCGGTCGGACTGGAGAAGCCATATATCCGCTTCTCTTCTCTCCCCTACCCAACAATATGAGAGATATTTTTAACTAACATCTCCAATCCCATCCAATGCCAAACAAAGGTCTAAATCATCTCACACCCCTTTTAAATAAACTTAACACTCCTTCATTTTAATAACCATTATTCAAATTCGCATTTTGTTATTTACTTCTATTCCTATCAATACAATATATATATATATATATATATACGTAATATATAAAAGGTGATATTTCTTGTTTTTAGTACATGTATGAATCAAAATAAAATACATCTTGAGAGAAAATGTTTCAAAGAGTATTTACATTTTGTATTGGAATTAAAATTGTTATGATTCCTTCACTTCGCTACTCTAATAATATTATCTTATTAACGAAAATAATAAACTTTGAAATAAAAATAAGAAAACTAAATTTTCACAGTGGCATTATCATACTAAGACTAAATTAAATGAGTTTAAGAAATATAATCTTTAAAGGTGAAAAGCAATAGAAAAAAAAACAAATTAATAGAAATCGAAAGAAAGAGAGAAAAAAAAATGCAATGTGATCTACATTAACTGTTACATACCTACATATATACATATCATTTAATCTCAAATTCTGTTATTTAAATTTTGAGTATGCTAAGCATACATTATACAATAAGGAAATGTATATAAGAGCAAATAAACATACGAGACTTTTTTAACACTTACATATGTACTCCGAGTTGCATCAGCAGGCGCCTGGTCAGTTGCTGCGGTGTGGTGACTTAAATTACTCTCAACTTTAAAAACTGATATGCTTACATATATACATGATCTCAAAATTGCAAAATTCAAGTTCAAGGTTACAAACTGTTCTGTTATGAATTTACGCAGTGCCAGTGGTGGCGTGAAAAGAATTAAGTATAGGGATGAAATATGTTATATTGATATGTGAGATTAGTTTAGTTACTTTGAATTTAAAATTTAGTGATGATGCTTAAAATAATTTAATTAATTTTAATTTTTATCATTTTGAAAAAATAAAATTTTTTTATTTATTTATAATTTTTTTTTTTTTTTTTGATGGCCAGGAAAAATGTGATTGAACGTTTATGGCTTAAAAATTCTCACTAGTTCCATGAACTATTGTACAAAAACAAGGAATATCAATTATAGTAGTTACACTTATTATACTGACAATGAGAAATACATTTTTCATTTTTTCCATACTTCTCGTGTAATACTTTTAAAACTTTTAGCTTACAACAATTTGGCGCTTTCTCGCCCACTTTTGTAATTATATATACTAAGTATATATATTTATCACTTTGAAATGTTTAATATGTAAAATATCTCTTAAGTAAATGCTGCAAAATTATGTAGTTGAATGAAACGTAAAAGAATTATCAAAATATGCTGCTTAGTGCGCTAATTTGTTGCTGTTTGGTTAGTTCATCAATTAACTGTACTAAGATATGCGACGATTAATAAAATGCATTCAAGCTGGTATTAATTTTAACAGCTTGGTTAGGTCATTTAAACTTGAACACAGTTTTTGTGCAAATTCAGGTGAAATGTTGAATACAAATTGGAGGATTTCCTGGATAACAATTTCTTTTCGCACGACGATCGAGCGTTCCAATTATGTCAATTTAGAATGAGTTTCAGCATCTATCTTCGCAGCAACACCTTCACTGGATTCCATGTGTTTGGCTTTGAATTCTTTAAACTGATGTTCGCGTTGATTTCGTTTAAATTAAATTTTAATTACTTGTAGACTACCACACGCGTTGACGATCAGGAACCAAAAGGAAGGTTTTTCAGAACAATGCAAATGCGGAAGCCTAGATTGACATTTTCTCTTGAAGTATAGACAGCTGATTAGTACTTTTCGCTTATGTACTAACTTCTGTTCCCACCCATGGTTGTATTCGATGTCTTGCCATATTTAAAACATGATAAATTTATATTACAGGAAAGTAAATCAAAAAATTTAATTATCGCGCTCACAATGTGCCCTTTTTATTATTAAGACTGAACCTTGGAATTACATGCCATGCCACATAATTCACATAAATGAAAAAAGTCGGTTAACCTACTACCATAATGCTCCAAATTGACAGTAACGGTCTCGTCGTTATCATTTTCAAAGAAATAAGGTCCAATCACAACTACTGATGAAATGACGGAAAGAAAAAAATGCAACAACAAAATGAAAAAAATTGGTGGTCTACTGCTTGTTGTTCAAGCACCCATTCGACATAACTACGGCGTTGTGAATGGTCAGGTGGCTTCAGTTATTGTGTGAGCTGGACTTTTTATGAATGTCGATGCAAGTCCAAGCACAGAATACGCCATAATGTGCCGCAAGAAAGTCCCAGTTCTTGGGAACATGGAGAAATTAACTTACTCGGCTCTTCGGCTACATTTTCCATTACAGTAGCGATGTTTGAGGTAAAATGAGCAAAATTACGGCGCACAGTTTAATATATCTGTAATCGATTCATTCTCTTCAAATTTCATTAAAACTTACCCGATACTTGAGTAGTTGCTCTATTATGAGCGCCATGCTCTTCTCTTAAAGCACGAAATTCGGTCACGTTTGGCATCTCTTATCCACTGTATAAAGCTATTGAAGGGATCAATTCACCGAAAATCCCAATCGATGATGATAGAATAAACGTTCCGTCACTCGACTATGACAAAGTTCGAGAAGGTACTGCCCGCCTGTAGAACAACAAAACAGCGGCAGCCGACTGCAAAAAACATAGAAGTTGCATAGATCAGTGTCTTCGTAAGATATTTTTTTTCTTCTTTTGATAACATTTGGAATCCAATCCACAAATAGGCGATTCCTTCGTTCTGCATCAATTTGGACAGAGTAGGCCAAGGAAAGCGTAGCCCTTTTTTTAGGATTAAATATCGAGTTCAACAAGTCGTCCATCACATCCGTCCTGCTGTACTAATGTTGCAAGAGAGTAAACGGTTTCGACGGGGCTAACATTAGGACCCTTCGAGAAGAAGATTTCTGACTTTTGACAAATACGGCACACACTCCAGTGTTAAGCTGCATGACATAACGAAATAACATAATACGCACAGTTCGCCGATTTAGGGAACAGCGTCTACGCTTTCCGGTCGTCCAAATGGATGAAAACATTAAAGCTTTTAAATGTTCGATATGGTACGGGTCCCTGAAATCAGAGAAAATAAAGATTTCCATTCTTTTAAAGATTAGGTTGAAATTATCCTGGCTTCGGTTTCTCCAATTAGTGTTGAATTGTGAATATAAAAAAACGACTAGCGTGGTTATCAACGGATTGTTCTCCGCTCCTTTTTACAGAGTAATTGAATTATAGAGACCTTTTTGGTAGAAGCAACTGATTTATTGACTATCATTCTTTGTGGACTATTATAAAAATGAATTCTTGAATGAGTTAGTAAAAAATGTGTATACCTCAAGAGAAGTTACAAACTTCAAGGCACTGTCTTCTGCTTTTCTTTTCAGTTTTCGTCGTAAGAATAAATATTTTACTAGAAAAAATAGGTAAAAATTTTTTCGATTCAAATCACTAAAAATTCTGTTCATACAAATTGCTATATACAAATTTTGACACGCTTAAACTATAATAACTAAAAATATTGTAAGCTATTATTACTTTACCTGGGCTACATGGCGTATGAGTAACAAAACTTTATAAAAGCCCAAAGTTAACTTAAACTACAAACTATCGCATATGCCCAACTAATGAATGCAAAATAAGACGTATGCGAAAACACCAGCGCACAAATATATTCAAGCCATCATACATATGAGTGTTCGGGCATTTGTGTAAGTTTATGGGCTCCAAAATGCATTCATAAACTCATGCCGCACATAAACAAATGCAAAACCAAACTCACATACCAGCCAGTGGTTGGAAAGTACATATAAACACCCGCACACGTGCATCAGCAATCTCTCAAACACTGGCACTGGCATAAAATACTTGTAAACATTCTTCAGCGCAAATAACCGCATACAAAAACACACTTTTAAATACTTTAACCAACATTGCTGGCAGGTTAACCGGCAGGTACTATTCGCAGTAGCTTCTATGAAACGCATGAACGAGCAAAATATTGTTTGGCCCACATTCTCAACTTTCACAAAAATAAACAGACAAGCCAACACACACATAATCCACATTCCAGCGCTAGCATACCGCTAACCAAATGAGAAGAAGGAGAAGATGAAGAGGATGAGGATGGCGGTGGTAAGAGTGTTGGTTGTTTCAAAACAAACTCTCGTCGACTGTCGGTTGTTGGTTGTTGGTTGTCGGTCGTAGGTGATGGTGATGGAGATGGTGACGGAGCTGTTGATTATGTTGGTGTAGATTTCGATGCTTAAGTGTTGCTTTTGCGTTTCATTATCATTGCCTTTGTTGCTGTTGTTGTTGTTGTTGTTGTTGTAGTTGTTGTTGTTGTTTTTGTTGTAGTTGCTTATGTTTCTGCTATTTCTTTCACTTCAGGCAAAAAACTTTTAACATAAATTTTATGCATAATGAATAAATTATTATGCAGGACTAAACATTCTCACAAATCGTATATAAACTGTACTTATAAATACATACATACTTATTTATGTGTGTTCTAGCAGCTAAAGGTGTTTTTTACATACGTAATTTCTGCTAAATACTGCCAGTCAGAAATTCTAATACACACACATTTACTAGATATATTTGTGCTTTCCCACATGCTCATTTGAGAAGTCTTTTAAGCATAACTCTTCTTCTTCTTCCTAGTCTTCTTCTTCATCATCTAAATACTCATTTGTATGCGCATGTGTTGTGTGCTTACTTGAATAAATCGCGTAAAAAATTTAATAAATTTTCCTCTTGAGGAAAAAAATGTGCAGCGTTCGCTTAAAGGAACGCCTTTGAGCTATGGAAATCGCTATATTTCATGGAAAGCTATAAGTATTGTATATATTAAGTTTAAAGAAGAAGCATAAGAAGTAGATAGGAATGACGATTAGTTAGCTCAAAAATATTATCTTCACTAAAAATATATGTATTGTTCACGTGCAGTGCTTGCATAAATTAGTTTTCTATTAAATTAGAAAATTTTCCTTAAATTATGACCTAAAATCGCACTAGAATCACAAAAAGTAAGAAATCTGAGTAAAAATCGTGATTTTTATTATTCACCTAAAACAAATGATTTTCATACAACCATATACTTTCATAGAGTCAGTGTGGATCCATAATGATTTTTTGTTTTGTTTTGATCAAGGATAATGATCAGCTCAGCGATCCGAACGAATTTCTATTTAAACCCTCAAACGAATCTCAACGCTAATATTTTAACCATTTATATGACTAAGAGGCTCTTGACATTGACCCAAAATAAAAAAATTTTATATAACTTGTAAATTTTAATAGTTATTTTTTCAAAATATAATCAATTGTAAGAACTTTTATTAAATTTAACTTCACAAATTATTTTCCCCCAATTAGAAAACCTTTTCTTGGCAGCAAACAAGAAATAAAGAAATTTCTATAATTTTCAATGTTAATATTTATTTGAAATTACTTTTGTAGAATACTAAACTTCACGCTCTCTGGTGCTGTATAAACTATTGCACTACGATCTGACCGATTTGGTTGAAATGCGTCAAAACCTGAGGGACTAGTTTGCGTTCAAACAGGTAAATAGACGAACAGGCTGACAGCAAAACGAACATATCTAAGTTCTAAAAAAATATCGAAAAATTGTATTGAAATAAATTTTTTAAGTAGAAAAAAATGCGGTTAATATTTCTGATAATTTATGACTATTTTTCTAAAACAAAAATGGTACTAACGGGTAATGCATTTCGAGGTTCACTAATTTTTTTAAGAAAGAAACACAAAAAATTCAAATTTAAAAAGGAATATTTATTATCATTCGAAAGAACATTATTTGGCATTTATTTTTTTGAAGATTATATTCTTCAAATGTTAGCCGCGACTGGTAACTGGCGAATGGCGTGAGACCAGCCCAAAATGTGAAATTATTACCGAGTTGTTCTCTCAACAAATTCATTGATTGATACGATGTATGGGAAGTGGCACTGTTTTGTTTAAACCAAATATCGCAGGGATTACGAGCTCCAATTTCAGTCATCAAATAGTCGGTTATCATGGCGCGATAGCGGTCGCCATTGACGATCGCTTTCTCAGCGGCGTCATTCTTGAAGAAATATGGACCGATGATTCCACCGGCCCACAAACCACACCAAATCGTTGTTTTTTCTATATGAAATGACAGCTCTTGTATCTCTTCAGATCGCTCTTCGTGCTAAATGTGGCGATTTTGTTTGTTTACATATCCATTGAGCTAAAAATGGACCTTATCGCTTGGGAAGGTGGAGCGGTTTCAGTTTTTGCACAAGCTGTATTTTGTACGCTTTCAATTTAAGATCTCGACGTAAATTGCGCCAAGTCCTTCCATACGTCAGTCCGAGTTTCTGCGAACGGCGCCGAATCAACTCTTCATGTTCTTCGTGTACACTCTCAGCTACGGCAGCTATATTTTCTTCACCGCGTGCTGGACTATTCGGTCGAATATTATCCAATAATGAATGCTGGATCTCAAGATGGGTGATGGTGTTGCGAATAGTATGTTGATTATAAGTTGAGCAAAGTGCGAGAAACACGTTCTTTACAGAACGTGAATTTTCGTCATAAAGTTGAATGATTTTTAAATGTTGTTCAGGCGTAAGCCTTTCCATGATGAAATGCCAAAGAATACTGAACAAAAATAACATTAAGCGACTCACGTGTGATCTGTCAAAAAAAGGCTATTAAAAGAAGTACCTCTACTGGGTCACTCTTTAGTTTACTTTTCGTATAAGTAATTTTGCATTAGAGAGATTATGGTTCGCGTGATTAGGCTTACATCGATGGTACAAAAATTTTCGCCTTACTTGTTTACTTTTTAATTATGGAGATCGGCAAAAAGGAAAGAAAAAGATCCATATTTGGAGCAGTCGTATAAGAATAATAGAGACACTCGAAGCAAGAGAAAAATATTAGACAAATTTGCGTCGATTCATCATGAATTATGGATTTATTTGAATTGAGTTGCGTTGGTGCGTCAGTTGGTCAGTGACCAACCAATAGGCCTTTTTTGTGGAAAAATGATTGACAGTTTGCTCTTGAAAGTTATATTTTCGAGTGCTAGCCGCCACATGGTGACACGCTGCAATATGATTGATCTAACTACCACTGCAGATTTATTTACTGCCAAAACTTTTTAACGCTCCAGAAAATGTTAGACTCGATTAGCAGTCGTAAGAATACATAACGAAATTTCCTTTCTTTAGCGTTTGTTTCTAAATGTTCAAATTTATAATGAAAGAAGTAAATAAACAAAAAAAAACTAAATTTATTGCTTTGACAATAAATAATTTAATAAAAATTATATTAATTCTGTAGTTATAAGTGAGTTAGCTTTATTCAAAAGGCCTATTTTGTTAGAATTTTTATTATTGTTTTTTATTATAATTATTATTATTATTACACTTTTTTATATTGAATATTTTTTATAAAACAAAGACAAATTGGTAGAAGTGGCAACTGTTTCAGAGATCACCAATAAAGCGTGTTTTTTATAGAGGTATAAAACTTTAAGTTAGCATTATTACTTCTCAAGATGGCGACCGATTTAACAGCTGTCAAGTGATTTATTCTCAGTTTGGTTTGGCAATTCATTATGAATAGACTCACGCCTGAACAACGCTTGCAAATAGTGCAATTTTATTTCGAAAATAATGGTTCTGTGCGGAAAACGTATCGCGCACTACGTCCATTTTATCGTCGACAAAGATGAAGCGCACTTCTGGTTGAATGGCTACGTCAACAAACAAAACTGCCGCATTTGGAGTGAAGGTAATCCTCAAGTGTATGCTGAAACATCGTTACATACAGAAAAACTGACTGTTTGGTGCGCTTTATGGGCTGGTGGAATCATTGGTCCGTACTTTTTCAAAAACGATGGTGGCCAGAACGTTACAGTCAATGGTGATCGGTATAGAGCCATGATTACTAACTTTTTCATTCCTGAATTGAATAACCATGATGTCCAGGAGATGTGGTCTCAACAAGACGGCGCAACATGTCACACAGCTCATGCCACAATAAATTTATTGAAAGACACATTTGGTGACCGCCTAATTTCACGTTTGGACCTGTGAATTGTCCTCCAAGATCTTGTGATTTAACACCGCTAGACTACTTTCTGTGGGGCTATGTAAAGTCATTAGTCTATGCGGATAAGCCACAAACGCTTGACCATTTGGAAGACAACATTCGCCGTGTTATTGCCGATATACGGCCACAAATGTTGGAAAAAGTCATCGAAAATTGGACGTCCAGATTGGACTACATCCGCGCCAGCCGTGGCAGTCATATGCCAGAAATCATATTTAGAATGTAATGCCATAAGATTATCTTTCGGATAAATAAAATTCATGTCAATCGAATAATCCATCATTGTTTTATTGCAACTTAAAGTTCTATACCTCTATAAAAAATACCCTTTATTACGTTAAAAACTTAATTTAAACTATTCATAGCAGAAACAGAAATATGACTATGAATAATTGGTTCACGTTACTAAGATAGGTAATTGAGCTTATAAAAAAGCCATTCAGTTTAACTTTGGTTAGAACGTTGCTCCAAAATAAATAAGAAATAATAGGAAACTAGACATTAATCAATATTACAACGATACGGGGTTGGGAGTCAATACCTTCCATCAATTATGCAGCAATATGAATTGTGGCCAATTCATAGATGGCCAATGGACAATCGATATGTTAAATACTGCATGCATTAATTTTTGAATCACTTATGACTATAAGAGACGAAAGGGATCATAAATTATTAAAACATTGGGTTGGGCAGCGTTTTGATTTGTCAACTTTGCAACGCTCACTCAAAATTATGATAGCCGATATACTAAATACAAACGTGGAGAACCAACAAGAGGTCTCTAGTCTTCAAAAGCGCAGCACTTGTTCGCTGTGCCGGCATGAAAAACGACGGATGAGGACAAGTGATTAAACGGTTTGCCACCGACCTTTTTGTGGAGAGCACTGAGCAGATTGCTGCATGCAATAATAATTTAAACCAACAATAATATGAACTCACGAATTCTCTCTGTTAGTGTATAGTCAAAGTGATCCTTAGTAATCTAGGGTTAATGAAACTTGAATATGGAGTAGAGCAACATAGTGCTGTTGAGTAAAATTTAAAAACGCCGCAGCTGGCAATTTACAAATTTTCAGATCATAATAGAGTGGCTAACATTAAAAAAATTTTATGTGAATAAGCTGATTTTCGGATTACTAATTTATTAGTTGACTCTTATTGAAGAGTCGCTTATGACTATAATTGTTTTATGAGATTGAAATAATTTAATAATTTAATTCTAATAATATTTGTAAGCACTTTTGAAGTTAATGTCTTTTTTCTACAATTAAATCACATATAGAATATGTGTTTGCCATTTTCAGGATATCTTTAAATTGCTCATAAATTGAATAATTTTTCAATCATCGGAAATGGAAAATATAAACAAGTCTCTGATTGTTCAGATAAATAGAGTCGTCTTAAAGTTTGCGCCATGAAATTAAAGATTCGAAACCACAAAGTCAATTTTTATTTATGAGAGGAGATTTCATTTTCTTTTAATATGTAGTTTATATGTTTCGAAACGTGGTCGGTAGAGAGCTAAGTTTAGTATTATTTAGTATTCAACAACATTTTATTCTACAAATATTTCCACATTGCTGAGAGCGGAAGTGCTTTCGCCTGTGGGCGTGACATCTCATTATTAAATATATAATATTTTTTTTTCAACTCACCCAAAGGCATGTGTGTGTGAGTGTTGCGGGCAGTGAAACTTCACACATTTCCACTTTCACCATTTGTTTGCAGACATTTTTAAAGCGCTTTTACATGCTTTTAAATAACCAAGTTAAGCAAACCTACCTTGAGGCTAATGTAAGTGTGCATGAGAATGTGCATATATGGAAAGTGCAATAGTGAACTCACATACATTATATATGTAGGAGAGTGAATAGAACATTTTGCATGCTCTACACGTTTGCCTGCATTTCCGCTTACTTGCCTGATTAGGCACAAACGGTTGTGGCACATGCATGCAATTGCTCGGCAACAAAACACGAACGAATTGTAGATATTGCCGTGCAGGCAGGTGGAATGCATACATACACGTATATGTATATGTATTAGTATAGTGCCCCGAAGAAGTTGCAGGCGATGTATCTATAAGTTGGCATGAATATACATATACGACATATATGTGTGTTTCTCTACGTGTATGCGTTTCTTCCAGCTTTTCTAAAAGCAAAATAAATATAAATGAGACTAACTGGCTGACATGCCACTATATTTTCAATGCATTCGTGTGTTTAAGTTTGTGTGTGCTTATGTTGGTGTTTGAACTGATATGCCTTATGGCTTCACCAGTGTTCTAACTTGGCTGTTAGTTAAAAAAAAAAAAAAAGAATTTACAAAAAATTTCACAAAAAAAAGGAACAAATAGAACTCGTCACTCTTAATTCTATGTGCTTGATTAAAAAGGAAATCCTTTCAATTTCATACTGTACACTTATTTAAATAGAAATAAAAACAGAAGAAAAAAATGCGTTATGCGTTCAATTGCGTGACTAGCACACCGAGTGTATTGGCGGCACGGCGCATAGTTATCTACTTACGGTACTAACTTGTGCACATATCCGAGAGGTTACTAATTACCAGAATGCTTTAGTTAAAATTTCAATTTAAGGTCTAATGTCCTTCGTCTAATTTCTTGTTTATTAAATCCTTATAGTTTTCAGTTTGAATACTAAGAATGTTTAGACGTTATAAATGGCGCACAGAAAAGTGCCAATTTGACATATTGTGCACTGGTTTAATTATAGTTGTGTATATATATGTACGTAATATGATCATCGTACCTTAAGGCTAGGCTTGTTCGCATGGGTTCTCTTCGATAGTTTTCCAAAAGGGGAATAGAGCTTGAATTTGTTAGAATTCATTTGGTGTTATTTTTATTGTAGAAACAGCTAGATAAATCTTGACCAGTAGCCGGTGGGATCAGTGTTTCGTTGAGGTCATCTAAGGGCAGATCCAGAAAACGAGCTTTTACGGACCATAGGGGGAGAGATGTTAGATGATTTGGTTTTAGTAGGTATACAAGGGAGTGGTTCGTGTCGTTCGGGGACTCACTGCATGCAGGATATTTGTTGAATATCAGGGTCACATGGATATGAATCGAGTATACTCTACTATCTTGTTGCGTATTATGATTCACAACAGTTAAGTTCTTCATGGTATACTTTATATTAACTCCTCTATCGATAGGATATTTTTTGGTTAAGTTCGCAAAGCTTTTTAACTATATAGTAGCTAAAAACTAGGAACAATTAATTTGATGTTAGTTGCCAATTTTACACAACTGCTCATTAGCAGCTGTATACTTGACGCGAAAGTTTAAAATAGAGAAAACAGCCTTATTCCAAAATTTCGTAATTATGATTTTTGTCGAATAAATCAGTAATAATAATTTCGAATAAATATTATCAATATCCTTACCAGATGCCAATATCGAAAAGACATATTAAACAATCGTTCACACTAAATTTAAGTCCAGCAACGCATCAGCATGATTTCCACATATCACACAGTACCACAGCCGCAATTAACGGCATAAACACCCATATAGCCCAAGGTCATAACCAAAATCGACCCTGCACCCAAATTCTCCTATTAGCACTGGACCTGTCAAAAGCTTATGGTACGGTCAACCACGTAGCGCTACTATCGAACATTGAGAAATCCTCATCACCGCTGGGGTTAAAGCTCGAGCGCAATGTAATTAATTACCTCTTAATTTCGTCACAGTGTTGCGTTGACTTTAAAGCTCATTTTGGCCATAGCAGACTAATTAGGATTAATATCAGTTGAAAACTGGATAAAACCTCACCTTAAATGAATTTTGAGGCTATATGAACTCTTTTGATCTTCCCGATTTTGTTATTATCTTAAAAATATTTAAAGATCCTAACGGAACATTGCCTTATAGGAAGGAGGAAGGGATGATTCTCCAACTGTTATACAATTGCCTTGCTTTAAGCATAAGTATTTTTCAGCAATTTGGAATTTTAAGAATAACTTTTTCCGTGTGAGAAAACCTGAATTAATAGACTTAGTAATATTCATAACTAAGCCTAAGTGGATTTGAAGGAGCAGTAGGGTCAGCGAAAATGTTTGCTTCTGCTTTCGAAGGCCTATCAAAAACTCAAAACTTGCTAAGAGGTATTTGTAAGAGGTAAACATGTAAAGAGATGGTTAGTACCGTGCCGTGGACTCTATGCATTCAGGACATGCTAGTATGATGAATTTGCCTGGATAAGTAAAAGTTAAGTCAACCACAGTATCCAGAGCTTAAAAGTTCCAGTATTACTCGCATCTCTCGAAGCAGTTCAATCTGTTCATTTGTATAAATGGTGTTTAGATACTGGTAACGTCCACAAAAAATGCAGGAAATTTAACTAGGGGCTCTTTGTAAGTAAAATTTAAGGCCTGTTGGTAACCAATATCCAGCGGTTCTATTATATGATAATGAATATAGTGCGCTAAGTCAAGTACTTCAATTCGGTTTATAGAAAAGTAGTTCATCTTCTAGCAGGTATCTGTAAGGACGATCTGCACAGTAGAATTACATGGTCTGTGTTGTACCGTTGACAGTAGGAGGTTTGCCGTTATTTTTCTTAAGGCGGGAATTTGACAGCTTTGTAGCTTTTTCATCTACTTCCTACTAGTCTACAGCTTTCATGTTGGTGTGACGTTGTTCATGGCCAGCCAACCTATTGTCTTGTAGGTTGCAGAGCATTTTTTTTTGCCCCTTCCATAGTTTTTGATTTCTTTGACTGCGATTTGAGAACTTATTGTGGGTCCGTTGAAGTCACAAGCGGAATGAAGGTGCGCATACTGTCGAGTAACTCTAAGTTTTGGCAGTTATTTCAAAAACTAAAAAAGGTCAGAGACATAACAGTCTACTTTTGAACAAAGTTTATCAAAACTCTGGGTAGGTGTCAATATCGAACCGTTATTGGTAGTTTATGGAGCTTAGAAAAAAAATACTAAATAAATTTACGATATCTCTTATTCAATTATATTATATTTGGCGTTGTTACTTAGAAACACTATCGATGCCCGCCGATCACTCAAGTCATCTATGGTCCACCTTTTCAGCCGCGGCGGTAATAAAAAGTTGTTAGTACTCGATACTAGAACTGTATAACTGAATGCAGAACACTTTCAACAAGTCCAATGCTAAGATCACGGGCAGCGGCTGTTGTAATGTGCAATTTGCGGAAACCATCTCTGTAAGCGGCGCGAAATTTTTCTAATTTTTTTCATTGCCGTTCGCCTTTCTGCAGGATGCTTCTCATAAAAATCAATCTTCCATTGGGAGGCGGCCTAAAGTAAACTGTAGATCCCTTCATTTGTTAGAAATTCATCAAGAGGCACATCACAAATAGTAAGAAGTGGTAGCAAAGCTCCAGTTGAATGAAAGGCGGTAGCATCAAATGGCTTTCGCCTTGTATCTTCGCTACTGAGTAGAGGTGAGCTATCGGTCGGTATGAATATCCATGGTTGGCGGGTTTACCTGGTATCAACAAGTGATTCTCTCTAGCCGGCAGACAGCCGAGATAGATTGAAAGCCTTGAAGCCTTGAATTTTTCTCCCGCTGGCTCAGATGTTGCAGTGTCGTAATGCTACTTCTGTGAATTATCGACACAAAGATGGAGTGCGTAAAGCTTCCTAATGTATATTATTTATTTATTTTTTTTTAGCTGGATTAGACCGTTTTTTTTTTTATTTTTTTTTTTTTTTTTTTTTTTTTTGTGAAAGCAGAAGCAGAATATTAAGAAAAGCACCACGTTTCTTCATCAGACTTCTTCTCCAGGCACTCTTGTTCGAATTGCATACGAACTTGAAAAAACGAAAGCACGAACCAAAGGTCAAATCAATAGGTTACAAGTGTTGCGGGTTAATTTATAATTATTTTTCTCAGATTCTCTCTTTCTACATGTTCACGATCAAGAGCTCAGAATTTTTGTAGCTTGTCACTATGTAGTTGTTTTTGTGAAAATTTACTAACAAATATTCTAAGGAAAGATCTTTTTTATTGTTGGAGAAAATTTCGTTCGTTCCGCAGGCTCCTTCTCCTGCATTATTTAGTTTTTTTTTAGCAAGATAAGGCTATTTTTTATATATATATTTTTTTTCTTTTTGAAAAGTGAAAAATTAATGCCATTATAAATTTATTAAGGAAAATAAAGCTCGTTTTATTTTTTCTCCTCTCAAAGTAATTTTTATGTGGTTTCATTTTTTATACATACATACATACATATTTTTAGCATAGTTTTTGTGGATTTTTTCTAACATTTTGTCACGCACAAGCTTACCGAGCATAGTTGAACAAGCTCGTTAGCACGCCGCCACAACAGTTGCGCTTTTATAAATCCACCCACCGTACCGCACTAAACCGCCTACGCTGGGTCGACACACTCATATTTACGCCATCAACCAGCTTACCGCCACCACTAACTAGTCAACACCATTTGAGAGACACAACGGTATGCCTGTTGTGCCTACTACATACAATTAAGCATGAATGTCTGCGTGTTTGTCAATTTTTATGTCGCCTGCATCATCATATGTAGGTAGGCAGCTGTGCGGCCAGGCTGCTTGCGTGTTTACATATTTCCAGCATGGTGTGTGTGTGCGCGCGTGTATGCGCTTGTGGGTGTGTGTTTGCAGAGAGTTTATGGCACAAGGTTTCAATTAGTTGCGGAAATTCATACAATTGCACATAGTTGAGCTTAACTATTCAACAAACAAACACTTGTCTAAGCACAAATGCATACACGCAATCTCACGTATGTGTACTTATCTCCCACACAATATTAAGCACATAATGCGAGAATGAGTTAAAGTGTGAATAATGCCGCGCTCTGCTTTTCATTTAATATTTTTTCCTATTTTTTTTTACATTCTTTTTTCATCCAGTCCACTACACATATAACATATTTCGCTTCCGCCCGTACAGGAATTTTTGCATTCTGTTAGAATTCAGTTGATATTTCATTTTAACATTTTTTTTATTTTCATTCTCACTGTAATTGCATTGAAATGGAGAGTGTCATTTTAATTAGATAAGTCCATTGTGAAATTTGTGCTTAATTGTGAGCTTTGCAATGCAATGATGACATGAGTATTTGGTGTGCGTATGTTGGTATGTCGACGTGTTTGCGTGTATTTACATGGGCATGCAACTGTATTTATTAAGAATTATCATAATATTGTGTTGCAATAAGATGCAAATACATACGTACATAAAATGCTTATGCAAATGATGTAATTAGAATATTCGCATTTTGTCATTTTCCCCGTAGGCTAAATGCGAAAATATCGAAAAATGACAGGATTGCAATTAAAGCAAGCAATTAAAGTCATTATTCCATACATGAGTTGATTGTAGTGAATAGATTTTGAAAAATAACAATAAAAAATAACGAAGAAAGCATTGGTGTGTTTTCCCCCCCGTTAAAAACTGCGTCTTATAACGAAGCAGATATTTTCAAAGGTTCCCAACATTTTTAAAAGAGTAACATTTAAATTTTTTTTTAAAGAGAAGTGGGCCAAACTGTTCTTCAGAAATTTAAATTCACAACGCATATAATCTAAGTCACTTAAATTACGAAATGTATATTTATGATAATCTGTAAATTAAATTTAATTTGATATACTGAATCTCAAAATACATTATTTCAAGATTAAGTGTTACACATTGAGCACGGAAAACACTACAATGTGTAACACTACACCCTGTAACGACCCCAAAAAAAGATATTCACAATAAAAAGCAACTACCACATCAGTATATAATAAAAACTAATCACATCATACATTATATTTTTATAAAATTCCTTTTTTTACAAAGTTTGAACCTTGGCATTATCATTCAAAGGACCGCCTCGTGAATTTTTCCAAAATTCGATACATTTGTGGTAATTTTCTATCAATTTTTTGCACGAACTAGGCGGTATCTCAGCCATAACTTTACGAATGTTTGTTTTTAACTGCTCAAGTTTTAAAGGTTTATTCACGTAAACACGGTTTTTCGCGCAGCCCCACAAAAAAAAAAATTCAACGGTGTCAAATCGCAATTGACATCTCCAAGAGTTCTCTCGCAATAAAGCAGCATTGGCTCGTATTGTGTGACATGTAGCACGAAGTCATGTTCTTCAATTGCAGACCAAAAAAATAAATTCGGTTATCATAGGACCACGAATCGACACAGAGAGTTTCGCCGTTATTGTTTTCTAAGAAGTAAGGTCGAATCTCACCTCTGGAGTAAAAAGCGCACCAGATAGTAAGTTTTTTTTTTGGCGTAATGTCCTCTTTTCCATTATTTGAGAAATTTGCCTCGTCGCTGAAGAAAATTTTGTTGGAAAAATCGCAGTACACTGCTTGTTGTTCAAGCACCCAATCGACGTAACTGCCATTTCGTGATTGGTCAGCTGGCTTATGTTAGTGTGTGAGCTGAACTTTATATGTATTTAGGTGTAATTTCAGGGCAAAATTGCGCCGTAATGTGCCTTAAAGAAAGTCCCAGCTCTGAAGAACGTCGAGTAATAGACATATTCGGGTCTTTGGCTAAACTTTCACTTACTGGAACGAGGTTTGGGGTGAAACGAGCAAAACGATGATGCACAGGCCTTCCGATATCTGTAACAAATGCAGTCTCCTCAAATTTATTTAAAACTTTACCAAGTGATTGAGTAGTCCAACGATCATGTGTACAATGATCTTCTCTTAAAGCACGAAATTAACCATAATCATTTTTTACTTTAGGTTTCAACAATTGTAACGAGGTGTGCGTGTAATTGTAACTATTAAAACACATATTCGGTTTTACATTTAAGTTTGACAGATGTTAAAATAAAGCGCTGCACTTTCGAAACCACTTAATGGATAAATCTTCATATCTCTTTATACATACATATATTTTAGTAGAAGATTATTAAGATTATTCATTAAGTTTTTTTTTGTGCACTCAACACCGGACGAATTTTATTTAGAATATAAAAAGTTAGCTGCAGGCCAAGGCAACTGAATCAATTTCATAGATGCAGCAGAAAAACGTTGCTGCAATAATATATATTTTTATTAAAAATATTTTTAGTTAGTGGTTTCACTTGTCATATAATTTTTTATGCCTTGTTATTTATATAAAATTTGAATTTTTTTGAACATCTTAAACAAATATGTTGAAAATATCTTTAAGTTGTCGGCAAAACCCGTATAGATCTTCTCGACCTGGCGTTGTGCAGCGTTTTTA
The DNA here is from genome assembly GCA_030068015.2 of Neoceratitis asiatica. Lineage (NCBI taxonomy): Eukaryota > Metazoa > Arthropoda > Insecta > Diptera > Tephritidae > Neoceratitis > Neoceratitis asiatica. Next base: position 42,434,862 of record CM061524.1, on the reverse strand, counting down.
ATATTTTAGTTGTGACAATGCTTTAGTTTCTATTACATATAATTAGTCCTACCATCAACAGCAGGACGCACAGTTTCTATTGTAATTTACGATGCCGCTAGAATCAAATATTTTTTGAGACTCTCGAAATATCTGTGGGGTGTTCGGAAATCCATGTTCTCCAATTCTTAATACAAACTGTAGTCTAATGGATTAAAATCTAGATTTCCAGACGGTCCATCATCTGAAATCTGGAATATTGCTTTCAAGACACTACTGAGAGATTTATGCCTTATGTAATGGATCAGAATCTTGCTAAATGATATATTGTTCTTCATTTTCTACAGTGAATATTTTTTATCTACGGCTGCGTGCTATTTCATATGCCGCTTGTATCCGTTGAGCCTAATTTGCTCCAAGGGCGTTGTCAGAAGATAACCAATTGACTGACTTTTTTGTGGAGATCATCTCGATAAATTTTTATCTTGATTTCGTCGATATATGCATTTCTATTGACATAGTTTTCTGTTTTTTAAGGGCTATGCGTTTCCATTTTTATGCCGTCATCAACTGTAGAAACCGGGTCAATAGTTCGGTACAGAAATCTCGAAATATTGAATTTTGTGAGAATTTTATAAAACTCCACATTTTCTTTACATTACTTAAACCTGGAGAAAACATGTAAACAAAAGTAAAATTGCGCGGTGTCTTAAAAATACGGCAATTTTTAAATTGCGCGGACTTGGAGACTTCGACTGTCCAACACTAATTCTTTTAATTATATTGGTATATATGTTTCTAAATTCATAACAGAGTTTGTGAAATATTAGCAAAATCGTATGGTGAGTCCTGAAGGAATTCTACCTCACTAGCATTAATATATTCGACAAAGTTGAGCCAAGAGAGATTCTTCGCTACTAAGGGTCAGTATTTTTGTTAAATCACGTCTAAAGGCTATTCTCAGTAAAAGCAACTATTGAAATCAAAATCTCGAGAATATATAGTCAGATTTTCAATATTTAGATATAATGTGAGCTGGTTCAGCATATCGGCGTACCCATATAGCTCTTGAAGTCTGATTGTAAAACCTGCTTCTACTTTGCCAGAAAATGTTAAGCGCATCAATCGGACATAACTTAATGCTTCTGTAACTACCTCGACGCTGCTTTTTTCATTCCATTTAATGTCCGGGTAATATATTGTTTAGCTTATTTTGGCACCAAACTGGTTCTCCATATAAGAGAATTAGTCTAATAATTGGAGTATATATCCACATATCGCTTTAAGATCCCAGTTATTCATTTGCAAATGTAATATGTCTCATATGACTACTTTGTTCGTTGTTTTGATAATATTTCTTGTTCAGTTTGGTATAAATTTTTAACTGCCATATATCTTCCTGCGGGATATAGAGGAATTTTTAAACCTCTGAGTAAATGAAGATCAAATTAAGGTAGTAGAATTAACATCTAGTCTATTGTTCAAGAAATACTAATATTTTATAAAGAAAAATATTTTTGTCGCAATCAAGCCCAACCCAAGTTTAAGTTTTAGAAAGAAATTATTTTTTTAATCATCATCGACCATTCAGTCGAAGACGAATTAAATTATAGTAATAAAATGCTAAACCAGAAAATTTTCTTTCGAGTACAACGCATGGTAGATTAACCGTTAAAATACAATTCTCTTCCATGATTTTTCACAAATTAGCGTTCACTGAAAATAATTATTCGTTTTTCGCTGAGCCGTAGCTTATTGAAATTTTTAGTTTATTTTCAAAATATAAATGTTAATGTAATAATTTCAATATTGGTATTTTTTATACTCATTACCGCACATTGATTTCCACTCGAGCTCTTGATGTAGTAGTCCTATTATTAGTGGTATGTTACTTGTAATAAGTACAGTTAATTGACATCGTAAAATATGACATTTTGACAATGAAAGTGCAAAAAATAATTAAAAAATAATACAAACATTTTTTCTTAACCACCGACAATTGCTGAATTTTTTTAATTTTTTACTTTTACTTTATTTTTTCACCACCAAAGCCTTTATCGCACGGATGTAGACAATTTTGTGTGTGTTAAATTGCTTTTATCGCAATTTTGTTGCATAATTACAGCAGGAGAAATTCGTATTAAAATAAAATTTATGAATTATTTGCGGTCACGGCTAGCGGCCACAACTTGGTCGTCTGTGCGTTTGCCGCCCACGCGGAACTCTGCAATTCACATGCATTTGACCGAGTTTGTAATTTATGGCGCAAACGCGAACAACTCGACAATAGCGTCACTTTTTGCCTGAATGTGTGCGTTGGTGGTGACGCAGCAGCAGCAGCAGCAGCAGTCGCAGCCAACTATTTGTGGTTTGCACGCATTTCAGCGAGTGCAAAGTGCAAATTTTCATTTCATACGATAAGGGCATTAACACAGCGGGTGGTGAATGCAGTGTACGACAGATAGAGCGGCAGGCTTACAGTAATATATGTGCTAGTATGTATTATTATCTAGCCAAATAATTACGAAATATTCGCGCATACATAAATTTACATACAGCATTTTTCAGTTAATGTATGATTACGATTTATATGGAAATTGTGAAAATTTATGCCAAATAAAAAATACGAAATTTTGGCGTTGAAAGAAAGTTCATATTTTCATATCGCGACAAATCGCAAGCCTTCAAGCAGAATTCCAAGACAAAATGGCGTGTAAGAATGACATAAACACCTTATTTCCCAAAGCTTTTATAAAAAAAACCATTTTTAACAGTCTTTAAGAAATGAATATTTCTACCAAAACTTTTTCAAGTGTTACTTCCGTTATGAAATATCGGATATAAAAATACACAGATAAAGTCCGATCAGTCCGATCAGCAAAATAAGATCTTATATGTATGGGATACTCAGGAGTATTATCACACAATAATGGGCGAAGATTGTGGATTCCCATTTTTAAGGATTGGACTAAGCACACTGAGGTTCCAACTGTCGGGCATGCGTTCGTTCGACCATATTATGACAAGAAGTTGATGCTATGTCAATTCCTCGACACCGTGTTTGAACAGCTCGGCCGGTAAGCCATCGGCTCCCGCCGCTTGGTGGTTTGTACCATTTTCAATGATTTGGGAATAATTTTTGCCATCAATAGACGGAGGAAATGTTACTTTCATGAATACATTAAAACGTGGACTTCGGTTGGCCGTACACTTCTTTTGGTCATACATGAGTATAATTCTGTTTAGGAAATTCCGGAAAATACCCGTATCTTCTCATAGAATTATCGAACATTATCTGCGTCGTCCAGTATATCAAGTTTTTCATGTTGCGATACATGCACTTATTTTTCTCTTCATTGATGCGGTGAGATTTCTGTTCTTTTTGTCTGCTTGAAACAAAAAGTTGTAATGTATTTGTAGTTTGAAAGGTCGTCTTATAGTTATTTATACGGAGTTGTTGATAAGAGCTCTAATAGAGCACGAGCTTAAGCTGAGCAGAAACTGTTTGGCTGTTTGTTACAATTGCTGTTCTGGTCATTTAATATGCCTTGTGTTTGTTGCCGAACGAATTAATGTTTGGAGCCAATGCATATCTTGAATGTGTCAGTCGGCCATCAAGGTCATGGTCACAGTTTTTTGGAATGTACGAAGTGTCTTTCACAGCACTAGCTGTTGTAGTAGATTTCACAAAAAAAAAACACCTTATTAAATCTTTGTTCTGCTTATCGCACTTACTGAACGTCTGTAATATCAGCTAGGAAGGCGAGTGTTGCGATTTTACTTCTTCTTATTCTTCTTGTGTTAGACCTCGTATATGAATTTGGATACAGTTTTCATCTATTTCTAAATCGTTTGTTGTTCTTGTACCATATTGTGACAGACCAACTTTTCAAAATTTATTTCTAAACTAAACCACTCAATGTCTCAATTCTTGCAAAATTGAAACCAAATCTGTCTACAACTGAGCGTTACACGATATTTATGACTTTTGGAAAGCACGCACCAAAATGTTGAATTGATTGAAAGCAATGAGCTATAGATGTTAGAACCACAAGCTTTTGCAATATCTCTACATCTTCATATGTAAATAAGCAACTATTTCACATGAAAAATAAACTAACAAAAATATATTTAGTTAAATAAATATACAGTAACAATTAAATTCAAAACAAAAGGGTGCAAAATAAAAAATAAAATAAAAACAAAATACAACGAAAAAATTGAAGCGAAATTGATGCCAACACAAAGGCGATCAACGGAAAAGGCAACACAAAGAGCGAAATGCATAAAGTAAAAGTTAAATTTGAAAATAATAGAAAAACTTTTGTAAAAATACAAACACCAAAACTGACAAACTACACATATATAAACACACAATCGTAATACAACAAAAGCCGTTATAATAATAGCAAGTGCCACACTGGCATGATCACAAACACAATCACTCTCAGTAGTATATAGAGTTGTATATTTGTATGTTAAAGTTAAATCTTTTTATATGTAGAGCAGCCGGAATGGTATTACAATGGCCGGAATAACAAATAGCAAACACGTCGATGGCGACAGCAGCAGCCAACTTCGGACCAGAGGCAATAGCAACATCAGAAATCACTGTAAAACCAACAACTGAAACAAACCGCTGCCACTACGCTCAGTGTGAGAAATACACAAATAAAAATATTTCTGCGAGTTTTTGCAAATAATATATACGTAACGGCATAAATCTAACAAAAATAGTTTCCGCTCGCTCGGGAAAAAAAAATATAAAATGTTTTATTGCAACCGTGATTGCGGTTCAATTTAACTAAAATCCTCGAACGCCTGGAGTTTCATGAACAGACATACACAAACGTACTTATATTTGTTCCAAAAAGAAATCTGCTAACAAATCTAAATGCAAACTTGTATATATGAAAAAATATTTAAATACAAATGTATGCCCAATAGGCAGAATTAATTGTAAAAAAAAGTATTATATTTAAGATGGAAACTCTTTAAAAGGTGAGAGGCTAACAAAAATTCTGCTTGCCAATATTATTTCTCAGGCATAATACGAGCTGATTACAATTCCCTGAAAAGGTTGACTAAAAAAATTTCTTTCGTAGTAATTGTATAACAGACGAAGGAATATTCGATCCCCCGAAGATCATTAAACCTTCAGCAACTTCAAAAAGGATATTGGCTACTCGAAATTACCATGTATTTCTGATGTTTTTTTGGAAAAATTATAATTTTGAAGCAGATAAATTGTGGAACGTATCCAAAGAACAAAGTGCGAGACAACAATATATTGAAGTTTTGTTCTATCCATCTGTATGCTCTCCAACGGACACCTGTCCCGCTTTTCAGGAGAAGAAGGTGGGACTTTTCTTACTTGTACTGGATCAAACTCTTTCCATGTAATTAAAGTTTTCAGTTAGTCACTGAGGTTTTATGTGAAAATAGATAAGAATGGTAAAAAATGAACTGGACAGTGAATTGCATCGCATAATATAAAGTATGATCCAAGTAGTGGTACTTTTTTCAATATCCTTTTTTTTTTTGACAAATCACGCGTGAGTCGTGTCATACTGTCATGCTATTCAGTATTGTTTGGCATTTTATCATGGAAAGACCTACGCCTGAACAACGTTTATAAATCATTCAACTTTATTTCGAAAATTTACGTTCTTTAAATAATGTGTTTTGCACGCTTCGCTCAACTTACTGAGCGTGCTATTCGCAAAACCATGACCCATCTTGAGACCCAGCATTCATTACTGGATAATATTCGACAGAATAGACCACGTCCAGCACGCAGTGAAGAAAATATAGCGTCCGCAGCTGAGAGTGTACACGAAGACCGTGGAGAGTTATTCGGCGCCGTTCGCAGCAACTCGGACTGACGTATGGAAGGACTTGGTGTATTTTACATCGAGATCTTAAATTGAAAGCGTACCGAATACAGCTTGAGCAAGAACTGAAGCCGCTCGACTTTCCTAGGCGCCTTCGCTTCACTCTTGAAAAGTTCCAAGAAGATCCGACGTTTTCGAACCAAATTTTATTCAGCGATGAGACCCATTTCTGTCTCAACGTCATTCGCCAGTTACCAGCCGAAATGCTCGAACAAGTCATCGAAAATTGGACTCACGAGTTGGAAAATCTTTGACACTCATGTATGTCTAATAAGCGGTTTCGATGACTGAAGAGGTGGCAGGGAAATTAAAAAAATTGTTTCAGAATTATTTAAAGCACACTAAGATATACGCCCTTGATTGTATTCAATTGTGTTCTTAAATAGGTGCTCCCTAAATATGTTTAGTTTTTTTTACTGCCAGAAACTAATTCTCTCCCCCATAAAATCAGATTATTAACCATATGCAGAAATCCTAGCTAGAACGTAATATAAAAGGCGATACAATTCGATTTCCGTTAGATTAATTAATTTCCCATTTTATAATCTCAAAAAATAAAAATAAAAATTTATAAAAATTCCATATACTGCCTACTGGGTCAAAATCTCGCTATGTAATTCATCACTAAGTTATTGCGGCTGTCACTATTGGAGTTCCCAATTTACATGAAGGATTTAAATACATATTTACATACTTCTGTTTACAAAGGAGAGAGAATACAAGTTGTGTTAGTGTTACTATTGGTCAGATAGTTTGTGGTTATTGAACTGTTGTCGCACATATGTATATGTATGTAAGTTTATACATCCACTTGTTTGCAAATATTTAAATATGTTTGTACGCATATCATTTTTTATTATCACATATTTTGCCCTGCACTGTGGATTTGTTCATGTATTTTAGTATAACATTTATTTGGCATTTAATATTCTTTCTTTATATTTGTATGTATGTTATTCGCTATGTGTGTTCGTCGGAGTTGGTGCTTGTTTACATGAAATTGTGATTTTATTTTGGTTTGATTTATTGATTGTGGTTTCTTATTGGGAGTTCAGGTTTATTATTATTATAATTTTTTTTTGTGTTTTTCTTTTTTTGCGGGCAATGCAATTGGTTGGATTTTCTATTTTCTTCAATAAAGAATGTGCTGTGGCTGAGCTAACAGTTCAATGGATTATTTAATGATGCTGACACAAAAATTGAATGAGATACTGTGTGGAGTTGAGCTTGAGTAATGACTATTTGCATATGTATAATGGAACCAAGAATATGGTGTACTTTTAAAAGGGATCGGCTGGCTTAGATTAAGTTGACTCTCGGCAGTCTGTTACATCCCTTGTTGCTTCTCTAGTTAAATTAATATTTCTATTCTCTTCGTTAATTGAAGTAATCTTCCACTGTTGATGCTATGCAGTATGCTGTAGCTTTTCCTCGGCAAGTAAGATCAACCTGTAGGATACCGTGCACTAACAGACTACTTGCTACACTGTATTAACTGAAGGCACGTGATGTCAATTGGCACTGCTTCGTTAATTATCATATTAGCAGTTTAACACTATTTTCACATAATTTTCTCTATCCCGAGGTTTAATATCCTGCCGAAACAAGATCGTTTTGAGTGCTTAGCTTTCCCAAATAAGGCTGTTAAGTCTATAGAATAGGACACCCTCACTAAAGGATCTACTAGCTTATAGAACAGTTTGAGGTACTGTTAAGCCCCCTTCGATTATATACTCGTATTTGAAAGGGTTGGAAGCTAGTCCCATATTGGATCCCGACTACATGATATATTTATCGAGGAACACCTCTCCACAACAAAATCAGCTAAAAGAACCGCAATGGGAAAAAAGAAGGAAGTAACTCAAAGTTTACGAAAATTTAATCAAAGAAGGGAGAAATTATCCTGATAGACATGCCTGTAAAGGAATTTAGTCCACAAGGGTAAGGTTGATTTTTTCAGAAGCATCGTGGCTCTTGGAAAATACAGGGAAAGAAATTAAAATCTCTATATACATATATAAATTTATATAAGCCTCTTTTTTAAGCGCTGAAGCGACTCTTGGCCGAGCTCATAAACCAATTTGTGGTTTAGCGTTTTGATATTTTAATTCGGCTCCCAACGGCCGATGGATTTTTATTAGGAGCTTTTATTTAATTTGATAAATACACTCGAAGGGCTTTAAGTATTCGATACTCGAACCTGGACTCGACACCAGGCCTTCCGAATTATAATATGCAATGCTTACCACCATGTTATTGTGGCAGTCAATATTTACATTACCTCCTTATAAAGTACCAGTGCAATATGTGTAATTACATAATAATTTATAAACTAGAGTGTCTGACTTCATTCTAACAGTATGAATACAGGTGTCCGATAGAACCTCAAGTTCATAAGCCAAGCATCCTCTGCTTCTATATTACTGAAAAAATAAGGCGAATTTTGAGCACATTTATAAATCAACTGAAAAATCACTCAACGATCCCTACCCCGTTGGGGTGGTAAATCTACTTCGGAGAGCTAACGTCCCACTGGTAGAATTGCCAAATCAGCTAATTCTGTATATCCACTTATGTCCTCAAAAAATGCCTTAAGGTGGTATCCATTCCTTGATGCTCTTGAATCTTATGGTTGAGTCTCTTTTGACTTTAAAGTCGATAGCATTAAAGACTCCGATGATATCTCTGCAGCATATGATGCAAGTTTAAACTCCAAACGACATTATGCAAGGGACTCATTGAAGGCTATCTAATTTGGAATCAGACGATGCGAACAGATATCAGATATGGTTCAAATTATCCTATCCACTTAGATATACAAAATAAGTGACAATAAGCCCATTGATTCTTAAAGTTGTTTACTTAAAACTGTTAACGAAATGACATATTCTTGGTCCGATTCAGGACAGAAATTACTCATATGCAGGAAAAGTAACTGTATACCTCAAGTCACCAGCAGAATGCAAAATTTATTCTATGATATTTAGGAAGTTTTGAATAAATATCAATGCTGAAATGTTCTATTGCTTCTTCTCGAATGATTCGACAACAAAAATTTCTGAATTCAATTTATCTCCATAAATTGTATAATATTTGGAGGGAGAAGTTTGGAGTCCATGTTCTCCCCTATGTAAATAGTGTTTGTAAAGTCCTAAGATATGTCGTTGGATTTTTATAATAGAATGAAAGCTAATGACAAACTTCCATAATGAGTAATAATTAATGTAACGGTTGGGCCCAACCAAATAATAATTTAAATGTACTCATCAACATATTACCACTCGAGGTTGCGGAATTCATGGGCAAATATACCTTTTTTTTACAATAGTCAGGCTGAAATTTAGTCGATAGTCTCGCTTATAACAAACCAAAACGCTGTTCTGATTTTCTTTATTTTCCTATTTAAAACTCAAAAAAGGTATTCTCTTTGTCTAGGAAATGCATACTATGTGAAATATTTCCTATGGAATTGCGCTACAGATCGAGAGCACCCCCGTTGCAAAATTTTTGCATATTCAAGTGAAACAAAAACAACAACACAGGCACAGGGTTACTTTTCCTTCACAGGGTTGCATTTTCCCTCTTGCTAGCTGTGGGAAATAAATATACATAGGTTTTGGTATAGCATATTTTTCCTATCGTAACATATGTTTTTTGCATGTGTTTTGTTGTTGTGCCATTGCACGAATAGGAAAAATTTCCTATCCGTGCACCGTGGCATGCATTTCCTAGACAAAGAGAATACCCCTATAGAAAAATACTCTGAAAGTTAATTGACACAATATGTTCCCACTCTGTGTCTAAATAACTAAAAATATCAAGAACAAAAACATGAATTGTGATTAAATTGAGATAATACTCACACACAAGTGTACAAAAGAATATAAAAAAACTGAGTAATTTTCTTGCAAAAAATGTAGAAATAAATAAATAAGTAAAAGCCGGAAGGTATGAATATGTGTCTCTGTGCGCACGAAAAATTTCATTTCGTTGGTTTTTTTATTTTGATTTTTATATTTATTTTTTTTTGTTTATGTGACATATGTGAAATGACATTATATGCCAGCGGTCAACAATCACACACTGAGATGGGTGCCCCCGTGCGTGCTTGTGCCATGGAAGTTGAAACTTTGTTATTTGCTGGTTGGTTTTTCGTTATCTTCGCTCATATTAAGTATTTGATTGCTGGCATTGCCACCATTCTGAGTAGACTTCTTTTCTTTTTTCTTTTTTTTTTTTCTTTTTTGCTTCCATTAAATTGTTGCTTCACATCTTTTTTGGTTAAAATTTTTTGTTGTATTTATTTGGGGAACATTTTTTGCTTGAATATTTTCAACCCAGCAAAAATGTTGCGGGGCAAGAAAATTTTTGATAAAATAAAATGTTTTTTTCTTTTTTTACAGCTCGTTGTTTCAATCCTTCTGTGTCTTCTTTCTAACTTAGTTTTTTCTTTATACCACAAAGAAAAGCTAGATGTCTATTTTAGAAATCAGCAAAATAAGGTATGGACTCGTTCAGTGACATTTAAACCCAATAGTACTAACTTATTTAATTTTTTTTCCAGATATTTAGTGAATTCTTTACCATATTATCTTAGAATAAGCCAGACTTATCGATAAGAACAGAATATACGTCTAAGACTAAGGAAATTTCTGAAGCTCTCATTGAACTCAAGTTTCCGAGTTTTAATTAAAAATAAATCATCCTAAGCAAAACCAGTAAAGTGTTTGAAAGCAGCCAGAAGAATTCTCATAAATTTTACAATTAAGAAAAAAATAAACAAAGAGAAAGTAATGTAGAGTTTTGAATGGAGCTTGAGATTACATTGAATCTAACAGAGTAGAGAGTGTGTTGAGCAACACAATGTTCGTAACCCCTGAAATTCCAGTATTATATATTTCTGCATCAAGTAACAAGAAAGATTTGCTCTATTCGGCCAAGTCGAACATATCAATTTAATTATATTGAATATCACAATTAAATACTATTTATCATATCTGAAAACATCTTTTGTAAGGAGGCTATATGACATAGTCTTCCGGCTTCGATGATTTTTAGTACTAGGGAATTTAGTACCAATGATCTTTGATCCTTGTCCGACATATTTTGGACATAAAACCGCATACCTGGACCTATCAGCTAAATAGAGGATATATCACGGATATATGTCGTCAGAATTCGGCGATTTTCAATGCCTATATCGACTTCTAAAATCTAAACAATTGGTCTTTTGTATGTACTATTTTCCGATCTCACCGTTTCCAACAAATGATCGTCTACGTGTGAAAAATCATCTGCTGCTAAGGCTGGTTGAAATATCACGAAAACTAAGGCACCTGTTTGTGTTCAAACAGATGGACAGACTGACATGGATAAATCAACTTATATCAACGTCCTAATCCAGTAGATACAAATTTTTTTGGGTCTATATCTTCTCCTTCTGACTTACGTTTTTCGGACCAAAAGTTGTGTTAGATTTCTTTTTTTACTAAATATATACAAAAATGTTTCTTAATCGATAGTAGTTCCAGTTAACTAAGTAAATGCTATGAAATTTTTTTAATTGTTTTGGCTCATAAATTTCCTCCGAACATCGTTGGGTTCACATTTCATAGAGTTATCGTGGAATGATGAATTACTTGACTTCAAATAATATACACTATACATATACCTTCCTCGAGGTTGTCAGAAGAAAAAATCCGAATACTACTTTACGTAATTGAAACAACCTGAGCTTAGAACAGGACAATTGATTTTCAAGGGAAAAATTGTATCTTCTTTGTTATTATTGCAGCTCCCGCAGCATATTATGTAAGAAATCTATAGTCTTTCTACATGTTATTCTGTAAGACATTAGCTCATCAGGATGAAATTACCTTTTAAATGTTCCCCCAATTCAGAGATAACAAGCCATTTGACAATATTAGAAAAAATTATGCACAGTTTGTTTCGCCTTATGACAGGACAAAATTTTTGAAAATATTCCCAAAGTATTAGTTTCAAGTGGCTAAAGGCATACCAAGATATTTTTTAAATGGAAAATCATCTTGGTCGTATATGACTTTCGTCTGCCCCGAAAATCCCCTCTACAGATAGCCTCTTGCTCAGCCATCTCCCAAAGACACTCCAGTATTATTCTACAGTTTGTTGTGATTGAGCTCAGAGGTTTTATTGCCAACTGTCACCGAAGATGAAGTATTTATTTCAATGTATTTAATTCAAATGTGTTTAACTGTTTCCATGAGTGAGAAGATATTGGCCTGGAATACATTACAATGATCTGGCAGTTTGAATGAGCACCATCTGGGCCTCATTCTACCGTCTGTGTAAAGTCCAATGCTCCCAGCTGGAGTATAATAGTTAATTGTATGCCCATTCTTCCCTGCCGGGCTTCAGTGTCATAAATTAGAAGAGGATATTCAAAGTATAATGATCTGTATTGCATGGTTAAAATGTATAACTGTCTAGGATTCTTAAATGACCTGATGGTATACAGCTCCACTCTTAAGCTACGAGCCGATATTTATACCATCTGATGTGCTGCCAATTATATATGCAGTATGCCAAAAACTACAATTAGAGCTTCAATTATAATGATATTGGTCTTAACACACATATGAAAACCCAAAGGCAGATTCAAATACTGTCCAATTTTTTACCGATAGATATTTTATGGGCATAGAGAGCGGTAAGGGCTTTCTAATATTTCTTAATTTTTAATTAGGCCTCAAAAAGATACTAAATGGCCTTATTTTGTATTCTTAGATATAGGGCTTATCCAGCTAATTGTATTATAAACGATCTACTCTTTAATTATTAGAAATATTCGAGAGAAACATTTTCAGAAGATTTATAGTCCCCAGAGTATTGACATTGACACAGTACGTTGATTAGGTAACGTCATCCGGATAGTCGAAAATGATACAACCCTGAAAGTACTCGCTGCAATACCCACATATAAAAGCAGATAATGAAAGAAGACGTCCACTCAGTTTGAATTATTAGGTGGAGAAGGACATGGCTTTACTATGTGTTTGTATTGATGCCGATTTGCAACTAGAAAAAATAAACTAATGTGTACGCCAACTAAGAGAAAGAAAATTATCCCGCATTAAAAAGTACTCAATGCTAGTATAGCGAAACATTCAATTGAAAAGATTTTGTGGTAATGGAATACTTGATAATAGACTTTGCTTAAACATTCTCAAGCAGTGCGAACATTTGAGCAAAGAACAAAGCGAACATTTGAGCGCACACCTGCTCATTGCTCATTACTCGAAAAATTATCGAGCCAAGCACGAGGATTTCGAGTATTTTGAAAAACATTTTGACTTTTTTCTCAAAACTTTTTTTTTAATTTTGCTTAATTTAATTAATGCCGAAGAAACTGACAAACAAAATTAAAATTAAATATTAAAATCTTGTTTGTTCTGCTGAGCAGTTGAGCAATGAGCGAGTATCGGTCGAGCATCTAGCTGCTCGCAGTGCTTGATACTCGGGTATCTAATTATATGATATTTGTTGTTATTTGTTTTTTTTTTGCTGGGTTTATATTTACGCCACCTCTTTTTGGCTCAAATGACATTCGGATGATTATGTGTCAGTCTGTTGATTGCCACATTCTTTGATTATTATTATTATTCTTATTCATGTTGTCTGCCATCCATCACTGATTGCTGGCTTAACAAATTCTCATGACAGCTTCCGAAGTTCATATAACATAAAATGGATCAAAGAGTTCACTTAGCCAGGGGTCAAGATGAAATTATACTGAAAGAAATTTAGCATTTAAAAGCAATTGCAATGACTGAAGGCATTAAATGCAAAATTGCTGGTTTTTGCTTTTCAAATAAAAATTTATATTTTAAGCAATAAATTAGACCGAAGTAAAAATATTGAGATAATTTTTTTTTTTAATTTTTCGAATTGTGTATTCAATTATTAAAAAAAAAATCCTCAAGTTATTGCTACTATTAATCGGTGCCCCATGACGTATGAGTAATTTATAAAGAGAAATTTTACTTAGGCAGAGTCAACCATTTCTATACATTACTTTAAACGAAAAGCATTGAGAATTCTTCAACCATGACGGATATTTGACAGACAGCTTATGGCTTGACTGCTTCGGTTGCATTCCATTAATTCCATTCTTCGTTTCACAAGCGCTAGTTGCTGTTGTATGTGCGTATGTGTTTGTGATTTCTTGTTATATATTTCCCTTTACTTGTTGTTGTTCTTGTTGCCATTATTGTTAGCAAGTTTCCTGCCTCCCGGCCTACATGATCTGACTTTTTGGTGTAACCACAGCATTTTCGTGACGTAATTTTTCGTTCTCTTTTTGTCGCAGACGATATTCTAATGTTATATATACTCGTTGTTGCATGTTAGACTATACTGGGAAATGATGGGGAAATAAGTTTTATTGACTTCAATTTGCAGCATGCCACATTGCCGGCGGCGTTACAGTGTAAATTATATACAAACTTGATGTTTTTCTTTCATTCTCTTTTACATTTTACTTTTCTTAACGCCTGTGCCGTTATGCCATATAGTTTACACACATACTTACATACATGCATATATACATATACAAATGAAATACAAATGAGAGAATTTTGCTGCTGCCTTTTAAATCACTCTGTGTCCATGTGTGTGCATGTTTAGCTTTTCGCATTTTCTTTTCTTTTCGTAGCGTAAGAAAGTCGCAATTTTCCGGCTGCTGTATATACTCATACATATTTATATATATATGTCTGCATAAACTTAGAGCATTCGTCGCGGTAATGGTTATTTTATGTCATTTTCTCGGTGAACCACGTCGTTCCATCTAAACGTGTATGTTTTACCCACAATCAAATGAAATGCATAAATAAATACGAGATTGCTTATCAGAGGTATATATGATATATATATATGCACACGAATAATATAACAGTTTATTATTTGTTGCAAAACCATGATGCCATTATATAAATTGCATCATTGACTTTATCTGACGCCACTTAAAGGGTTGCCGTTAGTTGCCATTAAATTTTAAATTCAACAGAGGGTTAAAACCCATACACTCATTCACTTTTTAATATAATTTAAAAAATTTCTACTTATAGTTTAAAGCACGTGTGATATTTTGTGTGAGTGAGAAAACGACTTAAAGGAAAGCTTAAATATCAACGTAACATGAAAATACTACAAGCGAAAATTTTCCAAGCACATTTGGTAATCATATCGGCAAATCTAATATTTTGCTTTAATATATTTTTGTAAAAATTTGAACAAGATTTATTAAATTTGTGAAGCCTTATTTTATATTGTTAAAATAATGAATAAATTCTATATATATTTTTGGCGCTTTATATACGCAGAAGCGATTTTGGCCACTCGCCTAGCTTAAGTTGCGGTTTTTCAGTTTTAATGGTTTTACCAACAAATGGAGTGACCTACAGTTTATTCTAAGCTGCCTTCGGACGGTCGATGAATTCATGTCAGACTTTCGGAGACACTCGGAGGCCTTGACATTCCCTGCCGAGGGTTCCGTTTTCAAAAATAACAATTTTTAAAATCCAAATTTAACAAGTTATGATTTTTTTTATTACTGAAGGGATTTTTATTTCTGTTTCATATATTCATCAGAATTTTGGATTCCTACTTTACTTTTATTCATGGTTTTCATTATCGATCCGTTTTATGCTTTCGCAAAAAATTTAGTATTCTCACCATGCTCAGGACTTATTTTTTCTTTTTTGATCTAAACACCGCTTACACGATTAGAACCGAGTTAACAACAATGCACAGTTTTTTTTTTCTGTTCGCTGTTTGACGCCATTTAGAAGTACGGAGTGCAGCAAGATCTTTCTTCACCCAATCTTTTCAACAGAGTGGGGGTCCTCCTTTTCCTCTGTCTACAGTGACGGATACTGCATGGGAAACTTTCAGAGTTAAATCCATATAGACTACATGACCTAGTCAGCGTATGCGATGTACCTTAATTCACTGAACTAAGTCAATACCTTAGGTGGTGTAACGTAGAGATTCGCCCTCTATAGATATATATAGAATCTCTGTGTTCCACCGCCTAAGTTATTCGCCGTTACTAATACGTAAATGACCACAAATCTTACGCAAAACTTTTCTCTTGAAAACACGTAAGTCTGACTCATCCAATTTTGTCATACTCCATGCATCCAGGTCATATAGAAGGACATTAAAAATAAGTGCATCCAGGTCATATAGAAGGACGTTAAAAATAAGTGATTTATGGAATTTTTATTTAATTTAAGCATTTTTTTTTTAAGCTCGGCATGTTTGTTTGATTGGTTAGGTGAAAGCAAATGTTGAAGTTTATACTAGATGAAAGCTTTTTGCTGATTTCGTAATTTAGTTAACCTTTAGTCGCACACCGCGAGTCTCCGGGACTCACATAAAATGTGAATGTGTGTGAATACAGCTAATTACTTATAACCAAAAACAATTGCAGGCCGCATTAGAAATACCCCTAAAGTCTTCTTACTAAACACTTTTTCTCATTTTCGGCAATACATGCAAGATATACGAACTTCCAGCAGTCGAGCAAAAATCGCATGAAAGAAAAAGAGTAAGCACACAAGTGTTGGAAAGTTAAGATTTTAGTGAATGTGAGGCTCGGGGACTCAATATGGTCCATTTTATGATTGTATTTAAAGGTTTTATTTATTTTTCCATTATTTAAATTTGTAGGTTAAAAAAAAATATAGAAAATGTGAAAATGTAAGTCCAAAGAACAAGACTATCGAAAAATAATAAGAAGTGGCTCGAGGAGTATGAAATTAGAAGCGATATTGTATTTCCGAAGTCTTTTCAGACAATGGTAGCGCTGATTTGATTCAACCTGACCATAATACTGCAACAGAGTATTTCGAAGAATATATTGAAGTCGAGATGAAAAGTTCAAATTTCTGCACATAACTTTGACTTTTCTTAAAATTTTTTATTCACTTTTGCTTAATACCTATTTAGACTAACTGAAAACTTGAACAACTGTATCAAAAGTATTCAAGTGATGACTTCTTGTAATTTATAATTAATTTTGATATACTGAAACGGATAAATTAACCAAGCGAAGAGAGAAAATATTGTTATACTTGCTTTTATATAAAAGATATGAAAACTGCTTCACTTGTAAACAAAAAACTTTACATGTGCCAAAACGGGCTAAGAGACATGTGCTTCGATTAAGTGATTGCTCCCGTGTAGAATTTTTTAGTTTGTTGAAGGAGAAAACATCCTAAGGTTTAAATATAATAAACAAATTATTTTCAAGTGAAATTCATTGCCTGCCTTGCATATATTTTTATGAGTTAGATTTGTTTAACCTGAAGTCTTTTTTTTAAGGACTCAGAAAAGTATCACAAAAAGTAAACTTTTTTTGGTTTAATGTGCGTTATGGGTGCTCAGGGTGTCAACGTATTCTTTTTATATGATGTGATTAATGGTTAAAACAAATTTTGCTTAACAGTCAAGAATGTATGTAAATATCGAGGAAACTTTAGATTTGATTGAACAGTTGGTATTCTAAACTATTTATTTCTGAACATTTCATGATAAGAAATTATATGTTTTCTATGATCCGAGGTATGTAAGTAACAGAAAGGGAAGGAACAGATTCTTCAAAATGTATGTAATGATGACGAGCTGAGTTGATTAAGTCATGTCCGTCTGTCCGTCTGTTTATCTAGTCCCTCACTCTTTAAGATATATGAATAAAAGTCAGTATATTGATGTAGTTTTGTAATTTAATTAACTTTTATCAATTGCTGAATCAGTCATATCGATCGACTACATAGTATAGGTCGCATGCTTATTTGTTCAGAGGTTTAGTCATAGATACTTCCATCTAGTACCTAACAAAAACAGGTATTTTACACATATATAATAAAGAAACCCCAACCAACCAAATGAAATTTTATATTTTAAATATATAATAGTACTATTAAAATCGTGATAACTTGGCAGACTTTGAAAAACACACGGTTTTGTACTTCCGATACTTCCGTACGTTAGTCGAAAAAATTTTCACTCACCAGCTTCATATCCAAAATTCATCTAATAGCATTTACATTGTGACGTTTTCAAATTTCGGGTGCCGAATTTTCTTTTGACAGGCAAGGCAGCATAATATCAGAGCAACGTGGACGTCCTCACGCACACAATTCTTAATGTAGTCATGGTTGCACAGCAAGCACTTGACGGTAACCTACCTTAACGCGTGAAAATCCATGTAACATAGTATTTTTAGTCAAAACACAACCATTTCTACTATATAACATGAACGACAAACATACAATATATATATATATATATATATAAATTTCAAACAATGTAAAAAACGATGACATGCCAAATAATACTGATTTTCACATTTTTCCATTTTTATGGTCGCAGTTTCAATGAGTGTCATTCAAGTGAATTCGCTAAACGCCCTTACAGAATCAAATTCGACACCACTCTAAAGCACCATGGCAGTCCTTCTAACGTACATCAGTTGCTTCTTCAGTTTTCAATTTTTTTCTATGGCATTCATATTATATTTGAAGTACAGTGGTTTTTGATGTTGGTACTCATAAGAGAACACAGTACAGACAAAATAATCAAAATTATTGGCATCGGCAAAACAAGTCTGAAAGATTTTTCCAAGATCCCAAAACCAGAAAGATAAAATTCGAAATAAAGCTGAAACTTCTGCTAGAAAACCGAAATAACGGAATCCAATATCGCAATAAAAGAGTGTATACATTCTCTTTAAACATATAAGACTGTGAGTAATTCTAAGACTGAATTCTATGAATTAAAAGTGATTGATGATATCAGCTCACTAAAGCCACCATAAAGTCCCATTTTCAAACTAATAAGAATCTCTATAGACGGATATTTTATCCAGCTGTATCACACATATTCTAAGGGTGTCCCCTGGAGACTTTAAACTTAAATTCCGAAGCATTCACAAAGTAAGTGCAAAGCAAGATTATATAATATTCTTATTGACTACAACTCCTGCGAAGCCATTTGAGAGATCGCCAAGACACGCTACGTATCTACCCAATAGAATATTTCCTTCTATACAAGAAGTTTTATAAATAAAATGGGGAAATAATAAAATTGAAATTGTAATTTAATTAAGAATCAAGTTTTAAATATTGAAATAAATGGTTTCTGAAAATATCAGCAACATTGGCATTTCCTTTCTTCAGCGATTTCTTTTTTACTTCATCAAATTTCGAATCACTCCACTGTACACTGCTTAACTGCTTACTCGCTGCTTGCCAGTGTATCCGTGTATCATTGCCACTGTCATTGCCAGTGCGCTGTTTATCGTCAATGCCATCGTCCTCGTTTTCTTCCTCGTCAACATCATCATCTATGAAGCCGAAGCTACGCTGTAAGGTGAAAAATACTTCCTTTTCTTTTCTACTGCTGCTTGCGGCTCCTTTAGTTCATTTTGGTGACTTCCTTTAGGATTTGGTTTTTGCTTTCCTTACTTGCTGACGGTACTTTGCTCGTTGTGAAGCGTGTTTGCTGCCGCAACTGTGGTGTCTAATAATAGGGGATGCGGTGCGGCAACGCGCAATTGTGAGTGTAAAATACTTTAAGCTAACAAAAGGGGTTAATTAACGTGAAAATGATTTCAATTACGTAGAATTGAATTTTCGCTCAGTTGTGCCATGGCACGTCGGTCTTTTGCGAAATGTGTTGGTTCCAATGAGATGAGTTAGCTCGCTATGAGGCGTCAATCTACATCAAATTTATTTGCCAATGTTTGGAAAAAATATCTAACCATAAGCTTGCGTATATATGTATATTTATGCTAATACAAAGATGTCTTCTATGTGAATAACTGAGGAATTCTTTGAAAAAGGGATGTAAAATGTCATAGAGGGTTTTTCGTTTGTTCGAAATTGAAGGAAAATTATTAGGAGTCTGACCTCATCGACATTGTCGTTTAGTTCAAAGATATAAAAAGGTTCCTCCGCTCTCTACTCTCGTCTTAAAGCTTTTGGTAAATAATGAGGCTTAAGTCACAAGATCGCCCATATAATTTTTGTATTTTGATTATTATCCTTAAGGTGAAATAATAAAAAAATTTACGCAGCTTAAAACTTGAAGGAAAAGTAGATGAAGTTGTTTCGCCATGAAATAAGTACTGATACTCTCATATAAGCTACGAGAACACAGTTGTTTCTTCAAGAACCAGATTTCTGCTATAGAAGAACCTCCAAAACTTTTCCGATAGACCTCTCAGAAAAATTGTCCTAATTGATAGCTATGATAGAGCAGTATCTGAAAAATTATTGGTGTGTGCTATCAGAATGAGGGTCATGCATTCGAGTCCTGGAAAGATCGGTCTTGGATGGTGATTGCGAAACTTTTAGACTGTATTTATGACATACAACTAAAAATGTCTTAATAAAAGCTAATCAGCGTTCAGAAAATCATTTTCTAGAAAACCATCCAAAGAGCTATCACAAATTGGTGTAAGGGTTCGACCGAACATCGCTTCAACGATGACAAAAGCACCAGTTTTATACATATAATGGGAGCCAGCCAACAAAACTCTTGGATAGAACATTATTGCTTGCTTAGATTCCTGCTCATAGAAAAATAAAGACAAGTTGCAGGACCTTTTGTCGTTTTCTTTTATGAAAAAGTGAACTGGGACATTGGGAATTATTTAAAAACTTCTACCGAATCTAACCGTTTTTTTAAATTAATAACTATCTCATTTTTTTTTTAAATTCCTAATATTTTTGATTTAAAAATAAATCCAACATTATGCATATCACATATCTGAACAAAAAAAATATTTCCGAAAATATAACTCTTAAGGTGCAGATACTAAAAGAATCCGAATTTAAACAAAACAGATCTATGTAGTCTTAAAATTTAGGAGAATCGTCCCTTTTGTGAAGACCAGTTCACATTTTGTGTACTCAAGTGTGATATTGAGTACTATACTGAGTACAAATTTTTGCATATGAACGCGTGAAATTTTGTGGCATTGAAAAAAATATATGAAAATAAATTGGTTGCTCCTCAACCAACTCACTCGCGGAAACCGTTTTTATTATTTTCTCATTTCTCTCTATACATGTGCTTCCCATTAGGAGCCTAGACAAGAACCAGCGCGTTTGCATTTTGAATTGATTACATCAATTTAGGCGTACAATGTCAAAGTCAATGTATTGTTAGCTCTTGGCATGTATATGTGCCTACTCAACATTTACCCCTACAACAGCTGCCCTTCTAACCGATTTCAATGAGTACTTTGTATGTACTCGAATGAATTTGCACCGCTTATTACCGCCTGTCAGTGAAGCGTGAGTAAATGAATTTAAAATGCGTATACTACCTCGCATGCTCTATGAGTACCTATAGAGTTTGTATGTTTATGTCTGCCTGGGGGTGTACAAGTATGTACATATAGACTCGTACAAATTTATTACTCCACAGTGGTGCTTGTCAGCTAGTTTTCTTGATACATGTCTGCATTATTGCCACAACAGCTTTTTGAATTGCTACCACTTTTTACACTGGATTTGTTTCGCTTTATTGAACACCTACATCGATCAGTGTGGGAATGCATAAAAGATATTTACGAGGCACATTCAGAAAGCCTAGACTCTCACGGAGTAACAGAAGACCTTCAATTTTGACTGACGAAATGTCTGAAAAAGTTGAAAATGCCTCCGTCCCGATCGCATATTGACTGTCGATGAACTTTCCGGATATCGTAAACTGTCCGTGATAAAGAGTTGGCTGATATGTTGAAAATCAACTTACATTTCGTACTAAAAAACCAGAATTTTTTTGTTTAGATAAAAATTTTAAAACCGACAAATGTTCAGTACACCTGACACATTCAAGGATATGCCTCATATTAAAGAGTGATCCAAATAGAGGAACTTTTTCCAATGCCTCTTTTTGACAGATCACGCGTGAGTGGTGCCAAGCTGTCATCTTCTTTTGTTCAGTATTGTTTGGCATTTCATCATGGATAGACTTCTGCCTGCACAATGTTTACAAATCATTGAACTTTATTACGAAAATCACGTTCTGTATAGAATGTGTTTCGCGCGCACCGCTGAACTTATGGTCAACATAATCGGCCTAATGAGCTTACTATTTGCAACACCAACACCCAACTTGAGGCCCAACATGCATTACTGGATAAAATTTGACCGAATAGACCACGTCCAGCACGCAGTGGGGAAAATATAGCGGCCTTAGCTGAGAGTGCACACAAAGATCGTGGAGAGTCCACTCGGCGCCTTTCGCAGCAACTCGGACTGACGTATGGAACGACTGGGAGCATTTTACGTCGAGATATTAAACTGAAAGCATACAACGTAGAGCTTGTGCAAGAACTGAGGCCGCTCGACCTTCCCAAGCGACATCTCTTCGCTTTATGGGCTCTTGAAAAGTTCCAAGAAGATCCGACATTTTCGAGGAAAATTTTGTTCAACGATGAGGCCCATTTTGGGCTCAATGAGTACGTATACACGAAAAATGTAAAATTAAAGCGCAACCTGAAGAGATTCAAGAGCTGCCATTTTATCCACAAAAAACAACGTTTTGTGTGGTTTTTGGGCCGGTGGAATCATCGGTCGATCTTTCTTAAAAAATGATGCCGACGAGAACGTAACCGGTATCGCGCCAAGATAACCGACTATTTGATACCTAAAATTGAATATCGTGATCTCCGCGATATTTGCTTCCAAGAGGATGGCGCCACTTCCTGTACATGGCATTAATTAATGGATTTATTGAGAGAAGACTTCGGTGATCAAATAATTTCACGTTTTTGGCCAGTGGATTGGCCACCAAGATCGTGTGATATCACACCGTTAGATTTTTCTTGTGTTTCTTAAGTCTTAAGTCCTTGATAATCTTAAAAAAATAAATGCCAAAAATGTTCTTTCGAATGATAATAAACATTCCGTATTAAATTTGAATTTTCTGTGTTTTTTTCTTTAAAAAAGTAAGGAATTTCGAAATAGACCACCCTTTATAAATATTTAGAAATATTCGTGACTATGCATTTTTTTTTTTTGAAAGCCCAGCCGAGAAGTACAAAATCCCTATTTGGTAAAAAATTTAATTAATTGGTGTTTAAATAACATTATAAACTATATAAACTCAAATAGCTGTTCATAATCTCAAATAAGATCGACCAGGACAGTTAGTATTTCTAAGTATCAAAGAATGCTTACCTGAGCCAATCTTTCTGAAGATTTCTCAACATTTACTTGAGTTATTTGTTGTATTATTTATTTGTTACTTGTGTTATTTGTTGTATACGCTGATAACCCCACTTATTTTTAGGGATTTTAAAATACAAAAAAAAAAGCTGAACATTCGTTGTAATGGAAGAGTTTTGACGATGTCCGATAACTTGCGGTACGGAAAAAGTCACATTATTGTCTGAGCAAACGATGTTATACAAGTTACTCTTTGCCGCTGAGACAATTTCTTTTATTTTTTATTGCTGTAGACACCAGTAACGTGATTATAACCGAATCCTTTTTCGCTGAAATATGTCAATGTCGTTTTCCCATTATCTGCGGTATTCACCGCTTCCAATGCGCAAAGTACCATAAATTTTCCACAAAACCTTTTGAATATGGTTTCTATCTACTTCATAGTTATGACTGTGAAAAGTGAACAAATGACACGTTTTAAAGACTAATGACATCAATATAATATGCATACGCCAGAATATTGTACAAGTAAATGACTCTAGAGTCAGCAATATTTTTTCCAACAGTGCGTTGAAGAAGTCAATGCTAAAGGATCCCATTGTCTGAATCATTGTTAATAAATAAATGACCCTTCCACGAGGCAGTGGTGTATGCCAATATTTTTCTTTTGTTATTTCAAAGATTTAGCCAATGATGGAATCAAGGTAACACAGATTGGATCTGAAAAGTCCGGCGACGATAGGCTATACGCGATATTGCGAAGACTTATCCAACGATCTTTGGGTTAGATTTTGGGATTCCACACTTACATACCCGTCATCGGACATGCCACCAAACACTGAAAACAAGATGATGCTTACACCTTGTTAGTTTTTCACTGTCATTTTTGAGTAGCTTAGCTGATTACCAATCGACTCCGGCCATTTTTAATGCCTTAAGTCAGTCATCATTATTCGGAATTTATTAAAATCGTTTAATCGGATGTTGTAATTTCACTGCTATTCATATAGCTGGTAAAGTGAGTAAACTCAAAACGTTCAGGTCTTAAAATCATCTGCAAGTCGCCGCATCTTCTCATAGAGTTTTCAGGCGTTATCCACGTAGCATTCTTCATCATTCGTAAGGCTATGGTATCGATCTTAATTTTTACATAGATTTCGATATAATGACAGCGCCATCTTCTCAATTTTGAGAGCCAGACGCTCATTTCACGAGTCTTAAGTCGAATGCAGTGCTCGTGATCAAAAGATCGTTACTCATCCGAGCGTTTTCGTAGTGAAAATTTTTTTGTAGTGGATTTCAAACCCTATGCTCAACTAGCGGAAGCAGTTCAACTTTTAAAACAACATTGAAAACATTCCAATTTTGAAAAACATTTTTCTCAGTTCCATCGTGTTTGGGTTGCTCACGCTGAAATATAATTTATGCATATAGGTATGATTTGGCTAAGAAACATCAATTTTTAACATAAGTACTTTTATTTTTAATTAGAAAATCTAGAAGAGTTAAACCTTTCGTTTATGGAGTCTATTCAGATTAAAGAAATGTATTTTAAGTTGCCGTAGATGTTTCCAACACAAATTAATACATAATCGCTCTGTGTGTTAAAAATTTTGGTAAAACACCAAATGGAAATGTGAGCAGTAAGATGGAATCCACTTAACTCATCGTACAAATATTATCTTAAAACCATTGAATATAATATATTTATTTATCAGAAATGAAAACAGAGTAGAGCAGCTCAAGTTCGGGCAGATCAAAACAGCTGCCAAAACCCCGTAGAGCAAGTTAGAGCAACTCAGAACAGAAGTATCATAAAACAATATGTAGGCAAAAATTTTAAAACAGTTGCATGCTTGACTTTTTATTTTGTTAATACAATACAAGTACATATAAAAATATCTGAATTTTTTTGGACCAATTTTTGTTTACATATTTATTGATATATATTGTATACATAAAAGCAATATTTATTCGAAATGCCTTTGGCCTTCACGCACGCCTTAAGTCGGACTGGCGAATCATCAATAGCCGCACGCACCTCCTCCATTGGGAAATTGGCCACAGCACGAATCAAAGCTGTCTTAAGAGAATCAATGTTGGGGTATCTTTTGTGGCAAACCATGCCCTCTAAAACTGTCTACAATTTGTAATCCAGCGGGTTCAAATCAGGACTGCCAGAGCGCCACTCTTCAGAGGAAATGAATCCTGGTAAATTGTTTTGAAGCCAGATTTGGGTCGTTTTAGCTTTATGGACCGGCGCAGAGTCTTCCTGAAAAGTCCGTGATTGGGTTTGGAACATGAAGTGATTAAGTGGCCTTACAAGAGCTTCCAAAACGGTTTCTTGGTAAAATTTGTTGACTTTGATGTTTTGACCCGTTGTTCGCAAAAATGCAAGTCAGTTACCCCATCATAAGAGACACCGCACCAAACCATGACTGAAGCTGGGTGATGACCTTTTTCGACCCGTTAAATCAGTTCAGATGCTTCCGTAGATGACTGTGCATACACCTTATCATTTTATTTATTAAATTTTTCCTGCACGGTAAAAATTTTTCATCGGTAAACAAGATTTTTCTGTGCAGGTTATCACCGTGCTTCACCAAAAGACGTTTGCATTTTTTTCAAAACTGCAGTCAACAAATGTCCGGTACGGCGTTTGAAAGCCACACGTCCCAAGTCTTTTTTAATAATTCGACTCAAGGACTTTTGCGAAACATTCATCTCCTGGCCATGATTTTCTGTTTTCGGAGCGGATTTCGCAGAATTCTTGATTTGACAGCTTTGATGACTTACGGCGTTCGAACTGTGCGTGGACGGCCCGACCGGTGGCGGTCTTTAACATCCCCAGTCTCCTCAAACAGTTTTTTGCACCGGTAGACGAACATGCGACTAATGCCGAGCGGACGGAGAGTTTTGAAAATATCACCTTTTTTCATTTCACACTTAAAAAGCGCTACAACAGCGATACGGTTTTCATTATCTGACCATTCCATGTTGAAAACTCACACAATTTATAATTCCCGATACAGACTAACGCTTTACAGGTTATATTTTATAAATCATATGGGAATTATGTAGTATGCTCAATTCTTCTGTTGAAATGCGTGTGTTTAATGTTGTAACAGTATTTATGCCCATACCAAGTACATGTGTGAATATATATTTATTTTTAAATAGGTGCAATAAAAAGATCATACTTGAGAGTAGACCGAAAAAATATTTGTTAGCATTCAGATGCAAGGAACATGTACGGGAAAAATAAGTTTACTGATATGAACATTGATAGCCGATTATCATCTAATCAAATAAAAATAAAAATTTTTAATTATAAAAACAATTGAGGGTTGCAAATTAAGAGGAATTGAAATATGTTTCCACTTCCTCTTCTATGTGACGATAATAAAGATTTATTGATGCAGCACTTGAAATAGATCAACGGTGATAAAGACAACTCGATTCAAATGATGCGCGATGAATATAGTTCAATAAGTTAGGTATAGAGTAATAATTAGTTTAAAAAATTAAATATTTTTCGCAAAAATAATTTCACAATGCTTCCAAAATATATATATTTTTTTCAATTAATATTTAAATGCTTTCTTCTTTCGTTGTGAAATATTGATTCGCTCTTTACCGTGATTTCTGTCAATTTCTAAAAAAAATATTACCGCATGGAATATAAAGATAGAAATTTTTGGAAATATGTAATTACATTACGTTTCAAAACTTCAACAGCCCTTTTGTCTTTTAGATTCATTTTTTAGATGTTTTTTTTCCTTAAATCACCTTTCGAAGTTTTTCCATTTACTTTTAACTATGCAAGATGTAAATCTTTAATCATATGCTTTCATGTTTTTTGAAAACATAACCCACATCTTTATTGTATACATCCATCTGATTGTCAAGTTTGGAATGAATTTCCTTACAAAGTTCTATAGGAAGGGTGCCAAATTTCTTTATTACTGGAATTTTCCTCAGAATTGAAAAAGATTTAGAGGTCGTTGTTATCAATTTCTGTTTAAGATGATACCTTTCCGAAATCTTCTATAGACTGCCTATTACTAATGCGACTATTTCCTTCCGTAAAAGAGATGGGTACAAAATCTTCTTCCAGCTACATTTGTTACAAAGTTTCACCTAATCCTACGGCAAAATATTGCAAATATTGCGATAGCAACAGCGCATGAAACTCTGGTTTTCTAAATATATTTCATAAATCTCGCTGAAAAATAAATCCTAAAAAACCCTTACATTCCCTTAAGTTATTTGCTGTTCACGGCGCTCATTCCTATAGTTAAAGTATGTCCACTCCCGTTTTCCAATCATATATATATATTTTTCATTTTTATTGATGCTGATCTGCCGAACACATTTTATTTGTTGCTCTTAATTACTCTGCTAAGAGAGTTATAGCATGAAATAGTGCTCTATATCACTGTATTTCTGCTTTGAGCAGAATCATGAAACCAAAAATAGAGCGATTAAAAGCAAAAAAAAAAATTCAAGAAACACACATTTTTGAAGTAAAGTAATCTGACGTTACTAAGATCAGCTCAATAAACATACCAAATATATTTTTTGCAGTTAAAAATATATTTCTTTGAATTTTTTTAATGTTTCAATACTTTGTTCAATGCCAAAATCTACCACAGCATCTTATAGAAAAATATAAATTGAATTTCCTGCCTTTTAAAAAAATTCATAACATTGAGTAAAAAATTAAATAAATTCACGCTAATCATCGTTCCTTTCCTTTACAATGTAGCTCGCCACTCTTTCATGGAAAATAATATAAATATATATGTATAAATTTACAAATAAAAGATTTGTTAAGTATAAAATATTTTTCATTGACAGTACCCTTTTCAGTTTTTCTTTGTATTGTAGTAATATAAACAAATAACTTTATCTATTACATATTGTTGATAGCAAAAAATTGCCAAGTCAAGGTTAAATGTACATTTAACCGACGCCAGATGACCGTGAAACTGTACATATTGGCTGCTTATCTCGAACACTTTTTAAGGCAAATATGTTAAGCATAGAAGTTTAGTATGACCGCAGACATAGAAATAAAACATCACATATGCATATATCTTAATATCGCTTTATCCTCCACTCTAATGCCACGTGATATGGTAACGGTGTATAAATATTTACAAAGCTTCCTAATGACAAGGATAGCTTAAAATGATAGCAGCAACATATTTGAAGAAGGTCAGCTAGTCTGAAGGTCGATATTAATTTTTTGCTGACAAGCGAAAACCTTTCATAAATAAATGATAAAAAAAAAACGCTTTCCGTAAAATGCCCATGGGCTAAGAAAATATAAGAGTTTTCATAAAATAAGTTACAACAAGAGCAACATGAAAATTTGTAACTCATTTCAACAATTTTGTCTGGCCACAATCTACATCAGCAGCTGATGCTGACTACCAATACCTTTTATCCACTGCTTACCACAATGGTGTTGGCATCAATCCCCTGTTACCGCTGACATTATCGACTGTCTGCATCGCACACGAAATAATTCCAAGTCTTCTACATGAAGATACAAATTATTTGCTTTAGGCTAGCACAAGACAACGTTGAAAAGGATTAAGATTTTGAGGTTATTGTTGTAATACATACCTAGCACACCATTTTCTGACACAACTTGACTTCACTGCTTCAGCTAAATTTTACTATGTGGCCTGGTGAAATTTCTTCTTGTCACGTTGCTGCATTGGTGGCTGGTACTTGGAGCAAAAGCTGACTTTTTATAAACCTTAAATATTAAAGATAAAACAAGAATACCTTTTTTCTAACAACTGAAAGTGAAAGTGGTGAGTACTCGCTGAAAGGGATTATTAAATTTTGGGTTGAAATTAGATTTGTCTTTACTTTTGTGTAAAGAGGACACAGCTTTGTCATGTGCTGAAAGTTGTGATTAAGATTATTTCGTAGCAGTCAATTTGCTGACACGTTGATGAAGTCCCTAATTGTTTTGAAATTCGTAAAAATTATGAATGGAATTTGAGCATAATATTGACTTCGACTTCAACTTTACTCTATTATCAACTGAAATAAGTATATTAAAGAATAGAACACGGAAATAAAGAAAATTAGTTTAGTACCCACACAGATTTAAAAGCCTAAATTTTATCAAGTAAAAAATTAAAAACTACAAAAGCACAGTGCAGTCAAATTAATGAATTACAATGAAGCCCATTTTTATATTATTGTAGTGAGTACGGGTTGGCTCAATAACTAAACGAGCATGAATATGTATATAACATTAATATCTTTTACGGCTCATTTGCACGTACATAATTTTAATTGCTGAATTTTTTTCGAATTTACTTAAAAATGTCTAAAATTTATAATTTTTACGTGTGATGGGGTGCAAAACTTTGGGTATGCAGTTATAATTGAAAAACTATACTGAATTCCTAACTATTTCTTGGAGAGAGAATATTTTGATAGAGTCACTCAAATATATTCAACTTATTATTTAACAGAAGTATTATTACTGTGTCTGTTCACCAGAGGAGTGACTGCAGGCAAGCCCTTCTCTATATGTAAAGGGTGTTTTTTTATAGAGGTATAGAACTTTAAGTTGCAATAAAACAACGATGGATTATTCGATTGACATGAATTTTATTTATCCGAAAAATAATCTTGTGGCATTACATTTTAAATATGATTTCTGGCATATGACCGCCACGACTGGCGCGGATGTAGTCCAATCTGGACGTCCAATATTCGATGACTTTTTCCAACATTTGTGGCCGTATACCGACAATAACACGGCGAATGTTGTCTTCCAAATGTTCAAGCGTTTGTGGCTTATCCGCATAGACCAATGACTTTACATAGCCCCACAGAAAGTAGTCTAGCGGAGGCCAATTCACAGGTCCAAAACGTGAAATTAAGCGGTCACCAAATGTGTCTTTCAATAAGTCTATTGTGGCACGAGCTGTGTGACATGTTGCGCCGTCTTGTTGAAACCACATCTCCTGGACATCATGGTTATTCAATTCAGGAATGAAAAAGTTAGTAATCATGGCTCTATACCGATCACCATTGACTGTAACTTTCTGGCCACCACCGTTTTTGAAAAAGTACGGACCAATGATTCCACCAGCGCACCAAACAGTCAGTTTTTCTGGATTTAACGGTGTTTCAACGTACACTTGAGGATTACCTTCACTCCAAATGCGGCAGTTTTGTTTGCTGACGTAGCCATTCAACCAGAGGTGCGCTTCATCGCTAAACAAAATTCGCTTATGAAAATCGGGAACAACGGTAATCTCGTTTTGGGCCCATTCGACGAACCTAGGCCTTAATTGATGATCGTAAGTCTATTCATGATGAATTGCCAAACTAAACTGAGAATAAATCATTTGACAGCTGTTAAATCGGTCGCCATCTTGAAAAGTAAAAATAAAGTTCTATACCTCTATAAAAACACCCTTTACAAATGTTCTCTAACGACACCTTGGAAGGTGACCCGCCACTTAGAATGCAGCTTCAATGATAAACAAAACGTTACAAGCTTTTAAAGAATCATGGCTTAAGGATATTTACCTAAAATTAAATCGAAGACGTAATAGCACAGTGGTTAGCAGAACGTGCTACCATTCGAAAAGCCAGAGTTCGACTCCTCCGATCAACATCCAAAAAAATTGTAATTATAAAAAATTAAGTAATTTTTTCCTATTTGCGGTCACCTCGAATTGCTTGTCAACACTCCCGAGAGTATTTCCGACATGAAATAAAGGCTCCAAAAAAAATGCATCAACTGTTTGGTAGCGTCAATTATATCTGATATCTGTGGTCCCCTAATTGGAAAGCCGCCCCTGTAGAGCTTGTTGATGTCGGAAATGTCAGCTGGATCAGGGCAGAAACAAGCGGCCTTAAAAAAAGCGCAAATTTTTTGTCAAATTTATGGTGGAAGTAAGACTCAGTTGTACATGAGTGACTCATAAAAGTCCCAAGTAAAGCGAAGTAAAATGTTCGACGGCGAAAAGCAACTATCACACAATATTATCTAATGGTTTTCTACTCGATTTGCAGTACTGCACTGTGAAAGCCCTCAGCAAATATTCGATATGAGGGAAATTTGGAACGGCATTTTAAGCTACCTATGTATGGAATAAAACTATTGGTTTTCTGCATGCTCAAAAAAGAGCTGATGTGATGAAGATTTACGCAACGCAGTGGCCAGCAAAAAGACCGCTTATCTCGCAAAGATCTGCTAGACCACAACTCCTGTGTGTGGGATAGATTTCGACAATTGAAGAGAGAAACAAAGTTCATTTATTAAAAAAAAAAAAAAGCGAAAGCCAAGAGTATGGAGATCTTAGCTAAATAAGTGGGAATGCAATAGCAGGAAAATCAAAAAAAAATTTTTTTGGTAACTTATAGAAAGTTTCAGGGCTAGGGCACACCTATGAAACCACAAAAAATGCTCAGGGCGTACTGAAGTTGAATAGGAATCATTTCTTCAGAATGATTTATTGAAGTGAAATCAAAACACCAATAGACGGCGAACACTAATACCCAGTCAGATGTTTCGACATTCGACTGTGACAAATATCCATTAGCAAAGTCTCGTCTGATAAATAGCAAGAGAATGGAGACCCCACAATCTGCACTAGTTGTATGTAATAAGTGTCCTTAATAACACATATGAGGTCTCATCTAGCTTACTGAACATAGATCATATAATCACCAAATCCAGCATTCATACATCTAGCTTAATGAAAATATTCTAGACTTGAGGCCATTCTGTGTAAAACTTGCAAGTGCAAACGGAATAAATCGGAGACAAAATAAAGAAGCAACTGACTTATTATGGTTCATTCTGCGAATAAAAAGATCCTATAAATCAATATTCCACAGCTTTGATATTTAATGAAATTGCATACTACATAACTTCTTAGTGATGGGATATATACCTCGTTAGCTTGATGTTTCGGTTATAGTTTTTTTTGGTTTAATTTTTTTATTCTATTTTATTTATTTCAGTGGCACTGTAATAAAACAGATTGAAGAAAATTTATCTAATTAAGAATACTACAATTATTACAACTACAACTACAACTACAATTATCGCACTCAAGCTTTCAGCTTTCACCGACAATGTATGCGTCTTTTTGTCGTAAAACCGACACCAAGGTGATAGAAAATTTATTATATAAAATATTTCAGAGAGATTTATAATACATTATTCCTACCATAAGAATTCTGATGAGAAGATGTGGTGATATTTGAAACAGCTGTCACTTCTACCCATTCAAATCGGAAAACAAACAAATTTGCAAACAAACAATTTGAAAATTTATTTCAAATAGAGTTCATTAACTTATAGTAAAAATTAATTTTACAGTCCGCACAAACAATTAAAATTTTTTACTTTCTCTTAACCCCACTTGTAGAAGCATTTTCAAATATTCTGCCAAGAAAAAGTTTCCATTAAAGTTCATCAGCTACTCAAAAATTGACTTGCAATTGAGTGACATGTACACAGCTGAATAATGTTTGTATGTGTAAATATGATATGACAAGACTTGTGTACATGATAAGCATTTACCAACACGACTGATGCGTTGGGTAAAGTGTAAAAAGGATAAATAGCGTGATGTTGTTCAACAGTTTATTTCATTTTTTTTTTGTTTATATGCGTGACTGTATAATGTTGTCACTTGAATTTTGTTCGTGATGTTATGGCTTAAAAGAGTGTAACAAGCAGTCAGCCATCACAAAAATACCCACAGCACACGTGGAAAAAATCAGTCATCCAAACGACGAGGAAAATAAAAGCGGCGCAGTGTCTACGGCCAATAACGAAATGAAACAACAACACACTTTAAACACGTCCGTCCCATCCACTAACCAATGGACTACCACTATCGTCTGTAGGAGTTGAAGAACACCGTCAGTGTGTGACATTACGTCAGGTTCGTTGCGGCAATGGGAAATGACCACATTTTCACACTGTAAGTTGACGTGACGACAACTGACAATAGCAACGAATGACACAGCAAATATGTAGCTGTAATGTCACCAGAGTGGTCAGGTGGATAAACAATATCATGGGGAAATGGTGCGTACATAAATATACAGATAAATATCAGTGCACATTTGTATATAAAAATATGCAAATAATAATTACATGACAAAAGTAACAAAACAATGAGTGATGGCAAAAATACCTACCGAACTTGGATTTCAATAATGTGTATTTTATCATTTTAATTGAACAGTAAATAGTTTACGAGCTTTTTAAGGACAATGATAATTAATTTCATGCTTAGTATGGTTACTGAATTGAATTAATTAAATAAATACATGAAATGCTTGACAATGCAAATATCACAAAAATTACATTTTGTTTTTTAATTCCATGTAAATAAGTCTAAATTTTCGACATTGAGAAAACCACGTTTCGTTTCATGAATGAGGAAACCAACTTTTATTCTATACAAATATAAAATAAAGGGCGAAACAAAGGTACCTTTTTCAAAAGCCTTTTTTTGACAGATCACGCGTGAGTCGTGTCAGGCTGTCATATTATGTTTGTTCAGTATTGTTTGGCATTTTATCATGGAAAGACCTGCGCCTGAACAACTTTCACAAATCATTCAACTTTATTACGAAAATTCACGTTCTCTATGGAATGTGTTTCATGCACTTCTCTCAACTTAGGGTTAATATAATCGGCCTAATGCGCAAACTATTCGCAACAGCATGACCGATCTTGAAACCTATCGTTTAATATTGGATAATATTCGATCGAATATACTACGTCCAGCACGCAGTGAAGAAAATATAGCGGCCGTAGCTGAGAGTGTACACAAATACCGCGGAGAGTCGATTGGGCGCCGTTCGCAACAACTCGGACTGGCGTATGGAACGACTTGGCGCATTCTACGTCGAGATTTTAAATTGAAAGCGTACAAAATACAGTTTTTGAAAGAATTGAAGCCGCTCGACCTTACCAAGCGACACTGCTTCGCTCTATGGGCTCTTGAAGATCCTACGTTTTCGAGTAAAATTTCGTTCAGCGATGAGGCCCATTTCCGCCTTAATGGGTACGTAAACAAATAAAATTGCCGCTTTTGGGACAAAGATCAACCTCATCGGTCGATAGTTCTTGAAAAATTATGCCGATGAGAACGTAACCGTCAATGGCGACCGTAATCGTGTCATGATAAACGACTATTTGATGCCTGAAATTGATGCTCGTGACATGACAATTGGTTTCAACAAAACGGCGCCACTTCCCACACATCGCATCAATCAATAGATTTATTGAAAGTATGCTTCGGTGAGCAGATAATATCACGTTTTGGGCCGGTCGTTTGACCACTAAGATTCGAAAAATTATTTCCAAAGAATGTTCTTTCGAATATAATAAACATTCCCCATTAAATTTGAGTTTCTGTTTTTTTTTTATAAGTAGGGACCTCAAAATGGATCACCCTTTATATGAGCCAAAATATTAAAGTTAGTAAATTCTTAAGACTAATTGGCAATACCGGCGGCCGCGATAGCCGAGTGGTTAGCATTGCGTTATGACATTCGGAAGGCCTGGGTTCGAGCCCAGGTTCGGGCAACATCCAAAATTATAGAAATAAATTTTTCTAATTGCCCCTCGGCAGGGAATGTCAAACCCTCCGAGTGTATTTCTGGCATGAAATAAAGCTCCTCATAAAAATCCATCAGCCGGAGGCGGCTTAGAATAAACTGTAACAAACCTTTTTGATACACACTTATTATCTGCTACACTCACGCTTAGTACTCTCTAGAACTGAGTCTTCAACTTCATTCATTTCAAATATCTGCTGCAGCATTCTGCCTCAACATTCTGTCTAGGCGATCAAGAATAGGCTGATTATATGTTTGCCTGCGGTAGCTGCAGCTGTTCCGTTTATCCTTAACCGCGTGTAATTGCTGTCTACCCTTTTGTATGTCCTTGGTATGGGTAATTTGCATTATACGGCCGCTTCTTTATTTTCTGTCCTTCCGGGAAATTGCATTTACATTGTCACTTATTTCAATCTGTCCTTCGTATTTGGGATTTTCGTCACAATATATAATCGGCAATACCAATGCACTCCACTTGACATAGCAGACAGGTCAATATTAATATTTTTGCAGAGCCGACCTGTTCGATCAAAGGGTTCAGAAAACTACAACTTAAAAGCATCAGGCGTCATCATCAAGAGACACTACTAAAGTTACCATGCTCAATCGGATGTCATCAGTGATCTTTAGTATAACATTACTGTAGCTGCGTTTTTTCCTGAAGCCGGATTGAAGGGGGGATATCAAGTTATATTTATTTATCAACACAATAATTTGTTTAGGCGTAAGCATCTCAAATACCTTAAACAAAGCAGAAAGAGTGCTTATAGGTCGAAACTCGGACGGACTGCTAGAAGAGTTTTTACTGTGAATATTAAATTGCACAGAAACTTGGAAATAACCCTAAACTGCTGAGAATAAATTTGAGGCATTTGAAGCTATAAGTATTATTTTTAAGTGCTAATGTCATGTAGGGTTGAAGATTCCGTTGTGATGTTTTATTCTTCTGTTTAACAAAAATCAATTAAATTTTTTTTCTTTTGTGATTTTAATGCACTGGGAGATTGTGTAACTACACTTTCCATCGGATTTCAATTTCTATGCTTGCAAGGCATAATTAAGTTCTGCATTCCCCAGGATACACAAAGAAGCGAAGCGAATGGGTCTGACAGTGAACGGGGTCAAGACGAACATTTACGATTTGGCTCCCACGTCATTGCTGACAGTCTTAATTTCGAAGTCGTAGATAGATCAGCGTTGAAATTCAACGCTGAATCATTGCTTCCAACAGGAGCTACTTTTGACTGAGTAGGCAATTGAAAAGTAAAGTCTCCTCTTGATGAACTAAAACCAAACTCTTCAAGTCGCTCATCACTCCCGTCTTGACATATAATACAGAAGCCTAGCCGATGTCTACACACATCCAATGAGTACGCTTTAGGAGTTTTCGAGAGAAATGTTTTGCGAAATATTTATGGTCTTTTTCGCGTTGGCAACTACGAATACCATAGACGGCGGAACGATGAACTGTACGAGTTATACGACGACATTCACATATATCAGCTGCATAGTTTAGCGAATCAAGAGACACTGGCTACGCTGGCTAGGTCATGTCGTCCGAATGGATGACAGCCCTACAACTTGGAAAGTATCCGATGGGGTACCCGCCCATGGAAGCAGAGGAAGAAGAAGACCTCCACTAAATTGGGGAGGTGGAAAGCGACCTGGTTTCACTTGGTACTTCAAACTGGCGCCAAACCGCAAAGAGAAGAAACGAGTGGTGCGCTATTATTGATCGGGCTTTAATCATGTAAGCGGTGCCTACGCCAAAGTAGAAGAAGAAGGCATAACTAAGCAAAATATTCAGTACTAAACTCAAAGAACAGTTTTCTCAAAAGCCATTTGACAAAAAGTCAAATGTATTTCTAGAAATATTGGACATGTATAGGGTTTTCCAATAAAAGTAATAACATTTCTTAAAAAAAAACACTAATTGTTACGGAAATTCAAATTTTTTTATCTGATTTGATTATTACAATCGACGTTCTGAATATAAAATCATTCAAATGACCTCCACGACTTCTTTGGCAGGAACGAATTCGATGAACCCAATTTTGAGCACTTTTTCCACTAAATCAAGTCGTATATCATGAATAGCAAGTTCAATATTGACTTTTACAGCTTGAGGAGAGTCTGATTTATAGATAAGGACCAATGACTTCAAATAACCCTACAAGAAGTAGTCTAATGGTGTTAAATCACAACCTCTTGGAGGTCATTCGGTGTTTAAATTTCTTGAAATAATCGAATCTCTCACAATAATTCAGTTGTTGCACGTGCTGTGTGACACGTAGTCCCGTCTTGTTGGAACCAGATGTTGCTAAGATCAACTTCTTCTAATTATGGCCTTAAAATGATGGTTATCATCGATTACACCGCTCTCTATTCATAGTAACGATGCTACGAGCTTCATTTCGAAAGAAGTACGGACCGATGATTCCACCAAACTGTCAATTTTGGGGAATTTAATGATTGTTCATGAATAATTTGTGGATTTTCTTCGCACCAAAATAGACAGCTTTGTTTATTTACCGCACCACTCAGATAAAGTGAGCTTCATCGGAGAAGACGATTTTCTTAAAAGAATCGTTATCGGTTTCAAGTTGTTCCAAGGCAAAATCAGCAAATTCACGACGGTTTTGGTGGTCCAATCAGTAAGTTCTTTAGTGAGAATAATTTTATATGGATACTAGTTCAAATCCTTTCTCAAAATCCGAGAGGTTGTGGGTTGAGACAGTCCTAATTCTTTAGAACGCCTTGGAATCGACAAATTGCGGTTTTAAGCAACACTTGCATGAACGGCAGCAATATTTTCATTACTTCGACCAGTTCATTGTCTTATTGGCACTTGAACATTATGTAAAGAAAATGTGCGTTCGAAATTTTCATAAATTCGACGAATAGCAAGCACAGGTTGACGACTATTATGACCATAAAATGGCAAAAGCGCACGAAAAGTGACAGTTGCAGAGCGATATTTATTGGATAGTTTGTAAATGTTTTTCTTGCGTATATCTTGCCATGATGAAGTTGTAAACATTACTGAATACAAAGAAAAGCAAAAATACAGATCATGACATATTAAAAATGGTAAAAATGACACTTAAAAATCTTATATTCCCTATTAGAAAATCCTTTATAAATATTAGTTTAGGATTTAAGTTTTACACTTAAGTACCTAACTTGTAAATAAATAAAAAAATTAAATTTTAGTTTAATATTGGTAAAAAATGTAGGATTTAACAACTCTTTATATAAACAAAAAATGGGCTATAAATTTTTCAAAATCTGTAAGGAAACATATAATACTTGTTTTCATATTTATTCTTGTTAAAAACTATGCACGAGACACCACGCTCACGAAAGAGTGAAAAAATAAATGGCCACACTACTATTAACCAGAGTCATAGTCATAAAATTAATGAAATGAAATATAGGGCGATTATTCGTCACAAACCTTAGGGTGTCCTTAACAAATTAAAGAAGGTGCGATTAGCGATTAGAGAAAGTGAAAGTGTTATAAAAAAACATAGACACTCTTGAATATTCTTATTAATTAATATTAATTGCATTGACCACTCACGTAAACTGTTTTTGGTAATTAGCTGGAGTTTTCCTGTATACATAAATTCATTGCGCTGAGAATAAACCTAACAACATCACATCTACATACAAGAGTAAATATGTATTAAGTAAAAAATATTTTTTTGCCTCACATCCTGACATTATTATGATTAAATGAATGATGTGCCCAAATAACTCTTAGCTTTATATAAAGGTGTGTAATAAAGGATATGTTAATGCGGTTCAAGCAAAAAAAAAGTCAACACACAAACAAACACACATGCTGATGATATCCTGGCGATGTAAGCATATGTTAACATATGTGTGTGCATGCTTCCGTCTCTCTTTTTATGTATAGAT
Organism: Neoceratitis asiatica; assembly: GCA_030068015.2. Classification (NCBI taxonomy): domain Eukaryota; kingdom Metazoa; phylum Arthropoda; class Insecta; order Diptera; family Tephritidae; genus Neoceratitis; species Neoceratitis asiatica. The sequence goes on along the minus strand of CM061524.1, from coordinate 42,396,200 downwards.
GTGTGTGTACATTTGCGACATTTGATTATTTTAAGACTGGCATGTTAGTCACTGAATATTTGCCGCTAGTGACGCTGACGGCGTTGGCGGCGGTGACGTTCACGCATTTACTACGCTGTCATTTTGCACACCTTTCGCCACAGTTGGTGGTTATATTTCATTGTAGCGGCAACGCGCTGTCACTTTTGACAGCTTTGAATAATGTCCATCCATAAATTGTGCGTACATAGTCAATGTTACGCATGCAGACATACGTCTATAAACATACGTATGTATATAATTATATAAATAAACATCTAATATGCATATCTGTGCCGTTTATGTAGCAAATTGAAAAACTTTGTCATTTAATGCTGCGCACACAAATGCACATACTACTAGATATTTGTTTATATGCTCACGAAAGGCCGGTGGGGAATTACTCGTGTGTAGCTTTTAGCGATTGTTTAACATATTTTTTTTCTTATCGTTTATTACTATTAAGGTTAATTTTTCCTTTGCTTTGCCTATTTTACTCTAATTTTTATTATGACCTATATATACTTACACACATATACCTTCACTGCATGCACTTGTTCGCTCTGCTAATGAGCAAAGTTCACATATTCACTCATTTAGGCATGAATAATTTTTATAAATATCCAAGTGTTATTGTTGTGTTATTAATTTTATTATTTCCCTAAGGGAAAACTATTTTTGATATATAACACTGTAGACGGTTTTGGATTTACACTAGGTGCAGTCGGCGCTACGGGCCTGGGCCTCAAATCTGCTGGGGCGGTGAAATTTGGAATGTTTGGAAAATTTGTTTTTAGTGTTATCATTTAGTTAGTTGTCATTTTTTTTATTTACCAGAATCAAAAAATTTAAATTTCATTTGGCCAAATGTAAAAAATAAATACACACTAATTAATCAATGAATTTAAACGTAAATAACAGAATTTAAATTAATATCGTAAATTTCCTTTTTTATTATAAAGACATTAAGCGTGATACAGTATATCGTTTAAATGACTAACTCGTGAATTTTTGCAATCTTCGAGCCGTTTGAGGTAATTTTCGACCAAGTTTCGGCACATATTGGACGGTATCTCAGCCACAGCTTGACGAATGTTGGTTTTTAAATGCTCAAGACTTAAAGGTTTATTCGCATAAACACGATCTTTCGCGGTGTCAAATCGCACGATCTCTGTGGTCAATTTACATCGCCAAGATGAGAGATTACGCGGTCGGGAAAGCACTCTCGCAATAACCCCATATTCGCTCGTGCTGTGTGGTATGTGACACTATCTTATTGGAACCACATATTGTCCAAGTCGTGTTCTTCAATTGCAGGCCGTTTAATATACGACCATAACGATCCGTTATCGTTTTCAAATCACACCTCCATTTCAAAGGACCCACCCGACATTACATTTTTTGGGTGTGATGGCCTATCCTCAATTACTTGACAATTCTCGGAGAACCAAATGCAATATTTTTGCTTATTTACGTATCCACCTAGTGACAAATGTGCCTCATCGATGAAGAAAATTTTGTTGACGAAACTATGGCGTTATGAATAGCCAGCTGACTTCAAATATTTCAGTTGTCAGCTGGACTTTACGAGGTATGTTCAAAGGAAAAGGCGAAGGTTTTCCTCATTTGTGTTTTCGATTACAATGGTGTGGTGCATCATGAGTTCCTGCTAAAAGGTCATACAGTTAATAAAAAATACTAAAAGGAAATTTTGCAAAGTTTTCGTGAAGCGGCTTAAACGATCGGGATTGTGAAAAAACAAATCGCGGATTCTGTATCACGATAATGCACCAGCTCACACATCATAGCTTATTCGAGATTTTTTGGCCAAAAACAAAACCTCAACCAACCTACTCACCAGATTTAGCTCCCTCCCACTTTTTGCTATTCCCAAAATTAAAGAAACCAAAGACAGGAAAGCGTTTTGCCACAATTGATGAGATCAAGTAAGAATCGAAGAAAGAACTGATAGCCATACCCAAACGCGCTTTTAAGAAATGATTTGAGGATTGTAATAAGCGTTGGTACATGTGTCCATATCCGAGGGGGATTACTTTGCAGGGGACAAAATAGATATTGATGAATAAGTATGTACTTTAAAAAAAAAATCAAAATTCATATTTTCCTTTGAACACACCTCGTATATGAATGAAGGTATAATTCCAAGAGCAAAGTACACCGTAATGTTCCGTAAGAAATTCCCATCTTTTGAGTAGCGATATATGAGGTGAAATGAGCTAAATGATGATTCACAATCAGTACAATATCTGTAACCGATAATTTGTTTTTTAATTTCTTTAAAATTTTATCAACTGCTTGAGTAGTTGGACGATTACGTGCGCCATAATCTTGCCTTAAAGCACGAAACGTGGCAGCTTTTAATCACAATTTTGTAATAGGTTTCAACCATTTTATCACGGTTGTTAAGCAAACCATTTTCCTAAACTCCGGATTTTATGTCTGACAGATGTTACAATACAACCCTTTTTGAATTGATTATATTTATTTATAATTTAAAGAAAATCTTATACTTTTGCATCAAATAAGTTTGGAGTGGGCATACTATAGGAGTTTTTTACAAATGTATCTAAGTTCTTCCGATATAGTTATTTTCACATTTTGTCATCAGATTTTAAAATTTTAATTTTTAATGCTTTATAATAATTAGTAAAATTTCAGTGATGGGGCACAATTTTTTTCAGTGCCTTAGAGCAACAGAAAATTTAAATCCTCCTCTGACTGTAGAACACATACAATATATGTACGTATATGTATATATTGATAACCTGTGCCTTTTATATCATATATATATATATATATGAAAGTTTTTATTAATTCTTGGAAAAAAATCATGTGTGGAGGAAGAATATGCTGATAAATTGGTTAATAGTACAAAAATTCTTCAGAGAAGAAATTTCTGTTTTTCTGATATTTCCAAATTTAAATAAAGGTCATATATGAGATAAATATTTGTCAAAAGGAAAGCTTTTTTTGGGTTTTAGAAATTTTGTGACTATTTTTTGCTCACCTATGTCATCTTGTTTCGAACAATTTAAAATGATGCAGGTATACCAAATTTAGATATATCGGCATGAAAGCTAGATACGTTTTCAAAGGCTAATTTTAATCTGCAAAAGAGATTATATGCGTCTTCACTATTCTTCCATGAGTTTACAAACCTTTTTCTTAGACGATGCATATCTGCATGATAGCATATGTACCAGGTCTCAAGAAAAACTGGTAGGAGTCAATTACTCTTCCAGCTGCCTCAGCCAATAGCTCAATCTTTCCAGTAAAAGCTGAACAAAATCTTATTAGTAGTGCACCTCTCTCTGCCATTATTATTGTAACAGACTGTGATTTTTTTTAATAGATTGGGCAGAATCCTCCACTAAATTGTAAATTGTAAAAATTTATATAATATGTATATAATCTGGTTCTGGTTTTTATCAAAATATATTCGTTTCCATTAATTACCATTCTTGGTGTTAATTAAAAAAATTGATGAGATACATGTCACCCTCCAGCTCTATATCTTAATCATTGCCATAGTAATCAAAATACATAACAATTAACAAGTTTTCTTAATAAAATGAAATATATGTTATTTATTATCTCGTCAACAATGACTTCATCATCTGAATGAAGTTCAGCAATCAATATCGGGACAAATAGTCTCACTTTGGATCAATTTCATCCAAAATATTTACTGTATGCGGTTGCACCTCGAAACTCGGAGTAGTCTTTTGTTTTGATTCACTTTGCTTTCCAAATTTTCAGCTTAAATTTGAGTAGAAAATAACGCTGCAACTGCTGCCAAGTCACAACTCTTCTGTGTGTTTGTCGACCAAATAAATTATGTGCGATATATCGTAAATTTGCTTTGCCTAACTTGTACGATTTATTGAACACTTTTTTGAGCAAGCGTTTATTTTTTAATAAATGATTTTATTTTATTATTATAATATTTATTTTATTTTGATAAGTTGTAATGGATTTGTTTTTTATAAAAGGTGATCCATTTAGAGGTTTCATACCTTTTTAAAGAAAAAAAAACACAGAAACTTCTAATTTAATTGGGAATGTATATTATCACTCGAAAGAAGATTTTTTGATCCACAGAGTCCAATTTTTGATGACCCGTATGAGCATTTCGACAGGTAACTGGCGTATGGCATGCGTGATGCTTTGCTCCAGGGCGAAGAGACTTTACATATTCCCACAGGAAATAGTCTAAAGGTATGATATCACACGATCTTGGTGATCAATAGCCCTGCCGAAAACGGTGAATTATCTGCTCACCGAAGTGCTCTCTCTCAATAAATCTAATGATTGATGCGATGTGTGGGAAATGGCGCCGTCTTGTTGAGACCAAACATCGAGCGTCACTTTCAGGCATCAAATAGTCAAATAATCAACGGTTATGTTCTGACCGGTATCATTTTTGAAGAAATATGGGCCGATGATTTCACCGACCTACAAACCACATCAAACCGTTGTCTTTTCTGGGTGAAGTGGCAGCTCTTGAATCTCTTCAGGTTGCTCTTCGTCACAAATGCGGTAATTTTGCTTGCCGTGCTTGCTTCATACTCATTGAGCTAAGAATGGGCCTCATCGCTGAACAAAATTTGGCTCGAAAACGTCGAGTGTTCTTGGAACTTTTCAAGAGCCTATAGAAGCACGAGTGGCTTCAGTTCTTGTACAAATTTTTACTTTTTCAATTTAAGATTTCGACGTAAAATGCGCCAAGCTGTTCCATCATCATCGTCAGTCCGAATTGCTGCGATCGACACCGAATCGACTCTCCACGGTCTTCGTGTACACTGTCAGCTACGGCCGCTATATTTTCTTCACTGCGTGCTGGACGTCGTGTATTCGGACGAATATTATCCAATAATGAATACAGGGTTTCCAGACAGATGATGGTGTTGTAAATGGCATGCTAAGTAAGCCGACTTTGTTCACCATAAAAAACTGAAATATACCAAAGTGTCATTCCACCTCAAAGAAACTTAAAATTAATAATTTTTTCAATGGTCTAATTAAATATATATTTTTTAAGAAAAAAAATTCAACTTATTCACAAAAAGTTGTAAACAAGCAAAAAAAATTTACAAAGTTACGCAAAGGGTTAAGTATGCAAAAATTTATTCTGTAACAAATAAACCGTATTATCTGATGTTATCCTTTTATAGGTATCGCTGATGAAAAGAAAACTAGTTTCGGCGTTGTATCAAATATAAACTCAAGTTTTGTTTCCTATTGATATATGAATCAGTAGTTATGATTTCATTCATTCTATTTGATGAAATTTTTTATCAAGATTCTAAATATTTGGAACAAGCTTTATTTACAATCATCTGAGACTGCTCTTATTGTGAGCAGTTATTTAAATAAATATCCATTTTTTGGCGCAAAATTCACATTTAAGTATCTTAATAAAATGATCGGCAACTATATTACTTTTCTTCCAACTCTTCAGAGCCCACTCTTCCGTAAATAAAAAGTCTCATGTGCAATAATATTACCAAAATATTGTTATGTATTAAGTATTCAACTTAATTTTTTCTTTCTGTCTTCACCCTCTTAACTTCCATTCTACTCGCGCTATCAATATATGATATAATATTTCGATTTCGATGATTTTCAGTACCAACATTCAATTCATAGCATGTGGGCATATCACGCCCCTTTATGCTTTCTTATTGAATTTTTTACCCAAAACCTCATATTTGATAAACCAAATTTCATACTCATAAATGGTTTTTCGACGAAGTTTGTACTAAAACCTCACATCTAAAAATATCGGTATATGGGAGCAAAAGCTTCATTTAATTTAGAATAATGGATATGCATACCTGGCCACAACGGCGAAGTTCTGTTTGGTGGCCGCTATGGCGCCGAGTCAGTATTGTGGTCGTCGCGAACTACAAATTTATATACTTAATATTATGTTTTGTGTTAGAAAGATGTATCTATAACCCAGAATCTACTCTCCAGTTTTGTAAGTGATTCATCAATACGAAGTCCGTGTTTTCAAAGACTGACTTTTGTGAAGTAATATTAATATTATAAAAAGTCTTTTAAATGTTTAAATGCGAAATTTCTTCTTACATAAAATTTTTCATAAACTCTGAACAAATTGAATATATATTCACATTGGTATCTAGATTCCTACTTCATGAAGAAAGCTTAGCAAAAACCTGGTACACATTATTAACAATCACACAAACAGACATGTGCCAACACAAACATATCTATTGTAAATACGAATATGCAAACAATTTAATATTCATACTCGTATTTGTGCATTCCCCTATTTTGGTATTTACGAATAAAGAAATATATTTCCAAAACATTTGGCAGCACAAATAAATTTTTGGTGAGAAATATGTCAAACCACAAGCAAACAAAATTTTTAGTTTGCGACCAACTCTAAAGTTATATTTATATAAATATACGTATCTATGTGCTTAATAGTTTACTCCATTTTTCATACCACATGTTGGTACATACATATGTATATAATGGCATGCATATTTACCTTATAGAAGATTTTAGCAAATACACACTTTTAAATAAGGCAATGATTTTCTAAGTATACATATATATTTCTATGTAAAAAAAATTAAAAAAAAAACTGCCATAACACCTAAACATATCACAGATTTTGTTTTTCATATGTGCGTATTCTATATATCTAAATATGCATCACGTAAGTATGCATGTATGTATCATCACATATATATATGAATTACATACGTACGTAATGCAATTTACTCCAATTCCACTCAGCACCTGAACTAGCTAACTAAACATAAATAGACACATACAAATAAATATATGTATGGACATACTTCCTCTGTGATTCTTTTCCAGTTGTTTTGGAACTATTATGACATTTACAAATTTCTCTTTCACTTTTTGTGGTCACTTTTATTACTTTTACCTGTGCATATTTATTCTGGCTAATCTCGTTTCACTTTTTCGGTTCAAAGTTAGTTGAAAAGTACACACAAACCGGTACATAATACATACAAAGCATATGCACATCCGCTCACTCTTATGTTACCCCTGCCTGCATGTAGTAGCTCAGCTTCAACTTTTCTACGACTAGCCTCTGTCATATTGGTAGCAAACACTTAACGCCATGCTGCATGCAATATAAAGTGCATAAAAGTTAATAAACACGCATATATGCACATATATGGGGGCAGCTATGTGAGTAATGCAGATTTCTTTTATCAAAAAGAAAATTGCCTCAGGCATTGGCATGGCAGGATTTTTCAAATAATTACATTCGCTCAAAAAAATGTTACCCTTAAAAGAATAGTAAATTTATAATTTTTTCGTTGTAACTGATTTTTGGGCGGCAATTTTTAATTTTTATACTCGGTTGCGCTATATACACAGAGAATATAAGGATTTTCCAATTAAGGGTTTTATCTATTGGTATACAAATAATCGAACTTTATGAAATCGCGATACGAATAGATTATGTATGCCTGGCCCACTTACCCACTCGTGTACATGATAACTTCAGTAATATCTGATTCATTTTGATAAAATCCGGAAGTTATTGGAAGTGCGTAAAATCGGACTAGGTACAGGCCTACCTCCTTCATAAGATTATATATATACACATGGCAGAAAAGGTCTGCGTTCATCTTGAATGAAAACAATAAATCATTCATAAACTTTTTTCTAATTATTTTATGTAGTTCAATAAAAAGTAACTGTACATTTAAAAAGGGATCACATATAAACAAAAAGGTCATTCAAACCCCAAAGAGAAAAAGTATGCGTTCACTTCAAGAATAATGAAACAAAAGGTTAAGAATTAAAAAATATATATAAGAGAGTGACTTGTTGATATCCACTTTTCGATATCCGTGTCTTTTAATGACTTCTAGAAGACGGTTTTTCATTGACCCAACAAGTTTGATTGTTATTTCTGGGCTTATAGCTTCCTATTCCTCTTCAAGCGCGCTCCTAAGCACTTCATTTCTGGATATAATACGCTGTCTAATTTTTCTTTCTAGTACATCCCATAAGTACTCAATATTGTTGAAATCAGGTGTTTGCGGTCGTATACACAGTTGTTTAGGAATATTGTACAGCAACCAAAGCTTAACAAAATCTGCAGTGTACTTCGGGTCGTTATCCTGTTGGAAAATAAATTGCTCACCAAGTTCCAGCATTACAGCACTTTCCTTTAAATTTGTTTTCAAAATATTAAAATAATCATGTTTGTTCATGATCGACTTAATAAACTGAAGTTTTCCTAAACTTGAACTTGCCATGCACCCCCACATCATAGCATCTCCACTACCGTGCTTTACCGTAGGTACAAGATTTTGGGTTTGCAGCGCTCTTCCGCTATTACTCCAAATAATCTTACTACCTTTTATCTCAAAAATGCAAAACTTATTCTCATCTGAAAAAATAGCCTTATTTCAAAACTCTGGAGACTTGTTTAAGTGCTCTTTCGCAAAGGTCATCCGCTTGAGACGCTTTACTCTCGATATGAAGCGTTTTCTTCGTGCGACTATGCCATGAAATCCGGTTCTTTTCAAAAAATTTCGTACCATATCTGGACATAATTTCTTTTGGTACTTTAATGCAATGTTTTTGAAAGTTGGCTTACTGTTAGATGTGGGTTAGACTTCACAAGAATGGTTAGGTTGTACTCTTCTCTTTCCGCCAGTTTCCTTTGACGACCGGAACGTAGCTTAGACTCATAAAATTTTGTTTGTTTGAAGTTGTTTATCACTCTCTGGACAGAGGAGTATTGTCTCCCAAAAGCTTCGCCATTTCCCGATAACTTTTGCCATTTTGCCACAAACCAGCAATGATTTTCCTTTCGCCAATTACAATTTCTTTTCGTTTTTGGTCCATAGTCAAAAAAATAATATATTTCTTCTATATTTATATACGCTTTAGCTTCTTCCTAATCGCAATTACTATCGTGTATCATTTAAAATTAAATTAAACATAAATAATTTGTATTTTCAGTGCAACAAATCATCGCTTCTTAAAGTGAACGCACACTTATTCTGCTCAACTTACTTAAGTAGCGGTACTACAATCCCTTTAACTCAAAACGACGCAGCTAAAATTCTACAAAAGTTTGCTCAAACATTCTTCAAATAATTTTCTTCAAAATAAATAAAAATAAAAAAGTGATTGTTTTAAAATGCTTAACTTTTTTTAATTGAATACTTTAATACAGTGGGTGAACGCAGACTTTTTCTGCCATGTGTAGATATATTGTTAGGGACAATTGCATTAAATGAAAAAAATATGATAGACAAAAAAGATTTTGGATGGACATAACTCCACTCACATTGGGCTTGAGGAGATTTTTTGAATATTTGGTAATTATAGTTCCCATGGCCTATATAAACGCGAATAGAAATGGTAGAAGTCGAGGCAACAACGACGCCATTTTCCCACATATGTTGTATGGGAGTTTTACTTTCCACTCTTCGCTTGACTCAAGATCGAATATTTAAGGCATTAAGCAACATAACTCAACAAAACATTATGGTTTTTCTCATTTGAAAGGGAACGAAGATCGCATGATAAATGACATAAGCTCAGACATATACCTACCTCCTATCTAAGAACCAAACTTAGTTTTTCTTACTAATTTCTTGTACTCCTCCACGAAGATGGTCACGCACGCTTTTAATTAGCCTTGAGCAAAATCGTGTTGATCAAAAAAGAGAGAAAAAGGGAGACGAAGAAAATCATATCAGCAGTACAAAGCTGCTTTGGGTAAAAAGAAAATTCGATGCGGTAGATGACCTAACTTTCTCTGTCAGAAAGCTTGGATTTTGCTAAAGTCACGGTCACAGCAGATTATAAATAGTTAGTGAGCGATCGCAATAAAACAGTCAACTTGAAATCGACGAATAGTATTAAGAAGAAGCACATGAGGGGCGAATTCAATACGGTGCGCTTAGGGGAATCGGAAAAGCCCGTCGGAAAATAACAGAAAGGCTAACGAACTCTGAAAAGTATGATGAAATCGTCAGGCGTCATGATGAAAGGCCATCCACATCCAAGAGACAGCTAATTTTATTTGAACAGGGCCTCCAACACCAACAGGAAGGTCGGGTGAAGTGATCAAGCAACAACTGACTGTAGCTTTGCTGCACCATATTAACCCTTATAACCAGTTGACTGCTGAAATGCTACATATTCTTTCGTCTTTTTATATAATGCAAAAGCATAGACGATCAGTTTAAGTACTGCAAACAATAAAAGGATTAAATATACGAAATGTGCGACCTCCTCGAAGTCAAGCATCTTGTTGTGATAAGTACTGCTGGATAACAGTGATCAAGAACGGTGACCAAAAACACCGACATAGGAGAAAAATCAGGCTTTTAGTCAGCCTCGAAAAAGTCGGAAAGAGAGAAAAATAGGGAAAAACAAATGCTTTCACATTTTAATGTGGCTCTATATTAAATGCAGATACTCGTAGGGTAGATGACATAACTTTCTGTAAGACATAGAGCCATTGGCGAAAGTAACAGTAAAAAGGAGCAAGACACAGTCAGCTAGTGAGAAATAATTAATAGTATTAATGAGAAACGGCGGCCGCGATAGCCGAGTGGTTAGCTTTGCGTACTGACATTCGGAAGGCCTGGGTTCGAGCCCAAGTTCGAGCAACATCCAAAATGATAGAAAAAAAATTTTCTAATCGCGGTCGCCCCTCGACAGGGAATGTCAAACCCTCCGAGTGTATTTCTGGCATGAAATAAAGCTCCTCATAAAAATCCATCAGCCGTTCGGAGGCGGCTTGGAATAAACTGTAGGTCCCTCCATTTGTTGGTATAAACATCAAGACGCAAAAACTTCAAATTGGAGGAGGAGCTCGGCCGAAAATCGCTTCAGCGGTTACAAAGCGCCAAATATATATATATATATATATTAATGAGAAACACAATAAGGGCACATACAAGAGATGGCATTCGTAGGAATTGGAAAAGTATTAGGCGACTTCGAACAACAAGCCTACGAGATATGTTCAAAGGAAAAGGTGAAGGTTTTCTCAATTATTTCTTTGATTACAATGGTGTGGTGTATCATAAGTTCCTGCCAAAAGGTCGTACAGTTAATAAGGAATAATACAAGGATCGGAATTATGAAAAACAAATCGTGGATTCTGTATCACGATAATGCACCAGCTTACACATCTATGCTTATTCGTGATTTTCTTTGGATAAAAACAAACCCGTAATCATGCCTCAAGCACCGTATTCACCAGATTTATATCCTTCCGGCCTTTTCTTATTCTCCAAACTAAAAACGTTTTGCCACAATTGAGGAGATCAAATTAGAATCGAAGAAAGAACTGATAGCCATACCTAAACGCGCTTTTCAGAAATGATTCGAGGATTGGAAAAAGCGTTGGTACAAGTGTCTATATCCGTGGGGATTACTTTGCAGGAGATAAAATAGATATTGATGAATAAAAAAGTACTTTTCTATGAAATTCAAAATTCATATTTTCCTTTGAACACACCTTGTAGTAATAACGTCGGACATGCGGGTAAAATGCCATCCACATCAAGTTTGGCTGGAGAATGGTTTACAATACCATCGAAAAGGTTAGCTGAATCAACCCCTATGGTCAGTTAGCTACACTCTACAAATCACTCATCATTACCGTCGTATTATATGATGCAAACGTGTATAAAATATCAGATAAATCTGGAAGACAGTAACGTGGTAGAGCTATAATCGAGTTAAGACACAGCCTTCTTATGTCATTCGAATGGACGAAAGAACAACAGCATTGAAAGTATTCCAATGAAAACAGAGGAGGAGAAGGACTGGCACTCTACACCGAAAGAGCAGGTGAATGAGAGCTTTCTGCACTTGGTGTCTCCAAATTACAGTGAGTTGCGAAAAGAAGAATCGACTGGTGTGTGATATTATTCTCATGGCTATTATCGCAAAAGCGGTGGATGGCCTTCTTTTAAGTTAAATTATTAAACAAGAAAATTTTAATCTTTATATATTCAAAACCTTATGAAATTATATGAGTCTTATGTTTTTAGCGAAGTAAAAAATCTTGGGTTGCAGTAAGAACCACAAACAAATAATTACAAGCGATCTGTAGCAAATTTATCTACACAAATGTAAACCTTCGAAGCAAAGTTTCAACCATCAAAGAGCAAAAACAAATTACCAAATATTTCAAACTGCTGAATACTCGCAAATACACCTACACATATACATGTGCATGTGTAGTTGCAAATGCAAATATGTGTATGTACATACATAGGTACTCAGGTGTAGGTTTATGAACACAATTTGCGCACCTTTAAGCTAACATAAAATGAGCTAACTGTAGTTCAGCTATGAGCAATACAACATCATCAACAGCAACAACAAGAATAATAAGACTTTTGGCCGACATTTATATTAACTAGATGTACTCGTACATATGTACCTACTCACAAATAAAATACTTTTTTGATATACAAACATTAGCCCTTATTGCTCGCCAGCAGCAGATTTAATGTTTGTATATTTAAGAATAAGTCTTTTATGAGTACATAGCACATTCAGTAGCCTTGCATGCGATACAGAATGTTTATTTGAGTATTTTAGAAACACACTCATACGTAAGTGTGTGTGTGTGTGTGTTTCCGATCATGCCATTTTGCATGTCCAAGTAAATCGGCTTGAATAGGAAAATCCCACTTACCTTAACACATATCAAATACACACATAATATCAACCATCCGGCATATGCCTTCTTATGATATTGCTTCACATACATAACATATGTAAACTTACACACATGCATACGTTTATATAGCTAAACTTGAACAGATCCATAGTTGGCCTGCATTCAAGTTTATTTCGAAATAATTTGCATATGCACGCTTCCGTGAAGTTAAGTAGCCTTTAGAAGAAGTTTCTCGAAATTGGCATAGCCGTTTATTTTTAACATTTCATATGCGCTTTTTAATTTTGAAAATACTTGCATAAAATTGAATATTACATTTCTGATGGGTAGAAAGGTGTGTAGTGTGGCGCTGTTGCGCATTTCGTGCTTTATTTTCTCCATTTTTGGTCGAGTTATTTTTAAAGATTTTCTCAAGGATACCATAATCCATATATAAGTATATGAGTGAATAATTTTTTGTTATTCCAACAGCAAGCTTTTAGTTAGAAAAGTGCTAAAAATTATTTGTTATTTTTATTTTTAAAATATTTTTGTATAATGTTCGTGTAAATAATGTATTTATGGTGTTTAAATTTCTTCGTAAATATGATGCATTTTAAAATTGCTTCAATAGAAATATGCTCTCTCTCTCTGGCGTCGAATTATGCTTGACAGTAATGCAATTTTTTGAAAAATGTTCTCTCATGTTTATGAGAGGAATAATAGGAAAACTTTTTTTTGAGAAGCAAAATGGCATAAATTAAATTTATCTATGTAGAAGCAGCATTCTGTATTATTTCTTTAAATAATTAACTAACTTATTATACACCTCCGTCATTCCTTTTTGAGGATTGGGCCAAGTGTAGCAAGTAAAGTTTCGACTACCAAAAGATTGCTTTACATATAATCAGTGGCTAAAAATTATTTTTTTTACGTATGATCCGTTCACAACTTCCGGTCTTACACCAAGTATCATGTGGGTATCCAATAAACTTCCGTTTGGAGTGAAGCTAAAGTATTAACACGAACCCTCGCGTTTGTTGATAGGTTTTGTTATCCACCACATAAAAAATCTGCTTGAAAAAAATCCTCCAAATAAGTCTCGGTTGAGATGACAACCCCTGCAAATGTTTTAAGGATCACAATTTGAAGGCATGCACCTGAAACATCCGTTGCCTCAATTTTCGAAGCTGCCGCTGCTTAGATAGTCGATGACCTGGTCCAACTAAGGATAACATCACCGCCGTCCAAGAACGGCGACAGATGGTACAAGAACGGAAAAAGGTAGGTCCTTGGGAATTCTACTACTGCGGTTATATAAAGCGCAAATTTGAAGTTAGTTTATTAGTAGGTGAGATACTCTGTCGCCAAGTCCTGACATTCACCCTAGTGGGGAGACGTCTAGCTTATAGCAGAAAGCGAAGCTATTAAATAAATCTATCACGCTCCGACTGGACGAAATATAAGGATAATGGGACCAAGGGTTCTTCTATAATCTCCTAGAACGCACTTATGAGAGCTTACTCTATCACGAAGTCAAAATCGTGATTTGCTATTTCAACGCCAAGGTGACGAAACATCCCCGAACAAGCTAAGGCTAGCCGATTTCCCCGGAGATCGAAATAGGTCGTCTGTAGTATCGGATAACGACACAAGAAAATACATACAATATACAAGCAACATTGTTGTCTCCGAAACGCGGAACCAAATGTAACATATTGTGATTTACCGAAGACATATCTCCAGTGTCCGCGAAAGCCGAGTGTTTAGCATTGCGTACTACAATTTGGAAGGTTTGGGTTCGAGTTCAGGTTCGAGCAACATCCAAAATTATAGAAAATTTATTTTCCTAATTGCGGTCGCATGTCGGCAGGGAATGTCAAATCCTAAGATCGTAATTCTGACATAAAATAAGAAGCTCTCCAATTTATTGGTAAAACAGCAAGACTCAAAATCACAAATTGGAAGAGGAGCTCAGCGAAAAATCACTTCGGCGGTTACAAACATCGATTTGAATCACTATCTCGTCGCAGTTAAGAAATGCACCCGCCTCTGTGCAGCAAAGGACGGGCGTGAACAAAGGTTCGACATCAAAAAGCTGCAAATACAACAGACAGCCATGCAGTTATCTACTTGAATAGCGCTTCTACTCTTTGAGAGGACCCATCAGCATATCGATATAGGGGAACTGTGGAACGGCATCTCAAGCACCCTACGTACCGCTGCTGCAGAAATATTTGGATTTCGGCTGGTACGATGAGGATTGTAATACCTTAGTAATTATAAAGCCTACCTCGCAACTTTGCGATCGACCACAACACGTGAATGGTGGGATATATAACGAGAGCTGACGAGGGGAGCGAGGCACATTTGCAGTCGAAAAAATTGGGCCAAAAGTCGTAACTACGATAATCTTGAGAAGCTGATCACCAATTTCCAGGGTATGTTGAGTCTATTTAGGGAACACTTCTCAAACCCTCTAAATGCAATGGAAGCGCGACACCCGGAGACGGTGAATCCTAATTGAAAATGAACACTCTTGAAATCTCGACGCCTTCTAGTTCAATTTATGGTTTACCTTACTATACTGAGTAGGAAGTCAATAAAATTTATTAATTCGTTTAAGGCGATTTTAAATTTTAATTCAATATTAAAAGAAAATTAAATTTATTGTACTTTCATTGTGAGAGTAACTAAAACCGTGTTATTACCAAAAAGAGTAATGGTAAATTAGTAACCACGAATTTTAATTTCCCTCACTAAGCCAAGCGGCATGCATTGTTACAATATGTGCACATACATACTCGTATGTTAGTTATTTAATGCTCATTTCAATTCCATTGAAACCATAAAGGACTCACTGGAACATATGTCACCCTGGACACGAATTTCCATTTAATTTTATAGCGAACATAAAAACCACCTACACAATGAAGATTTTACTGCTGCAAAACACAAAAGCCCAGCTAATAATTTCAATAAAAGTCCACAAATGAGCATATGTTGTAAATGCAATGAGATTAACCGCCAAGCGGTTAGTGGGCGCTCAGTTTACGCTATGAATGACGCATGCCGGCAAACGGCATGTCTAATTCGGCTGCAAGTGATGCTAATACCTCAATATATGAGGGTCATAAACTCGACTACTTTTAATTTTCATTATAAGTTTTTTAATTTTTTTCTTCTTTCATTGTAATATTGCGTGTTGAGGTGGTCAACGTATGCCACATATACTTGTATATACATAAAAGAAGGGATAAAAATGGGCTTAGCGAAGCTTTCGCGAATTCATGGTAAATATGTTGGTACGGGTCAGCGAAGTTAGCGCTGCCGGGTCGGTGACTAATTTCGTTAGAGTCACGAATGAGCGTGAGCGTGCTAATTTCGCGAGTAAATCCTCATAATGAGGATATAACATTGAAGCGAGGGAAAAAGTTCAAACAAATATATACATATATATATATATATGTCAGCATATATGCTGAACAATGCGCACATGTGAGGTTTACACATTTACATATGAATGTTTATATATATACAGTAGCGGAAAAAAGTCTACATACACCCCTTCTTTCGTTGAACTAAAAATCCAAAAGGTTTATAGGAAATTTTAACGATACAGCTTATTTCAAATATTTTCACTTATCATACAAAAAAAATACAAAAATTCATTTCTTAACATAAAAAAATACAAAAATTCATTTCTTAACATAAAATACTAAAGCAAAAAAAGAGGGAATCCAACATTGACAAAAGTCTACATACAGTACATTCATAGCTTATCTCAGCGCGAAAACTTTGGTTAATATCAGGTAACATGATCCTTTTAGTATTTAGTTATTCCACCGTTCGCATCAATAACAGCTTGAAGCCGACGTGGCATCGAAGCTACTAAATTTGTCAATTCTGAGGGAGTAATACTATCCCAAGCTTCAATAAGACGTTCTTTGAGTAATGCTGAGCTGGAAATCTGATTTTTTCTAATTTTTCGCTCAAAAATCTCCCTGACCTGTTCAATAACATTCAAATCTGGGCTTTGAGTTGGTGTGTGTAGTTGCCTTGGCACAAGGTAAAGAAGCCAATCCTTAACAATGCGGGCCGTGTGCTTTGGATCGTTATCCTGTTGAAAGATCCAGCCTGCACCAAGCTCCAAACTGTCCACCGAATTCTTCAGCTTAACTTCCAACAACAACTTATGTTTCAACCGATCTATATAACCCTCAATAAAAACAAGCTTTCCAACCAAATGCCGCAACCGCTCCACAAACCATTACGTTGCCGCCACCATGATTCACTTTGGTACTATATTTTTGGACCTAAGTGCAGTGTTTTTTTGCTCTTCCATCGCTGCCGAATATATTGAACTTCGATTTGTCTGTAAACAAAACTTTTTGCCAAAAATCCATTCCCTTGTCTAAATGTATTTTAGCAAACTCCAAGCGAAGTTAACGATTTTTTTCAGATATAAGAAGCTTTTTATGTGGCATTCTACTGTGCAAGTCGTTGTCGTTCAGAGCTCTTCGAATTTTTCTT
The DNA here is from genome assembly GCA_030068015.2 of Neoceratitis asiatica. Taxonomy (NCBI): domain Eukaryota; kingdom Metazoa; phylum Arthropoda; class Insecta; order Diptera; family Tephritidae; genus Neoceratitis; species Neoceratitis asiatica. The sequence continues at coordinate 42,378,958 of CM061524.1, read as the reverse complement.
AAATGGACAGACTTTTTTGATGAGTTTGCGATTTTTTCGGCTAATTTTGGAGCAGTAACTTTAGCATGATCATTCACTTCCTTCAGCTGGTGTCTCTTCAAGCTAGCTTCTTTAGGTGGCCAACAGGCGGTTTTTTTCGGTGGATCCATTTTTTTTTTTAAAGTTTTTTAAAATAGTCTTTACCTTTCGTGGACTTAAGTTTATTGTTTTTAAATTTCACCATACGATTTATTCATTTTTCTGTGCTGAATAACCAAGACTCGTACGTCAATCGATATTTCTTTTCGAGGAGCCATTGTTGATGCTAATGCGTTCAAGCCACAACTAAATTCAATACCAGCAAATTAGAAAACATAATTAAGAAAAAAAAATGTAAAAAAGGGTACCTAACAGCCATAACAACACAGCATATCGACATAACTGCTAGTAAGCCAGTGGTGTATATAGACTTTTGTCAAGGACATTTTCGCGTTTTTTCACCATAATTGTTTTATTTTATGTTAGAGAATGGATTTGTTTTAATACATGTGATTAGAAAAATATTTGAAATAAAACTGTATACCTACATTTTTCAGTAAAGTGATTGTACTTTCTACATAACGAATACAGACGGTGTATGTAGACTTTTGTCCGCCATGGTATGTAAAAAGCATTATTGTAATGTGTATATTTGTATAGATATAGATATACTTAAAAAGTATTATATTTACGTACAAGTATGTGGGCGTGTGCCAGTACCAACTAAGCCAAGTGCGTCAGGTATTAATTTATCAGCAGGAATTAACACGCGGTGAGCAGGAAATAAAAACTCTCATAAAGTAACACTGCCGCTTTGGTGTGAAGAGGTGCTCACACCTTCGACAAGACATACAGACAAGGAAGCAATAAAATTTGTGGCGGGTGGGTTGTGGCTGAAGGTGGCGGATATTACAGTTTTTCTTTTTAATTTATCTTAGTGTTAATTATACAAGAAACAAGAAATTATAAAATAAATAAATTCACTCATAGTTATGGACTTAAGTAAAATTAACAGCAAAACCAGATGCTCCACGAATTAATTTAGAAAGACAGCTTTTTTGAAAATGTTTCCCCTCGTATCTTCGAATTATAGGTGAGCCCGTAAAGACATGGTAGTAATTTTCTTAATTTATTTCTTTGCCAACCTCAATAGCCGAGGGGTTAGCATTGCATACTACCTTAAAGAAGACCATGTATACTCCTCCGACTGTATCACTGATATAAATTGTAAGTCCACCCATTTGTTGCAAAAACAAATTGGAGAAGGGCTCGACTGAAAATTCTTTCAGCATCAATTATGTATATATCTTCTTTAATTTATTCTTACTTTTCACCCGAGCGAATGCAAGTCTCTCACAAAAAATTTGCCGCTTCAAAAGTTACATAAAATTGTGGTGACGTAGAAAAATGTTCGATCCTGTATTCTTGCCGAGTTATTTATTACATATTTTCGATAGTAAACGGCTATCTTTCCGATTTTTTCTGTTTCATCATTTACAAGATTCTGACCGCTGAAGCGATTTTTGGGCGAGTTCTTCCTCCAATTTTGCTTATTGATGTTTTTAGCAGCTAATGGAGGGATCTACAGTTTATTCTAGCTGCCTCCGCACGGCCGATGAATTTTTATAATGAGCCTTTGTTTCGTATCAAAAACACACTCTTAGGGATTTACTTTAAAAATTAGTTTTCTATAATTTTGTATGTTGGACGAACCTTCGAGCCCAGGTCTTCCGAATGGCGACACGCAATGCTAACCACTCAGCTATCGCAGTGATCCTGACCACCTACCCCTACAAATAAACGACAACATTTTTCATCAGCTACACGTAGCAGAATCCGCTGGAAATAAGTATCATTTTCGACTGTAAATAAGCTAATATTACTGGGCGTTCCATTCAATCGGCTGCACACTGATCTTTATCAAAGTACTAAGTTTCCAAAAAAATACTCAGTGCGCTAGTTGGCTGCTCTTTGGATAAAGAGAGTGAGATACCGAGGACCAGTTAATGAACACCTGTCATGACGGGAAACCTGATAATATTGCCTGTGTATTACGTAGAAAAGCACTTATGCTCATAGTTAATGAAAATAAGGGCATATTTGGTAAGAAATATATACTAAATTCCTACTCAAGAGATCATATCTGTGGGTACTTGATCTAATTAGCAATGCCTCTCCGGTTCTGTAAAAAATATGTACTTGACTACATACTCACTTTGGATAAAGAGAGAGAACTCATCATTAACATATTGTTTTTAAAATTTTCGTCCGTTTCCTCTCTCTCCAAGAATATTGTAATCGGAATCCAAGCATCACAAGGGGTTCGAGCTAATGAGAACCGAGGAATCATGGCACAACTACGGTCTTAATATTCCAACAAGCGTGTTTTATGCTCTTCTGAAACTAAAAGTCTTCTCCATTTTGTCCGATCTAATCGAAATGGCATTTTTAATGGAACCTTTACACTGCTACACCTTTAAATTTTGTTATGCAATTTGAAAATGCAGAACTTAGCCCCCATTTAAGCCAATCGAATTATTATACATAATATCATTTTAGGAAGCCTGGTAATAGTTATGAGGCTTTTAGTCTATTCACAGTTTCAAAGATCGCATAAAGAAGCACCCTTTTTCTGCTTCTCTAAAATTGACAAAAAGTTGTTTGTACTTTTCACTTTACTAAAATTTTCGACATGGTGGCCTGTAGGTGAGTAGTTAGCAATGCGTTTTCCTAATTGAGATTGTTCCTCCGCAAATAAATAGCTCTTCATAAAAGTCCATCAGTCATTTGAAAATGCGTAGAAAAAACAGTAAGTCCATTCTGTTCTGTAAGTCGATCCACATGCCGTTCCGTTAGGAATATGCTCTAATCGTGTAAGATTCAGTAAGTCAACGCACTTTCACGTTGTATTTGCGGATATTTCTACAGTCGGTTATAATCTCTAGCTCCTTGTTCTTAAAAATTTCGGTATTTTACTTTTTCTGTATTAAAATTTCGTTTCTATAAAGAACGTGTTGCATTCGATCATGTCTTACTTATTTCGGTCGTAACATAATTTTATTAGCATTCAAACTGATCTTAAAGGAAATTAATTGTGACCTTCAATACAAGAGTGTGCACATTTAAAATACAGAAACTTCAAATTAGTCATTCAGTAAATTCTTCATTCGTATCAAGCCGTTATCCTTCCTAACGTATTGATTGTGGTCGATAACGAGTTCCGTTTGCTTTTGGCGCGTAGCTTGATCTAGTAAATCCTTCAATTTTTCACCTTATATTTTTGGGTTTGGTTTGTTTATAGCGCTTAAATCACCACTTTTGAAGATTTTAAACTACACTATGCATAACTTATATGTTGGCGCAGATTCACCATAAAGTTCCATGAGAATTTGATTGGCTTAAGCTGCACTTTTCCTTCAATTAAAATCGAAAAAAACCTCACCACAATTAATATATATTTAACTCAAATCCGGACATTTTTGAAGAGGCAAAAAATAATGCTGTAGTCAGAAACATTAGCGACACCAATTATTGTTTAAAGATTTGAAAACTTCCCAATGAGATATGTATGTAAACGACAAAAACTTGCAGGCGTTGTCATCTTTTTAGAGCGAATCGAATTAATTTTGTAATTTTCATTGCTGTCTAAATACGCTGTTGCTATTCATTCAACGCATTAAAATACATACGTAAAAATGAATATATATATGCATATGTATGAGCATTTTTGTACATTTCCATACATACTAGTACTCATATATGTATATAAGTATATCTATAATAAATATCTATAATAAATACATATTTTTGCTTTATTCCCCTTAAAATATTTTCACTTCTCATATTTATTACTTTCACATTCATTTCTGATTGTTATCTCTGTATATGCGCGCGTGTATGTGTGCGTGCGATGATGTGCCAGTACACCTGTGTATTTATTATTTTTGTGCAACATACTCAGAAAATACAAAAAAAAAACAATACAAAAAAATATATGTACATTCAATTTTAAAACAATATAAGTCTGCGTGACAGCTCTGCAGTGTAATAATGGAAAAGGCTATGATGATATGTTTTACGAATGACCTCGATATTATTTTATCTTCTTTAAAAAAAAAAAAAAATCTATATATATATATATATATATATATATATATATATCTATATATAAATGATATACAATAAAATTTTAACAATTGTATTTTTGGCACGCAGCTGTTAGTTTAAGTACAATACATGCATTCATTTCACTGTAAATGAGTGTTTTTTTTATCCAACTACAATACAATCGAGAGGAGTGAAATCCAAAGCCTATTCTGATTAAATTTGAATTGAAATTCAGAGATTTCATTGTTTTACTTATTTTGCGTGGTTTTATTTATAAAAAAATAAAATCGCTTAAAATTCATGTGACAGAAATTTCTGTGTTTAATATTTTAGAGAGCTTTTGAAGGTCCCCTTTGCATTTTGTTTAAAATATTTTTGCCAAAAAAAAAAAAAAAATATTTATATTTAATATCTTTTTTTGCACGTTGCACTTAAAGATATTACATTGCCTTTGATTTCAAACAAAGGTTTCAACCTTCACAAAATTATTTCGAGAAAAGCAAAGGGTTTATATTAAGAGGTTAAGCTTTTGATTTAGTTTCATATACTTACTCCCTCTTAGATTGTATATTCCATAGAATATATCTACCGAATTAAATTTTTGGCTAAGCTCAAAGCTAGTAAATATCGTAGAGTAAAGATAGTATATATATAGTAGATATATTTGTTGATAAAATACCTCTAATAAATTATTTATTTTATTTTTATTACTTCAAAACTTTAAACTATATTCTTTCCAATAATTTTAATTTACTAAAAAAGTTACAAAATTTATTTGGCATAAAAACTAATTGTTTTCAAATATCGAGTCTTGCAAGCATCAATAAAAATTATTAAAATTCATTCGGTGCTTTGTCATTAAAAATTTATCTTATACGAAATATGTACGTCCAAAAACTATGAAAATCATGCTGAATTATGAGCATTTCAATGTTACTGTTTTTGATTAATTGACAGTGGTTATATTACATAGTAATAAGATAGTAATTATGTTAGTATGTCTTTGAGTTCTTTCAGCCATTTGATATTTGCTCGGTACAAAAAATGCTGTCCCTCCATCGATCACTTCAATCCTCGAAAAATTCACAGTATGTCAAATTTTCTCACGCAGAACCCATGAATTCTACCGATTTTATTTTTTCTGCATAATGTTTATGTGACGGTTTCTTTGGTAACAATTCACTTCGCTCTTCATTATTCATGCCACGCTCCCTCAGAAAAGTTTTCGGAATCGGTCAATAAAAATAATACTAATAAAAAAAGTAGTATCATCAAGATGCTTTTCAAACGCATTTACTCGCCTCTCTGTTTGCTCTGTATGGTGATGGAGTTTGAGTTTTCTTGCCACAAATCTGGCCTTGATCGACAAATTGACTCTTTCAATTTTACTCTAACCTTCTGGAGAGAATCTCAAGTGCCCAACAACGCGAGTATCAAATGAAATAATTGAAATTACCTCAACATTTGATCGACTTGTGCGTGGTGTTTTCGGTTCGGGCAGCAGTGTGGTAGTGCTTTTTATGCGAAATATTCATTTAAAATAGAATGACAGATATGACAGAATAAGTTCAAAAGTTATCTTCTGTTTCTTCAGATTTTCAATCTCTCTTTTCTTCGTTTGACTTTGCGGTTGCTTTTGAATATACGGTACAACACATTTGTAGGCTCTTCTGATAAAATTGATTCTCTATTAACCTTCTGTGATATTTCCAGCGATTTGTCACACGAAATTCCATTTTCAAAGCATAATTTGAAACTAATTATCTTCTTTTCGGTAGCTCAAACAAATTATAGTAATTTTGTTTAATAGAACAAATAGCGCACGACAAAAATATTAAACTTTTTTTAATGTAAATTTTGAAAAAAATTACATACAAATTTCCAATGGCCCAGCTTCTGAAGAAAAATTTTTATATAATGTCTTTTTGTATAAAATAGAAGGCAGTGGGTGCGAATGATCTGATTTTCCGTTTTTTAAACTAATACTACTATATTTGATTCCTAGGCTCACGAACATATTTAATTATGAAATAACCTCATCGTCTCCATCATCTGTTGAGTGAATTCCGGTCTGGGTATAGTTCCAGTAATTTTAGATTTCTCTAAAACTTTCGACACCGTAAATTATGATATACTTCTATTAAAATTAAAAAAAAATTTGGTTTCAACGCAACAGCAATTAAGCTTATGAGAAGCTTCTTAATAAACAGATATCAGCAAGTTCAGTGTGGTGATGTTATTTCACAGCGCAGAGAAATCACCTCTAGAGTTCCAAAAGGCTCCATTTTTGGCCTAATATGCTTCAGTATATTTATTAATGACTTTGTTCAATGCTGCAGTAATTATATTATTCATCCTTATGCTAATGACACTCAGATATACTTCACAATAGCTAGACTAAACGAGTATCTAATAACAATTCATGAATGGGCTGACATAAATGGTCTCTGCCTACAGTCTAAAAAAACGAAAGTGCTTCCGATTAAAAGTAATTCTCTTGATCTCAGCAGTCTAACACCAACTGTTTTGAATGCGGTAAATAAATAAAAACTGATACTTGACATTAAGAAATCTATGACATCCATGTGATTGTTTATAATTAGCATAAAAGTTTAACCTTTTTAGTCCCTTATGCTCCCCAAGTTTCCTTTTTTTAAGCCGTGTATGGTACTCTAAGCTACGATTCCAGAGACAAATTCAATCTAACTCTAAATAAAAGAATTAACTGCAAAAAGTGGTTTGACCATATATCCTTGTATTCCAAAAATAAAGGATTATCCATTTAGTTTCGGTTTCGAAACTGCAAAGCTGTATTCGAAAGTGCAAAGCTGTATTATAGCATATGTTAAACTTAACTGTTAATCCAAGTAATTGAAGAGAAGCCGCTACACCCAAACCAAAACTTTACTGTCTGGTGCGCTCTATGGTCCGAAGATGTGATTAACCTTACTTTCTTTGAAAACGATAACGACGAGACTGCCTCTGTCGATTCGGAGCGTAATAGTCTATGATAACCGACTACAAATGAAAAACACGACTTGGAAAAAATGTGGTTCCAAAAGATTGTACCACATGAACGTGCGTTTAACACCGTTGAACTTTTAGCGGATTTGATGAATTTTAATTATTAGTTTCTTATTTTTGTCGGAAATACACCATCACTCAGCCTTTAATTCATTGTAAAAATTGCAATACGCACTTAATATGGATTGACAATACTGAGTACGGTAACCAAACTAAAGTAAAGATCGCAGCACAAAATACGCGAGAAAACGTCTTTAAAATCCTTTTCGGTGGGCTTTTGAAATGCTCAATACCCATATTTTTTGACAAAATGTATTTCAGATATAACAATTGCTTTTCATATATTTACAAATATATATATTTTAGAATACTGAAAGTATATTCGAGATTTGTCATTTGTAAAAAACCACAATTATTCTTGGATTTCAGAAAGTATTTACAAGAGTTAGTTAGTATACTTAAATGAATTTCAAACAATTTTAAATCAATAACAGAAAAACATAAGTTTTAACTTTTACTTACTCCATAATAGTTATATGAGTGCCTTTTTACGAATCTACTAATATTTTAATATACAATGCACTATATCGACCGAATGAGAGCAAGGTGTTCCTAATACAAATGCACCTCTTCTACTTTTCTCAACGAAACGTACACTAGTGTGTGTAAGTATATGCATTTGTCTTCTTCCATTAAAGAGAAGAAGAAAAAAACACACAAAAGTACTCATAATACAAATGCATCTGGCTCAAGCAATGCGACTTAGTAAGAAGTAAGCACAAAGCATCAGCCCTGAAGGTTGAACATACTACATTCCCATAAGGCATTAAAGACACAGGCGTGAACAGCAGCGAAAGTAAGTGAGTAAGTATGTTCGTATGAAAGTATATTCGAATGTGTGGCACTGCAGTCTGTACTAAGCTGGAAATTTGGAACAAATGACCTTTCACACCACACATTATGTTCGCAGGAAACATGTGAAGTGCCTTAAATTTAATTCACAGCTTAGAGCATGCGCAGCCACCGGCGGACCGGGTGGTATTGTAGCGGTAGGCGAATAATGTATGTTAGTAGCTAAAAGGTCAGAGAACAGAAGACGGTGGTGTGTGCGAGGTAGGTGGGGCAAAAGGCAAGCTACTACTTTTGTGACGTAATGGAAGAAAAAAATGTATAAACCATTTTTTCCACATTTTTTCTGTTTGCTGAAAAGCATTTGCTGATAGAATATTTTCGAACACATTTTTAATGCCTTAAATGGTGCCAACAGCAGCAGCAGCGACAGCAGCAGCAGTGGTGGCCCAAAAGTGTGGCCAACCACGAAGTGCTGAATGTAGCTATAGAATGTATGATTTTGTGTGCATATATATATTAACATTAGTGTGTATGTATGTATTTATGTTTATATAAGTATATGCAAGTAGATTTTGTAAGAAAACAGGCATTAGGTAAGGTAAGTGCACACATATGCAATATGCGTTGGGCGGTGGCAAATACTTTTTAGGTTGCGTTAAGATATTTATTGCAGTCTCAACAAAAGGCAGCTGTTGTAACAAAGGAGTCTGTTGAGGTGCTGCAATGTTTTCTAATAATGGTGTAATGGATGTAATGCAGCTAAAAGTGCTTAAAAGGTGCGCTTTCCCATTGTGTATTTTCTTCTTTTTTTCGTTGCTGAACAAAAAATAAATAGAAAACAGAGAGAAAAGTGTTCCACACGACACAACACATAAGGCACACATGCCACATATGGCGACGGCTACATGCCCTTAAGTAACCCAAAAACAACAATACAATTCCCGTTCATATATATGAACATTATTTTACAGCATTACTTTGATATACTACTTTCGAAACAACAGGAAACAAAAAATAAATATATATTTTTTTAGCAAAGCATGTCGCATGCAATTTGCATTTAAATTGACCTAAATATGCGTCGTACATGCTGCCTTAAAATTCAACAAGCTTTAAAAAAATTTTACACGTCTTATGTTCATATGTATATAGATTTTTCTTGTCTGCAGCAAAGCGAATTTCCTCATCGAATTATTGGCTTTCGTTTTGCCACAAAATAAGCTTAAAGCACTTAAAATGTTAAGCGACAAAAAACCACATACTCAGTCAGCCTGAGCTCAGATTCATCGGTTGTGTGCGGTTTGATCCGACAGACCAAGCAAGCAGCAACAGTAGTTGTTATCATTACAACAACTCAATTCTAACGAAAACATCAACAGCAGCTGATGCAAACATAAAAAGCAGCTGCAAAGCCAAGAGCAAAGGCATCAACAACACTTCAGACATGATAAATTCTCTTTAGTATGCGGTTCACATGAGTGATGACACTAGCCGCTACATAGATAACTATATTTACCAAAATACATACAGATATATGTATAGTAGTGATCAATACAAATGCATTTGGGGCTTTTATATTACTATTTGCTAAAAGAAAATTTATGTAATATATTAATCAGTTTATAACATAGTAAGGGAATAAAATTTAAATTAAATTTAAAAAAAAAATTTTATTTTTTATTTACGTCCATATACGACCAACTTTTCAGACTTAAAATTTGGTATTATATACATATAATGAAGAAACAGCTTTTTTACTAATCGGCAGCTTGGATAATCAGAAAACACTTTGAAATGAAAAATATATTATTTTTAAACGTCTTAAAAAAAACTTTGTTTCGGTTATGAACGAAATTATTTAATTTAAAATTGCTCTAAAAAATTAAGTAATAAAATTTCTGGGATTCATGCTTCAATGCCGAAGAAATGTCTAAAAATATTATGAAAAATTTTACAACGATCAATTAATCGATTTAAAAGAAATTAAGATCAAATAAAGCATCATTTAGAGAAAAGTGCGTTTATAGTTACCCTGCCGCTTTCCTAACATCCTGGTTTGTAAACTGAAACTTTTTTGTAAATGCTTCAAACTATACCCATGTTACTTTCACACTTAGAAAAGAAGAGTGTGTAAATCATTATTCTTAGGGCGAAGAAAGCTAAGTAAAGTACATTGAATTGAATTTGTGTTGGTTTGGTTTTACAGAATTCAAAACTGTGATAAAAAAAACACAATTTACTTATATATATAGCGAATATCCTGTAATATTTCGAAATATTAATCTGCATAAAAATATAAAAGCACATACAGACGATATAAATAGATATAGCAAGACTTAACAACCATCCAAAAATACTTGCTAGAAAATAGTGAGGAAGCTTGTCGACTACAAGTATTATATGTTTGACAGCCGAATAATTTGCAGGAGTCACATAAGCGAACGACCATATAGTAAAGAGTAAAACAATTGTATCCCCTACTTATAGAACAAATACATTCGGAGGGTCTGACATTTCCTGCCGAGGGGCGACCTAAATTAAAACAATTATTTTTCTATAATTTTTAATGTTGCTAGAACTGGGCTCAAATCTTCGCCTTACGAATAAAAACGAGATGTTAAATACTCGATAATTGCGGCAACATTAGGGAAGCCAAAACAGTTACCTTCACATCCTTGAAAAATAAAACATAAAAATTAAAGCCTCAAAAATATTACAATCTATGTTATTTATTTATTAAATATTTTTATTCGCTTCTAATAAGTGTACAATTTTCTTATACATATTATATTTTTCTCGGGCACACATATATTTTTTGTTGATGTAACGTGAATTACAGTACAATATAAAAAATTTTGTCAACCCGCAAGCAATTTAATAAAAAATCATCTTTTATGAAACATTTCAATTCACGATGACGTAGTTTCAAATGTTATGAACACGACTGTATATACAAGTACTACTATACACTTTTCATAGGGTAGTAGGAAATTGTTCCGAAAATGTTCAAATTTTTTAATTATTAAATTTCAAGCGACGATTAAAGGGTTTCAGTTCAGTGTTGGAAACATTATATAAATATTTATATTTCTCGATTGTAATAAAGTAATGTTTTTTTATTAATTTTTCATCAAATAAAGTACTTTTTTCTAGTGTAATAGCAGCAAATATATTTCAAAGAATAAATTCTTTACACGAGAAAATTTGCAAGTGCGTACTACTATGCCACCTCGGTTTATCCTCTTATGCTTGCTTTTAGTGTGGGACAAAATCTTTATAAAAAAATACTAACGAATATAGAGCATACATATAAAAAATAAGAAAGAAGGGCTTCTTCGGTCTTCGGTCGAAGTCTTTATAACTTTCATGAACATATCAAATGTATTGCAAATTGCAAAAGTCAATTTTGGTGATTTTTTGTGTCAATACTTGAATTTACGTCTATAGAATACCAAATTTCACGCTCTTAGATGATTTTTTGGCGGATTTTGAACGCAATACCTCATACGCTACTGTATGCTTTTTTAGTGTGTTTTGACCAAAGTCTTAAATCTGAACAAATCGCTGCATGTAAGTAGAACCAACTTGCAATTCATTATGTATATTTTGCCACATTTTACGTACTTAGGTACTTTTTAACTGATTCATGACTCAAAATTTCCAATCTTAAAAGTCGGCTGTAGGAAATATGCCATAGTTGTCCGAGCTGGCGGACTAGCTTGTATTCAAACAGACGGACGGAACAATATACATATAAATAAACTCAACTCGTCATTTTGATACGATTGGTGTAGATTTCGGTGGGTCTATCTCATTTCCTACTGGTAATTACATACTTCGGACTAAAGTTAATATACAATACTTTGTATATAAAAAGTTTGCAAATAGTCAAGCAAGCGTACGCAAGAAGTGTCCAAAATATTGTATTCTAACGGAAGAATAATTATTTATATATGTATATATATATATATATATATATAGATGTTTATAGTTTGCTTTCAGAAAAAAAAATATTATTTGAAATATATATATATATATATATATATATATATACTTTCACCTCTAAAATTAGGTTTTTATAGTATTTATTTAAAAGTTGTCATTATTATCTTCCCATTTCATGTTTACTACATCCCTTAATTCAGAACATGCCTGAAAAGTGATTCTTACATTTGGTAAAGAAATATGGAGGAAGGCTCAAAAACCATCCAGTTAAAGCCATTATTGCAGGTTTCATATAAACTGGAAGCTTAATTCAGCCTATCTTATACTTGAAATTATATAGCACTTTCTGTCTTCAGACATTAAATATTATTGAGCGTAGAAGGCTTTTTTTGAAATACTAAATTTATAAATATATAAAATATGTGCACATTTATATGCTCGTCTATAACTATTTAGCTTACCCGCACATATATCGAAATATACATAGGTTGTTCAATAAGAGTGATATGGTTTCGTAAAAAAACGCACACAAATTGTTAAGGAAATTCAAATGTTTTTCATTTAAAATGAATTATAATCGATATAATTAATTTCTGAATATAACATCATTCAACTTCTGTTGCGGGAACGAATTCGAGGAATCCAATCTTTAAGCACTTTTTCCACTAAATCAATCATGAATAGAACGTTCAATATTGACTTTTAAAGCTTGAAGAAAGTCTGGTTTATTGCTGAAGACCAATGGTTCCAAATAACCCCACAAGAAGTAGTCTAATAATGTTGAATCACAACTTCTTGGAGGCCATGCAATGTCACAATTTCTAGAAATAATCGAATCTCCTCACCTTTCTTGCAATAATTTGGTTATTGTACGTGCTGTGTGACACGGAAACCCCATCTTCTTGGAATTAGATGTTGCTAAAATCAATTTTTTCTAATTATGGCTATAAAACCGCTCTCCAGCTTCATTTCCAAAAAGGAGGAACCGATGATTGCACCAGACCAAAAACCATACCAAACTGTCAATAATATATATATATATATGTAATGGTTGTTCACGAAGAATTTTGTATTTTATTCACACCAAAAGTTACAGTTTTGTTTATTTATCGCACCACCCAGATGAAAGTGATCCTCATCGGAGAAGATGATTTATTTTTTAAATCGTTATCTTTTTCAAGTTGCTCCAAGGCAAAATCAGCAAAGTTGTTTTCCGTATACATTGTCGTGATGAAATTGTAAACATTACTGAATACAATGAAAAAAATGGCAAAAACGACACTTAGAAATCATATCATCCTTATTTGAAAACCCTCTATCTTAACGCTAAACATGTCATACTATATTTAGCCAAGACTGTATGCCACCTCTCAGCAGGGTAACATATGCAAAGTCGTGTTCAACAACCCAAGCCAACTACCAAGTACTATAAACATCAATGTACTCTACATTTTTAAGCAGTATGTGTGAAGACGAGCACGGAATACTTGAAGTGGTAGAGAAAATCTCAAGCGGCTAAGAACGCCAATGACTTGAAGCAAGCCGAGCCAATTTGAGATGATTCACAGCTGAGAAAGAAGCGATGGGATGGATTTAGTGAAATGCCTGCATGTAACTGAGCTACTTGCTGTACAATATGAACTACTAACATACGTACATATGCAAATATATACTAATATAAAAGTGTCCTGAGACTATAAGGACAACAACAACTTATGAGCAATACTGTGAATTGTCGACTCTAAAATGACTGGAAGAAGTAGGTAGTGTGAAGGAAATTACAAATGGAGAAGTGCCAAAAATTGAGAACTTGTACGGAGGAAGCCAATGTAAAATGTCCATTGTACATTCAGTTAAATTTAATATGAACACAGTCAATTATTTAACAGTTTTTTGCACTTCATTTTTTTATACTTATCGCTTATTCTTTATGCAAGTAAATATCATAATTTTTTTTTCTTATTATTATTATAATTTTTTGTTTGTTAATTTTTAATTTTTTTTTTGTTTGTTTATTGCTTCCATCAACAAAATTATAAATGCCCAGTTAACCTTAATGGAGTAATGCAGTCAGAAACATATAAATGCTTTTAATTAATATTCCTACTTTCTTTTTTTTCTGCCTGGCAAATCAAGTATATTCTATGGAAATAATTGAATTTTTTACTTTGTAATAAACGTAATAATTAATGTTGAGTTGAGGATAGTTAAACAAAAAATTGAATTTGTTTTTTTTCCGGAAGGGATTATGGACCATTTGCAGTAGTATGCATTCCATTACAATGATTTGTTTAATAAACATTTAATTTAGTAAATATGATATGACAGTAAGAATGAAAGTTAAACAGCGTATAATTTCTTACTGTTATTTTTATTTTGTAATAAATATATATATATATATATATATATATATATTTGAAGTAATTTTTATGTCAAATGTAACAAAAAACAAACAAACAAAAAACGACTTAAATCAATATAAAAAAAATAATAAAAATTTTCTGGTATTACGCTGAAAAAGGATTGACTATTGGTAAAATTTCAGTTTTTTTTGTCGACGAAATGCATTATTGGTTTGTAAATTTCGTTAAACTTCATGTTTCCAAAAAGCAGAGGAGGATGAAAACATTTCCACCAAAAATGTGAAATTATGTGGTATATATTCTTATGGTATATTCTATTTTCTTTTTTTTTTTTGGAGCCAGTTAGAAATACCAAGTGAAACCAGATCGTTCTCCACCTGATCCTTCCAACGGAGGTCTTTCTTTCCTTCCACCAGCGGGTACTCCATCGAATAATTTCTAAGCAAGAGCGCTTTCATCCATTCGGATGCAGTCTCTTGATTCGCTGAACTATGTCAATGTCGTCGTATAGCTCGTACAGCTCATCGTTCCATCGTCTGCGGTATTCGGCGTTGCTAACGGCCAAAGGGCCATAAATCTTTCGCTAAACTTTTTCCCGAAAACTCCTAAAGCTGACTCATCGGCTGTTGACATCGTCCAAGCTCCTGCACAATATTTTAGGACAGAAATCATGAGAGACTTGTAGAGTTTGTTTTTTTTTTCGTCGAGAGAGGAAGGAGAATTGAAGAGTAATTCAATTGCCTACTCAGTCCAAAGTAGCACCTGTTGACAAGAGTGATTCTGCGTTGGATTTCAAGGCTGACATTGTTGATGTGGCTAATGCTGGTTCCCAGCTAGACGAAATTATCTACGACTTCGAAGTTAAGACTATCAAAAATGATGTCGGAGCCAAATCGCGAATGCGACGATTATTTATTTGTTGGCAGGAGATATTTCGTCACGCCCTCGCTTACTACCAGACCTATTCGCTTCGCTTCTTTGTCTAACCTGGAGAAAGCAGCACTTACGTTGTTGTTTTTTATGACCAATGATATCAATATGAACGGCATTAGCCAAAAATTTTACACTCTTGTAGAAGATTGTTCCTGGTCTATTAAGCTCTGCAGCTCGCATCGCTATCTAAGGCAGCTTTAAAATCAACGAAGGGATGCTACGTTTTGATCATTAATGGTGGACATAACAGATTTGATGCCAAGCTAATAACTTCCGATCTGTTCGAAGATGGTGAGATTTGATATTTACCACAATAACTACGATCGGACCTTATTAAGAAGAAATATCCCACGATAGTTTGGTTTCGTGGATTGGGGAAAACACACGTAAGGAAACAAATTTACAAAAGATATGGTCAAATTTGAGTAGCTCAGCCGATAAGGCTACCGACGCGTTGTTATTCTTTAATTGGCCGATCGCTATTCGATTTTCATCATATTCGAGTACTGGAACGTATTTTTCATTATCGGATATTGAGGCTTCGGATTTACCATCTGCGTGCTTTGTTCTTTCTTTATCAATTAGCAGGTTAAAGATTAGTGCCCTCTATAAACTCAGTATGCTTTTAACTTCAGAAAATCTGAGCATATTCCGGTTTAGAAACCTTAAATGCCGCATATCTTAATAGAATTTCTGGGTATTTTCACTACAGGCTTGCTTTTCAAGCAAATTATACTAAGACATTTTATCTTCTTTCTATTGCTGAGTTTCGAAAATGTGAGTTGCTGAGAATGCTCTCAGACAGCAGTGGCGGCGTTAAATTCTCGGAGCGTATGCACGTCAATAATGAAGGAAGCATACCAGTCGTCTATCAAACAAGATCGATCCGGTTTATAAATTTTCTATCGGAGAAAGTTAAAAACCTTGATGAATTTTTTTTTGTTGGAATCTAAAAACAGCAACCCATATATAGGGTATCGGCGAAATCGACCTGCCTGAACCCATATGGTAATATTTCGTCATAGAAACTGAATTTTCCGACATTTGTGCCGAATATACACTCTTTTCCCACCTTAGTGGCAAAGCGCAATATTTATATTGTTGTGCGGGCAGGCACTCATTTTCACTCACACACATTGCCTTTCTCTTGTATATTAGCATATGGGCGTGGGTACTATCTGCGATATGTTGGACAACTTCGCTTTGATTCGGATTGTGGCGTTCGTTCATCTACCGAAGTGAATCTGGTGACTGAGTATATCTGGTCCAAACCTTAAAGCTTAAATAGCGCAAAGCAAGACCTTAATATATATCTCAAATACTCGTTTCCGTCATTGTTCAATCCATTGTCTCTCTTAAACTTTGATTTTAGATTTTATTCTTACGAATACAACACCCAGCTAGTAGTCAGTGGCGCCTTTCAACTTAGGGGTCCAGACGTTTCTGGTGTAAAAGGATTTAGTGGTGGTCATCAAAAGTGTGATCTCCCATCCGTGGCATTAATTTATTTTCCATTGGTACTGTTTTCCAAGTGTCGGATCCCAAACGAAGCACAAAAATGACTAAAGATCTTAAAGATGAAAAAAGTCATATACGATTATCGTGTTCGCATTTCAAGTAAATCGGATATGTAGAACAATTTCCACCAATATTTAAATGAGCGTCTCAAATATATTTGTGTATGTGACAGCTTCAATCACATGCATCACTACGATCACATATTTAACTAAATTAATCCACAAGAAGTTATATCGTCAGTCGTAGCCCAAAAAAAAAATACTTTGAACAGCAAACCTTTCCCTTCTAAACAAATGAAATAAATGAAACAAATACCAAAAATCTCTGAATAAGCCACTTTTGCAAATGTTATTGTCAACTTTTTCAGTACATAACCAAAGACAGAACTCCGGAAAATAGTATATTTGCAACAGAGTTCGTGTTTGCGTGTTGCAACTGAGAAAAATGAAATTGTTTTTTTGTTTCTTTTTTTATATATATAAATCCAATGCAAATCTGTTGCCATTTAGTTTAGTGGTTTTAGTTGTTGGCTTAAATGTAAATTGTTTTTATTGGACTTTTGTTAGTTGTTCTACGAATTTTTCCTAAGGCAAGTGGAAGAAACACTTTTACTGTTAGTTACATACATACATACAATACATTTGTAGTGGTAAGTGTATTAGAAAAGTAACGCACAACTCTCCCTATGGCTAATATGGTATTTGTTTTGAAGTTCGTAATACCTTAAGGGATATATACTAGTACTTATATACTTATATTTACATACATATATATATACATACTTATATATTAAGCATTTGTTTGTGCGCAGTTAAGCTTAACAATGTAAAGTTTTGCATTTTTCTTACATTTACATGCTGCTTTCTTTTGCAAAGAATTTCATTTAATGCGGATTAGTGCTAATTTCTACAAATCTCTCTATGCATATGAGTGCATATGTTAGATTGGGTGATCCATTTCGGGGTTACCTAATTTTTTAAAGAAGGAAAAACAGAAAATTCAAATATAATGGGGAATGTTTATCATCATTCGAAAGAACATTCTTTGGATATTTTTTTGGTTTTTTTTTTGAAAATTATCTCTCAAATGTTGGATGCTCCATCCGTTGAGTCCAATTTTCGATAACTCGTTCGAACATTTCGACTGGTAACTGGCGTATGACACGCGTGATATTTTGTTTCAAAGCCCGAAATGAAGCGAGATTGTCCGCGTAGACTCTAGACTTTACATATCCCCACCGGAAAAAGTCTAACAGTGTAATCTTGGTGGCCAAACGACCGGCCCAAATCGTGAAATTATCTGCTCACCGAAGTGTTCTCTCAATAAATCCATAGATTGATGTGATGGGTGGGAATTGGCGCCGCATTGTTCAAGCCCAATAACGCGGAGATCACAAGCTTCAATTTCAGGCATCAAAAAGACGGTTATCATGGCACGTTAATGGTCGCCATTGACGGTTACGTTCTCACCGGAAGAAATATGGACCGATGATTCCACCGGCCCACGAACCATACCAAACAGTTTTTATTTCTGAATGAAATTGCAGTTAGTGAATCCTTTCAGGTTGTTCTTCGTCGCAAATGCGGCAATTTTGTTTGTTTACATACCCATTGAACCAGAAATGTGCTGAACAAAATTTGGCTCGAAAACGTCGGATATTATTGGTTCTTTTCAAGAGACCACAAGCGATGCGATGTTCCTTGGGAAAGTCGAGTGGCTTCAGTTCTTTCACAAGCTGTATTTTGTACGCTTTTCATTTAAAATTTCGACTTAAAATGTGTCAATTCGTTCCATACGTCAGTCCGAGTTGCTGCGAATGGCGCCGAATCGACTCTCCGCGATCTTCGCGTATACTCTCAGCAACCGCCGCTATATTTTCTTCACTGCCTGATGGACGTGGTCTACTCTGCCGAATATTATCCAATAATGAATGCTGGGTCTCAAGATGGGTGATAGTGTTGAGAATAGTACGCTCAGTAGGCGAATTTTGTTGACCATAATGAAGCGCGGGAAACATGTTCTTTACAGAAAGTGAATTTTTGTAATAAAATTGAATGATTTGTAAACGTGGTTCAGGCGTAAGTCTTTCCATGATGAAATACCAAACAATACTGAACAAAAATAACAAGACAGCTTGATACTACTTACGAGTGATCTATCAGAAAAGAAGACTATTGAAAAAAGTACCTCTTCGTGGATCACCTTTATGTACTAAATGCTCTTTTGAGAACACAGAGTGCACAAGTTGAAATGAGTTTCTTCATCTGCGATATGTGTGCATGTATATATGTAAATGACTTATTGAAACACCATTAGCAATCATTTACCAGAACTTTCTAACCTAATCCTCTAAGCAATTTTGTATTAATTTTCATTCAAATAATTGTTTTTGTGTGTGATTTCACGCAAGGAAACGCTTAAAAAGTAAATTTTTCTGTTTAATTAAATGTTTTCCAAATACCATATTGCTGAATATTTTCACACCTGCCTGGGGTGTAAAGTATTTGTTCGCTTCGCGTTAAAATTTCTTCATTCATTTTCATGGTTTTTAATTTAAACTTCTTAAAACTTTCACATTCATTACGAACTGACAACTTGAAATGCACAAGAAATGGTTTTAAAAAGCAACAACTTTCTAGAATAATAACAAGCGAAAAAAATTAAATACAACTAAAAGGAAAATAAAAATAAAAATAAAAAACTAAGAACTAATGAATGAAATGAAAATTAGTTAGCACAAAAGTAAAGTCGAAAACGGCAAGAAGAAGAGCGAATAAATAAAATCTCAAAACAACAACTGAAACTAAATTAACTTCCAGTGTAGTTGTAAATGTGCTTTGTACAGCTTCAGCCTCAGCCCTGAAACTTGAAAACAACTCAACAGTTAAACGCGAGGAAAAGAATTAAAATGTAAATTAAATTAGTACATTTGTGTGCGTCTGTCAAGTGAAGAAGATTTATTCATTTATATTTGCACATCTTGCACTCGGAGATGTGCTAGAAGAATTTATCTTTGGAAATGTAAGAAGAATTTCTTTTCTTATATAGCATCAACTTTAATATTGAGTCTTTTTTTACTGACTTCAAAAATCAAAAATATTACGTTTGCATGCTTAAAAAAAGGTAAATTTTTTACAAAAAGCTTTTATTACACTTATGATACTGTATTGTAATAAAATATAATAGTTGAGTTCTCAAAGTCGCTAAAACTTAATGGTCTGAACGGCAAATTTCTTAAACTTACTTTTATATAAATGGTTTTCCAATAGGGCTGATATGATTTCTAAGTGTCGTTTTGTAATTTTTACAATTTAATCCATGTACCATCATCAACGTCGTGAATTTGCTGATTTTGACTTGGAACATCTTGAAGATGATAACGATTTTTTTAAGAAAATCATCTTCTCTGACTAGGCTCACTTTCGTCTGAGTGGTGTGGCAAATAAACAAAACTGTCGATACCGGTGCAAAGAAAATTGACAAAGTGTTCATGAACAACCATTAAATTCACCTAAAGTGACAGTTTGGTGTTGTCTTCGGTCTGGTGGAATCATCGGTCCATAGTTCCCTCGAAATGGAGCACCGTTACTGTCAATCGAGGTCGGTATAGATCGATGATAACTAACTTCTTATAGCCAAAGTTTGAAGAAGTTGATCTTAGCAACATCTGGTTCCAAAAAGACGGGTCTACGTGTAACACATCACGTGCAACAACCGAATTACTGCGAGAAAGGTTTGGAGATTCGAATATTTCAAGAAATTGTGACATCGAAAGGCCTGCAAGGAGTTGTGATTTAACACCATTAGACTACTTCTTTTGGGGTTATTTCAAGTAAATGGACTTTAGCAATAAGCCAAGCTTTAAAAGTCTATATTTAACGTGCTATTCATGACATACTACTTGATTTAGTTGGAAAAATGATCAAAAATTGCGTTCATCGAATTCTTTCCTGCAAAAGAAATCGTGGAGGCCGTTTGAATGATGTTATATTCAGAACTTAATTGTATCGAGTGTGCTTCACATTAAATTAAATACATTAACAATTAGTGTTTTTTTTTAAATAAATCGTATCACTCTTCTTGAAAATCCCTATATATCAATTAAAATTAGGCGTAACGAATATTCTCAATATTTTAAATTTAGTCGATTATAATATATCCATTAATATGCATAAATAGCTGTCGATTCGGCTCGTCATTTTCCGAAGTTAAATTTATATTTATATATTTTTTGTATAAGTAAATTGTTTATATATCAATGCTGTTTTATCAAATAATCAAATTTAAATTACCTAGACCAATACTCAGTACTGCTCAGTACAATACACTGAAAACACAATGAAATATACCCATTATGTTTCTAACAAAACTTTAAAAGTTTATTTTAATTAGGATAAATATTTTCACAATTTTTTCTTAAATTATTCATTTTATATAATATATATCCTATAAATATAACAGAGCTGATTGAAAAGTCAACTTTTTGAATTAGCCACTGTTGCCGTTAGTTACTGTATATACAACACTGCTCCCATCAACTGTCGTCGATTAATAGACTGCTGTAAAATTTTGAGAAAGCTCCATCATTCAGTTTGTGCTTGACAGCCATTGAAAACAAATAACATAGTGTATTTTTAAGAAAATGGAAAAAAGTGAATTTCATGTGCTGATTAGGCATCATTTTATTTTTTATTTTTTTTTTTTTGGGTAATACAAACCAATATCGAAGCCAAGGAAATACGTGATAAACGCTATGAGACACCGCACTATCAATTTCAATGGTTAGGAAATATTACATAGTTCCGTTGTGGTCGTATCAATACAAGCGACCCTGAAAGTTCAGGTCACACAGAGATCGTCGATAAAATCATTGGATTGATATTGGACAATCGGAGAATAAGAACGCGTGAAGTGACTAAGGCTATAGGCATATCAGTTGAGCGAGAACATAATATTATTAAATATTTGCAAATGAAAGAGCTTTCTCCGAGATGGGTGTCGCGATTGCTCGCACTCGATCTTAAGCACAATAGTCTAACCACTTCAAAAGAGTATTTGATGCTGTTCAACCGCAATCCGAACGAATTTGTGCGCCGTTTCGTAACCGTAGACGACACATGGATTCACTACATTGCACCAGAGGCCAAAGATAATTTGAAACTTATTTGAAGCAGAAACGAACGCATTTACCGAAAAAAGTGCTGTAGAGTGCAGAGCAATGCACAGGTGCAGCCGTGTACTCACCATTGCAAAATTCTTAAATTGGGCTAAGAAGAGTTACTTTCTGTAACAGGCAATATTATGATACCCAAGAAGAGTTCCATGCGTTAGGGTTTGATCAGTCTCAAGGTAGGTGCAGGTTATATATAAATTTAACGTGTTTTCCTTTGAATTTTTATAACTCTGTTAAGATATTAGAAGGTTTTTTTATTGTATTCAGTTGCGCCTAGTATAGGATGTTTTCGAACTATCAAATGGTGTTCAAAATGATGATGTTTATGTCAATTGTGAAACTGGATATGAAACTTTCTCTATGAATATTCATGATCAAATTGATGAGAAATTATTATATTTAACTCATACAACCCCATAGTACATCTAGTAAGCCAGGAACATGTTCCATCAGACACAAGTGAAGCACGCATTAAATACCGGAAGTAATTTTTAATGAACAATAAAGCTAGAAATTTTGCATTAGTTCAACATTCTTAACATCGAAGGTGTTTACTGCTTATGCTTTCAAAAATGAGCTAATTGAAATGTGGTAAAATAAGAACTATATATATGTCAACTAAACTTTTAACTTTAAATAAAATAATTGCGTTTTGGTACGTGTGTATTGATATTAAGTAATTTAATTGCTTTTTGGATAAATAAACGTCGATGTACTATGTATAATTCACCAGGAAAACCGAAGTATATTTATGCTTTTCATTACCGCTAGTTTTTTTATGTTTAGCCAGCTCAATTTCCGACGATATTTTCCACTACACTCACCACCAACAACCATAAACAACCGACTTATCAAAATGGTCGAATAAATCCTTACGAAATGCAGAGTTTCGTCACGATTATGTGGACCATCTTATGAAATTTTAAGACACTCATACCGGCTGAGAGTTCTGAAATCAAAAAGCAAGCACCAGATAATTTTCTCATATGCAGATTAAAAATGTATTTTTTAATTGTTTTTAAAAGCACAGCATAACAAAAAAATGTGGCGAATGCCACAATAAATAGATAATTGTTTGTAACGTGTAGTAGCACAAGCAATTCGGCAGCTCAAATCAATGGAGTCACCTGATGCTAACAAAGCGCTGAAACGAATGTGAAGATAAAGGGAATACCGAGTACAAAGGAAAATAACAGGAACTTGTTTACGTCGGAAAAATGTATAAAAAGCCGCGGTGCTATTTATTTAGTCCTTTTAATTTATTGACTTACGACAGCAACGGGTGAAATTAAAATATAATTGTAGAATAAAACCTCGTCTTTCGTGTCTAGTGATTGCATCAACTAACCACAAAAAATAAATTTTTCTCAATTAATTACTTTTGGGATTATGTTGGCTAATATAAAAAAATTTCATCTCAACTTGAGATTGTGCCCATAGGGACAATGAAGTCCAGATAGATGCGACAAATATTACTTTATCACCCTGTTTTTAACATAAACTAACAGTTACCTGGACTGACACATAGATGGCACTACTGAAATTAAACTTTTTGTGATTTTTAGTTAGCCCTAACCTTCAAAGAACGCGACTATTAATCTGCATTTTGAGTTAAGCAACTTTTTTTATTGTGATAAAATATATAAATATATATATAAAGTTGCTGTGTGCATACACCTGTAGGAGAAAAATTAACAGGTGGCCGATGATATTACGGTTCAACATGGTGGATGCAGCAGCTCTCTATGCATACCGACTATATACACTGGTAGGTATTCCTGAAACAAATGGTAAAGGAGCTAGCAGTGCCACATCTCGCAGCACGTGCCGCCCAGCCTCAACGGAGTAATGTTAAGGTGACTTTAGTATTGTTGGGATACAAATGCGAAACGCTTGCCAGGGCTCTTCCGGCAAAACAAGGACCATGTAAGGCACGACGGTGTCCCCAGTGTCAACGCAGTAAGACAACGTCCGTATGTGATGAATGCAAAACACCAGCATGTGCTCAGCACTCCGTAAGAGTATGTCACTCTTGTTATTCGAACTTGAACGCCACAATAGACACGGATAAAGAGTATCCAGATACCTATTTCATTTAAGTATATACTGGTCCATTTCGACCCACATTCTGTACACGTATTTTTTCTTTTTATTGTAAAGGGTGTTTTTTATAGTGGTATAGAACTTTAAGTTGCAATAAAACAACGATGGATTATTCGATTGACATGAATTTTATTTATCCGAAAGATAATCTTGTGGCATTACATTTTAAATATGATTTCTGGCATATGACCGTCACGGCTGGCGAGGATGTACTCCAATCCGGACGTCCAATTTTCGATGACTTTTTCCAACATTTGTGGCCGTATATCGGCAATAACGCGGCTAATGTTGTCTTCAAAATGGTCAAGCGTTTGTGGCTTATCCGCATAGACCAATGACTTTACATGAAAAGTAATGCCAACTTAAAGTTCTATACCTCTATAAAAAACACCCTTTATATCTAGGATCATGCACGTAAGCGCCATCGATGCCAGATATCTCTACGCCTAGTACTTTTCGAGCATCTAGACCGTCCTCCACCCCTTCCAACACATCTACCAAGCGCCCACGATCACACTGGCCGCTGGAATAAGTAAATTGAAAACATTCAGTATAACACCTGAATATGCCTAAAGCGTTGGAAATATTCCTGGATTTTTTTTAGTTTATATTACAAAATGAATTTTTCAGTTAGTAATTCGAAATTTTTACTTAATTACGTTTATGTATGCACAAAACTTGAAAGAAAAAACGTGCCCTTGAATTTGTGCAACAACATTGATAATAATATATGTAATGTATATATACATATGTATAAATATATGTATAAATATATACGTATATATTGTATATATATATAAAATATCTAACTATCATGTAATTTACTTATTCGTATAGTAGCTAAGCATATCCGAGATGAAAATAAACAGAAACATTGATAATTATACTTCTGTATATAATTATAATTTACTAATTCTCATCCAAAATATACTGGGGAGCTCAGTACCCCAAAGCACGGGATTAAGGTGTAAACACCAAGCACAGAGTGAAGGTTAAAGGAAACAATATAGTTGAGACAAAAACTTGGCTTAATGACGAGTTTTCGGACATTGGAAATGGCACCGAAGACAGTGAACGCAGTGGACGCCCAAAGAATGATTTTGAGTGACCGTAAATTGAATGAAATAGCAAACATTCTACAGATATCAACTGAACGTGTGCAGCATATCATTCACAAATATTTGGGTATGAGAAGGTTCTGTGCAAAGTGGGTGTCGCGCGAGCTTACTTTTGACAAAAAACAATGAGGATGAAGCATGGTTCCACGCCGAAGTCAAATCGACAGTCATCCGGGTGGATTGTATACGTTGAACTGACTCCAAAGCGTGGACAAACGCAATAGTCGGCTGACAAGGTGATGGCGTCTGTATTTTGGGATGCGCATGGAATAATTTTCATTGACTACCTTGAAAAAGAAAGGACCACTAACAGTGACTATTATATAGACTTATTGGATTGTTTGAAAGACGAAATTGCCGAAAAAAGGCCACATTTGAAGAAAAAGAAAATGTTATTTCACCAAAATAATGCACTGTGTCATAAATCAGTGAAATCAATGGCAAAAATTCATGAATTGGGCTTTCAATTGCTTTCGTATCCAACGTATTTTTTAGATCTGGCCCTCGGCGACTACTTGCTGTTTTCAAATTTCAAAAGAATGATCGATGGGAACAAATTTCTGTTAAATTAAGAGGCCCATTTTAAAACAAAGGACAACTCATACTACAAAAATGGTATAGAAAAATTGGAGGGTCGCTATAATCAATGAATCATCTTTGAAGGGAACTATGTTGAATAAAAAATGAATTTGCCAAAAAATGTGTTCTACAATGGTAAATCGGGGAATTTTTAATCGACCTGTTAAACTACAACTTTTCGAAAGGAAAGAGTTTGATCAATTAAAATTGTCAATCCCAAAATATCTTCCCAGTGTGTATGGACTTAAGTAGTTTTTGATGCAGTAAAGTTTATCACTTTTGCCTCTATAATCAAAAATATTTTAATTTTCTGTTGGCCATTTCAACACTTTGGTATCAGTTTTTCCGCTGATATATAGAACTTTACATCAACTAACATTTTAAATAATATTAACTCCAGGTTTGAGATATAAAATCATTTACACTGAAAAAACACTGAAAATAAAAATTAAAATAATTGTATTTCCCGAAAATTGTATTTATTATGACTAAGTTATTTTCAATAACTTTTCAGCAATATTTACAAAGTTTTGTTATAAAAACTATTCTGCAATGTAGAATAATTTACTCGTAAATCTGGTTAGAGTTTAATTTTCATGTAATTTAGAACAAGCAAAAAATATATATGTAACCAATGACACATTAGCTGGACTTGAAAAAAGTACAAAAAGCAATTACTACAATTTACAGTAATGTGAACGCTACAAATAATTCCATACAAAGCAAAGTACACACATTATTGTAAATATATGTATATGTATATGTTGGCCCATCTAAATCAAAACCAAAGCGAGGCGGTAAAGTATTTTCCGGGTAAATTCAAATTTAACGCTAACGTGGCATTTACTTTGTGCCGAAATCCTCTAACGATTGCGCCCGCATTCATTATGTGGTTTTTTCTACAACAACAACACATATCGGAATTTTGTTGAATACACGGAAAGCAACATTGTAAATTTTGGCGACGCAATTGCCGTGCAGATAATAAACAACAAAGCAGCAAATCCGGGCATATTCACTTGTTTAATGAAGTTCCACGCTGGGCTATGGCTTCGAAAGTAGTTGCGTACAAACAAAGAGCCTAGCGCTAAATGTACAATTGAAAGGTGTGTATTTACATATACATTCAAATATATGTACGTAGAGTATGGAAAATTCATACACAATTAAAAATAATACTTCGGTGACAAATAAAATGGCCGCGCTGCCTGAACGTGCGAAACTGATGTATGCGTAAAGATTCTATACCATGAGTTTCCGTAAGCTTTGCGGTATATATTTCAAATGAAATGCTGTGCTATACATTCATTGCATATTTTCGTAGTACATATTTACTACCTGTTCGTCGTATGCTTTTCGCACTCAGCGCAAACACTGGCATATTTAGCGAAACACATTAGCATCAACCAGCGCTGCCAACTGTCTGTGAGCGTTCCGCCAAAAGGAGGCTTATGGTTCACCAAATCCATTCACATCAATCTCCGCATGCTCGTTCGTTCGGCCATCAAACAAACGGTCAGCACACTCTTTCTCATCCGTGGCGCACTTGCCACAGCATGGCATACTCATTATGTCATTAGGATTTCCGCTGGGATTTGCAGCAGTGTGCAGCACACTGCTTTTTGGTCATTGCATTTGAAATCATTATTGTTGTTATTGTCTGCTTTTAGGCGTTTCAACATTTGTTTGCCTTCATCTCCAATGCTGACGTTCACTTACGGACGATTGTTTAGGCGTATGTGTGAGTGCGCACGTATGTGTGTTTGGGTGTGTATGTAGAACAAATGTCATTATCAGCTGTTTACATTGCATTACTGACATCGCAGATACCTTTCAACGAACACCACACTAAAATATGTACATATACGCATGCACTGGCATATATCCATATGTACATACTGAGCCTCTTCGACGAAGTACGGGCCACGTTTCAAAACACATTGTGTTCAACAAATAACTGTGCACTCCTTCACACACCCATATACTTACAAAAGCTGTCGATGAGAAAAACAAATGCAATGATCCTATGCAGTCAAACTAACTAGCTAAAGTCCACTCCAGAGCCAGTTCGAACTGGCAAAACAGTGCTGATGCAGTTTTATGCAAAAAAAAATTATTTTAAAATTAAATAAAAAAGTATTATATCATATTTCGGTCAGAAATATACTTATCTTGTACTAGTCCGAATTAGATCAAAAATCTATTAATATAGTCCATAAAAGAAGAAATAAATATCAGATTTCCGATCGAATACTTACTAGTCTCTGACTTGAACTCGAACAAAAATTTATATATCCCTTCTTTAAAAATATAAATGTTTAGAAATATTAGACTGGAAAAAGACTAAATAGTTTAAATTAAATAAACTACTTGTTTTTTAAATTACTTAAAGCGAAACGAATGTCAGACTTCAGTCAGATATTTGCTAGTCCTTATATATTTGGCACTTTGTAAGCGCTGAAGCGAATTCTGCCGATATCCTTATGTTTGTGGTTTTGCGCCTTGATGCTTTTAGCAACAAATTAAGGGACCTACAGTTTATTCTAAGCCACCTCCGAACAGTTGATAGATTTTTATGAGGAACTTTTGTATTTCGTGTCAGAAAGAAATTCAGAGGACTTGACAATCCCTGCCGAAGTGTGAACGCAATTAGAAAAATTAATTTTCTATAAATTTGGATGTTGGTCTAACCTAAATTCGAAGTCAGGCCCACCATATGGTAGTACGCAATGCTGGTCGAAAATAATCTAAACAATTAATAGTACGGTTTCAAATACAATTAGTATATATTTTTTCATACAATTCAGTAAAGGAGATATATATATCAAAATTTAGAGCAAATATGTTCTAGTTTCGAGCCAGTTCAAAAGTGTTGAACCCAAATTACTACCTTCTTTGTTTAAAAATGGCATAAGAAATCTTAATTTCAGACTCAAGACCTTATTTACTAGTTTCGTCTAGTTCAAAATGCACACAAAAAATATTTTGCGTAGTTGTGGGCTAGTCTCATACTAAAGGGTTATCAATTTCGTGGTTTCGAAAGTTTATGGTTATATTTTAACATCCGTTAAGAGATTGATCGATTTAAGAGAAGATTATGGTGCATATAATCATTCAACTACTCAATCAGTAAGTAAATTTTAAAGAAATTTTTAAAGACTGGATCGGTTATAGATATTTTAAGGCCCGTGCATTATCGCTTTGCTCGTTTAAACTCAAATATCGTGAAAATGTGTCAGAAGGCCCGATTGTGTCTATTTCTCGACGTTCTCAAGAGCTGAGACTTTCTTAAAGCAAATTATGGTAAATTTTGGACTTACGCTTATATACACATTTAGTTCAACTCACTCAATAACTGAAACCAATTGACCACCGACAAGGCCGTAGTTATGTCGATTGGGTGCTGAACAACAATTGGTGGACCGCAATTTTCAAACCAAATTTTCTTTAGTGAGTTTTTAGAGTTTCATTTCTCACTCGTTGGATTTGTAAATAAGCAAATTTGTCGCATTTGGGACTCCTATAATCCTCAAATATTTTAAGAAAGATCATTACAACAAAAAAAAACTTACTATCTATGCCAAAAAGCACGAACGAATATGGCGTTATTGCGAAATAAATTTCCCGGCCGCGTAGTCTCTCGTCTTGACAATGACAACTTGCCACTTAGATCGTGCGATTTGACACTGTTGAACTTTTTTATGGGGATGCGCTAGAGACGGGTAAAGCTTTAACTCTTGAGCACTTGAAAAGCAACATTGGCCAAGTTATGGCGGTGACACCAAAAAGTGGTCGAAAATTACCTCAGACGGATACAAGTTTGCAAAAATTCACGATGCGGTCATTTGAATGCAAACGTTCAAACTTTATAATAAAAGAAGAATTTCTTAAAAAAAAAATTATTTTGTATGCATTTTGTTTAGGTTTTGAAAACTTAAATTTTCCTTTTTTTAGGGAATGAAGACAAATAAAGTAATATTGGCTTACGTATATTCAGTTAAACCTTTTGATAAGCTAAATAATTTATTGACGTATATCTCATACAGCAAAGAAAAAAATTTAAAAAAAATTCTTTCCCGCAATACTGGAGCGTACAATTTTTTTTCCTAAAAATTGATAATAACATTAAAATATATTGATATTAATTTATTTTTGGTTCATACTAACAGTTAAATAATTGAAAATGGCATTAAGAAATGATAATAAAACTCGTAAATATATTTTTCACACTACTGTATTTTCATTACCACTTCAAACCAGCTTGATATTTCACCGCTGGGTTTCTACATACCTTCGTTAATAAATAAATACATATAGGTAAGTATACTATATTGTTATTGTCATTACGCTGCCGCAATAAAATTTACTATAGTATTTTTTTGTGATGCGCCTGCGTTGAGTGGTCACTCTGTGTAATGCATTTGTGATGATTCAAATTAAAGAAATTACTGGTTTGCAATCATGAGTTACTTTGCACAATACCATGTATTGGCATCATTTCATTACGCTCTCGGGAAGCGAGTGAGTCGCCATTTATTGACAATAGAGTCAAGGCTAATTCAATTTGCAATCTGCACTAATTAATGTATGAAGTGGAAATGATTTGTATTTGTGTTTATGAGCTTGTGACTCATGCCCAGGACCAAAGAACCTCAATCGGCAATAAACAGATGACAAATAGGTATTTTAAAGGTACCATCGTGCGAATAACTATAATAAACTCACCAAAAATCAATACTACTTTCAGCTAAGGAGAAAAGCCATTTAAATTTTGTGTATATATATATGTATTTTTGCATATACATTATTTGTAATATAAAAGAGGTAATGAAATAGAGCAGCTCTTGAATTTCTTCAGGTTGCTTATTGTCCCAAATGCGGCAATTTTTTTTGTTTACATACCCATTGGACCAGAAAGGGGCCTCAACGCTGAACGAATTTTGGCTCGAAAACGTCGGATCTTCTTGGAACTTTTCAAGAGCCCATAGAGCGAAGCGATGTCGCTTGGGAAGGTCGAGCAGCTTCAGTTTTTGCTATATTTTGTACCATACGTTAGTCCGGGTTGCGCCGAATCGACTCTCCACGCTCTTCGTGTACACTCTCATATTCGGCCACTATATTTTCTGTACTGCGTGCTGGACATGGTCTATTCGGTGAAATATTAACCAATAATAAATGCTCGGTCACAAGATGGGTGATGGTGTTGCGAATGGTACGCTCATTAAGCGTTGTTCCGGCATAAGTATTCCCATGGTGAAATACCAAACAATACGGGAATAAATAACATTACAGCTTGACACGTCTCACGCGTGATCTGTCAAAAAAAAGGCAATTAAAAAAAGTACCTCTACATGGTTCACCCTTTATTTGAAACAAGTCATATTTTTTATTTTTTTATTTTTTAATTAGAAATATCATACTCGACTCTACTCACATATATTATTTAAAAATAAATTTTTTTTATTAGTAGGATTAATAGGACCAAGTGAATATTGCTTGCGAAAAATTTCAGAAAATGACTAGATTGCTGCTTTTTGGGAAAAAATCAATTATCATATAAGAAAGTAATTTTCGGAACTTTATATTAAAGATTTTTTAATGACAGTTTTTATCAAATCAGAGTTAATGGTAACCCACTCAAAGAAAATAGTAAAAATTTAAGGTCCTCAGTGAGCACGAGGTAATATGATGATATGAGTGCAATTTTTACCGCTCATTTTACCTTGATAGGCTAAATATCAAATATTTGCAGCCTGATATTTTTGGTTCAAAATATGGGTTTTAAGTTGAGGTTGAAGAACTGACCGCATATAGCTTCACTGGTGGTGGAATTTCTAAAGGATGGGTTACCTACATAAAGGGCTAATATATTTTTAAAATTTGTCCAGCTTATGAAGTAGTCATGTGAAGGACTGTCTTTCTCCGAATTACTGGAAATATTTAATGTATGGTAGATGGGTGTGACCCATCTCGTATGTGTTGACTATTCAAGAAATTGCTTCACAATCGGTCTTTCTTCTGCACAATCGTATAAAACCCCGTTCCACAATGCACTTGGTTGAAAGGGAAGGTTGAGGACCAGACCAAAAACGAAAGCGCTTGAGCCATTGAGTGAGCTCATTGTACTCTAATGTGCACAAGGGACGTACCAGTCGATTGTCATTTAATAGTAATCACACTCGGTTACCTAAACTTCAAATTCAGCCGAAATTAATCTTCCAATTTTATTGTTATTTTTCCTTTTTTCATTTGAAAAAAGACTACGTGATTTCCGTGAGAAATTAGATGAAAATATTTAATTATAATTTTTCAAAAACTCACTAAAATAAAATTTTTTTATCTACTTTCCCATATTTAAAGCAAATTTATTAAAAATTAATGCTAAATTTTATACTATTTAGTATTATTTAATTTTTTCAATTAATATAATTACCTAAAAATTACGTGCAATTTAACAATCGCTATCGTGAGTAGACCAACTGGTCATTTTGAATTTAAGAATTGTGTATTTTTTTCTAAAAAGTTTTTAATAACAGACAATCATATACTATAAAAAATTAAAGTGTCTTAGAAAGTGTTCACCATTAACGCAAGCGAAATATTATAATACGCCGCATGTTTTTTTTTCATGAAATTTTTCGAAACTACTGTTTTCTGGTATATGCACACTATAAATTTAGGTACTACCTCAAGCTCGTTAGAAATGTGAGGGTTAATTTTTTTCGCAAAGTACCGTAAAGTCAAAACGTATTCAATGATATTTAGTAATTTTGCAGAACCAACTATATGTCTAAAATTAATTGCCGGTGGCGAATTTTTCGAAATAGCTTTTTACATCAATCTCAATATTTAGACTTCCTGAAAAGGTATTTTCAACTCTTTTTAAAATCAACATATAACTCATTTTTATCTCAAAATTGTATCACTTACTAAACAAAAAAAAAAAAGCAAACGTTAAATCCAGTGTTCAGCTGTTAATGAAAATCTTCTAACGCTATTGGGAACACTTATTGATTTGCTGACCGTATACTTGTAGTTTAAAAATATTCGCAACATATAGAGTTAAGTGAAAAGCTGTTCTTTATATTAGTATATAAATATCTGTATGCTTTTCATGAACACGAAATGGTATATTAACTTAGGTAAGAAGTATATTAGTAGCAGTAAGAAAAGAGATAGACCAACCAAAATTTATTCCGAACGGATCAGAATGACAAGCTAAGTTGATTTGATCGTCTGAACGCAAAACGAGTCCCTCCACTTTTGAGATATTTCAACCAAACTTAGAAGGAAGATTCTCGTAAACATTTAAACTAGTCATTTGTGGGAACCGTATCGGACCACTATAGCTTATATACGACTGATTTTACAGAATTAAAGTTTTTGGTTATAAATCCGTCAAAAAAGAACCCTAGACCCTGAAACTTGGTATTCTACACATACATAATAAATTGCATATTGGTACTGAGAATCATTGACATCGGAATACTACGAGGTGTGCTCAAAGAAAAAGGTGAATTTTGAATTTTTTTGAAACTACTTATTTATTCATCAATATCTATTTTGTCCCATTCAAAGTAACCCCCTCAGATGTAATAAATTTGTGCCAACGCTTTTTCCTATCCTCGAAACACTTCTGAAATGCACTTTTCGGTATGGCCATAAGCTCTTTCTTCGATTCTGACTTGATCTCATCAATTGTGGGAAAACGCTTTTCTTTCATTGGTTTCTTTTGTTTTGGGAATAGGAAAAAGTCGTAAGGAGCCATATCTGGTGAATACGTTGGTTGAGGCATAATTACGGTTTTGTTTTAGCCAAAAAATCATGAATGAGCATTGAGCAGTGAGCTGTTGCATTATCGTGATGCAGAATGCACGATTTGTTTTCCCACAATTCTGATCGTTTGAGCTGCATTACTTCACGCAAACGTTGTATACCTTGATTGTAGTATTCGCTGTTCCTTTTGGCAGAAACTCATGATGCAGCACACCATTGTAATCAAAGAAAACAGTGAGCAACACTTTCACCTTTTCCTTTGAACATACCTCATATATCAAATATCTCCCATTTAACCGACTAGTTCAGATATGAGAACTTATCTAAGGTAAATATAAGAACTCCGGCAGGGAATAATATAGCCTTCAATCTTTGTTTTATTTGGATTGAATGACCACAAAAGTTAAAATTGTCCACTCCTTAAATAATAGCTTATCTCAAGGGAAACTAGGCGATATGAATAACTTAAACTCTTGAATAACTTCTGTATTTAATATCAGATCTTTATGAATCATATATATTTATAAGGTATGCAAGGAAAGTCATAAATTTTTCTTAGACACCTATGACGTATAAAGTCCTTTTCGTACCGTCAACTTCAAACTTAAAATTTCGACTATTTTAAAGGTTAACCTTTTTATTTCTCCAAATAACAGACTATTAAGTTTTATGAAATTTACTCAAATAGTGTAAAAGCGAAAAAAGTAAAACTATATATAAAAATTAGTACTGTTTTTGAAAACCCAGCGAAGATTTTATGCTAAGTGAAATTTTTATTTATTTTTTATTTGAATTTACTTTCTATTCGTGGTATTTTTCCATTACTTTCAGTAGCAACTTCCTTAACATTTTCATAATTTTATTCCATGACAAATTTTAAATACTAGTGAACACTTGGTCGTGGATTTCTGTGGCTTGCAAAGGATTTTTTCTATAAAAAAAAAACCTCCATTATACGGTAATTGTTAATATTTTGTCGGGCCAAGTACCCAATTAAAGAAAGAGCTTCCAACCAAGTGAAGTTAAATACTTTAGCATCTACCTAGACAGGCGGACCTGGAAGAGTAATGTTTCTGCTAAAATAGAACAACCTAGAAAAATTCAGGCCAAAATATAAAATCTTTTCTACAATTATTTCAGTTTATTTCTAAGCCGCCTCTGAACGGCCGATGGACTTTTATGAGGAACTTTTATTTCATGTCAGAAATACAATCGAAGGACTTGACATTCCTTGAATTTTTATATTTTTGGATGTTGCTCGCACGTGGACTCGAACGTAAACCTACCGAATTGTAGTACGAAATGCTAACCGCTCAAAAACACCACGAAGCCTCACGCTCGCTAAGATAATACGCATAGAGACCTTGGTAGGCACCGAAAATGGAAATAACTAGAAAAATACCTGTTGGAATTGCAAATTCACCTTAATACGCTATCTAACCGTTTATCCTTACCAGTAAACCGAACTTGCCTTCAAAGAAAGGATCTGCCAGTTTTCTTAGGGCAAGTCGTTTAAGTCTGTTATTTGAGGAAAGAAATTTTTGTTTTATGTTAATTATATTCGGCAATTTTTTCATTAAAATTTTTTTTCTCATTAAATGTTGAACTGTAGGCTCTCGCACTGACGATCATCCATAACATTATAGTGGTTAGAAAAACAAATTATTTATATTTTGCTATAATATTTAAGTATTAAATTCCTCTCTTAGAAAATGCCATAAAATCTTTTGGAGCAGAAATTAATTTTATTCATTGAAATTTGCTATAAAATTTATTATTATTTCCCTCTCGCGCATTTGGCTATGAAATTATAAATTCCTTTTTCAACTGTTCCCAACTCTACATTTATACTACCTAAAAATGGTACTTTAGAGAGTTTTTAGAATTATAGCGCTCACGCTATAAATGACAGGGAACAGTTTGATTACATAAATTCATTACTATGCAGATAAATATCCTTTTATTAAACTTGCTTACAATTATGTTATGACTTTGAAGTCATTATCTAATCTTAACGCTTTTAATCTTAACGTACAAGTAGATGTGCAAGTGTATTGAAAATTAATATTTAATAATAATTCAGCTGCAGCAATCCTTTTAGTTTAGAGCGATTTAGTGATCTATAAAAAAAACTTAGAAAATTAATTTTGAGACCATTATTTATTTCTAAATATTTATTTATTTATAAAATTTTTTCAAAAGTCTAATTAATTGTTTAATGATTATTATATATATTAGGTTCACAATGCGGCATATAGAAATCCTTTTGAGACATTAAAAGCGCCAACGTCGCTCCGAAAATGCGGAAAATAAATTTATGGTTAATTCAGTGAGCCCTTTTGTTTGATTTTTGCTACAATATCATTCAGTTCTCCCTCTTTATTAGATAATTCTACAACACTGTTAACAAACACATATTCTTTTACTGCAAATACTCACGCGAAAATTTCATGCACCTGCTTTTCAAACGAGATTCACACAAAGCGATTTTCTCTTATAGTAAAATTGTAATATATGGCTTTTCAGATCTATCTCTCCAAAGAGTGAATATTACTTTATTTCCTGCTTCGTATTTTCCGCTTTCGTTACATTAAAATATCTCCACGCTGGCTATTTTCTCTCTGCCGTTCTCTCCCTCTCTCACTTTTTTTGCTATAACTATCCTTCCAATCATATTTCTCTGCTAAAAAACTTACTCTCATTTCCATTGTCCTTACACTCACAAAAGCTTCCGCTCCTTGCAGACCTGTCGCAGCTTGGCGACTACACCCCCGTTCAGGCATGCAGCAATGGAAGTCAATAACAAAAATGAGCACAATACGAATGCTTGACTGCTTTCTGCATTCAAAGTTCATGACAAAATGTATGTTAGTGCCGACAAACGTCATTTGGTGGCGCTGTAAGCGTGTACCAAGTTTTTTTAGTCACAATCTATACTTCTAACGGTTCGCATGTTACTTTGTCACTCTTGTCGCGAAAATAAAGCTAGACAGGCCATTTTGTTGAACAGTGAAATTAACGTCAAATAAAAAGAACGCAACTCGATATTAGTGAGAACAGTACGAGTAAATACATTAATATGTTTGCCTGTGTATATGGATAAAGTACGTAAATATATATATTAAAAAGTGTTTGTAAGTGGTCGAGAAGCGGAGGACTGAGTGGTAGCGTATAGTGAAGGCAATAGCAGAACGAATGCGCATCAGCAACAAATTGCGCTAATGGCAACTAAAAAATGCAAAATTTGCATAAATGTGATAAAGCAGGCAATTTGTGTGTGACAAAAACAAGAAAATAGCAGCAGAGCAAACAGAAAAAGATTACGGGAAAAATAAGGCATAAAATAGATGGAAGAATAAAAAAAATTAAATGTGAAAAAAAAACGAGATATTTGTGCATAATTCGCAATTGCCGACACTCCATTGTTGTTGTTTTTTTATTTTTGTTTTTGCAATTGTTGCCTATCCCAACGTCAGCGCCACGTGTAATCGAATGAATGAACGAGCACAGGATGTTGGCAGCATTTGTCTAGCTTTGTCATTGTGGTGTGCGTATGCTGTGTTTATGTTTATGTACGTGTGTGCGTGTGTATATGTACTTGTGTGTGCAGTGTTTTAGCTGCTTTGTAATTTCGTGTACTTTGTGGTTGTTGTCCGCATTGTTTTGGTTGGCGGTTGAACGGTTTTAATTAATAGTAGTGACAGCTTAGGATGTCATTCGAAAAACAACAAGCCCAACAGCCAACAACTTGAAAAATTACGAACATACAACACTGTACATGTATGCATATATATACAACAGCTAAATACAATAGGGTCAACAAAGTGACGTTGTCAGTAGTATAAGTATAAGTGGAGCAAAAATATATTTATGTATTTACCTACCTAACACAGGTATTCAAGTACGTGTGTGCGTGTATGTGTACTGCAAATCAACGCCACATTTTTTGGTACTTTTGGCCAATTGGGACGTAAAGCGCACCTAATTTAACCTAATTAAAATGCAGTCTTCACGCGCACCCTTCACTCAGCGCACCCTCCTCTGCAACACACGTTTCCATTGTTTTTAATTAAAGCATAGTTTTAGGTGGAAATCATGCTGAAGAATAATTATTTATTTGTTTGAATTTTGGTCAAATATTTTGAGTGTTTCTGGCGTAATATTTTTAGTGAAAAGCAAATAATGAAGGTTAATTGGCTGTTTTGTACCGAAATTAAAAATATTAACTTATTACGCGCTAAACATAAATACAAGCAAATAAAACTAAAAAAATAAAATAAAAAATAAATATAAATATAAGAAATTATTAGTTCAGATATACATCCAGATTAAATCATGATGAACTTATTTCATACACTAAACGACATATTTATTTTATAGTTCAAATTTACGATTACGTAAAATTATATTTTATTTAAATTAATGAAAATATTTTTAAATATTTACTTCCCTTTTCAACTTTTAATTCGAAATTGTTGGGTACAGTTTGTGCGAAATTTGAACAAAATATATGTAATACTCTGTAGTTTACTACGTGTAATTTATTAAGTCAGTAACAAACTAAATTTTTTTCTAAATAAACGCCAATAAAAAATAAAATCAATTTTGTTAATTTTTCAAATGTGTTAGAAATAAAATACCAGATATTTAGTTAAATTAATTATAATTATTTTTAATTAAATGAAACTTAAATATTTTAATAAAAATCTAGAAAATTTTCTTTTGGTTTTGAGGAAAATATTAAAAAAAATCTAAAAACAAAACTATTTTCCAAAAAAAATTTTAAGATATTAAATTTTCACAAATCAACGTATAAGATGGCGAACCTGTCTTTTAATTTTTATTAACTTTTTCGTTCATGCAACTAAAACCAAAAAAACAATTGAAGTACATGCTATTAGAAATCTATAAGTATAGCGAATCATCTTCAGAAGGATATCGGATTCATTTATACAGAAAATATGGTACTTCGGAGCTGTAAATTTCCGAACTCTAACAATTTCTGAATAAATAAAAAATTACTTAGGCTTAATCCAAATAATTTTTACTACTTTTTCCTGATTGATACAATTGCAGGATAAAAATTTTGATACAGCAATAGCTCATAGTTAGTCTTTTTTTTTTTTTAATAAATCATATTAGTCTTATTGGAAACCTTATATTACAAAGTATTTGTTAGCAAGGGACATGGATTAGGTTCAAAGGTTCGCAAAATATATATTTTTTAAATTTAAATGAGAATTTGAAATTACTTTTTTCAAGATGAAAACAAAAAATATAACATAGTAAACGTTGACGGTAAAACTAATTTTTTTTATTTATATCCATTTTAACTCATATAAACTTTGTGTGCTAAATGAAGTATATTGGAAGTAAAATATTGAAATCCATTATACTTCAATTATTTAAAATAATATTTAAAAAAAAATTTAAATACGTGCTCAATTTTCATAAAAATATTTATTATAATAAAGTATTATTGCGAAAAATTTATAATTTTTGAATAGTTGTCAAAGATAATCTAGAAAAAAAAAATTGTTTTTATGTTTTCCCAAAAATTTTTAACCACATAATCCTTTGCATGGCTTCATGTACACTCTTCCAAATAAAGCTTTGTCCATTTATGTATGTAACTATAACAGTTTATAAAGAAGAAACTAGACAAAGAGTGAAATTTCATATCAAGCAAGAAATAAAAATTAAAATACACATATGTATAGCAAAACTGAATATAGCAAAAACAAGTAAGGAAACTATGTTTTGGTGGAACTGATCCTTGCATATGGATGATATATCAAACGCCAGGCGTATTATTTGACTTTCGCAGAATCACCAAACTACGCTTATATGGGAGAAGTGGTCTTCTTTTTGACGCAAGTTAGTATATCTTGAAGAATGTTTGGAACTCATTGAAACAGTCATATTCATTAAACCATTAAGAACCAACTTTTTTCTGTATTGCTCGACATGTGTTTTATAAAATGTATGCAAGCGTGAAAATAATTTAGTGTCAGCTAAGTTCGATAACAAGCTGAAATATTTTTTGTATTGTATAATGGGACATTGAATTAGAGTTTTAAGATTGCTACATCAATAGCATTAGTATAAAATCTGAAGCACCATTTCTTGCTTCTAATTTTTGTATTATACTTATTGAAAGATCATTCTTATTTGATCGCACCATCCATATGCTAGTTATATTAGGCAATAACGTAAGGCTATTGAACATCTATTTCCTTCTTTTCAGTCTTTTCTAAGCTCCCATGCAATTGTTGTCCCTGCAACTTAGAACCAATTTTGTATTTATCTTGTTAAATCTATAATCATATGTTCGAGGAATATCATTTCTTATAATTTCGTCTCTTTTAGGGAACATTTATACGTGATCCTCTGAGAGCTGTAGTAAATGCACAACTCTTTCTATCCTATCAAATATTTTTTCCAAGCATCCTTTTTCCCCGTGTACAGTTCCATTTGATAGCAATATCCAAAGGTAGAGCAAGCCATTATCCATTGCTTCAAACCAAATTTTCTCGTCCATGTATAACTCGTTAGAATATATTTTCACTTCAAAAAAGCTTAATTTTACATTTTTATTATTAAATATCTATTACGAACCATACAATTCCGTATTATTCATAAACCAATGCCATCATCTTTTGGTCAGGACATGTATATATCAAAATACCAAAGAATATACATATACAACCAGGATTGACAGAGTATTAATGTTTTATTTCTGCATAGCGAACACTTCCAGTTATTTTCTTAATCAGGATTTGGTCAAAGAAGTGCTTAAAAGTTTCGACAGTTTTTTGATTTTCAAATTTGCTTATAGCACCTCACATAATGCCTTTTTATAGACTGCATTCAGTTTTTTCCTCACTCACTCACGGATTGGGAACGACAAAGCTGTTGTACATGATATTTTATTGAGAGATGGTATTTCTTCTGACAATACTTCTTTCTCGATTTCTGTAGTGTACTGTAGTTCCACTTCACCTGAACGCACCCTTGGTGACTCTTGTGCTGAAAGTATATTAGTATATCGCCACAATCTTTCGGTTCATCAAATCTATGAGGTAACTCGACAACATAGATTGGCTCGTCCTGCGATAAATCTTAAGATAGAACTTTCTCTAAGCTCTGTTAAAATTGTTCCAAAGCAAGACAACTTCACGAAGTCATAATACTGAGGTTGGCTAAAAATAAAATATTTTTTCACAATTAATTTTTAGTTCTTCAGTCTGATGTTCCAATCGGGAACATATTTAAATAAGCAAATTTAATATGTATTGCAATTCATTAAATCACATTACTAGTTACATGCTATTATTTAGATACCAATTCTTATTATTTTGCAAAAATTATCATTAAGATTTGAAAGCTCGAGATTTTCAAAACTTGTAAATACCACTTCCTTTAGCTAAA
The DNA here is from genome assembly GCA_030068015.2 of Neoceratitis asiatica. Lineage (NCBI taxonomy): Eukaryota > Metazoa > Arthropoda > Insecta > Diptera > Tephritidae > Neoceratitis > Neoceratitis asiatica. The sequence continues at coordinate 42,338,018 of CM061524.1, read as the reverse complement.
AAAACACAAATAACAACAATGCAAAGTGAATGACGAGGTTGATATTCGGTATCACATATTATCGGAACTAATGAGCTGATCATTTTGTAAAATATTTCTGGTAACTATGAATTAACCTATAAATATTTGATGTACCAAATGAAAATATCATTATCGAATCGGGTTAATTAAGATCAATTTTCCACGATTTAATCAAAAAATATTCAATTTAAATACACAGATTGCTCAACAATAGAATGTCTATTATATGGGAGTTAGGTTTATTTCTGGACACTTTTTATTCTACCTTGAGTCAAGGGGAAGATAGAAGGTAAAAATACGGTTATATGTGACAGAGGTGAAGTTGTTTCTTAATTGCATCTATATTCAATTTATAATCATACTAGACCAAATGAGTTATAAGTATCAAATTTTATAGAATTATATCCCTTGTCTAATGGTTTTTGATATATATCTTTTAACCCGAAAGTGGGCCGTGTTCCACTCACCCCTCATTACTTTCCATTTAATGTAAGTTTACTCAACAAATAAGACTTTTTCCAGAAAATTTACGAAAAATCTTATTTTGCAGAATTTTCAAAAGGTTGCCATGAAATATGGTTTTATAAAGTAAAATATACCCTGATAAAATAAAATTTAAAAAATTACAGAAAAGCTTATTTTGGGTGGAACACAGCTCTAAATAGCCAGCAAATATCCCATTTGCCAAATTAAATAAGACACACTAAAATAGCAATTTTACTATTAAAGACATCTACTTATTATTATTTCTTCAAGTCACATACTATTTATTAGCATTTAAATAAATAGATTGGGTTGCTATAAAAAGTTTGTGACATGGCGACAATTTGTGATCGAAATAATTAATGATTCAAAATTTGTATACATAGCCGGTCAACTATTTTACATACTTATTTCAAAATATAATATGTACCATACCTGGAGGCCAGAAAATGTTGTATATGCAATAGTCCAATCAAATATGTAGACAAATATATTTCTAACCCTTTTTCACTTGGCTAAAGTACCAGAAAATAATTGAGAAACTAAATAGCAAACACAAGTGTCTGACAAGGGGCGAAGCCATATAATGAGCATTCAATGCATAAATACCGTTATTGATATACCCATGCATATGCTAAGCGCAATATGAGTACTCAAGCCATTTTAAATACTCATTTTCATTTCATTATACTTCAAACAGCTCAATACACACTCACATCATGTCTTATGTATATAGATATGTAGGTGTGTATTATTTTCTGATTTGGTTTGTTTTAGCCATCACAGGCAAGCAGGATATCACTGACTGTTGAGAAGTATGACTCAAGGACACTTAATAGGTACTTGAAATGCATTCGTGTATTTTACGCACGAACGAACACGTCAACTAGTAGACGACGACAACGACGAGGACAAGAGTACGACCTTTTTTGAAAAGTAACATGAAAAGGGCTGACACAGGAGCACAGGTATGGGACGTGGCGCATTTAAATGTGGTCATATACAACTCTATGGATATATATTATATATATATATATATATATATATATATATATATATGTGTGTGTGTGTGTGTGGGCGGGTGTGCGAAAGTAATTTTGTTTTTCAACAGAGAGAGTTGAATAACTTATCTATCAATGAAAGTGAAGCATTATAGGTAGAGAATATGTATATTTACTGTAGTTATGCTAGCCATAGCCAAAGGCTGTTCCAATTAATTTATATAGTTTTAAAATAATAATAATAAGAAAAATTACAACCCAGCGTTAAGACATGACTAAAATAATGTATCACCAAGTATGTCTGTAATACATAATGTCTGCATATACATATTTAGCTATGCACATGCCCTAATTTAACTACATTCAGCTATCCCCACTATCTTTATACTCACAATTTCGCTTATCTGTATTAATGTCAATTTAATTGCTCATAATGGTAGGCGATATTTAATTTAATCATTGTTTCATTGAACACATTGTCTTAGCTTGTTTGAAACGTGTGACCCTAAACTGATACTTAAACGGCGAATAGCTGGTAAAGGACATTAAAATACATTTTTCGTATAAATATGTGATAATAGCAACAGGAAAGTTCTAAGCATAGCGACATCTATTGTACATGACAGTGAACAATATCGTAAAAGTAATCACCTGAACGGACATAAAAGTCAAAGTTGTAATCTTTTGACAAGGAAATAAAAATTATGGTTACAAACGATTACAGCTGATTGAGTTGATTGTGAGACTATACATACTCTGACATGTATGTTACATGTAGGACTCCATATACTTGGCGACTTGCCTAAAATTTGTGGTACTACAGTCGCATAGAACATACATACATATATGTACTTATACATAGTGTAGTTGTGGTGGCAAGACGTAGCGAGTAGTGAAAAGATTGTTCCTCTTAAGAAAGAGATTTTGTAAATATTCAAATAAGTTTAAACTAACTCTGCTAAATGTTCAAATTTTTCAACTGTTTTATTAATAAAAATTTAAAATTTTTAAAAACTAATTTTTTTTAGAGATCTTGCTCTTTATTAGTAGAATAAAGGTTTATTTAAATCAATATATTTAAATAAAAAATTGTTAAAACTTGAATATACAACAGAAAAATGTCTGATAAACAGCAGATTTATCTACTGATTATGGGTTTTAGCAATTTGCTATTGTGTCAGGATGCATAGTTTGGTTTTTTAAAATGATAATATGAAGAAATCGCTGTCATTTCTACTTTCCATTCCCGAACAAATTTTTTTTTGTCATAGCTAAGGTCAATCAAGGTTCGGGCTCACCAACTCACCAGGATGTGGACTATATATGTATAGTGAAAGATTTAACAAATTTTTTTATTTAATGAACAGTTACATCATGACACCTCATATGAATTTCTGACCACATAGACTTAGAGAGACACTGTAAAGTAGACAAACTTGCGACGAGAGGCACGACCAAGAAGATGCTTCCCTTATTATGCACGCATACTGCTACTTACAAACAGGAAAAATGTGCTATCTCCGAGATGACTTTATTCCTTTCACTAATTTATCAAAATTTGTTGTAGTACAGGATACAGTGCTCCGATTTCAATGACTTTCGGCGTCAATATATTTTTATATATGCATATATAATACCGAATTTCATGTTTCGGATGCTTTATTGAAGTTTTTATATCTAAAGAAACGGTCCGCATAAATATTGGTGGATCTCTCTCTTCTCCTTCTAGTACTTACATAATTTGGCTCAAACTTAATATATCATTTCATGTTCATGGAAGGTCTGAAAATATTCTAATGATCAGGCCACATTTAGATACACTCACACTGCAACCTGTAACAAATCTAGAAAAACTTTGACATTATTTGACGTTAAGACGCCACGCAAAATGTACTCTTTTCGAAGGGTGAAAAACTCTAAGTTGGTAGCAGTTATAACAATCCACTTTCTAACAGAATGACTCGGATAAAGTTTGAGATTCATAACATCTTTTAAATGACTACCCTAATGTAACGAATGCGGAATTGATGGACAGTGTATTGGAATAATATGCACTGATGGTTTCACCGGTTCACAAACTACACCAAACCGTTGTTTTTCTGAATCAAATCACAGCTTTTGAATCTCTTCAGGTTGCCCTTCGTCCCAAATGTAAAAATTTTGCTCGTTTTTTACCCATTGAGCCAGAAATGGGCCTCATCGCTAAAACAATTTTGGCTCGAAAACGTGGGATCTTCTTGGAACTATTGAAGAGCCCATAGCGTGAAGCGATGTGGTTTGAGCAGGTCGAGCAGCTTCAGTTCTTACACAAGCTGTATTTTGTACGCTTTCAATTAAATATCCTGTCGTAAAATGCACCAAGTCGTTCCATACGTCAGTCCGAGTTGCTGCGAACGACGCCGAATCGACTCTCCACGATCTTCGGGTACGCTCTCAGCTACGGCCGCTATATTTTCTTCACTGCGTGCTGAGCGTGGTCTATTCGGTCGAATATTATCCAATAATAAATGCTCGGCCTCAAGATGGGTGATGGTGTTGCGATTAGTAAGCTCAGTAGGTCAATTATGTTGACCATAAGTTGAGCGAAGCTCACGAAACACATTCTTTACAGAACGTGAATTTTCGTAATAAAGTTGAATGACTTGCAATCGTTGTTCAGGCGTTTGTCTTTCCATGGTGAAATGCCAAACAATATTGAACAAAAATAACACGACAGCTTGACACGACTCATGCATGATCTATACTACTGATGAAGAACTAATCTTTTATACTCCATCACTGCAGTGTTTATGGTGGTTAAAATTGTCGACATCTTTCAAGCTCATCCGTGGGCCATTTCTTTGGAGCTCACTGTGGTCCGAGCACCAGATCGCGGCATTTTCTTAATTTTTTTGACAACTATTTATGATGTTGTATTGTACAGATCTAATGACAACCTGACTATATAATAATTTAATGGCTTCTGATCATAGATTTGAGTAGATAGTCGGCGGCTTACATGATTATAATAAATTATGCTTTGAAACACTGCAGTGTTCTGTTAGTCTCTTCTTCATAACAACTAAGAGCGTCGGTGAACGGAATGCTCGAAATAAAATATCGTCGACCTTTGAGCCGTCTTCTGATTTATAACGTTGGTATTTTCCAATTAATTTTGCGATTTCTGTGGAAATGTTTATTTTGAAGTAGTAGTTGGAAGTGGTATAGCTTAACTTTTTTCTTTTGATTTGTGTAAGAACAAGTACCTATCCATTCTGACGTGCTATTCGTACACCTAGAACTCATTAGGAATATCAAGAGTTAGAGCACATTTATGGCTGGTACCTACAAAATCTACTACCGAATCGGAACGCATGTCTTGGAGGTACCTCAATCAGAGCGTCAAAAGAGCTTCGAAAACATGATTCAACGCATGTAAAATAAGAGATCTTAATGAAGAATATTTTGAAAAACAATTTTTTGTTCACTAATCACGAAATATATAAAATATTCTTCGTATTACACATATAAATGTCGACTTTAACCATTTCATGGATTATTTTACGGATTATTTTAAACTGATTTTTTCTCTCAAAACCGTTTTTTTTTTCTCAGAGAGAAGTTTTTCTTATATCTTTGTCGAAAAAAAAGAAAAGTTTCTGTATTCTTAACCATTTATACGCCTAATAATATAAGAATAACGTATTATTAATAATTATAAGGGAAAGGTAAATTTATAAATATTGATTCGTTTGTGTTAATTATACTCTATTTAGACATAATTCACTTCAAGGAAAAAATTTACTGACTCACAAGAGCTTGATTCATGAGAGGGTTAAATTTTTATTCGATTATATTTCCAAGCTTGAAATATATGCGATTAGTTCCAATGTAATGTGTTAACGCATTACTACTTAATATCCCCTTTGGGGACTTGGCTTCCTATATAAATATGTTAGATGTAACATATAAATTGAATTACGCTGAACTTCCAAAAATAACTAATTTAATAACTATTGAAATTATTTTTATTCGATAAAAAACCCTAACGTTTATTTTCAAAATATTGATTGATATTGAATATGAGTGGATTTTCTAGCCCTTTTTTCCCAAAAAAATATTAAATTTTTCATATGATTTTCCTACAAGCCTACAGCATTTTCATATTAATGTATGTACGTCGCATACATATGTTTCCGATTCGCTGAAAGTACACCAAGTGTCGTGAACTCTAACGTATCGCAACGTGGTGACCTATGTATAAATTCAAATAACAACAACAATAATATCAACTGTCAAAAGGCGTACTGATTCATTATCAGCAGTAAATTTGTAATGAGTAGCAATAATGGCAATAGCTGCAACACGAACACACATAACTATTAATAGTACACACACGCATACACACACTTCTAAATATGGAAGGGCATATTAAAAATTTATGTTCAATTAAGTGAAATTTATGATTTTTGACGAGGCGGACAACGCGTGCAGACGAGCGCGAGTAAATGACCACTTGACTGCCGTTTGAACCTTTGCCTAAATTGTTTCAAAGGCTGCACGTTTCTTCTGTGCGGCTATATAAGTAGAATAAAAATTTATGCGCGTTTAGTAGCAATGCGGAGCAATTATCATTGAACCAAGCGGTTGACCGCCAACCACTGTTAAAGGGCTGTGCGCCGTAGTCAATGTATGTAGCGGAGAGAGAGGTAGATTGACGAAAGTGTAGAGTTGGTATAAAACGCGACTGTAGCGCTGGTAGGAGTTGCCAACAATTTAACACCAACCGAGGTCGTTCTAATGACGATTAATTGCGAGGGTCGACACAGAAATAGAAAATGAGTAAGATGAAGAACCGAAAAATATTTGTATGCCAGTGGGTGGAGAGTAGCATGGTGGAGAAAATAGGAGAGAATAGCATTGCTGCATTCCGCAAAGCTGTAAAGCGCGAACAGCAAGCTGCAAAATATGCAACGAATAAGATGAAAGAGATGTCAAGTTGAAGCGAAAAGCGCGAACGTTCGTTATGTCGCAGCTATGAGAATGCAATGCACGCGTTGCAAAATGCTTATTGCTGATGCTGCTGTCGCTGCTGTTACTGCTAAATTGCAATTCACATTCATGAATTTATGTACCATAATTTACATGGCTAATGCTAATACATACTTTGTAGCTGTCGTTGTTATTGCCCGCAGACGTACAAATTGATTTTATGGTGGGTGAGTGAGTGAGGAAGCGAGTGATAGAGTAAATGCTTTCTAAAGCGTGTGGCATAATTAATCTTCTCAGAGGAAAGAGTTTTGGACTCTAGATTTGCAGATTTACTTTATAATCACAAAATATGAAATATGAAAAACAATATATATATATATATATATATGCATACTACATAATATATATTTGTTCCAAATAAATCAAGGATTTAAGGAAAAAATTTTAATTTTTCTTCGACTCACTTAAATAATTGTTTTTTTCTTTAGAAAAAAATTAAAAAACTAAGTTTTTGTACTGGAATGATGCATTTTAAGGACGAGGAACAAAAATTAGGCCAAGTTAGGTTAGGTTAAGTTAGGTTTAGTTAATTAATTATAGGACATGTTGTCATTATAGTAACTGCAGAAATATTCAGCAGCAGTTAAGCATTACTACCACCGAATCCTTGAACCCCCAATCCGCAGGTGGTTAGGATACATTATATTATGATATTAGGATAATATAGGTTATGTACTATACTATATAAGCATAGGTTATGTAAATTTATATACTTTATGTTAGTTGGGTTTATGCTAAATTAGATTATATTAAGTTATATTATGTTCGGTTAAGTTAAGTTAGGTCAGGAAAGGATAGACTATGTTAAGTAAAATTAGATCAGATTTTGTTTTGTCAAGTTAGGTTGAATTTAGTTGGGTTATGTTCAGATAAACAAGATGATTTTATCTTAAGCTTAAGAGGGTATTCTAGCCTAGACGCCCGAATTTCGAGCATTTTTTGACAATTGATAAAAAAAAAGCATTTGAGATTTTTACTCTCCATTTTATTATCATTTGTTTATTTATATTTCAATAGTACATAAAATTGGTTAAAAAATCATAATTTTTTTTCATGGAGTTATGAGTCTCTGAAGTAGATTGGAAATAAAAAGGGCGTGTCCTCGCCGCCGTGATGTCTGCCCTTGTGGTCATTTTAAATATAAACCAATGCTGGATTCTTCGTTAGTTCGAATGTCGCTATCTCAAGAACCTGCAAAACTGAAAATAAATTGTTTTCATAAAATAGCAGCTGTTCAAAGATAAACGCCGGTTTTTCACTAATTTTTTAACTTTTTTAAAAATATTACAAATTTCAAGTGAATTGGTTAATTAGAACTTGAGATGTTGTGGTTAATGTATCGAAAAAGTAGTTTCGAGAAAAATGCGTTTAAAGTTCCGTGTAAGGGCCGATATGAATGCCGCGTCAGAAAAATACCTGTATCTCCGAAAATAATTAAAATTTAGAAAAATCCACTTATGGGCATATTTTTAAATAATTAATCTTTAAAAATATGTAAAAAAATCGAATTTTCCAAAATTCTAGAGTAGAATACCCCCTTATGTTCAGTAAGATTTTTTTTTTTTTTTATGTGAGGATAAACATGCTCTGAGTAGCGTATTATTTCGACTTCATCGTAACTTACTAATCTTAATTATTTATAGGCTGGACTTTTCATTTATAAAATTATAGACTAGTTTTTTAAAAGAGTATCGGCTCTAACTAGTTCACATATAAACATTGGTGAAACATAGAGTTATTCGCACAGGATTGGAAGCGTGTCCTTTTCCTTTTCATATCGTAAATAGTTGTAAAGGAAATTAATTATCGTTTGCGCTGTTAATCGGTCAAAGAGACATGGGTCGTCTTTGGCTATTTTAATACTTTTGACGAACTTTTTTTGGAACAGTAAGGTTCCGTAAGGATAGGTTCAGTTTGTTTGGTGGAGGCAAACTTTAGTTAGGTTAGGTTCGGTTAGGCTAGATAAGGTTAGGTTCTCTTACGGTAAGATTAGGAAATAGGTTTTTAATATTATTTCCGAATCCACAAAAAAGACACCTTGATACCAATAACAGGGTTAATAAATATATGAAAACTAAGGTATTTCTATGTTAGTTTCAAAAAGCTTGGCAACAAAGGAGAAACGGTTTAGATTATTTCCCTCCCCAGAGATTTCCTATAGTTATGTTATAGATTTTAAAGTTGTAAGCTCTTCTTCTTCTTTACCTGGATATAACTGCTACGCCATAAGTTCATCTTTCTTTAGATTGGATTAGTAAATTAGGCAAATGGATCTGGCGGTGAGGGAGGACAAAATAAAATATCTTCTGTCATCAAACAAAAGATTTTGCGTAATTATTGACCCCCGTGTTATTCTTGATATTCAAAATTTTTAGATCTTGGATGATTTCGCTTAGCTCGGAACCTGAAAAAACATAAAAACAATCTCAGCTGAAATCCAACGCAGAAGCGTCAAAAGATGATATTATGGACATAGTAGTCATCGAAAAATAAAGCCCAGCCTTGGTAGACAAAGACAAAATTCTAAATGTCACTCATTATTACCTTCCTACTTTATGATACAGAAGTGTGGACGTTGTTAAAATCTCATGAATTGGCGTTGAAAGTATTCGAGAGAAAGGTTTTGCGGAAGATTTATGGTCATAGGGCCATTGGCGAGTACCGCCGACGTTTGAATGATGAGGTATATTAGATATTCGGCTATAATCGCGTAATTGGTGCCTATCCTAAAGAAGGAAAGGAACCTTACATAGAAAAAATGACTACTCAGAGTTTTCTATATATAGCTAAAGAAGAATTAAAGATAGAATTTAACACACTGTCGGTTGCAACTGATTTGTGAGACAAAGCAGAACATTTTTCTATATCGCTTTACTATCTTAAACCATTATGTTTTCTGCCACTCAATATCCGCTCTTCTGTTTTCCTCTATTCAGCGATATCATTCAGTTTTTGCTTGACCCTCAAAACTGAAAGCTGTCTACAGCCGGACTTAAGAAGTTCATTGCGCTATAACTCATTACAGTTATTAAGGTAGCTGGGTAGGTAGATCGAAAGTATTCGATGTAGTATCCGCTGGTGGAAGTAAAGGAAAAGACCTTCACTCCGTTGGAAGAATCAGGTGGAGGGCAACCTAACTTACTTGGCATTTACAGCTGGCGCCGAGGAGCAAAAAGAGGTATCGAATCATGTAAGCCGTGCCTACGCCAAAGGAGAAAATAAGGTAAGTAGGAGTGAAGCAGTGCACAATTAGTGCTAAACGCACCATTTTGATGCACTATCGCACAAACCTTCGTTATCCTGATATCTCTCTTAATCGTTGCGTTCAAACCATATTGTGCTCTCAATGAAACCACTTATGTCTGTGGACAGTCATTCAAAGTTGGGAATACACAGTGAAACTGAGTAATTGTTTCTCTATCCCTTCTTGTTTGCAGCTGCGACAACGGATGTAATGAATCAAACCAATTCCGAAGGGATTGTAGCTGCATGTCTTAGTATAATTTTCCTATTTAACTGGTCCTTTGTTGCATAGAATTCCCCTGTTTAGTGATATTTGTTCAAATTGTAGGTGAAGCTTTCTCATGATCTAACGCGCATGGTATTGTTAGAATTGCAATAAAAGCATACAAAAACTAAAAATTAGAATTATTATAACCACTTTTGATAGAGAGGGTTATATTGAATCCACAGATCATATATTGTGTCATTACCTTGCAGGAGCATACTGGGCAATTTGAAGAATATATTGAGGGTTTGAATACTAAGCAATTTTAAAACCTCACTCTTTTCTTTTGATATTTTTTCTTCCAAAAATGACCCAGAATAAGACTAAAAACAGCTTAGGGGAGTAATCTATAATATAACCTAATACAGACCTTGTATCTGAAAACAGTTCAATGTCTGCAGAGCTACCCAAAACTTGTCATTATCCCGGCTTTAGACCATGCTCATTAATCTTTTCAAGAATTCGTTGCATATATTAATGCAGAATTTTTCCCCGAAGTCTGTAGGAAGAATAAAAATTATTAATATTTGTTTAACCTTTAATGCGTCGTATTGGTGCGACATATATTTCAAATCTATAAGATTAAATTAAATGTTTATATATTGACATTTTGAGCTAATTGGGCTCTGTTTAAATATCATTGAATTTATAAAAAATTATTCCTATCACCTGGTAGTTATCATAAGGTAGCTGGCTGAAAAAATTAGATAACTAAAGAAAAGAAATCAGTCTCCAAGGCCAACCTTTAAAAAATAATTTACATATATGCTACTTATTGAAAAAGTTTTACCATAAAGTGAAGCAACACCCGTTATTTTGGCTCCTTCGAAACATTCCAAGCCTCGTGAAGGGCACTAGAGGACAGAACGCAACATAGGCAGCTAGAATATGCAAAATGGGCATATATCATCAGTATTGTGATAATGTTTATAAAATAAGAGCAGTGGTCAGCGTCGTGGATATATTCAGTTTCAAGCTTCCAAGCCAGTGTAGCATTTTACGTTAAGGACCTCACCGTATACTTTGAGCGCTAGTCATTTCTATATCTAATTCGTATGGTTTTTATCGATATGGCTGATATTTACAAATAATTGGCGCTTTGTAGCCACTAATGAGATTTGCGGATCTTCCTCCAATTCATGGTGTTTGTTTTCATGTTTTTTTCAGCAAGCAGCTGATTGATGCTTATGAGCAGCTTTTTATTTCATGTCGAAATTACAATCGCAGAAGTTGAAAGTCACTGCTTGTCTTAGATAGATGAATCTCATATCAAGTCAGCGTTCACTGGATAATAGAAAGAGCGCCTCTTGTCCGCTGTGTATCCATAGATCTTCATGGGTTTGCTAAGTTACACCATTTGCAGATATTTTGATCAACCACTATTCAATTGGCTCATGAGTAGTCAGGTTATAATTTTAGTCTATATTAACAAAAATAGCTGACTGGAAAAATTCCTCAAACTTCCAGAATCAGAAACGCTAATAGTTTTTTCCATTAGATATACAAATAATATAATGCAGTAATTTATCATGAGTGATGACGAGTGCCTGGAGCCTGGAGTGAATGGGGATACAGAGTATCTGAAGTATATGCATATATATGCATATAGATGTATATTCTGTGTAAACATAAATAATTTGTGATAAAAATGCTTAATCATTAAAATCACACTTATTCTTTCATTACTACCCACATATGTGCTCGTTTATGCATTCACACTTATTTTTCCAGTGATTAATTAATTGTGTACTTTCATCGCTCCAATAATTTGTATTCTCTTTTGAACTACCGAACTTGTCCTTTAGCGCCTTTGTTGTTGTTCATTTAATGCTTTAAGCATTTTGTCCGTTCTGACAGTTCGTTTTCCATGCCGCCAGCTGTAATCCTCTGGCACTCGTCCTTCAAACAACGCCTCTTATTGTGATATAATTAAATATTTCTTTTTTTTTTATTACAGAGTGATTATTAATAACAAATGTTTGTAACAACTTAATAAGAGCACTTAAGTACTTATATGGACATGCATATGTAGGAGTGTGAGTGAAACATCCAATATATAATTATGTATACAATAACATTGAGAGAAGTTTACATTCAGCAGAGCGCAACACAACAAGTGAAATTAATTGCGTTACTCCGCCATAAACAATTGTTGTTGCACTAATTTATTCACAAATTTGTTATTGTGGCACACTAAAAACATACATATATACATACATACCTAGATACATATGCCGTTAAATGGCATGTGCCATGAACTTAGTACAAAAGTGTGTGTCAAAAATAGTGTTATGTATTAATTAAACGCACATGTATTAGTGGCGAAAAGGTGTGTGCGTGCATGTGCTCGTATGTTGACAGCAAAAGCGACGAGCATAAACATGAGTTGTGAACAGCATCATTATCATCATCATCATCACCATCACCATCGACATCGGCATCAACGGCAGTCACAGCATCAAAATCAACATCATCAGCAATATTATCACAGGCAACAGCCTCAGGTGGAGGCAGTGGCGGAGTTAACGCAACACAAGCACAAGCGACAAACTTACAGCCACTACCAACAACAGCAGCAACACCATTATCATCATCATAATTACTCATATCAACAGCCGTATCAGCAATATCAGTTATGGTTCATTATCTCTGTGATATTGTTCTTAATCGGTAAGTGAATTGTTTATTTATTATGGTTAGTATACATACATATATAGCATATTTACACTTAATTCTATCAATGTGGTAGTAACTAATTAATACGAAATTCAATATGATATAGTAAATCAGTTTGTGGCCAAGGTAAAATAATATTTATGTGAGCCCGACAAGGGAATTCATATGTGCGTTATCCATAAAAGTATTGAAAATAATAATTCATATTTAAAAAAAAAACAGTATTAAGAAACATAATAGAAAGCGCATTATAAAATTTTAAAATAGCGAAAGTATGAAAAATATTTGAAAAGATTGCCTAAATAAAATTAGTGCTTCATTATTCCGGTTTTCTATTTTCATATTTAGCTTTGATTAGATTAACTAAACTAAAACAAATACTCTAAAGTAAGTCTGATTTAACTAAGGTTAAAATATTTTTATTTATTTTTATTTATTTATACTACAGACATTTTTATATCTCTTATGATCATGATATACTAACTTTGGTCCGAAGTATGTAAGTACCAGAAGGAGAACAGCTAGATCCACCAAAATTTATACGCATCGTATAAGAATGACGAGCTGAGTTGATTTTGCCATATCTGTCTGTTCATTTGACTGTTTGAACGCAAACTAGTCTCTCAATTTTTGAGAAATTCAAAGCAAACTTAGTAAGAATATGCACCTATACGTTTAAATTATCAATTTTCGGAACCAACCAGATCGTATTACTAAAGCATATATAAGTATACTACAAATTTTCAGATTTAAAATTTTGGCTCATAAATCTATCAAAAAAGTTCTTTAGAACGTGAAATTTGGTATGCACACATAATGATTTGCTTATTCGGATTTAAATCGAACATATAGCTCCCATAAATCGATTTCCTAAGATTTTTAGGCTTTGGCTAAAACTCAGTGAAAAAGCATCCTAGAGCCGAAATTTGGTGTTCAAAATACATATTATAAATTGCCTATTGGTGGTAAAAATCATCGCAAAGGGAATACTATATAATTTAGCCAACTTAAAACAGATTTGTCCCGATATGAGGACTTGTGTCAAAAATCCGCCAAAAAGTATATAAGGTCATGAAATCTGGTATTCTGTAGACGTAAATTTAATTTTATATTGACACTGATAAAATAAATAAATATGTTCATGAAAGCTATATAGCCTTCAGCATGGCCGTTCTTTATTGTTTTTTTTTTATACCAAAAACTACTAGTCAGCACGGTTCGCTTGTTTCGTGCTTCGAAAACCCGTATTCCATGAAGTCTTATATTAAAGGCTGAAGTTTAGTATGGAGTATACAAGTACATGTAGAGGAAGATAACAACTATTCGTATTAGAAAGAGATGTCGAAAAGGCCATAATTAGTGTCAGGATGAGAAAATAAGTTAGTTTTGGATGCGGCATAAGGTAATTCCTTAGACTACTACAACTAGCAGGATCGATCATGTTGTTATAGGCCGAATATATGTATCCAGTGCGTCCATTCGGAGCCCCTAACATCCACTCGAACCATCATCCGTCGAAACCAAGAAGGTACAGACAAGCCTCAGGACATCAAAAAAAAATGGCCGCTAGCAAACATGAGATGGCCAGACGTCAAAAACTTTAATCAAGACAGACAGATAAATAAATGTGTGCTTACCTTGAACTTGAGCTTTCTGATTCTCAAAAATTCTATGAAAAAATTCGGTAGCTTACGAAGCTTTGCAACCAGAGCATATTTATGTAGGAACCAAAAAAGTAATCTGACGATCGATCGCTAGATTAAACAGAGTTTATAAAAGGAATAATTCTCCGGCTTGCTGAATTTTAGTAAATTTCAAACAAATATGAAAAGCAAACTCGATTACCCAATGGATGACAATTGAGATATTTACTACTGTCCGGCTAGGAAGCAAATCGAATATCAATTGTCTGCCTAGAGAAAAGCTAAGTGGTTGGAACTTACAGCTCACCAGCTGTGTTGTTAAACACGACGGCGGATATTTGATAAGATGCAAACATCAGTATTTTGCAAACTTTGGTCGGATAAGTGAAGACCTGACGACTAGAACTAATATTTATTGCATGCCAAATCCATGAAGAAGGGGACCTTACTGAAAATTTCCCGCACAATGTTAAAGGGTTAACACTCAGCATCAAGACGGATTTATCACGAGAAGCTCAGTTGCAAGAACCACTAGTAACCATTATGTTCGTTGAATAAATTCCATATAATACCACTCCATCAATGCTAAAAATAATCCTTTTATCCGATAACCCTTCTTAATAACCAAAATATCCTCTCTCTCTCTACTAATATCAAGTTTTAACACTATGACGAAAATATAATAACAAATTGTGCTACTCTTTAAAAATTCAACGAAAACTCAAGCTAGGTCTATCCGCAAAGCTATCTAAATGCCGCAGAGAGGAGCGGATAAGGTATATGCAAAATTTTTGAATATGTTTTTTTTAGAATATGTCCGGAGGAAATTGAAGTTAAAACCAGAGAATGCTTTAATAATCCAAAAGAAGAGAGACCTCGCCGCTTACCTCAATTAAATCTCATCAATCAAACTTAATCGGTGTGGTTTTAAGTCTTTGACTTTATAAATTTATTAGGTATTCTCCACTCAAATATTGAAAATTTACAAGACCAGCACAGACCAGCTCTTCCTTGATTTAAACAGTACTCCCGCTTGTTCAACTCCAAAAAAGGTTTAATTAAGAATCCTAAAAAAAATAAGTGATCGCTTTTGATACGAGCTGAGAAGAAAATTTAATTATGAAATCCACTCTCAACGAACAAAGCCCAAACTCT